>OZ005652.1:18924868-21324868 GCA_963930645.1 Salticus scenicus
AAAAAAAATTACATAGCATATCGGAAATATTTTGCGTAACCTTTAAACTAATTATCAATTCTATGCCCACAATTTTCAACAGGAAAACATGCTTTTAAAATTCTAATAAAATTTCATTATATTTGATGGGGTGTAATCATGTTAAAATACACTTTTAAGAAATACTCACTATAGACCGTAATAGTACGAAATTCCTTTATGTATCCCGGAAAAGTAGCCACAGTCATTATAAACGCCAATAATAAGAATAAACCTAATTAATTAGAACTCATTAATTTTTCAAACTAATTTGGCATCATTTGGATGATTACAGTACATACTCGGAATTATTTTGTGTGGTCCCATAAATTATTTAGTCTATACATAACTTTTTTTAAGAGTAAACATGATTTTAAGCATCTTTATAATATATGTTAACTTTATTAATTTCAGTTCAGCATAAACGCATTAAAGTGCGCGCTTAAATTAAAAATTTGTCCATAGGCTCTAATGTAACGAAATTCTTTCGTGTGTCTTTGTAAACGAACCATAAACATTCCATACACCAGTAAAAATTATTCAGCTTATTTTGCGTTTAAAATTAATAATTGTTCCAAATTTACCATATTTTGGCTGACTACGTGACATTGTCAGAACACTTTTGTTAGGTCCTGTACATTAATTAGGAAGCTTAAGAGCACATATTTTCTTCAAACAACATAAGTTTAAGCATCTTGCTCACGTATGCTAGTTTCATTTTCTTCATTGCAAAGTAATGATATTAAAATGCGTTTAAACGAAATTCATCCCATACGCCGTAATGTTAAGAATTTTGCGCGTCCCTGTACACAGTTTATAAAAAATGTAGCAATAAAAATTATACAGCTGCTTATATGCAAAGCTGGAACGTGTGCGCCATTTTGCAAGTCAATCGAAGGATTTTTGCATCCGCTATTGCGGTACATACAAATTCTTCCCATAGGCCGTAAAGATAAGAAAAACTTTGGCGTGTCCCTGTACACGAACGACAAATGGAATACACACCTAACACTATACAGCTCATTCCGTTGGGCTCATGAATATGTGTACCAAATTGCAAGTCAATAGCGTTATTTTGGGGGCCGCTATCGCGGTACATATAAATTCTTCCCATAGGTCGTAATGATAAAAAACTTTGGCGTGTCCCTGTACACGAACAACAAATGGAATGCACACCCAAAACTTTTCAGCTAATTTCGTGGGGATCATGAACATGTGTACAAAATTTCAAGTCAATAGCGTGACTTTTGCAGCCGCTATCGCACGACAGACAGACAGACAGACGGACAGACGGAACCCAAAATCCTTTTAAGTCTGAACAGAGAGCCTCCACTGACGTTTCGGCAAAAATTGGAAGTCAATAGCTTGATTTTTGCGGTGGCTATCGCGGTACATACAGATTCTTCCCATAGGCCGTAATGATAGAAAATCTTTGGTGCTTCCCTGTACACGAACTACAAATGGAATACACACCTAAAACTATACAGCTGATTCCGTTGGGCTCATGAACATGTGTACCAAATTGCAAGTCAATAGCGTGATTTTTGTGGCCGCTATCGCGGTACATACAAATTCCTCCCATAGGCCGTAATGATAAGAAAAACTCTGGCGTGTCCCTGTACACGAATTGCAAATAGAATACACACCCAAAACTATACAGCTAATTTCGTGGGGCACATGAACTCGTGTACCAAATTGCAAGTCAATAGCGTGATTTTTCTGGCTGCTATCGCGATACATACAAATTCGTCCCATAGACCGTAATGATAAGAAAAACTTTGGCGTGTCCCTGTATACGAACTACAAGTGAATTGCATACCAAAAACTATACAGCTGATTTCGTGGGGCTCATGAACATGTGTACCAAATTTCAAGTCAATAGCGCTGTTTTTGCGTCCGCTATCGCGCGACAGACACACAGACACAGCCCGAAACCGTTTTGAGTCTCAACAGAGGGCCTCCACTGACGTTTCGGCAATAATATATAATTTTTTTCTATGCAATGTTTGAAAAGGTTTTCATAATATATATATATATATACATATTACGCGACTTAGAGAGTATACTGTACTTACTTTTACAAAAATTATTTATTATTATTTGTTTCTCCTCCCTTTAAATAATGACATGTTTTGAATATTCTAATAATTATTAAACTTCGTTTCATTATACTGTAACTCATAAAATCGACCCACAATCAATTAATACACTTTCTGGAATATATCAAATCCCTTTCCTAGATAAAAATATTATATAGGCATGACTACTCGCCCTTTAAAAGAAAGAATTAAAGAACATATTTTTGATTTAAAAAATAACTACCAAAAATCTGCGGTTGCAAGGTTTGCTAGTAAAAAAATCCCATAAAAATTTTATTTGAAAATTCTAAAATAATTTATGAAACCAATAAAAAAAAGAGAACTGTTTTAATTAGAGAAACAACTGAAATTGTTAAAGGAGAAAAAGAAATTGGTAAAGATTTTCCCTCATTTACTATACATAAACTCTGGTTACAGTTATTAAAATATAAATAAAATCCCCTTAAGAAAAAAAAAAAAAAAATTCTACTAGAGGGCGTAATAATCTTATGTTACATTTTTCAAAATGATTAGGATAATCTTAAACCGGATATTGTAACTTGAAATATGCACTATTTGTAAATAGCATAGGTGACAACTCTTAAATATGTTTTTATATTGCAGCAACAAATTATATAGTACAGTCGACTCGCGTTATAACGACCTTGTGTTATAACGACCCAACGCGATATGGTGACCTTTTTAAAAGTCCCGATTGACTTCCAATTAAGATAATGTTATTTCATATTTGATATAACGACCAGGAAAAGACAACACTCTTGATATAACGACCCAGTAAACGACTGTACTTCCTTCAATTTATAGTTTAAGATGTGATCTTTCTTTACTTAAATTTAAAAAAAAAAGAAAGAGAAAGAGAAAAAGACAGTGAGAGAGATAGAATCCGACGAATTTCACTTCATCAAGAAAATGAGATGCGGTTTGATGTTAGCCTTTTAATTGCAATCCGATCCACATAAGTTGTTGGTAAGAAATTTACAAAAAAAAAAAAAAAAAACCATCAGAAATCACTTCGAACAAACAGATTTTCTCAAATTCAGGGAGTGTGAAGAAAATGTTCCTCGTAAAGATTATTGACAGTGGAAAGGCAAAAGGGGTATTAAATGCAGAAAATAATGAAAACATGAATTATATTCCAAAAAGTAATCCTACCATCAAAAATGACCTGCGAAAATACGTAACAAACTTTCAGATAATTTTTAAAATCAAAATTATGGAAATGAATAATTTGAAAACACCATTCGTTTTAAAAATGCTTCTTTCCAGTTTCAAAATAACATCAAAACTCGATTATTGCTTTCTCCATAAAATATTAAACATTTAATTAATTGTTCATAAATTGATAGAAAAATTTGCTTTTTGTACACAATTCATACCCCATTTTTTCTTTTTTATTATGTAAATTTTATCAAAATGAAATTATTTTTTCATTTAAATTTTTTATAGTACCACTTTTACTTTATGGTACGCATATACTGTACGATTAATTCAAATGGTCATTGGAATCATTATTTCCATTTTCGTCAAATTTGAGAAAAGTATAATGTTTCTCATTTGTTAATATTTTTAATTGATTTTAATTTTAAAATTTTACTTCACTTATAAATTCTAACACAATTCGTATTTTACATGCAGTATGTCATTTGCAACCATTATCAAATTAAATTTAATGAAAAGGCATCATTTGAAAAATTATTTTCGATTTATTTGATATAGCGACCATTTGATATAACGACCCAAATTCAGTTGTCCCGATGGGGTCGTTGTAATGCGAGTCGACTGTAATTCTTATCAGTATATATTTAGAGTTAAAAATATGTAATTCAATGGCTGTCGCAATTCGTTTAATATGTAAAGAAATTGCACGTGTTATTTTAAGGAATTTATTCAAGTAATTTGCAGAATTATCGTTGGTATATATATATATATATATATATATATATATATATATGCACTGAGAAAAAATTCTGTAACCCGCATCTAGAATCGAAATTGTGACTCTAGAAAAAATAGTTCCATGTCATCCTTATAAATTCTAGTCCCCTTCGAAAGCGAGTTCTAGAAGCCCCTATTAGAATTCTAGAACGTTTGTCTATATTATCGAGGTCAAACCTATTTGAAAATATCTTCAAGCAAATGAGAATACAAGGGGCGGGTTTCAGCAACTATAATCTTGGTTTGTTACCCAATTCTAGATAACCAAGCGAGAATTTCTCAGCATACAGAATATTCAGAATATTGTTTCACCATCTAGAAATGTGTACACTAGAAATTTTCGATCATTTCGTCTATTTCGTTTATTCAGTTTATTGGCGTGCCTTATGCGCATAGCTCGGAAATCTATATTTCTAGTTAAGGGATTTAGAAAATAGCCACTTATTCATTCTAGATGAAGGCGGTATATTTTTTTTCTCAGTGTGTCACTGCAGAAAAAGTTTAAATTATGGACGTGGAAATTTAAATGTATGAGGCATTGCATGTGGATTTTATTCTTTTATAGTAATTTGACCCTCATGGATTTTATTTTAAATTAATGGACTTATTTTTTTGACTATGTACCTATGAACTTACATATATTTTAATGGAATCTTATTATAACATAAGTCTGAAGAAGACTCAGCGAGAGAAGTTGAAAGCTAAGGATGATTATGTAATTAATTGGAATGTTTTACTATACATACAAGAGAATATTTATATAGGTTTTTCATACTTTATAAAAACTTTTTTAGCAGTTATATTGTGAAATATTTGAATTGGTTGTATTAAAAGTGATGCATTGTTGAGTATACATAATTAAAAGTAATTTATACAATGTAATCGAATCATAACTATACTGTAGTATTAAATATTAATATGTATATGTTTATTTTTATTAACAAATTTTATTTTCAATTGCAGTGTCACTGCATACTACATGATATCCTTCCTTTCTTTTTATATTAAAAATAAATAAATACACCCACTGACATATTTTTTTTAATCTGTTACTATAATCCTAACCCTCATGTCGGAGTGTATTTCACCATAATCTATTCTATACGCTGTGTATAATTAATTTCCATTCCTTTTAGATTTAGAATTGATTTGTTTGTTAAAGTCATTTTAAACTCCGACAAAAAAAAAAAAAAAAAAAAAAGTGTATATTATTTAATAAAATTCAAAGTCTAGTTTTAATATATATATAGAATATATATATAGTATATATTATTTCTCATATTTATGTGCTTCATTTGAAAGTCAACTTATGATTGATTCAATTCCTCTTTCAGTTGTTCTTAGAAACCTCCTTTTGTGGCCGATAAAAAATAAATAAATAAATAAAATAACATTCGAACTATTACATGCAAGTTACTCGCTATTTATTTCATTAAATTTCGTAACAAACCACTGCAACGAATTTTATTGAAATCTTTACATTTATTTTTATTTATTTATTTTTTTTTAAACATAATATATATTCAATGTGTCTGATAATCTATCATCATAATTAAAAAAAAAAATATTTACTGAAATTAGTCCCGCTCTACTTGAAACTATGATTATATGCGTCATGTCATCATTTAAATTCAAATACTTTACAAGAATTACTTGTTCTTTGAAAAACCTAGAGCATCAGCAAATAAATGCTGTGGAAAGTTATGCAATTCAAGAGTATAGTAAGCATATGCGTTTAACTTTTTATTTTTAAGATTTTTTATTTTTTAATTTTTTTTTTAATATATAGGATGTCTAAAAAATTTCTGGAGAGGCAGTTTTTTTTTTTTTTTTTCGTTCGACTTTCCAAATATTTAGTAGTTATGGTGCGTTTAAACTAGAGATGGAAACGGTTAAAAGTTTTAACTGGATTATTCGTAGTTCATTAATGGATTAATAGGCTCATTAATCGGATTTTTAATTAGTTTTCATTTATTACTTTCTTCTATATTCAATAGAAGAAAGTATTGGATTCATAAAAATTTTCGACATTGGGTTTTTGATGGATTTACACGTTTTGAGGGCTGTAGAACACGATTTGACAATTTTTAGAAAATGTCTGTCTGTCTGTGTGTGTGTGTGACAAAATTTTGTGGCAACTGTATCTCAGGTACTACTGCACAGAATTTCATACAAATTGTTATGTAGTTATACCTTGACATAAATTAGTGTCTATCAACTTTTGGTAAAAAATGTCTTACAGGTTGCGTTGCCATCCCGCTTTTTCTGTATTTTTAACATGGTGGTATAGGACAAAATTTTGTATAAATGTGCATAAAGAGAATTATTTTTTAATAATCATTATGAAATTTAAAAGAATTACTTGTAATAGAGATAGTCAACTGGGGAAAAAAATTGTATATGTAGAAGCCTCGCCTTCCCTCCTGGGAGGAAGAAGTCCTCCCTCGAGGGGAATATATTTTCATGATGGGTATCTTTCAAAAGAGCTCGCCAATACCTTTAAAATGAATGGTTGAACCATCGATCAGCAATAATTTAAAATAAAGTTATCGATTTTTTTTTTTCACTTTTAATAGAAAAAAAATGTAATATCGAGAATAAAATGAACTTTTTTTTGGATATTTAGTGTTATACTACTTCTCTAATATGGAAATCGTACTGTATTATCGTGGTAGGTAATTTTATTAAATAATGATTTTAATAAATTATTTTTACTGAATGAATTTGCATAGGGAAAAAGACATGTGGTTAGCCACAACATACTAGTTTTACATGATTTTATTTCAACGGTAAATAAAACTCTCCTATATGTTTTTTTTTTCTTTTTTTCTTTTTCGATAATACACAAAAGACCATAAAAACGACATAGGTACTATTTTACCAGATTCTTCGGGAAAAAATAATCATAACAATATAAATTTTAAAATCCAAACAAATAAATAAATAAAAAAAAAAAAAAAAAAAAAAAAAAGAGTACCTCCTAAAATTTTTTCTCAGAAATAAAAAACTATTTTAAATACGAAGATAACACCCGCAAGAAGCAACTGTAAATATTCTTACACCACTGAGCACCTATAAATCATATTTTATTTTGTTTTATTTTATCAAATACATTTCCTATTAAACGCGTCTTTAATTATAAAAAAACTTTAATTAGAAATATTTAGTGCTATTTCCTGTCAGTTAATGATATGTAATAATTCTAAAAATATAATTTAAAACTTTTTAGATGTTACATAAAATTACACTTTGAGATTACACTGTAAAATAATTATAAGTTAAAAAACTTTTTATGTACCATGTTTTTAACTTTTCTGTTGAATCATAGCTATAGAACTACATTAGCACTCTACCAATGCGTATAAAATTTTTAAAGTGATAATGACGTCCATTTTTGTGAGATGCCTAATTTAACTTTTTACAATTTTTTCACGTCCACATTTAATTAAATGGTATTTATTTTTATGTCGAAAAAAAAAAAAAAATGAAAACTCGTTTTTTTTTTTTTTTTTTTTTTTTTTTGGCAACAATTAAATTATAGCTAATATTTTAATGGCTATTTTTTAAAGCTATTAAGAGGTTATTATTATCATATTTTAATTAATTAAAAGAAAAGTAATCAAAAATTCGGAAATTGGGCTTCGAAGTATTGTGTTGTTATCGGGTTTTGAGCTATTCCGAAAGTTTCAAGTGTCTAGCTTGTAGGGAAGTTAGTTAAAATTCGACTGCAAGATTTGTACCGGACAAACGAACAAACAAACAAGAATCGAAGTTAATAAAAGCATGGTAATTATACTCGTTCACATATATAACGAAATATTAAAATGAAACACACCTGGATGTTTATTTCAGTATCAGCCAAATATGGCAAGACAAGTCTCGGTATTAATTCGAATAATTTTTCCCATTCAGGTGAATTTAGCACTCTAAAGTTAAGTTCTTTCTTATCATAGTTTCTGAAATAGAGCTAGTTTCGTAGCTTGAAAAATAAAAAAACTTTTATCGAATTTCGGAAAGTTTTAATTGAATTAATAAGAGCGATTGATTGGATAAAAAAAAAAAAAAAAGACTGGAACTAAGCAATTGTTGAAATTTTTCATTTTTTCCAAAGTTTATTTTTGAGAGAAAAATGAATATTTATTAGCTAAAAAAATATTACTTATGTTAAAGTTATATAAAATTCGGTTAATGATATGATAACGAACAGGCCGTCTAAATTTTATGTTCATATGTTTATTTGTTTAAAAATTATGCGCAAAAGAAGAAAACGAAAAAACAGGTTGTTGCTTAAATTTTGAACACCAGTGTATTAAAATGTCCTCAAAAGCAACCTCCTTCTAATTGGAAAATATCTTATGGTAGAAAATACTGGAAATTCCAACAGGAGGATGCCTCAATTCAAACCTCGTACTATGAAAAGCATGGTTCATACAGACTCAAGTTATTGTTATAGAATGGCCAGCCCTCAGTCCAGACTTAAATCCAATTGAAAGCCTTTGGGATGTACGCCACAATAGTATCTCCAAACTCTAGTTCTAAGCATTCCTGATACTATTTTCAAGATAATTCAGAGCAATGGATCCAAAATTTGAATTTAAATACCAAACCGCTCGAACAGTCTTTATATTTTTGAAACAGCGTATTTTTATTTTTTATTTATTTATTTATTACAAAAATTCCGTAAAACCTATACTGTATTTCTTTGTTGTAACATACTTATATTCTGATTCCATATGTTATAATTGTTTTCGTGATTATTGCTCCATTTTTTTTTTTCTTTTTTGTTAATCACCTATCTCTATATTTATGATACGCACTGTATGTTTTGTAAAGATATTAAAATATTCTTTAAGGAAATACCTCTAACAGATCATAATGTATTCAAGTTCATTTGTGAATCTCTATACACAAACAAATTCTGCTATTTCTACCTATTTCAACATGAAACGCGTCATAGTGAACCTGGATATTTATTAGTTTTAGAACATTCTACAGATATTTAAGGAAATAATTGATCAAACAGATAGATAAATGAATGGAAGTCATATGTCAACACTATTCAATTTCATTAGAAATAATTAAAAATATTCAACACAAACAAAAGGACACTGAGTAATTTTTCCACTTATATACTATAATATATCTGATTACTTTTGTGTGAAGCAAATATTAATGCGAATCATACACACTATATTCTAATTTTACTTTCTTCTATATTCAATAGAAGAAAGTATTGGATTGGTAAAAATTTTTGACTTCCGGTTTTTGATGGATTTACATATTTTAAGAGGTACAGAACAAGATTTGACAAATTTTAGAAAATGCCTGCCTGTCTCTGTGTGACAAAAATTTTGTTCCAACTGTATTTCAAGATCTAATGCACAAAATAGCATATAAATTAATATACAGATTTACCTCTATATAAATTAGCGCCTATCAACTTAGGGTGCTAATCACTCAACAGGTGGCGCTGCTCTACAGTGCTTTTCCACAATTGGAGGGAAGGCTTCTACCTTCCCAGGTTCTACTGGGTATAATCGAACAAAACGACAAGTGAAAAGGCAATTATGAGACGCAATGGTGATTAAATTGTGTGCATATCGGCCGATAGGTAGTGCTGCTATACGGCAAATTTTCCCGAGAACGTGAAGGATGCCATCTGCATGGTAAAAGTTTACTTCCATTAGAAATTTAGTCTAATACCTCTCTGAGATTAAAACAGTTTGCACACAACTGTAAATAATTTGTACCGCGCAGTACTAATAAGTAATTTGTACTGAGTGAATTTGTATAGGAAAATATAGAAGAAAGTTTTGTGATGGCAACGACATACTAGTTTTTTAGGCTTTATGCAATATAGATACAATAAAATATGCTGTAAAGAAATACCTATGGCATATCTGTATTGGAGACGAATTATTATTATTATTATTATTATTATTTTTTTTTTAGTACCAAATAACGCAATTGTTACAATTTAAAATAGGACGGGCGATGTAGTGAATATGAATACATCTTATTTTCAAACCATTCTAAGAATATTTACGGAGAAAGAAGTAGGGATAGACAGACGATCTAAACTCTTGAACAATTTTCAGTTTTGAGGGAAATTGTTAAGGACGTGTATAATATTAAAGAATATAAACAATATTAAATGTACTTTGAGCATTTTTCACTTATATGCTGAAGAATAATAATGAGTATTTTTATGTGGATCTATGAATTATTTATTGCTTATTAATCTATATTTAACAGAAAACATATTTTTATGAATTTGACTAATCTTTATTAATTGAGTTATGCTTTGTTTAGGCAAAATGAGGACATTAAAGTACACACACTTTAAAGAAATCCTTTCAGAGAACCGAGTTCAAAGGTGGTAGACGTGAGACTCCGGGTTCGACATCAGGTCACGCTCGTCAGCCTAGCCGTTCAGAGTTTTCTGTTTTTTTTTTTTTTTTTTTTTTTTTTTCTGAAACTTGCGTAAATATGGGCTAGGACCCCTTAGAAAGACCCCCACGGAGGGCACTCCCCCTCAGGCCTAGGACCCTAGTGAGTCAATCGAACTTAACGGCCCTCTTCACTTACCGTCGCCGGAAGCCCGAGCCAATGTTATTCTATGCGGAAATTTTCTTTACAAATAACTTATTAACTAATACATATTTTTAAATTCTGTTTTCACATTCAGAAAATTCCCAACTGTTAAATGGACGGACTTTTTTTAAAAATGTTATTTTTTTAATTTTTAATATTTTATTTTGAAATTGCAAAATGAAAAAATTTCCCATATTGAAAATTCGTATTTTGCAGCTTCAAAATAAAATATAAAAAATTAAAAAAATAATTTTTTTAAACAGGTCCGTCCATTTAACAGCTGGGAATTTTCAGAATGTGAAAACAGAATTTAAAAATATGTATTAGTTAATAAGTGATTTGTAAAGAAAATTTTCCCATAGAATAACATTAGCAACCCAACCCTTTCAGAGAACCGTACTGTATAAAAATTCTACACTCACTGCAGCACTGACATTTATATCACTTTCAATAGAAAAGACTCTGACTTTGTTGAGAAGTATAAACAAGATAAAAATGAACATCCATATCTATATAAACTGTTTATGAAAAGCGAAATTTTTCCTATCAGATACGTCGAACATGCAAATCTAAATTAGTGTCATCTTCTTACTAATTTTACATATCTTCCATTTATTTTCCTTGTCAGTCTTGTCAGTTACAACTCTAAATATATATACTTAATGAAATTTCGTAAAGAAAAATGAAGGAAACATCAAGACTAATCAAAAACAGTTATAAGTTTTTTACTAAGGAAACTTCATCGTCGACTAATCCTCTGACATGTGACAGGTGTTGCCATTTTCAGATATGAAAAAAAAAATGTGATGTAACGTTTTTCGAAACCAATGAACCTAATCCAGAGACCTGGTTATAAAAGAAGATAAAGAAATGGGAAGTGAAAGTTAAAGTTGATTTTCGTAAATTTTTTTTATTAGCCTTAAATGAAACGACCAAAACGAGTTCTGTTAAAAAGGTTTCACGATGAAAATAAACGTCTATCTCTAAAACATCAGAGATACTTTATGAGTCATTTTAGCATTGTAAATGGTAATTAATTTTATTCATGGAGTACTTCCGTTGTTCTATTTTAAAGTTATATTTAGGTTTGATTGATGAAGAATTACTACATACAGGAAATATCCCTTTTTTAAATTGACCAACGAATTTCTTTTTTTTTTTTTAAGAAAGAAAATGGAATCAGTTTATTTATCTTGTTTGATGGGAAGTGTGAATTTGGGAATTCTTCGCATAAATCTATCGCTAATTTCACTTTTAAATGTATTCATTTTCAAAAATGCGTATGGTTATTAAATTAAAAAAGTTAAATAATACCGAAAATTGAATAAAAATATAGGAAATGTTTTTAGTATCACAGATTCCTTTTCAGTCAATCTGCAATTAAAGAGTCAACTGCGTATAGAATGAATCACTTGGAATAAAGAACTTATTCTTGTCTCCTTAATTGCATTGAGTTAATCGAGATTACTTTACATTTTATGTGAAAACAATACATATAAGTAAACATCGTATACTTTAGATGAAGAAAAGATATTTAAAAAATACTTGCGCTGCTAGTAAGCCCATAGATATAGTAATTTATACAGATCTATCATCCTCATGTTAACGAGCAAAATGTTTTGATGCCGAAAAAGGTTCTTGGCATCAGCCATTAGAGAGTTAAAATTCGAAAATAGTAAAAGAATAGAATGTTAATGAATTTTGAAAATGCGAAATATTGCGCGGCTTTTAAGCGTTCTAATAAATATATGAAAAGAAATGGGATAAGTTTTCATAAGTAAGTTATATCCAAGTAATTTATGAATAATATAAATTTTATAATCAGTTACTCTGTTATTATTATGATATAATTACTGTTTTCATATTTATTGGAATACTTTTTTAAATTTTTAATATTTTTTAAATATTTTATGTTAGTAAGTAATATGGAATTTTCAAAATTCTTTTAAATGTAGTTAGCAGTCGCGGAAGTTTTAATATATAACTAGTATGTTGGGCCACCAAAATACTTTCTTCTATATATAATACTATACAAATATACGCAATACAAATAATTTATTAAAATTATTTTTCGTGTTGAATGCAGACGATTTTTATCTCAAAGAAGTGTAATAATAAATGCCGAAAGAAAGAAAGTCAGTTTTATGCAGACATGAATATACTAGAGTATAGTAAAAAGAAGAAAAAAAGAAAAGGAAAGGAAAACGAAGAGATTAAAGAAAGAAAAATGGGTAACTGGAGTTTTTCATTCTCTTTTAGTAGATAAATTTTATCTGCTAAATTGTCTGTGTGTATTCCAGTGTATATTTACTCGGGGAAAGACATTCATAAGAGAGTAAACTGGCCGTCTTTTCCCGAGTAAAAAGCTATCACTTTTCCTCCCTCATTGATCAATCTATGTCTTATTACTATATAATATGAGTAAGCCTAGTGTAGGTTACCGTAGGCGTTAAGGTTAATTGACAACACGGGATACTAAACTTGGATATAGTGTCCTCTGCTGGGTTCTTAAGGGGTCCTAGATCGTATTTATGAGAATTTCAGAGATAAATTTGCGCTGTTAAATAAATACTTCTACAAACATTAATTAAATAAGATATTCCGCTATTATACATCTGCGTATTATGTTTTAACTGCGAAATACGGATCAATGGGGAATCCTCGTATGTTACCGAATGCATCATACGAATACATACCTGAAATTTCATCTGAATCCATTAAAAAATAATGAAGGAGTTGTCGTATATGAAAAAATTTTCATTTATTAAATCTAAAAGCTCATTAAAAGTCAGAGTTTCTTATAACTGGGTACTGCAATTAAAAAAAAAAAAAGCTTTGAATAAAGATGATTTTTATACACTGGGTTGCAAAATGATATGAACACAGTAATTATGTGACAGCAAGACAAAAGTTAATAAATAATTATCAGAAAACGCTATTCTGTGGACAAGTACAATAATCTCACCTAATACATAACGATAAAATGAATATAAAACTTTAAATTTATTGAAAAAAAAAAGAATATATATTTATATATAAAGAAAAAAAAAAAAGTGATGTTGCAAAATGATATGAACAATGATCGAAATTACTACTAAAACACCATAAACAATGATCAGGATTATTAACCGAGAAAAGAAACTGAAATACACAAATTAGTTTAACATATAAGTGGGCTTCGCAGGCTTGGAAAATTTCAAACAAGTCCGCAAACTGAGTTCCATGAGTATGAGCCGTAAAAACGCTTTTGTCGCTTTTCATGATCAAAGACTTTTAGCAAGAGTTATTGAAAAAAAAAAAAAAAAAAAAAAAAAAAAGAAAGAAAATTGAAAAGATCTTCAGGTGTAACATTAAATTTTCTTCTATTACAAGAGGATTATGGAGTAAAGAAACCTCCGGGGTATTCACCAAAACTATTGAAAACGAGAAAAAAAGCCATTATAAAAAGAATGAGCGATAGAAAAACAAATTTCGGCAAATTTACGAGAGATCCAGCGAAAACGGTGTCAAAAAGCACTTTGTTCAGTATAGTTGTTAGCTCTAAAGTGCTGAAGTGCAGGAAAAGAAAATTCCAACCACGTATGACTAAAAAGCACCAGCAGAATCACCTGGATTGGGCGAAAAATCACATGCCACGAAAGTTAGAATACGAAAGAATAATATTTTCCGATGAAAAATAAATCAATTTAGATTGGATGGTCCTGACGGGTTTTCTCATTATTGGCATGATCTGCCCAAACTGCCAAGAATATTTTCAAAACGGCAGCAAGATCGAGGGTCACTCATGGTTTGGGCTGCGTTTGAATTTCATGGTAAAGTCGATATCGTCTTTCGCTGTGGCAGAAGGAATGCAATAACCCACCAAGATCTACTTGAAAAGATAATTATTGCCTGTTGTCGAGGAAATTTGTGGACCTTTCTGGATGTTTGAACAGAACAATGCATCCATCCATATGGCCAAAAGCACTTGGGAGTGTTTTCGAAGTAATGGCGTACATGTAATTTCATAGCCATCTGTTGTTTCTCCTGATTTAAACCCGATGGAAAACGTTTGGAGCCTTCTGGTTAGAGCAATTTATGTAAATGGAAAGTAATATGTCACAATTTCAGAATTAAAAGATTTTATCCTTTCCCACTGGAAAAAAATCGACTACAATACATTAAAAGGCTTGGTTCGCTCAGTGCTTGACCGCGTTTTTACATTAATTACAAAATCTAATGCATACAATTCATAATTTTGGACTGTGTTTACATCATTATATCACACCTCAGAAATAAAAAACGTAGTTTTCTTTATATAAAAACGTCTATTTGAATCATATTTTATTATAAAATAAAAATATTTTTTCGATTTATAGCATCGATAAATCTTGAGTTAATTTTATAACATCGTTTTCTTTTTTATGCATGAAAAATTTGGTGTTCATATAATTTTAAAACCCAAAGTACGATCCAAAATGTATCGAAGTTGATGAAAAGAAAACTGTATATAACTTTGTTTTAAAGTTTCAGTACAAGTTGACACATTTTTGAAAACATATTTTATTAGTAAAAGCATTAAAAATTGCTGAACTTCGATTCAGATATTTTATATTTTATTAGTGATTTTAATTTTGCTAGAAAAGTTTAAAAGTACTAATAATAATTAAAAAAATAAATAAATAAAAAAAAAAGGTATCAAATTAGAGACAAGCCCATTTTTTTTTTCCAGATCCACGTTCAAGAGGCTACGCCCTCAGGAATTCTACTTAGAATTCGAGGTTGATATTGAGTGGGATTTTTTCGTCGTAGTTGTGCTACGCTAAAGTTGCACAACTTTAGAAATAACAGGATTTAGAAAAAACAAGATTACAGAGCTATCTGTTGGACGATTTTTACTAAAAGTTGATGAGCACTAATTTATATCAAGGTGCAGCTGCATATAAATTTGTATGAAATTTTGTGCAATAGTTCCTGAGATACAATTTCCACAAAATTTTGTCACACACACAGACAGACGGACAGACTGCTAAAAACGGTCAAATCCTGTTTCAAACATCTCAAAACGTGTAAATCAATCGAAAATCCAAGATCGAAAATTTTTACGAATTCAATATATTTTTCTATTGAAAATAGAAGAAAGTAATAAAACAGGTTTTCTAGTATTTATATATATATATATATATATATATATATATATATATATATATATATATATATATATATATATAAATGAAAAAAAAATGAAATTTATTGACAATTAGAAAACAAAATATTTTATAAATAGATGGTTTAACCATAAAAAGAAAATTTTGGGACAATTCAATTTCGGCATAGTGTTAGCAATTAGAATATGCTTTCTTTTTTCTTCACAATATGAGATTTCAACACAAACTAAATACTACCGAGCTAGTATACTGAATTATTACAATCGAATGAACGATAAAAAAATGTTTACAGATTGTTTAGTAATGTAAAACTTCATTGGAGACAAACTATTTTCCACTTTCGAAAGCAGTGGCGCAAGTCCATTGCCCTGGTTTTCATTTCAAGCAGGGAAGTAAAATCGTCTTTAAAGAGCGTTTATAAGCGGGTGGAAGACAAAAAGAAAAAGAGAGCGAAATGCTTTTGAAAACGAAACCCGAAGCTGTTTTTAATTTTCTTTTAGGTGTGAGTGACTTGCGGTAATAATAACAACGAAAAATTCTATTTTAAGTTGTTTTTTACTACTTTTTTGTTTTTCGCACTTTATTAGGAAGGAAGATGCGTTTAAAAAAATCCGGCACAAAGATAGAAAAAGATAATAAGAGTTATTATGGTACAATTTAGAAAATTCTGTCCTAAAGGCACATGGTCGTTGATGGAGCCTCCTTCGACAAAGACATACATTGTTACATTTGCGTTCTGGCAAAATTAACAAAAATAAATATCGATGAAGGTGAATAATACTGCTCGGCATAAAAATTGCCCTCAACACCATTTTCGCAAATTCTTATGTAAAATGGTCTCTTGAATCCGAATAGGATGCCCATTTTGCCCTATCACCCACCTTTTTTGGGGGACGCCCCCCCCCTATTTTTACCACATTTCGGTCATTTTATCGCTATAAATTTGATTTATAGTGGAGGAAAGAAATATTTTAACTGTTAAATATCTTCTGGGGGCCTAAAGAGGTGAAAAATTCTATAACATGAACATTTGCAGCAAGGGGAAGATTTAGGGGGGGGGGGGGGGGGTATTTGCCACTGAAATTATAAGTTACATTTATTAAATTTTATTAATCAATTATTATTATCACTTATTATACATTATCTATTTTTATTTTTAAAAGTTAAAATAATTATTTTTCATTCTCCGAATCAAATTCATGTCCATAAAATTATCGAAGAGTGATAAAAATTGGGAGAGGGGGTGACGTCCCGAGAAAACGGTGGGTGATGGGGCAAAATGGGGGTGATATTCGGATTCAGGATGTTATTTTACATAAGAATCAGCAGGAATGGTATCAGGGCTCTTTTTTTTATTCAGCATAATGTAATACGACAACAGAGGACATTTTAAGGTGCCCTTTTACCGAGAATACATTTTGGAAAAGTACCATAAAGTAACACTGAATCACTTTGGATAGACCCAGAATCATAATCTAGAATCAGTGTTCAGGACAAATTTGGATCTCTTATCAAAATTTGTTATTTTAAAAACGGATTCTCACCGAAACTATCACATCTGTCAACAATTTTCTAATGGACTTTCTTTAAGTTTAAATTAATTAAGTTAGTCCTTTTTATAAATAGATAATGGGCTATGCAACATAGTATTTTCTTTACAATTTTTCATTTAATAACACTGTGCTGCGAAAAAAAAAAAAAAAAAAAAACTTGACCCCTGATACCATTTTTGCTGATTTTTATGTAGAATGACCTCCTGAATCCGAATATGACTATCATTTTGTCCAGTCACCCACCGTTTTCTCGGGACACCACTTCCTCCCCCAATTTTTAACACTGTACGGTAATTTTATGGCCACGAATTGGATTTAGAGAACGAAAAAAAAAATTAATTTAACACTTAATATATATATATATATATATATATATATATATATACAATAAATAACATTAATAATAGATTAAAAAAATATAAGAAATGTAATACATAATTTCAGTGGCAAATCCGCCCCCCCCTAAATCATCCCCTTGCCGCAAATGTTCATGTTTTAGAATTTTTCTACTCTGTAGCCCCTCAGAAGATATTTAACAATTAAAATAATCCCCCCCCCCCTAAAAATCAAATTTAGAGGCATAAAACTACCAAAAAGTGATAAAAATAGGGGGCCGTCCCTAAAAAACGGTGGGTGATAGGGCAAAATGGACGTCCTATTCGGATTCAGGAGGTTATTTTACACAAAAAATTTGACAAAATGGTGTTGGGGGGCAGTTTTCATGCCGAGCAATATATTTTGTAAAATAAATACCGGTCCCATAAGTCTGTAGACATTTTAAAAATTCATAAAAATTGAACGAGTTGGTAGAATTAAATGCAGTTTGCTAAAAAGTTATTCTTGTGAAGGGGAATTTATTTTATTAAAGGAAAGGAATAGTTAAAATTTTCGTTGATAGAGGGCGCTGCATGGATGCGTAACGGCAAATATGCAAATCCGACGTGTAACTTCCATAGTTTTACTATTAACACAGCTTATTTCTTATATGGGCCTCCTACTTGTGCATATATAAAGTTTTAATTGCGATTCTGGCTAGGTGGGTGAAGCGTTATTGGTGAAGACGTTTTCTCTCAGGTAAGAACCGCTGAATGAAGTTGCAGTTAGCGGTGTTGTTCACTCGTTTGCAAACTATAATTTGTGGTGGAAACATAGAACAGAATTTATATACCAGTAAACATCTGCATGCAAACATAGATATAGTAATTTACATAGATATACCATCCCCATGTTAACGAGCAAAGATTTTTGATGCCAAAAACTTTTTTGGCATCAGCCATTAGAGAGTTAAAACTCGAAAACAATACTAGAATAGAATGTTAATGAATTTTTAAAATGCCGAAATATTGCGCGGCTTTTACGTTTTCTAATAAATATATGAAAAGAAATGGGATAAGTTTTCATAAACAAGTTATATTCAAGCAATTTATGAAAAATATAAATTTTATAATCAGTTGCTTTGTTATTGTTATAAAAAAAAATTACTGCCTTTAAATTTGTGGAATGCTTTTTTAAATTTTAATATTTTTTAATATTTTATGTTAGTAAGTGATATGGAATTCTCAAAATTCTTTTAAATGTAGTTAGCAGCCGCGGAAGTTTATATAACTAGTATGTTGTGACCACCTCAATACTTTCTTCTATATATAATCCTATATAAATTTACGCAATACAAATTATTTATTAAATTATAATTTATTAACATTATTTTTCATGATGAATGCAGACGATTTTTATCTAAAAAAAAAAAAAAAAAAAAAGAAGAAGAAGAAGAAGAAGAAGTGTAACAATAAATACCGAAAGAAAGAAAGTCCGTTTTGTGCAGACATGAATATACTAGAGTACAGTAAACTTTTACTAGATACTCGGAGCATCTTTGATTTATAGTAGCGAGAACAGATTAAGCTTCGAAGTTTTTTTGTGCAGTCTATGGAAAAAAAAATTTGCTTTGGATTTGATTAATTTTTAAACCCTGATTCATGTTCAAAACTAAAAACACATTTCAATAGTCTTAAACATTTTGCCTTTTAAAGCCTAAATTCCGTACGTAAGGTGTGATAACGTGTGTAGTAAATTATTACAAATGAAAGAAGTTGAAAAATAAATAAAGTTCAAAGAACCTTCTGAAAACTTTGAAAATTGTCCTAGTGAGAATAAAAAAAAAAAAAAAAAAATCCTCTGAATGAAAAATAATTATTTCCGCATACCTTTTAATGAAATTATGTCATAGAATGCATTTGTTTTCAAATAATTTATATTTTATTTTTTCAAAAATTGTTTTTCCACTCTTTACCAATTTGATTCATTTATCTTATTCTTATGCTAATTTAGCGTTTAATGTTACAGATGTAAGTTTCTTTTTGTTATTTTTGCGCTGTTGGATTTCTTTTACAATTTGATGTGCACTGCTCATATAGTATACACTATATGCGATGGTATATACCATAGCCCAATAACACTGCTCGACATGAAAATTACCAACACCATTTTAACAAATTCTTATGTAAAATGGTCACCTGAATCCGAATAGGACGTCCATTTTGCCCTATCACCCACCATTGTTTGGAGACGTCCCTCTATTTTTAGTAATTTAATGGCTGTAAATTTGATTTGTAGGAGAGGGGGGGATTTTCTTAACTGTTAAATATCTTTTGAGGGACTTCAGAAGTGAAAAATTCTAAAACATCGACATCTGCAGCAAGGAGAAAGTTTAGGGGGGAATTTGCCACTGAAATTATGTATTACATTTCTTATACTTTTTTAATCTATTATTAATTTTATTTATTAAACATTATATATATATATATATATATATATTTTTTTAGGTGTTAAATTAATTCTTATTCATTTTCCAAATCAAATTCATGGTTATAGAATGAACGAACAGTGATAAAAATTGAGGAAGGGGGTGGTGTCCCGAGAAAACGGTGGGAGACTTAGCAAAATGGGAGTCCTATTCGGGATTTAGGAGGACATTTTACATAAGAATCAGCACAAATGATATCAGGAGTCATTTTTTTTTTTTTTTTTTTTTCTTTTTTGCAGCGCAGTGTAATTTGAAGATATTATTAAAATGCTTTTCCGTGCTTTAATGTTTATTAAAGCATGCAATAATAATAATAATACTTAAAAAAGTATATGCCACCTTCTACTAGAACGAATAAGTAGTAATTTTCTAATTCCCCAAACTAGAAATATAGAATTTCGAGTTATGCATATAAGTTAAACTAATAACCTGGCTAGACGATATGATCAAGAATTTCTAGTTTATATTTTTCTAGTTGGTGAAACAATGTTATGAATATTATGAATCCATTGTATTTTGAGAAATTCTCTCGTGATTTCGTAGAATTCGGACATGAACTCGAATTATAGTTGCTAAAATTCGCCTTTTGTGTTCGCATTTATTTGCAGAGATTGTTTAATAAGATTGACCACAATAATATAGGAAAACGTCTAGAATTTTAATAGGGGTTTTTAGAACAAGCTAGGAAAAGGAATTAAAATATATAAGGATAACAGGGAACTATGTTCACTAGAGCCACAATTTATTTTCTAGATGTCAGTCACAGATTTTTTTTTTCCAATGATGATGCTACACTGAGAGAAAAAATATACCGCCTTCATCTAGAATGAATATATAAGTGGTCATTTTTCTAAATCCCTTAAATAGAAATATAGATTTTCGAGCTATGCGCATAAGGCACGCCAATAAATTGAATAGACGATCGAGAATTTCTAGTCTGCACATTTCTAGATGGTGAACCAATAATCTGAATCTTTTGTATTGGGAGAAATTCTCGCTTAATTTTCTAGAATTGGGTTATAAACAGGGCCCGATTAAGCTTTGAAGCCAGGGAAAGCTGAGTATCATTTCACGGCCCTCTTTCATTTCAGAAAATCTTGTTTTCCTGTTACATATTGTAATATAAAAATGCTATAGACTAGAAATTAGTGTGTGTTTATAGTTATTTTTTTTCTCATGGTTATAATCCATATTCCCACGAGTTACGGTGAAAACTATGAAAAACATCGAACGGCAAGCGGACGAGCGAGACTTGAATTCGAATTTAACCCTTAAATGCGTGATTTTTATTTCTTCCAAAAAATTGTATTCAAATGTGAATAAATTTTATTGCACAGAAAATTCAACAGGAAAAAAAATAATATATATATATATCAGATTTCTTTTTTTGTGTAATATGTTAATTTGTACGTACGTTATATATTAAAAAAATGGGGTTTTGTAATTTCTGGCGAAGTTTCCATTAGCTAATGGAAACTTCACCAGAAGTTACAAAACCCCATTTTTTTACATGATGCAAATATGCATCACTATGCATTCAAGGGTTAATACTTTTTGTCCAGATTAGAGAACAGGACCTCTCGGCCTCTGGTGGAATTATATTAAGACAGATAAACTATTGTTGTATAAATATCTGTATTTTTCTTTGGATATGAACTGTGTACACATACTTTCACAATTTGTCACTTTTAAACTCTCTGAATATTTTTTTTTCCAAAAACTAAATCGTAACAGCATTTTTAAATCATTATTTTTGTTTTCCCATGAAGTTTGAAGTATTTAGGATGCTTAACAATTTTTCTATCAATATTAAAAAGTTGATGATTAAAACAGTCTAATGGGTAAGTCAATTTGCAAAATGTGTTATAATGTATCCGAACAACATGAATTTTCTTTCTTATTTTTCAAGAAATGTGCTTTAATAATATCAAGCATGAGAAACGTTTAAAGAAAAATGAAAAATCCCCGTAATGGAACTTTTCTTTTCCTCGAAATAATTCAATGAGGTTATTATACCTGTAATGAGGTCAAAATAGAAGTAAACAAAAAAATAAAAGGAATGAAAGCGAAATTGTTTTTCGCTTAATTTTTCCATTGTAAAATAACAAAAACTTTTTCTCTCTCTTAATATGACAGTTATGGTATTTGGTGAATTGTAAGACAGAAAATTTATGAAATGAAGGAAGTCATTATTTGTGTATTAATGTTGTTATTTTAATAAAATGGTTTAAATACATGTTTATACTTTGACTTATTATTACATACAAAACGTTCACATTATTGTATAATATCGTAACGTATGGATAATGTCTTATATATATTCTATAATCATTTATTGTTTTGAAGACGATTTTAGAAAGAAATATCTGATTGTCTGTTAGCAAAATTTTGTAAACGCTGTATCTCACTAACCAATAGGCGGAGTTTAACCAAACATGAAATTTAGTTGAACTTTGATTTAAATTGATGCTAATTGGCTCATGGTGTTTGTCTTGTGATAGATGACGCTTCTAAGCTTCAGTTTTACCATTTAAGCTATATCTCAGCTTCTATAGTGTATAAATGTACATATCTTGATATATATGAGGGCCATGGTGGAAAAATATGTCTGTTAAATTTGGATGCATATCGGACGACTGGTGACGTTATTATTGTGTAATTTAAGGAAAAATCATTCTGATTAAATTTTGGTGCATATACGACGACATATGTCGCTGCTATGTTGCAATATTTCCTGTTTACAGTAAGGCTATATCTCAGCTTCTATGATACTTAAATGCAGCAATCTTAGTATATCATGTACAGTCGGTAACAAAAGTGTCCGAACACTAGAAAAAATTCCTATGTAAAAAAAGTACACTTCATGAGGTTTTGTTAAATAAATCCTTGTCGAATCCTCTTCTTAGTCAGTCTAAGAACAAGATTCGATAAGGATGTATTTAACAGAACCGTATGAAGTGTACTTTTTATGCATAGGAATTTTCGCTAGTGTTCGGACACTTTTGTTACCGACTGTAGTATGAAAAAAATATGTTTATTCAATTTGGGTGTATATTGGACAACAGGTAGCACTGTTGCTATTCATTTTTTACGTTTTTATATCTCAGTATACATTGGTTAATATTTCACTAAACTGCATGCGTGAAATTTGCCTTGAAAGAAAGTATGTTGATTAAAGTTACGTGTATGTTGACCCGTAAGTGGCTCTGGTTTGTAGAATAATATAGAACAAAAATTTTTGTTGGCCACTGTACACCAATTATTATTGTTATAATAACAATAATAATAATAATAATAATAATGAAACATTTGTGGAAAGGGAGAAAAAAACAAGTTAAATGAAAATGATTTTTAAGTGAATTTCCCTACATTTTTTTTTTTTTTTTTTTTTTTTTTTTAATATTTAGAATTTTGTAGTAAATAAACTTTTCTAAAAATTGTCCTGTACCGATGGGAATTTAGTAGCAGAAGCATATTTTACTTATATATATATATATATATATATATTACTTTCTTATACTGAAGCAATATGTTGGATTGTTTCATCAAGACTTTTCAACAAATACAGCTAATGTACTTCCAGATTAAAAACTGTATTAAATCAATAAGTTGAAATTGAAATTAATGGTCGCACTGGAGCTTTACAGTGGACTATTTGAAAGCGGCCTAGGAAATACCTCTGAAGGTGGTCTGGAAACATGTCATTACAGTAGAGTGGTCATATTTTTTTCATTGAATTTGAGGACAAATATGGCGGTGTCCTCGGATTTCGAGGGCAAAAAATAAATAATTAATTAAATCACCTCATCATGGCCCTCACCTTAAACTGTAAAATTTTAATAATTTTTATGTATAAAGCGCCTAAAAGAACTTATTTTAGCTTATTTATTATACATATAATAAATTATTATAATAAAACATTAATAACTTTATAATCGTCGTTCCCAAATGTGTTGTAAATTTTTGGGGACGAAGGAGGATTGTCCTCGAGATTTGAGGACGTATGGTCAGCCTACATTACAGCTTTGATTCCCCTCGAAGTGGATCTCTCCATCATGCTTTGGTAATTAGGAAATCCGCACAAGTCGAACAATTGATAGTGCTACACAGGTTTGGTTTTTGGTTTTATCTCTCTACGTTTCGTATTTGCTCACTAGAGATAATTAGATTGTACCTACTATTTAACGTGGATTTTGAAATTTTATGAACACTCCTGTTTGAATCGGGACTCGAACCTGACATCTAGCAACTTGAGGCCAGAGCACTAACCACTCTGTCGCCAAATGGTCCAATACAGTACAGATTAATGAGGATAAGACACTGTCATATCCTTGGTTTCTTTACAGACTAGTCGAGTGAGGCTTAAAAAAGCAATGGGAGAGACCTTCCCAAACGTTGACCTGCTTGACATTTGAAGAGTTAATTCTAACCGAATTAACGAACTAGTCCATTTACGGATGAAACAACGGCAGGATTTAAAGCAAAATTCTCCATACTTGGGGTTGTTTATAACCCTGCATTTGTGTTGAGTCATATGCAATATTTATCAAACACTTTTTCCTTATGTAATTAATGTAGATTGATTTTTCATTAAAAAAAAATCTTACTCTTTCAGATCAATCCATCCAAGTGGACGATGACAATGATCCGATCCTGCACAGTCTACATACAGTATTGATCGACAAAATGGCTGAGGCCCGACGCACAATTATCCACGGAAGTCCAGCGGGTCATATACCTCCAATGGACCCTTTCTCCATTGAGCCACTTAGTCTGACTGTGCAAGAACCAAAGGGGTTTGTCAATGTTTCACTCAGGAAGGTAAGTTCAGTACCTGCTCTTTTTTTTTTTTTAATGATAAAATATTTTTTGGTTGAAAGCATCAAGTATGTGAACTGGATATTAAAAAATTGTATCATATTTCATCAATTTCATATAGGAATCAATTCCGAATTGCTTAAGAATGTATTTCTACATTTCCCAGAAAAACTTACAGAAAGACGGAGGAATTTAATCTCCATTCTCTCTTTCAAAGGTTCTAAATGACTTTATTAGTGTTCCCTAGTACATACTATAATTAATAAAGAAAATTTTTAATATCAGAACAGTAAAAAATGTTCCTTTATAAGAAAATATTTTAGCCCTAAATTACTTGTCTGATTTATGTGACATACAACTGGCCATTTAATCTTATCGGGTGCTCCTACAATCACAAATCGGATGAGAATACAGTTCAGGTGTAAATTTCTTTGTGGTTCTAAAATTTTTTCAAAGGCTATAAAAACAGTATCCTTTATTTTCATTTAGTATCTGCATAAATTTAAGGTTCCAAAGCAATTCGCCTGTCTCAAAACCTTTATTTATGATAGAATATGCGATTTTGATTTATCATGTATTTCATGCATCATTTAAAACTTAAATTGCATGTATCCTTAATTTTTTTTTTTTTTTTTTTTTTTTTTTTGTATTACAGATGACAGTGGAAGGTTTAGGAAACTTCGAATTAAGAGACATGGTCACAAATCTCGATATTTTGCGGACTTCTCTTCTTTTGAGGTTTCCTGAAGTAAAAGTGAAGGGAGCTTTCAAGTTGAAAGGATTTCTCAATCCTCCCTATGCACAATCCTTAAGTGATGAAGGACTGTTTGAAGCGAAAGTGCGTAATACTCAATCCACCTGGATTGGAAAGATTGACCAGAAGGAACACGAAGGAGGTATACATTAATATATAATTATGCATGCATGTTTAAAAATATACTGATTAATAATTGTACTTTATTAATATCCTTTAATAATTACATTTTACAAAAAATTTATTTTAATTTTCGTACTTACCTTAATTAACGCTTTAAATGGTCTGCTATTCAAAACTTTATTTAATGCATTCGGAATAATTAACCCAAAGAGGTTTTATTTTATTTTATTTTTTGCAAATTAATAATAATAATAATAATAATAATAATAATAATAATATTAATAATTCTGTTGTCTCTTACTCCGTAAAATTTAATTCACCTTTGATATTACGTCATCATAAAATTATGTGTGTTTTGCTAACTTCTATAATATATGTCGGTGTCTTTACAATCGCAACAGGATTTCCGCAGAGAACTAATGAGAACGTAATCTAGTATATACATATTTATCAGTTTTATTGCTCTTAATAATGTTTGCTTTTAGTAAAATTTAGTATGTTCACTGAAGCAGGTGTTTCTTTAGACATACTTCTTTTTCTTTCTGTGAGAAATTGACGAGCGCACAAGTCTGTAGAGTATGGATTCCATATTAAAGAAAAACATAGGAAAATTAAAAAAAAAAAAAAAAAAAAAAAAAAAAAAATCACCACTATTAAATATTTAAAGTCTTGCAGTTTCATTAAAACACAATTTGACCAAATTGTTTTACCGGTAACCAAAACAATTTGGTCAAATTATTTTGGTTACCGGCCCAACAAGAATTTCTTAACTGTTTGTCGACTCCCGCCCGAATATGGTTCTATCAAACCATAAGCAAGTAACAAATAATAAGCAAACCTAATAAGAAAATCATAAGCAAATCATATCAAATCATAAGCAAAAGAAAAATACTTGTCCTTTCTAGATTGCTTATTTCAGCGTTTATTCTCTCTCATGTAATTCATTATAAATAATAGGTCTAACCACTTCACCGGCTATCCCGAGAAAACTCGGGGGAAAATTATCCTTCCACTCACTACTGTCCCGAGATAACTCGGGAGAAATTTAACCTACCACACACTACTGTGGCCAGTGAAATGATTAATACTAAAAAGGAGAGACATTCTTGTTAAATTTCTCTTATAATAGCAATTCGGAAGAGTAACATGCTTGGAGGCTACTGGAGATAAGTTCTGTTGGATTACTAATTACTGATTTTTAGTCTTAAATACACTCCTGATCAAAAATTTAGCAAGATTTGCAAGATCAGTTGTTTTTCGATTTAAAAACTTATCCCTCGATAAAATGTTTTCAAGCATTGAATATTTAAAGAACAGGGCCTTTCTCATGTTTTTCAGTGAAAATTAGTTTAAGACAACATTTAGGGGGCCGGTAACAAATTGAGCAAAACCAATATTGTTTGTGATCATCCTGTATCGTTAGGTGAATGAAATGATCTGTAACTTTAGGATATGTTAATAGAGACCTAGTACAATTTGTGGATGAATTTGTGGGATGATAGCATATTAAATAACAGAGATATAAGCATTTATCTTAAAACTCAAAAAAGAAAAAATAATCAACATGTTTTTAATTTATAATATACAGAATTTTAAACGAAAATTATTCCTTCTTTCAGATAAATTAAAAAAGCATTTTTGAAACAATACACTGCAATTGGAATACAAATATCTGAAATATTTCATGAAATATGAGCATTTTATGAAAAACGTTTTCACTGCGCATGTGCGAAAGATAAAAAATTTTTTATTACATAGATTGAAAGTTAAATATATTGGGCAACTTTTATCAAAAGTTTATTTGAATAGAGTAAACATTAAGGAATCTGCCGGCAAAAAAAAACAAAAAAAAAACAAAAAAAAAAAAAAAAAACGAGCTTGATTTTAGTTATTTTCCAAGAGTTGAAATTTCATAAGGGGTTTTTCACCTGTCACGTAATTAATTTGAAGATCCAGTTATTTCAACAACTTTGCAAAAGTACTTTGTTGTGAAAACCCTCTTATAATCTCATAAATCTTAGTAAATAAACAAAAATATGTTAGGGAAGCTCATAAGGGCTTTTTCTTAAAAAAGTACTTTTACAAAGTGGTTGAAATAATTGGATCTTCAAATTAATTACGGGGCATGTGAAAAACCCCTTATGAAATTTCAACTCTTGGAAAATACCTAAAATCTAGCTCGTTATTTTACCGACAATTTGCTTAATTTTTACTCTCTTCAAATGAACTTTTGACAAAAGTTGCCCAATGTATCTAGCTTTCAACCTATGTAATAAAAACGTTTCTATCTTTCGTACATGCGCCGTGAAAAGGTTCTTTTTTTTTTTTTTCCATAAAAATGCTCATATTTCACGAGATATTTAAGGTAATAGTAATCCAATTGCAATATATTGTTTCAAAAGTATTTTTTCAATTTATCTGAAAGTGGGAATAATTTTTGTTTAAAACTCAGTATATCATAAATAAAAAACATGCTGATTTTTTTGGAGTTTTAAAATAAATGGTTATATCTCTGTTATTTAGCATGCTACCATCACACAAATTCATCCACAAATTGTACTGGGTCTATGTCAACATACCTAAAGTAAGTAGTAACAGAACATTTCGTTCACTTAACGATCGATGAAGGGTGATGACAAACATTATTGATTATCCTCAACTTGTTACCGACCCCCTAAATGTTGTCTTAAACCAATCTTCACAGAAAAACACGAGGAAGACCTAGTTATTTAAATACCCTATGTTTGAAAATATTTCATCGAGAGATAAGTTTTTAAATTGAAAAAAATTGATCGTTTGCAAATCTTGCTAAACTTTTGAGAAGGAGTGTAAAGTATTTATAAAGATCAATCAAGTGGAAACGGTACAGGAGCAAGAGAATTAAATGTCATAGGCTATTTTTAGACGCAGTTATCAAATTTATATAGATATTTGTCCCGCTGTTTCACCAAGCGGTACATGTGTGTAAAATTTATTCATTCCACTGAGATTAGGACCGATTTGAACATTGCCTATCACTTTGCTGACCGTCTAATAACGGCGACCTTTCAATGTATTTTTCAATGAACCAAAGATGTAAAAGTCACATGACAAAAGATGGATGACATCTCTGATTATCTGTGAGATTGTGTGACATGCGCTATGAATTCAGTTTTGTATTGCAGATTGTTTGTAATGATGGCACTGAAGGAACCGAAATTCACAATCATATCCTTGTTAACGACCCATATTGTGCGCAGTCTGTTTTTTATAGATTATCTGGTCGTCATTCTTCACTATAGCACGTTAAGTTTCGTGAATGCGAGTTGACTTTGATTAGGTTGCAGCATCCCATTAACGTCCCTCACAAAAACGCTTTTGTCCTTGTGACAGGGCCCGACTTAGACTAACTGGAGCCCCGGGGCAAGCCTATTCTGGGGGGCCCCCTTGCAGTGGCATAAGAGCTCTTTAGGTTGCAGAATTTCTGCATACGCCTGTAGGGGGGCTCCTTCCAGAAGGGGGGCCCAGGGCATTTGCCCCGTATGCCCTGCCTTTAGTCAGGGCCTGCCTTGTGAATGTTCTCCATAAATTGTGTTCTTTCGCCAATGTACAGGGTGGTTATAATTAAACCTCCCCTATAAACACCATCCTATAGCGCAAACGGGTAAATGGAATGCAACGAAATTTGGTATATAGACTATACACGAGATGCGCTCATGGAATTTCGAAAAAAAAAAAAGCTCCAAAATGTCCACCACAGGCGCCTTTTTCGGAAAAACATTAAATTTAACACAATAAACAACCAAAACGGAATACAGAAACAATATTGACAATCCAAAACACGAATTATGAGTGATAAAATAACCGGGATAAGCTGTCAGTTCTAGCATAGCCTCCTTAACTAGATGCCTGTCGCGTAGCTCGGAAGCTAGACAACAATTGAAGCGGTACACAGCGCCACCTAGTACAGATTATAGGACTTTTTTATTCAACTGTCACCAATAATTTAAAGAAGTGATACATGATATATATAATAGATGTTTCTTCGATTCTATTCGCCTTTTATGTATATCATATCCCACTTTTAAAAGTTTTTGGTGGCTGTTGTATAAAAAAGTCGCGCAATCTGTACCAGGTGGCACTGTCTACCGCTTCAATTGTTGCCTAGTTTCCGAGCTACGTGACAGGCATCTAGTTAAGGAGGCTATGATTCTAGGTATATAAAATGTCGATATTTGCATGCTTGCGAAGAAGAGGAAGCTTTATGCAAAACAGGTTAGGGTATAAAACGTTTGCAGATGACAAATGTTTGCGATGACAAGGTGATCGGAAACTAGTCAATAAATGTTAAAATTATTTCAGTATTCCATTTTGGTCGTTTATTGTATTAAAATTAATGTTTTTTCGTAAAAGGCACCTCTGTGGTGGACATTTTGGAACTAAAATTTTTTTTTCGAAATTCCGTGAGCGCATCTCGTGTATAGTCTATATGCCAAATTCCGTTGCATTCCGTTCACCCGTTTGCGCTGTAGGATGCTGTGTATAGGGGAAGTTTAATTAAAATCACCCTGTACTTCTGGAACTCCAACATCTTCTGGCAATAAAAAATGAACACCACGTTGCTCTTCTTTAGTCATAAGCATTGCAAAGACGTGGATGAAATCAGAACCTATTTAACGCACGGGTCAACTGGGGTGTAATCCAAGGGGCCCGAAATTTTGATTTCAGCTTTAAAAAATTAATTAAAAAATGTAAACATTTTCCTCAAAAGAAAATCTTATGACAATTTTCTTCTAAACAACCAAATTTACAAAAGGAGTATTTTACTCAAATAATGCTCTGTTGGTTGCAATAGTGGACACATTTAAGACATAACAGTGGTAAAAAAATAGGAAAAGCGATTTTGCAAATGTTAAAAAAGCGTTCTGCCAACACTGATTTTTTATTTTCTTCTATATTCAATAGAAGAAAGTATTGGATTCGTAAAAATTTTTGACTTCCGGTTTTCGACGGATTTACACGTTTTGAGAGGTCTAGAATACGATTTGACCATTTTTAGTAAATGTCTGTCTGTGTGTGTGAAACAAAACTTTTGTGGCAACTGTATATCCGGAACTACTGCTCAGAATTAGATATAAATTTATATGTAGATGCACCATGACCTAAATTAGAGCGTAACAACTTTTAGTGTCTTCTACTCAGAAGGTGGCGCTGCTATACAACGGTTTCCGCAATTTAAGGTTAGGCTATATCTCAGGTTCTATTGCGTATAATCAAACAAAACTTGATATGCTAGAAGGCCATTATAAGACATTATGCTGGTGCAATTTGAATGCTTATCGACCAACAGGTCGCGCTGCTATACATCAATATCTGCAATTTAAAGGAAGGCTATATCTCAGGAACTACTGCACAAAAATGCATATAATTTTATATGTAGATGCACCTTGATCTAAATTAGTTGTTACCAACTTTTGGTGTGAACTGTTCAACAGATGGCGCTGCTATACAGAGATTTCAATAATTTAAAGTGAAGGCTTTAAATTATAAGTGAAGGCTTTTGTCAGGTTCTACTGCGTACAATCAAAGAAAACTTCATATGTAAGAAGACCATTATGAGATCTTGTACTAATTCAATTTGAATGTTTATCTGCCAAAAGGTGGCGTTGTTATACAGTGATTTACGAAATTTAAGGGAAGGCTATATAGCCTATATAGCTAAGCCTATATAATCTACTTACCCATATAGCTAAGGAGCTACGTCACAGAATTGCATGTAAATTTGCATGTAGATGCACCTTGACCTAAATTAGCGCCTATAAACTTTTGGTGTCAACCGATTAACAGATGTCGCTGCTACACAGCGATTTTCACAATTTGAATGAAGGCTATATCTCAGATTCTATTGCGTATCATCAAACAAAACTTGATAATTGAGAAGGCCATTATGCAACATTATGCTGATTCAATTTGGATGCTTATCGGCAAATAGGTGGCGATGATATACTGAAAATTTCCTCGAAAATGAAAAGGTTATATCTCAATTTCTATGGCATGTAACAATACGAAACTTGATAAATACACTTTTTAAAATGTTAGTTACAGACAATAAAACTTTCTTTGGATATTTAGTGTTAGTTTTCTCTCAGATGAAAATCATTTGCATACATCATGTTAGATAATTTTAATAAATAATAGTTTTAATATACTATTTGCACTTAGAATGTCTTGTGGTGACCAGAACATACTAGTTTCTACTGGTATAGTAAAATATGGGCAGGGCAGTCGAATGCTGATTTTGTTCTGGGCTAAAGTTTGATTTGATCAGACCCTGGATGAAATGAAAATACTGCTGGATGAAAGTGTTGGCTGACCACCAGTGCATATCACGTATTTCCGCTAGATTATCTAAAGAGAAATCCATTCTTCAATAAGGTTTATATTTCTTACTTTCTACTCTATTTCTACACACAGGTTTTACTACAATCACTAAAACATACACCAAATTATAACTACTGCTACGTTTTCATTTGATCGACTCATATTTCCCCCCTAGTTTTATCAAAATGATAAAATTCTAAAAACAACTGTCAACATAGGTGGTTCCAAGCAACATTTAAAAATTTCTTAAGAAGTTAATTCAAGAAATTTTTATTGACCATTATAAAACTGTATAAAAGGTGACTCACCAGTGGTACATGTGAACGTTCCTGGAATCTACCGGTGGAACACAAGTTACTCCCCCTCGTCTCTTAAAAAGGAAAAAGAAAAAAAGTGAATAAAATAAACCTCTGATTCACATAAAATGATTCACCGGTGTTCCCCGTGAAATATAAGCTGTTAACTATTTTTGTATGTTACTTATGTTTATCCAAAAGTAAGTTTTGTGACGTAAAACATTTTACAGTGTTTTGCGTGTTTTCGGTTTAACTTCAATGGAATAGAAATTTGACATTGTTCCTACGACAATTGCTTCATTAAATAACAACTAGAAACGGAGATTTACACTCAAGATGTCCATGCTTGACTGTGCTTATTAACTCAGAATGTTTTCATTTATTCGTTTGAATAACACCGTTGTTGTCAAACAGGAAGTTTTGTTCTAGCCAAGAGCAATTTAGCCTCTGGGTCATCGTTTGCATGATGGAAATCACTTTCGAATGCTCTAAAATGGGCAAGGTAAAAGGTCGAAGTCTGTTATTCATACACCAAAGAACGATTAAATGTCCCTTTTTATTTTATGTATGGTAAGGAAAGTATTGTTTTGGGGTCAAATAATCGTAACTGATTATTAGTTCCCCATCATACTATAGGTATGGGGAACTTAGGTAATCGTGAAAATTTTCGACGTCGGTTTTTTGACTTTTTTATACGTTTTCAGGTGTGAGGAATCCGAAAATGACAAAATTTGTATGGTGTCTGTCTGTAGGGTGTCTGTTAGTGTGTTAGTCCGTTAGTTTGTTAGTCTGTTTACACGATATCTCACGAACAAATGATCGCAGAGAGGTCAGATCAGAATATTACTTTCGATACTAGCAAGAACCCTATTCATTTGCAACATTTGAATTAAAAAACTTTGTAAGTTATTAGAAATTTACGATTTTCTTAAAATGGGAGAATAGGGCAAAATTTCACTTAAACGTCCATTAAGTAGAAATTTTTATTGTAAAGATGCCAGGACAGTTTTAAAATATCAGTTTTGAATTAGGAATGGACATCATTAACTATAAACATGCTACTTTGAAAGTTTCGAAAGTTATTTGGAATTTACGAATTTCTTAACATGGTAGAATAGGGCAAAATTTCACATAAACATCAATTTTGAGGGATATTTTCACCGTAAAGAGTCAGACCACTTTTAAATATTACTTAGGACACTGGCATGAATATTATTGACTATGAATTTTCTAATGTAAAAATTTCGCAAGTTATTCGAAATTTACGAAATTCTTAACATGGCAGAATAGAGCAAAATTTCACATAAACGTCAATTTTGAGAGATATTTTCATCGTAAAGATGTAAGACCACTTCTGAAATATTATTTAGGATACTGACATGAATATTATTGATGATGAATGTTCCAATATAAAAAATTCGTGAGTTATTTGGAATTTACGATTTACTTAACATGGCAGAATAGGGCAAAATTGAGCAAAAACGTCTATTTTGAGGATCATAAATAAACTTCAAAATAACATTTATGATACTTGTTTGAACATGACAGACTACAAATACTCTAATAGGAAAATTTCGTATGTTATTCGTAATTTAAGATTTTATCAACATAGTGAAATTGAAAATTTTTCATATAAAAAAGAAATTTTGAGAATTATTGCATTGGAAATAATAGTATGAAAACTAAACAACGGAATTGACCCTGATAAAATAAATTAATTGATTAGTATAACATAAATATATCGAAGTGAACGGTGGATAGCCTATCAGGCGGGGATTTCATTATGTCACTGTGTCAAGCTTTGCTCAAATTAATTTCTCTTAACATGATTATAATATGTTTCGCACTAGAAACTTATGAGAACATAAATATTATGGGGAACTGAGTAGAGTCGACCTATGCCAACTAGTTTCATATCTTAACATCATTTAAGGTCCACTAACTCAGATTTTTATAGCACTTGGTTTGTGTGTCTGTATGTCTGTTATCAACATAACTCAAGAAAAAACATCAGCAGGAAGTCCGCAATAAGTATTCTAATTTTTTTTTGTGTAGGAATGTTACTTGAAACGTTTTATGCAAATCGAACAAATAATTACTCTTACAGGGATATTTAAAACATTCAAATACATTATGTTTATAAGCGTAATTTCTTATTGGTACATTTTAATATCCTCAAACTACACTAAACAAAATACGTGTCTATTTCTTATAATTACAAAAATACGTTCTATATATACCATATGGTATGAAAATCATTCATCATTAATTTACAAGGTTCACAAAAAGGTTTGGATTTATTAGGGGTTATGTGTAAAAGTTTCCTGAACGACATTTTTAGTTTTGTTATGTGTTTCTCGTACTATGCTAAATTTAAGTACATTGTGTGAGTGTGGTGCGTATAAAATTTATGGAAAATATACAAATTGTATTTAAAGTAACGCAAATGCACTTTTTTCTATCGGAAATGGTTGATGAAAGGGCTTTAACAGACTACACCTTGTTCTAGGAAATTACTTAAGAATGTTAACTACGTTCTCTTACTCATATAGTAAAAAATATTGGAGTTCAATTTTTGACACAGAGATTTTACTGTAATTACTCATTGTAAGGCTCCTTAAATATGGAAATGAGAATTAGTATTGAAATAAAAGTTAGTAATACCGTAAACTAAGTATTGTTAAAAAATTGTATATATATATATATTCCGAGCAATACGTTTTTTGTTACTATTTAGGTGTTTTTAAATTATCTTTCTTCAGTGCTTATATGTATTTATCCCTTTCCGACCCGATACGCATTTACCTTAAAACATTGCATTCTTCTGTTTTTACCGGCTGAAAGAAAATCATGGATTACAACCATGATCTGTTGATTAAAAGTGGTACTTTACGCTTTCTGCGAATTAGCACGATCTTTCATTTCCTGATTTTATTACATCCGACTGTTCCAGATGCAAAAATGTATGGCGATGTCGTAGATGCTCAAACCGCGCGATCGTGCGGCCTGGGTCAGAAAGGGATACTCTCTCTCTCTATATATATATACTAGGTTTGAATGTTTAACTGTTAACTATATTAGTTCCTATTGTATTCGTATGGTCCATGCATCTTTCTCTTATGTAAGTACGGGTCGGCTACTTGAAAATTTCAAATTCACTCATGAAAGATATTGGTGAATTGTTTGTTTAAAACTACATATGTACATAGCCCGCATCAATTTCACCATCAAGTTTATTAATAAACTATCCGTCATTTTGTTTCAAAATGGTGGCCACTTGCTGAGGAAAAGGAAATCAACTTACTCTTCCGATTGGGTTGGAAGGACTTGTTTTTTCTTCCAGTAAAAAAATATACAGTATAAAACATCTTGAGCTCAAAATCAAAAAAAAAAAAAAAAAAAAAAAAAAGGGGGGGCTCAGGGTAAAAGTACGTTTTTCGAATAATGATACCTTTATAAGCCTATATCATATTAAATTTGTCAGGTGCTGTAATTATTTTACTTGTTTTTTATTATTTACAACCCGAAATTCACGACTTTTTTTTTTTTTTTTTTTTTTTTTAAGTGGATAATGGGCAGATAAATTTTAGGAAACCCACTGTACACAACACATGTAACTATTATCTTTTTTATTTTTCATCGGAAAAATTATACAGCATAAAAATTTTAAATACCGTATATAATCGCGTATAAATTAACCCTTGAATTCGAAATAAAAAATCGAGTATAACCAACATTTAAGACGAGTTTTCTTTCCCTTATTTTATCGCGATTAATTTTGTGATTATACAAAATGAAGAAAACAAATTTAAAATATTGGTGCAAAACAAATTTTTTGTTAGATTAAGGGTGTCGACTTATACGCGAGTATATACGGTACTTTATCGTTAATAAAACACAATTTCGTTCTTTGGAAAATAGAAAAAATATTAAAATCTCTAACGTATTAAATTTTTGCTGTACCTCAACGATTTTCCATAATTTCTCTTGTGTACATTGTAAAATTCGTGGGAAATTATAAATTGACAGATTACAGTGAGCCAATTGTACATAAAAAATATTTTGATTAACCCGTTAGTAGTCGCTATAGACAGCGCCACCTATTACAGATTGAACACTTTTTATTTAACTCTCACCAAAAATTTTAAGAAGTGATGTGATCGACGGTCCTTCGATTTTATTTGCGTTTTATGTATATCAAATGCTACTTCTGAAAACTTTTGGTGGCTATTGAATAAAATCATCTGGCAACATTGAAGGATGGGCGGCAAATCGACCAACTAGCGACTACTAACGGGTTAAGTTCCTGCTATTGATCACGAAAACTATTCAGAATTTGAAAAACATTAAATTTCTTAAAATATAATAATTTTGTTTAGTTTTTAAATGTTCAATTACTAAAATACATTAAATATTAAATTTTTACTATGCCTTTGTTTATTCCCACGATTTCCATTGTCTGAAAATCGTAGTGAGTGACAGAGAATCACTATTATTCATAAAGAGTGTTTATATATACATTATTTAACATCAACAATAATCTCTATTGAAATATCTAGGTTCCACAATCCTCACTGTAAGTCAAGCTGCTTTCAGAACCTATTGGGAAGCTGCCACACACACTTTCACCAGCTTTTTGAAAAAGAATTCAGGTGCCCTGGAAAAAGCTGGAGAACTGCTTCAAGCCGTTAGTTCTGCAGTCATGGAGAAAGTACAGAAAATGGCGGAAGAGATGTTGGAGAAGGCCGTAGCCCACGTGATGGGGAGAGCTAAACCATCCGCATGGTTTGAAATGTATCCTCCTGTACCTCTACAGACAAGCATAACACCAGATGACGACCGAGATTTCGAACTTTTAGAAGGTTAGTCATTTAAATAGGTTAGGTATAGATTTTCTCTAAGTTTGACATCTATTCCATATGTTCTAGAGCTGTTTTCTAAAATCTAAATTTGCAACGGGCATTTAAAAAATGTGCTATTGTATCTGATACTGTAATCTTTTCTATACAGGAAAATCTACAGAAATTCAGTCTCTAAGAAAAGGATGTATGGATATTTCACAATAATATGTAAGCACTTTAATAAAACGGATGCATGGTAGCAGCTATAAAAGTTTAGATGCAATGCTGTAAAACACAATCAATTTTAGATTCATCTCTTTCAAATACAGTGTGGGCCCTGACACATTTTAAACTTTAATTTTAAGTTAAGTAAATGGCGTACAAGAGAGCAGTTTGCTCTTCAGTGCTTCTTACGATAAAAAGACTAATTTAAGCAAGTAGAAAAGAATAGTTCCAAAGTTTTTTTTTAGCTGGTTCTTCATGTCCTTATATTTCGTTTATGTAGCATTTCTTATAGTTTTGATGTGGCCACCTCGATCCTCAGATTTAATTCCTCTTGATTTCTTCATGTAGGACTATGTAAAGAAAAAAGTCCATACTTTCAATATGGCTTACTTTGAAATATTGATGACGCGAATAACCCTTGTAATCTAGTCTCTTCTACAACCAGTGCTAGCATATACGTTGATTGAATTGAATTGAATTATGGTTTACATGGGGTTCGAGCTATGAAGGACGCACACATTGAAATATTTTATTGAATTTCAGAAAATAAGTGTTCTTAAATTGCTTGTATCGTGTTTTTAATGGTTTTCCATATTTTTTCTTTTAAAGGTGAAATATGTGAAATTTTAAACTAACGTTTTTATTTGTTTATACAAAACTTTTCATCGTAAAATGCAAGCATTGCAGACAAATTGCACTCTTGTACTTCAATTTTTTGATTTCATATTAAAGTTTAAAATGTGTTAAGAATCTTTGGCCCACCCTGTGCAATTCCTCATCAATAAATTTATCGTCAAAAAATAAAAAATGTACCAATTTCACGAACGTACAGTCGGTAACAAAAGTCTCCGAACACTAGCAAAATTTCCTATATAGAAAAAGTACACTTAATACAGTTTTGTTAAATAAATCCTTGTCGAATCCTGTTTTTAGACTGACTAAGAACAGGATTCGACAAGGATTTATTTAACAAAACTGTATTAAGTGTACTTTTTTTATATAGGAATTTTCGCTAGTGTTCTGAGACTTTTGTTACCGACTGTAGCAGATTATTTCTATTTTCAGAAGAGGTTTAGGTAGGTGTGATTATTTATTTTATTTTATTTTTTTACACAATTGTGATATTTACAGCTAAACAAATATAATACAATATAAAAGGAAAACAGGGACCCACTAAAAGTGACTGACCAAGATAAATATCCTGAGTGATTTTTGTTGCTTTTTAGATATTTATTTTTTTAACGGCTATTTTTAACATTAGATGTTGCTTATCAATGTCGTATTGTATTTTAGCTGATACTTCTCCCTTTATCGTTGAATCTGAACATCCAGCCCCATCAGAAGAAGGCCGAAGCAGGCGCAGAAAGAGACAAGTACCATGTGAAAATGGAGAGGGTTTAGATGAATATGTTGACACTCTGCTCAGGTTTGGTCGCCGGCTCTTGAGATTCCAGGTAAAGATTACGTTTCCTGTTATATTACTTGAAAGAATTTACTTCGTTTGGATTAAAATTAGTTTTTTGTACGAAGTTCTGCTCTAAGATGTAATTTGTGGTCAACCGTGAAGTATATACCGATATAGATAACATTGATTAAATGTCGTAAGGCTAACAAATGAGCTCAGTATGTAAATTCTCATATGATGTACTTGTACTCATAGATATAGTAATTTATATAGATCTATCATCCCCATGTTAACGAGCAAAGATTTTTGATGCCGAAAAACTTTTTTGGCATCAGCCAATAGAGAGTTAAAACTCGAAAATAATAATAAAATAGAATATTAATGAATGTTGAAAATGCCGAAATATTGCGTGACTTTTAAGTGTTCTAATAAATATATGGAAAGAAACGGGATAAGTTTTCATAAATAAGTTATATTCAAGTAATTTATGAAAAATATAAATTTTATAATCAGTTGCTTTGTTATTATTATGAAACAATTACTGTCATCATATTTAGTGGAATGCTTTTTTAATATTTTATATTAGTAAGTAATATGGAATTCTCAAAATTCTTTTAAATGTAGTTAGCAGCCGCAGAAGTTTTAATATATAACTAGTATGTTGTGACCACCACAAGGCTTTCTTCTATATATAATACAATGCAAATTTACGCAATGCAAATTATTTATTCAATTATAATTTATTAAAATTATTTTTCATGATGAATGTAGACGATTTTTATCTCAAAGAAGTATAATAATAATTACCGAAAGAAAGAAAGTCAGTTTTGTGCAGATATGAGTATACTAGAGTATAGTAAAAAAAAAAAAAAAAAAAAAAAAAAAGAAAGAAAGAAAGAGAAAGAAAAAAGAAAATAAAGAAAAATGGGTGTCTTGGGTTTTTCATTCTCTTTTAGTACATAAATTTTATTTGCTTAATTATTTTCGTCTATTCCCGTGTATATTCACTGGGGAAAATATATCCATAACAGAGTAAAATGACCGTCTTTTTCCAAATGAAAAGGCATCACTTTACCCCCTCATTGATCAATCTATGTCTTATTACTATATCTATAGATGTACTCTGTAGCAATTCGTAATGAATAAGTTTTACGCATAAGGCTAAATAAGAAAATATTATTATGCATATAAACTAACTTACCTTAATACAAAGGAAAAAACAAATCCGTCTCGAGAGGTTTTAATTTAATACCAGAGGCTTATATTCTTTTAGCGAAATGAATGCTTTTCTATCTTTTATTTATCTAATTAAGGCAACTGTGTGTTATTTTGGCGATATTTGAGGCTTCAATGGTGATAACTGTCGCTATTCCGCTATGCAGACGTGAATACATACTATTGAATACATGTTTAATTAGATATTTGGATTTAATGTGAAGCTATAAACAAATTTCGAAATTATCTCAGTTTGTTTATATATATATATATCGATATTTGAAGTAAGACTTTGGTGGTTCAACTATCATAATTTTTTTTTGGTAAGGTGCTCAGCACACCTCCATTTTAACTTCTTGACTCTACAAATGACATCACTAAATTTGGTTTGCTCCCTATATATATATATATATATATATATTAATTATTTGTACTTACATTATATTTTTGATACATGAAACGACACTGAAAGTAACGTTTTAACGCAGAAACTAAAATATGGAAAAAGATACTTGGCGACATAATTCCAAATTATTTCTAAAAGAACCTTAAGATAAGCATTTTGAATACTTATAGTTTAAAACTCAAACTTCCAAGTTAGAGCATATTCCTTTATTCAAAATTTTGTAATTTTATTAAATGGATAATTTACCAAATAAAAATTTATGAGCTTTAGAATCGTTTGTTATGCCTTTGAAATAGCCCAGTTTCTTAAAAGCATACCAAACTACATACGTATAAAATATGTATGTTATTCATTTTCTCCTATCATCAGTTTTAAAACATAACGATTACAATAATGTTAAAGCACGTGATTAAATATTTTATGATGCAGTGTTTAAGCTGATTGGTTGGTTTGTTAATTGAATGTATTAACTTCGTGGTGTTAAGGGCACATTACACTATTGGTACAATCTGGGCGTTATCCTTAAGGGTTGGGCGAAAACATGCCATCACAATACTGATTTCCTCTGAGAGGATGGTTCTCCCGCTGTGGTCGACCAGCGAACTCTTCTAGAAGTCGAACGATAGATGGCGCAGCTTAGATTGAGACATCTTTTAGTACACTAACCCATACAGCCAGTGCCCATACAGCCCATTAGACAACTAAATTACATCCAATGATCCATAAAAGGTACAAAATATCTGAAGAATGTCCATTAAAAGTCCTGGATAGCCTGTACTCATTATAGATATCTATATTAGATGTTTAAATAGAGACGAAATTTAGACATGCCTTTTTCGATGTCTTATAGACGTAACGTGGTAGATCAAAACAAGATTTAGATATTTTCGATATCTATTAGATTTAACAAGTCCTATTATTGGATATTTGGAGGCTTATTGGATATGTAACAGACATCTACTGGATATAAAAAAGAGTGACATGTGTCGTGCTAGTAGATATCTGTAGGATATTTATAGAAGTTAAATGGATCATTTTATTTTAAACTTTTATGCATGTTTATAGATGTCTTATGGATGTAAATGATTGTGTGGGAACCGATAACGCTGTAACCTCCCTTTCCTGCCTGGAAATCACAGATAAAAGTTCAGTGTATACACATAGCTTAAGTTACATAAATTTTATATTGGTAAAAACGTAACTCTATTCATTTATATGTTTGTTTATCCGATCACAATGTACTGCATCTAACAAAGAAAGCTCATCGGATGTAAATATAGCTAACTTTATATTAGGAGATAATTATAAAATGATATGACATCATCAGACATTTTATCTACAAATTAATAAATTTTAACAAAAAGTAATATTGGTTATTTATTTATTTATTTTTAAATTTGAATTTTTAACTAATATTATGGTGAAAATGTACAGTGAGGTATTATAGAATATTTTTATGAAGTTATAAAAGAGACACTTTATATTTTATAAATGTAACTAACTTATTATTATATCATTTATTACAGAAATGCGTCATTATTATTACTATTATTATTTGCTTTTTAGGAGCCACTGCCATTTCCCAATACGACAGTAAAAATCGACGATATGTTGACAGTATTTTTGTACAATGGAGGCATAAGAGGTGCTTCGAATCTTTCCCGAAGGAAAAATGCCTACGTTAAATGCACAAATACAAGGTAGTTTGAATTCTCTCGTATTTTTTGTCTTGCATAAATAACTTAAACATATAGTGGGTAATCAAATCCGTAGAAGTTTTTTTTTTTTTTAAACATTTTTTCGATTTTCTAAAAAATTTTGAACGAAATGACCTTGAACTTCAGATATGCAAAGAACATTTACACACTATCGATTTAATTCCAATTGCAGTTAGGTGGGCCAACTACAAATTGAAGAAAATCACAAATACTTTGGAACTCCCCGCATCAAAAAAAGCTATAAAAGACTTTAACACATTGTTGCAGTTACTATATGTAATACATGTACGTTTTGTTGTGGGAATAGCGCAATTATTTAAGCTATCACCCCCCCCCCACACACACACACACACAAATTTTTACAAAGTAAGTGCAACATTGTGTTAAAATCTTTTGTTATAATAGATATTCCACGATAGAACATTTAAGAATGATATCTAGAATCCTATTACTTAATCTATATATTAATTTGAAACATGTTTTTGTCTGTCTCCACTATATTGAGAGAACTACTTGGTGTAAAAATTTGGTTGAGGTGTCTAAAAAAAGGTCTTGGTCTGTAGAAGTGCTATGAAAAGATAAAAATAAAAAAAAGTCGAACGGTTTCCCACCCCGGGGGGGAAACAGGTTAAAAACACGTTTACTAGCTTAACTAAGCTCCAAATAACTTCACGGTGAAGAAATTGTACATATGGGGACTAGAGTCGAATACTAAAAAATCAATATCTGCGAATTTGGAATTTTCGATTTTAAAGGGGGCAAAAAGGGGAAAGTAGACTTGGAGGGGAGGGGAAAGGGGGAAATTAGTTTGAGAGGGAAATCCGTTCTAGACACACACATGTAGCACCTCATTTTAAAGGTCTTGAAATTTCATGTCGAGTGGAGATGTATAGTGGAGATGTACAGTATAGTGCGATCCCTGGTGGTGAAAAATGGAACTAAGTGATTTTGCTGTAGACCCTATCATGTTACATCTTATTTTAAAGGTCTTGGTATTTCCTGACCGTTGGTGATGTTCGTACAGAACACAGTGCGCCCCCTGGCGGTGGAAAGTGCAACTAAAGGATTTGGCAGTTGACACCGCCATGTGACACCTTATTTAAAAGGTCTTAGAAATCCAAGGCGATTGGTGATAGAGGTCTTAAAATTTCATGTTGATTGGGAATGTTTGTATACAATATAGTGCGCCCCTGGTGGTTAAAAATGGAACTAGGTGATTTTACAGTAGACCCTATCATGTTACACCTTATAGGTCTTGGTATTTCCTGACCGTTGGTGTTGTTCGTATAGAACACGCTGTGTCCCCTGGCGGTGAAAAGTGCAACTAAAGAATTTTGCTGTTGACACCACCATGTGACACCTTATATGAAAGGTTTTGGAAATTCAAGGCAATTGGTGATGTTCGTATACAACATACTGCGCCCCCTGGTGGAGAAAAGTGGATTTTGCAGCGCGTGCGTAGCATGCCTGCTATACGGTGCCGCAGCCACAGGCAGCGGTAACACGAGTCAGAGGTTCGTTCGGTTCAAGATTAATTTTTGAGAAATTTTTCATGTTATTAGCGGGCTGCATATACGCTGCCGCAGGCAGCGGGTCACGAGCCCGAGTTCCGTTCTGTTTGAGGTAATTTTTTTTGTTACAGATGATTATTTTTTTTATGATGCTTTCATTTAAAAATAGAAATTCAAACAAAATCGAGTTAAAGATGTAAAACCATACACATTTAAGATTTATTTAAGGTTATTATCATGGGCCCGGGCATTGCTGGGCGAGTTCGTTCGGTTTCAGGTTAAATTTTTTGGAATTTTTTTATGTTATTAGCGGCCCGCGTATGCGCTGCCGCAAGCACCGGGGTCACAAGGCAGAGTTTCGTTCGGTTCGATGTATTTTTTTTTTTTTTTTTTTACAGCTAATCATTTTTTTCGTAATGCTATTATTTAAAAACAGAAATTCAAACAAAATCGAGTTAAAGGTATAAAATCATACAAATTTAAGGTTCATTTAAGGTATCATGGGCCCGGGCAACAGCGAGCGTGTTCGTTTGGTTCCAGATTAGTTTTTGGGAATATTTTTATGTTATTAGCGACCGGCGTATGCGCTGCCAAAGGCATCGGGGTCACAAGGCAGAGTTTCGTTCGGTTCGAGGTAATTTTTTGTTATAGCTGTTTATTTTTTTTTTTTGCGATGTTTTTATTTAAAAATAGAAATTCAAACAAAATCGAGTTAAAGATGTAAAACCATACAAATTTAAGGTTCATTTAAGGTTATTACCATAGACCCTAACAACGTCGGTCGGGTCAGCTAACATGTAGTATTTAACGGAATAGAAAATAAAAGATAGCAACTGTTTATTTGGAGTCAGTTTGACGTCACATTGACAGTACTTTGTAGAAAGTGATGTCATATATAGTATTTCTACTTATAAGTATTTTTCCGAATTTCTTTTTTTTAAGTGAAATGTCGTAAATTATTTTACATATTTTAACTTGAAATACATTTATAATGATGCGATGATTTTTGAAACATTACAGTCAATAAAGTGATCGTCGAATTCGACGGGTTTCAGCTAGTACTTTAATTAAAATGAAACACAATTACAATAACTATATACATCGCGCGCAGTAAACAGAACAATAGTTGAATGTAGGATACATAAGACAAATATAACTTTTTACTGGCCACTGCCTGTGGCCCATGGCCACACAGGCGTTTTACACGAAAAACGTCTACATCTTTCAGCAAGAACTGACGAACTTCTGACTGACTTCTGAAATTAAAATGTTTTCACTTCACTTTATGGATCGGCAAAATATCGTTAGATATTTTGCCAAGAATGGCGACAGCGCCGTCTATATTATTTTAAAAGATAAAGAAGATGGCTCAATATCGATAGGCTATTTAATATATTCGTAAGAGTTTGAATTTAGCGCTACATTGTAAATTTTTGTGATACAGGATGATTCAGAGTATTTGTGGTTTTCTTCAATTTGCAATTGGCCCACCTAACTGCACTCGTGATTAAATCGATAGTAGAAAATGTGAGTTTGTAAATGTTCTTTGCATATTAGAAATTCAAGGCCAAGTATAGAATTTTTTTAGAAAAAAAAAGTGTCAATTTTTTTTTTCCATAATTTGATCCCTTACTGTATTTTTGTGGTATACGAATTAAAGTTTTAAACACCGATTCACATCAGCATAAACGGATAAAACAAGTGCGCAAATAATTAACTTGACTTCCGTGGGAATTGCAAAGGCTAGAGTGTTAAAAAAATAATAATAATAAATTAAAAGCATACTTTTTTTTAAGTGTGACTAGGTTAATTTAAAGTAATTTAAATGTTCTGTTGATGAGTATAAGCGTATTATTTTCAGAATAAGAATTTATCTTAAGATTCAATAGGTGGCGATGGTGGTCACAGATGATATTAGATTAATTCCATGGTAAGTATAAGGTAAGTCACATACAGAAATATTTCCCGCTTTTTGTTTTTGCCACCACTATATTCGTACAATAAACATTATCCTATTTCATCACACACACAAAAAAAAAAAGACTGTAAAAATTTCATAAACATATTTGTATACTAATAGTGGTAGCAAAAAAATGTCGGAATCTTATCCTTCTGTGAGACTGACACTATCGTCACTGCCTTAACATGTTAGGAATTATTATGCTGATATCTGTTTCTCTAATGACCGTATCACAAGAGAAAATTTCGCGCAACATTTCAGTCACCACAACATATTACAGTCAACAAAATAGTCAACATATTACAGTCAACACATATTCAGTCAACACAACATATAAGCGTATTGTTTTCAGAATAAGAATTTATCTAGAGATTCAGTAGATGGCGATGGCGGTTACAGATGATATTAGATTAAATCCGTGGTAAGTATAAGGTAAGTCACATACAGGAATATTCCCCGATTTTTGTTTTTGCCACTTCTATGAGACTGACACCTATCATCAGTGACTTATCATGTTAGGAATTATTATGCCGATTCCTGTTTCTCTAATGTCCGTATCACAAGAGAAAATTTCGCGCAATATTTCAGTCGACACAGCATAGCAGCGCATGGGGAATATTCAAGGTCAGTGGGTAATCAAATTTTTCGATCGTCACTCGGAAAAGTTCATGTTGTATTATAAAAAGGTGAGCGAAATTTCTCGTGTGATACAGCCATAATATTATAACAAAAAGTACGAAATCGCCTCACAAAGGAAAAAGTGCGTGATGATTGTATACATACGTATTCCAAGTTTATGTAAAAGCAGACAGTAATTTAAAGCATTTTGCCTCCGAAAATAAACAGAACTACTTTCCTTGCGGTCGTTTGACCTCCAATAAAAAATAATTTTAGTCAAAAATGGCCGCTTATCAGGAATCGAAACGTAGTTCTCAAATTTGCAGTTCACTAAGAAACACATAACTGAATAAACTAAACCAGGGGTTGACAAAGCCGCACCACAAAGATGAATTCACAGCCAACCGAGTTACTTCATTAAGGAATAGCATGCCATTCTATTACCGCGTAAAAGGCCCAAAATTATCAAACCTGTTTCAAAAAATATATTAAATCCAAAATATAATTCCCATACTCTAATTCTAAAACAAATTTCTAGTCAGTTACTTCAGAAACTAACTTTTATCTGAATAATATTTCATAAAATATAGATTACTTCTAGTTAATTGGTGTCTTTTATTAAATTAAAGTGCTACTTTGAGACATATTTGTGTATTTTAGATGTGTAACAGCGGTGAGGTTCTTTTAACGAAGTAATGAAAACATTAAGATCATGAGAAACAAAACGTTTATTGTGCAGAATAAGTCAAACGTTTGAAATAAATTCATTCATCACTCATAAATTATGGAATACTTTACCATTTTCAGGGGTTAAAAATAGTCTTTATAAGCGAAGCTGCTGAATCAGTAGGCACAGATTTCTAAATGTTTAATGTTGGTGGAATTGCCTACACGTAGGCCTGAGTGGAGTAGTCTCGATAGGGAGGGTCCTAGCTCGTATTCCCACGAGTTTTTCAGAAAATTCAGTTGCTTTAATTTTTCATTATTTTTCTTATTCCCTTACATCCCTTACATCTCTAATATTTCAGAGTATGTAATCTGATATTCAATCTCTATCAAAAATTATATAAAAATGAGGTATTATTTGATCTCTAATGAGTCTGTCACTTTGATTATAAGAAGCACAAGATCCAGTGATGTATTAAAGAACTGGTGCACAATAAATATTTAACTTTAAAAATTCTTCACAAACCATAAAATCAAAACAAGCACTACTGGTTTCGAAAGGACGTAACCTTTCTTTTTCAAATGAAAAAAAAAAAAAAAAAAAATCACGTGCTACTATTTTGGAGTCAATGGACTCTTCCCAGTTTCGTCTGCTCAATCATGTGATAGAGGAAAACGAATAATCGAATTCTGAGAATCGAATTCAATTAAATATTATTCTTAAAAACAAAAATGTTCATATTTAATATAACATAAAATAAAAGTAATATTGTGCATTTGTAAACAGTAGAATAGTTGTATTTGTGAGTTAAATAATTTTTAAGACTACTTTATGTGTTTATTTATGTTCAACTGTTAGAATCGATTTTTGTATGTTCAAGTGTAACTGTTACATTAACTGATCTAGCAATAAATAATAGCTTCTTCTTGTGGAATATTTATGAATTATAATTTGAAATTTTAAGATGCTTTCATTTAATTTAAATGCATAAAGATGTTACAACAAGTTAATTAACTTAGTTACTGGTCTAAATGGATTTACACAGTACGATATTGCATTGTCACTGATTTAAGTACCAAAAATCAGAGTATTTAGCATGTTCTTCATGAACATCAATAACAAATATAAACTAAATGATGATTGTAAATGTATACAGCAAACAAAAGATGATGACTAATGATATAGAATGGATTAAAAATGATGATGTATAAAAAAATAACACAGATTAAATACGATTGATCAAAAATAAGAATAGAAAATACGTTATTTCAGCAATCGCTATAGATAAACAAGACTTCGTCTGCTATTTGTTTTTCCTCTATCATGTGACCTCTGACGTCAGGTGGGAAGAGCCCATAGAAAGACAATCATGCTTTTGCTTTCAAAATTGTAACACGTGATTTGTAATGTTTGTTTTGATTTTATGGTGCGTGAAGAAGTTTTAAAGTTAAATAAGCAGAAGCTCATTACAAGCACAAGATAGTCGAAGCTAGAAAAGTAATGCAAACGAATTAAACATACATGCATCATGGCCACGGAGGAATGTTTATTGAATCTCGTTAAAAGGAAAATTAACTTTCAGGTATCTCTCTGATAGCTGGGAAAAGCCAGCACGGAACTAATCTACTGCCATTCCCGTAGAAAATTCCACTTTGTTTTTAAAATGATAAAAATAACTGAAAGATTAAAATTTTATAATTGGTGTCTTTATTTTTTCTATTGGTTATTATGATGACAGTTATCTATATATTATAACAGAAACTAGCAAAATCTCATAAGTAATCCAATAAGTTTAAGAGTAAATATTATTTTAAGAAGTATATATATATGTATTGTTTGTTTCTTTCGCAGCACGACACTGGGTCTTGTAGTCCGACTGGAAAACCTTCGAGTAAGTCTGAAATATCGTGTGCTGCAGGATTATCGTTTGCTGCTTTTTAATGGAGAAGGAGACGTCAGGATTAGAGAAGTCATCGTCCTGGTACAATTGACTCAATTTACCACTCCCACCGGCGAAACAAGGCAAAGGTTAGACAGGTAAGTTAGCCAGTTCCTCATTATGATAGAAGATTTCAAACGAATCAATAAATGATTAAGTCTTAGCAATATTAAAGTCTGCTTTAAAACACCATAAAAACTAATCCTGATTGCTTTCTTATGTTAAACTCTATAATAAATTCGTAAAGATTTCATCTTTATTATCTGCATCATCATAACCACATTTTATTCTTGTCAAACAGTCAACTCTTTTAATGTTAAACCTTTCTTTATTATGTTCGTGTTATAGAGAATTTGCGTTTCAAAAAATGTGTGCTTCGGAGCATCTGCATGTTGTTGCCACTGCCACTAGTGCTTACTTTTATTTAAATTGATAAAAAAAAAAAAAAGATACATTTTCAGAAAATAAAAATACCAACAAAGATAAATTTAGAATTTTGTCTTTAGTATTCATTTTGTCAAAACGTAATTCAACACAAAGAAAAAAAAATAGTCCTTGAAAAAAGCCTAAGTGTGACGTAATTCCTAAGAAACCTATCACACACGTTAGCAAACAAAACTCGTTTGAGGAGAGACTTACACATTTCATAAATATTTTCCTTTCATCTAATTCTTCCTTTTCTTGTTCTTGCAGACTGAAAATTTGGAAACTTGGCCACGTCACCGTCAGACTACGTGGACTGGGTAATTTGACGTCAGCGCTCTCCATGCTTTTAACCTATCAAATCAATGAAGATCCTAAAGCAGTCATTCCTGTGGCTGAAGCCCAAGTTACCCATGTCATCCGACAACAACTCAACAACATTACTATTCCTATTTTCTCCATCATCTAAGAACATCACCTGACATCCTACATGGTGCTGTTTAAAGTTGCATACTTTGACTGAATACTTATTCCAAACGCCCACTTGCAAGAACAGACAATCCTTAATTCTAATACGACCAGTGTTGCCAGACTGCGACTTTTTTATTCAATAGTCACCTATAATTTTCAACAAGATAAATGAATTAGAGTGCTGATTCAATGGATGAACTATTAGTTTTCCGTGGTTCAAGATGAATCACGTGACATGAACCAATAGGTTGCTATGTTTGGCCCTTTATCGCTATCTTGGCATTTAAAATTTCAGTTCGGCAAATTATTATTAGTATTAGGTAATATGACAGTCCTATGATCGAAATAAATTGTTTTTAAAATAATTTTTCACATATTTCACATTTTAATAAATTCTAAAATACCCTCTTCTTTTTTTTTTTTTTTTTTTTTAATCGTTTCTCAACATAGTTTAAAAGTGTTTATAAAAGAAAAGTTAAACTTTTAAAGAGCTAAATTTAACAACGAATAATAATTTTTCAACTATTTTTAAACATTTTCTCGTTTAAATTTCGACTATACGAAATAAAAAAGAAGTAAGATCAAAATCAAAATGATTTAAAACAAAAGAATATTAAACTACATAAGTACAGTCGGTAACAAAAGTGTCCGAACACTAGCAAAAATTCCTATGTAAAAAGAGTACACTTCATACGGTTTTGTTAATTAAATCCTTGTCGAATCCTGTTCTTAGTCAGTGTAAGAAATTGATTCGATAAGGATTTCTTTAACGAAACCGTACGAAGTGTACTTTTTTTGCATAGGAATTTTTGCTAGTGTTCGGACACTTTTGTTGCCGACTGTAAACAAAAACATTGGCGGTTATGACTTTTGCCAAGAACAATCTCCAAACCGTTGCCATACTAATTTATTGAAAATAAGCTGTCACCAAGGGAACCAACGCAAAGAGGGTTCATGTCACATGACTCATGTTGGACCTTGTCAGGGTTACCGTTTATCACTCTACTTTATTTATCTCGTTGATAATTTTGAGAAATGATATTTGATATAGTACATAATCGACGATTCTTCGATTCGATTAGCCTTTTATGTATACCAAATACCACTAAATTATTGGTGGCTATCGAATAAAAAAGTCGTGCGACACTGACTACGACTGCTTGTTCCTAAGACCAAATGGAACAAATATGGTTGCATAAAATTTAATTTGTTGAAAATGTTAAATTATTTATCTACTAAAATTTCTGGTTTTAAATATTTTTATTGAGTAAGGTCAAACTGGCATGCGAGGTAGTTTTATGGTTAAGGTGTTAAGGGATTAAATAAATAAATAAATAAATAAATATTATTTTATTTTGTAAATTATAAACAATAAAATTATTTGGCTTTTGATATACGCTCGAAAATATTTTGAGCAATAATAATTAAATTAAAAAAAAAAAAAAAAAAAAAATCCTCTACATATTTTGAAAAAAAAAAAAAAAAAAAAAAATACACCTGAAAAATTTTAATTACTTATTATACAGTCGGCTGCAAAATTATTCGAGCACTAGCCAATAATTCCTATATTTAAAAAGTACACTTAAGACTGTTTTGCTATGTAAATCCTTGTCGAATCATGTTCTTAGACTGATTAAGAACATGACTCGACAAGGATTTATTTAACAAAGCTGTATTAAGTGTACTTTTTTTAAACAAGGATTATTGCTAGTGCTCGAATAATTTTGCAGCCGACTGTAGATAAATTTCGTAAACTTAATATATCATTTTACAGCTTGATTAAGTAATTACAGTTTTCAATCCACTTTAAGGTAAAAATTTTCAAAGTTTAATTAAAATAATAGATTTTCATGTGAAAGATTTAATAAAATTTATCAGCATTATTTCAAAGGCTATAAAAATAAGCCAAGTTATAATGATGGAAACTAAGGAGACGATAAGTTCAATGCAGCTGTTATTCGAAATATTAGTTACCACAAGAAAAAAAATATTTTTATTATATTTGTTGAAAAATATGCCGCAAAATGTTTTTGACTCACTTTTTGTTTTAATTTAACACCCACAATTGTCAATAATTTCAAATTCATTAATATTAAACATGTAACCATCAAACATGATTAGGTATGTAAACATGAAAGAATGGAAATCTAAAAAGTCAGAGTTGAAACTCAAAAAGATTTAAAACACATATATCAATATTCAACAAATAATTAACTTATTATTTTTTTAATGCATTTCTTTTATAATTTTGAAGATATGCATGCCACATAAAGACTATAAAAATACCTTGGAAAATCATTAGATATAGGTACTTTTGTATATATTTTAAGGTTTATTGTACGTGCTACTAAAAAATTTGTATTATCAACATATTAAAAGCTCAAATAATACCAATTATTTCTTCTGAAATATGTAGGTACGAGTTTTTTCTAAAATATTATTTTTAATTGTGAAATGTTAACTATCATTCCGATGTTTTTAAGAAGGCGGTGTTTGAGATAAGTGTACACATACTACTAAAATTATCATTTTTCGATGTAAATTATTTTTAATACCATTGTTTATTTGTATATTCATCATTTGTAGAGAACTTGTAGATTATGTACAGAAATAAAGCACGATTTGTTGTTTTATTGTGTCTTTTTACAATTCAATTATTATTTTTTATTTTGAATAAATAGTTAAAAAAAGAAAAATGAAGTAGAATTTTCTGATGCTTTGATGCTTTTTTGATAATTAATGTATTAGGTAAGACAAAAAAAAATTTGTCCGTTTGTCATAGTATCCGTTAAAAACGTTTAACTTAAAATGAAAAATGAAAAGTTTCAATGTGTTTAACTTCACATTAAAGGTACCCAGTGGCGAATTGGCGACCGTCTGGAATTCATTCTTAGGGCGATCTGGAGACCCACCATCACAGTTTTGATTCTCTGCGGAGGGGATGACTCTCCCTCCTCGGTAACACACAGAAATATTAATTTCAGGTTGAGGGAGTTTTACATTGCACTAGTGCTACACAATATGCAATTGATGGGGATTTAAGACTCATCCCTAAGGATGGTCCGGAGATACAGTCGGTAACAATAGTGTCCGAACACTAGCGAAAATACCTGGGGTAAAAAAGTACACTTCATACGGTTTTGTTAAATAAATCCTTATCTAATCATGTTCTTACCTGACTAAGAACAGGATTCGACAAGGATTTATTTAACAAAGTCGTATGAAGTGTACTTTTTTTACATAGGAATTTTTGCTAGTGTTCGGACACTTTTGTTACCGACAGTACACCATGACAAATTTTATCTCCCATGGGATACAAAACATGGTGGACATTGCAGCGACGACAAATTTTAAGTGCACCAGCCGCCATTAAGGTACACGACAGTCTTCGGCCAACAGCTCCGATGATAATGCCTTTAATCTGAGCTTTACATCACGGAAGATCGACCGATTACTTGCAAGCCACACCATCCTACAGATATTATAAGAAGTGTTGACTGGATGTAATCAGCCGATCTTCCATGACGTACAGTCGGTAACAAAAGTGTCCGAACACTAGCAAAAATTCCTACGTAAAAAAAGTACATTTCATACGGTTTTGTTAAATAAATCTTTTTCGAATCATGTTCTTACACTGACTAAGAACATGATTCGACAAGGATTTATTTAACAAAACCGTATGAAGTGTACTTTTTTTTACATAGGAATTTTTGCTAGTGTTCGGACACTTTTGTTACCGACTGTAAAGCCCAGTTCGGAGGCAGTGTAATTATAGGAGGCGTTGCCTCAGCCTGCTCGAGTATCGAACCCGCAATCTTCCAATTACGATCTCGGATCTTTACCAACTAGGATACCGTGGCTCTTAATTATTTATAAGAATTTTTTTTTTTTTTTGCCAGCTGCTTATTTTATGTTATTTTTTGAATGCATAAAATTTAATTTTTCACGCTCATAGGGTCTTGGAGGAGTTGGCATACGGCGTATCAGCACGCAAGGCAAATAAAGTGAACTGCTGTCCACTTAAGATGGCTGCCGCTAGAGTAATTCTACCACAGAAGCCATCCTTAATCTACCAAAACATTAAATAGTACTGTAGTTACCTAATGGCTTTTAAAGTTACGATTTTGGCTTCATGTTTTTTACCAGACATGTCATCTCATCTCATACCATTCTTTCAAGCAAAGATATTATTTTAATGAGATAGTTAAAAGTTGTGTTTATATTTTAAGGAGAAAAAAAAAAAATGCTTCCGATTAGTTTCATACAAGGAAACATACAAAAGGTGTCGTCTTCATAAAATATTGAAAAAAATATATGTGATTCTACTCTTCATAAAGTACCAGAAAGTGAGAAAATTATCGGCTGAAATGAATTACAGCGACCACAAATTTTTTTTCAAAATTAAGCATATTTGGCGATTTCACACTGTTAGGCGATTGATTTTGAGAACTTGGCGGAGAAGCAAAATACAGTTCTTTTCGTACACGGCAATCTCCGTGCTGGCGAACTTATCACCTAACAGCACTAAATCGCCAAAAATGCTCAATTTTGATAATTTTTTTTGTAGTCGCTGTAATTCATTTCAGCCGATAATTTTTTCACTTTCTGGTGTTTTATAAAGAGTAGAATCATATATATATTTTTTTTCAATATTTTTTGAAGACGACACCTTTTGAATGTTTCCTTGTTAGATTTTAGTTTTCAGTCCTTTTTCAAATTTTCGTTCTTAAATATAGTCAGCCTAAGCTTCCACTTATTTCTAACGGAAAATAAGTCTATTTACAAACGAATATAATATGGTTTCTAAAGAAAACAAGGAAAAAAACCCCATGCAATTTACATAGATTATAAGATATTTACCAATTGCATTTACTCATTATATTGTTTAATTTATTTTAACAAATAAGATAATCTTTCAAACAATACATTTCTACTGCAAAAATGCGTAATGGAAATACATTTTCACGTATTCGCCCATATTGTATCTAAATATGTTTCTATGACTTTATTTTATAGTCATATATACTACAGGAAAAATTTTTTTGCATGCTTGGATGATATATGATAATATTTATGCTTTTCTTTTCAATATAAAGTAATTAAAATCTGTTTTTAAAAAATACCTTACACAGATCATTATGCAACCGAATCTTTTTTTCCGAGTCCCTGTGCATAGGGTGCTTCATAAAAGATGGGCAAAACTTTAAGAACTCATCAAAAAAAAAAAAAAAAAAAAAAAAAAAATTGGAAATAAGTACAGTAAAGTCTCGTACAACGCGATGGCAGAGATGACAAATAAATAAAACAGTTTTTTTTTTTATTTTTTTTTTTAAACACCAGTAAATTTTTAGAGTACCAATCTATTGGTTCATACACGATTTAGTTTTTATATAAAGCAGCTGCTTTGATATAAAATTAGTGGTGTTAAAAAATAAAACTGTAATATTCATGAGGCAAACTTGTACCCGCGTCGTAAGAGGCTTTACTGTAATTACACAGGCCTGTAAAATCGTACTTTTAATCTTTTTTTTTTTTTTTTTTTTTTTTTTGGTATTGCGTTGGGTGTTTCTAGTGTGTTTTGATGCACTGAATTCAGAAATGCTTTTTCTTCTTATCACGTAAGGATTTTTCCCGAAGTAAAAATGAAGATCGGGAGATTTCACCCACAGAATATACCAAATTTATGTATAAAATACATTACAATTAGCTATTATTTATACATTATCTTTTAAACGTGTTTTTTAACATCGAAGTTCCGTTTACCTTTTCCATGGATTGATGGCTTTGTTCTGGGGGGGGGGGGGGTTCTTTATGCAGCACCCAACAATAATCCGCTGATATGTTAACACCCCATCGTTCCTGATACCTTCTCTACATTTCTTTGGTGTCTTCATGAAATAGCTGCCTTTGTTCTTCACACACATCAACCAAATTTTCTGAGGAATGACTTACAAGGAAACATTCAAAATATGTCGTTTTCAAAAAATATTGAAAAAAAAAAAAAAAAAAAATGTGATTCTACTCTACCTAAATCACCAAAAAGTGAAAAAATTATCGACTGAAATGAATTACAGCGACCACAAAAAATTATCAAAATTAAGCATATTTGGCGACTTCACTTTGTTAGGCGATTGATTTTGAGTACAGTCGGTAACAAAAGTGTCCGAACACTAGCGAAAATTCCTATGTAAAAAAAGTGCACTTCATACGGTTTTGTTAAATAAATCCTTATCGAATCATGTTCTTACACTGTCTAAGAACAGGATTCGACAAGGATTTATTTAACAAAACCGTATGAAGTGTACTTTTTTTACATAGGAATTTTTGCTAGTGTTCGGACACTTTTGTTACCGACTGTACTTGGCGGAGAAACAAAACACGGTTCTGTTCACACACGGCAATCTCGGTGCTAGCGAACTGAACACCTAACAGCGCTAAATCGCCAAATATGCTTAATTTTGATAATTTTTTGTGGTCGCTGTAATTAATTTCAGCCGCTAATTTTTTCACTTCCTGGTGTTTTCGGAAGAGTAGAATCACATGTATATTTTTTCAATATTTTTTGAAGACGACACCTTTTGAATGTTTCCTTGTTAGATGGGAGTTGGAAAAATGAAGCTTTAGGCTCCTACAATATCATTTTTTGTCAAACTGTACATGATGGAAATTTTTGAATAGATTTATCTTAATTAACATCCAAAAATACATCAGAAAAACATATCTCCTTGAAAAAAAATATTGATCGTCGAGAAAATAGGGTTTGGAAAATGGGACGAGGATAGATTATGCTTCTTCTTAACAGTATTTACAGTAACCGCCGCTTAATAAATTCACTGGATAATAAAATCAGCCACTTAATCTGATCAAATTGCTCGGACCAGAATCAAATCAATGCAAATTAATTTTAAAACCGCCGCTCAATAAAATCAGCACCGCCGGTTAATATATTCAAAAAAATCTCTTCAGCAGCGAAAAAAATGTCATTTATGCGCATTAAACAAATGTTTATTTATTTACGCTGTGACTTTATATTTTTGAACTAAAATAGAAAATAAAATACAGCGATCCCACCGATATATCTCTTTATCGAAAATTTTACATTTACAGCAATTAAACACGTCCTATTATTTGCCTTAGTAATAATCTCAAGGAAGGTATTCTTCAAAGTGCAGTAATAAGTTAAAAATTTTATTTGATTCGCAAGTGATTTTTTTTAAAATTAATATATATAACGTTTAATTAAAAGTCAATTTTTAGTTCTTATTCTGAAATAACTAAGAGGTAAGAAGCTTTAAAGGAAATATTTTAAATTTCAAAGAAAATCGTGAACTTTCGGCAAAGTATTGATGATTTTCCACAAAGGAGGAGCGCATCAGAACTTGGGATGTGTTTAATTCACTTATTTTGAAGGAACAATCAAATAATTATCTGTTAAAAATTAATTAATATTGATTATTAGTTCCATTATTTGGTACCTTTAGAAATTTCTTTCCAAATTTAAGTAAATAATACCTTTTTCTTCAGTGCAGGAACGCTCGCCGGATATAAAAATCAGCCACTTATTAAAATCACTTTTGCTCAGAACGAATGTGATTTTAATAAGCGGCGGGTACTGTGTTTACTAACTAGGAGAACGTTTACTAACTAGGAACTTTTAATGCTTTTTTAATTATAATTAGAAGAATTTTCAATAATGCCAAAAATTTCATCAAAATCATTGAAACAACATTAATATATTCCATATTTCATACTGTAATTTCTTTTGTTGCATAATACCTAACATAATTATTTTCCATAATTTTAAATTTTGTAAAATTTGTTGATAATATATTTAAAAAAATAAAAAAATAAATACTGCTTTACACATCATCTCGAAATGTCAATTCTTATCCAATTTCTATTTTTGAGAAAGTTAATGACTTAACGATATGATAAAGCTACAAAATACGATAAACTTCAGTCTATATCTTCATGAAACACCTGTTTATTTCCTTAGAATTGGCAAAGAGAGGTAAGATATTGGTGCTATATCTCTTTAGAATCTCTTTTGGCGAAGGTTAACTGGAAAAGTACAAGATATAAACGTTCTCTATTAAGGAAAGAGTGAGTGCTTGTTTTATTTTCTAACTATTTAAAAAAAATAATACATAGCATGATTTAGTATAAAACCCAGTGATTTATTTGCATGGGAACGGAATTTCCCCGCATCTTTTATTTCTGCGAATTTTTACATATTAAGCGGAATACGTGAGATTTTCAAAATGGCAAAACTGGACAAAAAAAAAATGTAATACAGTGAAACTTGAATAATTCGAAATTCTGGATAATTCGAATTTTTTAGTCGGTCCCTTGAATTTTGTTTTAAAATAATGTTAAAAAACCATGGATAATTCGAATTCTATTTTGGATAATTCGAATTTTTCATACGATTACCTTTAAAATATTACAGTAAAGTTTGTTCCCGAAATTTTTCTCCGCTAAAATGCTTTTTTTTTTTAATCTGTCTTTCAAAAGAAGGATAAGGAAATGCAAGAGTATTTCCTACCAGTGCATCAGACGATATGGTCCGTATACATGAACTTCGAGGATTTTTTTTTTTTTTTTTTAATTGAAAGTCATGTCTAATGTAGAAAATTCTGTTTTTGTATCAGTTGATGGGTTGAAGTCATATGCTATGACACAAAGACTGTAGTTAAAGAAGCAATAAAAAATATCTGACTATTTTAAAAATGTGTTGAATAATTAAGCTCGTAAAAAATATTGATTTAATGGGAGGGGCTTAATGATGCAGTATTATTAGACATAAAGTTTATATGTTAAATCTTTGATCATAGAGTTTTATATTTTTAATTTATCTCTTCTTTTTGACAAAACAGTATATGTAATTAGAATTTTTGGATATTTCTAATTTTTCTCTGGTCCCTTCAACTTCAAATTATCCAAGTTCTACTGTAGTTCAATTTTACTAAGATATAAAACGACATAACAGTAGTAATCTGTGGTAAAAATATTTTTTTTTCAATTTCCAGCATTCTATGCTGAGTTGTAAGCGTTTATTTAATTTCAAAATTTTACAAAAAATTTAGCACTTAATATTTGTGAATAAATATTGAATCTGTCACAAAATTAAAACTGTAAACATCATTTTCCAGGGATGGAACACGGGCGCAGAATTCATACCGGAATCCGTTTAAGAAATTTCTCTACTTATAATATCGTTGATTTAAGAAGTAGAAAATTTTCTTACATCGATAGTGGTATGAATTCTGCGCCCGTGTTCCATCCCTGATTTTCTCAAAACTAATTTTGACGTAGTTGCATCAAGTTTAATTTAAAGTGTTCCATGCGTCTTACTTTTTGTAAAATTTTTATAAAACTTCGTTTAATGATTTTTTATATAACTTAACACAAAGCTTAGTTACAATTTTCCACCTTTTATCTTTTGAAATACAGTGAACTCTCGTTAAAACGGACAATCAAGGGCTGGCAGTTTTTGTGTCCATATTAACGAGAGTCCATTATAACAGGAGTTCATAAACTGAAGTTCTATATGAACTCTAAAATAACTATTATGTACACATACACTGTATAATATGAATGACAATTTGTTTCCCCAAACCCTTTTATTCACTAAAAATATAAACGCAGGAAAAACGATACTCACAAAACTTCTTTTCTTCATATAGTACAACTTGAGGTAGTACATAAAGAAAAAAGGGTGATAGTACATAATAGTTAGTTAGTCTATCTTATAAAAAGAAGTTATCTCGGTTTGTTTTTTTAGGGTAAACGATCTTCTTTCAATTTCATTTTCAATTTTAGCCAATTGTTCAAAATTATTATCGGGAACATTTTCAGCCGATTGATAAAATGTCTTAATTGCCACCAGCATATGACGGACTTCTAGTACATTTGGTGGGGAGGTTTCCTCCTCATTTTCAAAATGTCCATCTTAATGAATGAATTGTACGTGGAAAGCGATGTTTCTTACATGCTATTCATGTAGGCCTTAGCCAGGGACTCTGTTTTTGTACATAATAACAAGAAATCCATCTTAAACGGGGCCGTCTTAAAAAGAGTTCACTGTATTAAAATTTTGAAATAAGAAAGAGAAAGAAAACAAAACAAAAATAACGAAATTTTTAACACTCCCCCCCCCCCTCCAAATAGTTTTTTTTTTCATAATTATAAATTGTGAATAGAAAAAATTTCAACTAACTTTTGTTAAAATCTTCTAAAGCCACCTGTAAAAAATGTTTTTGAAGTTAAGTCAAAAATTAATGTGCAGGGAGCATTTTGAAAATGATATGAAACATTTATGATATGAACGAAAATGATATAAAAATGATATGAAAACGAAAATGATATGAAATATTTAAAGACAAGATGACATGTATGTTATAATGTGTCTTGATATTAATTCCTAAATATTGACTTTAAAAAAAATATATATATCGAAATATTTTGGCAATTTACAATATCATAATGTGTATTATAAAAGAAAAAAAATATTTAAAGAGAACATAACATTGCATGCAATAATGTGTTTCACTTATAAAATAACTGTAGATATAGACTTTAAAAACGTTAGAGTATTAAAGAATTACAATAATACAAAATGTGCAGAGCTGAATTCAGTCTCCTCGTGTGGATATTAGTACCATATAGGTTTCAGATATTCCTCTGCCTTATCCCATTGGAAAAATGTCGTAAAGAAGTTAAATTAAATGTCTCATTTCACATAAAAGCAAGAGAAATTGGCGGTACGGGAATGAAAAGAAGAAAACAATTTATAAAATTTGACAAATGACTTGAAATATAATTGCAGAGTTCAATAAAACAAATAATAACAATAATAATAAAGAAGTTTGAAATCTACCAACTGCATTATAAAATTTGAATAAATAAGAGTTTGAATATTGACTTTTTAATTTCTAAATTTAAAAGTGTATGTTTTAGCATGAATTAATTAATAAACGAAGTGGTGTAACCGCAATCCAACCATAGGATTGTGTTTTGTTTTATTTTCTTAAATAAATAGATAAATAAGTAAGTTTTTACTTAGATAAATAAAAAATTCTAAATTAATATTTTATTCTATTATTTTAGACTTTAAAATGCAATTTTCAAAAAAAAAAATTGTACTTTGACAACTTATTTTTTTAGTGAACTATGTAATATTAATTAATTTTTGGATATTTACCCGAGACCTGGGTGCCTAAACAAAATAGCTACATTCTTGATTTGCTGAAAGTTATCAGATTTCTATCCTGCCACGTTTGACACGAATTTGCCACTGACTGCTTTTTGCACGACCGATTCCCGCACGTAACCAAGTAAAATATACTTTGAAAAGATAAGCAAATGAATTATTTATAGCTAAGGTAAAATGCATGTAATGATATGTCTTGATAAGGAATTAAATTAAATATTTATAGGAACTCGCAAAATATTTTTCTACAGGGGTTGGACAAAAATAGAGAAACTCCTTGTGAATTGCACGCTTGAAGCGAAATGTTTATTCTAGTGAAATATGCAGGTAACACTGGTGTTTTCGCCTATTGACGCTGTAAATATGCTGCGCAGGTTAGTCGTCACACTGAGAAAAAAAAATATACCGCCTTCATCTAGAACGAACAAGTGGTCATTTTCTAAATCCCTAAACTAGAAATATTCATTTTCGAATTATGCGTATAAGGCAAGCCAATAAGCTGAATAGACGAAAGAGATCGAGAATTTCTAGTCTAATTATTTCTAGATGGTGGAACAATATTCTGAATATTCTGACTCTTTTGTATTGCGAGAAATTCTCCCTTAATTTCCTAGAATTGGGTCATACAGTCGGTAACAAAAGTGTCCGAACACTAGCAAAAATTCGTATGTAAAAAATGTACACTAATCCTGGTCCAATCCTGTTCTTAGTCAGTGTAAGAACATGATTCGATGAGAATTTATTTAACAAAACCGTATGAAGTGTACTTTTTTAGATAGGAATTTTTGCTAGTGTTCGGACACTTTTGTTACCGACTGTACGTCAAGATTATAGTTGCTAAAACTCGCCTCTTGTGCCCACATTTATTTGCAGAGATTTTTAAATAAATTTGACCTTGATAATACAGACAAACGCTCTAGAATTCTAATACAGGCTTCTAGAACTCGCTTTCAAAGGGGACTAGAATTTATAAGGATGACATGGAACTATTTTTCCTAGAGCCAAAGTTTAGGTTCTAGATGTTAGTTACAGACTGTTTTCTCAGTGTATCGGGGCACTGTTTTGTAAAGTTGTAATTATAGCATTTCAGAACTAACATACTTCTACGTAGACAAGTTATTATAGATTGGTGGGTGCTTCCTTCAGCTAATAGTAACTGAAGTGTTTGGTGTTACAAGATGTATTATGTCAAAGATTTATTTCACATTTTTGAGAAGCAGAAAATATTATAACTTAAATCACAGCACGGACAAAAGTATATGTTCAGTGATCGTGGCAAAAGATCATTAAAAAGGGTTGTGGCAAGGGAAAAAAAAAAAAAAAAAAAAGAAGAAGACCACAGATGCAGAAGTTACTGCATAAATGAAGGTCGCGCTCGCAAACTATGTGAGTACCAAAACAAAAAGAAGGGTTAAGTAGGGTATTTTTGACCGAGCTGCAGTTAAGAAATCATTAATCAATGATTCGAATGCCTGGAACAGGAAAATATGTTTAAGTCATAAAATTTGGATTATGGAGCAGTGGATGATACTAATTTGGTCGGATGAGTCTTGTTTCCCAGACTGTGTCCAAGAGCAGGGGATTCAAACATTCCCGGAAATATTGCTGAATTGGTTAAAATCTTTGAGTTACACTTCATTTTTAACACTCAGCAGTATTTACGTATTAAAGTTTTAATCCCCTTCCGAAATTTTTTTCTGGCTACGACCTTGTTTGATTCATACTGTTGCTTACATCTAACCGAGCTTAGGTAGGGCGAACGCCATCCCCAAACACACTACTTATTCCAAAGAGTGAAACATGCCAGGGGTACTGTGATGATTTGGGCAGAAATTACAGGCTTTTCTGTAAGCCCCATGAACATGATTACTCTGCATCGGTACATTACTACTAAGGATTGTGAGAACATTTTGGCCGATCAAGTTCATCCCATGATACAAACTTTGTTCCCCAATAGCCATGGTATCTTCCAAGGCGACAAAGTTTTGTTCACACAGCTCACATAGTCCAAGACTGGTTTTCTGAACACGTGCATGATTTGTCACATTTCCTCTGGCTACTACAGTCACCAAATCTCAATATTATTGAAGCTTTGTGGTTTACATTGGAGAGGAAAGTGTGTGATCTCTGTCCGCACCGTCATCATTTTTATCAAACCCCTGTGTATCATCTCATATAACAGTACCATCTATCGGTTTAACTTGCACAAAAACTTAATTAAGATAGCATCTGACAATAAGTATTTTACGTATAGAGTTTGGTGCAACTTTAAGCAACAGATGCTGAGATGTAGCCATGTAGAAAAATCATAGAAAGTATGTAATAGCAGCTGTCTTGTGCTGTTTTATACAACAGATGCTAATATATATCCATCCAGAAAAGCAATGATAATGAGTGAATAAAAGCAACGTCGCCTGTCGATTGCTGTACATCCAAACTGAATCGGTATACTTTATTTATTTATTTTATTTTATTTTTTATAATGACCATCTGCAACATAAAGTTTGGTGCCCTTATGTGCTGTAGAAGCTGAGATACAGCCTTTCCAGACCCTGCAAAAACTGCAGCATAGTAGCGTTATTTTGCGGTCGACATACGCTTAAATGAAATCAATACATTATTCTATAACGGTCATCTCACATGCCAAGTTTGGAGCACTGTTTAAACACTGTAGAAGCTGAGATATAACCTTTCAATAGAGGGGAAAGAAAAGAGCATAACAGCGCCGCCTGTCAGACGATACACACCTAAATAGAACCAGCATAGTTCTTCATGAGGATTACCTCAGATATGATGCACTAATTCGCTGCTGTAGCTGAAATATAATCTTTAATGGAGAAAAATACAGCATAGAAGCGCCACCTGCAGAGCGATACAATCGAAAAACTTATCAGCACCAATTAATATCAAGGTCCAACCAAATGTTCTGGTTTGCAGAATTCCGTCTGTGATATAGATTATCACATATTATAAAATATATTTTTTTCTCTTTAAACGAATAAGTAAATTATATAAACAAATTAATTTATAAATTAAATTCTTTAATCTTAAATTAACTATTTAAAATATAATGGAATAACGATTTTATCCTATAAATAATAAAATTCACAATATACAATTTCTAATTTTTATATCTTCTCTTTCATGCCTTTTTCAGTGTAGCTGAAACAACAACAACAAAAAAAAAAAATCTTTGATCAGTTCCCAGTATTCATTTAGCAAGCCTAACGTACTAGAAATTCTTTTTGCTCTGTAAATGATAATGTTTTGACTTATTTCTATCCTTTTGTTTTGTGAAACCAGAAGATAATTAATTCGGTCTCTTTTAATCTTACATCGAAATATAACTGCTGCAACCTCTTGTCACCAATTTTACATCAACGGTTAAATAGAATATTTGCTTAGTTAGTTTTTTTCCCAGGGTCTGAAGCTTGGTGAAATCATGCCAATATTCACTATCAACGGTCAATAAATTACTCGTCACTTTTTGAAAATGTACATATGAGTATTCCTAACGTAACCGCAACCATTCTCTATCTTCACACTTTGAACTTGGCGTGTAATTAAGCGCCAAATGCATTGCCATTTCTTTTGCTTCAGTTTAGGAGCGAACACTTTCTTTCGGATCTTAAAACATGTAACAACTCAAGAGCGATTCGGGCCTAGGGCCCGGCCTGATCCTCGGTGCTCTTTCCCCACTCCAGAATGTTTTCGTTAAAAAAAATCTTAGTATGTTCTGTTAATTGACTATGGTCACGTACATTGGAATATCTGCAATAAACTGGCATGAGAATAAAAATATGTCTCTGAGTTGATTCCGACCCTGGACCTTTTATCGAAATTCAGTTTTAATAATGTTTTTTTTTTACCTTACAGTTAAAGCCATCAGCAAAAATATGTTTTCTTTTACGACGGCCGCTCATCAACTTCACATACTGGTGCCGCAAGGGTCAGAGACATTTGTTCTAATATAATTTTAATGAAGTGGGGGAACGAAAAATTTTTGCGAATTTCTGCACCTTTATTCACTCAAATTTTTCTTTGTGAATACTTCAATATGATTTGCAAGATGTCGAGATAAAAGAGGACCTCCAAAAAATTTCATTGATGATGTGATTTTAAAATGATCGCTGAAAGCACCAAAATAAACCGCAGTTGTTCTCCTAGTAGAAAAATATTGTGCATAGACATTATTATATGCTTACACAAGAAAAGAAAAAGAAAGAGACGGAGCAACAATTTTCGTGTTCAAAATACAGAGAGAAGATATACAACTGATCTTGTGGATTTATCAACATACATGCTAAGTAATTTTTATGGCTGGAATATACGTAAAGTATTGAAAACTACATATTTTGTTAACGCGATTATTTTAAATTTCATGAAGAATCATCGCAATTGCGCAAAATTAATGGGTGTATTTTACGTTTTGCGAATCTACAGACATATTCTGCTGCAGAAGATTCCAATTTAAATTTTCCGTGAAAATCATAAAGTTTAGACAGGTGGACAATCAATAATTATTTACTATGTCTTAAACAAAGAAAAGAAAAGCTTATTCATTTTCTTAATTTTACAGCTGTGAAGATGTTCAGTTTTCTTTCGGCGTATAATAAAATATGAAATCGAATATGGGTCAAAGAAACCGCAAAACTTTATGTTGGTAATATGAAAGGAAGCAGATCGCGAAAGAAATCTCCAAAAGCATTTCTAGAACAAAAGTAATCATCAAAAGAAGGAATAATTATTCCGTTCGAAGGTCACATAATAAGTCTGTTTTATGTTTAACTCAAGAATATTTTCATTCAGAAAGAAAATACTTTCACACATGTTTCCTCGCCTGCGCCGAACAGAACATATAATTGATTTTGTTTTAACCGCAAAGAGCATGGTTGCATTTTTGTGGCAAGGGGGAGAAAATATGTGATATAGATTATCACATATTATAAAATTTATTTTTTTCTCTTTAAACGAATAGGTAAATTATATAAACAAATTAAATTCTTTAATCTTAAATTAACTATTTAAAATATAATGGAATAACGATTTTATCCTATAAATAATAAAATTTACAATATGCAATGTCTAATTTTTATATCTTCCCTTTCATGCCTTTTTCAGTGTAGCTGAAACAAAAAAAAAAAAAAAAATCTTTGATCAGTTCCCAGTATTCATTTAGCAAGCCTAACGTACTAGAAATTCTTTTTGCTCTGTAAATGATAATGTTTTGACTTATTTCTATCCTTTTGTTTTGTAAAACCAGAAGATAATTAATTCGCTCTCTTTTAATCTTACATCGAAATATAACTGCTGCAACCTCTTGTCACCAATTTTACATCAACGGTTAAATAGAATATTTGCTAAGTTAGTTTTTTTTCCCAGGATCTAAAGCTTGGCGAAATTATGCCAACATTCACTATCAACGGTCAATAAATTACTCGTCACTTTTTGAAAATGTACACATGAGTATTCCTAACGTAACCGCAACCATTCTCTATCTTCACACTTTGAACTTGGCGTGTAATTAAGCGCCAAATGCATTGTCATTTCTTTTGCTTCAGTTTAGGAGCGAACATTTTCTTTCGGATCTTAAAACATGTAACAACTGAAGAGCAATTCGGGCCTAGGGCCCGGCCTGATCCTCGTTGCTGTTTCCCCACTCCAGAATGTTTTCGTTAAAAAAAAAATCTTAGTATGTTCTGTTAATTGACTATGGTCACGTACATTGGAATATCTGCAATAAACTGGCATGAGTATAAAAATATGTCTCTGAGTTAATTCCGAGCCTGGACCTTTTATCGAAATTCAGTTTTAATAATGTTTTTTTTTACCTTACAGCTAAAGCCATCAGCAAAAATTTGTTTTCTTTTACGACGGCCGCTCATCAACTTCACACCGTCCATCCTTTCGTGAGACACAGAGCTAGGAAAATTTTTGTAACACACATATACAGATATTTTCTAAAAAGTGTTCAAAAATGCATTCGGAACATTCTAAAATGTGTAAATCTACCAAAATCTGGAAGTCAAAAATCATCACGAATCCATTACATATTAAATCGATTATACAGAAGGAGCTAAAAATTCGCACGGATATAGACTTTAGATTTGTTTCCTTTTGAAATACACTAATTGGGGTCAAGCAGGAAATTAAAACTCAATTAGTATTTACGGTAAATTTTTGTTTTCAGATTGAAAATTAATTATTGCATATAACTGTTTCATTTTAACTACAGTATTCCAACTCATATAATTTAAGTAACTTTAACTTAAATCTATACCATTAAAAGAAAATTTGTGTGTGAGCGACGTACAGAAAACACTATGGCACGTACAGTTCTGACCCCCCCCCCCTCCTCTAGGTAAACGAATGCATTCACAGTTGCAGATTTTCGATATTTCTATTAGTTTTTTAAGTTGTCATGTTTTATGTGATTTTTTGCGTTTTTATTTCCCGATATTTTTCTTTGAGTTGTAACTTCAAGCCGATACCAATAAAAGTAAAATGTTTACAAATTTTTATTTTACCTATTTTTTTAACATAAAAAGAATTTTTTTTTGTAAATATTAATAATAATAGTAATAAAATTGAAAAGTTAAAATGATCAAAATTTGCTTATAAAACTGACGTTATAATAGCTCTTGAATCTATTTTTATTTATATATTTAAATATTAATTTCAAATAATCAAATAGTCTTCTTACATGTTGTTTTTTTTCCCTTTCATTTTATCGGTTCGCAAAGTAATGTGAATGCATATTTAGTTTATTTTGAATTAACTGTGTATCTAATAAACATAATAAAACTTAAATAACTAAATACACTGCGCGGTTAAAAAAAAAAAAAAAAAAAAAAAAAAATCGAGCCCTGATACCATTTTTGCTGATTCTTATGTAAAATGACCTCCAATATCCGAATATGACCCCATTTTGCCCAGCCACCCCACCATTTTCTCGGGACACCACCCCCTCCCCCAATTTTTATCATTGTTCGGTAATTCTTTGGCCATGAATTTGATTTCGTGAATGAAAAAGAATTAATTTAACACTTAAATATATATATATATATATATATATATATATATATATATATATATATATTTATATGGTGTGTAATAAATAACATTAATAATAGATTATGAAATATATAAGAAATGTAACGCATAATTTTAGTGGCAAATCCCCCCCCCCCCACTTAAATTTTCCCCTTACGCAAATGTTCATGTTTTAGAATTTTCTAACTCAGTAGCCTCTCCGAAGGTACTACTTAACAGTTAAAATAATCCTCCCCCCCCCCCTAAAAATCAAATTTATAGCCATAAAATTACTGAAAAGTGATAAAAATAGGGGGCCGTCTCTAAACTAGAATGTTGTAGCCATCACAAGACTTTCTTCTATATTTTCCTATACAAATTCACGCAGTAACAATATTTAAAAAGAAAAAAAAATACAATTTTTTTCAAAGTTTTTTTTCGTCAAGAGTAGAAAAAAAAATCGATAACTTTGTTTTAAATTATCACATATTTATAGTTCAACCATTCGTTTTAACGGTATTGACGAGACCTTTCGAAAGATACCCATCTTGAAAATTTAGCCCCCCCCGGGGGTACTCCCCCTAGGGGGGGAAGCGATGCCCCAAATTTTTTCCTCATTAACTACTACTATTATCAATAATTCATATTAATTTCACAATCACAGGTTAAGAATAACTCTCATTTTGTACATTTATACGAAATTTTGTCCTATACTGCCATGTTAAAGATTTAGAAAAACTACGATCACAGCGCCACCTGTTGAGCAATTGATCCCCAAATCTAATCAGACCCAGTTTATGTCAGGGGCTAACTAAATACGAAGTCTGGTTAAATTTCGCAAAAAAAAAAAAAAAAAAAAAAATAATTAAAAAAATAATAATAATAATAATAATAAAGTTTTTTTTTCGTTGAAAGTAAAAAAAATCGATAACTTTGTTTTAAATTATCACAGATTTATAGTTTAACCATTCGTTTAAAGGTATTGACGAGACCTTTCGAAAGATACCCATCTTGAAATTTTACTCCCCTCGAGGGGGTGGCGAGGCCCTTACGCGTACAATTTTTTTTCCCTGTTGACTATCTCTATTATAAATAAGTCTTGTAAATTTCATAATGATTACTAAAAAATAATTCTCTTTATGCACATTTATACAAAATTTTGTCCTATATCACCATGTTAAAAATTTAGAAAAAGCGGGATGGCAACGCAACCCGTAAGACAATTTTTACCAAAAGTTGATAGGCACTCATTTATGTCAAGGTGCAACTACATACCAATTTGTATGAAATTCTGTGCAGTAGTTCCTGAGATACAGTTGCCACAAAATTTTGTCACGCACATACACACAGACAGACAGACATTTTCTAAAAATGGTCAAATCGTGTTCTACAGATCTCAAAACGTGTAAATTCATCAAAAACCCGAGGTCGAAAATTTTTACGAATCCAATATTTTCTCTATATTACATATAGAAGAAAGTAAAAACGGTGGGTGATAGAGAAAAATGGGCATCTTAATCGGATTCAGGGGGTCATTTTCCATAAGAATTTGCAAAAATGGTGTTGGGGGCAATTTTCATGCACAGCAGTGATACCATTTATATTTTATTAGTGGCTGTATATTACAGTATTTGTCCATGTTTTTCTTGATTTGCTATACATAATCGTCAATCGAAATATATTTATTTAAACGTTTTAGTTATTATTTTTTCTTTTTTCTTTTTTAACACTTTCCAACAAGGTTGAAAAGTGTTAATGACTTCGGTTTGTCTGTCAGTCTATCCGTCTGTCTGTCTGTCTGTCTGTCCGCGCTCTAACTCCCGTAAATATTTATGAAATTTCCTGAAGCTGATATAGGTTATTCAAGTTCCCTATCGGATGTTCCCTATTGAAAATGGAGTGCGTACCTCTACTGGTTTATGAACAGGACACCATAAAGTATTCTGAAGCATTATGTTCTGTGGGAGGTATTTCTATAAAGCATCTTTTAATACCTTTACTGTACACAAATCTTAATGAAATTGAAATATGTTATTCAAGTTCTCTATCGGATGCTTATTATGGAAAATGGAGTAAATACCAGCACTGGTTTGTGTACAGGGACACCCAAAAGTATTCCAAAGCATTGCATTCAATGAGAGGTATTTCTATAAATCAAATTTTGATAACTTTACTTTGCACAAAGCTTTATGAAATTGAAATATGCAATTCATATTCGCAAAAGATTGCTTTCTATAGAATATAGTATGATTAGCATTAAATTTGCAGGGCGACACAAAAATTACTTTAAGGAATATTAATAAAAGTTTGCTGGAATATTTTTAACACTTTCTAAAAATTTTTAAGTGTGAATATGATTTCAATTTGTGTGTGTGTCTGTCTGTTCGTCTGCGCGTCTGTCTGTTTGTCTGTCCACGGTCTAACTTCCTTAAATACTTACAGACTTTTTCGAAACTGATATATGTTATTCAAGTTCACTACCGGGTGTTCCCTTTTGAAAATGGAGTGAATACCTCTGCTGGTTTGTGTACAGGGTTACCCGAAAGTTTCGCAGAGCATTGTGTTCTGAGAAAGGCATTTCTATAAACCATATTTTAATACCTTTACTGCAGACAAAACTTAATAAAATTGAAATATGTCATTCCAGTTCACTATCGCATATTTCTTATCTAAAATGGCGTAAATACCAGCACTGGTTTGTGCACAAGGACACTCGAAAGTATTCCAAAGCATTGCGGTCTATATGAAGTATTTGTATAAGCCAAATTTTAATAACTTTACTTTTCACAAAGGTTAATGAAATTGAAATATGTTATTTATATGCACAAAAGAATGCTTGCTATAGAATATTGTTTGATGAGAATTAGATTTAGAGGGACAGACAAAAATATTTAGTTTCTTTAAGAGATATTAATAAAAATTTGCTGAATTGCACTCTCGTTTAGATTAAGCGTTTTTAGCGCTTTCAAACAATTTTTTTAGTGTGAAAATGATTTCAATTTGTGCATTTGTCTGTCCGATTGTTTATCTTTCTATCTGTCTTTTTCCCGCCCCAGCGTCCGTTAATATTTTCAGAATAATAATAAAAAAAAAGTTATATATTAGTCAAGTTCACTATGGTATGTTTCCTATTTAAAGTGGCATTAATATGTCCTGTACAACTAGTTTATGTACAGAGACAACCAAAACAAAATTCCAATACATTGCGTTTTATGTGATACACCTTTAAAAATCACATTTGAATATCTTTCTACCGTAAAATTCATATATATATATATATGTGTATTGTTAATATTGTAACATAATTTTTTGTAATAGGATTAACCTTCAGATTTACAGGGCTACACTAAAATATTCAGATTCATTCAAGGCTGCAATTATAATCTAACGGCTGCATTTTTTTTGTGTTAATAAGCCTATTTAACACTTTCCAAGCATGTCTAAGAGTGATTTTAAATTCAATTAGTCTATCTGTAATCTGTATACTTTTCAGTGCTTCTGTCTGTCTGTTGTGTGATAACGTAAGCAAAGAATATTGAAAGATATATGATACAACAAATACGTTCAGTTGGAAAGTGTTAATAATAAATGCGCACTGCATGATTTTTCTTTCTTGTTCTTTTTTTTAAAATTCATTTAAATATAGTGATCAGAGAGGCGAGCAACGTCGGCAAGTACAAAATAAGAACAATGTTAACCAGTCTTGCTGAGAAATTATTTTGACATTCATTAAAAATTAAGCTGTGAATTCGATTGTTTCCAGTGTTTATTGCGCATTTGTAGTTGCACACATAAACTATTTAACACATAAACTATGTAAACTATTTAACACATAAACTACATAAACTATTTAACATAATCTGGCATACTTTTTGGGGAAAAAAAATTATCATAAGTCACTCAATCCGAGAGTGAATCTGAGACTTCATTCCAAATTTAACCCGTATAGCTGCAAATAGAGTTGACAATATTAGTTCTTCGATTACAGTTTAATGAATTCTAGGTCACAGTCGCAGTTATCGAATGTCAAGTATTTGAATCTCATTTTTCACACCTAGAACATGACCTTGAAACCGCAATACCATTTTTAGAATAGAGATTCTCTGCAAAAGTTTCTTCTCTCTCATTTTTAGTAGTCTTATTATACATTTATGATAGTAAATGGAAATTAAAAATTCACAATAGGTTAATTTATATTGTAACAATAAACAATAGATTAATTTATATTGTGAGAATAACAATAGATTTTTATTAATGTTTCATTCATCTTTACTTTAATTCTATTCCATAACGATGGATGCACTTCATAACATATTGAAATTTCAAAAAGTTGGGAAAAAACGTTAGCAAAAAATTACGTTAGAGAATAACTTCTGAAAGAAAATTTTCGAATATTACATAATATCTGAGTTATCTGTATTATTTTAACATAAAAATGGACACAAAATTGGTGTGTGTGCGGAGGGGGGGGGGGGGATGTAAAATATTAAATATTATAGACACTACTTTCTGTAGGGAATACTTTGTAAGGAATTTTACATATAAACATAAACACAAACACACACGCAAAAGTATATATACATTCATTTTATTATTTTTTAACATTATTTAGTTGTGCTATAATTAATTCCTGAAGACCGTAATGTATCCATTTTTTTTTTTCGCATGTTTCTTTACAAGAACTATATATGAATCATACGTTCTTTTCGAAAGCATGTATTATATCAACTAATAACACACATAATTTTTGAATTTTATACAAGTTAATCGAATATCTATGGATTACCTGTAGACCTTAATGTAATTAAAAAATTATCTCCTGTGAATCTGCAAAGAACTATAAATATTATGCGTGTATACGTATACAATTTCAATCAGAAACATTGTACATTTAATTAAAGACATGCATAAATTTCATCACAAAGCAAGTATATTTACAAAAAAAAAAAAAAAAAAAAACTAGTACAGTTGGTAACAAAAGTGTCCGAACACTAGCAAAAATTCCACTAGTAAAAAAAGTGCACTAGTAAAAAAAGTCCAACACTAGTAAAAAAAGTGCACTTCACAAGGTTTTGTTAAATAAATCCTTATCGAATCATGTTCTTACACTGACTACGAACAGGATTCGACAAGGATTTATTAAACAAAACCGTATGAAGTGTACTTTTTTTTACATAGGAATTTTTGTTAGTGTACGGACATTTTTGTTACCGAGTGTATGTTGTGGCCACCACATGTCTTTCTCCTATATTTTCCTATACAAATTCAATGAAAATAATCTGGTGTGTCACTCACACGACTTTCTCTTAACCTGAAATTTAATACTATAAATACAGGTTGCAGATTAAGAGGTAAGATAACGAGAACTGTTATGTAAACCTGTGTTAAACAATTCAAATTAGGATTCAGAAGAGTTTCATACGATAATTAGTTCTGTGTGAGGGGGGCTACCGCCCCCCTCAACCCCCCGTTTCATTAATGCACCTACATTTATATAGAATTTAATTCGGTTATTAAAAAATAATTCTGTTTTTTTAAAAAAAAATTCATTAAAATTATTATTTAAAAAAATTATTTTTTATGATAATGCAGACGATTCCCATATTAGAGAGGTAGTGTAACACTAAATATCCAAAAAAAAAGTCCATTTTACTCTCAATATTTAAAAAAAAAAAAAAAAAAAAAAAAAAAAAAAAAAAAACTGTAATATTGACAATAAAATTGACGTTTTTGGGATATTTAGTGTTATACTACTTCTCTAATATGGAAACTTTTCTAAATCTGCATTCTCTAAATCTACTTCTCTAAATCTGCATTATCACGGAAGATAATTTTTTTAAATAATAATTTTAATAAATTATTTTTACTGAGTGAATTTGCATAGGAAAATATAGAAGGAAGTTATGTGGTGGCCACAACATACTAGTTTTATTTATATGAAAGCATTCAGATCCATAGTTACAATGATTTTTGTCTCGAATGATCCAATGACAATGCGGAGTTTCTTATACAATGTCTTCTGCAATTACAATTTTTAAGTTTAAATATTTTAAGGTGAATAAACTGAAGTGTTTCTCCAGTTAAACTATTTAAGTTAACTCCAGTAAATTTCCGGGGTGCTCTCGCTGAGTAGTAGAGTGAAAAATACGTTATCCTTTCTAAGTGGATCTTAACTGGCAAACTATCAAGTTTAAGAAGTTCTCTGTGTGATTTAAAGTAACATGCACCACTCACACACATTCATACTAAGTCGGGATCTATGTTAACACTTTCGCGACCGTGAATTCACGCCATTTGAAAATTTCCAACTGTGCCAGTGGGCGGTTTTTTAGGTTACATTGGTTACATTAAATCTGGACAATATACCCAATATTTACATTTGTGCAATCAATGCACTATGGATGCAAATACTTTGATTAGAAAGAGTATAATTGTAACGAATGTTCATTTATATTATAAATTTGAACACAGAAGATATTCATTTAAATTTAAACTATTGTGACGTAAAAGAATAACGTCCACAGGCGGAGCTTACTCTTAAAAAATTTAACCCCTTGAACTGCAATTTATTTTCAGTCAGCACTGCTCATGCAGACAATTTAATTTTCTTAGTTTTAAGAGGAGGGATTGATATAGAAACTTACGGTTTTGTTGCTCAAATAATTTGTTATTATTAAAAATAATATTTGTTTCACACATTTATATGAATGTTTATTGTTATATATACATATAAGAACATAATTAGTGTCGGGAAATTCATGACGAGCTGGACTCGTCATTTCAGTTTAAGGGGTTAAGGTAAAACTACGTTTGGAAAGTCACCCTACACTCTTCTTTTAAAGCTCAAATAAAAGGATTAGTTTTTTAACACGCTTTTATTAGCTTCACCTGTATATATGTTTGTATGTACGTTTGTAACCGCTCTGGGAGCAAACAAAAAATCTATATTGTAAAAAAAGACTTTCCCTACGTGAACGCTGTGGCTGTGAGGTAAAGCTCCGGGCTACGAACCTAAACATCTAATGTTCGAGCTCAGTCAGGGGAGATTTTTTTTAAATGGTTTTTGTTTAATTCTAAATTATTTTATTAAAAATTTAAAAGTTTATAAATATTGTGGTTTGTCACTCACACGATTTTCTCTTACACTTCATTTTAATACTATAAAGATAGATATTTTGTACTTTTTAGTTCGCATTTCAATAAAAGCGTGTTCTTTAATTTTTTTAAAAGTACAATTTTATTTTTTAATACAACTTGTTTTTCTTGACTTTAGACGTTTACAGAAAGTAATGAGCTGCAATGAATCCATACCCTTACAAACATATAATGGCTGTTTCGGATCAAAAGTATTGTACACGACACTTCATGATAAAATATATTTACCGATAAAAGCAAGAACTTAATAGTAGAACTTAATAGTAAAAAAAAAAAAAGAGTTATTGAAGACTGTTATTACAATACAAACATCGAAAAATGCAGTTAGAAATTCATTTTAAATATTTCGATTATTAAAAGAATTTTTCTTTTTAAACCGATAAATGTATTTGTAAAAAATAAGTATATAAAAATGTTTTAGGCGACAAATTTGCCTTCATACGCGTTATTTGGTTGACTTTTGTTAATAACTGGGTATAGAGTTGTCGCCAAGCTAGCGTAAACCCTAAGAATAATAGATATGAAAGTTTAATGATGGCCACAATATCTCGATTAAGATTATTAAAAAATATCATGTAATTATTACATGTAACATGGATGGTGATTTAATTAGACTTATCTATCATTCAAGTCTGAGTCTCCATACATTTTATCAACGATATTGGGATATATGTAAAAATCCAGGTGCTATGGACTCAGGATTTTATCGTAATAGCTAAGATAAAATCAAGTTATCGATAAGGAAAGTGAATTTCATCATTTGTGTAACAATCATATCTTCACTCTATCCTCGCCGACTTTCGCCATAGTCATAACACGTGCGTGTAAAATCCAGTTTTTAATTTTTTTTTCAATATTTCCTCATAATTTATTTTTAAAAAGTTTAAAGTATTTGTACTTTTAACTGCTTTTAGTTTTGTTCGCAATAGCGACTGTATGCTCACATTACCACTAAGCACATTTCCTTTATTTATTTATTCTTACTTAAAATAATAATAATAATAATAATAATAATAATAGTAGTAGTAACTCAAACATTCATTATCATATTGTCATTTTTACTAAAATTTAACTCCGTTACACTCATGTGTGGGAAAATTGCAACACCATGAAAGGATTATGCAAATTGAACCAAACTTACAGGTAATGTAAACTAAGGTAAGGCATGCAAATGATTAGAATTACAAAACGATTGCGCATGCGGGGAACGCGAACCGACTATTTATCAGTCGCTTGTTCAAGGCATATAAAGGACTGTAAAGGCGCGTTGAAATCTGTTTATCGTCCTCTGTCTGCGGTAAAAGTTTCATTGGTGGTCATAGGCCTCGTCATGAGCGGAGGGTGCCATACCAACAACTAACGGAGTTCGTACGAGGCCGCATCCTTGTTATGCGACAGAGTGGATTTTCGTATCGAGAAATCGCAACCTGCATGCAGTGTAATGCCACAACAGTGATGCGTGTTTGGAAGAAATGGACAGAGGAGAACCAAACAAACCGAAAACCTGGCAGTGGGGCACGCAATAGAACAACGGCACGAGACGACAGATACCTCATCCGCATGTCTGTGACGGACCGTACATTATCTTCTCGTGTGTTAGCACAACGTTGGAGCACGGCTATAGGTGTTTTGTTGTCTAGCTCCACGGTTCGTCGCTGTTTGCTGCAGCATGAACTGTGTGCAAGGATTCTTCTACGCAGGATTCCCCTCTTGCTGAATCACAGACGCCTCCTACTTCAATGAGCTCAGCAACACAGCACGTGACGTGCCTAGTGGCAACAAATTGTTTTCTCCGATGAAGCTCGCTACAATCTGGAGTACAATGATGCAATAATACGCGTCAGATGTTACAGGGGGAACGTCTGCTCCTACAGTGTGTCGTTATACTGCACAAATGCCTAGCATCATGGTGTGGGGAGCTATTGGGTATAATTGCCGATCTCATCTAGTGCACATTGCGGGCAACCTCAACAGTGATTGCTACATAATGGAAATTTTGGAGCCAGAGGTCCTTCCCATTCTTTGACGCATTCCGGGTGCTGTATTTCAAATCCCATGCACATGTTTCTCAGACTACACACGCCTTCTTCAGTGCACAAAAGGTTTCGCTTCTTCCATGGCCTGCTTATTCCCCAGATATGTCTCCCATCGAGCATGTCTGGGATTTCATTGGTCGAAGACTCGCTCGTACAACTGGTGGGGGGCACAAAAAGATTGAACTTTGGCGTGAAGTCGAAGTCATTTGGAATGCCATTCCCCAGGATTACATTCAGAACCTGTATGATTCAACGCCACGACGTGTACAGGCTCTCATCGCTCAGCGTGGTGGACACACAAAGTACTGATTTTAGCCGTTTTTTTTTTTCTCTTATACATTTGATCATTTATTTGTACCACTATCAGTAATAGGCGGAATAAATTTCATTAATTTCTGACAATTCTTTCACGGTGTTGCAATTTTCGCAAACATGAGAGTATATTTTAAAAATGATCATTTCTTTTTTAAGCTTTCCGCAACAATAATGGCCCAACCAGTGGCCGGAAGGATCTTAAAGCTGGTCAATGGAATGTGGTGGGTTCGAACTCACGTCGTAATCATAAACCTTGTTTTTAGGAGTTGTAAATGATTTTCTCCGAAATTCTTGTGAGCACGGCAGTGGTTCTCAAACTTTTTGAAGTTGGGACGCATTTAAAATCTTATAAATAATTGTTCGCGCAACATGTTCAGATTTCTGAGAAATATTTTGTACAATAATTGAGTTAAATATTTGATAGGCAAATTCTCATTTCCATATCAATACTTAGAATTATTTTATTATTATTATTAGTATTAGTATTAGTATTTGTATTTTACACTTAATAATAGTGACAGTGGAAAATCCTAATTTACACAAATATTACTTCGAAAAGAACTTTCGGGCCGCGGTATCCCAGTCGGTATTGCGCCGGCCTGGTAATTGGAAGATTGCGGGTTCGGTACTCGAGCCGGCCAAAGACCGTCGTGTACACTAAAGATGGCTGGTGCACGTAAAATCTGTCATGGAAGTGGCAGCAATGTCCTCCATGTTCCCATCAAAAAGTATACATCTGGGGGTCACCGAAGCGGGAGAGCCATCCCTTCCGTGGAGGATCAAAATTGTGATGGCATGTCTCCGGAATATCTCTAGGGGTGTGTCCCAGACCGTCACCAGTTGCCCATCTGCGCAGCACTAGTGCTACGTAAAATCCAACCATCCATCCATCGAAAAGAGCTTTCATTGTATTTCCCGGTAGGCTGAAATTTTGCATTTCTACAGTCACTTAAATTTTGTACATTTAAAGGATAGGATTGTTCAATAGTACGCTTTTTTGTTTGAGAAATCCATGCATGTTATTTAGGTGTATTTATCTGAAAATAAGTACTATGCTGCTCATAACACACACTTGCAAAACTTTCAAAATAAATAATATACACAAAAAATATAAATGGTCATTTTCTGTTCGGAAAAAAAAAAAAAAAAAAAAAAAAAAAAAACGCTGTTTATCAACATACTAATAATGTTGATAAACAGCATAGTATTCCAAATTAATAGGTATAAAAATAAGTGGCGGATGTTTGTTTGTTTGTTTGGTCTGGAGTTTCGCTCTATGGTCATTTTTTTGCACATAAGTGCTCATTAGACCGGGACCTATGACATAAAGTGGATTACGAACATCCATGACTGAACTCGCACTAGACAACTGAAAGTCCGAGTGCTAATCCTTCGGCTACCAGATGGGCCTCGAGCAATTTGTTTTAAATTTCTAACCCCAACGCTACCCAACGAAGTTGAAAAATGTTGTTGAGTTCGATTCGTCTCTCTTATTTAGTAAATATATTTAGGATACCTTTAAACACATATATCTTACTCAGTGTCGCAACTGAAAATAGTACAACTATATGTGCTGGTTTGTATATACAAGCTTACTGAACAATTCGGATACATGGCAGTCTATGAGAGGTATCACTGAAAAGCATATTACTACACAAAACATAATGAAATCGCCATACATTAATCTGGTGCACAAAAGCCTGCTTTTTGCAGAATATGATGTGATTAACATTACTGGTTGGTTTAACCCATTTTCGAACCTACTCTCTAAAATATAAAGAGTGAGATCTCACTCTCAAAGAGTGGTATATCACTCTTTGAACATGCCAAAATGGAGCCAACCTCTAAAGAGTGAAAAGTCTCTTTTCGAAAGAGTGAGATTTCTCACTCTTTATTAAGAGTGAGATTATTCAGAACAATTTAAAGAATATGACAGTTTATTTTTCCTTAAAAAATTGTGTACACTAGACGATGTTGCTTCATTTCACTTGGCGAATCGACTCCAATTCAACGGTGCAAAGAATGCAGTTTGGATCTGTCGGGAATCGAACCCAGGCCGTTCCCGTAGCAAGTGATTATCTTATCCACTGAACCACTGAGCACATATACAAGCTGCTTAATTTACATTATTAAGTCATTCTCATACGTGATCAATCATATTTTTAAATTTTTACTTCATTTATCAACAATATAAAATTAAAGAATTCTAAAGGATATTTTAAAATTTAAATTATTTTGAAATTGCTAAAATTAGATTTATTTTAAAAGCTGTATACTTGAAAAAAAATCTTAATGACAAGCAGTCATTTAAATGCACCTTATGCGGAAAAGAAGTTACTCAAGTGTACATGTTTAAAAATAATAATAATAAAAAAAAAATAAGAAGAACTGTTCGCATACAAATCTGCAGAGTTTCCTGAATAAGTCGCCTGTTCAGAAGTATAAAACTTGCTGTTGATTTTAAATATTAGTAAAATATTATAGCCAAATTTTTGAATATTTCACATGTGTTAGCTGTCAATAAATATAATAAAAATATAAACTGTTACAGATTTTAAGGCGTTGTGCATTAAATATTTGCATTGATATTTTTTTTTATACCTTATATATTTCTAAATAAAACTATTTACTTTCTAAGACTAATTTCGTTATGTTTCTTGTGATTTTCGATTCTCCATTAATAATATTACTTCGATTTTGTCAATCGTATAGAAAAAATAATTTACCAAACTATCTTTTAACATAATTCTTTTCTTTTTTTTTATTCTTCAAAAATCTTCAATACGATCTGTTAAACAAATAGATACATGAGATCGTTCGGAAATAGTCCTTCATATTTCTTTCGAAATATGATAACCAGATGGCGCCAGCAATTTCTCACTCTACAAAAGTTTCATCTTGCAATAGATGACGTCCTCACTCTTTGTGACAGAGTGACTATACGTCACTCTTTCACAAAAAGTGAGAAGTGTCACATTTTCCAGAGTGATAATATTGTTTTCTCACCTTAATTGGTGTCAAAATAGGGGTCACTTTTTTAAGGAGAGAGATTCTCACTCCAGAAATTTTAGAGAGTAACGCTTTAAAGCGCTCTAAACAGTGTTGCCAAATTTCAGGGCTTTTTTATTCAACTATTATCAATAATTTTGAGGAGTGATATAGATACTAAAGGAATAACCTTCGAAAGGATTAAGACAACAGTTACAGTTAAAGTTTAGTGGTGGATATTGAATAAAAATAGTCTCTAAATTTGGTAACACTGACCAGAGGAGTGGAATGAAACAGGACCGGCAAAGGGTTAACGGGACCCACAAGAGCATTCGTGTGATTCATTGAAAAGAATTAGTTAATTGTTTTATTTATTAATGGTTAGACTATTTTTTGAGAGACATTTTACCTGCCATATAAACTAATACGCAGTGGCCATCGCAAAACTTTCTTCTACATTTTCCTACACAAATTCACGAGTGCAAATTAATTAAAATCATTATCTATATAAAAAGAAAACCCCGAAAAATTCCGAAGAGCCTGGTGCCCGCCAGTGACTGAGAGGTTCTGCGCTCAAACCTGGTAGACGTGAGGTGCCGGGTCCAATCCCAGGTAAAGCCCGTCGGCCTAGTCATTCGGAGTTTTCCGTGGCTTTCTCCGAAACTTGCGTAAATACGGGCTAGGATCCCTTAGAAAGACCCCCACAGACACCCAGTCACTCTCAGGTCGAGGACTCCAGTACAGTCAATCAACCTTAATCCCCACAACCCAACTCAACCGAACAGCCTAGTCGAACAGCGCAATCTGGCATCGAAGCCCTTTCCGGCTACCAGCTTCGCGAGTACAACCTTCTGTCCACTGATGAGGCCTTAGTACATAGTACATTTCATCATAACTCATCAAGTTTTCCAAATATTATTATACAAAATTTATATTAAAATCATTTTATAAAACAATAATTAAACTCAAAGTAAATCATAGTAATCATAAAAAAGGTGCACTTGAGTTTTAAAAACTTTAAAATGTCGATAATACTGGGGTTGGTTGGGGATTAAAGCCGATTGACTGCACTAGGGTCCTAGCCTATATTTACGCAAGTTTCGGAGAAAATCACAGAGAACTTCGAGCGGTCAAGTCGACGAACGCGACTTGGATACCCGGCACCTCATGTCTACCTGCTTTGGCTTTGAGCGCAGAACCGCTCGGTCGCTGCTGGGCCGAAAGTACAGGGGTAATTCACCATTCTTTTTTTTTTTTTTTTTTCTTTTTGTAACACAGATTTATTACAATATATTTGGCTAATAAAGCTTTTCAAATTTTAATATACCAAAAGAATTTATTTTACAATTTCCTTGACATTTTATCACTTTATAACGTTTCCTATGTATAATAAATAGAATTCCCTCAAAAAGTTCAAAATATTTTTTTTGTTGCTTACGATGAAGAATTTGAGAAGTTTTCATTATTATTATGAAATAATTTGTATAACAGATTTTTTTTTTTAATTTATATATAACATATCTTTTATACTCTACTGAATATATCAATGAAAATTCTTACTTTTAATCGAAATTGAAAATTAATGCTCATTTTGAGCATTAAACTAGCTTTTATATTTTTTATGCTTAATATTTACTTGAATTTAATTTTTAAGAACGAATTTTCTTTAGAATTTCTGGGAAGAAAATCTCTTTCATAGTGCTGCCATCTGTAGTCATATAATGAATATAGATGTGAAAATAATCTAGTGCTGCCATCTATATGTTAATCATTTAAAGCCTTTGATATTGCGTTTCTTTTACTGCACATTTTTAACAAATATCATCTATCGGAGTAAATTTATTCCTCCTTTATTTTATTCGAATTGGCGAAAAGAAATACACACATTATCTTTTACAATTCCAATTACTTCTCTCATGGATCGGATTTTCTTTGATTTATTAATCCTAGATGCTTGCTTTGTTCCCATTTTGTAGACCACATGGATACAACACAATAACGAAAGAAAACAGCTTATATCATTTTGGTGAAAGTAATTATTTTAAATAAAATAATAAATATTAATCTGGTGTGGCACTCACATGACTTTCGCTTACCCTGCATTTCAATACTAGATGGAAAGATAGATTTCATCTTAGAGGATAAAATAACAAGCACTGTATATATTATAAACCAATGTTAAAAAGAATTTAGTTTAGGTTTAGGAGCAGCTTTATTTCACAAATAATTGTGTGTGAGGGGGATACCATCCCTAAAACTCCCCCTTTTAATATATTACGTACATTATATAGAATTCAAGGCTCTCATTAAATTTAAAAGTTTATCCTCTAATTATTCAGATAACTTTTTCCCACACCTCTCATCGAAATTTATCAATCTTCACCTAACGTTTCAAGAAGCAATCTTATACGAACTTCAGAATACAATATTTGAATTGTCTTCAATTATTTGTTTTTAAGTTAAGCTAATAAAGCGAACACACGCACACACACACACACAAAAAAAAAAAAAAAAAAAAAAAAAGTTAAAAATTTGACTTTAGTATTAGTGGAACCTCAAAACGCGTAATTATACAAAAAATAAGAGCTAAAAGTTTAATTTAAAAAGTACTTTAATTGCCATATAGGTATGAGGAATTAATTTTCATTAATTTTTAATTATAGATCCATTAAATTCTAGTTATTTTCGGTAGCCCTGTAAACGCATGGTGAATGATTTTAACACAATATCTTACACGAAACATGCTTTTATGCACACAAAAAATATACAGTCATTTCATTTTTTTTTTAGTGCAGCCTATAGATGTTAAACTGTACTGACAAAAATTTTCGTCCATAGACGTAATGTATTTGATTTCTGTTGGGTGTCCCTGTACGCGAACCATTTGCTTGATCTCAACGAAAAGTTTAGTGCAGCATCCCTATATGATATAATTTAAGAATATCGAGTTTAGCTATCCTGCTACTATTTGTTCTTGAGATATGCTGATAACGGACACACAACCGATAAAAACATGTTTTTCGGATTCAGGGGACCTCAAACATGTAAATATAACAAAAACTCAATTTCGAAAATTTGACCCCAAAACAATACTTTCTTTACTATATATATATATGAGTAAAATAAAGTAAAAAAGTATAAAGTTGTTGCGACAGGTTATCATTTTAGCAAAATCTGTTTTCACAGATAACCTTGCTCTTCCCTGGAATAGGATTAGCCTTACCTGTGACCTAGAAGTTTTGTGCTCAAAGCTGGTAGACGGGAGGTAGGAACTTTAGATCCAGGTCACTTTCGTCAGCCCATTTGAAATTTTTCGAGGATTTCTCTAAAACTTCCCTGAATATGAACCCAAGACATATTAAAATAATTCCTACATCCAGGCCTTTTTTTCCCATAGAAAGCTATCAACATATCACGACTACTACAATCACACCTAAAGTTACATAAAGCTTATGTAAAACCGCAAGTAAACAAACAAACAAACAACAAAAAGAAAAAAAAAAAAAAAAAAAAAAAGGATTTTAGAAGATTAGAAATAGGTCTGACATGCTCTTGGCTCCGGGAAAGTTACTTTTTAACCTGTCTTTTTTTTTTTTTTTTAAACCTGGTGATAAACACGAAAAATAAACGATTTTGACTATTTTTTATAATTCAAAGATTACAGTACTTTTGTGCATAGTAATCGATCTGATAGGGTGACTTTTCCGGGAAAAAATATAGATTTTACGTGTAACACACTCTTCCAACAGAGGAAAAAGTTTGCAGAACATAAAAGTCCTTGAACGTTTCTCTGAAATGTTTGAAGATTCTTTTCTTAAGATTTGAAATTCTCAAGACCTGTGGAACTAATTTTAAGTCTGTTAAGAACAGATTTATTTTAATTTATTCTTCTACCTTTAACTGTAGTAAAAATTGATAATAATAATTATTTTCTTTTACGCAGGTGTGTATTGCAAATTCTGAATAATGAGAAGTGTGGTAATCTTGCTTTTTAGTATTTTAGCAATAGGTAAGTACTGACATAAATTGGTACCAGATTAAACGAAACATAATTCGTAAAAATAACATAATCGTAATCTTATGCCCTTAAAAATAATGTAAATCTTCCTTCGTAAAACAGACACTTTTTTTCATAGTTTCACATTAGAAATGACATGCAAATGCAATATATTTTACGTCAAGGATTAATGTACAAGGTCTGTCCCGAAAGTAATGCGCCCATTTTTATTATAAGAAATTTATTGAACCGATTCATACAATTACTCAATATTCTTTGAAATACATCCCTCCTGCTTCAACACACTTGTTAACGCGATTTCCATGCTTTATATGCGTCCTAGAAGTCCGTTACAAGGATATCCTTTTGTAACCTCGTCGTAGCCGACTTGATGTTTTCCAGGGTCCCCAAATGGTGTCCCTTGAAGTCGGGCGGGGACAAATCAGGACTGTAAGGCGGCTGGGGGAGCGTTGAGATGCCGGTCTTGGTCAGGTAGTCGGTCGTCATAAAGGCGGTGTGGCTGGGAGCATTGTCATGGTGTAGCTTCCAGAAATTCTTGATCTCGCGCCTCAGCGGGTTAACCCGTTGCTTTAGGCTTTTCAGTACTTCGCCGTAGAATTTGTCGTTGACTGGTTGGCCAGGCAGAGCAAATTCAAAATGGACCACTCCCTTGGAATCGAAAAAAGAAAAAAAAAAAAAAAAAAAAAAAAAAAAAAAGCATTTTTCTTTGGCGTGGGGATGACTTCGTGTGCCACTCTGGACTCTATCTTTTTGTTTTGGGGTTGTACAAGAAGATCCAAGATTCGTCACCACTTACCACATTGCCCAAAAAAGTCGGATCGTCGTCACAAAATTGCAACAATTCTGTTCGAGAGTTTTTTCCGTCTTGTTCGACCGAGCACTCACACAAGGAACTCACTGAAATAGGCACTGTGACTCTGCAGGAGCTCAAGGCCGACTGCCGCTAGTGGCGCTGTGTTCCAAAGACTCCCCCCCCCCCACCCTTCCGTGCAAGCGGCAACCCTGTGCGACGGATAGCCATGGCAGAAGAAAATGGGGCGCATTACTTTCGGGACAGACCTTGTACTTTGTTAATCCATTAGAAGAAACTTGAACTAATAAAATTTCGGAATGCCCTAACAATTTAACCTTAGTACTTTTATTTATATTTTCAAAATAATGTAATTTTTCCATTTTTACGCCAACGTATTAAAACAACAAAAGATATTATTTGTTAATTAAATATATGTTTCCAAATGCTTTGCATTTTATTTCGCTTTTTCAGTAAAACATCAAATGTGTCCACTACTATATTTTTACGTGTCCACTACTGGTGCATTTTAAGCTGTCCGGAAAAGTTATAAACTGTTTTAATTATCACCTTTGGCTGTACAATCACGCACAAGCGCGTTAATTGAGGTTTAGAACACTGGTCTTTAAATCTAGTCTCTTAAATTAAGAGCAGTACTCATAAAGTAATTAGAAATTGTTATTAAAGCGTTCATGAAGGTACACTTTCCTTAAATACTGTTGCGTACTCGGGGTTCGGAAACTGTCGGTGAATGTATGACAGGTCTTGCAGAAGTTTAAAAATTTATTTATAGAATATTACAGAAGATTATAAGTCTATCAACCAAGTATCAGCTTCAATTTCACCAAAAAACACAGCTTAAATGATAGCTTACAACATAAGATCACAGCATAAACTATATCATAAGCATAACACTCACAGCACGGCCTGGTCAACAGAGCTCTTTATACCGCAGTGGGCTTGGCTTAAAACTAACTACTACGGTCGGGATGCGATCCTTTATGTACCTCGTATGTTTCCAGAAACTTCCAGTATTTCGCGAAATATTCTGTTTGGAGCTTGGATAATCGATATATCGATAATAAGGATTTTTTCCATCAAAACTGCCAAAAATGTCGCCGAGGGGCTATAAACTGGCCTAATTCGTCGTCAAGACTACTGTCTGCCCTGGTGAAGCTTTTTAACGGGTTTTTGAAGGAAAATCAGCTTTTTTAATGCCAAAAGAAGCTAGAAATGTTGAAACATTTTATAACCTTACTAAACCTCTTCAAATGAAACTACGTATAAATAACGACTATTATTTATAAATTCGTAAAAATATTAATTCGTAAATTCTATTATATATACACATTTTTGGTTCTAAAATAGTTTCTTTCTGCGAGTAGCATAGACATCACAGGACGAGATGTAAAATTCTGATTATATAATTTTGGCTGATCTTTATTTTTTTTTTTTGGTGTGCTGAAACCGAAAATGAAGCCAGTTTTTCTCTATCACGTATAGATTTTTGTCAATACAGGGTGCCTGTCTATACAATTTCTTCCATTACTCTTCCACCAATGTAATTATATGGTATGTTTTATAGTAAGTTTCCAAGATTATTTTATCATAGATACCTATTGTTGTAATTGTGAATCACTAGTGCGACTTAAAACCATATCAACCAACCAACCAACCTATTTTTATGATGGCATATGTAAAAAATTGTGTCGGTAAACGCCCTGTATTGAGAAAAATCTATACGTGATAGAGAAAAATGGGCTGCATTTTCGGTTTCAGCATATCTCAAAACATAAAGCTCAGCTGAAATCATCCAATCAAATTTTGTCAACTTCATTTTTGTAGGCCTGTGTATTTATTATGACCTTTTTTAAAGTCAAACAATCTTGCGAATTATTTCCAAAGTTATTCAAAAATATTTATGTGCACTTTCTAGGGGGATGCCGAAGATCCAAGTCAAGTGAAAATGAAGAAACCGTTGACTGTCTCGACAAGGATGTTAATGAGTACCTGGACGAACTCCTGGAGAAGGCACGGAACGATCTTCCGGATCCCATGCGACTTCCTCCCAGATCCACAGTCGTAGATCTCAGTGACGGTGTTCTTTGGGGCATGTCGGAACTGAAAAGAGTCAGTGGAGCAACGGTCACCTGCAAAGATAACACAGTCACTATCAAAGCTAAATTGACTGTTGATGAACTGAAGGTAACTTAGTTACCGTATTTTAGTGAAGATAAGCCGCAGGCTATCTTTAAAAAAACATTGATTTTTGGGGCACTGCGGCTAACCTATCAGTGCGGGCTATCTAATGATAATGCCGAATTCCGTCGTCCATACTTCTTGGAACAGTCGATCTTCCCCGAAAAAGAAAGTTTAGTATTCGAGTTTCTCGAGCACTGATTCACGTTTATAATCTCTTAATTTCACGCTTATAATATCTTATTTATTAACTAATAATCTTTTATTTTGATTAATTTGCATATACGTCTGGAGTTCGCCAGAAATTTAAGGTGTTAGCTTACATTTTTACTTTCTCTTACCCATAAGATAGAGAAAGTATTGTTTTTGGGTCAAATTTTCGAAAGTGAGTTTTTGTTATATTTACACGTTTTGAGGTCCCCTGAATACGAAAATCATGTTTTTAGCAAATGGTCTGTGTGTGTGTGTGTGTCTGTCCGTTATCAGCATATCTCAAAAACAAATTGTAGCAGAAGGTTCAAACTTGGTAATCTAAATGTGTATTATATAGGGATGCTACACTAAGCTTTTCGTTGAGATCAAGTAAATGGTTCGTGTACAGGGACATCCAAGAGAATTCAAATACATTGCGTCTATGGGGTAAGTAGAGTTTAACATCTATAGACTGCATTTAACCAAATGAAACGAATATATATTTTTTATATGCATAAAAACATGTTTCATGTAGAATATGGTATAGGAATCATTCACTGTTCGTTTACAGGGCTACAGAAAAGAGCTAGATTAGAATGCGACAATACTTGAAAATTCATGGAAGTGTATTTCAGGTTGTGCCATGTGTTATTACTATAGGATTATATTTATGTGCACTATGTAACGCGTACATAACTTTCAGAAGATATGCAGGGCTGCCAATATTTTAAACCATAACTTTTATTTTTAATTTTTTAGTGGAAGTGCTTTACTATAATGTACTAACTATATCATATAATATTTTACCATGTCCAGGAAAGCTGCTCAGGAATTGAAATTAATTCCTCAAAACCACATGATAAATAATGTATTTTTTTAAGCTAAATATTCATCGATTGGTTTCTTGTATATTTACACGTTTTGAGGCTACCTGAATACCGAAGTCAAGTTTTATAATTTGATCTTTGCCTGTGTGTGTTAGAGTAAATTAAAAACAAATAACTTTAGGCAATCCAAATGATGTATTTTGTAGTGAATACGTTAGTTACTAGAAAAGTTTATTCAAGATTGATAAGTTTACATACTTGAATTCTCTATAAATGTAGTTACAATAATGAAACGGTGGGGGGATGAGGGGAGCGGCAGCCCTCTCATATAGAATTATTTGTCAAATAAAGCTGTTCCCAAGCCTAAGTTGAATTGTTTTAACATAGGTTTAAATAACAATATTCGTTATCTTAACCCTTAATCTTCAATCCGTACTTATAGTATTAAATTTCAGGGTAAGAGAAAGTCGTGTCAGTGACACACCAGATTATTAAATTATTAATACAGTATAAGAAAGATTTTTTTTCTAATCGTCAATTTTCAGGCAATTTTAAGAAAAAATGAATATTGGCTAAAAATAACCATATGAGTATCATAACTATAATAGTAGGAGTTCATAGTCCAAGAATCGCTAAATTCGATTATTGGATTAAAGAAAAATATTATTAATCACTTTGAACACCAGCCCTACACTGACATTCAATAATTCGCGAGCTAGTGTTCTTCCAGCTGAAAATTGCAGATTTTATTAAAAAAAAAAAAATAATAATAATTAAATTCAATGTTATATATACACTCTGTCACAAAAAAATATATGCACCCAGAAGGAAATGAGCTAGCGTCACGAAACTTAACATGTGTGTAGTGTATGAAGAGATAAGCAAATGATTAAAAATTCAGAACAAAAGATCGTTTTATTAAGAAGTTAGGGCATGAAAAAGGTTACAAATCAGTAAGTAGTAAAGCCACATCTGGCAGCTGTACAAGCCGAAACACGGCGTGGAATCGAATCAATAAGGTCCCCTATATGTCCTTGCGGAATATCATGCCCTAATCTTTGCAACTGGGCAGTTAATACATTAGTATTCCGGCACGGCTGCAGTTGCTTTCCTAGCACGTCCCAGACGTGCTCTATTGGTGAGAGGTCTGGTGACCTGGCAGGCCATGGAAGTAAGTCATATCCTTTAAGACATTGTTGGGAGAGCCGAGCAGTATGTGGACGAGCGTTGTCCTGCTGATAAATGGCGCCTGGGCGGCTTGATAGCATAGGCAGCACAACTGGCGTTAAAATGCTGTCCACGTAACTGCGAGCCGTCATAGTGCCTTGAAGGATGACTAGAGGGGATCGTGTGTCCCAACAAATCGCTCCCCACACTGTCACACCTTGTGTAATAGCTGTATGCCGCTCGATAACAAATGCCGGATCAGACCGCTGGCCTGGCCGCCTCCACATGCGTGTGCGATAGTCATCAGCACTGAGACTGAATCGGGATTCATCACTGAAGATCACACGCCTCCAGTCGGTGACACTCCAGCTTGCCCTGGATCGGCAAAAATCCAATCGACACTACCTATGGTGGAGGGGTCAGTAGTAGGCGTCTTAACGGACGTCGGCTTCTGATACCAGCGCTGACCAGTCGTCTCCGAATGGTTTCTCTTGATAATACTGGATGCCTAGAAGATGGTAAATGGCGTTGAATCGATGCTAATGACGCTGTTGGCGCGGACGTGGCCACTCTTATGATTGCACGATCCTCGCGTTCATTTGTGTTCTTGGGACGTCCTGACCCTTCTCGACGGTTGACTCTCCCTTCCGTGATCCACTGTTGCCAACACCGAGCAACTGCCATATCGCTCCGACCGAGGTGGAGGCCGATACGCCTGTACGACCAACCTGCTTCTCTGAGGCTTACTATGCGGCCCCTCTCACTGTCCGACAATTGTCTGTACTGCCGCCGGTTACGTCTTAGAGGCATCTCCAGTCACAATACCGTCCATCAAAATCGACAGAATCATTTGAATTGCTCTACTGCGCGAGAAATAATGCTTTTAAACTCTCCCAGCTGCGCAGTTCAGATGCGCATAGCGCGCTTAGCCTTGTCTCATTGGTGTTAAACTTTTAATCATTTGCATAAGTAGTGTAAAAAGGGTGATTCTGCGCCACGGTGGAGGGACGGAGGGACGATGAGGGTCAGGGTGGAGGCGCGCCTCCACCCTAGACCCACCGTCCCTCCACCGTGTCGCAGAATACACACCTTTTTACACTACTTAGTCATCATCTTGGACGAGGGGGTGTTGCCACCGGAAGAATAAAAACTTTACGTTGCCACCGGAAGAATAGAAACTTTGGGTATCACCTTTTACGAGGGTTTCCACGATGAGTGCTGCCATCTATCGGGGAGAAGGGGAATTTTGAGGAGTTAGATTTATTTTCCTAAATTTCGGACTTAGTATTTTTTTCACAATTTTGGGGACTTCAAAATTTTTTTCGAAGTTTTGCGAGAAGTGAGATGACGTCACGATCTTTTGGGACTTAACCTGAAAAGAGATACATACAAAATTTACAATTAGAGAAATAAGTGAAAGGAAAATGTATAGAAAAAAGTTAGAAAGAGAATACAAATTTAAGAAATGAGAGTTAGAAAGAATAAAGTTAGAAGAGAGAGAAAGAAAGAGTTCACCTTGAGCGCCTGGGTGACTGCCCTCCCGAGGCCCTGCGGTGCCCCTTTTCACTCCGTAGAGCAAGGCGGGAGTTAGTTCCTTTTAAAAAAAAAAATAAAAATAAAAAAAATAAATAAAAAATATCAACCTGAAGAACTCATCACATAGTTTTCTGAGGTTGTCTTCAAAGCATGGGTTCAGACAATCTTCATAGGTGCAGAAACAATTGATATATACAGGGTGCAGAAACAATCTTCATAGGTGCGAAACAATTGATATATACAGGGTGCAGGAACAATCTTCATAGGTGCGAAACAATTGATATATACAGGGTGCAGGAACAATCTTCATAGGTGCAGAAACAATTTAAAAATATATACAGGGTGCAGGAACAATCTTCATGGTTGCAGAAACAATTGATATATACATATACAGGGTGCAGGAACAATCTTCATAGGTGCAGAAACAATTGATATATACAGGGTGCAGGAACAATCTTCATGGATGCAGAAACAATTTAAAATATATACAGGATGCAGAAACAATCTTCATAGGTGCAGGAACAATTTAAAAATATATACAGGATGCAGAAACAATCTTCATAGGTGCAGAAACAATTTAAAATATATACAGGATGCAGGAACAATCTTCATAGGTGCGAAACAATTTAAAATATATACAGGGTGCAGGAACAATCTTCATGGATGCAGGAACAATTTAAAAATATATACAGGATGCAGGAACAATCTTCATAGGTGCAGAAACAATTGATATATACAGGGTTCAGACAATCTTCATGGATGCAGAAACAATTGATATATACAGGGTGCAGGAACAATCTTCATAGGTGCGAAACAATTTAAAATATATACAGGATGCAGGAACAATCTTCATAGGTGCGAAACAATTTAAAATATATACAGGGTGAAGGAACAATCTTCATAGGTGCGAAACAATTTAAAATATATACAGGATGCAGGAACAATCTTCATAGGTGCGAAGCAATTTAAAATATATACAGGATGCAGGAACAATCTTCATAGGTGCGAAACAATTGATATATACAGGGTGCAGGAACAATCTTCATAGGTGCGAAACAATTTAAAATATATACAGGGTGCAGGAACAATCTTCATAGGTGCGAAACAATTTAAAATATATACAGGAACAATCTTCATAGGTGCGAAACAATTTAAAATATATACAGGGTGCAGGAACAATCTTCATGGATGCAGAAACAATTTAAAAATATACAGGATGCAGGAACAATATATACAAAAATTTTCACTATGGATGCTGCGGTATTCTGTAATGGCCATAAGCCAGACTGGTGATTCCATCATCTAGCAGATACCTCTTGTCATCAAAAGGAGATAAACACTTTTTGTTTTGATTAACTGTATAGAGTTGATGACGTTCTTGTAGGATTCTGGTTTGTTGCTCATACGTGGCTATCTCCTTTTGCAGGCATTCTTGATAGTCTTGAACACTTAATTTTTTCCTTACGATGCATGTTGATATGCCTTTTGCTGTCTTCTTTTCACCACCAGCTGACTGTATGGCATACATTTTTGGCTTTAATCCAATGAATTTGTAGGCAGCTTGACTGTGGAGTTCGTCCTTAAACTTTCCAAGGACCTTTTTGTTAGTTGTAGAATATAGCGGATGATTTTCTGGATACTCTGAGAAGTCAAAATGGTGCTGATCTTCCTTCATATCTTGGTACACGTCCGCTGTCTGGATACAGTACGTCAAGGAGTCTGTATCCGTGAACAACAAAGTTGCACGACTTTCATACTTTTTCATAACGAAATTGTAGTGAAAGTCGTACATGAGCAACTTTGCTAATTCAAGGATACAGAAACCCACGTATATCGGCCTATTCATCAGGATGGTTGGTTTTGTTCTCTCCACAGCTACGAGGTTATTGCAAAATTCTTTAAAAGTTGTGAAATTCGGTGATGCAACTAATTTTTGGGCTCTGACTTCATTGTTACACAGTTCTATGTTACGACGTTTTCTCAAATTTTCGATGGTCTTTCCATAGACGCTATTGTTCAACAGTTTAAAGAAATCTTTCTCAAAACTATTGTTTGCAGATTTTCGTTTATCTGTGTTGAAGTCTACATACTTTTTTAGCCAGGGTGCTTGTCGAAATTTCAAAACCTTGTTCACTTTTAATAGCTTCATTCCAAGTTTTAGGTATAACTGTAGATTTCTGTAATGTACAACATATTCTGATTTATTGTAGAGGTTTGGAATGAGTTTGGGTGTTCCTGAATATTTTTGGTTCTGCAACAAGGACTTGGCATAGGTGGAGAGCATTTCTTCTGTCACGGTCATTTTTTCAGGTGCAAGTGGGTAGCTATTGTGGAGGTCATGCAGATGAGATGGGTACTCCAAATTCACTTCAAAAATGAAGCCTTCAGCTGCATCTTCGGGTATGTTCATGATGAAATCTTCAGTAATGTGAGAGGGGTCCATCCATTGAAACTTGCCATAAGGCATGTACTGGGACATAGCCCAACCGTAAAGGTTGTTCGCATCCCAGTACATGATATAACTAGAAGGCTTACTTGAGTCGTAGTGAGGAGTGTGCGGGTTGTTTGCAACAGCGAAACGGTGTGAAATCTGCGACACACCCCCGCGCACCCCTTTTTCAATAAACAGCAGCATGTTGATATCCGTAAGCAGCTCTAGCTTAACATCAGTCATCTTCAGACAGGCTTGCCAGGACAGTCCAGGAGAGGTGTATAAATGGGCAGCATCGATGTTATAATAGTGTAAGCAAAGACTTCTAAAATTTTGGAACACATCGGCAAGAAGTAAAACATCTGTCTTCACATACAGGTCATGATACTCGCCGAGGTTTCTTATCTGGAAGACTTCCCATATGTTTTTTGCATGTTGATAATCAGATTCTTCGACGGCTTCGTTCGTGAGAGAGTTGAAAAACGCTGATGGAGGCGGCAACACTGTTTCTTGGAATTTATCAAATCCAGTAATGTAGTCATAGGGGTATACTCCTTTTCTGGTGAGGAGACTTAGATCGGTACTTGAATTAAAGTGGTCTTTTAGAATGTTAAACTGACTAATATCCAAATTCTTCACCAACTTTTCTAACGAAGCAGGCAAAAATTGGAAGGAGTCAAGAAAGACGAGTTGTACAGGACTGTCAGGTTTCTTCAAAGTGAATGATATATATTTTTCTAACGTTGTTGCGATAACTTGTATCTGATGGTCTTGAAAATGGCCTAATTCTGTCATAATATGGTGGGCATCATAATTCTTCAAGTTGTGGAAAACCACGGGAATCTTCATAGGCTGCTTAAAATTAAGGTTGCAGCTAGCATGGGCAGCACCTCTAAAAACTCCAGTTTCGTGATTGTGATCCCGAACTTTAATGCATCCGGGTAACAGGGGTTGACGACATATGCTGCACCTTGTAGCATTTTGGAACGCCTCCTCTTCTTGGGTAGAGAGCTTCATAGGCTTAATTTCTCGTAGTTTGTCTTCAAGGATATCTTTTTCCATGATGATATTTTCCAGAAAATGCTTGACTGCATTTTCTCCTCGATAGCTAAAGATAGGCTTCACGGCTTTGCCATCAGACCCTACGATTACATAAGCGTAACCGCAGGCTGTATGGCGGGCTGTATGTTGGAGGTAGGAGTTTGATGAGGATGGAGCAGCTGATGCAATAGGTTCTAACAAACTTTCAAAGTCTGCGTAGATGATATAGCTGATAGGGTGTTGAAGGTGGGTTCCCGTGAACTCTAGTATATTCTTCTCCTTGCTGGGCATCTCAATGGCTTGAGCAGTGTGTTTTTTGCAGTTTGTTTCATGATCTTTTAACAAAAGTTCTGTCGAAAAACCATGCAGGCACCTATAACAATAATACTGTTTGCAACAGTGTTTTGTTCGACCACCCATCAATCTGGAAAAGTCCCGTATTAGACAATAGTGGTGGGCACCTTCCTCGTTCGCCAGGAGTAATAAGTTGATAGCTTCAACATCTTCTACTTCGGAAATTCTTAGAATGGTCACTTTAGAGTTTTCGTAGCCGAAGACGTTGATTCTAAGATTGTTCAGGTTTTCTATGAGGCCTATTTTTGAGATGGGAACAGGGTACTGAACATTACCCATCTTGATTTCCTCTTCATGAGGTAAATAGTGGGAGACTCGATGAGGATGGCTTGCACGATCCAAATTTAGTTTGTGTGCTAGCAGACACCATAGAAAGCACTTGTTATCGCTGTTCTGTATATTTAAGATAGCTTTCTTGGCAAGCAGTTTCGCTGGCAATTCTTGATAGCTGCTCGCTCTCAAGGGGTTATATTTAGCAGACTTGAATTCTAGGTAGTAGATGTTTCTCAGCACCCAGCCGGAACCTCTCTCTAAGAACTCTTCGTAGTTTTGAATAATCTTCATAAATCCTACACTTATTTGATCATCAATTAAATCAGGAGTGTGTTGCTGGTAGCAGGGTGTTCTGAAGTACGCATCCATAATTTCCAGCTCTCCTTCGGCTGTCTCTCTTTCAAAGCAGACTTTTATTACCAGGTACCATTTGATCGAATCTTTCTCATACAATTCCTGTAGGATGTTTTCATGTATCTCGGCACGAATAGACTAAGATTTTCACATCGTACCGAGTAGCTTCAGTAGGTTCAATGAGCACCGTCTTAAACGTGTTCAAAGCTTGTGTATAGGGTCGTCTTCGAGAGAGTGGTGGAGTAGTCGTTTTCGGTTTCTTCCGGCTCTCACTTAGGCTATTTGAATGCTGAAGTCGCATATGGTTCATTAATGATGACTTAGAGGAAAAGGTGGACTGGCATTCTTTGCAGGGGTAGTTATGACTCTTTAGATGAGCGTTGTACTCATCCAGGCGATTAAACTTTCGTTGACATGTAGCACATTGATGGGTGGAAGTGTCAGCATCATGCAACTTCTTATGTCGGTTTAAGGCATCCTTTCTGGAGAACTCCTTCAGACACACAGAACAGGAGAAACCCTATAAAAGAATAAAAAAACGATTTTTAATCAAAGTGTTACAATTTTTAATCAAAGTGTTACAATTTTTCGAAATATCACAAAAACTTTAAGAAATAATACATACTTTAGAAGGACCGGGCTGAGGATCTACAGATTCTTGTAATTCACTCGTGGACTGATGCGATTTTCGGTGTCTATTTAGGTTGTCCTTTCTGGAGAATTCCTTATGGCAAATGAGACACACGAACATTTTTTCTGTGTTATGAGTTGACATATGCCGATTCAGTTTTGATCTATCCACAAAAGATTTCCCACAAGTAGGGCAAACAGGTCGAACCTATAATAAGAAAGACAATTTTTTTAACTTTTGTAAAAGGGACAATTTTTAAAACTTTTGTAAAAGGAAACACTCTCATTTTTAATGCAAAATAATACATACCTTAGAAGGTTCAGATTGGGCTTCAGGTTGGACCTCAGGTTGGGGTTCAGGTTGGGCGGCGTCGTCCCATTGGGGGTTTCGCCACTCCTCATCATTTATTTCCCCAACAGTACAAAGCATATGAAGTTCGTCATCGGGTATACCGAAGGAAATACCCAACTGAAAATAAACGAATAGGATGCAACTTTAAAAAATTTTAGAAAAATAAATTCTTCTAGTTAAAGATTTGATATACAAAAGGTTATACAAATCTAACTTTTATACAACATAAATAAATAAATCTATTCGATGAGTCATTAAATAAACGAATTATTTTATAAACATAGGATGCAACTTTAAAAATTTTTAGAAAAAATAAATTCTTCTAGTTAAAGATTTAATTAATCTAACTTTTATACATACACGCTACTATTTTAATAAACCAATACACTATTTTAACTAAACATAGGATTAGGTATGCAAATTTTAAAAATTTTTTAGAAAAATAAATTCTCCTAGTTAAAGATTTAATAAACAAAAGGTTATGCAAATCTAACTTTTATACATACACGCTACTATTTTAATAAACCAAATACACTATTTTATCTAAACATAGGATTAGGTATGCAACTTTAAAAAATTTTAGAAAAATAAATTCTCCTAGTTAAAGATTTAATAAATCTAACTTTTATACATACACGCTACTATTTTAATAAATCAATACACTATTTTAACTAAACATAGGATTAGGTATGCAATTTTAAAAATTTTTTAGAAAAATAAATTCTCCTAGTTAAAGATTTAATAAACAAAAGGTTATGCAAATCTAACTTTTATACAACATAAATAAATTGAATAAGTATAATCTAATTGATAGCTTATCAAACGATGAGTCATCCTAAACATGTCTGAACACTAACATTTTATTGTATAAGCTATGCGATGACTCATCAAACGATGAGTCATCCTAAACATGACTGAACATGAATCTACTTGAACACTAACATTTTATTGTATAAGCGATAATTACTATATAAATCACAAAGTATAGGATGTTGGAAATTAAATAAACAACACTAGTTGATGAAAATTATAAGTAAACTGATTTTCTAGTTAATAATTAAATTTTTTATTTATAATGAATGCAAATTAAGTTTCTCATAAGTAAACAATAATAATAATAACTTTTTGATTTGAATAATATAAAAAGCACCTTTAAACGAAGTATGAGTCATAAATTTTGTAAGGAAATAAATTATTAGAATAATAACTTTTTAGTTTGAACTTATGTGAATAAGTTTTAATTAAATCTTCTAATTAAAAAGTTTTCCACTTATAAAATAATTTCTATGTGATATGATTGTAAAAAAAATAAATAAACTTATTAAAATTTCTATACAAAGTTTTTCACTTATAAAATAAATAATTTCTCAGCATAAACAGATTTTACACATACTTAAATTTCACTTTATATAGTTTATCAAAATAAAGATTCGAAATTCAATTTATTTTAAACACATATTATAAATAGATTTTCACTTATAGAATAAATAATTTCTAAGCATAAACAAGTTTTACACATACTTAAATTTCGCTTTATGTAGTTTATTGAATGAAATAAAATAGATTTCTCATTTATCAAATTAAAGATTCGAAATTAAATTTATGTTTACCACATTATAAATAAAATAGATTTCGCATTTGTCAAAATAAAGATTTGAAATTAAATTTATTTTTAACACATATTATAAATAGATTTTCACTTATAGAATAAATAATTTCTAAGCATAAACAGATTTTTCACATACTTAAATTTCACTTTATATAGTTTATCAAAATAAAGATTCGAAATTCGATTTATTTTAAACACATATTATAAATAGATTTTCACTTATAGAATAAATAATTTCTAAGCATAAACAGATTTTACACATACTTAAATTTCACTTTATATAGTTTATTGAATGAAATAAAATAGATTTCTCATTTATCAAAATAAAGATTCGAAATTAAATTTATGTTTAACACATAATAAATAAAATAGATTTTCACTTTGTCAAAATAAAGATTTGAAATTAAATTTATTTTTAACACATATTATAAATAGATTTTCACTTATAGAATAAATAATTTCTAAGCATAAACAGATTTTACACATACTTAAATTTCACTTTATATAGTTTATTGAATGAAATAAAATAGATTTCTCATTTATCAAAATAAAGATTCGAAATTCAATTTATTTTAAACACATTATAAATAAAAATAGATTTTAGCATAGTGTAAATGAAATTTATTTTTAACACACATTATAAATAGATTTGAAACTCATTCTATTTTGCATAGTGTAAATCAAATTTATTTTTTAACATATCGTAAAAAGTAATAATAAATTAAAGAATTCTTATTTCAATTTAATATCTCATATTTCACTAAAAATGATTAAACACAGTTAGAAAATCAATGATTACTAGATAAATATACTTACTGCATTTTCAACATCCATAGCTTGATTGTCGTTGTTGAATCCTTCCATTATCCAAGTACGGGAAAAGCACACTAAACGATGCGGTAAAAACACAAGATATTTCCGGAAGAAAACTTCGCGAACGTCGGTAAAGGAGAGAACACAAAGTACGTCTTGCCTAGGCAGTAGATAATCTACGAATGACCCGAGAATTGAGTTGCAGCGGCTTATCTAGATAAGGGGGTTTCCCCCATGCGTCACCCTGACTCACCTCTGTAGATCTTACGAGAAACTTCTCGAATTCTGATTCACCATAGAGGTTGATTCATTTGCATATTTCCCCTCGTGGATTTTCCAAGGTGAGTCACCCCCTCCGTGTTCGTACAGGTATAATATCTTACGGGAGATATGAAACATACTCATTTGCATATTTCTAATGAAGAGATAATGTCTACACTTTTAATTAATGAAAAATAACAATTATTATTTCAATTTGATTATTAAAAAATATTTTTTCAAGTGGATTGTTTCATGAATAAATGGTTTTATTATATGTTTTACGAAATAAAATATATCTTTTCGAAACAATATTTTTCCCGAATATAAGTTATTAAATGCATAGGAAATGGTTTTATTATATGATTTAATAAATATATCTTTAAAATAAATTATTGAATCCCTAGAAAGTGAATCTCTTAAAAATATGTTGTTTTATGAAATAAAATAATCATTTCAAACTTATAAATTCATTGAATCTTTTATGAAATAAAATATTTCTAATTAAATCTTTTAAGAAATAAAATCAATAAAATATTTCAAAGACAGACAGACTCAGATATTCAGTTTCAATCTATTTATTGAAATTCCATAAAAATATATACACACATTACTTATTGGATACAATTGTTTAAAGAAGTCGTTTTCATAAACACACATTACTTTTTGGATAAAGTATCTTCAATATATTTTTCATACAAGATCATATTTAATTGTTTAAAGAAACCGTCGTTGTAATGACAGGAACAATTAATTTTTTTAACAATAGCATGCATATTTAATTTTAAAAGTATTTCTTCACGATATAATTGATATTTTTCAAACATAGATTTCATTAAACACTCGTGTGAATTTTGATCGTCTGAATTAAAAACACATCCGCCACATTGAAATAAATTTTCAATTCCTAACTGAATTTCATACACGATAAAATCGAGTAAGATTTCCTTAGCACTTTGCTCATTTTCATGAGAAATACACACAAGGGGTTTATTTAGAATTAACATAGGAAGTTGAACGGTGAATATTGCATCAATAATAAAATGAGATATTCTCATTTTGAGTTCTCTAAGCCTAAAAATTTGATCCTTGGACAATTTAATGACATTCGGTTTTAAATAAAAGCCAGAAGGATTTAAAGAAAACATTTGCTGTAAAGTACAATAATCCTCATCTATGTAAGCCATTATTAATTGATTGTTAGAAATAAAACTATCATTTACTGATTCAAAATTAAAATTTTCAATCTTACTTTGAAAATAATACCATGTCTGAGCTGTCATTACAACGCCTTCTTTAGTAGGTATCCATTGACCTGTATGTAATTCTTTAAAATTACGAATGTGGATTCTCACATTAAAATTCTTTTCTATTACAATTTGTAAAAAACTGCTAAAGTTTAAATTAAATTCACCTCGTATAGGATCCCAAGATTGTTCACGTACCCATTGGTTTAACCAATCATTCACATTCAATTCTTCACACATGTCTTGAGAACAGTTTTTAACAGAAGTATCACAATGAGAGTTTTTCGAAGTATCACAATCAGAGTTTTTCAAAGTATCGCATGCACTGGATGAAGCATCACTTATATCAAGTCTTGGTTTCTTTAAAGGTGGCATGATAGGGTTGGGTATTAAGTGACGAAAAGTCAGGCTGATTCTCATATCTTTGATGATAGGATTCGGTGCAATGCCGTGGGTAAACAGTTCGTTCGTAGGCTTTAACATACTGTAGAGAGAACCATGTTCTAATGAAATCAAAGTAGAAGGTGTTTTAGGCTTCTTGAATTCAATTGTTCGTTCGGCACCAAAGCTGAGGACTACGATGGGGAAAGTTGCATCTAATCCACTTTCGTTGTCTTTATGTTGAGGTATGTAGCTGTATCCATTGCTGTAGAGGTTTAGCAGAACATAGTTGAAGGTAGAAGCCGTCCATTTTTCCACTCGATCCCGCAGCTCCAATACCAGACGTGTCCAAGGGTTAGCAGGCACATGAGTTCCGCTGAAGGCATAACTCAAAGTTGAATCGCCGTATCCCAGAACTTGTCTTTTAGGCTTAAAACTTTTTCCATGAATTCTAAAGGTTGGCGTGTAGAAAGGTAAAATTTTTAACTCGGCAAAATACCGATCTGCTTGTTCCTTTTCGATGAAGTTTGAAACATACTGGACATTCAGTCCGTTTTCCGTGAAACTCACTGCAGACATGACGAGACAACCAACACACACGAAATCAAATGGTAGACTGACACGTGATCGCTGATAAGCAATCTCTGATAAGATAAGACTCTCGTCACGTGACCAGAGGTAGCCAATCAGATAACTCGTGACGTCACTCACCACGTGACTGAGCATAGCCAATCACATTACTCGTGATGTCACCCTAATCACGTGACCTCGCGTCGCTGATAAGAAGTCTCCTTATTATTCATTTCTCTCAAGGTAGCCGTTGGAGTAGGACGTGTTTTCAGGTAAGTGTATTTTATTCTATAAATAATCACACGTATGGATCGATACAAATTCATTTTATTTAGTATGTTTCCCAGGTTACAGGGTTGAATTTAACAACAGGTTTTTTTACAATAAGTTTCTTTTTCGGTTTGACAATGTTTTTTCTTGAAGACAAATATCGATTCTTAATAATACTTTGGGGTACTCCCATATCTTTCAAGGCTTGCAAAAATTCACTTTGTCCTGTAATAGGTGGTTTTTTATTCACAGAAAAGATGAAATGAAAGAGTTCCGCTAAATTAGAATGTTCTATGGTCCTTCCGTTGTAAGTAATCTCTCCTTTCGGGTTCCACTTAAACTTGTTTGAATGAGACTTGAGAAAATTTAATAAGGCTTCGGCTTGTTTCTTCATGGGTTTAGCTACAGATGATAACACAAAGGTTTCATAGTCTTCTTGGGGTTCTTGTTTTATAGGCTCTACTTGTTTAGGTTCCACTTTTTCAGGTTCTTCTTCTTTGAGTTGTTTAGACATCCAAGGCAAATTATATTCTTGCAAATCCATTTTTCTTTTTAAGAGTTCGTAGTAGTGCTGAATTTTTTCGTGATCCGGTAGAGAACTATTTAATATTTTAGCCATAGCTAAATCAAATTCCGTCATTTGCTTTTTAGAAGGCATATGCTTAGAAAATTCTTCTTCCGGTACCAACGCATACTTAGCTGCGAATTCCATTGATGATGCCGGTTAAAACAGACAATGCAGCCGGGATTAAAATATTTAAAAATCCACCGTGTTGAACAATCAATTTTTTCTTGTTGAATAAACTTCCTTTCTTGGTACCAATTTTTCGAAGAGTCGTCTTATATTTCCTTAAAGACCTTTTCTGATGAGAGGAGAGAGGTACGTTTCCTTTTAATACGTTCAGGGTACATTCGCAAATAGCCTTCACAGATCGAGTCGGTAATTTTTTTAACAAATGCTTGCGTAAGGTTTGAGGACAAGACTTTATAAGCTCCAAGTCTCGAAGTTGTTTCCTCGTTAACGTCATGATCCCAAATGAATTAAAATCGGTAGGGCTTTCCTTTTAAACCTTTTTTGGGCTCGTACACAAATTGGGTTTCCCCCGGTAATATACGCGTTCTGAGTCGCATTCCTTCGGGGGTTTCATTCCTTAAATCCACCAACAAATAAGAGAAGGGCTGTTTGGTAGCATCCTCGAACACTTCTTGAAAAAACTGAGTTGATCTCGGGTATAATTGTCTGCCCAAGTGCGTAATTTGACTCATATCCCGACGATTTTTAAAATGTACTAAGTATTGACTGTTTAAGGAAATACCTCTCATTTCTTTACCTTTATGAAAAAGGTTTTGAGTAATAAAGATAATACTTAAATTTAAATGGTGACTTCCTTTGGTAAAGAGGTGGGTTAATCGTTCATCACCCCCACATTTCACCATTAAATCATCTAAAATCATTAAAGAATGGGTACCTAAATATTCCCGATAATTAGAAGGAAACCCTTCCACGAATGTCACGTCGGGAATTTCCTCGTGAAGCTTTTGAGAGATGCCGTAAAACCAAACGACTTTATCGGGTTGAGGGTTAAACATACGCCGTCGTTCTGCCACTAAATCCCGCAGAAACCAACTCTTACCGACCCCCGTGGGGCCTGCTAAGAGCATTGTAAAAGGGTGTTGAAAGCGTGGAAACTCCATTCTAAATAAACTCAGACACATAGGTTTACATTATAAATAGTTTTTTATTGATAAAAAGGAGCACGTGTGCGAAATCGTTTGGATACAAAATTATAGACTCTATGGTCGTTACATATATTTTCAGTTACAAACTGCTTTAAAAAATCTTTCAAAGTTTTGCCACGACATCGGCAATAAATATAATACACACAAAATTGACCACAAACAGCTGTCACATGACTTTGCAGCGGAAGTGGATTAAACACCACTCGTGAAAATTGAGATACATAGTTCGATATAGGTCCTTTAAAAAAGTTCGGCTTGTTTCCATAGGAATCAAAGAATTCCGCTTCTGTAGGGGAGGATACGTAGAATGCCACCCAGTGGCTTCCGGCTTCTGTAGACTTGTCCACGTTGCATACAAAACATGCAGGATAACGCTCGATCTTCTTGGGTAATTGATCACTGGGGAAAACACCGGAAAAGTATTTCTTGGTCACTGGATCGTGGGATAAAATAGTCTCGATTTCTATAGAATTCATTTTCAGTTGGGGAAGTCACACAACACATGTCGTGTTTTACTAATTTCTATAATGTTTTCAAATTCCGCATACACCAATACAGTCGTGGTTCTTTCTAAGGAGTCTGCAAACTTGATTTCAATTCGTAAATTTCCTTGTTGCTGTAGATTCAAATGGGGTCCGTCACACATGTCAGGGCTCAGGTCGAAAGCATACAAAGTATGCCCGTTCGCAAAGTCCTCTCGGGTTAGATAAATGCCGGTATCTCGATTAAATCCCGAAAACAAACGATGATACGCTCTTATATAGTTATTTTCTTCGAAATCCAATTCCAAGGGTTTGCTGGGTACGGGTTGTCCATCCACGTAAACACTTAAAAAGTTAACCTTGTGATGATAGACATAAAAGGGATTTAAATCATATTGACCAGTGTAGGCACTATTTTCTAAAAGTCCAATAATAATTCTTTTCGGCATGGCTCCTAAAAACACATTGTCTTGCATAAAGGATTTACTTCCGGTTGAGATCGAATAGGTCTTGCATAACACTCGATCGATGGGATACTTTGCTGTACTTTTCTCTAAGGCCTTGGCATGACCCAGTAATACACCTGGGCTCACTTTCACTTTACGTATGAAAATAGAAGCATGTTCCAAAATCACTTTGTAGTTGGGAATGGGTTTCGCTGCATCGATTTTACACATTAAGGAAAATTCGGGTTTGCTTCGGGTCATCTTAATTTTCAAGTCAACCATATTCAATAGCAATCGATTTTGTTGAAAAATATCACAATGCAAAGGTCCAATCATATCTAACGTTTTGCTTTTATTCGTGAGTGCGTAACGTATCTTTAATCCGGGGTTGTCTCCAGCAGGATCTGTAGCAGCTAAATTCTCATCTTTGTAAAAACATTCGCAGGTCAATAAACTTTTCTTGGCATCTTCTCCATAATTCAACAGCGTTTCAATATAGGCGCGGTAGGGGTAGGTGTTACTCGACGAGGAGATCACTCTTTCGTTCAGGCTAATATCCACTTGAGAAAACAAGGCGTGTAAAAATAAATTCACGGGGGCAACTGCATCCGTTTCCGCTAAGGGTGATCCATCAAACTTGGTAATTTTCACTTTCACATACAGGTAGGAAGCCGATAAATCAATATAGTCTTCACCATTTCCGGAAATATTAAATTCCACAGGTCCTCCGTCTCGAATATTCGCAAGAGGGTGGTATTCAACAAAGTATCCTTTTTCAATAGCCGTTTGCGTGGGTGGGATCAAAAATAAATCCAATTCGGATTTCGCACAGGCAGCAGAATCTTTATGGATAAGTCCAGACATCTTTAAGCGAAAATATCTTGTACCTTCACTTTCTTGGCTTTACGTCGAATGACTGCTTTGGTAGAACGCTTCCTCTTTTTATACCGGCGGCCCGATCCTATCATCGTCTTCACTTTAGTAGCGGCTTTGTCGGTTAAGGTCTGTCCAGCTTCTTTTAATCTTCGCTTGGCGGCCATTTTAATGTCTTCTCCGCGAGACAGGTCACTTAACACGTTCACGCCTGAATGAAACAACTGCTTGCCGACCGCTTTCGCTCCCGATTTGAAGAGGGGTACTGCTGCACGAAAAAGGGATCGAAACAGTCCACCGAATCCATATCCCTTTTGTAAAGTAGTGCCTTGATAATAATTTAGACCACTACCCGACTGATGGGAATAGTAATCTTCAAAAGATTTCGCACAACACTGGTAAGGAACAAACATCACGAGAGGTATTTTTGACGAAAGTGAAGCTTCACGTACGAGCGCCCACGTTCAAATGGCGTGAGTTCGCCGAGGTGGTTCCTTATAACGATTTCCAAAGAGTCGAACGATTTTCGGCTGACAGGTAAATAGTGTGGTCGGTCAAATGTCTCACAAATCATTTCTCCATCTTTTCCTCTCACATTAACAATTCGTAAAAGGGGTGCTAACACATCTCCGATAATTTGGGGTTCGACAATATCCGAATAAACCAGCAACACTCTATAATGCGCACAGGGATCTGCGACATAGGTACTAAAAATAGTTTGCTCGATATTTATATCCGGCGAGGCGATTTCACCTGGTTCGAATCCCAACATCTGCGCTATCCCCTCATGCAATATCAGTTTTGTTTTATCTTTCACGTTAATACACACCTTTTTCGTGTGCGGATCATAAGTGAAAGAAATTTTATTTTTAATCTCTTCAATAGACATTGCTTTTAAAATGTCATCGACCGATTCGTAAAAGCCAGGGGGAATTCTTCTACCAAACGGAGATTTCTGGTCATTCAAATCGAAACCAAATAAATTATTATTTTGGTTCACATTATACCAGGTGTGAGGGTAAATAAATTCGACAAGGCCTACTTCCCATTCCCCTTTCAATTCAACAGGGGCGGGTAATCGCGTAATAAAATGAGAAATTTTATTCTCAGGAAAATAATTCCGGGAACTGTCCGAAGGTAACGTCACGTAGAACGACATTCTTTCAAATGATCTTTCAACAATCCAAACACTTGTTTTATAAGGTGAATAAATCAGAGGATGGAATCCATTGGTCAAATTTGCTGGGATAACCTTTAAATTTTACTTTGTATTCCACACGCTTTTTCCGTATCCGCTTATCTAAAATCTTTTCAATCGTATAATTCTCTTTTGGTTTCACTTTCTGAAGTTCTTGAGGGTAAAAGGTTCCTTTAATGGATTCTTCTAACAGGTCCTTGATTCGGTAGACGGGAGGGTCTCTTCTCACACATTCAGTCACCACAAACACTTCTTCCGTCCAGTTCGTTTCATATCCTTTTTCGAAGGTAATTTTCTGCTTGGAAACTCGTACAACATCTCCCGGTTGAAACATGCAGGGTTTTCTTTTCACATTTTGCATGTCACCGTATAAAGTATCCCATACATCGCTTTCATTTTCAGCGGTTACTTCAACTGGAGCTCTCTTGATACTTGAATGGTAAGTATGATTATAACTGTGTAACAACTGATCCAACACGTCTAAATAGCAGTAGGTATGATTATGGGTAAAATATTTCCACATTTTCGTTTTCAAAGTTCGGTTAAATCGCTCCACGACAGATGCTTTCGTATTGTTATTCGTCGTAAAAAACCGCACGCCTTCTTCTTTCAAAAATTTTTGAAAAAGTCTGTTTTGATACTCTTTTCCGTCATCCGATTGCAGGGACTTGGGTTTCCTCGTTGCAAAAATAGACCGGAACGCCTTTACAATATCTTCACCTCGTTTTTGTTTCAAAGGGACCGCCCACGCAAATTTAGACAGAATGTCTATACAAGTCAGGATGTAGCGGTACCCTTGATTGAACTTTTGCAAACTGCCGAGATCCACTAAGTCGGTCTGCCACTGTTGATCGATTGAATACACTATCACTCGATTGGTCGGGAACTTTCTTCGAACAGGTTTGTGCAACGTGTATGCATCGACTCCGCTCAGCCAGTCCTGAATCTTCTTCTTCGAGATTTTGCCTTTGGCAGCATTTACACCACCAAAACTTCCTGCGTGACTTGGATTCTGATACACCTCCATCGTTACAACACAAAATTTTATTATGACTCACATTCACACGAAAGCGCATCATACCTTCCTCGTACGAAGATACGTTTTACAATGACTCACTAACGCAACGTCTCTCTTTATATACCTTATAAGTGCACTCACAAGCATAGCTTCATGGCTTGATAAATAAAACCCTTATCCACTTATCAAGCCGTGAAACTATTTTACCTTCGGTTCGAATCTAACCCCCTGCAAAAATTCGAAAAAATTTTGAAGTCCTCGAAATTGTGAAAAAAATACTAAGTCCCGAAATTTAGGAAAATAAATCTAACTCTTCAAAATTCCCCTTCTCCCCGATAGATGGCAGCACTCATCGTGGAAACCCTCGTAAAAGGTGATACCCAAAGTTTCTATTCTTCCGGTGGCAACGTAAAGTTTTTATTCTTCCGGTGGCAACACCCCCTCGTCCAAGATGATGACTAAGTAGTGTAAAAAGGTGTGTATTCTGCGACACGGTGGAGGGACGGTGGGTCTAGGGTGGAGGCGCGCCTCCACCCTGACCCTCATCGTCCCTCCGTCCCTCCACCGTGGCGCAGAATCACCCTTTTTACACTACTTGCATATCTCTTATCAGAATACATTTGTACCGAGTTTCGTAATTGTGGTTCGATTTCTTCTGGGTGCATATATTTTTTTGTGACAGAGTGTATAATTAAACTCAAAGTCTTATATAAATAATTTATCTGTGGTTTCACTATCTGTATAATAGTCTTTCTTCCTCTGAGCATTTAGGACAATTTTATAGAAAAACTGTTTTGATAAGTTTGGAGAATCTTTTCATATAACGTTAAAACTACTTGTTAATTCCTTTCACATCTTTTTACTTTCCGAACATTATAGTGAGGAAAGTATTGTAATCATGTCAAAAATCCGAATTTGAGATTTTGGTGTTTCTATGCGTTTCGAGGTCGCCTGAGTCCGTTTCCACTATTTTTACGATGATGTATGTATGTGTGTGTGTATGTATGTGTGTATGTCTGTGAGTGAACACTCTAGCGTCTAAACGCTCTGAAAGTTAGTACGTATATTGCAAGTCACCCTAGTACGAACCCTATAGATTTTGGTGAATCCAGCCCTTGTAATTTTTTACAGGGACACCAGGAAATATTCTTTATCATTATGGCCTATGGGGCCAAATTTTTTAAAAGTGCGATAGAGTCTAAACGCTTTATTAATCTGAGCAAAAAAATTGTACGCATGTTATAGGTCACAGTTGCAGGAACTGTATAGATTTTGGTGAATTTAGCACTTACATTTTTTTTACAGGGACACAAAGAAAATTCTTTATCATTATGGCCTATGGGACAAAATTTTTAAAAGTGCGATAGCATCTAATCGCCTAATTCAATTGAGCTGAAAATTTATATGAATATTATAAATCACTGTTGCACTAACTATAAGCATTTTGGTGAATCTAGCATTTATAGGTTTTTGCAGGGACACAACGAAAAATTCTTTATCATTATGATCTATGGGCTCAAAGTTCAGTAGCGTTTAATAAAACATCGTGTAATATATGGAGAAAAATACTCAAACACTCTATTATGGTTTTCTCTCTTTTGTTTGTTTAACAACTCCTCTTTCTTTACTTTATCTACAAAACTGTTAATTTCTCAATGTTCGGAAAGTCGAGTGGAGTCACTCCAGATTTTTTAAAGGTATCACAGTTCATTTAATTTAGTTATATATTAATTCATTTTGGTCAAAGAGGGTTTCAGTGCCGTTTTATCATCTGCTGCTCAAAATTCTACTACTTTGTTACTACATTTATACATATAAATGTATATATACATATATATATATCAGGAATATCATTTTATTACGTCTGTTAAATTTTATTTTTCCTATTTTAAATCTTGCAACTGAAATAATTTGCACGTCAATTTAGTTGTTAATTTACTTATCATCAAGTATTCATTGAAATTCTTATTGGTGTTTGAAGATTTTATTCTGTAAGTTTTCTTTTTTCATATTTTCTCAAATATTTTACTTGTAAATGTCTTATTTGGTGTAGTTGGGTTTTCTGTACTGCAATTTTTGGCAGATGCACATGATGGAACAGAAATTACACCTATATGCATAGAACATAAGCTCCCGAAGACGTATTGATTTTGTAGGTCTCGTGAAATACGGTCGCCTGGTCGCCATTGACAATCAATATACAGAGGGTGTTCGCACATTTTTTAGACGATTTTGATGGAGTGTACTGAAAAAATTTCACTCATATTTCGTGTTTTGTATGTTTCGTTTGATAGCCCTTGTTCTTAACTATCATTTTACATCGTAATTTCTATGATAATAATGCTTTTTGTAATATCGGAAGAGGTATTTTTTTCTACTTCCCTTGATCGGCTTTCCAAAGTCCACAAAGCGTTGTAGGTTGGCATTTAGATAATGTAGATTTTAAGAGTCGAAAAGCACAAAAATCCAACGGTGATACATTAGGATATTTAGCAGGAATGTCAGTGAAGGGTATGGTTTTAAATCCCGTTTTTTGTTCCACTTTTTTCTAGAAAAACAATTGCGGAATGTGATGCGTGGCTGCTTACTTTGTCTTGATACAGTTCAACGGATTGATAGCATTGTGGATAAAGATCTGAAATTTCATTTTTAAAAATTGGAATTAAAATATGTTCTTGATAGTATTTAGAGTTGATTTTGACATTTTTGTGAACTTTTTAAACTTTTATCTTGCCCTTGTATGAAAATCCTGCGACAATCATAAATCCTTTAGAAAAACTTTCTTTTGATTCTTTGAACCATGTAGCAAAAAATTTTTTTCCTCTTTTGTGATAATAAATTCATCTTTTTGTATTGCAATTACTTAAATAGACCCAAGATTCATATATTGTTGCGACATTTTTCCATATTTCTCCTGATAAATGCTTTTCATAAAGAGTTCACTAAAAGCCCTCTTCGGAAAGAGCGGAAACGTATCCTTCCTTCCACTGCTTTTTTAAAAGCTCCTATTTGCATGTAAACAAAAATTCTAAATAGCAGAAGATAAATGAAACTTTCAAAAATATAATTGTTGGAAAAATAAAATTCTCCATGCAGACGAATTTTTCTTACGGCGAAATAAAATCGTCTAAAAAAATGTGCAAACAGCCTCTGTATTTTAACTGGTGACTATGTTTCCAACTTAATAAAACTCTAGATAATTTTTTATTTCAATATTTTGGTGAAAAAGGTGGTCCCAGAATCGGCTCATATTCCACTCTCGATGAAGTCTAACTCTCGCCATTTTGATTTCCTCTCCTAATACTACATTTTCAGACATTGTGTTGAATGTATACACTTTTAGATTTACAACACTTTTCTTCATGCATGTTTCCCAACTCGGTATTAAATTAGTGCACCGTTTTAGGGAATTGGTTTACCCTGCCCCTGTTTGCGCAGGCTCAGAAACCTGGTGGTGAATCGCTGACCGGTGTAATGATGTTTCAATGTCCGTGAATGTCGTATCAATGTTTGTGAAAATAATAAAGCCGATATCATGATGTTAAATTTAAACTGGTTTTCCAGATGTATCATTCTACCTCAGTAGATATTTGATTTTTATGCATAGAATTTTATTTCTATATTCAAGTAAATTTTAAAAGAATAAAATAAAAATAAAATAAAAATAAATAAATAAATAAATAAAAGGAGGGGGATATTTTTTATTGGCTACCAAAAATGTTTGCTGGCAACCAGTTTTTTTTTTTTTTTTTTTTTTTTTAATTCCTGGAGCCGTAGTTATAAGTTTTATCAATAATTTTTCATGGTTTTCCTGTTTTTCACGTGATATATCATTTCTTCTTCTGCAATTTTGAAAAAGTATCCATAATATATATGGATATAAATGCAGTAACAAAGTAGTAGATATTTGTATACTGAAAGAACAATAGTTTTACACAAGTTATACATGTACTCAAAACAGATTAGATACAATTCTAGAAAAAAAAAAAATAATAATAATCTTCAAACATTTTTTTCCCCTTAGGGTCGCTATACTTGGACGCAACATCGTAAAGGCAAAAGTCCACGAGAAGGCTACGTCGTTTTCATCTCAGACGATTTTGAGGCAGACATCACGTTTTCTATCGAAAAGAAGGAAGGTGAAAAGACCCATCCTCAGCTGGAAAAATTTGTCATTAAAAAGTTCAAGAAGGCACGTGTCGAAATGACCGGAGCAGGAATCTTCACGTGGGCGATCGGCGAACTCACCACTTTAATGTCTGGTATCTTCCAGAGGGTTATCGCTTCCGTGGTACAAGATCCAGTAAGAGAAGCTCTTGAAAGACAAATGCAAGAACTGACTTTGGAGTAATAATAAAGTCTTCTGCTTTTAAGTTTGTTTCAATGTTTTTTGTATGAACTGAAGATACCTGACAAACATTTTTTTTTTCTTTTTACTGAGAAAAAATATACCACCTTCATCTAAAATGAATAAGTGGCCATTTTCTAAATCCCTTAATTAGAAATATTCCGAGCTATGCGCATAAGGCACTCCAATAAGCTTAATAGACGAAATGATCGAGAATTTCTAGTCTACACATTTCTAAAATGTGAATGAATATTCTGACTCTTTTGTATTGCGAGAAATTCTCGCTTGATTTTCTAGACTTGGGTCATAAACCAAGATCATAGTTGCTTAAACCTGCCTCTTGTATTCTCATTTATTTGCGGAGATTTTCAAATAACTTTGCCCTCGATAATGTAGTAGACGCTCGAGAATTCTAATAGGGGTTTCTAGAACTCGCTTTCAATGGGGACTAGAATTTATAAGGACGACATGGAACTATTTTTTATAGAGCCACAATGCAGATTCTAAATGTCAGTTACCGGATTTTTTTTTTTTCAGTGTTTAATTATTATTACATGTTTTTATTTAATTTCGTTTGTTAACTATCATGGCCAAATCTTGCAAGCGAATTTTAAGTCGCTTCTTCCATTCAATTGAGCTGAAAAATTGCTTACATGTATAATTCTGATGACAATACAGACTCCAACAGTAATGGGGAGGGGAGAAAGAGGGCGCTGGGCTCCCAACTTAGTTCAAAATTTGCTTTCGAATTTTAACCTACTTTCTATCATTTGACTGAACTAAAAGCTTGCATACATGTATGCTGAAACAGAAACGGAATGTATGTTCAAGTATCAACAGACATAAAAAAAAAAAAAAAAATGGAGCTGGAAGTCTACACTAGTTCAAAATTTATAGCATGCATTTGTCTAATTTGGATGTTATCTGGGTCTAATCTTGCAGTCAATTTACAACCTATTTTCACTGAACCGATTTCGCTTAAAGTTTACAAGTGAGTGCCTAGTCAGTATAATCACAATAAGCAAACATATTCAAAGATCTATATCAGTAGTGCGGATTCCAGAGGTAAAAATTTGTCTGCCTGTATTAAATCTTGATATTACTTTTAAATTCACTTCCACTGAATTCAAAAGTTTAAAAAAATTTTAAGCTGAATTAAAAAGTTTTAAATAAATTATAAAATAAAAGTGCGTTTTATTCATAGACCTATTATTATTATAAAAGTGGATGGGACAATGGCAACCTTTTTTAGTGGCAAAGATAACTCATAAAAAGGTCATGTGAATGTTGATCTACAGGAAGCCAAACTGGTCAATATTGAAATTTACTCGCCATGCTCTAAACTCTGCTTTTTATTAAGCAGACGATATTTTCCCTTTTTCTTTAAAAGTTCTTTTTAAAATTTTTATTTCACTTTAAAAGCTAGATTGTTTTGAATTTAAAAAGACCTTTATAGCAAGAAATAGTAATTAGATGTACTTTAAAAACCCTTGAAGTTACAGTCGGCTGCAAAATTATTCGAGCACTAGCAATAATCCTTGCCAAAAAAAAGTACACTTAATACAGCTTTGTTAAATAAATCCTTGTCGAATCATGTTCTTAATCAGTCTAAGAACATGATTCGAAAAGGATTTACTTAGCAAAACAGTCTTAAGTGTACTTTTTAAATATAGGAATTATTGGCTAGTGCTCGAATAATTTTGCAGCCGACTGTATGTAAAATAAGGATTTTATTTCACAGGTAAGATTCTTTTTAATATTTTATTATTTCGTTCTTTTTAAGTAATTATTTTTATAAAATGCTTATAATTGCTATATTTATATCTCTAAATTGAATTAGTTTAACTATATTATCTATATATTAATAGGCAAGCATAAAATTTGTTGTCCCTTTTTAACATATTAATTATGGGAGTAGAGGGTTGAAAATGGTATCATTCGAAAGGTATGGTTAGCCGGAAGGTGCGAATACAAATATTATTTTCTTACGATGTCAAGAAGGTATTTAAAAATATATTTATTTTTTACGCATTTTCCACCATTTTTCCCTTTTATACACGTATTCCTTTACATTAAAAAATACCTAAAAGTAGAAAGTTATTAAATCTGGCAATTTCATAAAGCTCAAATAAAACCATAGACACAGTAATTTGTACAATGTAGCATCACTATACGCAAGCGAAGTGATGACGTCACTGTCTGTCCATGGAGCCATGAAAAAATTTTTCTATGTCAAACGTCCATTGGATTTTTTGTAAAAAAATATTAAAAAATAACGGAAATTATCTGCCGATTTTAATTCCGATATTTGGGTATCCGCGATTGTAATGAAATGCTCGCCCTCTGGTGGGCTAAGGTGAAATTATCACACCACTGCATATCCTCATATTATGCAATCGACTTTCCATGATGAAATGGCGGAGAAAGAATAATAATTACACGTGGCTGTTATATTTACTAACAACTGCAGTGTTCAGAGAGCGCCATCTATCGATCATTACAAACGCGGATAGTTATATATAAGTTACTGTCTACATGTGTTTGATTGAGTTATTTTTTCTGTAAAAATGATAAAATTTTAATTTAAAATCACAAAACTCCAGAAAAACAAAAATGGCAAACTTCCAGTTTCGAATGTAAACATAAACATTTCATTTCAAAGAATGATATTTAAACAATAAATATTCAACTAATATACTAAATAAAAGGAAAATGGATTTGTTACTAACTGCTGCATGTATAAGTAGACGATACGGAAAAAATTCCGATTTCCGTTTTTTGCTGAATTTACATGTTTTGAGCTTTCTTTACGTTTCAATTAACTGAAATTGGCTACTTATTTTTTTAAAAAGTGTCTTTATTGCTAGCTTTTGTGGGTAGAAGAAGCAAGTAGAAGATACATAAAAACTTTTGATTTCCGGTTTTCGATGAATTTACACGTTTTGAGATTTCCTTGCATTTTAATTAAGTGAAATTGACTACTTATTTTTATTTTTTTAAAAGTGGATTTATTATTCTTGCCTCTGCATATATAAGTAGAAAATATAAGATTCAGAAAAGTTTTAGATTTTCGGTTTTCGATAAAGTTACACGTTTTGAAATTTCCCGAACTCAATTCGACCATCAAAAATATTTTTTTTTTTTTTTTTTTTTTGTTTAAACACTGTACTTTATGAACCAATCTAACTAATTTAACAGAATTTGATACTTGGTTGGGCCTTGGTTTGACATGGTACCTATTAGCTTCTGGGCTGTATCACACAACAAGGGGCGTTTTCACGTTGCGATTTTCTCTCAAGTAAAACCGCAGCTGTGTTGCAATTGCATTCCGTTTAGGACAAGGTAATAACTTTGCTTTGCCTCGCTTTGCAAAAAAAAAAAAAAAAAAAAAAGGTCGAGTTTCGACCACTGGGCGATACTAGTATCTTATATTATTTCAAAAATGTCCATAATTATTTATGAGAGTTAAAACAAGTATAGACAAACCAAAGTTACAAAAACTTTTGAACTTTGTTAGATGTTAATAACAAGGTAAAAATAAATAAATTTCAGCAGCTGTAATATTTTACACTAGTTTTTCTTGTTGTATCTTTTAATAATAATATATATATTTATATTCAAAACAAAAAAATGCCAATAACGCGATAAATGGCAAAAAAGGTAACCTTTTTCAACATTCATCTTATATTCCCTTAATAATGGAATACTCCGTCCATTTTTATAATAGATCTATGGTTTTATATATTTATTTTTCAATTCATTTGATTCACTTGACTTACAAATTTTATAAAGTTAAAGCAAAAAAGATCAAAGTGTCATATATGCCCGTTTACTTGTTGGAATAAAGAGTGATATCTTGTCCAAGTTCGCGACAAGCTAAAATCCAAAGCAGCGTGGGCCGCACATTTTTGTACGTGATATGCTATATTCAAATAATTTAGGAGTCCCAGCAAATAAACTGTTGCAAACGACGTTGAAGTGAACTGCCCGAGCACCCGACTTCAAGATTCAAATATTAGAAGTGCATTTTTGAGGGCGAGGCCGTGTTAGTAACATCATTTAGCCTTTTTGTTTTATGTTTGCGTTTCGTTTATTTTCGCTACAATTTATTATGAAGTAAGTAGCTGTGTTACTATTATTGTTATTTAAGTACTTTTTGGACTGCTTAAGTAGTAGAGTTAACACGTTTGCATACGTGTTAAAATTCTGGCCACTCTTACAAAATGTGCCTAAGTACATTTAGGACGTTACAATTAATTTAGAAAAAAAAAAAAAAAAAAAAAAAAAAGTCTATTTATTTTTTACAGCTCACTGAAATTTTTACTATCCACGAACGTGTTAGAAAATATTTTTTGAAAATACGAGGATAATGAAGAAGAATTTTAACCCTTTCAGCGTTAGCTGTTTTGCAGCATATCTGTTTAATGATTCACAAAATTAATACTTTGCACAGTATAAATATGAGAATTTGGTAGTGTATACTATGGATGTTTATTAATCTCATTTTCTCGATAAAAGCAACATATATTTCAAAATTTAGTCTCACCAGCCTTTTATTTCGACTAAGCATGACAGAAAAAGATAGGCTTAACGCTTAAAGGGTTAAATAGACAAAGTGATGGCTCCCCCGCTTCGACAACTCCCAGAGGTATAATTTGGATGGGAACAGGGAGGACCTTGCGGCTACGACAGATTTTACGTGCGCCAGCTACAATTAGTGTACACGGCGGTCTTTGGACGGCTCGAGTATCGATCCTGCAATCTTCCAATTACGAGCCCAGCGCTCTACCGGCCGGGTTACCGCGGCCCAGATACATTGGAGATACCAAAGATTTTTTTAATTATTAACCTTTGATATTACAACAGTCTTTGTCTTTTGAAATGGTACAGAATTTGATTTTCTTTTTTAGATACGCTGAATAATCAATATTTTTAAAATAATTTAACCTTGATTTCCCACATTCTTTGCCTTTTGAGGACACTAAATTTTAATTTTCTTCCTCAGACACGTTGCACCAGTCAAAGATTTTTAAATAATTATCTTATTTTTTACAACATTCTTCCTTTTTATAAGTGGCACTGACTTCGATTTTCTCTTTTGCAGACACGTGGGGCCAATCAAAGTTTTTTTTTTTAATGTCAAAATTAACATCCAGATGCATTATTAGAGGCACATTAGCTGTTACAACGGAAGTTTCAAATAAACAACCACCAGATGTGTAAATGATAAAATTTTGCGCGTTAAAGTTTTCAGACAGAAAAAATGCAAAGATTGATTTTTTTTTTTTTTTTTAAATTCACATTTGGTGCTTGTTTGCCATAGTGTTGTTGGTGTTATAGGTTAATGCCAATTGTCTGCACAAGTGACGTAGGGGTAGGTGGATTATTCTTCGTGGGGTGGTGCCCCCTATTTGCACTAGTTACAGAGAAAAAACACGGAAAACTCCTAACGAATGGGTCGACGAGTGCGAATTGGGATCCCGACACTTAGAGAGCAGAACTTCTCGGCCACTGGTGAGCTGTTTGCCATAGTGATTTGAAACATCCATTGCACCGTGTTCAGCGATTTGCAGGAAAACTATGTTACAGTTTTGCCTTAGTTCCCTCTCAGAGGACTGACTAGTGATGTACCTGCTTATTAATTTATGACATCAAGAAAAACTTTATGATTAACGTAAATTATCTACAAAAGATATATTAAATAATTCAAAAATCAAAATCACTGCAATAACTAAAAAGAAAGAATGTTTTAAAAACAAGCTACTAATCACTGGTGCCTACCTGTATTTTACTGAAACGAGGATACTACGGCATTCTAATTATTTTTGAATAACGTAAATTTTTATAAAGGAAAATCTCGTAAACTTGCGGGCCGCGGTAGACCAGTCGGTAGAGCGCCGGCCTCGTAATTGGAATATTGCGGGTTCGGTACTGGAGCTGGTCAAAGACCGTCGTGTACACTAATAGTGGCTGGTGCACGTAAAATCTGTCGTGGCCGCAATGTCCTCCATGTTCCCATAAAAAATTATACCTCTGGGGGTCACCGAAGCGGGAGAGCCATCCCTTCCGTGGAGGATCAAAATTGCGATGGCATGTCTCCGGACCATCTCTTGGGTGAGTCCCAGACCGTCGCCAATTGCCCATCTGCGCAGCACAAGTGCGACGTAAAACCCAACCAACCAACCAACCAACTCGTAAACTTGCCAAATACCACATGGGTATACGATTTAATCGACTACTTTGTCTCCAGACCACCCTTAGCGGTGAATTCCAGTCCGTCACCAATTGTCTACTGCGTAAACTCTAGTGTGACATTATACACATCAATTTCAACTTTCATATTAATTTAACATAAACATTATTACTCTTCATTGAGTAATTAGATCACAGTTTTGATGGATCACCCCTTGGAACGAATCCCAGATCATTGCAAATAGCTCTAGTGTGACGTGAAACCCACTCGAACTCAACCTCAAATATTTCAGTTGAGGTGATTGGTGATTGGGTTTTACGTCGCACTAATGCTGCGCAGATGGGCAATTGGCGACGGTCTGGGACACACCCCTAGAGGTGCTCCGGAGACATGCCATCACAATTTTGATCCTCCACGGAAGGGATGGCTCTCCCGCTTCGGTAACCTCCAGAGGATGGATGGATGGTTGTGTTTAACGTCGCACTAGTGCTGCGCAGATGGGCAATTGGCGACGGTCTGGGACACACCCCTAGAGATGGTCCGGAGACATGCCATCACAATTTTGATCCTCTACGGAAGGGATGGCTCTCCCGCTTCGGTGACCCCCAGAGGTATAATTGTTGATGGGAACATGGAGGACATTGTGGCCACGACAGATTTTACGTGCACCAGCCACCATTAGTGTACACGACGGTCTTTGGCCGGCTCGAGTACCGAACCCGCAATCTTCCAATTACGAGGCCGGCGCTCTACCGACTGGGCTACCGCGGCCCTTTCAGTTGAGGTTTAAAGGTTTAAAAGACGGGAGGAGGCTGCTCATCACTATACAACGGTTTGGAACGATTTTAAGCCATCGTTGATTATTACTTTAGAAATAAGTAAATAAAAACAAATAATACAAATTCTAATTGCAGTATATATACTAAAACAATATATTATTTTAATATAACCAATTTAAATATCTCACATTACAACAAAAAAAAGTCTTTAAAAGTCTAAAAAGTTTCACAAAAACATTTTCAGTTTATACATTAAAACGTTTAAACTAGTTATATATTTATTCAAAGCTTTCAGCTCTTTATCGTTGAGTCTTCATCAGAGTTATAGGTATAGTATCGTTAAAATATATAAGTTCAAAGATAAGTCATTAATATAAAATCCGTTAGAGTCAATACGCTATAAAAGGATAAAATCCACATACTAAGTTTTACTATTTTAAAAGAAACATCCACAATTTAACACAATTTTAATCTGCGAAGACAATTTCATTGAATTTGACGCTAAACAGTTGTGCAAATTCATAAAAACTACTTGTGCAAACCCAATATTCATCAAAACTTGTAAAATGAACGGCGGGTTAATAGAGTTAAAATATGTTTACCAATTGTGCGTTTGTAATTGTTTGATGAATATTGGATTTGCACAAGTAGTTTTTATGAATTTGTCCAAGTGTTTAGTGGAAAATTCAATGAAATTGTCATTACAGAGAAATATTAAATTGTGGATGTGACTTTTAGTAAAACATAGTATGTGGATTTTATCCTTTTATAGCGTTTTGACGCTAGCGGATTTTATATGAATGACTTATTTTTGATTATATAGCTTTGAACTTATATATTTTAAGAAAAAATTTTACTATACCTATAACTCTGATGAAGACTTAACGATAAACAGTTGCAAGCTTAGAAGAAATATATAACTAGTTGAAATGTTTTAATGTATAAACTGAGAAAGTTTTTGTGAAAGTATTTAGACTTTATAAAGACTTTTTACAGTTGTAATGTGATATATTTAAATTGGTTATATTAAAATAATAAATTATTTTAGTATATGTACAGTCGGTAATAAAAGTGCCCGAACGCTAGCAAAAATTCCTATATAAAAAAAGTAGAGTTTATGCTGCTTTGTTAAATAAATCCTTGTCGAATCATGTTTTTAGTCAGCCTAAGAACATGTTCAACAAGGATTTATTTAACAAAACAGTATTAACTATACTTTTTTTATATAGGAATTTTTGCTAGTGTTCGGATACTTTTGTTACCGACTGTACTACAATTAGAATTTATACAAAGTAATCAAAATCAAACTATAATAATGCAAATTCTGCCGGATAAAAAATCCCACGCGACAAAAGGAAATCAACAGCACAAAAAGTGTTAATAGAGGAAGCATCGGAGACTAACACTCTCGCGATAAAGGGCGTGAATATGAATTACAAAGGTGGACTGCAAGAAAGTTTCTTTAGAAATTTTTAAATGAGTTCATTGATAGGTTGTTATAATTTCGACCGCTATAAAAAATAATCGATTGAGCTTGAGTGGGTTTTACGTCAATCTTGTGCTACACTCTGGGCAATTGGCGGCGGTCTGGGATTGTGGTTCGGTGACATGCCATCATAATTTTGATCCTCCATGTAGGGGATGGTTTGTTGGTTGGTTGGGTTTAGCGTCGCACTAATTCTGAGCTATGGGTAACTGGAGACGATCTAGGACGCACCCCTAAGGATGGTCCGATATTTTTCACTCTCAGTAGACCAACTATAACTTACATTCAAATCATTTATCAAATTCTATATAGCAGAATTAACACGAGCATTAGCGAGTTAATTCATGAAATCGTAGCTTTTCTTATAACGTACATTTTTTTTTTTTTTTTTAAATCTGTCGCCCAGTTGTTTGTAAAACAAATATTTCCTTTCGCTTACACTTTCTTACAGTTTATATTATTTATATATTGGGTTGTTCGGAAAGTAATTTCTTTTTTTTTACTTTGAACATGAAAGACGATTTTCTTATAGTGTATAAATATTTTATTGAATTATATATTATTTACTTCTATCGATCTCTTAGCGATTTCACGAGTTGTTACTTGGCGGTTTTCATAAAGCAGTACTTTAATTTGTCTTCACCAACATCAACTGACTCCAACATCAAAATTGCTGGAACAAAATTTTGTAAACCAGTTTTGACACTGGCGGTTCTGTCAATAAATCTTCTCCATACACACCAGATGTTTTATCCCTTGCTTGAACAGTATTTTCGCCTTTTTGGTATTAAAAACAAAATATGTCGAAAATGTTGCTTCTGACTTTCCAGAATCAAACAAACTTTTTTACGAGCATGCCTTGTTATATCATCTGTCACAAAATATAATAAAATGACAATGCAGCTTAATTGTGAAGATGGTGTGAAAAAAATACAATTAAGTCCTCTGTTGGAAAAAACGAAATTACTTTGCAAACAACCCAATAGTATCCCTTGGAAAGTATAAAAGTGGGGTGTTACTCTGTAATATAATTTTATTTTCCTATACCTTTTAGTTGATCAGCTTCAGTAACTTAATTGAACTTTTTAGAATTACAGCTTTAATTTTATACACTGTTTTCTTGCATATATTCAGTTGGAAAGATTTAATTAACGTTTAAGAATAAATCTCTTCCTAACGTATAATTTTCATGACCAATAATTCGACAACTTTATTTATTTATTTATTTTTTCCTCACGCTCTTCTGAATGCCGCTATATATATGTACAGGGTGATCAATTTAAAAGAGTACCCGTTGTTTTTTCTTATTACCCTTTTAATGACGGATGTGGCAACTATTCTAACACTGAACTATAATTGTTTGAACCTTGTTTAAGTGTGGGAGACAATTTTTAACACTGTTGGACTGCTACAACTTTATTTGTGAGGTAAAACAGAAAGGGAGACGCGCAATGTTACTTAATCCGGCGATAATTTTATTTATGGAAAAACAAAATTTATTTAAAAAAAAAAATAAATAATAAAAATAATAAAAATAATAATAAATAAATAAATAAATAAATAACGGGGTAAGATCTCGCCTCGTTAGAATTTTTTTTTTTTTTTTTTAATTAAATTTTACATAAAATTGCAACTCAATCTGATGAAGCGTTTAGACGCTATCGCATTTAGGGTGCCTCGATAAGATAAGAGTGGCGACAGATCTGTGACAGATTCTCATTGGACAAGACTCACCGTCAGCCGCCCGGGGCAATTGTTGGATGATGCTCCGTAGGTTTTACATTGAGAGTTTCACATATGTCGAAAAAAGCATTTTTATCTCTTGATATTAAGTAAATTTGATTTTTTTTCTTTCAGAAATACATTAAGAAAGATTATTTGTAAAATATCAAAACATATTTTACTGAATAATGTTAATTATTAATCTGTTTTATTAACTTAATTGATGGACGAGATAGGCAGATTCTTTTACTGGCCTGTTTCACAGCTTATAAATTAATATAAAAAGAAAAAATACTGTATGATTATTGTCATAACTGATCTGTAATCATCTTATTTATTAAATATGTTACTTTTGTACTATTTTTGTGCTATTTTAAATAAAAATAATAATGATTTCGTTGATAAAGCAAAGTAGAAACATTTGGCGATATTTAACATGGTACTGGCGAGAGATTCCCCGTCAGTGTTTTGACATCTTTCTCAGAGAAAGCTTTATAAGTGTGTATCTCTGTGTGTATTATGTGTAAGAGTATGTACTAAGGAATATATATGTAAATTGTTTCTTATTTATTACGTCTGACTAATTACGAATAATGTTTAATTTTCTTCAATAAAATTGATAGTTATTTACTATTTTGAAAATAAAGATAAAAATAAAATAACTAAAAATAAATTCATTAGTTTCTTTTTTTCTTTTCTTTTCTTTTTTTTTTTTTTTTTTTTTTTTTTTTGAAAATAATGAGTTTTGAAAGCATTAAAATTTATAAATATATTTAAATATTTTACAAACGTTGTTTCTTTTTAATTGTTTGTTAAAACATTTATTTTGTGGGAGGCATAGTATTTCTCCTCTAGAAATGTTTACATAGGGTGTGAATTAAATCTGGCGATACCTTTAATTAGAAAAAGAATGATGATACGATTTTAGATTAAATTATATGGTGTGTCACTCACACGACAAATAAATAAAATAAAACATAATTAGTTAATTTAAAATTAATTTATTAATTAATTTAAACAAATAATACAAAAACCATAAATTCTGAAAGCCTGCAATATTTTTTTCGGGTAGAAAAAATTAGAGCTCATATATTTATCAACAAGGCACAAGTGTTGTGTGAAAGCAACGATGCACTGTAGCTTCCTAAAAGTACCACATTTCAGAACCTTGAAGATAGGACAATATTTTCTCCCCCCCCCCCTCTCCCCACGTTAAATCTTGAACATAATATCAAAATGCAAAAAAAAAAAAAAAAAATCTGTAAAGAATTAGAAATGACCAATTTATTATTATATTCTTATTATTTCAGAAATTAAACTTATTAAGGAAAAAATATTACAGTTTATTAAAAAAAAAAATGTGCTACAAAATGAAAAAATAATGAAATTAAATCGGGATGCATTATAAATTCTTAAATGAAAAATTTCCCTTAATTCACTATAAACAAAAAAATTCTTTAGTTCAGTATAATGTTTTTGGTTTTTAAAAATCTAAGTTAAAAATAATGGTTTAATAATAATAACGATAAATTGAAAATTAACACACAGAAAAAATTAAAATAATTATTAAATAAAATTGATAGAAGTTGTAAATTTGTGGTTCTAAGAGCAATTCTTTTTCTTTTTTTTTTTTCCTTTTTATAAATTTGGCAATTTAAGTCTATCGATAACTTGTTATTTGACAAAACTAAAAATAATTTAGTGAAAAGAAAATGCTTAATTTCAATACAATTTGAACCAGTGGCGGATTTAAGGGGGGGGGGCTAGGGGGATGAAGCCCCCCCCCCCCCCCCCAAAAAAAAAAAAAAACACTGACATTCACAATTGAATATTGCAATTGTAAATTTTTTATTGGTCTATAATAACACTTTGAAAATTTTTAGCCCCCCCCCCCCCAAAAAAAAAAAAAAAAAAAAAAAAATCACGTTCTGGATCCGCCACTGATTTGAACGAATTATGAATAAATTAAGTCTTTTTTACTTCTAAGAAAATTAAATATCCCGCCAGAAAAGTAAATGTTCACCAGAAGCATTTTCTCGCCAACGTAAGATAAAGGTCATATCTAGAAAGAATCAACCCCACTCGTAGCTCACGCAAGCAACCCAAGATTTCATCCACAGCGGTTGCGCACTGAGAACTGTCGCCACTCTTAGTAATATAGGCACCCTAATCGCATTCCTAATGATTTGAGCCAGACGATAAAGAATGTTTGTTTGTGTCCCTGTAAAGAAACTATAAGCGCTAGATTCTCTAAAATTCAAACAATTTAATAATCTGTTACATGTATATATAAATTTTCAGCTCAATTGGAGGAGGCGTTTAGATGTTATCGCACTTTTAAGAATTTGAGCCCATAGAGCATAATGATAAAGAATTTTTTGTTGTGTCCCTGTAAAAACACTAAGCTCCAGATTCACCAAAATCTATGTATTTCTTGCAGTGGTGACCTATAACATATGTATAAATTTTCAGCTCAATAGAAAAAAGGCGTTTAGACTCTATCGCACTTAAAAAAATTTGAGCGCATAGGCCATAAATAACAAGGAATTTTTCTTTGTGGCGCTGTAAAAAAACTGTAATTGCTAAATTCACCAAAATCTATACAGTTCGAACGATGTAGACTTATAACATGTACATAAATTTTCAGCTCAATTGAACAAGACATTTAGAAGCTATCGCCCTTTAAAAAATTTGAGCCCATTAGCCCCAAAGATAAGGAATTTTTCTTGTGTTTCTGCAAAAAAAACTGTAACTGCTAGATTCTCCAAAATTCATAACGTTTGTGTGACGATGACCTATAAGATGTACATAAATTTTCAGCTCAACTGAATAAGACGTTTAAACGCAATCACTTTTTAAAGAACTGGAGTCCATAGGGCATAATGATAAAGAACTTTTTGTCATGTCCCTGTAAAAAAAAAAAAAAAAAAAACTATAAATGCTATATTTACCAAAATCTATGCAGTGCGTTGAATGGTGACTTATATGTGTTTAAATTTTCAACCCAATCAAATGAGGTGTTTAAACTCTATTGCACTTTAAGAAATTTTAACCAATAGGCCAAAATGATAAGGAATTTTTCTTTGTGTTTTTGTAAAAAAACTACAAATGCTAGATTCATTAAAATCTATATATTTCGTGCGATGATGACTTTATAACATGGGTAAAAAATTTCAACTCGATCGAATAAGGCATTTAGACGCTATCGCGCTTTAAAATATTTGGGCCCGTAGGCCATATTGATAAAGAAACTTTCTTTTCGTTTTGTCGAATTTTTTCTTTTGTGTAAAAAAAACTATAAATACTGTATTCACCAAAATAAATAGGGCTCATGCTGCGATGACATGTAATATACATACTAATATTCAGCTCATCCGAACAAAGCGTTTAGACGCTATCGTGTTCACTCACATACATACACACACATACATCACCATAAAAATGAACTCAGGGGACCTGAAAACGCATAGATACACCAAAATCTCAAAGTCGTTTTTTTGACGCGATCACAATACTTTCCTTACATATGTATGATCGGGAAATGTTAATACTTGTGCAAACAAAATTTTACTTATTTAGTTTTAGAAAATTTATACCATCAATAATATATATATGTATATATATATTTTTTTGGTGCTTATAATTTTAATTTATAAGTTGATTTTATTAATAAATTTGAGGAGAAAATGTATAGGAAATTTTTAGGTAATTGAAAAAAGAAATATTGATAGTTTTACACAAATGAGTGTGAAAATAAGTTATATTAGTAATTTTAACATTTTTAACAATTTTTTTCATATTATAAATGATTTCGGAAGTTAAAGACAATATATGACTAAATTAAGTAAACATTACATTAATAATATTTATTATAATTTGAATTTATTAATATTAATTATTTATTTAAAATTTAAGTATTAATTATTAATATTTAAACATTAATAACGCAAAGTTCACTAAAATGAGCTGTAATAAATTTAAAATCATTTTTTAAATTTGAAAATTTTACTCCTTCCTTATCACACATTTGAACAATTAAAATATATTTAGAATGACTAGAAAATTGATATGTTTTTAAAAAGTAATAAAAACTTTACAAAATTGCAGAACAGGAACAAAAGTCAACTCCAAATAAAAAAACAAACGTCTTGCTATTGCTTTGTTTTATTTTATTTTTTATAGAAAATTCCACATTTTAAATAATACCATAACATAAATACGTTAAATAAAACCTCTGTCAATTTTTAATAAAATTAATAGATTTAGTGTCCCCAATAATATCTGTGGTCATTGTGGTAGTATGAACCATGTGCTGCATTATGTCCTGCACCATGTCCATGCCCATAGTCGTCATGGCCATGACCATAGTAGTGCCTGTAAGGGGCAAAGACCTCTTCTCTGTGATATACCGGTCTGACCACAGCTGGTTGTGTGTAGATTCTGGCTGGTCGGGGCCTGTAAGCTGTTTGGGGAGGTTGTGGCCTGCTGACAACGGTGCTCGGGGTATTGGCTCTACCGAGACCTGCTGAATGGAACACGACATCGGCTGGGTTTTGGATTTCAGTGCCGGGTTCGTTTGTGTCAATAGTGGCACGAAAACCGTCCTGGTCTGCAACGTATTCCACAACGCGTCTCCTGCCATCTTCGACTGCGAGGGTGTAGGAGCCTACTACTCTACCGGAGGCATCACCTGTCTCTTGTCGAGAACTAGATCCATCTTCTCCTTGAGCTACGTAGTTGAAGGAGTATGGGGCGTAGCTGTAAGTATCTGGCGAGCGTGGCACAGGAGCAGTGTAGTAAGGTCTTCGTTGTTGAGCAGCTGGTTGATAAGACTGCAATAAAAAAGTTGCTTTTGAATAAAATTCACTAATTTAATTAAAATTAAAGAATGGTTATATTTTCAACAGGCTAGTATCTGACGATTATGATTATTTGTATAGTCTTTGTCAACAGTTTTTGTAAAGACTACATGTCAGTTAGATTCTCTCTTTCTCCCTTCCCATGTAGTCCTATGGGAATTTTGTTGCTTCGTATTGTAAGCATATCTCATTATATATATATATATGTGAGTGTGTGTGTATGTACGTTTACATATTTGGAATTCTTTTTACTTTTCTTTTAAATTTTACTCTTTGGACTTGTCGAGTTTTATCTTAGTGAGTACATTTAAAGATAAATTTAAATATTTTATTTCATTATGTAAATTCAGGGCTCTAGTTTTTAATCCAGAAAAGAAATATTTAAATTTATTTAAAAATAAATAAATAAATAAATAAATAAATAAATAAAATGCTCTCTAAGATAAAAGGTGCAGCATGCTAAAAGAATGAAATTAAGAAAAACTTCATTTTTGAACGAGATATCCTTAAAGTACGAAACAAGAAAAATTCCACAGGATTACATAGAGAAGAAGAAAAAGTAACTGCATATTTTAGGCTAGATTTTATCTTTTTATTAGTCTGAAATTTTTAACATTTGAAATTCTGACTGAGATCTTTTAAAATATAAGCGATATTTTGAACATTAAAAGTCTGAAAAATGTATACCTAAACTGAAAATTTATGCTTATTATTCAATATTACATAACCATATATTACTTATTTAACATTATATTGAATAAAATGTAGATTTCTTAATACATGTTAACAGCGAATAATCATGAGGAATATTTTAATATAACAGAGAACGTATATTGAAGAAAATGGAGATTAATCGTACGCTGTTTAAGAAGTACTTGTTGTTTTTTTCCTAACATCCACCATGAACTTAAATATATGTGTAGATATGTCTAGAGTGGCATCATGAGTTTATGAGAAAAGATGTTCGAGATATTTTCTATTTAACGAATTTTATCTTATTTATGTAATGAGTATCATGAAAACAATTACATTTTCATTAATTCTCATAGTGACTACTACATTAAAGAAAGGTTAATAATAATAATAATAAAAGCAATGAATGATGAAATACTTTATAAGCAAACATCATAAAATGCATAACACGTAACAATTTGTTTCGGTTTGAAATAGTTGAGCAAGAAAATTCACCAATCGGGGAAATTAGGTATGAATTCAGTTATAATATATCAAGTAAACCACTTTAATAAAGGATGCTTAAAAATGATTGTGTTGCAATAAGGAAATTGAATCTGTAATTACTTTACATAAAATATATGTAATTATGTTGACATGCATCTAGAACGCAATTCAATGCCGGAAAGAGTTTTCTCCTGTTCTCTTTGATTTTATAAAATTATCTCTTACGTTAGATTTCTAAGGACAGTTTTGCTTTACATACACTGCATCACTGTAATATTTTGATTCATTACATGACCCCCTGTAGGCGATCCGGACATAATATCGCGGGACAAATTATCGCTGAACAAAATATCGCGTCAAAAGAATAGTATGATCTATTTGAAAATTTGATTTTGTGTCACATGTGATCTCTGGCGGGGGCCACAGGGCCCTATAAATATTAATTAATTAATTAAAATAAATAAATAATTTAATAAATCATAGAGTTGAATTTCATTATTTTTTCTATGTTTATTTTTAAGTTATTTTATCTTTTGCTTTTTACTATTCAAAATACATTTTAAAAATCGTGTACATCACTGCTGACATTAAAGCTGATCACTGTTCACAAACTTGAATTAAAAATTTTAAAATTGATAAGCACGATTGAATTCGTTATGACTAATCTTGACAAAAGTTAATAAATATAGTTTTTAAATTATTTTAAGTAAAATTTGTAAAAAATTTTGTCGTAGGTTTGTCAGAATGTCAGTGATCTGACTAAGGTATGTGTTGTCATGAAATTTTATACAACATTACTAATAATGACCAACTCATTTTTGCTTTGTATTCATTTACGTCGGCGGTATTTTGTCCTCGCGATATTTTGTCCCGCGAGATTTTATCCCCAACCCAACGCCAAATTGACACGAATGTCGGAAATTATTTTCTCCAGTTCTCTTTGATTTTAGAAACCTAACAAAAGAAATAATTTTATAAGGGCCGTTTTTCTTTACATACACTGCATCATTATCAAATTTTGATTCGTTATAATGTAACTAGCTTATAACGATGACTTACGCTAAATGTTTGTCCTGGGTTGTAAAGAGTTGGCTGGGGAGGACTGCCACTGTCTTCTTCTGACTCTACATTCGTCGTTGTTCCCTGGCCGTAAGCCGTGGCAGCTAAGCAGAGGAGGATGACGGTCAGCTAACAAGAAATATAAGAAAGCAAACAAAACGTATCAGTATAAAATATCTTAACTTCTGGTAATTTTTTTGGAAGAAACTACTTTTAAAGCTTATTTTCTTCCACCATACACTGAGAAAAAAATATACCGCCTTTCTCTAGAAGGAATAAGGGACCATTTTCTAAATCCCTTAACTAGAAATATAGATTTCTGAGCTATGCGCATAAGGCACGCCAATAAACTGAATAGACGAAATGATCGAGAATTTCTAGTCTACACATTTCTAGAGGGTGAAACAATATTCTGAATACTCTAAATATTCCGAATCATTTGTATTGTGAGAAATTCTCGCTTGATTTTCTAGAATTGGGTCATAACCAAGACTATAGTTGTGTTTTAGTAATTCTATTTTTGTTTATAAATGAATTCTAGAAAATAAAGCGAGGATTTCTCACAATACAACGGATTCATAATATTCATAATATTTGTAATAACGTTTTATAATCTAGAAAAAATAGACTAGAAATTCTCGAATTTTTCGTCTATTTAGTTTATTTGTTTACTTTATAAGCATAATTTGGAAATGTGTATTTCTAGTTGAGGGATTCTGAAAAATATTCATTCTAGACGAAGTCATATATATACAGTAACCGCCGCTTAATAAAATCACTGGTTAATAAAGTCAGCCGCTTAATCTGATCAAATCGCGAGGACCGGAATCAAATCAATACAAACAACTTTTAAAGCCGCCGCTTAATAAAATCAGCATCGCCGGTTAATAAACTCGAATATCTCCTCAGCAGCCAAAAACATCATTTATGCATACAAATATATATATATATATATACATATATTTAATTTTTTTAATGAATATTTAGAAGTTTTAGTTTCTGAAGAAAAACAAGTAATGTCATTAATGGGATTTTAACGCAATTATTGAAGTTCTTTTATTTTTATAATGAAAGATGGGACCTAATTGTGATAAAAATATACATATTTAAAAAATATGGAGTTACACCACTTTTACAATGAGCCGTCCATATATCAAACAAACAAACAAAAAAGAAATTTTTGCTCTAAAACATAGTTAATAACAAATACCTAAAAACCAGTTTCTGGAATTTTAAAAAATCAGCCCCCATGGGGTGGGGGAGGGGGCAAAACGGGATTTCAAATAATCCTTTGTATCGCAAATATATATATACACACAGTAATCGCCGCTTAATAAAATCACTCGTTAATAAAATCAGCCGCTTAATCTGATCAAATCGCGAGGACCGGAATCAAATCAATACAAACAACTTTTAAAGCCGTCGCTTAATAAAATCATCATCGCCGGTTAATAAACTCGAATATCTCCTCAGCAGTCAAAAGTCATTTATGCATACAAAAAAAAATATATATATACATTTATATATATTTAATTTTTTTTTTATAGAAAAAGAAATTAAAGCACAACAAATCCTTCGTTATTGCTCATTGTTGAAGATTTTACACTTGCAGCACAGTTACAAATTAAACACGCCCCATAGCTTATCTCCGTAACAATTTCAAGGAACGTATTCTCCAATGCGCAGTAATAAAATAGAAATTTGATTTTAAATGATTTAACTATTAGAAGGCAATTTCTAGTTCTTATTTTGAAATTACTATCATTCATGAGGTTTAAACGGAAAGATTTTAAATTTATAAGAAAAGCGTGAACTTTTGGTAAAGTAATGATGATTTTCCTCTAACGAAAGTGCACGGAAACTTAGAATGCATTTACTTATATCGAAGAAATAATTAGATAATTATCTACCAAAAATTAATTAATATTGTTTACTAATTCCATTATTCGTTACCTTTTGAAGTTTCTAACGAAATTCAGGGAAGTAATACCTTTTTCTTAAGAGCAGGAACGTTCGCCGGATATAAAAATAAGCCGCTTAATAAAATCACTTTGGCTCAGAACGAATGTGATTTTAATAAGCGGCGGGAACTGTATATATATATATATATATAATTTTATATTTTACCGAATATATTTACCGAAATATATTCGGTATATATATATATTCGGAAATTTATATATATACATATATATATATTTTCTCAATATACAGCCTGCAATGCATGGGCATTCCACTCAGGCCTATGTCCCAAGTATAGACAATGGACCTAAAATCCTACAAGCAACACTTCGCTGGTTAGTAAAAATTTGTCTAAGTAAAGTAGTAAATTTCTAATGGGAAAATTAAAATACATTTTTTTTTTTTTTAATACAATATAAAACAACAATGGTCTAAATCAAAATTCTGAATAAAATAAGTCGCAGAAAAATACAGATTTTAATTCTATAACAGTTTTTATTTTTAAATATAGCCAGGCTGTATACCTAATCAATGTAAATATATATATATTTTAAATTATTATAAATTTCTTAAAAATAAATTTAGTTTTATGTTGCATACTATAAGTTTTTAACCTTTTCTGATATAAATAAAATACCATTGAAGAATTTTTCAAATACAAAATTAAACTAAGTTATTCTCTAAAAATGCTTGATAGAGTATAAATATAAAATTTAAATTTTAGGCGTGATTGATCCAAACAAACTAATTCAACCTGTTATTTTTACAATCTAGTTGTGAAGTTAAAATAAAGTGAACGCAATATACTTAAAAATTCAATATCTCATCAACAGATTTTGTAGATTTTACTAAATTTCTAAAATGTGTCAAAATTTCGAAATCGAAATTTATTTTGAAAGATCTTAGCACAAAAAATAAATATTTTCATCCAAATATATCGGGGCTATACACAGCTTTGTGACTTATTAATTTTGACTGCATTTAAATAAATAAACTAAAAAAAAAAAAAAAAAAGAATCTTTTAATTTTAAAAGAAACAATTTTTATAAATTAATATAAATATATATATACATACATTAATTGATAAATATTTTTCAAATGATTGTTAGTATTCAATACAAAACACATTTGACGTATTTATTGATATTTAATTTAGAATATTTTTATTAAATATATATTTATGTAATTAGAATTAGTAAAAAAAAAAAAAAAAAAAATTAGTTATCAGTTTGACTTAAATAAATACAGTAATATATTGTTGTTTAATATAGAAAAGTTTTCTGCATGGTTATAATTAATATAACTGATTAATAAATGTCCTAGATGCTATGAAAACAATGAATGAAATTAAAATGTCAAAATAATGCAGTATAAATTAAAATAAAATTATAGACATATATTTTTCATAAAATGCAAAGTAAACATAGTTCTTATATAAACTATATAAATATACTGATATTATTAATTTATCTAATTTTTATTTTATGTTAAATTCAGTTTCCAGCATGGTTAGCACCAAGTAGTCGTACAAACACATTAGTCATTTAAGTGAATGTATGTAATCCATATATACTTAAATGGCTAATGTGATTCTGTGACTAACACATTAGTCTATACTTAAATGACTAATGTGTTTGTACGACGTCGAAAGATTTTAAATAATTGAAGAGAAAATTTCTTTTAGTACGAGTATGCTAAGTACAGATTTTACTATAGCATAAGAAGATGAATAGAAGTTCAAGTGGTCTCGACTCAAGTGATGCTCGATGTCTTTTAACATTGTCAGTTAGAAATTGGTACAAATAAATTTACTGTGTAGCGGTATGAAGTATAAATTGACATCATAAGATATAAAATGTGGATTGCATTAAAAATTATTTAGATACATAGGAAATTTCAAATAAAACAGGCTTCTTCGAAAAAACAAAACAAAACAAAAAATCCTGTGAATTATTTTTAGTATGAAAAATTTATTTGTTGAAACATATAATAATTCATCATTACAATCATCAAATACCAGGAAGGAAGACTTGAATTTATGAATAAACATTCCCATATGGAAGTGAAGCCTTATGCAAGACAAAATATACTGGGGAAGTTTATATGAGTTGTTTATAAGACATTTATGAATGAGATCATGTATAACAAATATGAACTGTTAAGCAATTGCTAAATTTCAACAATATTTTTGCCTATCACAAAGCAATGATTAATCAACTCATGAAATTTGAGCTTTGTTCCTCATTTTGAAAACATCAAAAGTAGGGTCAGTAAAACTTTGATATCTCGGCAGCAAACGATCGAAATATCATGGAACTTTAACGTGTATCCTTTCAAAGTTAGGTTTACTTTACCCACACAGAAATATTTTATTTGAGACGCTGTCTGGGGATTAGTCCCGAGACTTTTTGAACGATGTGTTATATACACAGAGGGAGAGATTCAAAATTACTGAACTGAGTGATGTGATTAAGACATGAGAAAAGAGCAGCATATGAGGGTTTTAAAAGAGGAAATTTTTGACTAATGTGTATGGGAGTACATGGTTCATACAGAGGTAGCGTATTTCATGCATCTACAAAAAATTAAATGCACAGCAAAAAAGAAAAAAAATGTCTTGTCGTCGTTCTAAAAAACAACAAGTTGTATAAAGATAGTTGAGAGAATTTTTGCTGGAGAGAAAATTAAAGTGACAATTATATGCTGTTTTATTTCTTCAAATAAAATTTTCGAAATTAAAGAAGAGTTTAAAAAATAGATAAATCATTAAAATAAATAAATAAAAATAAATGTAATTATATCCAACTGAGAGAAAAAGTACAATGTATTTGATACAAGTCATTTAAGAAACAAATGCCTAATAAATCTAAGTATAAATTATAAGAAAGATAATTTTAAGAAGAATAAATAATCGGAATGTAGATAAATTATAGGAATAAAATTGTAAAAATTTATCTAAATTTTCTTAAATAATTTTATGGATTTCTGTGAAAAAGAAAGGGGTCAACGGATAAAATGCATATATCACAAATTTTAGAAAAAAAAAATCATGTTGGATTGTTCATCATGTTGGATTGGTTCATAAAAAAAAAAAAAAAAAAAAAAAATTAAAAATTCACTATTTTTAATCTATACTACTTTACTCGGTTATCGAGTCATATAACTAATTCCAATAACTAAAAAATATGAAGATATGCAAAAATTTTTGAGTCAAATTCATGTAAAAATATGTCAGTAATTCAACTTAGAATTTAGAATTTTTTATAAATGTAATATACATATATTTTAATTCTATGAACAATAAAATTAAGAAAATTGGTCAAAATTTTAAAAACATAATTTAATTACTAGAGATTTTTTAAAACAGTTATAACAAGAAAATATGATCATAGTGCTACTCACCATTTTGTTGAACTATGGCTCGATAATTATTCCTGTGCTAAATGCTAGTGAGTTGGTGGTATCCCATCTGGCACCGTAACACTTTTTATACCTTCGAGGGAGGTGCCGTATTTTGGAAATTTTTTGGGTGGCACTCAGTTAATGCTGTGTTTTGTGGAAAAAAATGTCCAACTGACCCTGAAAGGGTTTGGTTCCCTACATGGGAGGCGGAAGACCGAATTCACCTGTCCTTGGGCATTGAAGCAAAACAGTTCGCTCTATAGTAGGAGGGATATATCTTACTTTCACCTTTTGCTGGAATTTAAAGAGTAAATAATTAAAAAAGAAGAAAAAAAGAAATGGTAGATGAATGAAGAAGAAAATAAGTTAAAATTAATCAAATAATGATATGACTCATTTGGACGCACATTTTCCGATAATATTTGCTTTATTGCTGTTTATGAATGAACTACTTCATAGACTTATTTGTTTATGCAAATTGAGTGTGAAATAGTATTGTTTAACGTAATTACTTTGACACTGTAAAATAATTGGTTTTGCTAAGAGATGGTTGTTTTATTTTTTGAGGGTTTTTTCTATTTTTCCCTTCTACTGTTTTTGAAAGTTTTCTTTTCTTTTCCCTTTTATTATTATTATTATTTCTGAATTGATTTATGAGTTCAAATTGTCTTTTTTTTATGTTTTGGATATACTTAGTTTCAAACAAACTGCATTATATAGCTTCTTTTTCATTTCATTTTAACATGAAACACTGAGAAAAAATTCTGTAACTGACATCTAGAATCTAAATTGTGGCTCTAGAAAAATAGTTCCATGTCATCCTTATAAATTCTAGTCCATTTTGAAAGCGAGTATTAGAAACCCCTATTAGAATTCTAGAGCGTTTTCCTATATTCTCGAGGACAAAGTTATTTAAAAATCTCTGCAAATAAATCCGAATACAAGAGATGGGTTTCGAACAAGTCGAAGGTAGGGAGCCTATATATTAGGCTCCCTAGTCGAAGGCCGTCCTGTGCATTAATTGTGACTGGGGCACGTAAAGTCTATCGTGGCCAAAATGTCCTCCGTGTTCCCATCCAAATTATACCTCTGTAGAGTTACCGAGGCGGAAGAGCTATATCCCTTCCCTGGAGGATCAAAAGTGTGCTGGTGTATCTCCGGACCATCCTTAGGAATGAGTCCCAGACCATCGAAATTACCCATAATGTAATACCAGTGCGACACACCCAGCTAGTCAAAATTTACAGTATTTGAAATTTAATTTTATCAAAACTGATTATGGATCATAATTTGCCCTTTAAAAAAAAAAAAAAAAAAAAAAAAAAAAAAAAAAAGGTAATATATTATTTAGAAAAATTGTGTCTGGTTGTTTTGCTCTATACAATATATATATATATAAATTTAAGCTTAGGCGTATTTTCTTGAAAATCATGCTACATTATTCTAATTATCTCAAATTTATATAAAAATATCATGGCAAATGTTCCCTGTATTATCAGAACAAAAACCCTTAACGGGTTAAAAGTTTGTGATTCAGCATTTCATTTCGATATGAATTGGAAATGTGGGTCTTAAAAATAATGATATCAAATTTTGAGTGACGCTTTCCTATTAATTGAAATATACTACATAGATTTTCTTATTTCATCATTTGCCTTTTTTTTTCTATTTACATCATAGTGTATATACAATATTTTCTACTTCAGCACGAAAAAATATATAAAATTTACTCTCTGATGCTTTTTCGTCTGCACCTCGTGAATTCAAAATATGAGTTTTAAAAGAAATGATATAATTTCTGTGATGCCTCAGTGTTACTTTAAAAGATTTATTTTTAGATTTCATTACAATTATTTTTGTTTTGTTGAATAAAGTATATTTACACATTGAAATAATGCTTTTAATATTCAAATATACTGTCAAATAATCACACTTTTACTGAATTTATATTATAAATTGAAATTATCTAGTTCAATAAATTGATTTGTCTATTGCGTCACGCTATCCAAAACTGTAAATAAAAATTATGTAAATCTTTTCTTTGCATCACACAATCTCTTTGCACACATTTTCACTTAGTACTATGATTAGTTTTAGGGTTTTTGTTGTTAGGTAGTTTCCCCCTATTTTCGTAAAAATTAGTAATTTTCATTTAAAATTGCTATGAAGACCCATATATTAGTGTTTATTTAATCTGCCTTTTACAAAACAGTCATGAATTATACTTTAAATAAATATATTATGAATATTTTTGCTATATATTTACAAAAAAAATTGCTCAACATTCAAAATTTTCCAAAATGCTAAAATAATGAAGTATCTGCGTTTACTTTTTTTTCCCCACTATAAATTGAAAATTCCCGAATAAAACTGAATTTTAATCCTTTTTAAAAGTTTTATATGTTATATATTTCAAAAATGAGTAACAAAATCTATTTTTAACTAAAAGATTTCTCACTAATGGCTAAAAATCAATTTTTACAAGCTACCCAATATCGGCGTTGAGAACAAAGTATTATTTTTGAAATTCTTGTGAAAATCCCCTGTATTATTGCATATTTCATCTTAATGATGTTAAACAATTATGAGTTATACGTAAAATGAATATTTTTAATATATTTTTACAAGAAATTTGCTCACATTCAAAATTTTCAAAACTTAAAAATCGTAAAATATCTGTTTACATTCTTTTCACAAAAAAACTGAAAATTCCTCAATAAAACTGAATTTCAATCCTTCATAAAATTTTTATGTGTTATTTATTTTAAAATTTAGTAACAAAATCTATTTTTAACTAAAATATTTCTCACTAATGGCTAAAAATGAATTTTTGCAAGCTACAGTATATTGGCGTTGAAAACAAAGTGCTGTTTTTTTATTAAAATCCACAATCAACTGATTGGAAGAAAACCATATTTATTGAAATTTTATTTTTCCGACTGAATGAAAATAATGCCTGGACCGGGAGTCGAACCCCGGATCTTTGACTTACAAGGTCAAGGCTCTACCAATTGAGCTATCCAGGCCGACAACTGGTCAGCATTACTCACTCAGACAACCTTTTTGGCAAAAATATCTGGTCTATCATATAGATAGCTCAACAGAAATAAGCCGCAGGTAATGGAAAACACCATTAAACAATGGGAAAGAAATACAATTTTTTATTAAAATCCACAATCAACTGATTGGAAGAAAACCATATTTATTCAAATTTTATTTTTCCGACTGAGTGAAAATAATGCCTGGACCGGGAGTCGAACCCCGGATCTTTGACTTTAGGATCTTTGACTCTGGATAGCTCAATTGGTAGAGCCTTGACCTTGTAAGTCAAAGATCCGGGGTTCGACTCCCAGTCCAGGCATTATTTTCACTCAGTCGGAAAAATAAAATTTCAATAAAGTGCTGTTTATCGAAATTACTTTGAACCGTCTATTATTGCATATTTCATCTTAATGATGCTAAAATATCATGCATTATACCTCAAATAAGTCTATTATAAATATTTTTACTATATATTTACAAAAAAAATTGCTCAATGTTCAAAAGTTTTCAAAACGTTAAATCTGCGAAGAATTTGTTTACTTTTTTTTTTTTTTTATAAAAAAAAAAAAAAAAAAAACTGAAAATTCAGGAATAAAACTGAATTTTTATGTGTTATTTGTTTTTAAAAAGAGTAACAAAATCTATTTTTAACTGAAAATTTTCTTACTAATGGCTCAAATCAATATTTGGAAGGGACCGTATATTGGCATTTAAAAAAATTGTTATTTTTCTTGACTTTCCATGAAAATTCCTGTATTATTGCATATTTCATCTTAATGATGCTACAAAATCATGAACTATATGTCAACTGAATCTATTATGAATATTTTAATAATATTTTTACAGGAAATTTGCTCACATTGAAAATTTTCCAAAACTTAAAAATCGTGAAAAGTCTGTTTACCCTTTTTTTACAAAAAACTGAAAATTCATCAATAAAACTGAATTTCAATCCTTTATACAAATTTGATGTGTTATATATTTAAAAAATGAGTAATAAAAATTTTTTTTAACTGAAAGGTTTCTCATTAAAGGCTAAAAATAAATTTTTGCAAGCTACGGGATATTAGCGTTGAAAACAAAGTATCATTTTTGAAATTCTTATGAAAATCCCCTGTATTATTGCATATTTCATCTTAATGATGTTAAAAAATCATGGATTATACGTAAAATGAATATTTTTTTATATATTTTTACAAGAAATTTGCTCACATTCAAAATTTTCAAAACTTAAAAATCGTAAAATATCTGTTTACTTTTTTGTTTCACAAAAAACTAAAAATTCCTCAATAAAACTGAATTTTAATCCTTCATAAAATTTTTATGTGTTTTTTATTTTAAAAATGAGTAACAAAATCTATTTTTAACTGAAAGGTTTCTCACTAATGGCTAAAAATGAAGTTTTGCAAACTACAGGATATTGGCATTGAAAACAAAATGCTGTTTTTTCAAATTCCTTTGAAAACCCCTGTACTATTATTGCATATTTAATCTTATTGATGCTATACTATCACGAATTATTCCTCAAATAAGTCTATTATAAATATTTTTAATAGATATTTACAAAAAAATTGCTCAACGTTCAAAAGTTTTCAAAACGTTAAATCTGCGAAGAATTTTACTTTTTTTTTTTTTTTTTTTTTTTTTTTTCACACAAAGCTGAAAATGCATCAAGAAAATTGAATTTTAATCCTTCATAATACTGCTGTGTTGTATTTATTAAAAAAATGAGTAAAAAAATAAAAAAAATAACTAAAAGATTTATTTTTATTGTCTAAAATCATTTTTTTAAGCGACCAGAGACTGAGAAATCGTTTAGTTAAAAATCGATTTTGTTACTAATTTTTGAAGAATATAACATACAAAAGTTTAAAAAAGGATTAAAAATAAGTTTTACTGACAAATTTTCAGTTTTTTTGTGAAAAAAAAAAAAAAAAAAAAAAATGTAAAAAAATTTTGGAAACATTTTTAACATTGAGCAATTTTTTGTAAATATATTGTAAAAATGCTTATAATAGACTTATTTGAAGCCTAATTCATGATAGTTTAGCATCATTAAGTTGAAATATGCAATAATACAGGAGTTTTCGAAGGAATTTCAAAAAATAGCACGTTGTTTTCAACGCCGATATCCTGTAGCTTGCAAAAATTCATTTTTAGCCATTAGTGAGAAACCTTCTAGTTAAAAATGGATTTCGTTACTCATTTTTTTAAGTAACACATAAAATTTTTTATAAAGAATTAAAATTCAGTTTTATTCATGAATTTTCAGTTTTTTTTATTTATTTATTTATTTATTTATTTTTTTTTTTGTAAAAAAAAGTAAACAGACATTTTACGATTTTTAAGTTTTGGAAAATTTTGAATGTGAGCAAATTTCTTGTAAAAATATATTTAAAATATTAATTTGACGTATAATTCATGATTGTTTAGCATCGTTAAGATGAAATTTGCAATAATACAGGGATTTTCATAGGAATTTCAAAAATAAGACATTGTTTTCAACGCCGATATTGGGTAGCTTGCAAAAATTGATTTTTAGCCATTAGTGAGAAATCTTTTAGTTAAAAATAGATATTTTGTTACCCATTTTTTAAATATATAACATATGAAACTTTTTAAAATAATTAAAATACAATTTTATTCATGAATAGAATTGTCAATTTCTTGCGAAAAAAAAAAAAAAAAAAAAAAGTAAACAGATACTTTAGCATTTTGGAAATTTTTGAATTTTGAGCAATTTTTTTGAAAACATATAGTAAAAATATTCATAATATATTTATTTAAAGTATAATTCATGACTGTTTTGTAAAAAGCAGATTAAATATACACTAATACAGAGGTTTTCATAGGAATTTTAAATGAAAAATACTAAACTTTATGAAAACAGGGGGAAACTACCTAACATGCAAAAACCCTGAAAACTGTTACTTGGAAGCAGATAGGGAAGACAAATCAATTATATATCATGTGGTTATCTATAATAAGTGATATTTTCAGAGTTCTTAATACCTTATACCGTAAATTAAACATCTAAAATGAGAAATTTCTATAAAAATAAATTAATTTAACATGAAATTCAGAGACAGCAAAAATTTCAAAAACGTTGAATTCAGGGGTAGCCCTGAAAAATTTCACCCCTGTGAAAATAAATTTAATGTTTACCTCTAACCTTAAGGGAAAGGAAATATTATAGTCTGTAAAAAATTCCTAGGCAATTTTCGGAAAAAATAAAATAAACCGAAAAGCCTTACTGGTCCGGCAGACCACTATAATTTATTTTTTGCTGGTCCATTGAATGTTTTTGTGGTTCTGGATCAACGGACCTCTGCTAATTTTGAGCCGTGTTATTATACTATTATAAGAAAAATGTTTATTCAAAGTTTTGTACTAATTACTTGCAATATTATTACTGTATGTATTATAACTGCAGTGAAAACTTTTTATTTTTAATTAACAAATCGCAAATCAAAGGCGTATGTAGGTTTAAATAAAACTAATATATAGAAAAAGTATTGTCAAGGCGAATTACGAATATTCGACGAAACTTTGAGTATAGTATTAATAGTGTTACTTTGATTCTTTTAATGAAAAATATAACTTTAAATAAAAAAGCATACACTATCGATCTATTAAAAGGCAAACAAAATAAAAATTTCGGGATTTCCCGACAGAACACAATAAAACCACAACAATCTTAGCCAATCAGAGAGCGCAGGAAGGAAACGCCAATCAGAGACTACGATGCTAGCACATGTGTCCGCTAAAGCGGCGAATGAATACATGAATGATGAATAATTAAAAATTAATCGGAAAAAAATGTGAAATATTTTCTCTTAAAAAAGTATAAATTTATTATGAATAATTATTAAATAGAATACATATAATTACAAAATATTTCCTTATTTAAAATATTATTTAAATATTATTTTGGTGAAATGTCAAATTTTAAAATCTAATAATTTCCTTCTTAACAAAAAAGAAAAAATATTTAAGTAAAATTTAATTTAGTATATATATAATAAGCATTTAAAACAAAAATGAAGTTTCTTTTTTGCATTTAATAAAAAAAAATCTAAATATTTTATTGACTGCATTCAGACTGAACCAACCAATCCCAGCTTAAGAAAACCGAATAACACCTGTTCTGAATTCTGAGAATATGCAGAAGAAATGCATGTATGTCGGAATAAAAAATAGTTCGATTTTTAAGCTAAATTATTAAAAAAAAAAAAAAAAAAAAAAGAGAGATTTTTGGGGAAAACGGGGCACGTCATGCTTCTCAGACGAAAGAAATTAATATCATATATCAATTTCATAAAATATGACCGAGCCGTTTTCGAGAAAAAAAGTCACACCATTACAACTGTTCCTTTGAAGTCTTAAATTAGAATTCCAGATCTCGAAATATATAGAATGTAGATGTGTGAAACTTTCACGATAGCATCAGGCAGAAGATAAAAGATTATTCTGAAAACATCAGATCAAAATATCTCCTATTTACTGAGATATTAAATGTTGGCGTTTCCAAATTCCTTTGAGGTTAAATTAGCTGTATTTATAGTGTCACTGCTAAGCTTTGTTTGAGCTTTGCTGCGTCACTCGAAAAACTATCTTTCGGCACTGATATTTCGGCAAAAATGTAACGTATTCATTTTTTGGGTAGGAGATTCCTTTAGATATTTTGCGGCAGAATCTCAAAGTTGTTACTGCTGCCACTGATACAGAATTTTCCTATTGAAAAATAGTATATATGTCATTTACAATTCTGTTTTAGTGGTACCGCATAAGATAATTTGATTTACATAACAATCTACAGTTAGTGAGTCTTTAAATTGCACTTTATTAAACTAAAACTGTTACAAATAGAAAGAAAGTAATACATGTAACTGAAACTTCCAATATAAGGTAAACGCCCCAGTAGTGGACACTTTAAGGACATTTTCCGGCTATTTTTGCGTAATTTCCTAAATTTTAGAGTTTCAAAAAATAATTAATATTTCAGACCATTACTAACTCTTTCTTAACAAGACTGTATTATGAAAATTGCTAATTGTCGCATTTATATTTGTAAAAAATCAAAAATCTGAAAAGCTTAAAATGAGCCAGTAGTGGACCCTTTTTTGTTCCAGTAGTGGACCCCTTTGAATTTTTGCTTTAAAATTCAACTCTAAAATTGCTAGATTACAGAATTGTATCCACTACTGGATCTGGCATTAAAATTCACATGAGCCAGTAGTGGCCAGGACTGTCCACTATTGGTCATGATGACACTTTTTGGCACCAGTAGTGGATATCCATAAAAATACTATGTGTTAATGCAAGATTTAAACAAGAAAGAAAAATCATGCAGTACGCATTGATTAGTAACACTTTCCAACTGTACGCAATTGTTGTATCGAATAAATTTTAATACTATTTGTCTGCGTTACCACACAACAGACAGAAGGACTGAAAAATATACAGACATAATAATTGATTTTAAAATTGCTCGTAGGTATTTTGGAAAGTATTAAAAAGGCTTAACGAAAAAGAAAATGAAGCCGTTAGATTATAATTACAGCTTTTAATCTCTCTGAATATTTTACAGTAGCCCTGTAAATCTGAAAGTTAATCATATCATATTCCATACAAAACAATATTTTAGAATATTAATAATACATGTCAATGTTTTTATGATTTTTATAGTAGAAAGTTTTTTAAATGTAACTTTTAAAAAATTCTATCATAAAACGTAATACATTGGCTTTTTTTTTATTGCTGTTGTTGTTGTCCCTGTAAACAAACTAGTTGTACAGGACCTATTAATGACATTTTAAATAGGGAACATTCAATAGGGAACTTGAGTGTATCATTTTTTAAAATTTCTCAAAATATTCACGGATGATAGGAGCCGGAGACAAACAGATAGAAAGGTAGACAATCGGACATACATATGCAGAATATTCCCACTAAAATTATAAGAAAGTGTTAAAACGCTCATGTAAACAAAAGTGCTATTCCAGCAAATTTTTATTAATAGCTCTTAATGTAAATGATTATTTTTGTGTGGCCCTGTAAATCTAATGCTAACCATACTATATTACATAGAAGGCACTCTTTTGCACATACGAATAATATGTTTCAATTGCATTAAACTTTGTGGAAAATAAAATTATTAAAATTTGGTTTATAAAAATAACTCTCATACAACACAATGCTTTGGAATACTTTCAAGTGCCCTTGCACACAAACCAGTTAGAAATGTACTCTATTTTACATAGGAAACATCCGATAGGGAATTGAAAAATATATCAAAATTTCATTAAAGTTTCTATACATTAAAAGTATTAAAATATGGTTTATAGAAACTCCTCTCATAGAACACAATGCTTTCGAATACTTTTGCGTGTCCCTGTACACAAACCAGAAGAGGTATTCACTCCATTTTGAATAGGGAACATCCGATAGTGAACTTGAATAAAATATATCGGTTTGAAAAAATTTCATAAATATTTACGGGAATTAGAGCAGAGAAAAACAGACAGAGAGACAGACAGACGGACAGAAGAACAGTCAGACAGATACACAAATTGAAATTATATTCACACTAAAAAAATGATAGAAAGTGTCAAAAACGCTTAATGTAAACGAAAGTACAATTCTAGGAATTTTTTATTAATAGCTCTTAATATAACTGAATATTTTTGTGTCACCCTGTAAATCGAATAATAACCATGCTATATTCTATGCAAAGCATTCTTTTGTGCATATAAATAACATATTATTTCAATGTCCTGAAACTTCTTGGAATGTAAAGTTATTAACATTTGATTTATAGAAATATCTCACAAAGAACGCAATGCTTTGGAGTACTTTTGAGTGTCCCTGTACATAAACTAGTTGTGGTATGTAATCTATTTTATATAGGAAACATCCAATAGTGAACTTAAAAAACATATTTCAATTTCATGAAGATATTGTACAGTAAGGTATGAAAATAGGGTTTATAGAAATACCTCTCATAGAACACAATTCTTTGAAATACTTTGGAGTGTCCTTGTGTTCAAACCAGTAAAGGTATAAACTCCATTTTCAATAGGGAACATCCGATAGTGAACTGGAATAACATATATCAGTTTCAAAAAATTCCATAAATATTTACGGGAGTTAGAGCGCGGGAAGACAGACAGACGGACAGACGGACAGATACACAAATTGGTATCATATTCACACTTAAAAAAATGTTAGAAAGTGTTAAAAACGCTTAATGTAAACGAAAGTACAATTCTAGCAAACTTTTATTAATAGCTCTTAATATAACAGAATATTTTTGTGTCACCCTGCAAATCTAATGCTAATCATGCTATATTCTATGTAAAGCATTCTTTTGTGCATATAAATAACATATTTCAATTTCCTAAAACTTCATGGAAAATAAAGTTATTAAAATTTGATTTATAGAAATATCTGTCATAGAACGCAGTGCTTTAGAATACTTTTCAGTGTCCTTGTATATAAAACAAAGATGGTATTTAATCCATTTTATACAGGAAACATCCAATAGTGAATAACATATTTCAATTTCATTAAGATATGTGTACAGTAAAGGTATGAAAATATGATTTATAGAAATACCTCTCATAGAAAACAATGCTTTAAAATACTTTCGAGTGCCCCTGTATATAAATCAGTGGTGGTATTTAATCCATTTTATACAAGAAACATCCCATAGCGAATTGAAATAACATATTTCAATTTCATTAAGATATGTGTAAACTAAAGTTATGAAAATATGATTTATAGAAAAAACCTCTCATAGAACGCAATGCTTTGAAATACTTTCGGGTGTCCCTGTATACAAACCAGTAAAGGTATAAACTCCATTGTCAATAGGAAACATCCAATAGTCAACGTGAATAACATATATCAGTTTCAAGAAATTCCACAAATATTTACGAGCGTTAGAGCGCGGACAGTCAGACGGAAAAACGGACAGACAAACAGACAAACCGAAGTCCTTAACACTTTTTAACCTTGTTGGGAAGCGTTAAAAATGTTAGAAAGTGTTAAAAGCGCTTAATGTAAACGAAAGTACAATTTTAGCGAATATTTATTAATAGCTCTTTATATAATTGATTATTTTTGCTTCACCCTGTAAATCTAATGCTAATCATGCTATATTCTATGCAAAGCATTTTTTTTTTTGTGCTTATAAATAACATATTTAAATTTCATAACTATTCGTGCAAAGTAAAGTTATTAAAATTTAGTTTTTAGAAATATCTCTCATAAAACTCAATGCTTAGGAATACTTTTGTGTGTCCCTGTACTTAAATCAGTGGTGGTATTTACTCCATTTTACACAAAAAAACATCCGATAGTGAACTCGAATGACATATATCAATTTCATTAAAATTTGTGTACAGTAAGGATATGAAAATTTGATTTATAGAAATATCTCACAAAGAACGCAATGCTTTAGAGTACTTTTGAGTGTCCCTGTACTTAAACTAGTGGTGGTATGTAATCTATTTTATATAGAAAACATCCAATAATGAACTTAAAAAACATATTTCAATTTCATGATGATATTGTACAGTAAGGGTATGAAAATATGGTTTATAGAAATGCCTCTCATAGAACACAATGCTTTGAAATACTTTTGTGTGTCCCTGTACACAAATCAGTAGTTGTATTTACTCCATTTTATACAGGGAACATCCGATAGTGAACTTGTATAACATATTTCAATTTCATTAAGATTTTTGTACAGTAAGGGTATGAAAATATGGTTTGTACAAATGCCTCTCATAGAACACAATGCTTTGAAATATTTTCGGTGGTCCCTGTATATAAACCAGTAGAGGTACAGACTCCATTTTCAATAAGAAACATCCGATGGCGAACTTGAATAACATATATCAGTTTCAAGAAATTCCACAAATATTTACGGGAGTTAGAGAGCACACAGACAGACGGACAGACAGACAGACGGACAGACAGACAGACAGACAGACAGACAGACAAACCCAAGTCATAAACACTTTTTAACCTTGTTGGAAAGTGTTAAAAAATATCACAATAAATGAATTCTGCTTACTTGTTTTAGTCATATGAAAGCAAAAGGTAGAAGAAATCAGTTAAAAATAAGCAGAGAGCGAGCAAATAAAATTTCATTTCCTTATTCAAAGTGATACCAAGAAAATGTCAAAATCACAAAAAGTGCATATTTTTTAGTTAAACTAATGGCCGGAATTATTTTTTTGTTAAAGAGTTTAACAGTAGAGGACTATAACTTCCTTCCTGAACATTGCTCTAATCTTCAGAATTATTAGGTAGCTTATTTTTCGAGTTTAAAATTAAAAGTGTCCACTACTGGTACAGGGTCCACTACTGGTGCGTTTACCTTAATATGCGTGAAAGAAGTGTATGCATCATTATGTATAATATTTAACAGAATCATATAAAAAAGGAATTCTAGCACAATATGGACAACAAACATTTGTGTTCCAAACATTTTAGGACACAAAATAAAATTATTTTTTTTTAAATATTTTACAGTCAAGCCATTTTCTTTTAAGTGGTAACTATCTTTCACTTGCCATTGACATATATAACAAAACAGAGTGCCTGGAACAGAAAAGTTTCTACTTATCTCTAATATAAATTTTTATTAAAAATAAACAATTACATTCAAGTAGAGAAAAACTTGTCTGTAAAACAAAAGAGGAAGGAGGGTGCAGCCAAAGCGTTGCCTCTTAGAAAAAAGGAAAGACCGATTGTTTTTCCCCAATGCAATTTTCAAAAGTGGGCCTCTATATTTGTTCATGTTAACCTTTATTATATACAATGATATAGAAAAACGTTTCCTGATGACAAAAGCATACTAAATTTTCTTTTTCATAATTTCGTTAGTAATTTGACCTACAAGATTATAAGTATTAAATTTCGAAATTTATCTTTGTAGACTTCTTTTTCAAGGTTTTTTTTTTCTTCTCAGGAGATATTCTTTACACAGAACATTTTTTTCTGGGGACTTCTCCAAAGCCTGATTTCATTTTTAATATAAAGAAAATGAAATCAGACCACTGTAGGTTTTAGCTTGTTCGAAAATGCAACCGTCTGAATTTTCTGTTAGTTTTTTTTTTTTACTGTTGTATGCTAAATAAACAACTGTCTCTTCTGATTCCATAAAAAGAAAACAGTCTGAAAGCAAAATATTTGACTCCGGAATGATTTATGACCTTTCTGAAATATATGCGTGTGCCCCATCCCACGACTCACGGTCAAAACCGTGTTTTCTCTACCGCCAATGCACGTTCCGAAAAGTAACAATATGCAAATCTTTCTACTGTTTTTGACCCCATTCGTATTGTTAAAGAAAAAACGAAAAACTGTTTTGATGTGTCACGGTGCGTATGTTGGGAGGGCTTAACAACAATGTTTCGCCACACGCGACATCGAGGGGAGGTTCATCCCTTTTATTCAAATATGTGCTACTTACTGTGTTCAAAGGAACGCGACTTCTGAATACTGATGAATTCCAAATTAGAACGCATCGCATCCTTTTCACAATCTTCGAAAATGCTCAATATTAAGAATTACATTTTTTTTTCTTTTATCTGATTTATTTTGTTTGATCTACAGACCTTAATGTTAGACTTTCTGTCGCTCGATGTCACACAAAAAGGTTAAAAACGTGATATGGTGCTTTCGATATATCCTGTAATACTTTCAGGTTTTTTAGTTGAAAAAGTATGGCAGTGGTTAGAGATGAAAAAAAAAAAAAAATCTAGAATGCCTTTCTAGACTTTACGACTTTCTGAATATTTAATGTTTATCAGGCGGGGCGTTAAACAAATTTATATTAGGCAATAATTCGGTCAATAAATAAAAATGAAAATTATAAAAGGATATTTGACTACCTCTCCCCAAGTTCGCATGTTTGTACAAGGGACGCTAATGTGCGTATATTGTTCTGCGACCTTTTGTAAAAGAATTACAAATAATGCATATGCAAATCTAGTATGGGTCATATTGTAGTAAATTTCTAAAACAAATGTTTATTTCTCTTTTAAATAATTTAATAAAATTAAGATCAATAAGTCCAATAATACGTAATATCGCCAAATCATTTTATGTTTCCCAGTAAAAGAAACGTAAATGTTTTTACATTTCATCACCATTTTTTTTTTTTTTTTTTCCGAATTTAAGGACAATTTTCTTATGACCAACCCTTACCAAATTAATATAAAATATTAGTTTTGCTCTGTTTTAGTTTAGATAACTATAATGAACTTAATAATTTGAACCTATAGGCTATAATGCTTAAAAAAAAAATTTTCCTTGTGTCTTAAAATGGAGAATAAGTCATACACTTATGAAAATATGAATAGTTCTTGCTACGCTAACCTATAAAATGCCTATCTAATTTGAGCTTAATAGAATGCAACGATTTCTCAGAAAATACAAACGTACATTAACCTAAAATTAGCAAAAATATATTTAGGGTACTCCTAATCAACGGACATGAAAATTTCCTAACCCTATGTTTTCATAATTAAAATACTTTTCTTACATTAGTGTATCCTTTTTGAAAATAAATAATCTGGTGTGCCACTCACACGACTTTCTCTTACCCTGAAATTTAATACTATAAATACAGGTTGCAGATTAATAGGTAAGGTAACGAGTACTGTTATGTAAACCTAAGTTAAACAATTCATATTACGCTTCTGAAGAGTTTTATATGATAATTAGTTCTGTGTAAAGGGGGCTACCGCCCCATCAACCCCCCGTTTCATTAATGCACCTACATTTATATAGAATTTAATTCGGTTATAAAAAAATAATTCTCTTTTTAAAAAATAATTTATTAAAATTATTATTTTAAAAAATTATCTTTTATGATAAGGCAGACGATTTCCATATTACAGAAGTTGTATAACACCAAATATCCAAAAAAAGTCCATTTTATTCTCAATATTAAAAAAAAAAAAAAAAAAAAAAAAAAGTACGATTTTTTTTTTTTTTTTTTTTTTTTTTTTTTTTTTAAGGCTTTTTTTTTTTTTTTTTTTTTTTTTTTTTTTTTAAGTAAAAAAAAAAAATTGATAACTTTGTTTTCAACCATTCGTTTTAAATGTATTGGCGAGCTCTTTTGAAAGATACCCATCATGAAAATTTACCCCCTTCGAGGGGGGGACTTCCACCCCAGGGGGGGAGGCGAGACTCCTACATACACAAAAAATTTTTTCCCAATTAACTATCTCTATTACAAAAAATATATATTTGTTTCATTTGGTTTAGTGCAGTCTATAGACGTTAAACTCTACTTTCCTGCAATTTTCCCCATAGACGTAATGTATTAGAATTCTCTTGATTGTCCCTGTACACGAGCCATTTGCTTGATCTTAACGAAAACCTTACTGTAGCATCCCTATAGGATACACATTTAGAATACCAAGTTTGAACTATCTGCCATAATTTGTTTTTGCGATATGCTGATAACAGACAGACACACAGACACACACACAGACACACACACAGACACAGGCACAGACACACATACAGACATACACACAGACTATTTGCTAAAAACATGATTTTCGTATTCAGGGGACCTCAAAACGTGTAAATATAACAAAATCTCGCGTTCGAAAATTTGACCCAAAAACAATACTTTCTCTACCTTATGGGTAAGAGAAAGTAAAAAGGAGCAAATAGAAGAATTATAAAGTAATTTTGATCCTCATTGAAATTTATTTAAAATATTTAGGATAAATGTTCAAAAACGCTTTTAAAACACCAATATAGCTGAGAATATTAGTAATTTTTATTTTAATAAAATAATTGTATGTAAAAGTATGCATTTGGAATCTTTTTTATTTGTGTAATATATGAGGGCATCATTTGTCGATAAAGTAAAAATTGATTTTATTTCTATGAAATTGCAAATTTTATAAAAATATTTAAATAATCCAAAGAAACAAACAAATTTAGTGTGATATTATTATACTCAGATGAAAATAGTGGGTTAACGTTAAACAAAATATTTTTCAATTTTTAAGTGTGAATATGATTTCAATTTGTGTATACGTCTGTCCGATTGTTGATCTTTCTATCTGTCTGTTTCCCGTCCTCCAGTGTCCATAAGTATTTTCCGAATTTTAAAAAAATGTTATATATTAACCAAGTTTACTACGCAATTTTCCCTATTTAAAATGATGTTAATAGGTCCTGTACAACTAGTTTGTGCACAGGGACAACCAAACAAATGCCAATATATAGCATTTTAGGACAGACATTTTTATAAATCACATTTAAATAACCTTCTACTGCAAAAATAAAAACGAAATTGACATTTAATGTTAATATACTAAAATAATGTTTTGTATAGAATACAATATGCTTAATCTTCACATTTTCAGGCTTACACTCAAATATTCAGATGCATTAAGAGCTGCAATTGGAAATTAAGGATGCCTTTCCGTTTTTTTTAAGCATTTTTCAACACTTTCCAACAATGTTTAAGGGTGATTATGAATTCAATTAGTCTAGTTGTCTGCCTTTCTGTCCTTCTTTCTACCTGTTGGGTCATAATGTAACCATACAGTTGGAAAATGTTAATAATCAATGCGTACCGCATGATTTTTCGTTCTTGTGTTACAGGAAACTAAATTTTGTATGTACAGGATGATTGTAATTAGATTTGCGATTTCAAAACGCTTTAACTTTAACCGCTCAGAATGACTTGATGTTTTACCAGAACAATATTAAGGCAATTCAATTTTGTTTGGTGAAGGACAAAAAAAAAAAAAAAAAAAAAAAAAAAAAAAAATCCAAAATGTACCATTAATCGTCCATAAGGGGTTTGTATCATAAAACTCCTCTTTTTTTTTTCTTATCACTATCACTGTTTTCGCTGTAAACACATTTTCTTGTCTTTTCGCTAATAGATTTGTCGTAAACCCTTGGAATCTATTGTTTACTTTCGGCTAACAACATTCCTGGTGTTTAACGAATCCATTTTGGCCTTTCCCCTTGGCATCGCTAACTGTATCACTTACACAATTTTTATTTCAATTTTCAGTTTTGTCTTTTAATTTTCAATAAAAACCTATCCTAATTTTTGTAAAGGTTTTCTTGACTTGTTAAAAAGTTTATATGTGAATTGCAGTGGATTTCACAACTCTATAACAAAGACTCTCTCTCTCCAATTTTTTGTACTGGTAGGTTATAATTAAACTTCCCCTATAAACAGCATGCTGCAGTGCAAACGGGTGAACGGAATACAACGAAATTTGGTACAACGTGAACACGACATGTGTTCACGAAATTCCGATTTTTTTTTTTTTTTTTTTTTTTTTTTTGGGGGGGGGGGGGGGCGGGCGATGGACCAAAATGGAAAACAGAAACAATATTAACAATCCAGAACAAGAATTATGAGTAATAAAATGTAAAACCGGGGAAAGCTGTCAGTTCTAGAAAAAAAAAAAAGTAGTGATAGAGTGTTTATGTACCGACTTTGAAGAAAATCGTTTGAGCCGTTTTTGAGATACGAACTTACGGTCCCATTTCCAGTTTCCGATGACCCACTTTCTGTTTTCCAATTTTAACAAAAATTTGGAAATTTCATCGGTACACCAGACTTGCATTAGTTGTGAAGTTTCGTAGTTCTATCTTTATTAGTTTCGGAGATACGATAGCCAGAAAATTCCATACATACACACACACACATACATACATACACACACACACACATTGACCAATTGCTGAAAACTATTTTTTTGGACTCAAGAGGCCTTAAAACGTGTAAATCAAGTGAAAACTCGACGTTGAATTTTTGGACCGAATACAATACTTCCATTACCCTACGGTATTAGGGTAATGGATGTAAAAAAATATCACTATCCAACTCCACAAATTTAAAAGCAATCTACATAGAAATTCATGGACATTTATCATCACGATATATTAAGATACTCTCAATGATTAATTAGCATATTTAAATTGTATCTATACAACTAAACAGACCTTCAACAACGCGTTTTATGCGTTTTAAATACGTAAATTCCACATTAATATTTCCGTTTAAAGAAATTCCAACTACACTACCGTTATTTCTTATGAAACATTACATGTCAATTTTTTTACTTCATTTTTCACTTTATAGGAAAAAGAAAAACAAAAGTGATAATTAATAACTTCCTTTTCTTACGTCTGTGCACATTTCATTAACCTAAATATAAAGGATAAGATGTTCCTTAATCCATGCTAATGTCCCATAATTTTGCACGCACAGTTACATTACATTTCAGGCATAATCAGCTGCATCTTCACGAAAAAGAAAAATCAAGGTGAAATCTTCAAGATTTGTCATATGGGGGTGAATTTTAATAGTTCCGTTATAAATACGTTACACGGAAAAACTGGTTAGAAATAACACTTTGGTGATATAAACGTTCCGATAAATCACCCAATGGACAAGGTCGTTGAAAAATAAGTTTTCTTTACTGCCTTCTGAATTCGTGATACCTAATTAACACATTTACCTTTCATTTTTTACCAAATGTATCTTTAATCTCGCTTTTATTTCTAATGAAGATGTATAGAAGAAAATTCCACTCAAGATTTTCTACTATGTAGTAGGGATGAATGCGATTTAATTAAAATAATTACAGTTAAAAAATGTTCAATTTTTTAATACTTAACGGTGTCTTTTTAAACTCCTGAACAAAATGAAGTGTGTTTTAAGTTGGAAGCCTTTGTCTAACTATATGTGTGAATGTTTGAAACACTGTATAGTATCCAGTTATGAAAGTTTCCGCCTTTTTTAACGAAAGCAAAATGCTGAATTCACACCGGAATAAACTTCTCATTTAAGTACACTTATTGTAACACATTATTTGTCTGTTAATATAAATGTATTTGAATGAGATGTTTATTTCGGTATGAATGCAGGATTTCGTTTTGTTTAGAAAGGGCGGAAACTTTCATCCCTGAGCACCCAAACGAAAAATCCAATTTCAATGCAATATATATTTTTTTCCAAACATTGAATTAATATGATGATTTTTAACAATATACTTGAGAAAAATATGTTGGAAATATTTTCAAAATTAATTAAAATATTTTTCCAAGTCATTTTTCAATGGTACTTTAAAATTAAATAACTTCCAATTTCGCAAATTGCAACTTATGTTATATAATAAAGTCATGTGATTTGTGAATAGGAGTATAAAAAAAAAAAAAAAAAAAAAAAAAAAAAAAAATCGCGAATTTTCAACAGTTTTCGACAAATAATAATAATAATAATAATAATAATAAATAAATAAATAAAAATAAATAAAAATTGCTTATGAGTAATTATGAGTTTATAATCCAAAATCATTTAAATTTTGTTGAAAATTAAAAAGTTTATAGAAAAAAAAAAAAAAAAAAAAAAAAAAGTAAGTCCAGCGATACGTTGATTCTTTTTAGTTTGTGAGTTAATGTTCACCTAATGAAATTGAAAGTTGATAATTATTTTAAAGCTAACTTTACGTTTATTTAAGATATTTGTATATACATATACTATATATTTCTTTTTTTGCTTTCTTCTCTATTAAATAGAAGAAAGTATTGGATTCGTAAAAATTTTTGACGTCGGGTTTTTGATGGATTTACACGTTTTGGAGAGCTGTTGAACACGATTTGACCATTTTTAGAAAATGTTTGTGTGTGTGTGTGACAAAATTTTCTGGCAACTGTATCTCAGGAACTACTGCGCAGAATTTCATACAAATTAGTATGTAGTTACACCTTGATATAAATTAGTGTCTGTCAACTTTTGGTAAAAATTGTCCTGCGGGTTGTGTTGCCATCCCGCTTTTTCTAAATTTTTAACATGGTGGTATAGGATAAAATTTTGTATAAATGAATTATTTTTTATAAACATTATGAAATTTACAAGAATTATTTATAATAGAGGGTGTCAACTGGGAAAAAAGTTTTGTATATGTAGGGGCATCGCTTCGCCCCTTCGGGGGGGGACGTCCCCTTCGAGGAAAATAAATTTTCCTGATGGGTATCTTTCAAAGGAACTAGCCAATACCTTTAAAATGAATGGTTGAACCATCGATCTGCGATAATTTAAAATAAAGTTATTCTATTTTCTAGCTCAAATACTTTCTAAATTTCCAGGCTTTCACTCCATACTATGATTAAACCCGTTTTTAGGACGTAGAGCAATTTTTTAATAGCATAGTGAATATTCACATATATGAAAGATTCTTCTAGCTTAAGCAATTTAAAAATTGCTCTGCATGCTCTTCTTTTTACCCTCCGATTTACCCCTCTTTGAGAGGAGGGGGGGTGGGGGTGGATAATTTTTTATTAGCATAGTAAAATATAATCCTGAATCGGGAACTTGAATTCGAAATATCAAATTTCTGTCTCTCAAGTGGATTCCAAATTGCAGAGGTAGGATAGGAATATATCCTTCCATATCTATCCTCCTCGGAGGTAGGATAGGAATATATCCTTCCATATCTATCCTCCTCGGAGGTAGGATAGGAATATATCCTTCCATATCTATCCTCCTCGGAGGTAGGATAGGAATATATCCTTCCATATCTATCCTCCTCGGAGGTAGGATAGGAATATATCCTTCCTTCGAGACATTAACCCCCGCTATTATGAAAAAGAATGCTGACCAAACTTGGGTGAATATCGGTCGATGGATGGTACTGCTATACTGCAGTTTTTCCCGTGTATAATATTTCAGCTTCTACAGCATATAAATCCACCAAATGTGAAATGGGATAGTGCCATTATGAAAATGAATGCTGTCTAAATTTGGGTGTATATCGGTTTACAGATGGGGCTCCTATTACTCAATTTCTGTGATTTTTCCATATGGCTACATCTCTGCATCAATTAGATAAAATTGGGCTAAACTGCGTATGTAAAATCTTTGTTGTGACAAACTTGAATTACATTTCTGTGTTTGTGAGCCACTAGGTGGTGCTGCTATATAATATGATGTGCAGAAGAAAATTTTTTTAATGACGACAACATATTAGACTTTTATTTCTGGTATTCATCGGTATTTTATTAGGGAAATAATACATTGTGTGGTCCATTCTTCGTTACGTTATTTTGTTTATTTTTTTCTTATGTAACGGAATTTCAGAAATAAATTTCTTTGTTCATTAGCCTATAAGAATATTTCATAAAAAAAATATTCTTAATATTTTTACTTCCATTACCCGATTACCGTAGTTAATGGAAGTAATGTATTCGATCCGAAAATTCGATATCGAATTTTCCCTGATTTACACGTTTTAAGGTCTCCTGAGTCCAAAAAAGTAGTTTCTGGCAATGGGTCAGTGTGTGTGTGTGTGTGTGTGTACTATGTATGTATGTGTGTAAGGGATCTTCTGACTATCCTATCTCGAAACTAATAAAGGTAGAGTTGCGATACTATTTTTAAATTTACCATACTATTTACTATTTTTAAATTTTACTATTTTACTATTTTTAAATTTTTTATCGTACAAATGTACGATATGTATGTTACGAAAAAGTATGCTGATTCAGTATGATTGCATATCGTCTGAAAAGTAACATTACTCTGCTGCATTGTTTTCCATTTTACGGGAAGGATATATCTAAGCATGGTTAATGTATTAACCAGTGTTAGAAATAAGAATTTTGAAACTAGGCATCAAAATGACGCCTGGATAAAATTTTTTGGCCGTCAAAATGAAAAATCTAGGTGCCATCTATAATTAAATATGTACATTAAAATAATAATAATAATAAAGCATCAACTTATAAATAATATATGCAAGATTATATAAAAAAATACTTATGTAATGAATGTAATTACATTGACAGTATTAAACGTACATATTTAAAATCACAAATTTATTCTTCGCCCAGAAGATATATCATTCCACCACAATTTAATAGCATTTTCCGGGCAGAAATTTTCCAATTTAGGGCTGTTTAATTTAATCATTAACAAATCGTCAACTACTTTCATAGAGATATGATTTTTTAAATCAATTTTTATTACGTTCAATTGACTGAAATAGACTTGTTTACAGTATGATGGGATTGGGAAATTTATTAGGTATGATGAGGAAAAAATCCAGGCGTCAAATATAGCACCTGTGATTGGAATTCTAGGCGTCAAAATGAAAAAACTGGTCGCAAAATGCGACTAACGGCCACTTATTTCTAACCCTGGTATTAACGCATCAAACTTGATGTGTGTGATGGTTAATACTAAAAAAATATGCTGATTCAATTAGATGCATATCAGCGATAAGTAGAGCTGTTAGCCCTTTATCAGTTTTTATATAGTTCTCTAACCAGTTAAAATAAATGAATGGAAAAAAAGAAAGTTTTGTAATTTTCACAGCATATACTAGTTGTGGTAATCATTTCATAGTAAATTTTGTTTTTAGTAGTTATTCTAAAAGATGTATATAAGATATGTCGCCTCGCTATGAAGGGTTTGTAGGCACTATGCAACTTATTTTCATAATTTTTCTAAGAATAATTTTGTTTGCCCTTTAAAAACTGTATATTCTTTTTCTTTCGAAGTCTCTTTTTGAGAAAACTGTCAAAATATACTTTTGTTCTTAATTTAAAATAGCAAATCATAGTACTTTTAACCGCAAGATTTCTTTTTCTTTCTTTTTTGGAAACTTTATAAAGAAAGAAACGGAAATTCTTATTTTTTATTCTGTGTGTGCGTGTGCCTACCTGTCGAAAATTGCACAGCGAACAGTTTGCTTTGTTGGTAAAGAGAAAGTGTATTATTTTTGTTAGTTGTTCTCTAACGCCCTTCCTTCAAGGCTGTCTTAATAAAAATAAGTACGGTTCGCATGGTGTGAATCATTTAGAAAACATATACAAGATATTTATTTTTCAGAATCCCACGTTTTAACGGTGAATTAAAAAGTGTTTTCAAAAGAATTTATTGACCTTTTTATCGAAGTCTGGATGATTCATAGTTACCTAAATTGAGTTTTGTTTTTAAGTTAAAATTCGCTTTTCTTTTTTCAAATCTCTTGTGAGTTTTTGCACCTGCTTGGCTTTCTCTGGAATTAACTTATTGAAATTTTCTGTCTTATAAAGTAGATGAATACTTATAGAAGTATGTTTATATTTACTGTCAGTCATATAGCACTACAGGATTTAAAATAACTATCCAGAAACTTTAGCTAATATTTTTCTGTGCTTTGCAGTTAGACGGTTCTATCCCAGATCGGGTTCGTCAGTCTAGCCGTTCGGAGTTATCCGTGGTTTTCTCCGAAACATGCGTAAATACGGGATGGAACCCCTTAAAAAGGCCACCATGGAGGGCATTCCCCCCTCAGGCCTAGGACCCTGGTGCGGCCAATCGACCTTAATCACCACAACCCAAACCTCTGCAGTTAGGAACCAAACATTCGAGGTAAATTAAGAATGTGCCAGAATTTTATTCGTACCGGAAAAAAGTATAATCATAAGCAAATAATATCTATATTTTTTAAAACTTGATTACTGTGCTTCACTGCAGTATAATTACGATGATTACTCGATGAATTTCAATCTGTATTCTGTTTAATACGACAGGTCGTACTGTTTCTTTCAGACCAATCAATCAGACAGACCAATCGTCAGACCAATCTTTCAGACCAATCGTCCTAACCAATTTTTATCTATCACCTTGCATGAATGTGCAAACGTTTTCTTTCTTTCTATTTTTTTTATATATTTATTTTTTTTTATTTAAAATATATAAAGCTGAATATTTTTCATTCTATCTGTCCGGATTATTAGATATTATAGAAAATCGGTACCCTTATTAATCAGAACAAAATCTAGTTAACGCTGTAATTCTTAATTAATCGAATAATTGGTTGAAAAAATATTAAGTAAAAAACCCTTATTTCAACTTTATTAAAAAGAAGAAAACAAATTGATGCCAAAAATAAATAAATATATTTCTTTTTACGTCTAAAATATTAACTAGCAATCTTTTTTTTTTTTTTTTTTTTTTTTTTTAATAGTTAAAACAAAATTAAGAAAATTCACGTTAAAGAAGTAAATCAGATTCAGTATAAAACCTCTTGGGGGAAATTTGAAATTTGGCACCGAAGTCGTAAGATGTTTACTTACACAATTGAGATAACCATTTTAATTTATAATCAAAATGACCAAGAAAAAAAAAAAAAAAAAGAAAGGGCGGGGCTAATTCCCCCCCCCTCCCCCCCCAAAAAAAATGCAGGTAAGTAGAGTTTAATGTCTATAGACTGCACTAAAACAAATGAAACGAATATATATTTTGTGTAATAGAGATAGTCAACTGGGAAAATTTTTTTGTGAACGTAGGAGCCTCGTCTCCCCCTTGGGGGGGGGGGGAGTCCTCCCTCGAGGGGAGTATATTTTCATGATGGGTATCTTTCAAAAGAGCTCGCCAATACCTTTAAAACGAATGGTTGAACCATCGATCTGCGATAATTTAAAATAAAGTTATCTTTTTTTTTTTCTCCATTTTTAACATTTTTTTCCCATTTTTTTTTTTCCCCATTTTTAATATATATTTTTTAAATGTAATATTGAAAATAAATTCAACATTTTTTTGGATATTTAGTGTTATACTACTTCTCTAATATGGAAACCTTGTGCATTATCATGGAAGAATTTTTTTTTTTTTAAATAATAATTTTAATAAATTATTTTTACTGAGTGAATTTGTATAGTAAAATATAGAAGAAAGTCGTGTGGCGGCCACAACACACTAGTTATTTGTTCTTAGTGGATGTGCTTTACTAATAATATTTTACCATTTCCAGGAAAGCTGTTCGGGAATTGAAATAAATCCCTCATAGAGATATGGTAAATAATGTATGTTTTAAGCTAAGGATTCATCGCTTGTTTTTTGTACCTCACACAGAACTAATTATCATATAAAACTCTTCTAAGCCTAATTTGAATTGTTTAACATAGGTTTACATAACAGCACTCGTTATCTTACCTCTTAATCTCCAACCTGTATTTATAGTATTAAATTTCAGGGTAAGAGAAAGTCGTGTGAGTGACACACCAGATTATTATTATTATTTCTTTTTCTACAAATAACATCAGTAACTTTTGTATATATGTATATATAAAGTAAAAATTCAAATTTTTCTCTGTAATTCCCCCTTTTTAAGTGTTTCTCAGAGTTTAAATGTTCTATGTATTTAGTTGCTGCACTTATTAAATTTATGGTTAGGTTAAATTTTTCAAATTTTTCTTTGTTTAATTACATATAAGCATACGATCGGACGATGACATAATCTATAGCTTAAATCTATGTTTCAAAATCTTGTGCAATTATAACCTTTCTGAAAAGTTATCGCTACTGAAGAGAAAATTTTTGGTTTTTTTTTTGGTGTGATTGTTTAGCTCTTTTAAAATGTAATATTTAACCCTTTTTTAATGCCATAGCTTATGATTTATGTGTAAATTTAACAGTACTCAGTTGCAAAAGATAAAACAATTCTTACCAGCTCATTCGGAAGGGTACGATGTTTGAAAAAAATGCAACTTTGCTACCAGAAATTCTCTGTAATTACAGAAAAATACGTTTTATCAACGTAATTTTTCCGTAATTTACGACTTTTCCTTCAAATTACACAGAATTTCTGGCTTAAAAGTTGCATTTATTTTAACAGAGTTGGTTGATTTCTCTTTCCTCGTTTTGAAACAAAATGGCAACTACTATTTATTAGTGGACTTGGTGGAAATATTGATAAAGGCTATGTACATATGGAGTTTTATGGAAATCGGTTCATAAATACCTTTTGTATGTGAATTTGAAATCTTATATAGATATTGATATATAGATAGATAGGTAGGTAGGTAGATAGACAAACGAAATGATTGCAAGAGGTCGATTCCTAAAGAACTCAACCTAATAATAATATATTCCCAATTTTTATCGCACCTTTTATTTATTTATCTTTTTTATGTTCTGTTTACAACATAAATTTAAAATTAATACCTTTTCTTTACAGAAAAGTAATGCATTTCTTTATCGATTGCAGCTTTTACTATTAACAGTTATTATTTCCTATAAGAACTGTTTATAATAATTGTTACTATTAAAATGTATATACATAAAATATTTTTTTTTCAATAGTTTCATTCTCTGTATCAATTTTGTACAGAGTGTAAAATAATTTACAAAATTTTTTCGAGTGTAATTTTAGTGTATTAGATTTCCCAACGTTGTGTCAACACCCATAATTAAAAAGATATATAAAGAAAAGTTTTAGAAAGTTGGAGAGAAAATTCTAATTATCAAAATTGGTTTGCTAAAGGATTTGGATGTAAAAGTAAATCTGTTCATATGTGTCTTTTGTTTCGTTCCAAGGTCTTGACATTGGAGATAGGAGTGAGAAGAGGGTAGGAGAAAACGAAGCTCATCTTTAGGTCTCCTCGCCCACGTAGACAAAGATGCAACTTATATATTTCGCTTATATTTTAACGCCCTCGCATACTACAATTTTTAGTAAAGGTACGTGTGTAGTATATTATCGAATGTCTCCCGCATATGGCGTAGGATGGCCAGACAGATGAATTGAATATAATCCTTTTTTAAATACTATTTAAGATGTTATGAGATATTACGAAATACCAGCGTGCTGAAGGTTGTTCGAAGTTTCTGTAGTATGCACAAAATAGGAAAACAGAGAGAGAGATTTATTAAATGAAAACGTGTGAAAATCCGTTGGTCGGTTGGTTGGTGTCGTGTCATGGATAGAAAATAATTTTAAATGGGACCAAAAGTCCTATATGCAGCATCTGCGATTTGAAGGCAATTTTCTTTTTATAAGTCCGCCCACGGATTGTCACTTATTTGCTGCAATTGCGTCAGAATAGCGGGACAGCTGAAAAGATGTTTGGGGGTTAGTTCTATGTTTGGGAAGTTTTTGCAGAGGCAGTAAGCCCTTGTCCAGTCTTTATGGATCTTCATCCCCCATAAAGTGTCCTGTCCGGAGTCTTGTTAGAGTGCTGGTGAGAGTTAGTTCTATTTGTACTGATTTCAGGGATTTGGTGTTTGATTTTGAGTTTCCTATCATTGAGTTTTGCCTTAGCAACTGAATTGATATCTCTGAGAGTGACATGAGTAACCCTGCTGGTGTTTAATTGTTTTGCTTCTTTTGCCAAGGCATCAGCCCTCTCGTTTTCAGTAATGCCAACATGCATATACAATAAAATACTCTCCGCGGACCAACAGGCAGAAGTACAACCTCTTCTGAGACTCTAGCAACCCTTTTTCATGGTGAAAATCCGTAATAAAATAGAATAAAACTATGAGAATATATTTGGATTTGGCACACAACAAAACATGAAATGTTGAAAGAAAGTTTTTAGAATAAGATTACAGAATTATAATTATTTATTTTAGTAGAATATAAATTATTAATCCATTAATATTTGTTTAAAAACTTCTTAACACACCATAAAATTCATTAAGGCACTACCGATTTCGAAAGGACGTGTCCGTTCTTCTTCAGGTGCTAAACACGTGCTACGTTTACAATGGAGGCAAGAGCAAGACTGAAAGCAGGGCACAACCCAAAGAGGGAGGAGCAACACAACCAACCAATAGGAAGCAGCATGCAAAACCAACCAGAGAGGAACACAATACAAAAACAGAATACAAGAGAAACAAACACAAAAAATAGATGGAAGGGATTTTTAAATAATTTGTTTACATGTTTTAATTTTAATTAAATACGTTACATTTAATTTTATTGTTTTTATTTTATATTGATTAATTTATTTAAACTTTTAATGATATTTATTTATTTTATTTATTTTATTTATATTTTATTTATACCTATATATTTTTTAAACAAAATGAAATATTTAATCGAATGAAATAAAATTTTCCAAGCTGTAGACAGCAAAGTGGAATAAGATTTTTCATTAATAGTTTTATCGAGATTAACGTAGATAGCTAAATTTTCCAGAAAATCCAACTCGGAAACGCGTTTAGGCATAAAAGATAATTTTGGCTTGTTGAAAATTAAAACTATGGTCAGATTCCCAAATAAATTCCCAACCAGAAGATTTAGATATGTTTTGTTTAGCAACATATCGAGAAATTCCTGGAAAATTTAGCTATCTACCTTAATCGCGATAACATTGTTAATGAAAAATCTTATTCCACTTTGCTGTCTACAGTTTGGAAAAATTTGTTTAACTGGATTAAATTTTCTTCATTTTGTTTAAAAATAAATAAGTAAATATCAATAAAAATTGAAATAAATAAAATTAAATAAAAACAATAAAATTAAATGTAAGGTATGTAATTAAAATGAAAATAAAAATGAATAAAATTATTTAAAAATCCATTTCTTATGTTTCTTTTGTATCCTGTTTTTTGGTTGCGTTGCTCCTCCTCCCCCCCCCCCCTTTGGGTTTTCGAAAAAACATAACCCTACTTTCAGTCTTGCTTTTGCTTTCAACGTAATAGCACGTGTCTTGCACCTGAAGAAAAAGGACCACGTGTTTTCGAAACTGGTAGGATTTCATTAATTTTGTAAAGACGTTTTTAAGTTTATATATTGATTGTACGTAAGTTCTTTATTTTAGTATTGCAATAATTCTTAGTGTCCTTTTTGAGGACAGTTCTTAAATCTTTGTGATTTCTTGGAATGACTTCTTACCAGTGATAGATGTTGGCATCACTATAAACAATGCCAGAAATTTTCATGACCCTTCTATGAATTATAATTTCGTAATTTGGATATAGGGAAGTGCACCAGTGATTGGCACTTTTAGAGCAATCTCTGATATTTGTAATGTTCTAGTCATCAGAAAATGTTTTTGGAAATCTTAAGTTAGTACATATGGCATGAAAGACATTCAGAACCCCATATATGTTAAAATATATACATTTGATAACAATTTTTTTTTCTTTTTTTTAGGAATTTTTATTTGACACCCACTCAATTTTCCAGTAATGGACACTGCCAGTTTTTCATTTTATTAGGAATTGGCCCCTATGTTCCAGTGTTCGACACTGCTAGTTATTCATTTTACCAGTTATTAGCACCCTATGCTCCAGTGTTTGACATAATATGTTAAATTTCTTATATGTAAAATATATGATTTTATTATTTTTCTTATTTATTAATTTTTTCGGGATAGATGTCAATTACTGGAGCATGCCAATCACTGGAGTACCTACCCTAGTGGTTTTATAATTTTTTATTCATCTCAAGTGTATTTGCTTTTTGCACAGGTATACAATTTAAGTCATGTTCAATAATAGTATATATTATAATATTTTAGTTTACAGGTTTTTAGTTAAGATGTCGCACCCCGGCAAGTAAAGTGACTTATTCTAAAGCTGCAATATTTAGGAAAAATCAACTTAAAGCTAACAATAAAGCACTGATTCGAATTAAATTAAACTGACACAACTGCCTAACAGGTGAATGATTTCTAGATACAGATGTGACTATTTTTGTGTGCGTTGCGGTACGTCATGCACATTTTCCAATGACATAAACTAGAAATTGCTATTTTTTGACTTGTGTCACTTCTCTTTCTGGCTTGTGAAGTGTTAGGAAATTTGTTATCTCGAAGTGTTATTACTGGAACGCTGAGCACAAGCAAATGAAAACGGTCTTTAATTTCAAAACTAACCAAAGAGTTGTTTAAATTTAATATAGACCACTCTCAATGGTCTATATTAATTTAAATTTGATACATTCATCAAAATATGTTTAGCGGGTATTAATTCGGCCGTCAATGAGTTAATAATCTGTGTTCCAAAGATTTTAATTAGCATCTTAAGACTTCATAAAAGCTTCAAAATTGCCTGTTTGCTGGTATCTTGTGTTCAAAATTTAAGCAACGACATGCTTTCTCGTTTTCTTCTTTTACGCATGATTTTTAAACAAATAAACATATGAACATAAAATTTGGATGACATGTTCGTTATCATATCATTAACCAAATTTTATATAACTCTAACATAAGTAATAATTTTTAAGCTAATAAATATTCATTTTTTCTCAAAAATAAGCTTTGGAGAAAATGAAAAATTTCAGCAATTTTAGAAAAAGAAACTTAATAAAAAAACGGTCATAAGGATGCATTAGAGATAGGTGAAGAGGTACATGCATCTATGTGTTAGATTAAAACCGGACCTTTTTACTTGCATTCACTTTTCTGTTTCTTCTTTTTTTCGCATGTAAATAACTTTTAAAAAAAATACACATACAAACTGAAAATTTGATAAGATGTTCATTATAAAACTATTTATCGACATTTTTATTATTCTGGTGATGCTCATAATTTACAAATTATTAATTATATATTAAACAAAAAGTCTATTGTGAAAGTAAAAGAAAAGTTAATACAGCAAGAAAAAATGAGATTTAGAGTAACATTTCAAGTCATGTGCGTCTTTATCTATCTGTCATGCATCCTTAGCACCAGTTTTCATTAATTTTTCTTTTCTAAAATTGTTGAAACTCATTCTTTTTTCCAAAGCATACTTAAAAAAAAAAAGAAAAAAAAAAGAAGAAGAATTATTAGTTTAAAAATTATTATTCATGCTAAAATTATATAAAATTTGATTAATGGTATGATAACGAACACGCATTTCAAATTTTATGTTCATATGTTTATTTGTTTAAAAGTTATGCACAAAAGAAAAAAACAGGTTGTTGATTAAATTTTGAACACCAGTGTATTTTACGGAGACCACGAAATGGACTATTAGAAAAAATTGAAGATTAAAAGATGCATAAAGCACTTTTTTATTCATCAAATGGTTTCTCTAGGAAACCATTTTTCTTTTAAAAAAAATAAATTTGGTGTAATCATCCTATCGTGTTAAAAATAAGTATTAAAATAAACATATGCAAGAGAAAGCAACCTAACTATTAATAAATAAACATATGAACATTGGTGAAGATCTGTATTTATACTGAAAAATACAGATTTTTGAAGTATTTAATGTAGTACATAAATCGATCTGAAATGTTGTCATTGTCAGGAAAATTCATTTTCATTGATAAACCACTTTATTTCTCGGAGAACATTGCAAAAAATGTAATGGACTCTTCCCGCCTCACGTCAGAGGTCACATGATAGTGGAAAAACAAATAGCAGACGAAGTCTTGTTTATCTAGAGCGATTGCTGAAATAACATATTTTCTATTCTTATTTTCAATCAATCGTATTTAATCTGTGTTATTTTTTATACATCATTATTTTGAATCCATTTTATATCATTATTCATCCTCTTTTGTTTGCCGTATACATTTACAATCATCATTTAGTTTATACCTGTTATTGATGTTCATGAAGACCATGTCTAAATACTCTGATTTTTGGTACTTAAATCAGTGACAGTGCAATATCAAACTACGTAAATCTATTTAGACCAGTAACTAAGTTAATTAACTTGTTGTAACACCTTTATGCAATTAAATTAAATGAAAACATTTTAAAATTTCAAATTATAATCCATAAACATTCCACAAGAACAAGCTATTATGTATTGCTAGATCAGTTAATGTAACAGTTACACAAAAACATACAAAAATCGATTTTTACAGGTGAAAGTAAATAAACACATAAAGTTTTTTAAAAATTATTAAATTTACAAATACAATTATTCTACTGTTTACAAATGCACAATATTACTTTTATTTTATTTTATATTAAATATTAACACTTTTGTTCTTAAGAACAATATTTAATTGAATTCGATTTTCAGAATTCGATTATTCGTTTTCCTCTATCACGTGATTGAGCAGACGACGGTGGGAAGAGCCTATTGTTTTAAGGGATCTAACCAAAATTTTAATCTAGAAAAATCGCTTCTCAAATATATTATGTGCCGGGTGTCTCATACGTCTGTGGGCATTTTAAAAAATTCATAACTATTGAAAGAATTGGTAGATTTGAACGTGGTTTGCGGGATAGTTTTTCTTAGGAAAGGGAACTTTTCTGGTAAAAAAAAAAAAAAAAAAAGTTAAATTTTTCGTCGATAGAGGGCCTGCATGGACGAATAACGAGAAATATGCAAATCAGAGTCCTGTTGTAGATTGCCCGGTTTTAAAAAATAAACGCGTCTTATTTCCTATTCCGCTTCCTTCTTGTGCATACATGAAGTTTTAATTGCGATGCAGACTTGGCGGATAACGCGTTATTGGTGAAGATGTCATCCATGAGCTTAAAAACCGCCGACACATGCTGTAATTGGTGGAGTTTAATTCGTTTGCAAACTGTAATTCGTAGTGATGGCGAACACATAGAATAGGATTTATATGCCCATAAACATTTACATGGAAATAAATATGCGTTTCACGGTAAGATATTTTAATGGGAAGTTAATCTATTAGCTATTCTATGTCTTGAGATATTTGTTCAAATTTATTTCATAAAATGAAACAATGGTTTAGAGATATATAGAAATTTTTGCTAAACTTAAAAATTGAAAAATGCTGAGGTTAATAAATTTAAATTTACCAAATATCGACGGGGGTTGGAATCATTGCTAAATATTGACGGCCCCCGTCAACCCCCTCTCCCATTTTATCTTTCTATCCATTATTATCTGTGGGCCGCGGTAGCCCAGTAGATAGAGCGCCGGCCTCGTAATTGGAAGATTGCGGGTTCGGTACTCGAGCCGGCCAAAGACCGTCGTGTACACTAATGGTGGCTGGTGCACGTAAATTCTGTCGTGGCCGCAATGTCCTCCATGTCCCCATCAAAAATTATACCTCTGGGGGTCACCGAAGCGGGAGAGCCATCCCTTCCGTGGAGGATCACAATTGTGATGGCTAGTCTCCGGACCACCTCTAGGAGTGTGTCCCAGACCGTCACCAATTGCCCATCTGCGCAGCACTAGTGCGACATAAAACCCAACCATCCATCCATATTTATCTGTATACATGTGTACATAATTATTATTGTGTAATTCACAAACTTGCCTTAATTCCTTGGAACTCACAAATACTTGTTCCAAATTTGGTGCTAAATGATTGTATAATATATCGGAATTCTTTTGCGTAGCTCTGTAAACTAATTACTAATTCTGTGTCAACCATTTTCTACAAAAAACATGATTTTTATGTTCTAATATTACGTATTAATTTCATTAAGCTGAATAGTGAGTAACCATGTTAAAATAATAAGTAAAAATACACTAAAAATAATTCATCTATAGACCATAATGTTAGAAAATTCTTTTGTGTTTTTGTATAACGTTATGTGCAAAAATAAAAACTAAATAGCTGATTCCACGTAACACATAAATATTTATATGTTTGTACTATATATATTTTTTATGTAATTATTAAGTCTATGCCTACATTTTTCTGACAAAACATGCTTTTAAGTATCTTCATAATGTACATTAAATTCAATATACCAATGTGCCAATGTGCCAATTTGCAAGTTAATCAGTTGATTTTTGCAGTCACTGTTTTGGTACATACAAATTCTGTCCATTGGCCGTGATGATAAGAAAAACTTTGGCCTGTCCTTGTACACGAAATAGAATACGCACTTAAAAATATACAGCTGATTCTGTATGGCTAATGAACATGTGTATCGATATGCAAGTCAATCAGACGATTTTTGTGGCTGCTGTTGCGGTACAAGCAATTTTTCTTCGTAAATCGTTATAATATGAAATATTTTGGTGTGTCCCTGTACACGAACCATACACAATGTAGACATCATTGTATATATAGCTATCTCTGTATGACCCATGAATTATGTCTTCCAATTTGCAAGTGAATAGATCGATTTTTGTTGCTGCTGTTTGCGGTATATACAATATTTTCACCATTTTTGGGCAAAATGCTAACAAGAGAAGTGTGAATTAGTAAAATCGCTATTGAAACCAAACCAACCTTAAATTAAAGACTATGGTCGAAAACATTGTGTACCATACAAATTTGCTGCAACAACTCCCATGGGGGTGAGATATGCCCTCTATTAGTTTTAGTTATTTCTATAAAAGCCAGCAAAACACGCAGCGGAGTGTGAACAGATGGTGCAGTGCTAGCGTGCTTGACTTCGGGCACGGAGGAGGTGGGGTCGAGTCCCCGCAAGGGCGTTTTGTAATTTTTTCGATTTTTTTTTCTATACGTTTTTAATTAAATTAAATTATTAATTTAAGAGAAAATATTTATTACATTAAGAAGCTTTCTTTTTTTTTTTTTTTCTTTTTTTTTCTTTTTTTCTTTAGTATTCCAATTAATAAAGTATTGAGAATGAATTGAAGAAATGTATTTTTTTATTTATAAAAAGGAAAACCATATTTAAAGCTACGAATATAGTTTCTGATTTATAACAATTATGATTAAAAGTAGAAAAATCATAAAACCATATTTTTCACAATTAGAACAAGAAATATAAAAAGATTGATCACAATTATTTGAATTTCAATTTTGTTCAACGTAAATTATTGTTCATCACGAAAATTTTGTCAAATATTTGGCTTGTCGTCGAGATTATTTGATTTGTAAAATTCATATTTACCCAGATTTTGAATTTTTGGAGATGTAAATTAATTATAAATTAGTAAAAATCATTTTGAGAAAATTTGTCACTGTCTTCAATATTATTGTCAGTTCTTCCGACACCGCTAAATTTGACAGTTGTTTAATGAAATATTGAAATAAAAGTTAAATGCGACATCGAATAGTTAAGCAACAGCTGTTCATCATTCAGGATTTTTCATGCAAAAAATTGTCTGAATAAATAATACAATTAAGAGCAGACGATTAACTCTTGCTATTAATGTCGTCGTTAAAAAATAGTAATTAATAATTTATGTAAAACAATCATTAACAAAATTTTATCTGAATGTAACCATTGACAAAATCTTACCTAAATATAATATGAAAGTATTTCCCGTTAAATTATTAATTTCTTTAAATTTAATAAATAAATAAATTGGTTAAAAAAAAAAAAAAAAAATATATATTAAATTGTCCGCGCTGAAAAAAATAAAGAAAAAAACTTGTTTTAATATAATTAATATTTTCTCTTAAAATAATGATTTAATTTAATTAAAAATGTCAAAAATAAATATTTCAGTTAAAATAATAAAATAAAATACAAAACGCCCTTGCGGAGACTCGATCCCACTGCCTCCGTATCCAAAGTCAAGCACGCTAGCACTGCACCACCCGTTCGCACTACGCTTCCTGTTTTGTTGGCTTTTATAGAAATAACTAAAACTAATAAAGGGCATATCTCACCCCCATGGGAGTTGTTGCAGCAAATTTGTACGGTACCCAATGTTTTGACCATGCTCTTTAACTTAAGGTTGGTTTGGTTTCAATAGCGATTTTACTAATTCATACTTCCCTTGTAAGTGTGCCTTCATTTACTTTTATATCAATGACAATGCAACGGTTCAAAATGAAAATATACGTAAAACCCCTTAGTGTTTTGCACCTTTTTGAAAGTAATTGGAAATCAAAATTTCTATTAACAATATCTTTCTGAGTTTTAAGAATGTTTGCTTGGGGATTTTTTTTACAGTTAGTCCTTACATTTAACTAATAAATTGTACTAAAGAAATTTTGCTGGCTGTTGCGTGTGCGCAGTTAAAAATTATTTAGTAAAAATGTTCATATTTTATCAAATATTTGATATTTTTATATTCTAATTGCAGTATGTTGTGTCTAATCTAATATTATAAGTTTTCTAAAAGTGATATTGATTTGGTTTTAGAACCATGCACGTAATAAACATAAAAAATAAGAAAAATTGCCGACGTTATTAAAGAAACTTTTGTATCTCTCTTAATATTATATAAGTCCAATTCTCCTATAAATTTACGTCTTTAATTAAAAGAAAGTTTATAATCATATACTTTAGCTACAACTTACTTCAAGTATTTTTTACAGAGTAATCCCAAAAAATTATATATTTTTGGATAATTTGTGAATGATACCCTTTTAGCCTTCGTGACAAAACTTTCAGTGGAATATACGTGGTATAACATATTACTTTTACTTCTAAAGTTTCAAGGGAAATCCATGAAGTATTTGTTTAGATATTCGAAAAAAGTCTAGACAGCTTAGCTATTGTCATCCGTCCTTAGTAATTGTTCTCCAGTGTACTTTATCCCTCTTAGTAACTACTTCAGTTTATCATATCTTTCGCAGTCATGTCGCAAGTTTACAGTGCTCGTCATTCTTTTATGCTCCTATTACACACAGCGGCGTTACACGCAACTTTCATTTGAGCCAATTTTTGCTGCAATTTTTGGAAGCTGAAAACCGAATTAGGTTGCAGTAGTTGAATCAAAAATTGTTGAAAAAACTGGTTTGCACGGTGTACAGTACATGTCAAGGCATACCTACTTATCGCTCTTTTAACGGGGACGACGTGGGAGAGCGAAGAGAACAACGGTGAATGAATAACTGCCGGCGTTGTCTTTTCTCGGCGCGTAATGCTGTTATTACACGGTATTAATTGAAGCGACAAAAATTGCCGCAACAAAGGGTCATCGCGCCTCCCTCCTTCTAACGTAATGCTATAGTTGCTACAGCATGAAGGAGTAGAAGAGACTTAAATGTCAATTAAAGCGTAACGTCATTTTGAGATTATTTCATTGGCTGCTAGAAGGGACATCGCTTACAAAGGGGACATCGCTTACGGCGATAAAATTGCTGCAACAGAAAAAAAGTTGCTTGTTTCGAGCAACACACTGGGAAACCATAGCGTAGTACTGTATCGCAGGTAGATTCAAGCAACTTTTGACGCTCGTGTAATATGAACATAAGGAGCTTTCTTCTCATTGTCTTATCGCAGTAGGAAAAGTTGCTCGTACGAACAACTTCTGACTAGCCAGAAAAAAATATTTGTATTCCCGATTCCTATTACAGTGGGCGTTGAGGTGATATGAGCCAACAAAATTGACTCAAATTAACAATTTGCTCAAAAGTTGTGCGAAAACTCGTTGTGTGTAATAGGAGCATTACTCTTTAATAAAGTTACAACTGTTCAAATTTCTTGAAAAATTACTTTTTAACATTATGCGTAATAATTCCCAGTACTTTGTTAATTGTTAATTATTTTTAAGATCATAGTTGTGAGAATGACTTTCTGTAGAGGGCAATAAATAGCTCATACCTTATGATATTGTAACTAACATTCTATAGATGGTTATAACCTTTTCTCTTCATTCGCTGTATTATTATTTTAAGTTCTGCAAATTTCTATGTTAATTTAAAAACCTATCCTTCTTCTGAACTTTATGTTTCTTCTTATAAGATAGTTTTGTATTTTAGGAGATGTGGATTGTTATTACTTTACATTAAATAAAATTTTTGATTAAAATTTAAATGTCTTTTCTTTTGATTTAGTACTTATATATATGGTAAAGAAAGTATTACTTATGAGTCAATTTTTTTTAAATCATTATTTTGCTTTGTTTACACATTTTGTGATCCTCTGGGTTAGAAAATAAGTTTTATAGACTAAAGATAAGTATTCAAAGACATTACGTCTATAGACGAAATATCTGGTAGATACAGTTTAATATATTTAGATTGCACTGAAGAAAATTATGCCTTTTTAAGTACAAAAATACATTTTACATAAATTATGGTACGGAAAATATCTATCCTTCATTTACAGAGGACCATACAAATAAATTCCGATACATTATATGCTATGTTTGGAAATAGCTCAGTAAATTTCAAACCGTGTCAAGGATTTTTTTTTTAATGCTGTGCTAAATTTATATATGGTGTTTTGTATGCATATAACTTATAGATAATAGACAGAGCTCTCAAAGCTAGTCTAATAAGTTTCACACGTAGCACAAAGATATTGGCCAATATCAAAATATAACACTGGAAAACGTATGAGAACCAACCCCCTTCTAAAAATATTTACCGACATTATTTTCTGATACCGTGTAATATTGCAAATATTTCATGATATCAATAAATGTCATTTTTTGACATCTCAGATGTCAACGTTGTCAGCCGTCTCAACGCATGCTCAAAAAGACCACATTGATTTTTTTTCCTAATGTGGACAAACATATATCGATATGCAAAAAAAAAAAAAAAAAAAAAAATCTTGCTTTTTGAATGCCGACAGACATTGCAAAATGTTGTGGAAATATTATTTTTACAACATTGGCCAATATTAATAAATATTAAATACAAGGTGATTATAATTAAAGTTACGATTTCAAAATGCTATAATTTTAAAACTACCCATCAGAGCGATTTGATATTTTACCAGAGCAATCTTGAGGCAATAAAATGTCGTTTGGCAAAAGAATGAAAGAAAAAAATAAATAAATACTTTCAAAATGTACCGTTAATTATTTGTAAAGTATTTGTTTCATGAAACTCTTCTTTTTCTCTTTTCACTATGACTTTTTCCGCTGTAAACACGTATATTTGTCTTTTTGCTAAAAAAAATTTTCTAGTAACCTCTTGAAGTCTATTGTTTCCTGCTATTCCATTGTGCTTCTAACAATATTCCTGTGTTTAATGAGTCCATTGAGGCGTTTCCTCTGACATTAACCTGACAGCGCCATCTACAGGAACATTTTGGAACTACTTTATTCCTCCCACAATCAAAATTTAATTGCCTCACGATTGCTCTGGTAAAACATCCAATCGCTCTGATGGGTAGTTTTAAAATTATAGCGTTTTGAAATCGTAACTTTAATTATAATCATATAAAGCAGTAAAAAATCATATTTATTAATATCTATCAATCAATCTATCTATCTATCTATCTATATATATATATAGTTTTCGGATCATAAGATTTATAAGTAATGAAAATAATTTTTTTAAATGCTTTTTCGTAATAACTTTAAATGATATCTGTCAAAACAGATAAATATTATAAGTTTGCCGTATAATACTCAGACATATTCAAAACATTGGTCAATATCTGTAGGACATTAGACAATAATTTTTCTGACACCTGGATTTAGAGAGTAGTTGTTTGGTCAGCAATTCACTGTATATATATGTATATATATTAAAGAAATTAGTGAAAGTCTGATATGCTTTATAAATGAAGCTAAATTATTCAAATGAGGCGCTGAAGGGTTGCGGGGAAATAAAACTGCTTGAGCTGATGTTTAAAAGGAACTAGAAATGTACGTTTACATGTGCCGCATATGTTACACCTGAATCTGTAATAATATGTCTCTAATTAATATAGGGTAAGAGAAAGTAGGGTAAGTGTTACACCAAGTTATATTTTTAATAGTTTTTTTTAATGGGTATTGTTAAATTGAAACTTACTTGTAAAATATTATAAAATGTTTACTACAATTTATTACGCAAAACTAATATTTTCTATTTTGATTTTCCGTTTTTTGATCCTTGAAAATGAAGTATTGTGATTTGCGTATTAAACAGCCAAGGAAAAATAAGATTTTGATTATTTGACAAAACGTTTTTTTCTCTGTATAAAGCAATATTCATTGTTGTTTCTCCAGAAAAATTTTCTTTTGGGAATTTTCTATTTAGTTAATAAATGTGCTCGTTTGTAAATTATAATTTTTTAAATAAAAAATAAAAATACACTTAGCCAAATGTCTACAAGGCTTATATTAAAACTAAGTATCACTAATTAGTTTAATATTTTCATTTTAATTATTTATTTAACAAGATTGATAATCACCAACATGCGTTCTCATTGTCTCTTGTGGGATTTTATTTGATGTTGTTGCTATCGATGATTATCGATTTATAAAGAAGCCAACAAATTTTGTTGTATTTTATCGGTTGCCGCTAGATGGCGATAGATGTGCAGACCTATGAGCCATATTTCTATCATTTGCGAGTCATAGGCCTAATTAACAGTGGGAATTCGCATCGTGAGTGTTCCATGAAAATAAAGTACAAGTCATGATAAACTATATATTTTATAGAAAAACAAACATTACAGTACGAACTTATTTACATTCACAACATGTTTTTAGGAAAAATATTTAGTCTTACAAATCTTTCACTCTTCATCTGAAACCGAATTCCAATCCAAAGATTTTTTTCCCCCGTAATTGTATTTTCTATCCCTAAAATAAATTATTTAACAATTTTTAGAAAACAATCACACTTCATAGCGTAAATCCCATTTTCTTCACAGTGTTGAAATGTTTATCGGATTTTTAGACAAAAACCTGTTCCATTTTTTGTTGTACTTGAGACATTGGAGAACTGTATTTCGATGCTGAAATTTGGGGAAGAGCATAATTAAAGGGTGGAAGGAACGATGTTTTGGGTAGATATCCTGAAAAATCTTCGAGAAGCTTTTGTTGAGCAGTTGGAATGTCTATATTTTTCTGACTAATTTGAGCAATATTAGTTAAAGTTTTCTTTGAAACAGTTTTAGATGAGTCTGGTATAGAGAAAGGAACAGTTTCTTGTACAGATCTGAATGCTTCTGGTTTTACTAAGGAACTCTGTTCAAGTACATCTTCAACTTTCAATTGAGTTTGCCTGCTGATACTCGGAGCTTTCATGGATGATGCTTTTTTAAAAGGATCATCAGGAAGGTTCATTATAGATTCCTGAATTGGAGCATCGACTCCATATTGGGAAAATTCTGGCGTTACTCTGTCCTGAGTGACTTTGCTACCAAATGTATTGGCATATGCGGAAACTCCACCTTCAGCATTTCTTTGAATAGAACTTACTCTTAAACCACCTAATATGTTTTCCGATGACGATCTAGAAGGTGACTCATCAGTTCTCGTAACGTCAATATAATTTAGGGAGCCGGAAACTGCAGGTGAACCTCTGATGTTTGCCTGGCTTCTCAAGCTGGATGTTACAGAGGATGTTCCTGTTCTAAGATTTCTTGTGGAAAGCATTTGAACATTGCCTGAAGTATCAGAATTTTGAATACTTCTTGAATAGCCACCATCCGAAACTATAGGCCGCAAATTCTCATCAAATATTTGACCTTCTTTTAGTCCATCAATGCTGATTTCCTTTCCGTTAAAAAGTGCTGTACCGGATGCAAGAGATCCACTAGACCTAACTCCTTGAAAAGTCTGAGAAAGACCTTGAGTAGATGACACGCCAGAAGATAAAGGTCCTGCTCTTACATTTGATAAGGATTGTACAGCTGATGCTGATCTTGAACTAGTGATACCGGACGATCTCAATCTATTTGATTGAAATTGTTGTGAAGGTCTTGATACTGGTTTAGACTCAATGTTTGCAGGTAATATTCCAGAAATTTGTCCTGAACTTGAACGCGAAGCTGAATTTCCAAGTAGTGTACCCGATGTTCCTGACATTATTGGGCGTAAATTTTCGTCAAATAATTGGCCTTCTTTCAAACCATCAATTTTGACTTCTTTTCCGTCAAAAAGGGCAGTGCCAGATGTTAGATTTCCACCTGATCTGATTCCAGTAACTGCCTGTGAACTTCGTGCAGGCAAAGCTCCAGAACGTACATTGGTAGTAGATATTGATTCCCTATTTAAAGTTCGGGAACTGCTAACTGTACCAGTTGAGGAACTTGAAACAGGTGGTCTTATTCCTCCAGCCTGAGATCTTTGAGGAGTTCTCATACGAGGTTTTGGAGCGAGGTTTTGAGAAGTAATACTAGTTCTTTGTATTGATCCAGGTATATTTAACGATTTTTCAGCAATACCGGAAATTCCAGAAGTGATAGGTTGTAAATTCTCATCATAAAGTTGACCTGGTTTTATTCCTTCGACATTGATTTCTTTTCCATCAAACAGTACTGAACCAGATCTTCCTCCACCTATTGTTTGAGAAGTTCTCTGTGCTGAAGAAACACTTGTATCTATCGTTCCTCTTCTTAAATTTGGTGCTGAATTTAATGTTCTGGAGCTACTAACTGAACCGCCGACAGAACTTGTAATAATAGAGGACCTTGAGCCTCCAACTTGAGATCTTATTCTTGGTTTAGGTACAGCACCTCCAGAAAGAGTACTGCTAATTTGACCTTGGTTTTGTACTAGTGTCATTCTTCCTGGTAATTCCCTCGAAGTTCCTGAAGTAATAGGTTTTAAGTTTTCATCAAACATTTGACCTTCTCTCAATCCATCGATAGCAACCTCTTTCCCATTGAATAGTGCTGTTCCAGAAATTCCAGAAGTCTGAGATCTAGCTCCAACCAATGCTTGAGAACTTCTTGTTGTAGAGGAGATAGAACTGGTCAAACTTCCAGTCCTTATCCCCGCAGTTTGTTGAGTACCCGATGAACCTGATATTCTTGAGCTAGTAAATGCTCCAGTTGAGGAACCACGGCTAACAGCTTGTCCTATACCTGAAGTTACAGTTCTTTGTTGTGATCTGACTCTAGGTTTTGGAATATTTTTCAAAGGGGGTTTCGGAACACTTACTGTAGAGGAGACCCTACTTAATTGGGCAGATGATATACCTGCAGGTCTTTGAGCATTTATTCCAGAAGATCCTGGTAATATTGGTTGTAAATTTTCGTCAAACATTTGTCCTTCTTTTACCCCGTCAATACTTATCTCTTTTCCGTTGAACAGTACCATACCAGAGTTCAAAGAACTTATTGGTCTTACTGCTTCTAATGTTGAAGAACGTCCCATTTCTGATGAAATAGTATTGGTCAAAGGTCCAGATCTTAAAATTGGATTAAATTGATTTAATAGTGTACCACTTCTTGAGTTACTTCCAGAACTACTGGATGTGCTAACAGCTGAAGATCTTAATCCTCCTGTTTGAAGTCTTTGAGGTGATCTTGATTTGGGCTTTAAATCGGCAGTAGGAACTCTTGATGGGATAGTGCTAATTTGACCTGAGCTTAATACACCTGAAGATGTTTCAGAAATTATTCCTGCTGATCCAGGTAGTATTGGTTGCAAATTTTCATCAAACATCTGACCTTCTTTCATCCCGTCTATGCGTATCTCTTTTCCATTGAACAATGCCATTCCAGATGCCAAAGAACCACCTGATCTTATTGCTCCACCGGGTTGTGATATTCCTGCTTCATACGAAATCACATTACTGATAGGTCCAACACCTCCTGTTGATGTGCGTTGAGATGACAAATTTGATACTCCGCCCACAGTCCTAGACGTACTGGTAGTTCTTAATCTTCCTGCTTGTGTTAATTTTGCTTCAGGACTTTGTGCTATATTTCCAAAAGAAGTCCCACTTATATCTCCAGAACTTGTAATTATTCCTGATCTTTCTACTCCTTGAATTCCTGGCAATACTGGCTGTAGGTTTTCATCAAACAACTGACCCTCTTTCAGACCATCAACGTTGACCTCTTTTCCATTAAATAGTACTTTACCAGACATTAAAGAGCCCCCAGAACTAATTCCTGCCATTTTTTGAGAATCCTCTTGTGCAGATGAAATAATACTACTGAAAGGTGCAGCATTTACTACAGGTTTAGGTTTAGTCAACACTGTAGTGGATGTTCTGTAACGGCTAGCTGAACTTTTGGATGTACTAGACATTGACGAAGATCTCACTCCAGCAGATTGGGATCTTTGTGGAGCTTTTACATTGGGACCTGTTGCTGAAATTCTTGAAGAAACACCACTTATTTGTCTTGTAGTACTGACTGATGATCCAGGTGTTAAGGGTTTTAAATTTTCATCGAATAACTGTCCTTCTTTAAGTCCTTCAACATTAACTTCTTTTCCATTGAATAATGCCGTTCCGGTTGTTAAAGGTCCGACAGATCTAACACCTTCAACTGTTTGAATACGTCTTTGTCCAGATGAAATTGTAGTTAAAGATCCTGCCCTTACATTAGGTGTAGATTGAGGCAACGAACTTCGTGTTCTGGACCTACTAACTGTACCTCTAGATGTGCTAGACACAGTTGAAGATCTTAATCCAGCAGACTGTGATCTTTGTGGAATTCCTGCTCGGGGTCTAGAGGCTGCACTTCTTGAAGGAACACCGCTTACTTGTCCTGTACTACTAATTGATACTCCAGACGTTATGGGTCTTAAGTTTTCATCAAACAATTGTCCTTCTTTCAGACCTTCAACGCTTACTTCTTTTCCATTGAATAATGCTGTTCCAGTTGCAAGAGATCCACCAGATCTAACACCTTCAACTGTCTGAGTCACTCTTTGTCCAGATGATATTGTTGTTAAAGGACCAGCTCTTACATTAGGTGTGTATTGAGACGTTAAACTTGATGTTCTAGAACTACCAGTTATACCGCTGGATGTGCTAGACACAACTGAAGATCTTAATCCAGCAGACTGTGATCTTTGTGGAACTCCTGCTCTGGGTCTAGAGACTGCACTTCTTGAAGGAACACCACTTACTTGTCCTGTACTACTAATTGATACTCCAGACGTTATGGGTCTTAAGTTTTCATCAAACAATTGTCCTTCTTTCAGACCTTCAACGCTTACTTCTTTTCCATTGAATAATGCTGTTCCAGTTGTAAGAGAGCCTCCGGTTCTAACACCTCCAATTGACTGAGTCACTCTTTGTCCTGATGATGTTGTTGTTAAAGATCCTGCCCTTACATTAGGTGCAGATTGAGGCAATGAACTTGATGTTCTGGATCTACTAATTGTACCTCTGGATGTGCTAGACACAGTTGAAGATCTCAATCCAGCAGATTGTGATCTTTGGGGAATTCCTGCTCGGGGTCTAGAGGGTGCACTTCTTGAAGGTACACCACTTACTTGTCCTGTACTACTAATTGATGCTCCAGACGTTATGGGTCTTAAGTTTTCATCAAACAATTGTCCTTCTTTCAGACCTTCAACGCTTACTTCTTTTCCATTGAATAATGCTGTTCCAGTTGTAAGAGAGCCTCCGGTTCTAACACCTCCAATTGACTGAGTCACTCTTTGTCCAGATGATATTGTTGTTAAAGGTCCAGCTCTTACATTAGGTGTGGATTGAGATATTGAACTTGATGTTCTAGAACTACTAACTGTACCTCTGGATGTACTAGACACAGCTGAAGATCTTGATCCAGCTAACTGAGATCTTTGTGGCGCTCTTGCACTTGGTATTGCTGCTGCGCTGCCTGAGGGAATATTACTTATTTGTCCAGAACTGGAGAAAGATGCACCAGCTGTTAAAGGTCTTAGATTTTCGTCAAATAGTTGTCCTTCTTTCAAACCATCTATATTTACTTCTTTACCATCAAATAACGCTGTACCAGAAGGTAATGAACCAGATGTTCGAGTTAAACCCGTTACTTGAGAATATCTTCTTGAAGTTGTGATGCTAGCTCTTGAAGATTCTCTTCTTACGCCTGTATCGGCTACTACACCAGATACTGTATACGGATTAGGACTTTCTATTGTATTTCTGGTTACACCACTTATTGCAGATGTTCTTAGTACTCCGGCTTGAGCACTTTGTGGTGCTCTTATTCTAGTTATAGTGGCTACATTTTCAGGAATTTCAATTCTTCCTGTATTAGATAATACAGGTCGTAAATTTTCATCAAAAATTTGTCCTTCTTTTAGCCCATCAATTGCAATTTCTTTTCCATTAAATAATGCAGTACCTGATGTAATAGAACCACCTGATGTTCCACTCACACCTTGATAACTTTGTTCAGACAAAACATTTGAAGATAATACTCCAGCTCCTACATTTGGAGTAGATTGAGACGATAAGCTTAATGTTCTAGAACTGTCGAAAGATGATGTACTTGCACTGTCAGTGACTCTAGTTCTTACGTTTCCCGACTGTGATCGTTGCGGGGATCTTCCTTGAGATCTCATTGCAACTGACTGCATACGTCGGAATGTTTCTGTATTTCCAGGAGATAAAGCCGCAGATCCAGTTGTTGGAGTAGAACTTGATCTAATATTGACTAGAGGATTTGTTGATGCGGTAGAACTTGTTCTTGTTAGTGCTCCGCCCCGAATATTACTTGTTCTTGTTGCAGATGTTCCTGACGTAGAGGTCATCGAGTTGCGCCCTCTAATGCTTTGCAAAATTTTTATCCCCTCGTCATTTAAAGCTATTCTGCCATTTTCATTTGTTATCCCACCTGCGTTCTGAAGAGTTTGGAGTGTTTTTTCGTCTAATATCATTTCGCCAAGTTCGTTCACTAGTTCTGTTCCTGATGAGTCACCAAGAGAATTGAACAAAAGTCCTTGACCACCAATTGATGATGAAATTCCTCGTTCAGAGCTTAACGCAGCAGCGTTTATCACAGGCGATGTTAAAGTATTCCTTCTTGTAGCCTCAACGAAAGACAAAGGAGCATTAGAAACTCTCTTCAAATCAACGCTTTGTTGTGCAGTTTTAAGGTTTGTTTTTAAACGAAGATTTGATGGCTCAGCAGTTTTAACAGTAGTTTTAACAGTCTTCGTAACTACTGACGCTGAGGGATCTTCAGATGACTTCACAGTTTGTATGACAGAACGAGCTATTGGAGTATCTCTTAGTTGTTTGTCGTCTTGTGAAAATCTTGTTGGCATAGGGTCAATCATTTTTACAGTCTTAATTTGTTTGGTACCAGAAACTGGATCCTGGACAGTTTTTATAGTTTGAACAACAGGGCGGGATATAGGATCTCTCCCTGGAATATCTTGCTGGGAGAATCTTGTTTTACCGGTTGCCGCTGACTTTATGGTTTTTACACTTTGAATGGAGCCTGATGCAGGGTCTTCAATGGTCACCTGATCTTGTATGACTGGAGATGAAGCAGCATGATGTAAGCCTGGTGTCAGATGAGTCTTCCCAGGTGTAGCTGCAGCAGTTTTAACTGTATGATGTAGTGCAGCTCCTCTAGCTAAAAAAGATGCATTTAAATCAGTATAGCATAAAAGTAAATTAAATTATATGAATAGTAATAAAAGTTATGAAATTGAAAATAGAATGTTAATGAAGTAAATATTTAAGTTTGTTTTTTTTCATTTTAAATTCTCCCAGGTAGCGCTCGTCGACCTAGCCTTTCGACATTTTTCGTTTTTTTCTCTGAAATTTGTGCGAATTTAGGGCTAGAACACCTTAGAAAGACCACCCTGGTGGGCACACCACCCTAGGTCTAGTACCCTCGTGTAGTCAATGGACCATACTCTCAAAACACAAAATCGTAATCTGAAATCTAAAACATCAGAAAAATTTAACTTCATATTTTTACGAAATTGTACTGGATTATCAGTCGAATGATCTGATAAGGCAGTTTATCATTCTATGCAAATCTGATTCGACTGAGTTTAAAGCGATTTCCTTTTTATTTTATTTTCTTCTTATTTATTTTTTTTAAACACTTTGAACCATGAAGAAATTAAGTTATACAAAACTTCAAACCGAAAATTTTTATTCGAATTACCTCAAACACTTACCTGTATATTTAAATAATTGTTACCAATTAGAGAAATAAAATGATGTTATTTTATTAAGAAAACAATGTCTTGAAATTTTATGTAAAAAAAGGGGGCGGGGATATTTCAGTATTATATTAATTTAATATTATTATTTTAATATAATACATAGAAAATCTAGAATCTCAAATTAGCCTTAATATAAATTTTTATTAAGATTTCTCAAACAACGTTGACATAAAATTCAGTTTATTATTGAAAAACTCTCAAGAGTATAATCTGTTATTTACAAAGTAAAAAATATAATGCTATTGAATAGTAAAATGCGATTTATACACTACCTACAGTCGGTAACAAAAGTGTCCGAACACTAGCAAAAATTCCTATGTGAAAAAAGTGCACTTCATACGGTTTTGTTAAATAAATCCTTATCGGATCCTGTTCTTACACTGACTAAGAACAGGATTCGACAAGAATTTATTTAACAAAACCGTATGAAGTGTACTTTTTTTTACATAGGAATTTTTCCTAGTATTCGGACACTTTCGTATTTGGAAGCTTTGTCAAATATATAGGAAATTTTTTTATGAATCATCTTGAAACTTTGGGAGAGTAAAAAGAACATTTCACACCTCATCTATTTTGACAAAAGTTGTATCCTGAAGAGGAAAAGGACACCAGTCAAAAATTAAAACAAAAATCAAAATATTTTTCATCACCCTGTAAAATGAAATGCTTGAAATACGTTTTAGCGGTAGCATGTGATTATAGGGATTGTTCTAATTCTCTGTATAAATTTTTATGAGGCTACCACATATATTAATGGAGATATAACTGTTTCTTTAAAAAATCGCACAAAAAACTGTCAGTTTTTAAATTATAACCCAGTGCAAAGCCATTTTTAGGAAATTTGGCATAGTACATTAAATGCAGAATAGAAAAAAATTAAATATCTAAATTTTCAACAACGCATGCGCAAGCTTCATAAACATTTCATTTGCATAATTTAATAGCCAGATGTATTAAGCTACTTACATGAAAACCCCAAATATTATGCAAATTCAAATAGTTGAGAGTTATAGAACGAACAGAATTTCAGTTTCTCTTAAAACAAAAGCTAAACTATAAGGGGTTTCACCAAAACTAAATTCAAAAACTGGCGTACAACCAATAGAAACATATTATAACTTCTTCACACACCACAAATTTTAAGTCAGCGCAACCGGTTTCGAAAGGACGTAGCCGTTCTTCATCAGGTGCAAACACGTGCTACTGTTACGCCTCCAAGGCAGTAGCACGTGTTTGCACTTGATGACGTGTTTGCACCTGGCCGGCTTTTTTCCAAATGAAAAAGCATCACTTTTTCCCTTTCAAGGATCAATCTATGTCTTATTACTATATCTATGCTCTCAACTATTTGAATTTGTACGAATAAGTAGCTCAATACATTTGGCTATTAAATTATGCAAATGAAATTTGTTAAAAGCTTGCGCATGCGTAGTTAAAAATTATTTAGTAAAAATATTCATAGCTCGCAAGATATTTAACATTTTTGCATTCTGTTTGCGGTATGCTGTGTCTAATTGCTTTAATGCTGTGCCAAGTTTGCTAAAAATGGTTTTGCAGTGGGTCTAATATCCTACTTGTTATAATTTAAAAAGTGACTTTTTAGAAATTTTTTAAAGAAACCGTTATATATCAATAAATATATGCGGTGGCTCCACAAAAAAAAAAAAAAAAAAAAAAAAAAAATACATATACAGATAATTAGAAGAATCTTTAAAGACATTTTGTCTTTAGCCTATGATTATAAAGCATTACTTTTTACAGGATGATGCAAAACATTTTTATTTTTATTTAATTTTTTACCGGTCCCCTTTTCCTCTTCAGGAAAAAACATTTGCTGAAATATACAGTCGATAACAAAAGTATCCGAACACTAGCAAAAATTCCTATGTAAAAAAAAGTAGATTTAATACTGTTTTGTTAAATAAATCCTTGTTGAATCATGTTCTTAGACTGACTAAGAACACGATTCGACAAGGATTCATTTAAAAAAACAGTATTAACTCTACCTTTTTTATATAGGAATTTTTGCTAGTGTTCGGATACTTTTGTTACCGACTGTACGAGGTGTAACATGTTCTTTATACTCTCAATGTTTCAAGATGATTCCTGCAGAATTTTTCTAGATATTTGACAGAACGTCTAAATTCGAAAGTGTCCAAATACTTATCGGTAGGTGGTGTAGTAGAGAAAATATTTAACAAAATATTCAGGTACAATATAAAATACCTGAGATGTCTATTTCGATTTTATGGTTTATTGAATTTAATAACTTTTGTCAACATTAGACAATTTCAAATTATAATGGTGATTTTTTTTTTTTTTTTTAAACTCTTCTGTTAACAGGAGTTTTGTTACATTATGTATATATAGAGGACAGTGGGGATGAATGGGACGCAGGATAAATGGGACAATAGCAAAATTTTTATCTTTTGCAAGCGCTAGAAACTTGACAACTTTCTGATATATGGCAGTACTGAGGTCATTCATCAAGTGTAGTATCAGAGTTGTGCTGTCTATTGAAGGGCAGAAAAAAATCAAAGTGTCTTTTTTTGCTTCCAGAGTAAGTTTTTACTGATTCAATTAGATAGTAGTTAAAAATTAACTATTTGCTTAAAGTTAATATAACTCATATATGCTGAAAAGGCATAATTTTTTATTGTGTTTTTGATATTCAAGAAGAATATTAACAATTGTTCCTTAGGCCAATTTCATGTTTTATATGATCATGTGGCGGGGAAATGAATGGGACATTCCCCACTGTGTGCTAATTTAAAATTGTACAAAGAATTATATTAAAACAAATCGTAAATAGATATTCAATATTTTTATAACCTGTAGCTCAATAGTTATAACATGGAATTTAAAAAGTAGCATGGATTTAGAGAAAATAGATTGAAATTAATTCTTCTGATTTTTGTTTATAATAATTATGATTAAAAAAATTAAAAGTTAGAATATTCAATACAACTTAAATCAATAATATCATTAATTAAAAAAATAAATAAATAAACTAATGATAATTGGACTAAAATCACAATTTCAATCAAGCTGATTAAATAAATCCTGGTGATTATTAATGTAATACCGAATAGAATGTAATAAGCATCAGTCGGAAACAAAAATTCATCTGGATAATTTGTACTCTATTATAATGATTTATATCTTTCTAGTGTCTTATTTATTTTTAGATTAGATCTTATTAGATTAAATTACCAAAGCCTAGAGCACTAGGAACTGTGCGAACCGAAGGACTTTTGCCTTTTGATGTTAATTTGAGTCAATACATCAGTTTATGTTAATTTCAGTAACTTCATAGTGTGTAATAAAATCACATAAAACAATTTAACTCTAAAAATTTATTTACTTTCCATTTTGTTTTCTTTTCTTTATTAACTCCAGTCCTGTTCCAATGTTACCCCATAGGTGGGGATGAATGGGACAATGCACGTGCATATAAAAAAAAATTATTATTTAATTAAAAATGATAACTTTTTATTAAAGTTAGTATGTTTATATGTAACTCATTACTGAAGTGTACTTATGAGCAATGTTATAAAATTCTGAATTACATATGGTGAACGCTATTAATAAAAACATGAAATATGTCCCATTCATCCCCACTCTCCCCTATATATATATATATATATATCATTTTTAATTTTTCTTAACAATGTCTGGAAACGAAAATACTGTTTTGGAATTTTATTTTCGAAACTGAATTTTCGATATATGTGTGTGTTTTGAGTTCTTTGTTCCCATTAAAACATCGGAAGGAAGAACACGAATCAGTCCTTGCTGCTTTCCTTTCGATGTTGTAATAGGAATCGAGTTTAACCAAGTACTCATAAGCGGAATTTTCAAATAAATAAATAATAACATTGATTCTGAATTGCACACATTAGTTTCAAGGTGTTCCGAAAATATTTACGGAAATGTAAGCATGGATAGGCAATTCTTATTGGCAAATATAGGGTAGTTATGGTTAGCTTTTCACTATAAATAGCCTCTTGAAGCTAATACGAATGAGAAAATTGACATCAAATTTATTATAAGAACGATTCATGAGTTGCACAAAATGTGTTGTTGGAGTTAAAGCTTATTGACTATACTCTGTTTCCTTAAGATAGACGGGTCAAGGTCATAAATCTCTCCCACTATAAGAAAGGAGAATCAGGGATTGTCCAGTTTCTCCCTTTTTTTTTTTTTAATAACATTGCATTTAGGGAGGAAATATTCTGGGTAGAGTCTTTTAAAAGCAGGTGAAGTGATGTGTAGAAAAAGAGAAAAAAGTTTTGTATCACTCGTAACCAAGCAACCTAGAGGGGAAAAGGAGAAAGCGGATAACCTTGAACCGCCTTACTTGAGGAAAAAGACTATAGTTGAGGTTCTAGTTCTGGGTGGCGTGTCTTCCACGGGCATATCACCCCAGTAATGCCAGATTGGGGATTTTGTCCCCATTTTGGGGATTTTTGAGGCTTCTGTGGACCAAATGTTTGTGGGGACTTTTTTGGGGAATTCTAAAATTTTTGGAGACAAATCTGGGGAGTTCAACTTTCTGTCAATGTTGGCAACGTAATGATTTACCCCTACGACTGAGGACTTTCAATAGCTTTATTGTTATTTGGGGATTTTTTTTTCAAAAATTGCCTTCATTTGGGGAAAAATGTGAGCCTAAATCTGCTAGATATACATACAGAGGCCGTTCACACATTTTTTAGACGATTTTATTTCGCAGTAAGAAAAAATCGTTTGCATGGAGAATTTTATTTTCACAACAGTTATATTTTTGGAAGTTTTATTTATCTTCTGATACTTATAATTTTTGTTTAGATGGAAAAATGCGCTTTTAAAATGGCAGTGACTGGAAGGATAGGTTTCCACTCTTTCCAAAGATAGTTTTTAGTGAAATCTTTATGAAAAGGATTTATCAGGAGAAAAAGGGAAAAATGTTGCAACAACAGATGAATCTTGGGTCTATTTAAGTGGTTGCAATAAAAAAAGGTCAATTTATTATCACAAAAGTGGAGAAAAAAAATTGCTACATGGTTCAAAGCATCAAAAGAGAGTTTTTCTAAAGGATTTATGATTGCCACTGGTTTTTTCATACAAGCGCAAGATAAAAGCAAAAAAATGTGACAAAAATGTCAAAATCAACTCTAAATACTCTCAAGAACATATTTTAATTCCAATTTAAAAAAATGAAAATCCAGATCTTTATCCACAATGCTATCAATCCGTTGAACTGTATCAAGACAAAACAAGCAGCCACACATCGCAATCTGCAACTGCTTTTGTAGAAAAAAATGGAACAAAAAACGGGAATTAAAACCACACCCTTCACTGACATTCCTGCTAAATCTTCTGATGTATCACTGTTGGATTTTTGTGTTTTTCGACTCTTAAAATCAACATTATCCAAACACCGACCTACAACGCTTTGTGGACTCTGGAAAGCCGTTCAAGAAGAGTAAAAAAATATACCTCTTCCGATATTATAAAAAGCATTATTATCATAGAAATTATGATGTAGAATGTTAGTTAAGAACAAGGGCTATCAAACTGAACAAATAAAACACGAAATATGAGTGAAATTGCTTCAGTACACTCCATCAAAATCCTCTAAAAAATGTGCGAACAGCCTCTGTATTTTTTTTTTCAAAAATTTTTTTTTTCCCTTTTTAGTAGAAATCAAATTGGGGATTTTTTCGAAAAAAAAAAACCCTGATTTGGGGAAATTTGAAGACCTGTTTGGGGAAATAATTTTCGACCATCTCGCATCACTGTATCACCCATCTTTCTAAGATAGTCCAGGCAACGAAGGCCAAAATTTGACGAATAGGGAAAAAAAATCGTGTAGTTTTGAAATTTTGCATACTCATAGTCGAGAGGGTCCTGAACAATATACTAAAAGTCCCCGCCCGGGGTGGGTGAGCGGAAGGCAGGGGGGCATTTAAGGGGGGCACTTTTCAATTTTTATTAAATATCTTAAGAACTATCACATTTAGAGAAAAATATCAATTACAAAATTAATCTACGTAAAGTTTCCTACAAAAATGTATAGTACATTTTGTTTGTATGATCAGTAGTTTAGAAGATATAGGGGGATGAAATAACACATTTTCTTGAAAAATTATTTTTTGCAATAGTAAAATCAACTTAATTGTGCAATTAAAAGGGTTCTTGTCAAATACTTTCTAATGTACGAAACAAATATATACATAGGGAACATGCAAGGATAATACAGCATGTTTTGTAAGTTTTAAGTAATTTTAAGGCAAGTGGCGGTTTGAGTAAAAATCCAGATTACGACGACCCAAAACTGATCAACATAAAAAAAAACGTGTAGTTTTGAAATTTTGCATACGCATAGCCAAGAGGGTCCTGAACAACATACTAAAAGTCCCCGCCCGTGGTGGGTGAGCGGGGGGCAGGGGGGGAAGAGGCCTTGCGCTTCCAAATTATCTGAAAAGCGGAAGGCCCGGGTTCGATTCCCGGTTCTGGTATTTTTCACATAGTTGGTATAAAAAATCAGCCTTCCACTCCAAATCATTTCAAATGAACTTTCATGGTTGATGAATAAATTTTTAAGTTAAAAAAATTTAGTGGTCTATTGGAGTTGTGCCATTATTAATAATGTCACTTGATATAGCTATGTTTGCAGTCTCGGTGACTTTGCCAACGAATGTTATGTGAGAAATGCTTAGCTGATAATCAGCCAGGGTAGCTCAATGGTTTGAGCATCCGCACGTAAAGCGGAAGGCCTGGGTTCGATTCCCGGCTCTCGTATTTTTCACATAGTTGGTATAAAAAATCACCTTTCCACTCCAAATTACCTTAAATGAAAGCGGAAGGCCCGAGTTCGATTCCCGGCTCTGGAATTTTTCACATAGTTGGTATAAAAAATCAACCTTCCACTCATGGTTGATGAACAAATTTCTAAATTAAATGAAAATTGCTATTTTAAATTAGTGGTAATAAAATTTACGCCCATTGAAATCCCTGAAACCCTGAATTTGACCTTTAACCAACTGACTCATCTTTGCCACCCTCTCTTATATTCCCGTAATAGAGCAAGGCTCCGTCTAGTGTAATAATAGGTCTATGGATAAAAGCTCTCTATTTCCTAACAACGTAAACTACCGGAAATTAAGAAAACGGTGCAAAGTGAACTTGATAATGAACTTAAATATGCGAGAACACGTATGTGGATTGCAAAAATTCTTTTCACTGCCTCTCCTCAACAATCTTAATATGCCACAAGCAATTTCTCAAATTTCTTCTTCCCATACAAGGATACGCGTAAAGTCTTGAAGATGAGCAGCTGACCACCCACCCTCGGCTATTAAAAACTATGTCAAGGCCACTCATTAGCACCCATTTCCATGTTTTTTACGAATTAAATGCACGTTTTTGGGATTTTATTTGGAAGAAACAGTTTGTGAATATGTTTGTGACCTTTTTATTTGTTTAAGACCTGTCATACGTTGACATTTCATGGTTGAAACAATCTTAGTGCGTATGGTTGTTTGTACGGAAGTATAAATGTCTGATAAATAAACAGCCTAAAGCAAAAAATAAAGCTTTATTAATCGCTCATTTGAAAAAAAAAAAAAAAAAAAAAAACGTATTTTTTAGAAAATTTGCAAACTCGTGATAAAAATGACTTAAAATCAGATTTTGGTATTTTTAACTACAGGCGATCCTCCACATTTGCAAACAAGTCACGATTGTCAGTGTAGTATTTTTGACTTTTCGATAGTCTTCACAAAACACACAATATGGGCTAAGATCGTTAGAAAGACTCGCAACGGAGAGCATCTCAACCTAGGTCTGTCGAGCAGGAAATTCGCCTTATCCGTACACTACCACCTCCACCTCCACTTTGACTTTCACTTACAGTAATTGGTTGATAAAAAATTGTGCGAATGTTGAATGCGTAAAGCATGAGAAATGTAATAATAGTAATAATAATAAATACGGGCTAAGATCTTTAGAAAGGCTTGCAACGGAGAGCATCCCAACCTAGATCTTTCGAGCAGGCAATTCGTTTTATCCATACACTACCACCTCCACTTCAACTTTCGCGTATAGTAATTGGTTGATAAAAAATTGTGCGAATGTTGAATGCGTAAAGTATGAGAAATGTAATAATAGTAATAATAATAAATAAACATAAATCGGAATTTTAAAAATTGTATTTATCAATAATTTTGTTATTGAAATAATTAAGCTAAAGAATGTTTTATCGCTTTCAGGTTTCATTTTGAAAATGAGCAAGAATTAGTGAGATATCGAATTCCCCGCATTTCTTTATTAAATATATATATATATATGTATATTCTACAATATGCTGTATCTTTAATCCCATATATACTCGATTCTTCAATATTGTTCTTTTTTTCACAAAACTGAAGATTTCATTGAAAAACTTATATCGTGCAAACAGCCGATTGGAGCAAAATATTTACCACTTTCAAAACATCGAATGTCCCACCAGAAATTAGGAGGTTGTGCTGTCCCAGCTGGTAAGAGAGAAGCTCTGGGTTCGAATTCAAGTTACGTTTGTTGACCTAACCGTTCAGAAGTACGCATGGTTTTCTTCGAAACTCACGTAAATAAGAGCTAAGGTCCCATATAAAGACTTCCATAGAAGTCATGCTAATAGAAGCACCCTGGAAGGTATCCTGACTTCTAATGGAAGCTAGAAATTTAGCAAAATGTCTTATCTTAGGCCCTAATTAAGGTAAAATACGAGAATCTTCCGAAATTTAACCCTTAAGGGGGTGAAAGGGGGTGTCGAAATTTTCGAACCTCATCTCTCTCTGCCGTGAGTTTCAGTAGAAATTTGTAAATTATAAAAATGTCTCGTTTTATAGGTCCTAATTAAGTTAAAAGACGAAGATCTTCCAAAATTCAGTTCTTAAAAGGACAAAAAGGGTGTTTTCGGGTGTTTCTCCACAGGTCATTTTTCTTGATTCAATAGAAGAAAGCACTGGATTCGTAAAAACTTTTGACTTTCATTTATCCGCGGATTTACACTTTTTGAGAGCTACAGAACACGATTTACCCCTTTTTAGAAAATACCTATCTGTGTATGTGAGACAAAAATTTTGTGGCAACGGTATCTCAGGAACTACTTCAATGAACTTCATATAAATTTAGAGTAAGTCTGGGATAGATGGCCATAGTTTTCAAAGATTACAATAAAAATTCTTAAAATGTAAGTATGTATATTTAAAAGTCTTATACATGGGCTCATAATATTTTGGCAAAAAGTAATTAAATATTGAGAAAAAAAGGTGGTAAATATAATTTGAAATTTAAAAGGCAGATGGTCATCTCTCCTTTAAGTCGAGGAGAGATAGACATCCAACCCAAGAAAGAAAAAACGAAGTTAAAATAACACATTTTATGTAGTTAATCATGGAAAACACACAGAAATTTGTAAAGATGCAATTATACCGCGGAAAATGAGAGAATAAAATTGGAATAAACAGAATTTGAAGTATTAATTCAATCTTTCACTTTTTGTAAAATTCTACCACGTTTTTGGCAATTGTCCTGATACTTTTTACACGTTTCATGGAAACACTTCAGGCGCCTTATGCATTTTATCCAGCCTTTCGTTTTGGTAGTGCTATCGTATTTGTATTGTATTCTTCTCCACAATCAACACAATGATCCTCATCAAATTCTATTCCCTTAGAATCTGTAGTATCTGATAATTTCAGATGTACTTCATCTTCTTCGCTGCTGGAAGTGTCGTGTTTTTTATTTTTTTTCTTCCGTTTATTTTAGACTTTTTCGGGGTTTTAAGCTTTTTTACTAACTTTGTCTGTTTCTGGGATGAAAGTTTCCGAGTTTTTTCAATATTTTCTGGTAATGTCAAACCATAGCTACTCATTTGTCATTAAACGTGCCATAAATACCATAGGTACGTTTTCTAACTGCTTTTGTCAGGGTTACATTAGGAACTGGTGCGATATCATAAAGTACTTTTGTTAGTGATGGTACACCATTATTTTTTGATGTTTTATAGGTGGCCAACTCTCTTCGATTTGGTGTGGGCATACCTTCTAAAATTAAAGGAAAGACATCCACTCAATTTAAAGCGCCACTTCGCCATTGTACGTCCTTGTTTTAGGCTTAAATGAAAAATTCGGATTATATACGTGCCTTAAAAGTCTGCATAGTTAAAAAGAAAAAAAAAAAAAATGCAACGTACGTACAACAAAAATATTCAACCACTAAATTAAATAACCATTAAAATTTCACTTACTTTTATAATCGAAAAACATAGCTGTACGTAGCAGTGAATGAACACATTGAACTTTTTTTTTTTATGAACAAAGTTTATGTTGCCATTTATTATTTAGTTTAGGAAATATTTAGACTGACCATCTCTCCTCTATGGTCATCTCTCCCATATTTACCTTATATGTAGTTGCACGTTGATATAAACTAGTGCCTATCAACTTTTCGTGCAAAACTCACAACAGGTGGTGCTGCTATACCTAATTTTAGGGAAATCTATATCTCAAGTTTTATTGTGTAAAATCAATCAAAACACGGTAAGTGAGATGGCGATTGTGAAACATTATATTTATTCAATTTACATGAATTTCTGCCTAATATATATATATTCTGCCCCTGCTCAGCTGCAATTATCTTCGCGAAGGGAAAGCTATCTCTCAGATTCTATTGTATATAATTGTACAAAACTTGGAATATAAGAGAGCCATTATGAAACTGTTTTTCTGAAATTTGTGTACATATCGGCCGACTGGCGTTGCTGTGTTGGAATTTAATAAGAAGGCTAAATCTCAATTTCTATGGCATATAAATGCACAAAATTTAATATGTGAGATAACCATTATGAAAACAATTGCTAAATTTGTTTGGATCGGCCGACAAGTGGAACTGCTATTACTCACTTTCTGTAATTTTCTGCATGGCAAAATTTCAGCATCTGTTAATTAACATTTCATCAAACTTCGTATGTGAAAGCTTTATTGTGAGAAACTATGATTAAACTTTTGTGCATGTTAAACAGTAAGTGGTGCTGATATGTAGAATGATATAGAAGAAAGTTATGTGATGGCCACAACATACTACTTTTTCAAGAGATATGAATCAAGTTTGGTCTTCATCTTTACTCAGAATAAACAGTCTCTTGTCAACGAGTCGAATTAATTGGCTTTGCTGTCAATTTTTATTTTTAATTCTTTTTCCTCGTACAAAGACCGAGTAAAACTGCTATAGTAAATACACTCGGCAGCAAAAGTATCCGAGCACTAGCAAAAATTCTTATATAAAAAAAAGTACTCTTAATACCGTTTTGTTAAATAAATCCTTGTCGAATCATGTGCTTAGTCAGTCTAAGAACATTATGCGACAAGGATTTATTTAAAAAAAAAAAATAGTATTAAGCGTACTTTTTTTACATAGGAATTTTTGCTAGTGCTCGGATACTTTTGTTGTCGACTGTATATAAAGGTGAATTAGTTTATCATAAAAAAAAAAAAAAAAAAAAAAAAAAAAGAAAATGCATTCAACACCATCTTACAGTCGGCAGCAAAAGCATCCGAGCACTAGCAAAAATTCCTATATAAAAAAGTACACTTAATACAGTTTTGTTAAATAAATCCTTGTCGAATCCTGTTCTTAGTCAGCAAAAGTATCCGAGCACTAGCAAAAATTCCTATATATAAGAAGTACACTTAATACTGTCTTGTTAAATAAATCCTTGTCGAATCATGTTCTTAGACTGACTAAGAACAGGATTATTCAAGAATTTATTTAACAAAACTGCATTAAGTGTACTTTTTTCAATTACTACTATTAGTTCACACTGTCCCTATATATATCTTGTACAAATCTTGCAATCGATTTTTAACTAATTTCCCGACTAGCTAGAAACTTGAAACTTTCAGGATTGCTCAGAACACGGTGACCTCGAAGTCAGATTTTCGAATTTTTTATTAGTTTTATTATAATTAATTAAAATCTGAAAATAATAACATCCTAATAGCGTCAAAATATCCATTAAAATATTAGCTATAATTTAATTGTTGCCAAAAAAAAATTACGAGTTCATTTTCTTCGACATAAAAATAAATCCATTTAATTAAACGTGAACATTAAAAAATTATAAAAGTAAAATTATGCATCTCACAAAAATTGACGTCATTATCACTTTAAAAATTTTATGCACATTGATAAGAGCTCTAGGATTCATCAGAAAATTTAAAACATTGTATATAAAAAGTTTTTTTAAATCTTATAATTATTTTTATTTCATTTTGCACGCGCACTTTTTATTTCCTAATTCAAAATTATTAAAAAAAAAACTTTTTCGATAGTGTTTGTAAGTAGGAATTGACTTAAAATTTTTTTCTTTTATATTTCTTTTTTACATAGGAACTTTTGCTAGAGCTCGGATACTTTTGCTGCAGACTCTAACACAAGACTGAACTTGTTTAATTCATTATGTCATAGTCACAAAAATCTTTAAGAAATCTAAATATTTTTTAAATCTGTGAAATAACGAATTGTGCGAAAGTAGAGAGCCTGTATATTGTTTGAATTGGAACGTAAATGATTATGAAATAAACAATGTAAGACAAAATTAGTAAATTGTAGCCATTACACATTTTTTTCCCTACCATTATATATAACCGTGTCACTTAATGATTAACATGAACAAATATTTCGTCCATAACTTCTCACAATAAAGACTCTACATATGCAAATTTGGGAAAATTTAACCGACAGATGCTGAGATTTACCGAATTTAAAATCGCAGAAGGTGAATAACAGCGGCATCATCTGCCGTAAACAACAAAAGAGAATTATCATTAGTTTTTCATGATCGATTTCTCCAATATCAAGATTTGTTCAGTTACGTACAATAGAAGCTGAGATATATCCTTCTCGCAAATAAAAGAAATCGGAGCCTACCTCCTACTAAACTGTTTAGACTAAAAGTTAATAGACACTAATTATATCAAGGTGCGACTAAATATACATTTTTGTGAAATTCTGTGTATTAGATCTACAGCTAGACCTGCCTCAAAAGTTTTAATCCCCAGACGGACATTTTCTATGAATGATAAAATCGCTTAAATCCATGTAAAAATGTAAATCCATCGGAAGCGTTTCCTCAGTTCACATTTTTTCATCAATTCGTGATCTTCAAAATCTTAAATCTTCTAGATATATTTAAGAAAAGACCTAATATAATTTTTGGATGTTTAATAGAACCTGCTTAAAAAAATTAGGGGTGGATTTTGCAATAAAAAATAAAATAAATAAATAATTAAAAATAAAAACTAAAGCTAAAACTAAAACTAAAAGGTGTCTTCCCATATGCGCGATTCCCATTTGCGCGAAGTGATGAAAAATTCCCATTTTTACGATTTTTTTTCCCATTTGAGCGAACAAAGTAAAAATACAAGAATAGTACGAGTTACATGCGTTCTCAGATTCGTACACAGCGAGGTAGAGGTGTCCAATGGTTATTTGTTTTTTGTTTTTATGTACGCGAAGCGTATATACGTGCGTGATACAGATTGCTGCGAAAACGAGTTACCAGCGTTTTCAGATTCATGCAAAGCTAAGTAGGGGTGTCTAATGATGTTTTTTTTTGGCTTTTACATGCGTGGTAATGATTGCCGCGGAACAGAGATACGGGCGTTCTCAGATCATCAAGTCAAAAAGGAAAAAATCACCTGCACGCCCGGTCCTGCAATTTCCAGTTAAACAAATGGGAATGTTTCACCCCTCCGCGCAAATGGGAACCGCGCAAATGGTACTAATTCAACAAAAAGCATTTTTTTTTTCAAATTTTTACCTACACATACACTTTTTAATTTTTTGTTTCTTAAAAATTAATTAATAAATTTCAAAACTCATTGCTAATTTTGTTATGTATGTTCCATTAAACTCCCCCCAAAAAAGTATTATGTCCTTTCTTAATTATCTGTAAAAGTTTCAGTATTTCGAAGACCATGAATTCATGAAAAAATGCAAACTGAGAAAATATAATCTAACGGTTTGAAATCTGTACCAAATATATCAAAACAAAAAACATGAAAATTGGTGCCTGAATGCATATTTCATTGAACAAATCTCATCTAGTTCTGTTCACAAATATTAAATGGAGATATAAACCTTTATATGAAACCTACTTCAGTGGTGTTTTCAAAGGTACCAAGTCTCGCAAATGTATAATCGATATTTCCTAACAAGGAAGCGTTCTTAAGCTAAACTCATATAATTCAACGAAAAAATTTACAGGGGATAGTAGATGGCTCAAAATATCTACGGTGAAAAAAAATTAGCTGCTTTATTGCAACGGAAAAGCGGTAAAAAATTAATAAAACTCAACATTTTTAACGTCAAATGCAACCCTACTTGGCGAGGATGCAGAGAAAAGCGCCAAGTTCTTAAAAGAACTGCCCATATGGGAATTATACAGAGTAAGTCAAAACGAATATAGCGATTCCAAACGGCTATAACTATTTAATGGAAAAGAATTTATCGATAAGATAACACAGAATGTAGACGGAACTCCAAAATTTTGTATACATACGTCATAGGTGTTCTATATGACTTCCTTTGGTCACACGGTCAACATTTAGACGGTTGTCCATTTCACGCCATACATTCTGAATCATGTCTGCAGTCACCGACGCAAGCGCATTACAAGTGCACACTTTGAGACCCTGCGATTTTTATCTAAGGCTTTATGTGAAAGACAGGGTGTATGTACTTCCCATTCCCAAAACAATTGAATAACTCAAAGTATGCATTTGTAATGCGCTTGCGTCGGTGACTGAATAAATGCTTCAGAATGTATGGCGTGAAATGAACTACCGCCTAGATGTTGTCCGTGTGACCAAGGGCAGTCACATAGAACATCTATGACGTATGTATACAATATTTTGAAGTTCCATCTACATTCTGTGTTAATCTTATCGATAAATTCTTTCCATTAAATAGTTATAGCCGCTTGTAATCGCTATATTTATTTTGACTTACCCTGTATTTTATTAAAAACGTCAGTTTTGAAGAATTCGGTCACCAATTGATATTAACTGGAAGGTTCTGGTAACCCCGATTCAATTTTCACTACATCGCTACACCTTTCCTAATGAACTCAAGCAGCTAATTTTTAGAGTATGAATTTCCTATAAGTTCTTCTAACTGCTTTACCAATTTCCTCGAATTCTATGACTCTATGAGTTTATCTGAAGAACGTTTCCTTGTAAGTCTTGATTTTCTTGATTTTTGATTGCTTAGATTAATATTTCGAATAAGTCAGTACGGTTCTATTTTATTTCTCTACAAAGTAATGCAGCTAAATCAAAGCTAAAAATATTTTATTGAACGCACTTTTCCTAGAATAAACTGCTCTGTTTCATTTCGGTCGTCAGCAGTGTAGTGTCTGTTACATGATACTTCTTCACCAAGTTTAAGTCGCTATAAACTCAGAATTACAGAGTTGCCAACTTTTATAATTTATTCCGGAGCACTTTTAACCCCGCCTTCTTTTCGCACCAGAAATTTCGTAGACTATTTTTTTTTAATATGTGTCAAGGATTAAATAAGAAGGAAATCACTTTTCAAAATTTCCGGTATGAAAAAAGGGCGGGGCTATCAATGCTCCGGAATAAATTATAAAAGTTGGCATCTCTGGAATTACATAATTAACTTTAGTTCTTTCTACATTAGATGGATAGATGCTATATTATTGCTTCGCCTATATACATTTTAAGCCATTACAATCGTCCAACATTTCAAATAAATTGCTCCAGTGCAGAATCAAGCTCAATTTTTTAGTGTTCTTCTCATACGTACTTTTGGAAATAAGAACTGTTTTTTTTTTTTTTTTTGGAGATTTTTTTAAAGCATTCAACAATTTTATGTTTTTATTAAAAAATTCGTCATTTTTTTTTTTTTTTTTTTTTTTTTTCCTATAAGAAGTTAATTCAAAATTACAAGCACGAAAAAGTATTACGAACGAAGAATATTGCGGTATTAGCAAAATATATGCAGAATTTTGAAGTCGTCAAAAAGTTGCAGGATACCACTTTGCGGTATTTCAATCCTTAAACAAAACTCTTTTGAATAAGCAGATCTTAGAAATCCATTAAAAATTAATTAGGTCTCGTATTGGTATTTTTTTTTAAATGAATGATAAGCGCGTAACATATTTATCGGATTAATTGCAAATTTGTATCGCCCAAGTACTACATGAACTGAATGGTAAAAGATAAAGACTTCATATACATCGAGAGTTTATCTTTATTCACACTGAGAATTTTCTTATTGTTTTAAATAAAGAGTTTTGTAATCATAAAATAGGCTAGTCAGGGGACGTACTATTCGTCCTTTTTTCAGGACACTCTCAGAAATAACAAATTTTTAAATTTATTACTACCACTATTTTTATAGACCAAACTCTACCCTGTATAACCATGGCACATTACAATAATCATATCCAGAAGTATTCTAGCATTAAATTAGTGGTGGAAAAGAAGGTGGAAATTTCTTATTTTTGAGAGTGTCCTGAAAAAAGGGCGGAGGTTACGACCCCTGAAGCTAGTACATACTTGCCAACCTAACCTGGAAGATTATTATCCCCGCCCATTTCTGCCTATTTTTTCACACCAGTTTTTTTTAGAGTACTTTTCTTCTTATTTAATCGTAAATTTATTTGAAGATAATTACTCTAAAAATTAAGTGGTGTACAAAGAGGGACGGGTACTAAGAATCTTGTTAGGTTTGCAAAAATGCTAGTAGATTATGAAATAGATTCTCATAGCTGCCAAGTTTTTTTATTTCGGAAGCCCCGCTCTATTAGACCCGCTCTTTTTTAACACGTAATCTTTTTAGAGTAATTTTCTTCATATTTAATCGTAGTTATACGTTGATGAAATTTCGTCTACAAATATTACGGTATGAAAAAAGGGCGGGACTAACAGCATTCCGGAATAAATTAAAAAACTTGGCAACTATGGATTCTTATACCAATAATTTAAAATTGTTATTTCAATAATTCTTAGCTGAATGTATTTCAGCTAAGAAATGATAACGTAATCAAACTTGTGAAAACATATATTTATTTTGTGTTTTATTAATAGATGCACTTTTTACTTTACCTATTTTGGAAAGAGGATCGGATGCTTCTGGCTGCATCACTTTGCTGCCGAAAGGTGCCACTGCAGATTTTACGGTTAATGGAAACGGGATGATATCGTCCTGCAAATACAAAGTAGGAATATCTATTAATACTGAAATTCGTTTTCCATTTTTTCAATAATGAACACAAATTGAGTATGTTCTGTAAGATTTCCAAAAACAGTGCTTCTAATATGCTAAATTAACAATGAAATAACAGCTATAGTTAGAAAAAATACGAAAGGAAAATATACTTCATAAAATATGTAAATGAATATTTTGAAGTATTAGGAGGACCCGAAAGTAATGTAGCCTTTGCGCATGTCGATATTCGATTGTCATTTATCAGCTTATTGTGTGCTTGAACTGGTGCCAAAGACATTTCAAGGTCAGAATGACTTGTAAATTATTAAAGCTTATTATTATTATTATTTTTTTTTTGTTGTTGTAATTTATAGTGAAATGGTCAGGCAAACAAAAGAAGGAAACATATCTGGCACTGTACATGATGGTTATAATTAAACTTCCCCTATATACAGCATCCTACAGCGCAAACGGGTGAAAGGAATGCAACGAAATTTGGTATATAGAATATACACGAGATGCGCTCACGGAGTTTCGAAAAAAAAAAAAAAATTAGTTCTAAAATATCCACAAGAAGGCGCCTTTTCCGAAAAAAAAAACATTAAATTCAACACAATAAACGACCAAAACGGAATACAGAAACCATATTAACATTTATTGACTAGTTTCTGATCACCTCGTCATCGAACCACATTAAGTAAAACCTGTTTTGCATAAAGCTTCGTCTTCTTCGCAAGCATGCAAATCTCGACATTTTTTCCATATAACTGACAGCTTTCCCCGTTTTACATTTTATTACTCACAATTCTTATTCTGGATTGTTAATATTGTTTCTGTATTCCATTTTGATCGTTTATTGTGTTAAATTTAACGCTTTTCTGGAAAAGGCGCCCTCTGGTGGACATTTTGGAACTATTTTTTTTTTTTTTTTTTTCGAAATTCCGTGAGCGCATCTTGTGTATAGTCTATATACCAAATTTCGTTTCATTCCGTTCACCCGTTTGCGCTGTAGGTTGCTATTTATAGGGCGAGTTTAATTATAACCACCCTGTATGTTTCTTGAGTTTTGAAAGGTAGAAACGCAACAGTTTCTACAAAAATTATTTACAATGTCTATTAAAGTGCATTAAACCTTCATAAATGCTAAAGGTGGTTTTTTAAAGTTCGAATTCATTAATTTTGATCTTTTTCACTCATATTCATCAGGAAGACAAACAACTTTAGGCAATGATGTGTAAAAGGTGGAAGTGAAAGCAAATCCGTGTCAAACAATCGAGAAATTCTCAAACACTCTTAACCGACTTTGGTCTAGCATCCCAAAAGATTTGCAGGAAATTGGTAAAGTAAGCAGAGCAAGTGTTTGGGTCTCACATAAAGTGTGTGAAGTAAACAAAGCTAAGCGATTGAGCACATATGTAACATCTTACTTGAACGGCAGAATACAGAAACATTTTTTGATTACTTTATTACTGGAATTTAAAAATGGGTCCTTAAGGATAATCCAAAATACGAAAGTCAGTGGCTCTCTTCGAATGAATCGTCACAAAGTACGACTAAGTCAGGTTTACACCACAAACAGGATTCTTTGTGTGTTCGGCGTAGTATTCGCGGGATAGTTCATTTTAAAGTGCTTGAATCTCGACAAACTGTGAAATCAGACCTTTATTCTGAACAACTGGATAAAGTAAATCAATCTTTAATTAAAAAGAGCTGAGCGATTGTTAACAGAAAAGGCGTTATTTTGCAAACGATAATGCAAGACCGGACTGCGCAAGACGAACCCTGAAAAAAAAAAATAATAATAATGAATTGAGTGAGAATGTATTGTCTCAACTACCATACTCGCCCAATATTGTGCTATCGAATTTCTATTCACTTTGACCGCTGAAATATTTTCTAAGTGGCAAAAAAATTGAATATTTAGATGACGTTCAAAATGCAGTTTCCAGAGATTTTGCTCAAAAATAAATTGCTTTATATCGATCCGGCATTGAAAACTTGCAGAGTAGATGCCTAAGGTAGATCATAATGAGGATGATTACGTAATTGATTGAAAATAAAAACTTGTTAAAAAATAATCCGTTTAAATTTGTTGTAAAAAAACGACATTACTTTCCGGTTCCCCTAATATGATAACTAGATAATTATAATGTGTTTAATTTTTAACATTTTTATTCTATATATAAGTACCAGGCACATCACGCTCATAAGAAAAGGATAAAATAAAATAAAAAGAGTAACAAATGATAAAAATATTGGTTTTACAAAACTTCTCTGGCAGAGATTGGATTGCTTTTTAATGACAAAAATAGTTTCAGTAATTTCACTTCTCTGCATGGCAATCGGCCCCAACACCATTTTTGCAAATTCTTATGTAAAATGACCTTCTGAATCCAAATATGGCACCCATTTTGCCGTATCTCCCACGGTGTTTCAGGGACTTTCCCCTATTTTTACCATTTTTGGTTAATTTTATGGATATAAATTTTATTTGTAGGGTGGTAAAGGATTCTTTTAACTATTAAATATCTTCTGAGGGGCTGCAGAAGTGAAAAATTCTGAAACATAAACATTTGCAGCACGGAAAAAAATTAGTGTGTGTGTGTGTGTGGGGGGGGGGGGGGGATTTGTGAAATTATGAATTATATTTATTATATTTTATTAATCCTTTATTATTATTGTTTATTATACATTATATATGCATATATATAAATAAATATATATATATATATAAAGTGTTAAAATAATTCTTTTTCATTCTCCAAATGAAATTCATGGCTATAAAATTACCGAATAGTGATAAAAATTGGTGGAGGGGTTGGCGGTCCGAGAAAACGGTGGGTGATTGAACAAGATGGGGTCATATTCAGAATCACGAGGCCATTTTACTTAAGAATCAGCAGGAACTCTATCAGGGCTCGAAAAAAAAAATCTTTGCAGCGCAGTGTTGTCAATAGAGATAGTTTAGCATAGGCATGAAACATATACCCATATACATAATATGAAACATATTAAAGGAAGCAAATTACAACGAGAACACGGGGATAAACTCCGAAATTAATTTTTATAAAGCAATATTTTATGAGAAGTACCATATTAAGAATAATGAAATTTAGTTTGTTTATACCATTTAACAACCGAGTGCAGAATATCAGCATGATTTAACATACAGGGTGGGACAAAAGTTTATTGCATATTTTAAGCTTTAGTATAAAATGAAGAAAATGACTTACGAAAGTGCGATTTGTACTACAATGCTTTCTATGGGGAGAAGGTTGTTTTAAGCAAATAAAATATAATTCAAAATTTTTCCCATAGATGGCACGATCAGATGATTTATCTATATAGCATTTCTTTTAGTTTTTATATGGATACTTTGATACCCAGATTTAATCCCTCTTGATTTCTTCGTGTAGGATTATGTGAAGAAAAACATTTACATAGGGTTGACTTAAAAGTATTGAAGGTGTGAATAATGCATGTGATCCATGTAATCCGCAATTCAATGCTAGCGAATAGTTTGATTTAATTGGATTGCCTTTTGGATGTGATTCGATTTATGAAGGGCATACATATTGAAATATTGCTTTGAATTTCATAAAAAAAATACTCTTTAATGCCTTACCTTGAGTATTTGGTGCTTTTTATTGCTTTTGTTTAGTACAGCGCCATCTAGGAGAAACATTTATAACTATTTTATTTGCTTAAGCAAAACTTTTCATCATGACCAGTAGTGTAATAACGGAAAACAATTAAATTTTGTTCATTCGAAAGGGCATAATCTAACGTGATTTCTGACGCATAAAGTGTTAGCCCTCGTAATACTGTTCTAGAGAAATCTATATTTAAGTTTGAGTAAAAATATAGTAACGAGAAACCATGACTTTTATCAATTTTTAGATTCTATTTCAGTGAATTTTTAGACATTATATCTCGATTGAATGTATCTCAAGGCTGAAATGGGCAACTGATTAATGCATCAAAGAATATATTTGTCTATGCTCTTTGGATTTCATTCATTATTTCAGTAAGGCGTGGTGTTATCAATTCAGGCGTAGTTGCACCGATTGTTAGCGAAATTTCAGAATTTATAACTAGAATACGAGCTCACGAGGGCTATTGTTTCATGCGTCAAAAAACATATTTATGTATACTCTTTCGATTAATGTTTGTTTGGAATTTTTTTTTTTTTTTTTTTTTTTTTTTTTTTTTTTTTTTTTTTATGATTACAGTATGGGAAGGTTTCTTGGTGAGAAGCATTTCATGACAAACTGCACTCTCGTACGTCAATTACTTGATCTGTATTAAAGTATCAGGGATTTTTGGCACATTCTGTATATTTAAATGAATCTTTTAACAAATTACAATCGGAGGCTCTAATTTCAATATTTATTTTAACAAGTATAACTTTCTTCAACACTACCAAGTAGAATAATGGAATTAAGGCGATTTATATAGTCTAACTGCTGTTCAGTATATTAGCTTGATTTAACATATGACTTGTTGAATAGCATGCTTAAAATTGATTGAACCAATGAAAACAGAGTATCAGAAAACAGAGTTATTTAAACAAATTGATTGTTAAACTGCTGACGTAAAGTCTGATAAAAGTTGCGCTAATTGATCTTGAATTCTCAGATAATTTTATAAATTTTTGACTGAATGTGTCGAACGAAAATCTTTTCAGTGATCTTCTAAGGTATGAGATCTTACGAAATCTCTTTGAGGTGGAAATTTTAAGGTCATCAGTTAGATCAAGTGTTAGATGGTGATAGTTTCGTTGAAAGTGTCATGTTGAGCGTGGAAGCGTCAGGGTCACCAGTTGGATACAGTGTTCGACAGTTTCGGTGAAAGTTTCAGATTGAGCATAGTAGTTTTCGGTAGAAGTAAAAGAAGGTTGGTGTAAAAGGTTAACAGCTGTTTAAAGGTAATTTGTCAAGATGTAGAATGAGTTTAATGGAAGTTGCGATGGTTATATTGAATCAAAAATTGGTAATTTTAGGATGAGTATTTTATGGAAAATGAAGTGAATCGTTTCGTAGGTATTTACTTCGAACTGACTTTCAAATTAAGGGAGTTTATTCTTTTAGTTATATGCTGGAGTTATGCGCTTAGACTCGTGATATGATATATTTAATATGAGGCTAAAGTAAACCAGCCTGACGCCATGAAGCTTTTCTAAGTGGTGAGATAAATTTAAATATAGTCTTAGTAATTAATAGTAATGTTTAACTGAGTCGAAATTTATAATTCATCTTAGTGCTCCCCTCCCCTTATACGTAATATAAAAGATCAGTTTTTAAGTTATTGTCTTCATTTGACTCCTTTACATCACTTCTGATTTATGATGGGAGATAATAACCAAGTTAAGGCTGTAAACTAGCCTTTACAATCGAAGGACACAATGTAGAACACTTTTTCTATATAAAGTTTACCGTTTGCTATCGTACCTTTTTCTTATAATAATGTACACAATTTGTTTATGCGGAAGCGGACAGCTCAAATACCATTGTTAAAATATTCCATCCAGACCCCTGAAGAAAATCTCGGTTAAAAGGAAAAAGGTCGAAAATGAAAAAAAAAAAAAAAAAAAAAAAAAATTAAACCATACCAAACTGTCACATGTAACGAATACATGGTTTCGGAATGGCTCATACGTTATATATACATGTATATATAATGTTTGTGCAAAATCGGTTTATCTGTTTAGATAATATTCAACAACCAATCTGCTATTCGTTGTATAGTTTGGCCACAGCCCACGCAGTAAACGATTATTTTTCAATGGCATAGCTTTGCAGTGCAAGCAGTCTGTAGTAATATAATTTTGATATTTCAAGAGAGATTCACTGAACCGATATTCTTATCGTTTTAGGATGGTGGATACTGCTGTTGTCCATACATGAGTTGGCTTTCACATTTTCTACTATGATACTTTATACGACAATGAAGCTTTTTTTTTTTTTTTTTTTCAAAAATCTGTACAACTCAAGGACGATATTCTGAATGATTCATTTCTACAAAGTATCTGGCAGACAATTTCAATATTCCTTTATTTTAAGTAATATTAGCCTATCTATCATTCTGAATTCCTTTGACATGCAAAACTTTTGAATTCTCAGACTCCGAATCACTGTTATAGGGTGGAAGAGAGGGGGGCATGAACAACGAACATTAATGAGCAATGCTACACCTAATAATGAGGGCGTGGTGTCGACAACAAATAAAGAATTCACCATTTAAATGTTTTATTAAAGGCTAGACTCCCGTAAATCATTTTCTCACATTGCATGTCAACACCACCTTTAAATTAGTTTTTGTTAAAACATTTTTATCTTTAAATAAATAAATCCTGTTGATTCTATTCATGTAAAATGCTTAAAAAAAAAAAAGCTTACTGTGCATTTTGTTGCTACACACACAATTTGGCTACTAGCTCTTTCTCTCACTCTAAACAAATCAATTTCTGTAGCAGCTTGGACAGCTTGGGCAAAAAAAAAAAAAAAAAAGGGAGAGAGAGAGAGACAGTGTGAGAGAGATTATAGCAGTAGATATTCTGCAATTAAAATCAAAGTGCGATAAAAGATTTTTTTTTTTTTATCAAAAGCTGATTTCAACCTTAAAAAATGATTATTAAATGTACAAATATGTATTTGAGAAAAATATTTTGTTGAACGGATATTTTTGATTTAACTTGTTTAAAAGAAGTTTGCAGCAATAATATAGTACATATGATTTAACAAATGATTCCATTTGGCAACACTATGAAAAAAGCATCAATTTTGCTTTTGAATATTTTTGTTCTTCCAGACAGGATTTTACATAGTGCTCTCCCTGTGTTTGCTTGGCATTTTTCGCGATCTTCCCGTGTGTTAGAATTAGTTCCTATATTACCTCAAGAATCTTCCATCAATCTTACAAACAAAAAAAAGTAAATATTTTTTTAAGGTCCAAATATTTTTTTTCGACCTCTATGTGCCAGTGGTTCACTAAAGTTATCACCTCACGTGAGGTGACATGGATAATTTTCATTGCATATATCCTTAAAAAAAATTACTCCTAAGTAATTAAAAAATATGTTTCAAATACAATTTTCGCCCCTTTCATTATGGGGTTGATAAAGGGTTAAAGGCGAAGGCGACTATCGAGTGCATTTAAGAGTTGAGACTTGAGACCCTTTCAAGAGGAAGGAAATTTCGCTCATTTAAAATAAACTACTACCAAAATTCACGAATAAATTTCAAAGAAAAGAAATAAAGTTTTCACTTTATATTATTAAGATGAAACTTTGTAAAAACTTGCGGGATGAGTTTTTGGAGTCGGAAATTAAATTTAGCCCCTGAAAGGGTTAATATGAAGGAAAGAAGCCATTAAGCAGTTTCCAAATAAGATAAAATAGTACAAAAAGTCACTGACCTAAACATTTATATTTAAAGCAACACTGCAAAATTTTAAACTGTACAAATTCTACCTGAGATCAATGTCTAAATGTATCAATTCCAGTATGTTTCATCCTGAACAATAACTTTTATGTATTACCATTTAAAATCATAATGTATAACTATAAAAATTTACTAGTGTTTGTTTTAACGCTGTATTGTTTTTTACCTCTAATATATTTTCTTTTCAAAAATATTAGTTTTGCTAAATATTTTATTCTTTTTTTATTTATGTGTTAGCAAACAATCCAAAACAATTTAAAAATTACTGAAATTTAAAAGAAAGTAGAAAAGTTTAACAGCTCGTACAAAGCAGTCATTGAAATCAAAATTTACAAATGGCTCATGTTTTGCTAATGCAAAGCCACTTTTGAGTTTAGGCCACTTTCATTTTTTTTTTTGGAAAATAATTTTTATGATCCAATTATTATTGTCTTTACTTTCATTCTTCTTTCATTACTCTAGATAATAAAATATAACTTAAATCATAACTATACCCAGATTACCCCACCTGACAATACACATAAAAGAAACTATTGTGATTTCTTTTCGAACATTGCCTGTATTTCAGATTTCCATTCATCTAAATTTCATAGATTCACTTTAATTTCCCTTAAAGATTTTTCTTATAAGACACTCAAACTAGTTTATTTTTATGTTCTGATTGAGAAATGCCTTTTCAACCCTGGATAACAGCAGTTAACCGGTAATGTAAGCTGTAGACTTTAATTTACAAGTCGGTATCATGAATCATGATTTACTTGCGACCCTGTTGCGTCATAAACGTTTAATCGTATAAAAGTTTAAAAATGCACAGAGTTTATTTTGAATATTCTTTAGAGATAAATACTATTTCGAAACGTATGACATAAGCGGGACGCGTCACAATTAAAAAGGCAATGTATTGTCAGTAAACTAGTTTTATTTTGTGATCTTAACTCTCAAGTTCAGAGTGAAGAATTTATGAAAGTTAGGTGAGAAAGTAATCTGACAGAAGAGAAGTTCTATTTTCTTCTTCTTCTTCTTCTTTTAATTTTTTCCCTCTTAAAAAATTTATCCTGTTACTAAATGCATAACTGAAGCATGGTATTATAAAAGTGAGTACGGGATCAATCATTCATATAATTAATGTATGTATGTTTTACTTGACTCTTTTCAGTTCTGCGCAAATACGGGATAAGTTTCAATTGCACTAAACAAGTAAAAAAAAAATGAATCGGGGTAAATTATTTCCAAAATAAATTAGTTGCAAAATAAGTAAGGAGTAAGTTTGTTCTTCCAGCACTTAACATAAATCATATTAAGTGTGTGGCTAGGTTGTTTCGCATACTTTAATTTCAAAATACGTGTTTAAATAAAAGGACACCGATTAGCATTGCTTATAGAATAACAAGAGGAAGTTGAGTGGGTACAGCGTCGCACTAGAGCTACGCTGCTGGCAATTAACGACGATCTGGTATTCATCTATAGGGTTGGTCCTGAGACAACATACGGATTCTGCACTAAGCGGATTCTGCACTAAGCTTTGCGTCACGGAAGAACGGCCGACCCTACAGATATTATAGGAAGTGTTGATTGGATGTAATTTGGCGATCTTCCGTGACGTAAAGCTCACTTCAGAGGCATTATTATAAGAAGTGTTGCCTGAGACATGCCATCATAATTCTGATTCCCTGCGGAAAAATATCGGTATCCTCCTGGGGTACTTTGAAGAAACAAGGAGGGCATTGCAAACACGATGAGTTTTCCGTACACTAATTACCATTAACCCAATCGCATCAAATGACGAGTCACATAAAGTTGCTATAGGGAGAGTGAGTAGGTATTGTGGAGCACTAGTTCTACACTATGGGCAATCAGTTACTATAGGATGACGAGCTCAACTCAAAAATATGAGTTATGCATCCAAAAGTTTAGATATGCATCTTTACTGACTGATTTTATGAGTTTTTGAGAACCATCATCAGCATTTCACAATCGGCAGGGTTTTTAAATCTGATTTCACTGGAATAAGTAAGGAATTTATTATTTCATTGGGTTAATGTATACACGATGGTGTTTGGACATCTCGAATATTGAACCTGTAATCTGTAACCCTTCGAATACGAACTCGATTAATTTGTCGGCCCAATATCACGAGGAAGTTGGCGATATTTCCCAATTTTTTTTTCGAATTGTTATAAAGTCTATTAGCATTACCTAGGACATACAACGTATTGAACCAATAGGAAGTTGGTTTTCACTCCTCCAGAACAAAATTGTATTTCCCTTTGTACTATTTCGTTTAATTTTTACAAAATATAAATTTATCCATAAACTTTCATAATATAATTAATACTTAAAAAGATAAAGCATACCGCTACACAGAGGTTAACTTTTGACGTTTATGACGATGAAACAAGAAGTGTGATCAATTCATTTTGCCCAATAAGGTGGCAGAAATTTCTATTAAGTTTATAATCTCTAAAACTTGGCCTATGAATAGGAATTTTTGGTTTAATTGACACGAATATAATGAACTGTTTTTCATAATTTGAACTCTAACAAATTAATAACCTGTATATTACATAATGATGTGAAGACTGCAAAGAGAATTCTGATGCCTGGTAGGAAAAGAATTCTAGCTTTAAAGACAAAAAGTGGAAATATCACTCGGAATCAAGAGAAAATTCTAAAAGAGGCAATATATTTTTATTCAGAATTGTATAGCTCATCATAACAACTGAGTGGTTTACCTACTTCATCAAATACAAACGATGCTATACCAGCAATATTGGAGGAAGAAGTAGCTATGGCAATAAAAGTAATGGAAAATGGAAAAGCTTCAGGAGAAGACAAAATCACTGTGGATATTTTAAAAGAAGCAGGGAATGAAGCCATTGAAGTTCTTACTAAACTATTCAACAAATGTATAACTTTATGTGATGTTCCAAAAGGCTGGGAAAATGCCATCATAATCATACTCTTTAAAAAAGGAGAAAAAGAAGATAGAAACTATCGTCAAATTAGTCTGATTTCAATTTTGTATAAAATTCTGATGAGAGTTCTGACAAACCGCTTACAGAAACAAATAAATGCAGAACAACCTAAAGAACAAGCAGGATTTCGAAGTGGTTTTAGTACCATCGACTCTATTCATACAATTAGAGAAAGTATTGAAAGAAGTAATGGATACGAACTCCCTCTGTGTGTGGCTTTTGTGGATTACGAAAAAGCTTTTGACTCCGTATCATCACTAGCAGTTATGGATGCATTAAGGAATACTAATGTAAATTTGGGATGTATTCACTTTATTGGAAACATTTATACTGAAGCAACAGCCAAATTAATACTTGACAAAACGAGTAAAGCATTCAAAATTAGAAAGGGTGTAAGACAAGGGGGACACAATTTTACCCAAACTCTTCAATGCAGTACTTCAAGAAATTAAAAAATAATTAAATTTGGAACGGAAATGCATAAAAATTGATGGAGAGTTTATAAATCATTTGAGATTTGCGGCACTATATTCAAAAGCGACTTCCCAATTTGTTTAAAAAGAAAAATTTTTGATCAGTACATTTTACCAGTTTTAACTTATGCTTCAGAGCTTGGACATTAACATGTAAAGCTATACAAAAATTTCAAACAACCCAGAGAAGCATGGAGAGATGCATGTTAGGATTCACTCGAAGAGACAGAAAGTGAAACACTTGGATTAGGAAGAAAACGAAAGCTATTGATGTTATTTCTAGAGTCAATAAATTAAAATGGAGATGAGCTGGGCACCTTGCGAGAAGAAAGGATGATAGATGGACCACCAAAGTCCTATTTTGGATACTAAGAGATAAAAAAAGACCGAGGAAGAGACCAATGTGTCGTTGGAGAAATGAAATTATGAAGTTTGGACGAGCAGAATAGAGAAGACTTACAGAAAATAGGGCATTTTGGAATCATCTAGGAAATGCCTTCATCCTGCAGTGGATTGATAAAGGCTAAAATTGACGATAATTATGATATTACATAAAAATAAGAATAAGATAATGGACAGACATTTTCGTTTTTATAATGAAAAATGAACACTGTATTCACTGATAATTCTAGAGAACAAAATCATTGAAGCTGTCCTTGTAGAAAGAGAAAAAAAAATGGCGATACTATATTTTCTAATACGCCAATAAAGCAAAGGAGGATCATTGGAAATGATAAAGAAATCATGTCCATAACAATATAACACCGATGTGGAATCTGATGAAATGTTCTCTTAAACCTCACTTCTGATTAATGAGTCTTACAGGGGAACATTCAAAAGGTGTCGTATTCAAAAAATATTCATAAAAGTATATGTGATTCTACTCTTCATAAAACACCAGGAAGTGAGAATATTATCGGCTGAAATGAATTACAGCGACCACAAAAAATAATTATCAAGATTAAGCATATTTGGCGATTTAGCGCTGTTAGGCGTTCAGTTCGCTAGCACCGAGATTGCCGTGTACGAACAGAACCGTGTTTTGTTTCTCCGTTAAGTACTCAAAATCAATCGCCTAACAATGTGAAATCGCAAAATATGCTTACTTTTGATAATTTTTTGTGATCGCTGTAATTCATTTCAGCCGATAATTTTTTCACTTTCTGGTGTTTTATGAAGAGTAGAATCACATGTATTTTTTTCAATATTTTTGAAGACGAAACCTTCTGAATGTTTCCTTGTTAGTTAAAAAAAACAAAAAAAATAACAGGTTTTTACCTTTAAAAAAGAACTAAAAATCGAATTTTGGGGAAAAAATATATATATACAATATGAAAAATTCTGAATATTTTGTTGCTCCACTTATGATTCTACATTCTTTGGTTCAAAAGTTGTCAGCAAAATTGTAACTGGTATCAGCATTGACATTCATTACTTTTTTAAACAATAACACATCTTTTTTCAAAAGTGCTTTTTGCCACCATCCGTAAGATATCTTCAAGTAAAGTTAACGTATTAACTTTTTTACGGTCTTAAAATGTTTGTACAAACTTACTTCATAAAATGAATTAAGGATTCAGAAGTATTTCATAATCTACTATGTATGTATATATATATATATATATATATATATATATATATATATATATATATATATATATATACTAGTATATAACCCCGTAAAAAATGACGGAATGTGAACGATAAATCTTGAAAACAATGTTTAGATCATGAAGATTCCCACGTGATCATTCAAATGTATTTTCAGTTTTTGTTTATAAATCAAATGTGTTTCGATATTTTCTAATTTTCGTTCTGAAATTAAAAAAAATTCTACCAGATCAATAAATATGAATGCCAATAAAAAAACTGCTGGTTGACAAAAAATATAGGCCCGAAAACACAACAGCAACAACACATCCCAGTGTTCCGTTAAGTGCTCTATTTAAAGTCCTCATAATAAGAATAATCTAGTGTGTCACTCACACGACTTTCTCTTACCCTGAAATTTAATGCTATAAGTACAGGTTGGAGATTAAGAGGTAAGATAACGTGTACTGTTATGTAAACCTATGTTAAACAATTCAAATTAGGCTTCGGAAGAGTTTTATGTGATAATTAGTTCTGGCCCCCCTCAACCCCCCGCTTCATTAATGCACCTACATTTATATAGAATTTAATTCGGTTATTAAAAAATTATTCAGTTTAAAAAAAAAATAATTTATTAAAATTATTATTTAAAAAAGTTATCTTGTATGATAATATAGACGATTTCCATATTAGAGAAATAGTATAACACTAAATATCCAAAAAAAAAGTTGAATTAAAAAAAAAAAAAAAAAATGTTTAAAAAAAAAAAAAAAAAAAAAAAAAAAATGTTAAAAATGAAAGAAATCAATAACTTTATTTTAAATTATCGTAGATCGATGGTTCAACCATTCGTTTTAAAGGTATTGGCGAGCTCTTTTGAAAGATATCCATCATGAAAATTTACTCCACTCGAGGGAGTACATCTACCCCAGGGGGGGAGGGGGGGGAGGCGAGGCTCCTACATACACAATTTTTTTCCCCCAGTTGACTATCTCTATTACAGAAATATGTATTCGTTTCATTTGGTTTAGTGCAGTCTATAGATGTTAAATTCTACTTACCTGCAATTTCCCCCATAGACGTAATGTATTTGAATGTCCCTGTACACGAACCATTTGCTTCATCTTAACGAAAAGCTTACTGTAGCATCCCTATATGATACACATTTAGAATACCGAGTTTGGAATTTCTGCTACTATTTGTTCTTGAGATATGCTGATAACAGACACACAGACAGACAGACAGACACAGAGACCATTCGCTAAAAACGTGATTTTCGTATTCAGGGGACCTCAGAAGATGTAAGTATAACAAAAACTCACGTTCGAAAATTTGACCCTAAAACAATACTTTCTCGACCCTATGGGTAAGAGTAAGTAAACAACGATTCACTTCATTTTACCAAATTACTTTTTTTAAGACTATCGAAGATCCTGTTTCCAAATACGTAAGCGAAGTGTGACGTCACTGACCATCCGTGGATGCAAAAAAAAGATTCCTTATGTTAATCGTCCATTGTATTTTTTGTAAAAAATTATTAAAAATCGAAGAAAATTATTTTCCGATTTTTATACCCGTATTTGGGTATAGGTATGATATCGTATCCATGTGTTAGATTGAGTTATTTTGCTGTCAAATTGACAAAAATTTAAATTTCAAAACTGTGTCATCTTTGGCGTTTTTTGTATTTGGCGATTAAAAACATACTACGAAAATATACATGTCAGATGTTTATTTTCGTAATATGTATTGTACGAAATATTGTTTCATATAATTCATCGCTCCCTTAATATAAGTTGTTAAAATAACCATGATTTTTGAAAAGAATGAAATATGTTCGCCAAATAATTTGGCGATATATTTTTTCCGCCAAGGATGATAGATATATTAAATCTATTCCGCTGCAACATATGAGTATCTTATATCAGACACTTTATTTAAACATTTGAAAACAAATTTGACTTCAAATTATGATAGAATATTTATCATTTTCCTTTTAATTAGTATATTAGTTGGATATTTATTGTGTAAATATCATCCTTTGAAATGAAATGTTTATGTTTTCAATCAAATATGGAAGTTTGCTATTTTATTTTTCTAAAGTTTTGAAATTTAAAATTTAAATTTTATCAATTTTACAGCAAAAACAACTTAATCTAACACATGCACACGATAACTAATACATATCTATACTGAAATATGGGAATTAAAATCGGGAAATAATTTTGCTCAATTTTTAATATTTTTTTACAAAAATCCAATGGGCGATTAACATAGGAAATCTTTTTCTTGCATCCACTGACGCCCAGTGACGTCATCACTTTGCTTGCGTATTTTCTAACTAACTATCTAATAATTACATACACTCCATGCTAACCCAAATTCACCTCTATTGTATACTCCCAAACAGCTATCTCACCCACAACATCGCCAAAATATCCAGGATCCAGCTAGGGACTTTCTCATTCTCAACCGAACATTTTATCATGACTCGACATTATCACCTTAGACTACCCTACTTTCAATACTCATTTCAACTGGTGACCTTTACTTGCCCAACCAACCATTCTATCCCAAATATAACTTTACATTAATTTCAAAACTAAAATCAACTGGCGACATTTACGTACTGAACTCGACGCCAATCATACCTTACAATGTAAACAAATAATGAAGCTTGATAAAAATATTTAACGACTTTAATATGTTTTTACAAATATATTTTAAGATTTTTAAGGCTTTAATATGTTTTAGAAATATTTTAAGCGTTTTTTTTTTTTTTTTTTTTTTTAATGAAACAGTCAAAGAGTCGTTCATTCGCAATTAAAGAGTTGTCCATTTGGAATTTGTATTTTCTGAATGGCAACAAATTATGTTTGTTTTTATTTGGCATTGCGTTGTTTATAATCATGAAGTTACATAATTCTATTTATAGGTTCATGTTTATAATAGCCAGTGATCCGTTATATTTAATTAAACATTTAAACATTACAATTGAATAGCTTTTCAAGGTTTTAGAGGGACTAAATAACAATATGTGCGATACAAAACATGTATGAAAATGATATGTATGTTTTCGTAAGTTGAATTGAACAAACGGGGAAAAAAAAATGGCTGCCAAAAGTCTCTGTTTTGAAGCGGTGTAAACCGGAATCGTGAATGACAGATGAGGGTCATTATATATATTAATACTTGTGTGTGTGTAAAACTTAAAAATTTGAAAAAAAAAAATGTTTAACTAAATAATGTTAGTTTTGTTAAATATTAATTAATTTTAGAGATCTTCTTTATATAAATGTGTGTGCAAAATTTTATAGCAATAGGTAAACATATTTCGTCAGAATCTTGCGGATAGTAGAGGAAAAAAAAGCACTTTTGAGAGAATCAGCGTTGTAGGTTAGAAATGCAATGAAATTTTCTATTGACTTGCCCATAATTTTGAACCAAGGCACGCAGAATAAAAACCGAACAAAATAAAAGCCTTAAAAAAAATCATGTTTTTTTTTTTTCTTTTCCTGCAAATTTTTACATAGACATGTACTTTTTAACATTTTTAATTATAAATTTCAAAATCCATCCCCAATTCTTTTAAGTTCTATCAAACATGTATAAAAATATTAGGTTTTTTCGTAAATATCTGTAGAAGTAGTCATATCAGTAGTCATAGAAGTAGTGTATCATTTTGAAAATAATAAATTCATGAAAAAATCGAACTAAGAAATCGTACATTAAAGATTTCAAATCTGTAAGAAATATTTTAGAACGAGAACCCTTAAGTAATGTTGCATGAATATGTATGTATTTTATTGGACAAATTTAAAATGGTTCAATTAATAAATATTAAAGGGAAGTATAAGCTTTCATATGAAACGTTTAGTGGAGTCAAATCAAAGGTACCTAAGTCCCCTTAAGGGGATGATGGATGTAATATTTTTTTGTAAATTACTGTCTTAGAGTTATAAAATTTGCATTCATATGCACTGAAATGTAACAATGCTAAATTAATTAAAATTTCTCGGAAACTATTTAAGGGGACAAAATACGTCGAAATTAATTATTTTTATTTTACATTCTATCACCTTTTAAATTGTGTACTGTCATGAAATCTATCATTTTCATGCAAATAACGTGTATAAAGTAATTTTAAAGGTAGAAAGGCCCCTTTTATGGAAAACGTAATAATTAAAATAATAATAATAATAATAATAATAAAACTTGCTGCATGCGATTTTTAATTTATTTTAATATTTTTACTTTGCGTTTTAGGTATGTAACTGAAAACATCTATGCGTCAGTTTATATATATATATATATATATATATATATATATATATATATATACTAGCAGGCTTTGCTCGCTTCACTGGTCATTGTACTGAAATGAATTTTCAAAACACCATATCATTAATAAAAAAATCTTAAAATAAATAAATAAATAAATCATTAAAATCTGTCAAAATCTAATTATTATTATTTCATTTTGATAATGACGTCATTTTGTCATGTGCCTAAGCAAATTTAATATTAATGTACTTTTATTATTAAAAATAAAAAATCTTAAGCTTTATTACAGAAGAAATATCTATATTATATAGAAGATATAATGTTTTGCTATAGATGTTTTGCATAGATAATGTTTTGCTTCCTCCGCCTCCCCTTGGGAACTCAATTTAAAAAATTAGGTACTTGTGTTAGCTATATTTTAAAGCAAAAATTCTACGGATATCTGTTTTTTCTTTGAGATATAAAGGTTTTTGGGAAATTACGTTTTGCACCCTGTCTCCCCCTTAGGGACCGAATTTTTAAAGTTACAGAAATTTGTTTTTAGGTTTTTATGTTAGCTATATTTTGAAGCGAGAAGTTTACTGATATTTGTTTTTTCCTTTGAGATATGAAGGTTTTTTATGAAATCATTTTTTGCGCATGTGGAATCACATTTTGCCACGCATCCCCTCTTGTGGACCGAATTTCCAAAATTCTAGAAATTGATTTTTAGGTATTTATGTTAGCTATGTTTTAAAGCAGCAATTTTACGGATATATGTTTTTTTGTTCGAGATATGAAAGATTTTCTGAAATCACGTTTTGCCCTCCCTCCCCTCCGTCGGGAGCGAATTTTGTAAAATCGCTTCTTAGTGGATGTCTACGTCATAAAAGAAACATTGTCACAAAATTTCCTGTTTCTAGGTCCAGGGGTTTGGGCTGGGCGATGATGATTCAGAAGGATAAACGATTTTATATATTTAGATTACAAGGTCATTCCACGTTAAATAATAAAAAGAAAAAAACCTGCATTTTTAACCTGACCCCTTCAAATTTTTATGAAATTGGGCTCATTTATTTGTTCTATTGAAAAATGAATGTATACCAATTAATAAGTAACTATCTCGTTCAGTTTTTGAGATACAGGGCTGCGAAAATGGGTGAAAATGCAAATTTTCAAAATTTGTCCACTACAAATATACGCATATTTTTTTTTTTTAATTAACTTAGAGATAAAAGATTGGTCTCATTAGAAAGCTTATAATACAGGCTTTTCAATGGTATATCACATGTATATAGTTTACATTTTTCACTTTAAGGTCAAGTATTTTGACCCTTGACTTTCAATATCTCAAAAAGTACGCATTTAATTTTCTTTTAAAAATATAATTATTTAATGTATAGATATTTAGTTTTATATATTATTATTATTATTATTATGTGTATTATCTATAATTATTGTAAATTTCAACATGGGATGGCCATTTTTTTTTTGTAAAACGTACGTTAGGTTAGTATGAAAATACTGATTTAGGGTTGCATTTTAATTTATAACTCAGTATCCCATGGCCGTGCCATGTTAAAACTTACATTAATTATAGATAACAAACATAAAAATAACATATAATTTTTAAAAGAAAATTAAATATGTACTTTTTGAGATATGGAAGATCAAAGGTCAAAATGTTTTAACTTAAAAAGAAAAATTTAAAAAATGAAATTTAAAAGCCTGTATTATAAGCTTTCTAATAATACCAATCTTTTATCTCTAAGTTAAATAGGAAGAAAAATATGGGTACATTTGTAGTAGACGTATTTTGAAAATTTGAATTTTTCACTCATTTTTGCAGTCCTGTATATCAAAAACTAAAAGAGATAGGGACTTATTAATTGATATACATTCATTTCTTAATAGAACAAATAAATGAGCCCAATTTCATAAAAATCTGAGGGGGTCAGGTTTTTAGCTGTGTTGATTTCACATGGAATGAACCTACAATTAATAATCTGGAGTGTCCCTCACACTACTTACTCTTACCCTGAAATTTAATACTATAAATACAGGTTGGAGATCAAGAGGTAAGATAACAAGTACTGCTATGTAAACCTATGTTAAAACAAATCAAATTAGGCTTAGGAGGGGTTTTATATGATAATTAGTTCTGTGTGAGGGGGCTATTGCCCCCCTCAACGGTTTCCTTAATGTGCAAAAAACAAGCGATGAATATTTAGCTTAAAACATACATTATTTACTAAATCTCAATGAGGAATTTATTTCAATTCCCGAACAGCTTTCCTGGAAATATATTATTAGTAAAGCACATAAACTAACAACAAATAACTAGTGTGTTGTGGCCACCACACGACTTTATTCTATATTTTCCTATACAAATTCACTCAGTAAAAATAATTTATTAAAATTTTTATTTAAAAAAATTATCTTCCATGATAATGCAGACGGTTTCCATATTAGAGAAGTAGTATTACACTAAATATCCCAAAAAAAAAGTTGAATTTATTCTTAATACTACATTAAGAATTTTTTTTTTTTTTTTTTTTTTTTTTTTTTTTGTTAAAACTGAAAAAAATCGATAACTTTATTTTAAATTATCGCAGATCGATGGTTCAACCATTCGTTTTAAAGGTATTGGCGAGCTCTTTTGAAAGATACCCATCATGAAAATTTACTCCCCTCGAAGGGGGGGAGACTAGGCTCCTACATACACAAAACATTTTTTCCAGTTGACTATCCCTATTACAAAAAGTATATATTCGTTGCATTTGGTTTAGTGCAGTCTATAGATGTTAAACTCTACTTACCTGCAATTTCCCTCATAGACATAATGTATTTGAATACTTTTGCTAACCATTTGCTTCATCTCAACGAAAAGCTTAGTGTCGCATCCCTATAGGATACACATTTAGAATACCGAGTATGGAATTTCTGCTACTATTTTTTCTTGAGATATGCTGAAAACAGACAGACACACAGACCATTCGCTAAAAACATTTTTGTATTCAGGGGATCTCAGAACATGTAAATATAACAAAAAATCACTTTCGAAAATTTGACCCTTAAACAATACTTTCTCGACCCTATGGGTAAGAGAAAATAAAAAAGTGTAAAACTTGCAATTTTTGATTTTTTGTTAGGCGACTGAATTTGAAAGTTTTCAATAGAATGATAATTATTCCTTGATTTCAAAATGAATGCCCTATTTTGTGACAAATACACTGATTAACACTAATACGAATCTTTAAAAGGGTTGAATGAAAGTTAATTCGCAAAGAGCAATTAATTATTTCCAAAATTTGAACCAAATATATATATATATATATATATATATAAAGTTTAAAATTTTTAAAAAAATTTTAAATAATGTTTGAGGAACCGGAGAAGGTTGTAGTTTTAACAGTTTTATAGAAATTTGTACATTTTGTTTACAACTATCTAGATATTTTTAACGGCGTATATTTTGCTAATTTTCATAATCTCTTGTTCTCTTAATAAAATAAAATTCAAAATTTTTAATTTTTTGATAATTTTTAAAATGCTTCCAAAATAATTTTTAATTTTCCCTTCGATTTTATGTTATCATTATTTAAGAATGCATTTTAAATCTATTTGGGTATTACTTTGTGAATTAATTGATAAGTTATTTATTTATTTATTTTATATTGTTATGTTTGGAGGCTGAAACTTTATGCAAATTTCTAAAATTAAAACATATGTTTTTTTTCTAAGTAACTCACTAATAAATCCACAAAATAATGCTTAAATATGCTTAGCATATGCTGTTAAATTATAATAATGTAAAATTGAAGAGATATATTAAACATTAGTTAGCAGGGACCAATAAAATTTTTTTTCAATGAATTTAATTTTTGAACTTTATTAAATTTAAACATTTTCCTGACATTTTAATATACTTAACATTAATGCATATTTATGAGAATTTTCATAGTTGTGTAAATTATTTAATAAGTTTAAGAATTTAAGACAGTAATTTAAATGTTCACATCCCTTAAGCCGTAAAGGAAAGATTTTCAAAAATTTCCTTCTCTTTATTTAAAAACTAAATATTTTAAGTTATTATCACGGTTATAAAATATATTAAATGTTAAATGATATAAACGGTAAGTGCAACTGGAAATCGTCTTATAATCTATGGCGCATGATTTTTCTTTCTTATTTTTAAATCCGAATTAGGTTGGATGAAGGTGTTTTTTGATAAATGATTGTTTTTGTTACGGGCGAATCCAGGTGATGGATTTCTTTAAAAGGTGATGAAATATTTCGAAGGCGTGGGTGATGAAAACCACGTAATTTGGTGTTGTCGATATCTGTCATTGCATATTTATTGGTTTAAATATACTAAAGAAAGCTTTTTTTGTTTATTTAGTGTCGTTGCTCTCTGCTTTCCTTTTTAACAAAATTTGTCGATGATTTTGGTATATCAAAAGTTACGAAGTGAGAAATTTGCTCTTGATACTTCTGCATTCTGCTTAATTTCTCTCTTTCAGAAGGAAAATTAACGTCCACTGCAGTTTGTCTCTCTTCTACAATTAATAACCATGCCATTAAAAATTTGAAGTTTTTGCTGCATTTACCCGTGATCTCAGTTTATTTCTGAGAACCTTTGTTGTTGATTGTATTATTATTTTTCTCGTCCTAAATAACTTTGTATAATAATATGGAATACGCAGTGAATATTCCTACTAAAAAAAAAAAAAAAAAAAAAAATTGTTTGAATCTTTTTTATGCTCTAAAATTTGTCCAACTAATTTTTTTGTTAACATCTGTAAATTTATATTTAGATTCTAATATAATTCTAGTATAATAATTAATTTAAATTTATGTTTCAATTCTAGGGGGGGGGGAGGGGACCTTCCTAGTTGAAATCATTTACCTCATTCAGAAATTTTAATTGTTCGGTTTTTTTTTTTTTTTTTCTTTTTTTTTTAGATGGTAATTTTTCAACTGTCTAATTTCCTTAATTTTTTACATTAGTGATTCTCTCTCGCTCTCTCCCTCCCCCCCCCCTCTTTTTTTTTTTTTTTTTTTTTTTTGTTATAAGGCATTATTTCTCAATTGAATTAATTTATTTGAAAAGTAATTTCAATTGTTTTATGGCTCTATAAGATTAATTTTACGTAAACAGTAATTGATAACTTATGAACTGTAAGACAGTTATTTAATAAACGTCCAACTATTTTGGGACTCTAATAAATTTTTCTGTCAAATAATTTTGCGTTCACGTATTTGTTTGTACACAATTATATAATGTTTATGTTGAATTAATCACCAGTGGTCCAAAAAGTTTTGCTCTCTAATCTAGTAGACCGCAGTAGCAGGGTTTGAACATAAATTAAGCTCGTTTAGAGTTTTCGGTGGTTTTCTCCTAATATGGGCTAGGTTCCTTAAAAGGTCTTTTCCCCCACTGTGAGCGACTTTCCCAGGTCTAGGGTCCGAGTGTAATCAATCTGCTTTAATCACAAACACCAGCACTGGTTAACCCTTTAACGTATCTCTACTTAATTTATTTTAAAAATTACTAAACTATTTTTAAAAGTGGCTTTTAGACACGTAGCTGATCATAAATATTTAAAAAATTAGAATTGTTCTTTTTTGAGAAATTTTTGATTTGGGACACCTATAAGTTAACTTTATCAAATTCAAATAATATTTAATTTAATAAATAAAACCCTTTGTAAGTAAACATTATCGACTACAAAAACTCCTAAAAATTGTTTCAGGTGAAAATAACAGTCCAACTCTTTCTTAAATGAAAAAAATTAGACATGAGTGCATCATCAAACCAGCAATTCGCACCTGTGCACACTAAGAAACGTCAAGTGACTTATGCATTTAGCTCCCTTTGAAGCATTACTTGTTATATAATTGAATAGTGCTGCTATCTACAGAACAGAAAAGGAACATAAGTTTAAAAGCTGATTAAATAATAAAAAATCTGCTGCATAAAAATTGTTAAATTATGTCAAATGTTTGATTTCGCTGCGAAACCAATGATCGTTAAGGGGTTAAATAAATTTTAAGCTTCAAATTTAAATTTCTTATTCACTGTTACGGAAAGTTAATGCTTAAACAACCTTTTGACGTAAACGATTGTTAAAATAAATTTTAATTAAGGAAGAAAATTGTTATTGGGGAATTACTTCATGCTCAGATAGCACATAAGATTACGAAAATAACTGATTTCTCCTTTCAATAGATTATTTCAAAATTTACCTATGATATGGTTTTTAGAAATATTTTAAGTTTCATGCTTGAATTTTTACCTATTAAACACCTACACATAAAATACTTAAAGATTATCTTTAATTTTGTCAATCTCGTAACTTTTTAAGATCTATGTTGCAAGATTTTAAGCCATTTTCTAAAAGGTTTTGAAAAGTCTTTCTGACTTCACAGTTATAGAGTAAAGATAACTTTGAAAATTCTTAAAATTTTATATGGAAACTGACATCGAAATAAATCTTATAGAAGTCACAGCGCACTTAGTGACCGAAGTGTCAACGCGCTGGCCTTCACTTTCCATATGCTGCGACAATCCCGGTTTTGGCATACATGTCTGTAGTCTTTCGGAACCTACTTTTAGCAGTATATACGAGACTAATTAGCCCCAATGTGCCAAAAAATGACTGCCGAGTGACCGAGTTGTATATAAATTTAAAGCAAAGAGATTTTAAATATTTTTATTTCACCTTTTTGTGCATACTTCATAAATCTACTTTATAATCAGCTTTTATGTATATACACCTTGAGACAAAAAGATAGGTACTAAGGGTTGTTTCTTTGATTTTTCATAAAATAACATTATCTAAACTGTGCTTATCATTTATTATTATCATAAAATAACACTATTCCCGGACTCATTTTTGTTTTAACACTAATTTAGAAAAACTTTAAGGCTAAAATTTTTCTAATTTAAGAATACACACCGCGACAAAAAGATAGGAACAAAGTGTTTTTTTTTTTTTTTTTTTATTTTTTTAATATGAATATTTTGAATATGATTCAAATATTTAATATGTTTTTGGTATGATAATATTTTGTTATGATAATAAATGATCAGCACAATTTAGATAATGTTATTTTATGAAAAAATAAGAAAAAACCCTTTGTTCCTATCTTTTTGTCGAGGAGTGTAGTCTTAAATTAGAAAAATTTTAGTCTTAAAACTTTTCTAAATTAGTCAAAAATGAGTCAGGGAATAGTGTTATTTTATGATAATAATAAATGATAAGCACAGTTTAGATAATGTTATTTTATGAAAAATCAAAGAAAAAACCCTTTGTACCTATCTTTTTGTCGCGGGGTGTATATATATATTTATTTACCTTTTCATAGACTATATACAACATCCTTAAAAACTATCTTCAATTTTTTATTTTTTTATGTGCTACCCATAAAATCCTTAAAAATAGTCTTTGATTTTGTGAACCAGGAACCTTTTAACCAGCCTTGTTACCAGCCTTGTTAGCATTTAAACCTAGTATTGAAAAACTTTTGGAAAGCGCCTTTTAAACTTTATATCTATAGGGTATACAAGAAAAAAAAAAAAAAAAAAAAAAAATTGCTATTTGGGTGTTGACAATTTTTATCTTTTGGTTCTGTTAAATGAATACTTCCTGAAAAGTAAAACTGATAAATTATCAATTGCCTAAGAAGAACTTTCGCAAATGCAAATTTTCTCCCTTCTAGCTAACACAATATTTTCTCGAGCCATTTAATTTCGATAATCTTTTTCCGCTTCGCTTATACTAGCCTGTATTCTACAAAACTTGAAAAAATTAACCTTAACATTTCACCCACTTTCGTAATGTATCAAAGATGTATAAGTTAGAAACTAAATTAAAATTCTTATCTGCATAAATCTACCTCACCTGTCATTTTTTACTCCTGGTAGAAATGCAAAGAATTTATGACAGGACAGTATATTGAATGATTACAGGCAGACGAAAATAAAACGTGAGGCGAATTTCAGCAAGATGTCACAATAAGCAAAAGGTTATAAAAGACCGCATTGTTCCTCATACCCTTTTCAGTTCACTTTCTATTACTCGTTATGGTAATTCCAACCAGTTTACACTTTCTGTTCTGTTGAGAATGCTCTGGCATAAGTGTAAAAAGAAAAGATGATGAATCTTCCATTACTTTTTTTGTGAATGAACTTACAAATGACGAAACTTTGTATATATATCTTTCTAAAATCGGATTAGAAGAGCAGATTAAATACCTTGATTTAAGAGAGAAAAATCACGTAGTTCGCGTAGATTATATATACCGGGTGCGCCGCGCTGATGTTGAATACGCTAAGCAATTTAATACAGATGAGTCATACATTAAAATATAATGAGCAGAAACACAAAACCAATACAATTCTACATTTTCAAAGATTTATTTAAGCTGAAGTTGTTCGACATGACCTCCACCACATTGTATGGAGCAAGTAAGGCGAGTCACAACACTTGTGACAGCTGAGTACAGCATGTCTGGATGTATCCCAGAAGAGTCCATGTGCATTCAGGTGTTTTATTGACAACCTAATTTGCATAAATCAGCTTCGTGTATGCATCGCAGCGCCACCTGTCGGTCATTTTTTGAACTATTTTTTCCCCTTAAAAAAAAATCCGCCCTCTTTCTGATGTCATTCGGGAATCATCATTTGTTATTTTTTTAACGAATTTTTAAAGTTTTCACGAACTTTTGGCGCATCCGGTATATATATATATATATATATATATATATATATATATATATAAAAGAAGAAAAAAACTTTCCAATCATATTTACTCGTCTCATTTTTTAAACTTCAGTTCATTTTATGGTACGTTGATGCGTATATATTTTGATTATAATTATGGATATGCATGTGTTAAAATAAATAAATAAAAATAAAATAAATGTTTTAGTTTTATTGAACTACTAGTAGACTATACCCGCTTCACTGGTCACTAAACTTAAATGAATTTTCAGTAGAATTGAATCACTATTTATTTTTTAAATCACAGTTTGGGCTTTGTAACATTATTAAAAATTCCTTTTAAGGTCAAAAAGTCAAAATAGCATTTCATAAATTAAATAAAATAAAATATTTCTTCCATTTTGCACTCGTTTTGCAACAATGCTCTGTGGTCTTATGTGAATGATTCTCAAGAATGAATCAACAATTGTTTGCAAATTTAATGGATTATGTATGGGAAATAAGTACACTGTAATATAAAAATTGCAGCTCTTAAAACTTCAAAATTGATATTTTTTAAAAAGGTATTCATTATTCTTTAACATTAGACTGTTTTTTGTTTAACATTAGACTCTTATTTTAAGATAAAAGCTATCGAATGATATTGCTTTGTGAAACTTTGCAACGTAATATCTTTAAATCTAATAACGTGATGTATATAGTGTACGCACAAAAAATTAGCAGTTTTTAGCGCCCTTATTAAAAAGTATAACATCTATGCAGTATCTTTTTTAAAAAATCATCAGTTTTTACTAAAAAAAATCGACGACTTTCACCACCAAAGTAGTTAAATCTAGACCAATAAAAAATAGGAATGGTCCGCCCGGTTGTATTCCGCCGACAAACTATTTGCTTTATTTATACAGATATCTTGATATTACTTTAGGTCCAACAGTAATATTTTTAAACATTTTTTCTTTGTGATATTTTGTTTTGTTCATCATGCTTTGTGATTAATATTATTAAATAAAGGTTTTAGAAAATAAAGATAAAATGTTTCATTCAATCGTGTCCAACGAATTTATATCTGTTTAACGCTGATAAAATTCATTTTAATCCATGATTCAATATATTTATTACTTTTTTTCCCTCTTTTTTGAAGATTGTGATACTTTATTGAAATTAACCGGAAATTTCGTCTAAAATTTTTTTCATAATAAAATAGAAAACGAAGATTAAGTAATTTCACTCAAAAGTGCATTAAATATATCAAAGAATAAAACTTCCTCTGTAATGGCCTTACCACACAATAGATTTTTGTTCAACTTTCCCATGAGCGATTCTTATAGCAAAATTTCTTCCCAAGACTTATTTAGGGCGTCCTGGGCAGACCAGAAAAGGATATCCTTTTTCGTAAAACACAGGAAAAAATTCAACTTTCATATGAGTAATTCTTATAGCAGAATTTCTTTATAAAACTTCCCCAGAGGTCCCAGGCAGAACAAAAAAGGACGTCGTAAGGATGTCCTGCGAAGATCTGTCATTCGACAATTAAGATTGTTTGGATAGCGAACCCCATAACTGAAGTACATAAATTTGAAACCTGGTAGGTCATTTTTCACTTTTGCAAAAATTAATTTGATCTTTTCTGTTAAAAATCAGTGTTAAGCAACTAATTGTGATACATAATTTTTTTTTTTTTTTTTCGTATAATTTTTTGCTGTTATGATTTTAATGAATATTTTAATAAAATGTAAAATTTATGGTGTTAAGTCATTTATGAAATCACTAATTTTAAGTAGATGACGTCCATATCAGTGATTCTATAAAACTAATGTAACTAGAAAATAATTCGCTAAACTAACGCGTAACACTTGCAACGCGTATTAAAGTTTTAAATGTAAGCAACGGCAGTTGATGCACTTTTTTATTTATTTATTTATTTTCTTTTCAAGTAAACTTCTCATGCGCCGTAGAGTATAATATGAGGCTTACATAGGTTAGCAAACAATAAAATGCAGAATATATATATATATATATATATATATATATATATATATATATTATAATTAAATATATAATAACTATACATAATTATATGTATATATTTCTGATTTTTTCACATTTAATTTAAGGGGAATGTTTTTTTTTTCAATCTGTACCGTAGAATTTAATTTAAATTATTGAAATTCTGTATTCTTGTAGTGCAGTGAAGTTAAGTGACAGCATTTTATGTCACTGGGTCTTGATCATTAAGAAGTTTAGCATTGAAAAAAATCCTATAAAAATAATAGATAAAAAACCGTATAGTTGACAACTTAACAAAATATCTTCGTAGGTAAATTTTATTCTTATCTATGTGGTATATATTTCTATGTGGTTTCAGGGGTCTAAAATCTCCTGTTTCTCGGCTTTTACTACGTTTAAAAAAATTATACATACCCACATTTTGAGTCTTTTATTTGATTCATTTATTTATTTTCTGTTCCATGAAATTAAGCTTTTCCCATCTTTCTTTTGGTTCATTCTGTTATTATTGTTCGATTAGCAGACTCTTGTTTACATTCTTTAAAATCTTCTTCTTGATATGTTTCTATTCGGTTTGTATTCTCAACGTAATTATTTATAAAATTCTTCTTTTCATATCTAAATTTAAACATTACTGGTCAAATTATTTAAATAATTAAATTTTAGGTAATTTTTGGTAATTTAACAACTTTTGTTGTCGTTGTAGTTACGACAATTTAATCATCTGTTTACTTTGCTCTATGTTTCTTTGTGTTCTTATATATAGGGGAGAACCGTGTATTATGGACTATGGACCATCGTGTAATACGGGCCAGAGGAAATTTGTATGTTCAACACTAGATGGTGAAACCATCTCACTGCGTTTAGTGAATAGTATTGTTATCTGAAGCAGGAAGTGACTTGTACGTGCGTACCTGTATTTGGACGATTATGAAATTGAGTTTTCGGTTTATATGATCACTGATGTAACAAGTATGTTAAAATGAAAGTATTACCTTCTACTGTTAGGTAATTGTAATATAATTTTCGCGCTAATAGTAGCAAATGTACTTATTTTATGAACAATTTAGACATGCGTTTCATGGGCATCAATTTGCATAGTGATTTTAGGTTGGAAACCACGTTACTCTGTTTACGCGTGTAATATGAATCATACTGTGTTGTGTAATATGGACCAGTGATCCATATTAAAAACAGAGAGATTTTGTTAATGCTCGGCGTACAGTCGGTAACAAAAGTGTCCGAACACTAGCAAAAATTCCTATGTAAAAAAAGTACACTTCATACGTTTTTGTTAAATAAATCCTTATCGAATCATGTTCTTACACTGACTAAGAACATGATTCGACAAGGATTTATTTAACAAAACAGTATGAAGTGTGCTTTTTTTACATAGGAATTTTTGCTAGTGTTCGGACACTTTTGTTACCGACTGTACATATGTCGCATACTCAAAATATTGAGGCTATAGAATAGGCCAGGGAAGCACAGATAATCAAATTATCACTTCTTTCGCACACTACCATTGGATATAACCTTTAGACCTCCCCTTTTTTTACGTCCATTAACTTTTTTTTTTTTCGTCCATTTCTGCTATTCCCAAGAGATGTACAAGTGTGTGAGGGAACATGCTGGACAGTTCGTTTCACAATTCCAAGTGTCAACTGTTGGAGGACGGGAAGGACTACTATGGACCACTTGGTCCATATTACACATACGTTCGTGTAATATGGACATACGTAAATAAAATAATTATTTTCTGCAATTATTAATAGTTCCCAGAGTATTTTACCAAGTTTAAACTATGTAACTATGCAATTGTAATGAGCAGCCACCAAATTAAATCTTTTTATTTTAATAAGTTTTATGAGCATTCTTGCTTAGGGGGTCCATAATTCACGGTTCTTCCCTACATATATATATATATATATATATAAAGAGAGAGAGAGTCATAATTAAACAGTCAGTGGTTTACAGTGTTCTGTAGAGCTATCTAATTGCAAGAATGGCGTCAAAGTTTGTAGAGAGATTAAACAAGACGAGAAACGAAGGATTACGAAAAAAAAAAAGTTCCATAATTTATCACCAGGAGAATATGTGGCTCTGTTAATTAAATAAAGCTTTCCTTGCAATTTATAATTTAAAATTGATGATTGCACACATTTTTAACTCCACTTTTGTCGCATTTATTATTTTGAAAATGGAAACACTGCAGTAATGTGTCCGCAACAAACGCTTTATATGTATAGAAAAATGGCAATACATATTCTTCTAGAGGTAAATTTGGAATTTTTTTTTTTTCCGGAATCCTTCGTAACACTGTAAGCATTGTCAGTTTAATTATGGCTACCCTATATATATATATGTGTATATAAATATATATATATATATATAATAAATTTTGATCTATGCGATAAATCTATAAAACAAATCTATGAGAAAGCGGTTGATAAAAACGTATTTTTTGGCTAAAAAGCACACATTTTTTTAGAAACTTCTCATTTTCCCTTCCCTACGGGGGCTGGGGTGAGGGGGTCCCCCTGAAGAAGGCCCCCTTGTGTTTTGGGATTGCTTTACATTTATCATCAGACTGTTTTTTATATATGCATACATATACAATTTTATTTAATTTATGTTTAGAAATTTCTGTCATTATTTTTTGTGTTTTTCATTTTGTGATATGTATTAATTTATTGAAAGATATGTATGAATTTTTCGTAATTGAATTAATTCCATAGCGTGGATTATATCATGATAAATGCAACAGAAAAAATCTTATTAAAAATACAACACAATTTTTGAAACAATTTAGTATTATAGAAAAAAAAAAAGACAAGACTATTTGTCTTAGAAGAATCCGGCTTAACATCAACTCGAAAAATTTTTAGATTTAAAATAATTTTTAGTGTTAGCTACGTTCGCTTACATAAAGTTTTTAAATGTCATCATTTCCCATTAATTTTTCGGTGCATTTTTCAGCAATTAAACATTTCTGTATGAGACACTAACAGATTATGACAATTTTCGATATAGCTCCAAGCATTTCCTCAACTGCAGATAATTTTTCACTGCAGCTCTTTTTATCTTAGACTTTCTCATGAATTCCTCACCCTGTTTGAGAGAGTCATTTATAATGAGATCTGAAATTCATTATTTATCTTTTTTAAGTAGGTCTCTTCGTGATTTATTCTGTAATTTATCAGCATTCTAAAAGGCAGAGGTTACTTCTTTCTTCCTAGATCCATTATTTATCTGTATTTTTGAGAAGGTGTTGAATAAATAGAAACTCTGTCTGGATACGTCATATGGCTTAAAAACATTTTAGTTCCGGCAAATAATGGAAAGTAAATTTGATCAAAAATCTGTTTGTCACGTATTTTACTTTTATATAGGTTGTAACAATACACTTATTTTTCAAGAATCTTTCCATATCTTCAAGAAAGTCTCATTTATCTTAATATAAATACTTAATAAATAGAAAAGTAATGTAGTGATATCTTTTATAATATATCAGCATTTTTTTTAGCTTGAATTACTTTATTTATTTGAGATAAACTTATTGCTATTTATTTATTTATTTATTTATTTTTTTAATGTATTTTAGGTAAGGTGACATAAATTGATTTACAATGTAGTTTAACTGGAGCAAATATATACAAAAACTTTTTTTCAATACATTTATCTGCTATTTAAACAATTCAAATTCAAGGATGATAGGCGTTAAGGTTAGGGCCATTTAACTATGTAGAGGTTAGGCCTAGGTAATGTGCCCTCCGAATTAGAAGAAAAAGAACCACTAAGTTCAATAGAGCGCCACAGTTTTTTTTCTTTTTTTGTTGATTAAGCTCTGATTATCTTAATAATTGTACCAAAAAACTTCTTTTCTCAAAGAAAAAAAAAAATAATAATAATAATAACAATAATGACAATAAAACAAAACATTCAGTTATACAACAACAATAATAAGAATAAATAAGTCTTGTGTTTAAAGTATTAAAAAATTCAATTTTTAAATACAAATTTTACACTATATTAATTATTTGTTTAAAGTTGAAAGAAGTCATTCTTGATTCATGTAACGTATAAAACGAAACAATAAGAATATAATTAGAATATAATTTTGTCTTAAAATATATTGCAAAATAAAAAAAAGTAGTTAATTAAAAAAACAAAAATATCACGAATTGACAAACAAAACTACACTATCACAATTTTTAGATAAAATAAACCTGGAATCAGAATTTTTTATATTAGAAATTTTACACATTGTAATTGCTTACTCACTAATTACATTTTTAATACCTGTACAGCACACATTTTTACAGTCAAAAAACAGTTTTAAGGAAATAGAAATAATCCATAAGAGGAAATTTTTAAAAGTTTTATGCTAAAATAAAAAGGTACAAACTGATAAATATATAATGATAATAGAAACGACTCTTTACATCAGTTTTAATTTTTCACGATTTTACATAAATTTTGTAAGATTTTTTTTTTTTCTGTTGAAATTAGTTCCTAGATATTAAAGTTTTTTAAAAGTTTATTCAATTGTTTCGTTTGCAGCAGTTTCATAATTTTACGACTCTTTTAAATGTGGTAAAAGTGAATAATAATAATAATAATAATAATAAATGGAGAATTTTCAAAAACTTCTTATGAACAGAATAACACTGTTTAATTGTTTTAAATAAATTTCGTTATTGTGTAAGTATGTCATAGTACATGTAGTTTTGATCAAATAGATTCTTAAAAAACTAGACATTCTTCGTACGTCTAGCGGTCGATATTTCCAAATAAACCTATTTTCAAATTTGCCTTTTTCGTCAAATCAAAAGAAGTGGCTAAATGTTGTAATACACAGCCAAAAATGGGAAAATAAATAAAATAAATAAATAAATAATTCTTATTACGTGCAATTATACGAAAATTTGTCTTATAATGCCATAAAGGTTTTTGGAAAAAAAAAAAAAAAAAAAAACTTTTTCGATATTGTCCGTCTCTATACTGATTATTAATAATTTTCTTTTCTTTTCTTTTTCTTTCTAAGAAGAAAAAAAAAAAAAAAAAAAAGAAACAGAAAAAATGATTTTGATGAAATTCTGGCAAAAGCAGAATTTAGTTTAGTACGGAGGACTATTAGCTTTCTTTTTTTTTTTTTTTTCAAATTATAACATCGTTTTCAAATTATTCATCATATTTTTGATAATTTTCCGATTTTGACAAATGTCCAACTATCATAAAACTGGTATCGTAAAAATCCGTAGATTCAGACTAATAGTCCTCCGTACTAGGAAAAAAAAAATGGCCGATTATTTAAAATTTAACTGTATTTTTAATCAAAATTATGGAATTCAAATAACGAAATGTAATTTAAATTTAATTATTTATGAAATTTAACTTCAGTGCAGATCATCAAGTCTTCGTTATTCCATTTCTCGAACAAATAATACCTAAATACCCAATTTTATTTATTTATTTACTTTTATATATCTGTTCATTTATTTATTTATTACTCTTCCTTAGTTCGATCTGAGAATAGAAAAGTTCCGTAATTTTTTTTGTTTTTGTTTGAATTTATTATCATTTACAGTATTTTTAATCTTATTAATTTTATTATTATTTATCTCTTTACGTTTCCGTCTAATTTGGCTAAATATTTTGACCATAATTTAACGGTTTATAGCGGGGGCCGAGGAAAAAAAAAAAAAAAAAACGTGAAATCGGCAAGTGATTATTCTAGCATAGAATTACATCTCTTCTTTTAAATAATTATTTAGACATATTTCTTTCAAATCCCGGGTTTTTTTTTTCTGTTTTTTTTTTTTTTTTTTTCAATGCACTGTTGCACACCTTTTTTTTTTTCGTAAACCATCCTTCTGTTATTTTGTTCAAATGAAAGAAAAATGTTTTTTTCTTTATTTCAATAAATTGTTTTAGTAATGGTATCAGTTTAGACCAGAGGTAGCCAACCCACGGCCAGCGGGCTGCATGTGGTCCACCGTGTAGTTTTTTGCGGCCCGCGAGGAGACTGAATATATTTAATGTTTGGTAACTTTGGTTAACAGATTAAAGATTAATAAATCCGTTCTGACTTTTCTAAGTGAAAATACCTTTCATCGATTATCGTCGTTAAAGAATCACACTGTTATAAGGAAATATTATTAGATCCATTATTCATTATTTTTTTTTATAGTTATTAATGTATAAGTCATAGATTTTTCAAGATTCTATTGTTAATTTATGAATGAAAATAATTTAAATTAATACATACTGTTTCGAATCTTAACTTTGCCCACCCCGAAAAATTTATATACATACATGGTTCATACACTCAAAAATATATATACACATGCACATATATACATGCGGTGCGGCCCGCCTGAATAAAATAGATTTCTAATGCAGCCCATCAAGTGTTTTGGGTTGGACAGGCCTGGTTTAGACCATTAATTTGCAGAAACTTGAGCTTTTATTATTAAGAAGATGACCTTGATGGTGTATAAAATTAAATATCCGAATTTAAAATACTATCGCAGGTATTAAATTATTGTTATAACGTTACTTTTTAAATCCAATCTTAGAAAACTTTACCATTAAAACACAATAAGTATTAAATATTTTTGCAAAAATCGCAAATAAATAAATAAATAAATAAGTGCTTATTTTTTTTAAACACCAAAAAATAAATAATACTGTTTTTAATTATTGATTAACGTACAGTTAAAAATTTATGAAGTTCAAAGGTAATTTTTTTTTCTAAGGTGAGGGAGGGGGGGACTTACCTGTGAAACTTTATGTTGCGCTACTGATCCTCCTTTGACTCCACCTTTGATGTGGTCGCCCCCCGCCTGGGCGATGGCTAGAAGGGTCAAAAGACCCGTTATCTGGATGTGCAAAAGGGAAAAGAAAATTAGATTAGTCCACGAATTTATAAAATTACATGTAGATTACAAACTGCAACATAGTTTAAGTTACTATTAACTAATGTTGTACAGTAAAATCTACGTTACCTGTATTCAAAGATAACATACTACGTTGCATTATTTAAAATTTTATTCATATAAATATTGCTAAAATTTAATGGCAAAAATATCCATAAAGCAATTGAAATAAAGTCCATAAAAAATAACGGAAACTTCAAAATTATTTATTTTACACTTATAATAATAATAATAAAAAAAAACCTATTATGTGTTTTATAAAAATATAAATATATACTGTTTTTTGTATCAGGCAAAGATAATTTCTAATTTTTTTAGTTTTTATATTAATCTGGCCTGAAAGCTTAAAAACAGACTTTTTCAACCCCCGACCAAAAGAAAAAAAAAAAAAAAAAAAAAAAGTAAGCTTTAAGGATGTTTTTTTTTTTTTTTTTTTTTTTTTTTTTTTTTCTGCCTGTATGAGCTGTATCTATGTGGGGCACTGTTAAAACTTGTTCCTGAATAGGAAAAAAAAAAGATAAATGTAAATTATTGCATATTTTTAAAATCTGAAATGTTTTGATTTTAATATCTTTTGTAATAATTGAAACAATTAAATTAAAATACCTATATAATTATAACCTGCAAAAATTAATTATACTTGCTATATATATATAGATATATAAATCTAAAAGCGCCATAGCATGAAATTTTCATTAAATCTGCCATTCATTAAAAATTTATTGGCAAATGATAAATAATTTCTAGTTTTGGAATCACTTCTAGTCAGACTACAAATTAAAAATGTGAAATTTTTCCCTTAAAAAAATATAAAGACTTTTCGCTTTTAAATATCTTTAAAATTTAATTAAAAAAAATCTAGATAAATCATCGAAATAATTTGAAAACTAATTTATCGTGTAATTCGTTAAAAATCATCTTATAATTCATCATACTCAAATAATTTATTAAAATGTATATAAATGAATGAATATTGTTGTAAGTTTTTTATAAAATTTATAGAAACTTTAGAACAATATATTCGAAATGTCTAGTGCAGCCCTCGGCAACCTATGACCTGAGTGACCTATTTCGTGATTTCAGGTGGTCTACCTGAATTCTGAAGATAAAGTATAATATTAAAACAATTTATACATTTTTTTTTTCATAGCTCTCTTGGTGGCCCGGGGATCATAGTCTACCGAGGCTTGATCTAGTGCAAGAAATAATAACGAAGATAAGTTTCAGATTAAAGCTAAATTAAAAATAATTTTCGCCGTCAGAATTATCATAACGGGATTACATATTACACATTAAGCGTCTCTACAAAAATACTGAATTGTGAAATTTATTTTTAAGTATGACGTTTTATTTACATTTGTCATTTCTGTTGCTAAAATTGATAACAGTTCTTTATATCTACTTCTTTCTCATTATAAAACAGTTATTGGTTATTAAAAGGACTAATTGTTCAGTCTCATTTCTTATATCATATATAATCTTGCTATATAATAATAATAATAATAAAAACTTATATTGTCGAACATCATATGCTTATATATAACTCAGAAGAACAATATTAAAAAAAAATGCATTTATTTATACATTTAGCATCAGATGCATAATAGGTCTAAATAAATACAGATAGAACTGTATAAAAGACTTAAACAATGGTGGGAATATTTTTAATTAATATTGTCTAGTGGATTCCGAGAGTTATATATCGTTTCTGATATTCTAAAGTCTAGCCTGGAATATCGAAAAAAATGTATCACAAGAAAACATTGTGTTGTATAGTCAGGCATGTTTTATTACATTATAGCTCAGAATGACAACAACAACAAAAATAAATAAATAAATAAATAAAATAAAATAAAATGTACTTTTAAGATCAAATACATGTATGATGAGTTTGAATAAAGTGATCAACATATTAAATAATAGTGTGAATACTTTAATTAATAATGTCTTGTATATACCAAGCGTACCTCATAGTTATAAATTAGTACTTATCCTACTTAACCTCGGATGCTATATATAATTTTGCAATACAACACGAGAAAACATTGTATTCCATAATCTCATATCACGTTCACTTGAGCTGAAAACAACATTATAAAAATGAAAAGTAATAAATTTAGTATCAAGTACGCAGAAATAGGTCAAAATAAATGCAACCATGGTGGGTAACAAATTGAAAATTAGAGAAAATTACTCTTATGTAATACTGTGCAGCATATTCCAAGCTCAATATCGTTATAAATCAGTGCTTTTCTTACAGTCTTACCTCGGATATTGCACATAATTTTGAAACAGTGTGCAAAAAAGCATGGTTTCCTGTAGTCAAACCCCGTGTTCAGTATAACTCAGACCTTCATTATCAAAAAATGAAATGTAATAAGTTTAGAATCACGTACACAGTTTTGCTGTTCAAAATATACACAAATAGATGGATAACAGACTGTGCGGTGGTAAAAAGACAATGAATGAAGTAAGTGTATTTTACTGTAGTGCAGTACAGTACAATACGGCATTGTATAAAATGAAATGCAAGGTGATGAATATTAAATGCTTGTTGTATGAGTCTAAATATATATAGAAAGTGGGTAGTAGAATAAACAATGGTGGGAATTCTTTAAACCAATGCTGTACAGTTCAATTCCATCAGTATCAGCATTGTTATAAATCAATCATAAAAACATACTTACAAAAAGCATGTTCTAGCCGCTCTTGTATGTATGAAGTTCAACAGATATGCTCGGCAATAGAGCGCAGGGCGTCCCTGATCTGCCCCTTTTTATCAGTTCAGTCGGCTCATCTTGTTGCCCCAGGTTGATTTATAAACCTTTTTCCGAATTGACATTCAGGACGTCGGGTGGGTAACACGTGGTCTCGTCCAATAATGCACATAACACAGCGCCTTTGAAGATGTCACCAAGGACTTTCTCAGTCTCAGGATTGTAACGGTGTGTTAGACGTGATATTCATAATTCAAAGGGACTTCAAAAGAAATGTAAGAAAAAAAGAATGTTGAAGATCCATCTTCTTGAAAGAGATTTGTGCAATTATACGTTGCTTTTGCATAGCAACGATTCTTTTTATATGGTAAAGGGGTGTAATATCTGGCTGCTTGGAATATCTATAGAGGAAAATTGAAATCAGTCGGCTCCCGTTAGATTTCTTCTTTTAGTAGGTGAATCTCCTTCAAGGTCGTGAAGGGAAGTTATTTGGGGCGCTTTGTTTTGATTGTTTCGATGTGGTGCTTATGGAATTTAATAAGAATATTCCTATTCCAATGAAATGGCGTCTGGAGAGACATTTGAGATAAAGTAACATTTTTGAATTTCTTTCTTCTTTGAAGAATTTGATTTCGTAAAACTTTACATAAGTGGAGTAAAAGGGAAGTTAAAAACTAAAATGCTTAAATTGTTTACAATATAATTTAATTTTTGATGAGGGTTTTTTTTTTTTTTTTTTTTTTTTTTTTTTTTAAGGCTATTTCTTCATTGCGTTCAGTACATTTTTAGTACATCTCACTGATGTTTTAAAAATATTTAAGTTAGCCTGTATGGTGCAATTTTTTATTAATAATCTAGCGTTATTACAAGGAATAAAAACTATAATAATTTTTTTATTGCTTGTTGCGTTGTAATGAACTTAAATAGTACTATGAAATTTTATATCCTAATTCTTTGCATCTAGACCAGGTTACCTGTGTAATATGCGTACATCGTTTAAGGAATGTTAATAATACAGTGAAAACTCTCAAGTTGGACACTTTTTTTAGGGAACGGAACATGTCCATAACTCATTATTTCCAACTTGTATAACAACTTGGACACCCTTTTAACTTGGAAGTTGAACAATTCAAATACTGCCCGGAGTTGAACATTTTAATCGATGAGATAGGAAGAAAGAAATAAAACTTCCATTCTTTCTCTCTCTTTTTTTAATTCACTTATACCTTATAGAAATACCTTTAAAAATCTATTAAGCAATTTTTCTTGTGGCAATATATTTCCCTCTGTCTTATCTTGTATTTTTTCTTTTTTTTTTTTTTTTTCTTCTTCTTTTCCTTTTTTATTTTTTTTTATTTTTTTTTTTTTTTACCAGACGAAACATTTACAAGTTACTGCAATTTATCACAAAATGTGTCTTTATTATAATTATTATTATTTATTTATTTGCACCCATGGTCTTTGTCCTTTTCCTTTATCATGACTTCAGGAAATGTCCAGCAGAGAGCCAACAAAGATGTTTTGCCTTTAACAGCTTTAAAATTGTCATTGGACTATACATTTTAGTTGTTGGGGTTCCTTTTAATTTATAATTAATTGTACTACACTACAGTCAGTGTTTTATAGAATTTTCGAGGAAGTTCTACGCTAGAAACCAATGAATTATTACAAAAAATTCCAGAACTGGACTGTTAGAGTTTCAAAACTTTGGAAATCCCGAACTACCACTTTTCACCACATTTGGCGTTCAAGTCTACAATCTTCAATAATCACTCTTCTTTTTTTATAGTATTTTTTAGTCATTTATAGAAATTTCGAAGAAATTACTCCTGCTCTATAAACCAACTAACCTTTCCGACAAATTCCAGAGCTCTGCTTTTATTGAAGTTAGAGCCTTGTAAACTTTGGCAACCTTAAATTACAAATTTTTGCCGAATACGGTCGCCGAATTGCTAAATTAGACGTCTAATCCACCAAATTCGATGCCAAGACCAAAATCTGCGTTGGTTACAAATTTGCAGCTTGGCGAGATTAGCGATCAAATTTGGCGAAGAGGCAAGTATTGTTTCAAGATAGCCAGAATTAGTAAATTTTTTCTCTATTTCAACAGAGTTAATTGTTTTGGTAAAGTGTATAGATTCTCGCCACTAATTTTCGCCAAAGAGAACAAAAGTAGGCCATGTATACTCGAATGATTTTCATTAAACTCTAAGCTACGCATTTGCCAATGAGGGATTATGTAATAAGCCGTAAACTACATTTATATCACCGGTAAATATAATACAATTAGCGTGATTTTTGTGGTTGGAGTAGCAGTTTTTTTTCCTGCTTATTTTCAGGAATGTTCGTGGACTGGAACCTGCCTGTTTATTTACGAATCAGTTACCTCACACAAAAATGTCAATGTTTACATAACAATATATATATTCCAATGGGTGTATAAGGAAGTCATGTAGTGTTCACAACAGACTTTTTACGGAGGAACATAAACTATAAATTAGAAATATTGTTTATAGACGGCAATTATTAGTAAGTACTAAAACAAACTTTAAATGGGGATGGTGACTTTAATTCACTGATATTACGACTAATTTTGACACTACATTGGTTTTTTGTATTAAAGGAAATAGGAACATAATAAATGTATAAATTAGCTAAAGATTTAAAGAAATGTGTAAAACTGTAAATTAAAGAATATATGCGTTAGATTTCGTTTTATAATAAAACATACTTCTAATTAAAACAGTGTATATTGTGTACGCAGGATTACTAAAATCAAAGATATTCAATGGAACATTTATTTATTCAAATACGATTTCGATAATTTTATGAGTTTTCTCGTGTATTAACTTTTGTATACTCGAGATGTTATGCGGTGCATGATCATCTACAGTTGTAGATGTACGCGCAAGGCTTTCCATAACAATTAGATTATATGATTGTCAGTGACAGGCTTTATGTATTACTGCACAATTTGAAGTTAGAGAGAAAATTAAAAAATATTTATGCAATATCAAAAATACTTTTCCCGGTACTTACTCGCTAAATATGAGCTAGAACCTTTAGAAAGACCACGGAGGGCATTTCGCGTGTAGGTCTAGGACCCTAGTGTAGTTAATCTGCCTTAAACCCTACAAAAAACCAACCACGGTACTTACTGTTACTGTGTGTAATTTCGAAAGTATTTTTGATCAAATACAACGTATACAAGATGCAAAATGTTGTTATTAAACTGCTTTTATTTTTGCAACTGTTCGTCGAAAGGACATACTTCCGAGTGCAAAAATGTTTTAACTGAAAATAGTAATAATGCCATACCTTGTATTAATATCTAAAATTAATTTCGTAACAATTGCAAAATTAATATTTTTATATTGTCCCAGATTCCTGTGCTTATACACGGTGATTATAATTAAAGTTACGATTTCAAAGCGTTATAATTTTAAAACTACGGATCGGAATGATTTGATATTTTACCAGAACAATCGTAAGGGGATGGAATTTTGTTTAGCAAAGGGGGAAAAACTAGTTGGCAGAGGTGGACTCTGCTCAGTTCCCCATCATATTTATGTTCTCATAAATTTTGCCATATTCTGCCATATTAAGAAATTCGTAAATTTCCAATAACTTACGAAATTTTTTTACTGGAAACTTCATAGTCGTTAATGTTCATGCCAGTGTCCTAATTAATATTTCAAAAGTAGTCTGGCATCTTTACGATGAAAATATCTCTAAAAATTGACGTTTATGTGAAATTTTGCCCTATACTGCCATGTTAAGAAATTCGTAAATTTCCAATAACTTGCGAAATTTTCAAAGTAGCATATTTATAGTTACTGATGTTCATTCCGGCATCAAAACTGATATTTTAAAACTGGTCTGACATTTTTACAGTAAAAGATTTCCATTTAATGCACGTTTAAGTGAATTTTTGTCCTATTCTCCCATGTTAAGGAAATCTTAAATTTCTCATAACTTACGAAGTTTTTAAATTCGAATGTTGCCAATGAATAGGGTTCTTTCCAGTATCGAAAGTAATATTTTAAAACTGATCTGACCTCTCTGCGATCATTTGTTCGTGAGATATCGTGTAAACAGACTAACAAACTAACGGATTAACACACTAACGGACTAACACACTAACAGACACCCTACAGACGGACACCATACAAATTTTGTCATTTTCGAATTCCTCACACCTGAAAACGTGTAAAAAAATTGGAAAAACCAAGGTCGAAAATTTTCGCGATTACCTAAGTTCCCCATACCTATAGTATGAGGGGGAACTAAAAATGTAAAATTTTGAAAATCTATAACTTATAATCTCTTAGAAAAAAGCATCATTGTATAATTAAAACTTTTTCCTCCTATTAGTGTATCAAGATATTTTACTAATTATTAGCTGTATTGCTGTGCGAATTCCTCCAGAGACATGTGGACGTTTTAAAATTAAGATTTTATTATTTTTAGAAAATAAAAATTTTGCAATTTGTACTAGTTTTTTTTTTTTTTTTTTTTTTTTTTTTTTTGGACGAATGATTGAACAAAGAAAGACAATCATATAATAACACTTTGTATTCTATATTGTTAACATAGAGGCCGAGAAAGGCAATACCCTACATCCTTTTAGAAATGTATCACATGATTACTGTTTTAAAGTTATGGAATGTCTTATAAAAGGTATTGTCTTTTATGATATCTATTATCTTCTCCTAGATATTCCATATTATAAAAGATATTCCGCGGAGTATTCATGATTATTCCCTCGGAATTTTCTGACGCTCAGTTACCAAGTCGTAGTTGTTCGATTCCACTTTAAACCACAGATCCAATCGAATGAGTATTAGTGTACTAAAAACGGCAGTAGAGCCCATATCCCAAACTCGGAGCTTTCGGGATTTTCAATTATTCTTGAAACATTGACAGTAGCTGACAAAATTTACGAATTTCTACCCAGAAAATGCAGTTTTTAAAGGGAAAACGTGAATATTCCATGTTAAGTGTTACAAAAAGAGCGCGAGGAATATAATTTTAATACCTTTAATTTAAGAAAATATTTACTTTCTTTTTAAATAAGTATGTTAAATAGAGGGAATGTCTATATATTAATTTTAATTGTATATATATATATATATATATATATATATATATTTTTTTTTTTTTTTTTTTGTAACAGTCTGCAAATTCTAACAACATTCGTTGAATAAGCACAGTTTAAATGTAAACTTTCCCATTGTTAATGTGATTGGTTTTAAAATTTTATATCAAACAGAATGAAATTTAAAGCTTGTCTCAGTACTGAAAGTTGGCAATTAGAGAATGCGACGCTACTTTTAATTCTCATGTATACCTAAGAAAACGGAAACAATAACCATTAAAATAAGAATCATTTAATATAATATTCTCTAATATGTTATATCCTAGTTATTTTAAATTTTTCTTACCCATAAATGGTAGAAAAAGTATTGCTTTTGGGTCAATTTTCAAGATTAATATTATATAATCACTGGTGTTCAAAATTAAAGCAACAACCTATTTTTTCGTTTTCTTCTTTTGCGCATAACTTTTAAACAATTAAACATATGAACTTAAAATTTCAAAGTCATGTTTCTTATCATATCATGAATCGAATCTTATAAAACTTTAGCAAAAGTAATATTGTTCAAACTAATAATTATTCAATTTTTCTCAAAAGTAAGCTTTGGAAAAAAATGAAAATGTTTAACAAATTTTAAACAGAAAACTTAACGAAAAATGGTCACAAGGAAGCATTGCAGATGAAGTTGTACGTGCATCCATGTGTTAGATTAAAACCGGATTTTTCTTTCCGTATTTACTTTTCTGTTTCTTCTTTTATCTTCTTTTTTTCGCATGTGAATAACTTTTTAAAAACTGTACATACAAACATGAAAATTTTATAAGCCGTTCATTATAAAATTATTCATCGACATTATTATTAGTCTTGTGTAGAACATAGTTTATAAATTAGTAATTAAGTTTTTTCATAAAATCCGATATAAAAAAGAAAAAAAAAAAGCTCATACAGAAAAAAAAAAAGTTACGGGATTCAGTTTAACATTTGAAGGCATGTCCGTCTTCCCCTATCTGTAATGCACCCATAAAATTTCTTATCATCAAGTTTTCTTTTCTAAAATAGTTGAAATTTTTCATTTTTTTCAAAACTTACTTACTTTTGAGAAAAATTGAATAATTATTAGTTTAAAAATTATTACTTATGCTAAAGTTATATAAAATTCAACTAATGGTATGATAACAAACATGCTATCCAAATTCCATGCTCATATGTTTATTTGTTTAAAAGTTTTGCGCAAAAGAAGAAAACGATAAAACTGGTAGTTGTTTTAATTTTGAACACCAGTGTATATACGTGTTTTCAGGTACCCTGATTCCGAAAATTACGTTTTTAGAAGTTGATCTATTTGTTTCTTATCACCATAACTCAAGAACAAATATTAGAAGGAAATCCAAACTTGGTATTCTAAGAGTATATATTGGGATGGCGCTTGCCTTTTCGTTAAAATTGAACAAATAATTCATGTATAAGATACACTCAAGATAATTGAAATACAGACAAAATTTCTGGTAGGTGCAATGTAACATCTTTAGTCTGAACTAAACAAAATTATACAACAGCAAATTTTTCATATACATAAAAGCGTGTTTCACATATAATTTTGAGTGGAAATCAATCATCATTCATTTATAACACTATACACAAAACAATTACATATTAAGGCTACACAAGTAAATTGTTGGCAATATACAGGGTAAGTCAAAATGAATAAAGCGATTACAAACGGCTATAACTATTTAATGGAAAAGAGTTTATCGATAAGATTAACACAGAATGTAGACGGAACTTCAAAATTTTGTATACATCCGTCATAGATGTTCTATGTGACTTCCCTTGGTCACACGGACAACATCTAGGCGGTAGTCCATTTCACGCCATACATTCTGAAGCATTTGTTCAGTCACCGAGGCAAGCGCATTACAAATGCGTACTTTGAGTTCTTCAGTTGTTTTGGGCATGGGAAGCACATACACCCTGTCTTTCACATAAACCCATAGATAAAAATCGCAGGATCTCAAAGTACGCATTTGTAATGCGCTTGCGTCGGTGACTGCAGACGTGCTTCAGAATGTATGGCGTGAAATGGACTACCGTCTAAATGTTGTCCGTGTGACCAAGGGAAGTCACATAGAACATCTATGACGGATGTATACAAAATTTTGGAGTTCCGTCTACATTCTGTGTTAATCATATCGATAAATTCTTTTCCATTAAATAGTTATAGCCATTTGTAATCGCTATATTCATTTTGACTTACCCTGTATTTTCAGTTGTGTTATATGTTTTTTCATACTGTGCGAAATTTATGTACACTATGTGGTGTCAATGTAAGTTATAAAAAATATACAGCACTAACTAAAATTAAGCGAAAACATTTTCTTTTCTATTGAATGTAGTTGACAAAATTGCTTTAAATTTTACCAAGTCCAAGACATTTCCTTAGACATAATTCATATTTCATACGTATATGGTATAGACAAAATATTATTTGAAATCAACTTTTCAACACTGACTTTCGTTACAATTACTCGTTTTGAGGTCAATCAAATAGGAAAATAAAGTTTTTAACGGTTCATATGCGTGTGCGTCTTTCATTAGAATTAGTTAAGAACAAATAATTGCTGAAAATTCAAATTTAAAATTCTGAAGAGCCAATGAGCGCCCCACTTGAAAAATTTAACCCAGATTGCGAAATTTCGGCAAGGGGTGTGTGAAAGTTATCTGAATAGTTTGGAATAAACTTTTTATGATTTTTTTTTTTTTTTTTTTTATGAATGTAGGCAGTATGTATGTTTTTGTGTAGTACCTATATTCATTAAAAAAAAAAAAAAAAAAAAAAAAAAAAAAAAAACAAGAAAAACAAAACACCTAATTATAATGTTGGAACAATGTTTCAGAATCGAAACGTCATGAGTTATTTCTTTCTCGTTATAAGCATTAAACTGAGATTTTTGATTAAACTTGGAAGCCGGCACAGCTACATCATTTAAAGTAAACGCACCAGTAGTGGACGCTTTAAGGACATTTTCCGGCTATTTTTTGTGTAATTTCCTAAATTTTAGAGTTTCAAAAAATAATTAATATTTCAGACCTTTACTAACTCTTTTTTAACACGATTGTATTATGAAAATTGCTAATTGTTGCATTTATATATGTAAAAAATCAAAAATCTGAAGAGCTTAAAATGAGCCAGTAGTGGACACACTAAAGACCCAGTAGTGGACCATTTTTTGTACCAGTAGTGGACCCCTTTGAATTTTTGCTTTAAAATTCAACTTTAAAATTGCTAGATTACAGAATTGTGCCCACTACTGGATCTGGCATTAAAAGTCACACGAGCGAGTAGTGGACAGGGTTGTCCACTATTTGTCATGATGACATTTTTTGGCACCAGTAGTGGACACCCATAAAAATACTATGTGTTAATACAAGATTTAAAAAATAGCACAATAAATGAATTCTGCATACTTATTTTAGTCATATGAAAGCAAAAGGTAGAAGAAATCAGTTAAATTAAAAATAAGCAGAGAGCGAGCAAATAAAATTTCATTTCCTTATTCAAAGTGATAAGAATAAAAAGGGCAAAATCACAAAAAGTGCAATTTTTTTTAGTTAAACTAATATTATTTTAAAACTAATGGCCGGAATTATTTTTTGTTAAAGATTTAACAGTAAAGGACTATAACTCCCTTCCTACACATTGCTCGAATCTTCAGAATTTTTAGGTAGCTTATTTTCCGAGTTTAAAATTATAAGGGTCCACTACTGGTACAGGGTCCACTACTGGAGCGTTTACCTTACGTTATATGCGTATCTGGAATTTGAAAAGTGTGTCCAACTTAATACCTTAGATGTTAGATGTGTTAGATGTTAGACCCTAATTCCTTCCACCTTCCCTTTGCAGAGGTGACCTACTGCGCAAACGCAATTAACCCTTATTTTTCCTATTTCAGTGTAATTCAAACTCAACCCATAAACAAACATAGACCTTATATTGATTGTATAAGGTTGTCTATGTGAATAATTCACAACACAATCTTAGTTGTGCTAATGCTGTTAAATCATTTTTAGTTGTATATTCCAGTGAACATTACACTGTAAAAAATATGTCCTATTTTCTGCCAGAAATTCTCTGTAATTTGAAAAAATACGTGTAATTTACGAAAAAATTACGTTGTCAGAACGTATTTTCTGAAATTACAGAGAACTTCTGGCAGCCAAAAGGACATATTTTTTACAGGGTACATGAAAGTCCACCTGTTAGAAAATTTCTATCAAAATTTTATAGGCACTAATTTATATCAAGGTGCAACTACAAACCAATTTGTATGAGATCCTGCAGTAGCTCCTTGCTAAGATACAGTTAAATACAGGGTGGTCAGAAAAACATGATAGAAAGTAAGCGATCATTGGGGAAAAAAGACAACATGCAAGAACATGAAACATATTTTATTGAATAAAGATATGAATGACATTTAATATACAAGATGCTTAAAATGTCTACCGTCCCCGACTATAGTGTTATAAAACCGGTTCCAAAACTCTGTCAAAATGCGCTGGAGTGTGTCGTAATCAAGTGCATCAATCTCACTTCTGATAGCCAATTTTCGGTCCTTTAGTGAATCAGAGCTATTCCTATAGATTCTAACCTTGATGTAACCCCATAAGAATAAGTCGTACGGATTTGCGTCCGGACTGTATGGGGTCCACTCTATCCCGTGCCCCCTGAATTTCTCTGCATCCAATGCAATCAAACGCTCACCAAACATCGTTTCAAACCACGTGAAGACGTCAGAAGATTTTGGGGACGAGCCCCATCTGGCTTGAACCAGTACCGGCGTGTCCTGTTGAGATGGCCCGCATCAGGGTCAAAGTGACGTTCTAGCAACTCTTGGCAGTTCAATCCTGTGACCACACCATCAATAAATATCGGACCAATTATCTGCTTCGACGATATGGCACACCACACCATGACCCTTTGTGGATGCAGTGAAGAGATGGCGCTGAGATGAGGATTTTCCGTACCTCAGTGGCGCCAGTTTTGTTTGTTCATGAAACCATTCAACTGAAAATGGGTCTCATCACTGAACCAGATCTTGTATTCACTGATTGAACCATTTTTAAGTTCCTCGATTATGTAGTTTGCGAAATCTCTCCACTTCACAGTATCCCCCTTTAGCAGCTGTCACATTTGGATCTTGTATGAACACAATCCTACTGCTTTCATTACCCTTTGTAATGATGTTTTGTATATGCTTAATTGTTGGGCCGCCTGTCGAGTGGAAGTGGTTGGCTGATCCTCAAAGTATGCGCTCGCAGGCTCCCTGATGTCGTCAGTAACAACTGCTGATTTTCGTCCCGACGCCTTTCTTTTTGCATCCTAAACACTAGGTTCATATCTGTCCATCAACCTGTAAACAATGAAAATCAGTGGGAGATTAGGACCATTACATCAGTCATCTGATGGCTTAAAAATCACTGCGACTTTAGAGCGCTATAACTTACTGCGCGATTATCTCTTCACTAAGCGTCCTTTTCATTTTGAACTCTGAATGACATGCCCTTCGAACGGGGACATTGCATCGGTTATTCTTATAAAATTTATCTACGATATATAACCGATCTTAAAAGGTCTGTGATTCTATATTGCTTATTCTTTATTTCCGGTACTTAAGCATTCAACTGCAATGTCACTATATGTGCTATTATAATATGGAAGAATTATATTTACATCAATACATTTGAAATCAGAAACTTAAAATACTTTCTATCATGTTTTGCTGACCACCCTGTATATTGATCTTTTAAATATAGTGATCGGCAAAACAGGCAAAGTTTGCTAGTTAAATGATATATAATGACAAAGCAGTTACCGTAATTGCCACATTCTGGGAATGTGAAGTTTAATTTTTCTTTTCTTTTTCTTTTAATAAATTGTGAGTTTAAAAAGTGTAAACAGTAACGTATGCAAGCTCCAAAAATTGCAAACGTATTTAACGATAGTTTTCCGATTGAATAAATGAGTACAGTATATCATTAGGTGAAGAAATAAAGCACGATTGTAGCGTTGAAACAAGAGTGTAAAAAAAAAAAAAAAAAAAAAAACTCTTTTTGTGATACAAACAGATATGCATTTATATTTCCCAAAAACTGATAAAAACCATAAATATAGAAATATATATAGATCTATCATCCCCATATTATCATGCAAAGATTTTTGTTACCGAAAAAAAAAAAAAAAAAAAAAAAAAAAGTTTGGAATCAGCAGCCATTAAGTGGTATTGAAAAAAAAAGGAAAAAAAAGAAGAATGAATTTGAAACTGTATCTGGAGTTTTTCATTCACCTTTAGTAAATAAATTATTAATAAATTTTATTTGCTAAAATATTTATGTGTATTCTCGTGTGTATTCACTCGGGGAAAGACGGCCATACATTGGTAAAATCGCCGTCTTTTCCCAAGTGAAAAGGAATCACTTTTTTCTCCCTAATGATCAATCTATATATTATTACTATATCTATGATAAAAACTGGTGTGCTACTGCACTAGTGCAACCAGCTTTTCAAAAAGTTCTTACATTTTTACTTATTTATTTATTACTTAAATTTTTTCTATAGAACTAACATGATAAATTTTAACGCATAATTACTTTAAAAAATCGACTCTTAATTTTCTGAAATTACGCTCTGAAGAAATTTTTCTAAGATGGTTTTAATTTTCATACCAACAACACTATGAGTTTATAATTGAAACACCCTGCAGCACTCTTTTTCAAGGATGACAAGTGTAGAAAAAAATTAGAAAAAAGAGAAGACGGGAAAAAAAGAATCTTAAAGATGAACATCAGGTTTAAGCACCAAAATTCACCACACGCTAAATTTGACCTTCGGTACAAACCAAAGATTCACCCAGTTTTCAAAGAATCTTGCACAATTAAAAAAAAAAAAAAAAAAGAAACCGCCGTCTTTTCTCATTAGTTCTTCATAAAATCTGACAGCAAGAATTACAGCTAAACTTGAGCTCCATGTTTCTTTGAATGGAAGTTCGTTGTTTACATTATAGTTGAACGTATTACTACATCGTGAATTTTAATCCTAGAATGAGGTGAAAGTGTACGTACTTGACATGCAAAAAATATGTAGGATTTTCAGATGTCACGGACTATTTTTTTTTTAATTAGTTATGAATGCTTTTGAAAAGGATTGATTACCTCGACTATTATTAGTACGGAGGACTATTAGTCTCAATCTACGGATTTTTATGATACCAGTTTTACAATAGTTGGACATTTATCGAAAATATAATTGGATAATTTAAAAGCGGTATTATAATAATAATTAAAAAAAAAAAAAAAAAACTAACAGTTTTTTGTACTAAACTAAATTCTGCTTTTGCCAGAATTTCATCAAAATCTTTTTTTTTTTTTTTTTTTTGAAAGAAAACGAAAAAGAAAAGAAAATTAATAATAATCAGTATCGAAACGGACAGTATCGAAAAAGCTTTTTTTTTTTTCTTTTTTGTGGAGGGAAGGGCGAAAAGGTCGAAAATAGGAAATACTGATCGTCTGCTTTTAATGCAGTTATTTTCTCTTACCCCCATAAGCAGGGCCCGACTTAGACTACCTGCAGCCCCGGGGCAAGCCTATTCTGGGGGGCCCCCTTGCAGTGGCATAAGAGGTCTTTAGATTGCAGAATTTCTGTATTCGCCTGTAGGGGGGCCCCTTCCAGAAGGGGGCCCAGGGCATTTGCCCCGTATGCCCTGCCGTAAGTCGGGGCCTGCCCATAAGGTACAGAAAGTATTGTTTTAGGGTCAAATTTCGAAAGTGAGTTTTTGTTATATTTACATGTTTTGAGGTCCCCTGAATCCGAAAATCATGTTTTTAGCAGTTGGTCTCTGTGTCTGTCTGTGTGTCCGTGTGTGTGTGTGTGTGTGTCTGTCAGCATATCTCAAGAACAAATGGTAGCAGAAAGTCCAAACTTCATATTCTAAATGTGTATGATATAGGGATGCTACACTAAGCTTTTCGTTGAGATGAAGCAAATGATTCGTGTACAGGGACACCCAAGAGAATTCAAATACATTTCGTCTATGGGGGAAATTGCAAGTAAGTAGAGTTTAACAGAAATAGACTGCACTAAACTAAATGAAATGAATGTATATTTTTTATATGCGTAAAAACATGTTTCATGTAAAATATGGTAGGGAAATCATGCACCGTTTATTTACAGGGCCACACAAAAGAACTAGATCATAGTGCGACAATAGCTCAAAATTGATGGAAGTGTATTTTAGGTTGCACCATTTATTATTACTATAGGATTATATTTAGGTGCACCATTTGGTCAGTGCAAAACCTTCAAAAGATATACAGGGCAGCAAATATTCAAGCGATAACATTCTTTTTTATAGATAGTGGAAGTGCTTTGTTAAAATATTTATTGTGTTCAGGAAAGCTGCTCAGGAATTGAAACAAATTCATCATAGATATATGGTAAATAATGAATGTTTTTAAGCTAAATATTAATTGCTTGTTTTTGTATATTTACACGTTTTGAGGCTTCCTGGTTACTGAAGTGCAGCTTTTTAACGTTGATCTTTGTCTACGTCATTTAGAGTAACTTGAAAACGGATAATTTCAGGAGAGCCAAAAGTTGCATTTTCAAGTTAAAGAAGTTTGTTGCTAGAAAAGTTTAAGGAAGACTGATAAGTTTCAAGGAATGTGTGCGTGAAAGTTATCCGATAGTTGCCTAAATAATTTTAAGTGAACTTTTAATTTTAATAACAGATTTAAATTCTATATAAATGTAGGTGCAGTAATGAAACGGTGGGTTGAGGGGGGCAGTAGCCCCCCCCCCTCCCTCGCACAGAACTAATTATCATATAAACTATGTAGAAACCTAATTTGAATTGTTTTAACATAAGTCTGCATAACAGTACTCGTTATCTTACCTCTTGATCTCCAACCTGTAATTATAGTATTAAATTTCAGGGTAAAAGAAAGTCGTGTGAGTGACACACCAGATTATTTTTTATACATAAAAATAAATATTCTGTAAAATTTCCAAAACTTTTTTTCCGTTGAAAAAGAACTGATAAAAGAACTTTTAAAAATTAAAATCAATATAATTTAGTATTCCATTCAAGAATATGCTATGTTTTACTGGTAATCTGGTTATTGAGAGGGAAAAAAAAAAAAAAAATCTGGAGTGACTTCACTCGACTTTCCGAACATTGAGTAATTAACAGTTTTTTAGATAAAGTAAAGAAAGAGGAGTCGTTAAACAAACAAAAGAGAGAAAACCATAATAGAGTGTTTGAGTATTTTTCTCCATATACTACACGATGCTTTACTTAACGCTACTGAACTTTGAGCCCATAGATCATAATGATAAAGAATTTTTCGTTGTGTCCCTGTAAAAAACCTATAAATGTTAGATTCACCAAAATGCTTAAAGTTAGTGCAACAGTGATTTATAATATTCATATAAATTTTCAGCTCAATTGAATAAGGCGTTTAGATACTATCGCACTTTTAAGATTTTGGTCCCATAGGCCATAATGATAAAGAATTTTTCTTTGTGTCCCTGTAAAAAAACTATAAGTGCTAGATTCACCAAAATCTATAGGGTTCGTACTATGGTGACTTACAATATACGTACCAAATTTCAGCTTATTCGAACGAAGCGTTTAGACGCTAGCGTGTTCACTCACAGACATACACACATACATACACACATACATACACACATACATACACACACACATACATACATCATCGCAAAAATAGTGAAAACGGACTCATTGGACCTCGAAACGTATAGAAACATCAAAATCTCAAATTCGGATTTTTGACATGATTACAATACTTTCCTCACTATAGTGTTCGGAAAGTAAAAAACATTAGAGAAGTCAAACTGTTTTGGAAATATCGATGAAAAATCTGTACAATTTTGTTTCGTTTATGTTTTTAACATTTATTTTATTTTATTTTCTTGGGGGGTGGGGGGAGATTTTAGAATATTATTTCTAGGAAAATTATTTTCTAGGTTATTTTGCGACGTTTTTACTTCCTTATACAAAGTATAAGGAAGTATAGTAATCCCGATTTGCGAAATGGATTTTGTATTTCACATTGCTCGAAAACGAATGATCGCTGAATGTTGCCAATTTATACGTGTAACTGTCATGATGTCTAGTTGTACACCTGCAAGTGTCGTCTTAACACGAGCTCTCGTTTTAGAGATATAAGCAATTTTACATGATTTTTCGTGACGTCTGTATGTATGTGTGTCTGTGTGTGTGTCCGTATGTCGCATAACTCAAAAACGGTTGGTCGTAGAAAGTTGCAAATTGGTACATAGGTTTGTTATAACATCTAGTTGTGCACCTCCCCTTTTGGACTTTGTATGATTTTCCGTTTTGGAGATATTTAGGAAAATTAGGTTCATAGTGACCAAAAATACATAGGTTTTTGGCCATAATGTATCAAAAAACGGTAATAACTCAAAAACGGTTTGGAGAAATCATGCAATTTAACTGACTTCCCGACTAGCTAGGCATTTGAAACTTTCAGAAAAGCTCAAAACACGTTGACAATGCATTTTTTGAATATTTTTAGCCAACTGTTTCCGATACCTGCTGCTGCCCTCAGCAGCGTTTATGTGATTCAAAAGAAAATTTATTTAACTAACTTCACGACTAGCTAGACATTTGAAACTTTCAGACTAGATCAGAACACGGTGAAAATGCAATTTTTTAATACTTTTAGCCAACTGTTAGGGGTCCCTGCTGTCTTCGGCAGCGTTACCAGTACAAATCTTGCATAAGTTTTTAACTAACTTTCAGAAAAGCTCAGAACACGGTGATAATTCATTTTTAGGACTGAGGGCCTATTAATCTCAGACAGCGATTTTTGCGTTATCGTTTTCGATAGTTGGACATTTGTCAAAATCATTTTTCGATGGACATTTATCGAAAATATAATTGAATAATTTGAAAGCAATGTTATAATTGGGAAGAAAAAAAAAACTAATAGTCCTCCGTCCTAAACTAAATTCTGCTTTTGCCAGAATTTCATCAAAATCTTTTCAAAATGACATTGACATGATTCCCCCCAAGGCACAACTATGACATGAGTCCCCCCAAGGCCCAACTTTGACATGAGTCCCCCCAAGGCCCAACTTTGACATGAGTCCCCCCCAGGCCCAACTTTGACATGAGACCCCAAGGAACAACTTTGACATGAGTCCTCCCCCCAAGGTACAACTTTGACATGAGTCCCCCCCAAGGCACAACTTTGACATAAGTCCCCCCAAGGCGCAACTTTGACATGAGTCCCCTCCCCAAGGCACAATTTGACATGAGTCCCCCCAAGGCACAACTTTGACATGAGTCCCCCCCGAAGGTACAACTTTGACATGAGTCCCCCCCAAGGCACAACCTCTACATTAGTCCCCCAAGGCGCAACTTTGACATGAGCCCCTCCCCAAGGCACAACTTTGACATGAGTCCCCCCAGGCCCAACTTTGACATGAGTCCCCCCAATGCCCAACTTTGACATGAGTCCCCCCAAGGTACAACTTTGACATGAGTCTCCCCAAGGCACAACTTTGACATGAGTCCCCCCCCCCCAAGACACAACTTTAAAATGAGTCCCCTCAAGGCATATTTTTTTAAAATAGTTTTAGCCAACTGTTTCGGGTCCAGTGACAATATTTTTTAACATTATGTATATTTCTAAAAGTGTATAAGGAAGTCATGTGGTGCCCACATCAGATTTTTTTTAATTAGAATGTCCAAATTTTTTCTAGACAGTTTTATTAAGAGACAAAAGAACATTTGCAATTAACGGTATTTGCTAAAAAATAGGAAGCAGTTGTTTCGGTTCCAAAGAATCAATCGCAATCCTTCACTTGGCGAAAATATTTAGATTTACGTGCAGTGTCAAAGAAAAAAAGACATAACAAACTAGTATGTTGTGGCCACCACAAGACTTTCTTCTATATTTTCCTATACATATTCAATCAGTAACAATATTTAAAAAAAAAAAAAAAAAAAAAAGAAGTTTTTTTCTAAGGTTTTTTTTTTTTTTTTTTTTTGTAAAAATTAATACATATTCAATCACTAACAATATTAAAAAAAAAATCGATAACTTTGTTTTAAATTATCACAGATTTATAGTTCAACAATTCGTTTTAAAGGTATTGACGAGATCTTTCGAATGATACCCATCTTCAAAATTTACCCCCCACGGGGCGGGTACTTCCCCCCAGGGGGGGGGGAAGCGATGCCCCCCATGCACAAAATTTTTTTCCTAGTTACGTACTACTATTATCAATAATTCATATTAATTTTACAATCGCAAGTGCAAAATAACTCTTATTACGCACATTTATACGAATTTTTGTCCTATTCTGCCATGTTAAAAATTTAGATAAAATGCTATCACAGCGCCTCCTGTTGAGCTATTGATCCCCAAATATAATCAGCACCAGTTTATGTCGGGAACCAACTAAATACCAAGTTTGGTAAAAATTTCGTTTAAGAAAAAAAAAAAAAAAAAAAAAAAAAAGATTTTTTTTCTAAGTTTTTTTTTTTTTGTTAAAAGTAAAAAAAATCGATAACTTTGTTTTACATTATCACAGATTTATGGTTCAACCAGTCGTTTTAAAGGTATTGACGAGATCTTCCGAATGATACCCATCTTCAAAATTTAACCCCTCCGGGGGGTACTCCCCCCCCAGGGGGGAACCGATGCCCCCCATGCACAATTTTTTTTTCCTAGTTAACTACTACTATTATCAATAATTCATATTCATTTTATAATCACAAGTTTAAAATAAATCTCATTATGACATTTATACAGAATTTTGTCCTATGCTGCCATGTTAAAAATTTTCATAAAATGCGATCACAGCGCCACCTGTTGAGCTATTGATCCCCAAATCTAATGGGCACCAGGTTATGTCAGGGTGCAACTAAATACCAAGTTTGGTTAAATTTCATTCATTGGTTCGTGAGATACAGCGTCCACAAAAAAATGATACACACACAGACAGACAGACAGACAGACGCACAGACAGACATTTTCTAAAAACTATCAATTCGTGTTCAGGGCATCCCAAAACGTGTAGATCCGTCAAAAAACGGAGGTCGAAAATTTTCGCGAATCCAATACTTTCTCTATATTACATATAGAAGAAAGTAAAATGCACCCTCATTTCAGAGTTATATCCTTACAGAGAACCAATGCGCGATCTATTTTATTTAACGTTCTTTATGAAATTTAGATTATATTGGCCAAACTAGAAGACATTTTTTAAAGGATTAAAACACATTACTACATCTTGAATAATGATGGTAGGATGTGTTAAAAATGTACTTACTTGACATGCAAAAAAAGATGGATGTCACGGGCTACTTGTTTCTTTCATTTAAATATGAATGATCTTGCAAATGATTGATTAATTCGATTGCAAGTGACACATTTTTGTTCTTAGAATATGAGTGTGACTAATTGTTTTTGACATTTATTGGTTTTTCGTTAGAAAATATTTACATCTCTTTGAGGCATTTGTAAGAATGTCAAAACTTTTTCAAGACAATTATAATTAGTGAAGAATATGAAATTCGTGTGAACATAAATTGACAGTTGTTTCGAAACAACAAATAAACATAAATAATACAAGAAAATTTCTTTATCCGATTATAAAAACCGGATTTCATTTTTGGTAGAATGAATAAAATCGGTTCATTTTAAGGAACTGGTACTTTTTTCTTTCTTTTCTCTCTCTCTCTCTCTCTCTTTTTAACAATCATAAAAGTGTGGATGTCTGCATTTATTATGCACAAAAAAGTGGTGCTAATTGAAGAATAATGAGAAATTTGTAAGTGACCATTATAAATTGCAAATAACATTTATAAATTGTTTCGGATCCTAATAATGAACTCCTCATCAGGTGAAATAAGATTTAGAATTAAAAACAGTAGAAACTAGTATGTTGTGGTCACCACATGACTTTCTTCGGTACTTTTCTGTGCAAATTCCTTCAGTACAAATAATTTATTAAAATTAACTTCTATGTTGAATGCGGAGTGTCTGTTAGTTTGTTACTCTGTGTGCACGATATCTCAAAAAAAAAAAAAAAAAATAAATAAATAAATAAATAAATAAAATAAAATAAAATAAAATAACCGCAGAGAGGTCGGACTAGTTTTAAAATATCACTTATCAAACTGGTGAGAACCCCATTCATTTGCAACATCCTAATTTTAAAACTTCGTAAGATATTCGAAATTTGCGAATTTCTTAACATGGTAGAAGAGGCCAAATTTTCGCTTAAACGTGCAGTAAAAAGGAATGTTTTTTTGTAAAGATGTCAGATCAGCTTTAAAACATCATTTATGAGGATGGCATTAAATACGAAAATTCAACTTTGAAAACGTCGTAAATTATTTGAAATTTATGAATTTCTTAACATGGCAGAATGAGGCAAAATTTCATATAAACATCATTTTGAGGGGTATTTTCATCGTAAAGATGTCATAGCACTTTTTAACTATCATTTATATAATATTGGCATGAACCGAATATTCTAATTTGAAAATTTCGTAAGTATATATATATATATTTGATATAAACTTTCGTTATACGTATCATTGCATTAGAAATACTATGAGATTGCATAAAAACTAAAATATAAAACTGACTCCAATAAAACTAACAAATTAGACAAAGTAAATATATCAAAGTGATCGGTGGGCGGTCTATAATGAGATGGGCCATTTCCTTCTCTCACCCTCTCGAGCGGTCTTTCAATCCGCGATTGTAATGAAATGCTCGCCCTCTGGTGGGCTAAAGTGAAATTAAAATTAACAGTAATAGCTTTCGGCTTTCGTCGAGACGCCATTGCTTGCTGTATATTCGATGTTTAGTTTCACATATATTTATTGAATAAAAATGAATAAATCCAGTAAAAAAGATAACAGATACTGTTGTGTGCCACAGTGTAACTCCAAAGGATCAAGAAATCCAGAATTAAGCTTCCATTTATTTCCTAATGACAAATTTAAAATTTCAGTTGCCTCGACTAATGGAAGTAAAGCTTTAGTTAGATGATTTGAAACTAATATTTGTTCAGCTTCAGTTAAACATCTACTTCCGATCGAACTTTGAATAAACTGAAATATTTTTTCCAAAAGCAATCGATTTTCCATGATATAATGGCGGAGAAATTATAGCACGAGTATTAAATAGTAACACAAAGAGAACAATAATAAATACACGTGGCTATTATATTTACTAACAACAAAAGTTGGAAAAGCGCCGTCTATCGATCATTACAAACGCGGATAGTAGTGCCTGTACTAGAAATTTATGAGAAAAAATGTATGATGGAGAATTGAGCAGAGACCAGAGTCTATCTATGCCAGCTAGTTTTCTTTTTTGTTTCCTTTATTTATTTTTTTTTCTTCTTCTTTGAAAGGATCAATGATTGTACTTAATTATATCGGCCTAAAATAATAATTTATGCTTTACTGATTTTGCTCTACACTCATACCCTCTGTTTCTCGTATGATGAAGAGCCTTTGCTTAATTATATAAGTCTGAAACAATAATTGCTGTCTTGCTGCTTTCACTCTACTCACGTGCTTACTTTTTTTTCTTTCTTTCCGCACCTGATGAAAGCAATGATGGATTTCTCCTTTCTTATATAAGCCCGAAACACACAGATGCATTGAAATTGCTGCCTGTGGAATACTGTGTGTAAAATCTCTGGAATGAAATGTTTAACCCCCCCCCCTTATTATTATTATTATTATTATTAAGAAAGAGGAAAAAAAAACATTTGTAGTTATATTTTCTTAATCAAATAACCTTTTTATGCTTCATGATTTTCACACGCATTTTGAAATCTCAAAATGAATCTTGAATTTATCTCATGAAATTTATTTTTAGTATTGATGCTAATATGCTATATTTAAATTTATTTTTTTTTCACCATGTTTTTATTAACTTCTATTCTCGTTTGTTTGTTTGTCCGGTACAAATCTTGCAATCGAATTATAACTAACTTCCCTGCTAGCCAGACATTTGAAACTTTCACAATAGCTCACAACCCGATGACAACACAATGTACTTCGAAGCCCGATTTTCGAGTAGTTTTCTTATAATTAATTAAAATATGGAAATAATGACCTCCTAATACCATAGATATAGTAATATATATAGATCTATCATCCCCATGTTATCGAGTAAAAAATTTTGATGCCGAAAAAAAGTTCTAAAATTAGGGAGTATTGAAAGAGAGTATTGAAAAAAAGAATAAAAATAAAAATGAATTTGAAACTGTATCTGGAGTTTTTCATTCACCTTTAGTGAATAAATTATTCATAAATTTTATTTACTAAATTATCCGTGTGTATTCCTGTGTGTAATTTACTCGGGGAAAGGCAGCCATTAGAGTGACTTTTCGTGAAAAAAAAAAAAAAAAAGCCTCACTTTTTCCCTCTCGTTGATCAATCTATGACTAATACCACGACTAATACCTTATAAATAGCCATTAAAATATTAGCTATAATGTAATTGTTGCCAAAACAAATTTACGAGTTCATTTTCTTTCGACATAAAAATAAATAAAACGTGATTAAATAAATAATTTAATTAAACGTGAGCGTTAAAAAATTGTAAGAAGTTAAATTATGTATCTCACAAAAAATTGACATCACTATCGGTTTAAAGATTTCATACGCATTGATAAAGTGCTAATGTAGTTAGTTCTATTGCTATGATTCAACAGAAAATTTAAAAACATGGTTTATAAAAAGTTTTTTAACTTATAATTATTATAACCTTTTATCTAATGAATTTATGTAACTTGAGTAAATGCTTCAGATTTGTTGAAATGAATAAACTGTAATTTTAAAGCTAGAAATTTATATAACCTTACTTTTTTTTTTTTTTTTAAGAAATGAATGAAAAGCTTCGCATTATTTAAAAAACTTTAAATGGGAGTATGTGTAGTGCTGCCATCTATAAAACAATATTGATTTTACAAAATAAAAACTCAAAAATTTTAAAACTGTCTCTCACAAGTTCTGTTAATTTCGTACAGTCGGTAACAAAAGTAGCCGAACACTAGCAAAAATTCTTATATAGAAAGAGTAGGGTTAATACTGTTTTGTTAAATAAATCCTTGTCGAATCCTATTCTTAGTCAGTCTAAGAACATGATTCGACAAGGATTTATTTAACAAAACAGTATTGACTCTACTTTTTTTACATAGGAATTTTCGCTAGTGTTCGGATATTTTTGTTACCAACTGTACAGAATGATAAAACTTTACAAAATGATGAAAAGGTTTTTTTTTTTTTTTTTTTTTTTTTTTTTTTTTTAATTTGATTCATTCATGTAGGATGCGCAATTTTAACATTTTGTTATATTAATACTTTTATTTTACATTATTTTTTTTTAACAACATTCAATTATTCTCCGATTCTCTCTTACTTTTACATTAATTAATAATGTGCAGTCGGTAACAAAAGTGTCCGAACACTAGCAAAAATTCCTATCTAAAAAATGTACACTTCATACTGTTTTGTTAAATAAATCCTTATCGAATCATGTTCTTACATTGACTAAGACCAGGATTCGACAAGGATTTATGTAACAAAACTGTATGAAGTGTACTTTTTTTACATAAGAATTTTTACTAGTGTTCGGACACTTTTGTTACCGTTTGTAACTTAACCTGTTCGTTATTTACAATATTAAATTAATTCAGTTATTTTACATTTTTAGTCGCTGTTAAAAAATTCTTCCCTTCTGCGTGACTATCTGTTCCCAAAGTTTGTCTTAGATTTGGTTTTCTATTGCATTGCAGGAAGTATGAGGGGCTATAATTTCTGTTGCTTTGTGATTATAGGTATAATATGGCCAATGTAGCAGAAAATTTTTTTGATATTGTCAAAATTTATGTCTATAATTTCGTATTCTACAAGTTTTGCGGGATCTATGGTGATTTTTTTTTTTTTTGTGTGTGTGTGTGTGTGTGTGTGTGTGTGTGTGTGAAGTTTTTGTGATCTTTATATTTTGCGAAAGATCATTGGCTGTTGGGTGCATGGTTGTTCAGTTTTGCTTCTTTTTTAAATTTGTCTTTCTGTATTATTTATTTATTTATTTTTTTTTTTTCCTTGAGTTTATTCCATCATTTTTTCATATTTATTTATATTTATAAATATTATTTAATCTGTTCCATATTTTGAAATTCATGATTTTTTTTTCTTTTAGCATTTTTAATACTTTCTATAATCTTCTATGTATTCTTGCCTTTCCTTGCATATTCTTTCTTTCTTTCTTTTTTTTTTTTTTTATTATTTGCGCTTTTCCTCTCAATTTCAGACAGAAAAGATAAAATATTTTTAATTCTTGGAATTCGATCTCTTTTTTCTTTTCTTTTGTTATTTGCGTCGTTTACTTTATTTCTTACGCTTCACCCCGTCTGTTTCAGGCAGAAAAGGTAAAAATTTTTCAATTCTTGGAAAGGCAGCTTTCATCTCCATTTTCTTTTTCTATTGCGTCAATTATTTTATATCTTACGCTTCCCTTCTCAGTTTGAGAGGCAGGAAACGTTTTTAATTTTTGGAAAGATGTATTTCATCTTCACTTTCTACTTTCTCTCTCTCTCTCTCTCTTTTTTTTTTCTTTAATCTTTCCTTACCTGAAATTTTCGTTATTTTACCGGTATCAGAAACATTAAAACGTCTGTAAAACGTCCACAAGAAAAATCGAAGTCATCTTTAAGATCAATTCTACCTTCCAAGATGTATCTTCGTTCTAATTACAAAATATTGTCTTGGTGTGTATTAAGTTCAATATTTGAGAGATTTTTATATAATAATTATTTTTTCTTTTCTTTATTTATTTACTTACTTATTTTATCTTTCTTCTCCAGAAAAAATGAAATGTTTAATATATTTTTCTGTGTAAGTCTTTCGCTTTCTGCCTTCATATATTACCCTTTTTTCGTAAATTCTAAATTTCTCCATTTCTATATTATTTTCGAGTTCATTCTTATTTTTCATTTTTGATTTTTTTTTTCATTATATCAATGTGTGCATATTTTCTTCTGATCATTTTGTTTAAATTGTACCTTTTAAATTTCTGAAATTCGTTCTTAATTTTTTGTTCCACAGTTTTGTTCTTTATCTTCATAAATTCTGGGGTTACCTTAAAATAAAAAGGCAGTCCTCTAAAAATTTCTAATGTCGTATTTCTTTTTAGCAATGAGTTTGAGTCTCTTAAAAAACGCCTTCCGTCAGATTTACCATAAAAATAAAACAATACACTAGGGTAGGTACTCCAGTGATTGGCATGCTCCAGTAATTGACATCTATCCCGAAATAATTAATAAATAATAAAAATAATAAAATCATATATTTTACATATAAGAATTTTAACATTTCGTGTCCAACGCTGGGGCATACGGTGCTAATAACTGGTAAAGTGAATAACTAGCAGTGTCAACCACTGGAACATAGGGGACCAATTACTGATAAAATGAAAAACTGGCAGTGTCAATTACTGGAACACTAAGTGGATGTCAAATAAAAATTCATAAAAAAAAATAATTGTTATCAAATGTGTATATTTTAACATATATGCAGTTTTGAATGTCTTTCATGCCATATGCACTAACTTAAGATTTCTAAAAATATTTTCTGATGATTAGAACATTAAAAACATCAGATATTGCTCTAAAAGTGTCAATCACTGGTGCACTTACCCTACATTAAATTATTTAGATATCAAAGTAATTAAAACAACAGATTGTAATATTAAAAGTACAACATACATAAAACCTATCAGCATTAATGATATAATAAAAGATAAATCAATGCAAAATCCCACATAATTACAAACTTGCTGCATTAAGATCCTATATAAATTACGCGTAATTGCAATACGATCTAACCATTATTATAAAAATTAAAAATCATCCATGATACTTAAATACTAATGGATGTACCCAAATTGTTGTTTACAAATTATACAGTGATACAATTAAAATCATTAACGAAAAACTGAATCGGACGCATACACATTTTAGGATGCTGTTAAACCTAAAATTCAGATTACTACATGAATTCGTATCTAATTTAAGGCTATTATTTTATGTAAAAATTTATAACTAATATTGTAACTTCTGTGTGCGCGTAAAGCGCGTTGGTAAGGCGATGCCATAGGTAGTTTCGATCCATACCCAGCGTGAAGCGATCGGAAAAGGCGCTGCAGCATCACCTATTCAAACTAAAATTTTGACCAATTTTAAATAGATTTTTTTTATATTAATAAATGATATGAAATTTTATTATTAAATCATATGATATTATTCTAATAAGTGATATGAAATTTTATTAATAAGTGATATGGAAAAAAAAAAAAAAAAGTCAAATACTGTTCAGATTTTTCTGCGGACCACTAGTAATCTACGGACCACCGGTTGGTGACCACTGAACTAAATAATTTATTTACAGGACCACACAAAGAATTCCCATGACATTCTGTAATCATCCAAATGATGTCAAAATTGGTTCAAGTATAAATGCGTTACAATAAATTAGTTGTATACTTTTTATTAGTGAATATAATTACTGTGGTTCGTGTACAGATACATACAAAAGAATTTCCTGCCATTAGGGTCCGTAGACGGCATTTCTTATAAATGTATTTTAACATAGTTACGCTTCGTTAAATATAATAAAATAAACAATTTATTAGAATGTTTAAAAGCATGTTTTCTGTGAAACATGGCAGGCACAGAATTTGTAATTGGTGTACAGGGCTATACAAAATGATTTCGATAAATTATGCAATCATTTCGCATCAGAGTTGGTAGAAGTGTTTGTGAGTTACAAGGGGATATATTTATACACACGGGCAGACAGATACAACGGGGTTGATGGAACAGTAACTCCCTCAGAAACGCATATGGTTATGTAGCGAGTTACAGTCATGTGTAAAGTATATTTAAATAATTATTTTAAATAATAAGGAATACATAAAAAATAACGCTGAATAATGAGTGATGCAAAGAGAACGTTGAGTCTCCTGATCTAAGGATCCACTAGTGTAAGTACTAATTATTATTGCTTAGATTAAGTATGTATACATTAAAAGTACGAATACATACTATATCTGGGTGTTAATACTGTACGTTGCAATACGTAAAGAACTAAAGAACTAATTAAACGATGCGTTTGCATGCAAGTAGGCATTTAAATACAAAAAACTTAAATATAGTATGAGGCTGTTTGTTTGTGAGTAAATGTTTCTAACAAAAATGCTAAAGAATTAATAACGGAAGAGCAAAGAAATAAGGGCTGAAATAAAAAATTTGCTAATTTTACAGTGGTAGTAAAAATGTATCTAATTGATATTTTCACCATATGAACGAAGCATTTTTAATGTTAAAATGAATAGGAATCATTCCTATTAATGTAGTCCCATCTCCTTCTTCCAGCGCCTAGAATAATTCTTAGGCACTGTATTACCAATCACCGTTTTTAGAACATACTAGCGAGCTTCACCCGCTAGCGGGTCAGTATTTTCAAATGAATCACTAAAATTAATGAATCACTAACAGTAACTTTTAGTGTTAAGAAAAGAAATTAAAAAAAAAAAAAAAAAAATCATTTCTGATTGGGTAAAAAGTCGGCCCGGGTCCCCACTGCCTTCGGCAGCGCTGCCCCGTGCGCGCTGCATGCGCGTATTCCTTCCCTGACCCTCCGTGCCACCCCTCAAAAAAGAAAATTCTGATCGGGTAAAAACTCACACCGGGTTCCCACTGCCTTCGGCAGTGCAGACCCATGCGCGCTGCGCACGCACGTGTGAAGGTATACGCGCGACGCGCACATATTCCTTCTCAAATCAAATTTTTATTCTTAAGAAAAGAAAATGAAAAAAAAATCATTTCTCATCGGTTAAAAAGTCGGACCGGGTCCCCATTGCCTTCGGCAGCGCTGTCCCGTGCGCGCGGTGCACGCCTATATCTTCCCCACCCTTTCAGCCCTTCCTAATTAACCTACATATACCAATTTTGAACGGTCTAACTGAATTAGCTGAGATGCAAAAGAAAACCTAATCAGGACACCTCAAAACGTGCAAATCTGGTTAAAACTTTCGATAATATAAAAGAACTTTAATATATCTTTCGAATGATGTATTAAAAACAATTTAATCATAATTAGAAATTGAAATATTGAAATTTTAAAATATTACAGCGCCATCTGGCGGTAGAAATTTCTGTAATCTACTGTTCGATTTCAAACCAACAAAGCTATCTTATGATGCATTACTTATGGAATTATTTTAATTAGTAGCTCAGATACAAAAAAAAAAAAACGATTCAGGAGACCTCAAAACATGTAAATGAAGCGAAATCTTGAATCCCGCTTTCGATAATATAAAAGTACTTTAAAATATCTTTCGAATGATGTACTAAAAATAATTTAATCATAGTTAGAATTTGAAATACGCGTATTATAATAACATTTAATTTGCAATTAAATTGTAAATTTTTTATTTATTCTCGAAACCCGATGATATTTGAACTGGAACTTCGTCTTGTGATGTTAAAAGTTTGTAGCAAGTTTGAATTAATTTTGAAGAAAATTGAAGCATTTTGAAATTTGCAATTTTTATTTCCAGTACAAAATCAGTAAAGCTGGAAGTAAAATCTATATATTCTTTCGCCCGGCGCCATGGTAACCGAATTACGTCTATTGCGAAATTAATAGAACTGTTGTGATTTGTTGCCACCTTTTTTTTCATACTTTAGTTAATTTTAAAAAATCTAATTGCCCTATAGATAAGCTATTTAAACCGTCGGATTCAGAAAAATCGGACCTTTCATTTGATATCTTATTTGTAACGAAACGACTGATATTTCTAATTTATTTTCCACTTTTTCCGTAAAAATGTCGCTTTTTAAGCATTTAATCATGAATTCTGGGTCATTTTTCGGTAGATATGAGTCAACGTTTTAATTAATATCTCCGCTAATTAGCGTCGCATCGCTTAGCGAATTATCGCGATGTCGAGATGAAGAAATTCTGCGTCTGTCGACACCGGTTTCGAAGCGCTGCGACCATTAGCGTCGGAGCTTTAGCTATGACAAAACATTTCTGACAGACAGACAGACAGACAGACAGACAGACAGACAGACAGATGCGCACAGATTTTAATAATATAAGGAGATACCACCGTTCGTAGTAGTATATATTCTATACTGTACAACCAATCAGCGTTTATAGAATATAATACCACCGTTCGTAATGCCCAGAATCCAGAATTATTCTAGGCACTGGATGTTTTACACTATTTTGAAATTTCTGAATATTTTGCTGGTGCTGCTATCTAGTGATGATTCTTAAAACGAATTTGCACTACATACAACTAATTTTCCTATAAAACTAATTCTAGAAGTGTAATAATGTTTTATTAATTTTATCTTAACTTAAATAATATGGTGTGGCACTCGAATTACTTTCTCTCACTCCTCATTCCACCTTCCATCTTCTTTTTTCGTTAAAAAATGAAAAATATCGATAAATTTGTTTTAAATTATCACAGATCTATGGTTCAACCATTCGTTTTTAAAAGTATTGGCCAGTTCTTTCGAAAGATACCCATACTAAAAATTTCGATCTCCCAGGGGTTCTTCCTCAACAGGGGAAAGATATTCTATACATGCACACAGGTTTTTCCTAGTTTACTAGAACTGTTTTCAATAATTCATATTAATTTTACAATCACACGTTAAAAATAACTCTCATTATATACATGTACACAGATTTTATCCTATACTACTATGTTAAAAATTTAGAAAAAATGAGATGACAGCGCCAATTTTTGAGTGATTGATTCCCAAACATAATCAGCACCAGCTTAGGTCAATGTCCAACTAAATACCAAGCAGGCCCTGACTAACGGCAGGGCATACGGGGCATATGCCCTGGGCCCCCCTTCTGGAAAGTGCCCCCCTATAGGCGTATGCAGAAATTCTGCAACCTAAAGAGCTCTTATGCCACTGCAAGGGGGACCCCCAGAATAGGCTTGCCCCGGGGCTCCAGGTAGTCTAAGTCGGGCCCTGATACCAAGTTTGCCTAAATTTTGTTCGTTAGTTCGTGGTATAGAGCATCCACGCAATTTGCGATACGAACATACTTTATTTTCTAATAATAGTCAAATCATGTTCAGGGCTACTCAAAACGTGTAAATTTCTCGAAAACCAACCTTCGAAAAAGTTCACGAATCCAATACTTTTTTATATATATGGGGAAACAAAAATTCATGGCATAACTTGAAATGTAAGTTATTTTCAAATGTAGCACTAATATGTCAGAAATGTTTTGTGTAGCTCTGTAAAGGAAGTAAAAATACTTTTTATGTAATATTCTATGTGAAACATGCTTATGGATACGTATCGTATGAGAATTCTCTTGGATGTCTCTGTAGATGAACCATTTGTCCTATCTCATTAAAATCGGTCCATTCCATTAGGAGCTACGGTGCCACAGACAGATGCACACACACAACACAGATAAATGCTCTAAACTTGTAACATCCCTTATTTTTTGGTCGGGGTATAAAAATGAACTCTTCAAATAAATTAATTGGATAATCTTATCAAATTTCATAATACTAATTTCGAATTTAAAAGATAACTATTCAATATAACTATACTGTTGGAATTACTGTCCTAGAATTATGAAAATTTGCATACATGGGCAGTGAAATGTATAAATATTAAATATATTAAAATTTCTCGGAAACTATAAAAAAAAAAAAAGAATAAGTAAATAAAATTTAAATTCTTAATATTTTTGAAAATTTTTCAAATGTTTCATGCAACTGTGTTTTTAAATTATTTTTCTCGATTTTGTATTGTTATAGTTTATCAATATATCCAAAACATATTTGCACATTAATTTGTGGATTGATTGATAAGTTATTATTATTATTTATATTTTTATGCTTAAATGTTAATGATTTGCTTGAAATTTCAGTATTTGAACATAAAATTATTTTTAAAAAAATTATCAATCAGTCCATAAATTAATGCACAAATATATTAATAATTTATGATAATGTAATGTCGAAGGAATAGTAGGAATCGACGGAAATAATAGCCCGGTACGTCGAAGATAAATTCTGAAATAACAAATTGAAATTCCATGGAATAGCTGCTGCTGCCATCTTGAGCGATTTTGCGAAAAGAAATTGCTATTATTATTATTTTTTTTTTCTTTTAATAATTTATAAAAATGTAGGAAGTTTCTAAAAGCCTAATTATGACACAATAACAAACTTATTCAATTTTTCTATAAATATAATTTACAAATATTACATAAAAAAAAAAAAAAAAGTTAAATAACTTATGCATTTCTTACAGTAATAATTGTATTTGTTTTAGACTGCTAAATAAAAATGACTTTTTATGACTTACTCACTATGTGATAAAATGAAATTTAAATCAGAAAACTTGAGCTCATTCTCTCCAATAAGACTCATTTTTGATAGTAAAATTCAAATGGATTTTTTCGTATTTTAAAAGAATTCTTTTTGAATTAATCCGTATAATAATACAAATGATTTAAGGACTATATTAAACAACAACAAAAAATAATTTAAAAAATCTAAAACAAAGCTTTCATCTTCTCCATTCCACATATGATAGGGAAGGTATTGGTTTAGGTTCAAATTTTCGAAACTGAGTTTTTACTTTAATTACAAGTTTAGAGGTCTCCTGAATCCGAAAATCCGGTTAATAGCGATTAGCCTGAGTGTCTGTCTGAGTGGGTTATCAACAGAACTCAAGAACAAATATTAACGGGAGTTACAAAACTGGTATCATAAATATTTATCATACACATATGGGAATGCTGTTTCAAGCCTTCTTTTCAAATTGGACAAGTAGTTCATGTGCTGGAACTTTCAAAACTATTCTAATACATTATATCTATCGACGAAATTTGTCGTTGGTGCATTTTGACATTTTCAGATTACATTAAATAAAATAAATACATTTTTTTTATAAGAATAAAAGCATTTTTCATACATAATATCTTATGAGTATAGTACTCATAATATGTTTGCAAGGCGTTTCTCAATGAATCATTTTTTAATGAATTCAAAAAGTAATACACAAATATTTTTGAATATATGTTTAAACATTAATAATGTGAAGCTGAGGGAAAAATTCACAATCGACGGGTTGCCGGAGTCTGTCAATCGGGAGAACTTGGGAAGAGTTCAAAATTGTTTGCTATTGATTAAAGGTAACTTCCTGATGTGCTTTAGACACCAGATTATTGCTGAACTTGAAGATTTTCTTACTTCATTATTACATGGAGGAATGGGGGGGGGGGGGAGGGGGGCAGGGTTTGTTGATTCACGGAAGTCGCAAATTTACCAATTACTTGCTTTATTATTATTATTAAAATGCCTATTAAAATATGTTCATTCTTTTTGCACATGTCTCCTGAATTTGCGACAGCATATTTATTGCTTGATAGATCGCCATCTGTAACTGTATCCGGGAGATTGAAGAAAAAGTAACGGATAAAAGGGTAAATGGATGAAAATGTAACGAAAAAAAGAAAAAAAAAAAAAAAAGAAAAAAAGGTAACTGAAAAAAAAAGATAGTTTGTGGAGTTGCTACTTTTGAATCATTTGTTAAAAACAAAGAAATGTGTTTTACAGAAACACTACATATGATTGAAATTAATTCCTCCTTGATGTTGGTGATATATTTCAGATTCAAATAAAAATTTATTCTTCTAAGAGATTGAATATTGGAACCATTTACAGATTTTAGAATTCGTTTCGGTATTAAAGTAGAAACGTAAGCTTTTATTTAATTCTTTATCCATGTTTTCAATATTTGTGGGATTTTAGATCAATGTTAATTATTTTTTAAGAAATGATTGATGGTAAAATACAATAAATAACAAAATAAAGATTTTTTTTTTTTTTTTTTTTTGTTTTTTTGTGGTGGTGGCGGTGGGGGGGGGGGGGTAGAGATTTATTTTAATTTTTAGATATGAATAAAAAAAAAGTTTTGTTTCTGTTAGACAATGACAAGTCTTGGGCAGGAATTATTTTACTTAGAAGAGTTTATCAGTTCTTCCTTGCTTCGAGTAATATTCCTCCTTGGAAACGTCGAATATGCAACTGTGCAAATTTTAATAAAAGGCGAGGGGCTTATTCCTCTTGAGCTTCAAGGGAGATAGAAAATGGCAAGGGAGAGAAATATTTTTCGTTTTATTTCTCAACTGCACAGATTGTCTTGAATATCACCTTTTTAAAATTTATAATACAGTACCCACAGCTTATTAAAATCACATTCGTTCTGAGCCATAGTGATTTTATAAAGCTGCTGATTTTTAAATCCAGCGAACGAAGAAAAAATTATTACTTTCCTGAATTTGGGAATATATTTCTAAAGGTAACGAATAATGGATTTAATATACAATATAAATTAATTTTTGAAAAACATAATTGATTGTTATTTCAAAATAAGAAAATTAAACACATCCCAAATTTAGATGCACTTTTCTTTTAGAAAAAATCATCATTACTTTAGCGAAATTTCATGCCTTTTCTTTCAAATTTAAAATCTTTACGTTTAAACCTCTTGCTTCTTAGTTATTTCAAAATAAGAATTAGATTTTTTTTTTTTTTTTTTTTTAAATAATATATTTATAATCACTTTCAAATCAAATCACTTTTGTAACTTATTATCGAACTTTGAAGAATACGTTCCTTGAAATCGTTCCTCTGAAAGTGTAAAATTCTCGACAAGGAGGATGTTGCGTTTTACTTTCTTTTTCCTTTCCTTAAAAAAAAAAAAAAAAAAAAAAAAAAATGTATAAAGAAAAAATTTGCTCGCGTGTATAGGCGACGGTTTTAACCCATTTTATCCCATTGTCCTATTTAAAGGAGAGCTGAAAAATAGCATATAGAAATCAGAATTTGCTTGGTGCGAATATTTTGTCAGCTGGAATATGTAATGGTATATATAAGCTTCTGCTAGCGTGTTATGTGTCTCACCTCCTCCTCCTCTTCCATCTGCAATCTTTGTTTAATCATTACATTAGGGGGCGTGGTTTATCTTCTCTTTGCGGTTGAAAAATCTTTCTGGATAACTATCATGTAAATAAGAAAGTATTATACAGATAAAGCGAAACTTTATATTCGGAAAGCACTTTTCACTATTTAAGAGAACACTAAAACAAGTAAGTGAAAATTTCATCCTCTTTATTTCAATGTCCTGCGTACAAGGTGGATAAGATTTCTTCTACAGAATATATATATATATATATATTTCAAATTTTGTTGTATTTAGTTTATTTAGGTTTAATTAACTTTAAAAAATATAATTTTTCTCAAATTTGAGCAAAATAAATTGGGATAAAATGGGTTAATAGGAATTGATGTTAATAGGAATTCGTATTGATTTGATTCCGGTCTTCAAAATTTTATCAGAATAAGTGGCTGATTTTATTAACCAAAGAATTTATTAAGATAGAAAATTGGAAATTTTTTAAAAAGTGATTATACAAATTGTGTTATTTTGTTTCATATAAAATGGCGAGTAAGTAACTTTTTTCACGCTACTTTTGATACATTGATTTAGAATACTGAGCTTGAACTTGACTTTCGCTCTTGGGTTATATGTTGATAAGAGACTCACACACACATAGATACACACAGAGAGACAGACTAACCGCTAAAATCCTGTTTTTTTATTCAAGAGACCTCCAAACGAGTAAACGTAGCAATAATAGATATACGTACAAATCATCTGCTAAAAATTGGACTTTCGTATTTAAGGCATCTGCAAACGTGATATTATACAAAAAACGATCGTTAAAATCAGTTCATCAAAAAATACTTTATAATAAGGATATAAAAAATTATTTCCTTTCTGAGCAGTGTTCGTCGGCATAGTAAAATATAGCAAAGCATTTCCATCAACTTTATTCAATAGAAAAAAAAAAAAAAAAACATTTTAACATTGGGTTGCCCTGTATCTTGTCTGTAAACTGCATGCATGTTACATTTTGTACTTAAATTTAGTTTTATATGATAAACACCTAACACAAAACGAATTATACTTCTAGCACTTATGGACCCGATATATCCAAATATTTTGGGTAGCCCTGTGAACAAATGATGAATGATTTCCTCGCAACAATCTATACAAAACATGATTTTATGCATATAAAAAGATATGTTTATTCCACTTTGTTTAAGGCAGCCTCTAGATACTACACTGTAACTAAAGAATTTTCTCATAGACGTAATGTGTTCGAATTCTCTTTGATGTCCCTTATACGAATCACTTTCTTGATCTCGACGAAAAACTTAGTATAGCACTCCTATATGACACTCATTTAGAATGCCAAGTTTGGATTTGTTCTTGAGATATGCTGAAAACAGACACACACACACAGGCCAACGACTAAAAATATAATTTTAAAATCAGAGGACCTCAAAACGTGTAAATATAACAAAAGCACAATTTCGAACATTCGATCCAAAAAGAATGCTTTCTCTACTACATACATTATCTACCAATAAATATTTGGACATTTTCGAATTTAGACGTTTTGTCAAATATCTAGAAAAGTTCTGCAGGAATTATTATGAAATTTTGGAAGCACAAAGAACATGTTATACGCCATATATTTCAGCGAAAGTTTTGTCCCGAAGAAGAAAAGAGGACCAGTAAAAAAATTAAACAAAAGTCAAAATGTTTTGGATCACCCTGTAGAAAGTAATGTTTGAAATACGTTTTGACTGTGGCCTGTGATTATGAGGCTTCTTCTTATTATCTATAAATTAATAGGCAAACATGAAATTTGTGGTAAACTTTTAACAAATTGATTTTGGGAGTAGAGGGATGAAAATAGCCTCATTCGAAAGATATGATTAACCAGATTTGCAGAATACAAAAGTTATTTTTTTACGATGTCAAGAGAGTATTTAAAAAAACTTTTATTTTTTTATGCATTTTTCCACTTTGCACGCGTATTTTTTTATATTAAAAAAATATCTAAAGTAGAAAGTAGTTAAATCTGGCAATTCTTAAAACTCAAGTAAATCCATAGACACAGTAATTTGTATAGATCTAGCATCACTATACTCTCGACTACAAATTTTTTGTTCTAAGAGAAAACAGCCATTAGAATGACAGAAATTTGAATGAATGAATGTTAGATCGAAAGTTTATACTGTTGAAAATATACGTAAATTAAAAAAGGATTTGATTTATGAAAGTTATATATATATATTTTATTTTTCATTTTTTTATTATTATTATTTAAGATCTAATTTCTTTCTTTTTTCATTTTCCTTCTTTTTTTTTTTTTTTTTGTGATTTATATCAGCTCTAATTTAAAGACATATTTTTAACCGACTTCAAAAAAGAAGGAAGGTTCTCAATTCAAACCGTATGTTTTTTTTTTATGTTTGTTGGCTCATAACTTCTGAACGGAGGCTTAGATTTTGATACTTTTTGCTTTGTTGAAAAGGTCTTGGTCTGAAATAGGTCCCATTGTAATATCTTTACGATCTAAAGAAAATACAGGGTGCCCCAAAAAAATCAGTCCCAACTCTTTTAACTGCTAAACGGCTGAAGCTAGAGTGATAAAAATGGTATGTAAGTATAGCAAAGTGACCATGCAGTACAAGGTTAAACCGCTTGCAGCGCCACCTGGTGGAAAATAGCGGAGTTAGTGTTCCTACCTCGAAAACGGTTTTAGAGAAAAAAGTTAATTACAAAGTTGAAGAGTATCATCGATTTAGTACAAAAAGATAGTTTAGCCATTCATGCTAGCGTTCCTATCTCTGAAATGGTTCAGGACAGGGAAAAGAAGTGAATTATAAATTTGCAGAGCATCATCGATTTAGTACGAAAAGATAGTTTAGATATAGATGCTAAAAATACAATACTAAAAACGTGCATTTGTTTGTTCGCAATTTCTTACACTATGCACACTTGAGCTGCATTGCACACGTTGTAGCGTAGCTGGTGAGACACACGCTATATAGTTCAAAATACGGTTACTTGATACTTTTTGTTTTAGTGTAAAGATCTTGGTCTGAAGTAGGTCCCATTGTAATAGCTTTACAATCTAAAGAAAATAAAACGCCATCTGGTGAAAAACAGCGGAATTAGCGCTCCTATCTCAAAAACGGTTCAAGATGTGATGGATTGGTTTTAACGTCGCGCTAGTGCTGCGCAGATGGGCAATTGGCGACGGTCTGGGACACACCCCTAAAGGTGGTCCGGAGACATGTCATCACAATTTTGATCCTCCACGGAAGGGATGGCTCTCCCTCTTCGGTGACCCCCAAACGGTTGAAGATGGGAGATTAGTTAATTACGAAGTTCTAGAGCATCATCGATTTACTAAAAAAACAAACAGTATTTAGACATTATTTCTAAAAATAGAACGCTTAAAATGTGAAGTTGTTTGTTCGCAATTTCCTACACTGTGCTCACTTGAACTACATTCCACACTTTGCAGCGTAGCGGATGACACGTATACTCTGTGGTTCAAAGTACTTTTACTGTAAGCGGTCACATCGATTAGCGCAAAGTCGTTTTCAACCAACTTCAAAAAGGAGGGTGTTCTTAATTCGAGCTATGTGTTGTTGGTGTTTGTAAGCTTATAACTTCGTAAGAGATGCTTTAATTAACCGCTTTCAAAAAGGAGGAGGTTCTCAATTCAAAGCGTATGATTTTTGTTTTTGTTTTTGCTTGTTAGCTCATAACTTCTGAACGGATGATCCGATTTTGATACTTTTTGTTTTATTGTAAAGGTCTTGCTCTGAAATAGGTCCCATTGTCTTTACGATCAAAAGAAAATACAGGGTGCCCAAAAATGTCAGTCCCGATTCTTTTAACTGCTGAACAGCTGCAGCTATAGTCATAAAAGTGGTATGTAGGTATAGTAAAGTGGACATGTACTAGGCAAATTAACCGCCTACAGCGCCAGATAGTGGAAAACAGTGGAGTTAGCGTTCTTCTCTCGGAAACGGTTCAAGACAGGGGAAAAAGTGAATTATAAAATTGCAGTAGCGTAGCGGGTGACATTTATGCTATGTAAAATTCAAAGTGTGGTTATTGTAAGCGGTCACATCAATTAACGCATAGACGTTTTAAACCAACTTCATAAAGGAAGAGGTTCTCAATACAAACCATGTTTCTCATTGTTGTTGTTGTTGAAATCTGTTAGCTTTTAACTTCGTAAGAGATGATTCAATTTTAATGCTTTTTTGGTTGTAATGATCTTGGCCTGGAATAGGTTTCATTATGATTTCATTAAGATATAAACAAATTACAGGATACTCACAAAAGTCTGTTCTCACTCTAACTGCTAAACGCATGCAGCTACACTGGTAAAAGCAGTATGTAAGTATCGATGTTGAAATTTCTGTCCGTCATGTGCAATGCATATTTTGCTGTTTGTTTGAACTTTACGCTTCACAATTATCCGTTCTTTACATTTTTAAAGACTTTTTAACTTAACGTATGTTCATTCAATAGATAGTTTTTTGCTCAGATCCGATAAAGGCAAAAAAAGTGACACAACATAAAAATGCAGCATTTGAGAAAAATCAACTTAAAAATAACATGACTAGAATAAAACTGGAACAACTGTCTCTCGAGTGGATAACTTTTTAGATGGAGATGTAACTTTTTTGTTAACATTGGGTGCATTTCATGTATTATTCAGTGACATAAACCATTTTTTTTGAGTTATGTCACTTTTCTTGGAAGTTGTGGTTTGTGAAGCTGCCGTCGCACGTCTTTTGATGTTCTGCTAAATGAATAAGTTTTCATTGAAAAGAGAAAAATAAAATTTTTTTGTAAAAAAATAGAACCGACTCCAAAAAGCAACTACTATTGAAACAACTAAAAAAAAAAAAAGAAGGGTGTGAAATGAAACTGTAAATTGCGCCTAAAAGTACAAAATAATTTCCTTCGCCAAACAACCTATAACACTACAATTAATCATAACTTTTGAAGTCAGCGCAAAATTGAATAAAAATTGATAACTTTATTCAATGCAAAAATCAAATCCTATTCAATATACACATCTCACATTGTCACCTGCAAAACGCAGCCGAAAACTACATTGATTCAAGAAAACAAATAAGATTTCATAAGCAGCAAAAGTTGGCGAAGATGCTGGTATCTGACGTCCTTGGTGAAAGAAAAATCACAAAATTATCTGGCAAACACATTTAATTTCTTTGGGATATCATGATTATTTTGATAAGGTATAAAGAGAGTAATTAAGAATATGAAACAATACATCGTACAATATATATTATGAAAATATACATCTTGCGTGTATATTTTTGCATTACGTTTTGATCGCCAAATCCAAAAGTCACCAAGGATGATAGTTATCAATGTTATACCAAATTTGCAAAGGAAACTGTAACTTCGTAGAAAAATAAATACCGCATTGTAAAGAATGTTCACTGTTCTATGCAGATGCTACTAATGGACCAATTGTATACAGTGATAAAATAATAAAGGAAACATGAAAATGTATCATTCGAGACAACAGCATTTGTTGCTACCGATCTAAAAACAAACCTTTAAAAACTAATTAAATTTTATTTAATTCTGTGCCAATTTCAAAAGTTATGATTAATTGTAGTGTTATAGGTTGTTTGGCGAAGGAAATTATTTTATACTTTTAGGCGCAATTTACAGTTTCATTTCAGACCCATTTTTTTTTTTTAGTTGTTTGAATAGTAGTTGCTTTTTGGAGTCGGTTCTATTTTTTTACAAAAAAATTTTATTAAACTAAAACATAATGTATTCCAATTAACTGAAATTGACTGCTTACTTTTTTTAAAAATGGATTTATTACTATATTTTCTGCATAGGTAAGAAGAAAGAATAAGATTTGGAAAAACTTTTGATTTCCGGTTTTCGATTAATTTACCCGTTTTGAGATTTCCTTGTATTTCAATTAACTGAAATTAACTATTTATTTTTAAAATGTGTATTTATTACTAGCTTCTGCATACATAAGAAGAAAGTAGAAGATACGAAAAAAGATTCGATTTCCGGTTTTCGATGGATTTACACCTTTTGAGATTTCCTTGCATTTCAATTAAAAGAAATTGACTACTTTTTTTTTTTTTTTTTAAGTAAATTTATTACTCTATTTTCTGCTCACATAAGAAGAAACTATACAATTCATTAAAAATTTTATATTTCCAGTTTTCGATAAAGTTACACGTTTTGAGATTTCATGAACTCAATTCGACCTGCTTCATCTCAACTTCTGTATTGCATAAACGTACCAAACCAAGAGAGAGAGATGTTTGAGATGGATATTATGTAAAACTATGCTGTTTTAATTTGGGTGCTTATCGGCCGACAAGTGTTGCTGCTGTGTTGCAACTTAATTCCGTTTATGAGAAGGAAATTATTTTGCTTTGTTTTGCAAAAAGTGGTCGAGTTTCGACCACCGGGCGATAGTGGGCTGTATACATTTTTATAAGGATACCACATATATTCATGACGATATAACGATTTTTTTAAGAAATTGAAAAAAAAAGTCACTTTTTTAATTATATCACGTAGGGTATTACACCCAGTGCAAAGAATTTTTAAGGAATCTTTCTTACTGCATTACAAACAGCATACTGCAATCAGAAGGTAAAAATGTTCAAATCTTATAAAATATGAGCATTTTTATTAAATAATTTTTAAGTACGCATGCGCAAGCTTTTAAAAAATTTCATTTGCATAATTTAATAGCCAAAAGTATTGAGCTACTTATGTGAAATCTCTAAACAAATATCGTATAAATTCAATAATTTATGAGAGATAGAATGCACAGAATTTCAGTTTCTGTCAAAATAAAAGCTAAACTATAAGGGGCTTTACTCACATTTTTATTTTGATTCAATCAATGGTAATAAAGTTTTTCGCTGATTGTAAATAATTATTGATGAAACCTCCTATCATTTTTCCTTTTTTTTTTTTTTTTTTTTTTTTTGAGAACTGAAATACTGTTTATGCTGTAACTCATAACTTTTTGAATTTGCACGATATTTGTTTAGGACTTTCATATGAGTAGCTAGCTCAATATTTTTAGCTATCAAATTATGCAACATGAAATTTTTTAAAAGCTTGTATGTGTAGTTAAAAATTATTTAGTAAAAATGCTCGTATTTCGTAAGATATTTAAAATTTTTACAATCTAAATGCAGTATGCTGCGTCTAATGTTTTATGCCAAGTTTCCTAAAAATGGCTTTGTTCTGGGTCTAATACCCTACGTGTTGTAATTAAAAAAGTGGCTTTTGGAATTTTTTAAATAAAGTGTTATATGTCAATGAATACAAGTTTATACAGATAATTAGAAGAATCCTCATAATCACGGCAGAAAGTCATTTCAAGCATTACTTTTTACAGGGTAATCAAAAACATTTTATTTTTTTGTTCATTTATTTTTTTTACTGGTCCGTTTTCTCCTCTTCAAGACAAAGCTTTTGTTAAAACATATGAGGAATAACATGTTCTCTGTACTCCCAAAGTTTCAAAAATGTTCAAGAATTTTTCCAGATATTTGACAAAACGACTAAATACGAAAGTGTCCAAATTATACTGCTCTACAAAACATTTTTTTTTTTTAGTTCTGATACTATTCTTGCTGATTCTTATGTAAAATGACCTCCTGGATCCGAATAGGATTCCCATTTTGCCCAGTCACCCACCGTTTTCTAAAATCACCCCTCCCCCCTCAATTTTTTTCCTCGTTCGATAATTTTATGACCATAATTTGATTTGAAGAATGAAAAAGAATTAATTTAACACCTAAAAACAAAAAAATATATAAAGATTAAAAAATAATATTAATAACAGATTTAAAAAATATAAGAAATATAATACATAATTTCAGTGGAATATCCCCGCCAAAATTTTTCCCTTGTCGTAAATATCCATGTTTTAGAGTTTCCCAACTCTGTAGCCCCTCAGAAGATATTTAACGGTTAAAATAATCCCCCCCCCCCCTTCCTAAAAATAAAATTTATTGCCATAAAATCACCGAAAAATGATAAAAATAAGGGGCCGTTCCTAAAAAACGGTGGTTGGTTGGTTAAAATGGGCGTCCTCTTCGGATTCAGGAGGTCATTTTACATAAGAATATGCTGAAATGGTGTCAGAAGCAATTTTCAGTCTGAGCAGCGCAATTGTGTGATATCCCATAAAAATGATAAATAAATAAAAAATAAATAAAAATAGTGTACACAGTAAGTGAAATCACATGTTAAAGTTACAAGTCAATTGTAACATTTTAAGATATAGCGTGATCCAAAGTATTTTTTCTTTTCTTCAATTTGGGGTTGTTTCCCAAAATGCTGTCGTGACTATTAGATAAGTGAAATTTTTAATTTATAAATGTTTTTTTTTTTTGCAATTTTTGCAATTAATTTCGTTCAGTATGTTTTTTTTTTTTTTTTTTTTTTTAAGGAAATTGAAAAAAATTAAATCTGAAAAAGATTTCTAATCACAGTCCTGCAACCAAAAAAGTGTTCAGAAACCAGTAGCTGATACTCACAGATAGATGGCGGACTACTGTTGTATGCTACACAGAGAAGTCCCTCCTACTGCCTGCAACAGATTAAATGCCAAAAAGAACTTTCAGAGCAAAAGGAAAAGAAAGCATTAACGATATATGAATTTAGGATGCATTAAATAAAGACAAACCATTAACTGTTGTAATTAATATAAATTCTAATTAATATGAAATCATATATATTTAGCAAATCATTCCCCAATTGTTTCGTATATTAATTCATTTGTAAATATAAACACTTAAAAATATTTTTAAAAGACCTTCTTTTTTCCAGACTATGTAAAATAGGCTTTCATGCTCACATAATTAAGCCCATTTTGAGAAAAATCCTTACGTGATTGAGAGAAATAGAGGCCATATTTGAAATCAGCCCACCAAATAATATAATAATTTTAAGATAAACTTTTTATATACCATGTTTTTAAATTTTCTGTTGAATCATAGCTATAGAACTACATTAGCACTTTATCAACGCGTATAAAATTTGTAAAGTGATCATGACGTTAATTGTTGTGAAATGCATTATTTAACTTTTTGCAATTTTTTAACGTTCATCTTTAATTAAATGTATTTATTTTCATGTCGAAAGAAAATGAACTCGTGATTTTTTTTTTTTTTTTTTTTTTTTTTGCAACAATTAAATTAGAGTTAATATTTTAATGTCTATTTTTATAGCTATTAGGAGGTTATTATTTTCATATTTTAATTAATTATAAGAAAACTAATCAAAAATTCGAAAATCGGGCTTCGAAGTATTGTTTTGTAATCAGGTTCCGAGCTATTCTGAAAGTTTCAAATGTCTAGCTAGTAGAAATGTTAGTTAACCCTTTGCCGTTCAGTGTTCCACTACAGGGAACACCTAACTTCGCTAGCTTCTCCAACCGTTAAATTCGATTGCAAATGCATAAAAATCGGTTTATTTTTTACTTTGAACTGTCCTTTTCATCCATAGATGTCATCACTACACAACGCAATCCATGATATTTAGCTGGGACACGTTTTTTTAAATCCTCGTATTTACAAGAATTTTTTTTTTTTTTTTTTTTTTTTTTTTTGTGATACAAAAAACATTGCTTGAAAAAAGATTTCTATGTTATTTCGTTGGCTGTACTCTAAATTATTTATTCTATATTATTTTTATTTTTTTATACAGGAAACATACGAGGAATCGTTGAATAAAAAAAGGTGTTCCATCTCCTGGAACACTGCGACACTAGCGCTTTTATATTATGCAACCGAAAACAATGATGAGAGAAGACAGCTATCTTTACGTGCTCTGTTTTCCTCTGTTTGGTGGGAATGATGCCAAGCTATCAGATGCTGCGAGGGAAGGTTGGTCGTTTATATTAAAAAAAAAAAAAAAAAAAAAAAAAAAAACGCATAAAACTAGTTTCAATGTGCAAAATCTGCAATATTGGTTTGTGCTTCTACAAAAAGAGTGTGACGTGCTTCAAAAAATTTCATGAAGCTAAAAAATAGACTAATTGTAAGTATTTTTGCACAAAAGACTTGTATATATGTATACTAACTGTAAATATCAAATTATTTCATAAAAAATCATATAACCGAGATATTTTTTTTTTTTTTTTTTTTTTTTTTTTGGGGGGGGGGGGGGGATGGGGTGTAGAGTAGCAGGCTTCCTCGTGATGCATCATGTGTCTTGCTAAATCTACTACACAGGTATAATACAGTGTTTTTTAATTCATATGCAAAATCTTCTACTCATTTACGCGCTTCACTGCAATGCTCTTAGATGCCCATTTCAGAGCTCTAGTGGCGCAGTGTTCCCGCTGATGGAACACCCACAGATTCAAAACGGTAAGTACTATCTTTACAAAATTTTACCTGTGTACTCCTTTAGACCTAAGTAGATAGCCTACAACATTTTTTGTTGAAATTCCAACTTTAAAGGATAGTGCGCTGTAAAGGGTTAAAATCGATTGCAAGATTTGTACTGGGCAAACAAACAAACAAATAAACAAGAATCGAAGTTAATAAAAAATAATACCAAATAATATATAAATTAGTTATTACATTGCAAACACTTTTTCATGACTCAAATTTCGCAGGTCTGTGTAACTTGATCACCCACTGAGTATGATATATGAAAATATCATAAATGTCTTAAAGAATAAAATAATGAGTTACACTGAGAAAAAAATATATATAGCCTTCATCTAGAATGAATAAATGATCAATTTATAAATCCTGTAACTAGAAATATAGATTTCCAAGCTATGCCCATAAGGCACGCCAATAAACTGAATAGAAGAAATGATCGAGAATTTCTAGTTTACACAATTCTAGATGGTAAAAGAATATTCTGTATATTCCGAATATTCTGAATTTTTTGTATTGCGAGAAATTCTCGCTTGATTTTCTAGCATTGGGTCATAAACTAAGATTATAGTTGCTGAAACCCGCCTCTTGTAGTTTCATTTATTTGCAGAGATTTTTAAATAGCATTGCTCTCGACAACATAGGCAAACGCTCTGAAATACTAATAGGGGCTTCTAGAACTCGCTTTCGAAGGGGACTAGAATTTATAAGGATGACATGGAACTATTTTTTCTAGAGTCATAATTTAGATTCTAGATGTCAGTGACAGAATTTTTCTCAGTGTGACTCAAATTTTGCAGGAATCTGTAACCTGATCACCCATTGAATATGATATAAGAAAATATAAAACTCTTAAAATAAAATAATGAGTTACAGAGAAACAAACCAATAAATACGAGTTAATATATTTGAAGTTATATGTATGAATTTATTCTCTACTAATTTTTTGATAAAAATATCTATTGCACTTAAAAAAAAAAAAAAAAAAAAAAAAAAAAAAAAAGAAATATATAAAATAAAATAAACAGACATTTCTTTTACGCGAATTGCGAAAGTTACAAATGTCCTTTTGTAAATTATCGTGTTAAAATTAAGAATTTCGCACAGATGTGCGTTCATATATAGCAATATTAAGTAGGTATATTAAAAGTCTTTCAAAATTATTTAAATTTAAAGAAATAAATTTTTATTTATTTACTTTTAAATGCAGCTTTGGTAATTTTTGTTCTCACCTCTAAGAATTTCATATTATTTTTGTTTAAATATTTATTTTGAATATATTTGTGTACTATTTGGATATATACCCATCGTAAAGTTAATTTATAAGACAATTTTATATGCTTGAATGATGAAATTTTATTCGAATTTTAGATTTTTAAAAACTTAAAATCCTATATATTAAGACACAATCTTTTTTTTTAAACCAAAATGCGGCAAATTTGAGCATGTGGTGGCAATCTTTCAAAGAATTCTAAAGATTTATTTTATAGTTATTTTCTGATATCAGACGATGAAGCAAGAAACCGGAGAAAACTACTTGGCATAGGAGAACTCTGCCCAGTTCCCCCATCATATATACAGTCGGTAACAAAAGTGTCAGAAAACTAGCAAAAATTCCTATGTAAAAAATGTACACTTCATACGGTTTTGTTAAATAAATCCTTGTCGAATCCTGTTCTTAGTCAGTGTAAGAACAAGATTTGATAAGGATTTATTTAACAAAACCGTATGAAGTGTACTTTTTTTACATAGGAATTTTTGATAGCGTTTGGACACTTTTGTTACCGACTGTACGTCCTCATAAATTTCTAGCACAGGACATACAATATTCATGTTAAGAGAAATGAATTCGACCGATCGCTCGACGTAATGACTGGCTGAAATGCTCTACATGTTAGGCTACCCATCGTTCAGTTCGATACTTTTATCTTATTCTAATTTGTTAATTTATTGTTTTAGAGTCAGTTTCATTGTTTAATTTTCATACAGTTCCATACTGTTTCTGCAATGATACCCATAAATCAAATTTATATGAAATATTGAGCTATTCTGCTATGTTGAGAAAATCTCGAATTTTGAATAACTTTCAAATTTTTCAAATTAGAATATTCGTAATCATATTGTTCAATCCAGATTAATGAATGTTTTAAAATTGGTCTGATACCTTTACAATGAAAATATCCCTCAAAATGGATGTCTATGCAAAATTTTGCCTTATTTCTGCCATGTTCAGAAAATCGTAAATTTCAAATAACTTACGAAATTTTCAATGGTGAATTTTCATGGTGAATGATGTTCATGCAAAAATATAACGAAATTTTAAAACTTTTCTGATATCATCATAGTAGTAGTATTCCTTTTAATGTACATTTAAGCAAAAAATAATGCCCTAATCTTCCATTTTAAGAAAATTGTAAATTTTGAATAACTTATGAAGATTTTAAATTAGAATGTTGCAAATCAATAAGTTTCTTACCAGTGCCATAATATTTTAAAACTGATCCGACTTCTCTGAGATCAGTTGTTTTTGAAATATCATGTACAGACATCTTACAGACGGATGTCATATCATTTTTGTTATTTTTGGATTTCTCGCTCATCAAAACGTGTAAAAATGTCAAAAACTCTAAGTTGATTACCTAAGTTCTCCATACCTATAGTATGATGGGAGAACTAAAAAGAAATGTGATATCAAAACTATTTATACAACTCAATTAAATTTTCTCTTATTTAAAAATACTACTGCATTTTTTAAATTACTCTTTAGTTATTTAAAGACATGCTATTTGGTTTTGTCCCAAAATATGTAAAATAGAATTTAAAATAAATAAACAGCTTGAGTTTCAATAAAATTCATGAAGTCAATTAGAAAAAGGGAACGGCGGCACAATTTCCAGGTGAAGTTCCACATAGAACCAATGGGTCCGGGAAAGCGCGGTCAAACAATAATACCTCATACAATAATGCTTCGGATCTGAGCTTTACGTCACAGAAGTTCGGCGAAATTACACCCAATCCACATCATCCTATATATATTATAGGAAGGGTTCATTGGATGTAATCGGCCGATACTCCGTGACGTAAACCTCAGTTCGGAGGCATTATTATAGGAAGTGTTGGCTCATTTGATTCCCGACAGACGGTAATGGAATGGAGAAGGAATTCTTTTGTGTTTTAAATTTTTTTGCTCCGATAGTATTTACTTACAGACATATTCGACCATTACATCTAGACAGTCTTTTAATAATAATGTTTTTTCGTTTCTTTCTTCTTCTTTTTTTTTTTTTTTTTTTTTTCTTTTCTCTCTCTCTTTCTTTTATACGCCATTCTCAAAAGCTGAATAAAAAAAAAAAAAGTAAGAAAGAAAGAAAAAGAAATTCTTAAGAATTTGATACTAAATTCTTTATATTTCTGGACATTCTCGATAGTTTTACTTGAAATTTGGAACAATGGTTCAAAATATAATGTTTGGAAAGTTCTAAAAATTTAAAGTTATTTTGATAATTTTTGTACATTATTGACGAGTTTCAGAAAACGGGATTATTTTTTCAATAAATATACACATTAAATGTATTAAATATTTCTAAATTTTATCCTGAAAATCTTACCATAAATGTGCACGCACGTTTCTCGAAGCTCTACAAACTTTATTGCGACCAGAGTCCTGTTCTTTCAGACAGAAAAAAAAAAAAAAAAAAGCGTCGCCAACTTTTGTGGTAGACCGTCTTTATTTTTTCAAAATAAGAAGTATTCTATTACATCATTAAAAAGCTTACAGATAGATAAAGAAGAAAAGTTTGAGTCAAAAATAGAATATGGGCAGTAAATTAAATTCAGACTAGGAAAGTTTTTTCTTTTTTTTTTTTTAATTATATATAATTTTAATATTATACTGTTCATTTAGAAAACCTTGCTCTTAAATTACCCTTTTGTGATAAATCATCAATGCTGTCAAGGGCAATCAGATCTCTGCTTCTCATTTTGTTGCTTTAAAAGTGGCTTCGAAGTTATAAAGCCGAGGTACAGTCGGTAACAAAATTGTCCGAACACTAGCAAAAATTCTTATGTAAAAAAGTACACTTAATACTATTTTGTTAAATAAATCCTTGTCGAATCACGTTCTCAGTCAGTCTAAGAACAGTATTCGAGAAGGATTTATTTAGCAAAACTGTATTAAGCGTACTTTTTCTATATAAGAATTTTTGCTAGTGTTCGGACACTTTTGTTACCGACTGTAGTTGTATTTTAGGGTCTAAATTAATAAATTTCCGTTTTAAATTAAATTGAATTGGGACTTAAAATGAACACAGATCTATTTGAATATCTTAAAAGTGCCACTATAATTTTATAAGATTTGGTCTGAAATTATTAAGCCAGAAGCATTTAAAAATATTTTCAAAAAAGTAAAAATTTTGAATTTTGCGCTTTGAATTTAATTAGTTTTGAAGAAATTTTTAATATACTCAGAATTGTTATATTTTAATGCACAAGTAGGCAATATTTTTAAATTTAAAGATTATAAGTTATAAAAGAGTCCGCCGTCCTCTTAACAAAAAGAAGTGTAAAAGTGATTTTTAAGCTGGTCATGTGATACCTTTCACAAATATAAAAAAAATGGTATTGCATTTCCAAAACAATAAATAACTGAGTAAATGAATAAATAAATAAATAAATAAATAAATAAGGGTGATAAAAATATGTAATGAAGGATTATTCATGAAGTTTTCTTAAATCCCTAAAAATGTTTTGCAATATATTTTGAGGGAAGACGTGACTTGGCACTTTAGCATGCTAGAAAATTGGTTTAAAAAATAATACATAGAAAGTTTCATCATTTATTTTGTACCAACGTTACTTTGAAAAACTAATTTCCCATTTAAGTTAAAGTGTTAATGTAAAGAGTATATTTTTTAAATAGCTATTAATAATATTGTAATTAAAATAAAAATAAAAAAAATAAATTTTAAAGGTAAAAGTACATTTCTAAAACGTTCATTGGCAAGTTGAAAATTAGGAATAACGTACAAAGAGAAAAAAAAGAAAAATATTTTCTCTAGTAGCCAAAAAAATACTACTCGCTGTTTCGCTGTGGCTGCTATTCCGCTTAGAAACTCGATAGCGCGTGGTCGGCCGCTTGGCGATAACTCACATCACACGATATCGCGTGATTGGCAATTCACGTTTTAAAAAAAGTAATTATAAATATCATTTTTTACATTCAAATGAAATAATAAAAAGGTAAATGTTTTATTTATTATTTTTTAAATTAGCATTAATTAATTAACTAAATTTTCAACGATAATTTTTCAATCGAAAAATATTTTTTTATTTCTCTCTCTCTCTTTGATTACCTGACTTGAATGATGCATTTTTTCTTTCATAGGTTTCTACAAAAATCCCATTATTTAAAAATTCTTCTTAAAGACATAAATGAAATCGTACATAATTAATCAGAATAGAAAATAATTGACACAGAAAATTTTATTTCTTTCTAAATAGTTTTTTAAACGTTTTGTTGATATCAATATGTAATTAGTGTTTGAAAATATATCGTATCTTTATTTAAAAAAAAAAGAAAAAAAAATGCGGAAAATATGATTATTTAATACTAGCAACTGCAAATGTTCAAAAATAAAATCACTAACACGTTCATTTGCTCAATATTTATTTTGTTCATCCTATGTATACATAAATGAGAAAATTTCTTACAATGCAGCTGAAGCAAAGCTAATATAAACAGCATTCGGCTAAAATAACTTCTGATTAAAGTTCGAAGTGTCTATAGAAGCTTCTTGTGATTTGAATTCATGAACGGTAAACTATACATTCAACTACACTGGTCACATAGATAAACTTTTTTTTTTTGTCTTTTTCATATTCTCTTTGCAATAACAACACATTGATGACGATTACTAAACGTTACACATCTAAATATATCTAATGAAGACGACGAAATTAGAAGACACTATAATATAAATCACATACTACTGACTGTCCATCGGGAACGAAAACAGACGGAAAAAAAATCATGATATCAAAGATAGTTCATAGTTCAATGGTTTATCACACTAAAATTTGTTCCAACTGTTGCTGTTCCTGTACAACCGGCCTGGTCAAAGCTTGTCGTAGTAGAGCTCTACTTGGTATGTCGTATGGGTACTGAGAAAGGAATGATACTCGTGGTATGTAGCCACCAAGTCCACCACCACTAAATCCACCAGCATCTATACTTTGTTGTACTACAGGTTCAGAAATAGGCTGCTGAGCTACTTCTGTAACTTTTGTAACTGTTGTTCCCACAGAGCCATCTGATAGTACACTGGCTTGTTCTGTTATTGTTGTCTCTTTAACAACGGTTCCTGTACTTGGACCCATTACATCGTCGACAGCTAGTTGTGTCTGGCCTGATCCAAATGAATCTACGGATGTTTGGCTTAGAGGGCTGAGTATAGATGATCCAGAGGAAATAATGGCTGAATCACCGAGTGTTTCTTGGGATATTGCAGTTTCAATAGGATCTTGGGTGATTTCCTGAGATAAGGGGCTGGTTGTTAGAGACGATACTGGAGATAATCCAACGACTTCTTCTTGCTGGACAATTGGAGATGTTTCAGATACTGTTGTGATAATCTGGCTGTCACCTGTTGGTCCAACGACCTCTTCCTGAGTTATAACTTTGGTGGGCGCTTGTCCTACTGCTGTGAGACCCATAGGATTGGATACAACTGCACCACCGATTTTAGATGGAGCTGCTGCAGTCTCTGTTACTGTTGTAACTACCTGGGAATCCCCTGCAGGTCCAATTACTTCTTCCTGAGTAATTGTCTTGGTGCCACCTGTTGTCCCCAGTGCACCAATACCAGATAGTCCTCCAACAGCTGGTCCACCAATTTTGGATGGACCTGTCTCAGTAACCGTTGTAACGATAGCTTCTGTTTCTCCCGATGGCCCAATTACTTCTTCTTGAGTTACAACTTGAGCTGGAGCAGTTTGACCGACACCTGAGAGTCCCAAAGGTGAAGCAACAACAGGTCCCCCTATTTTGGATGGTGCAGTTTTTGTAACGGTTGTGACGATTTGGCTATCCCCTGCTGGTCCAATAACTTCTTCTTGTGTTACCGTTTTTGTTACAGGTGCTTGGCCTACCGCAGTTAATCCCAAAGGTGCTCCAATTGCTGCCCCACCAATTTTAGAGGGGGCGGACTTTGTTACTGTCGTAACTATTTGAGAATCTCCTGCGGGCCCAATGACTTCTTCCTGGGTAATAGTCTTTGTACCACCTGTTGCACCCAAAGCTCCGATTCCAGAGAGGCCTCCGACAGCTGGTCCACCGATTTTGGATGGGCCAGTCTCTGTAACGGTGGTTACAATGGCTTCAGTTTGTCCGGAGGGCCCAATTACTTCTTCTTGAGTTACAACTTTAGCAGGTGATGTTGCTCCAATGGCAGCAATACCTAATGGGGCCGCCTGAGCTATGGTTTTGGTAACGGGAGCTGCTTTTGTAGAAAATAAAGCCGGTACTGGTGCAGGAGCTGTAAGCATTGGTCCAGCTTCTATGGATCCCTGAGATAAACCTAAGTTTGCGAATCTACTAGTGCTGATTGGAAGTCGAGCGTAGTTGTAACGAGGATCTCCAATTCTATATCCTCCGATTATATCTATTCCTGGGAAACGAGATCCACCATCGACGTAAACCATTTGAGGAATTCGTCTTGCGAAAACTCGTCTAGCACCGAATCCAGCAGTTTTAACTTGAGATACAACTGGTTGTTGTTGAACAACAACTGGTTGTTGCTGAACAACAACTGGTCTTTGAACAGCAACAGGCGGTCTTTGAAGAACAACAGCAGGTCTTTGAACTGCAACTGTAGGTCTCTGAAGAAGAACAGCAGGTCTTTGAACAGCTGCAACGACTGGTCTTGGAGCAGCTACTACAGGAGCTGGGGCAAGGGCTGGACCTCCGATTATTTGAGTTCCACCAAGAGTAAACTGAACATTTCCAGGGAATGGTGGAATCTGTTGAACTACAGAAACTGCTGGTTGACTTATTGCCACTGGTCTAGCCAATGTCGCAACTCTTCGAGCTGCAACTAAAGGTCGTGCTGCTTGAGTCAAAAAGGATTCTCCCAAACGTCGGCGAACAATTGGAGCTGCAATGGGTGCTTGAACAACGGGAGCTGCAACAAATGGTGCTGGAGCTGGAGCAACAGTTTTAGCAACAACTTGTCTCTGTCCAAATCCCCCAATTGGTGCACCGAGTCCTGATGTAGCATCAACGAAAACTTCTTGAACTGGAGCTGCTGCTTGAACAAAGGGTCTTGATTTTACTCGTCTAAGACCAAGTGCTGGACCTCCTCGAAGAATAATATTTCCTCCTCTTAATCCTCCAGCTGATTGAACGGTAGTGACTTTACGTGCTCCGAAGTCTCCATCTTCAACAATGGTTGTAACTTGCTCAGGAACCACTTGTTGGGTTCCTTGGACAATGGCTGGAGCAGATTCAACAATAACTTTTTCTTGTCCAATAGGTTCAGCGACGAAGGAATTTATCTGAGCATCACCTGCTGTAAATCCTCCTCCAGACAAAATTTTTGTTTGCCCGAGTCCAGATCCAAATAAACTTCCTCGTGTAAGAAGTGTTTTGGGGTAAGAGTAGTAATCAAGTCCTGATAATCCAAAAGGTACTGGGGATAATCCTGTTCTGTACAGTCGTCTTCCTCCAAATGACCTGATCTGTGCGTCTTCAACTGAGAACTGGGAAGTGGTAGGATCTGCTATGATGGCACTTTTTCGTCCTCCGAAACCAATGGGGCTTAAGCCAGAAACATTGTCAGTGACAATCGTCTTGCGTCGAAGTCCTCGTGGTGCGGTGAGAAGAGATCTGGGATAGGAATAGTAGTCAAGACCCGATAGTCCAAAAGGCACATTAGAGGCACCCACTCTGTATAGACGTCTAGACCCTAATGATGATATTTGGGCATCTTCGACGCTGAATTGTCCCAAGCCAGATGTTTTAATACCACCACCTGTAGCGATAGGTGTCACTTTCTCGACAACTACTGGATTGAAGGATACTGGATCTGTAACAACTGCTGTGTGATGTAGTGCGGCTCCACCTCCACCTATGAATAAAATAAAGTCAATTAAAATCAATGATCGGTTTCTAAGCATTTTCTTGTCAAAATATTTAAGTGTTGACCCGTAATTTGAAAGTATATGACATTTGACTGAAATTCTTATATGATTTTTTGGAACCAGCATGATATTTTTTTATTTATTTCATAAGAAAAAATTAACAAATCTTTTGTTAAAAGTCGTTATTTCACTCCAAATAAATAATTATGGCTGACTTAACTAATAGTAGAAAATATTCGCTAAATTCGCGTGATAACATTTGAAAAGGTTTAAGTTACTTAAAGGTTGATATTGCATATCTGTTTATAAGTGAAGATATCTTTATAAAGTCCACATATGGTAATCTTATAAATTGAAATTTTCAACTGTAACTTATTTACATACAATTTTTTTGCGAAATTACATGCATTTAATGAAAGAATATTTTCGTCAGTTTGTTCACATATTGATTCTGATTAAATGCAAAGAGAATGAAATACAAATAATTATTTTAAGTGACCTTATATATAGGCCCTGGTAACTGAATAGGCACAAAAAGCCCTTGCTTCTCTTCAAAACTTTTGGAAGGGCAACAAAATGAAATTGCATGTTTTATTGTCTTAGTTTGCTTTTTTAAATTAATTAGTTTTTATAATGGTTTAAGCATATTTTACGTTGAATTTACACATACTTTAACATATTTTATACTGAGATTTTATAATTTTATATAGTATGAAATTCAGCATCTTAGCGAATTTATACTTTGATGCTGGTACCACTCAAAATTACTTGCATATATATTTCCCCTACTCATTACGTTTTGTGTTTAATAAAAGTTAATAAATTTTCCAAACTGTCTTATATGTTTGTGTAGATCGAATATTCAGGAGTAACCCCAAACAGGGTTACTGCTTCCCCTCAGTTAAAAGGTTAATCGGGCCTTGCTTGATAAATAGTAAAAAAATCCCTAAGAAATATTTTTTCTCTTTTTGAATACAGTTTTCGATTGAAGGAATTACGTAATATAATGACTCACAACAAAAATGAAAAATAAAATCTAAACACATACTTAATGTCTAAAGTTTTATAGAAAAATTTCTTTTGCATAAATCCATACCATTGAATCTCTGTCTTTGTAGTAGAAACACGTTATGCATGATCAATTTTTTTTATTGAAAAAATACTATACACGGTTTATTACTGTATAAATTTCGATTAGAATGCAGTGTTTTAAAGTAAAATGTTGCAAAAAAAACAACAAATAAAAGCATACAAAATATTAATTTATTTAAATTTCCGGAAATTCTTTGAAAAGAAAGTTTTGCTAATTGTTATTGTTATTATAAAGATCTCTACTTATCATATTTGAAGTAAATTATTTTTAAATTAAAGTCAGTAAATAAAGCCTCCCCTAAAATAATAATAATAATAATAATAATAATAATAATAATAATTTTTTTTAAAATGTCACTTTATGACGATTTTTTAAGATCATAGCACATGTATATAATGAATAACAAATAATATTTTTTATGTATGCTTATGTTTATTGTATGTATGTACATAATAAAGAACTAATAATTTGGTGTTCTTACCTCCTTTTCCAAAATGAATGTGGGGTGCCTGTAAAAAGAAAATGAAATATCATAAATTACTGTTCAATTTGTGGGTATACATTTTAAATTAAAATCCATCATATTGATTGCCATACATGAATATATTCTTTAAATTATAAAATAAGTAATAAAATATTAAATGTTTGTTATCTGTTTATAAATATTTATTACTTTTTAAGATTTTAAAAATATAGTTTAAAAATAAGCAATATATATATATATATATATATTTATCGGGTTATAATATTTAACGCCATCATACTTTACAATTAATCCATATATAGTCTCAAATCTCATTTTAAACCAAAATAACTTTTTTTTTCTACATTTTATCATGTAACTACTATGTTAATTAATTAAAAGATTTCAAGGATTTGTCGTTAAGTTTTAATTTTTGTTTGCTTATTTATTTTAATTAATTAATTAATTTAATAATTTGAAGTATTTATTATCTTCATTTAAACTTTTTTCTTTGTTATCGCATGGTCTTGTAGAGGATTTAGGGAAATTCGGGTGTCCTCAAAACATGCTTAACTCGCCACTCGGTTTAAATCGTGGGAAGAGGGGAGGGCTCTGCCACTTCTTCTAGTTATTATTATTATTATTACTATACTTTGTTTGTATTTGTTATATATGTCATCGCTCCTATCAATGCTTCAGAAACAACTTATATTAACTTTCTCAATATCTTATGATTTGTACAAGACTTCACTTCCATATACAATTACTTATTAATTTTTTTTTCAGGTCTTCTTATCTGCTGACTGATCATTGTAATAATTAATTATTATTACTATTATTATTATACGTAACTATTATTGTTTCATGGGAATATATAAACTTCATTTTGTATTTGGGTAATAAATTGTTTCCAATCACTTACCATACCATGCATTACAATAATTATTCTATTAATGCCTAATGTATGTCAACCTATAAATCGTAAATCAGATACATATTGTATTACATATGAATATGAGTATCTCAAAAATTTTTAACAGTACGTTATTTTCTCTCGAACAATTATTGCGTTGCTCAAATTATGATATTTGAAAAAGTATGTCAGAGAACTATTCTACAGCGAGAGACTGTGGCGATTTTGCGTAAAGAAGATTGGAAAATTGTAACAAATATTTTCAATCACTAATCGCTTCCGTATAAAAAAGTTTTTTTATTTAAATACAAATAGTCACTAAATATACATAAATTGTGATAATATGAATATATGTAAAAAGAACATAAAGATAGAAATTAAAAAATGCACTAAATGACTTGTGTTGAAAAACTTCGTATGTAAACACCAAAAATTGCAAAAACAAATTGCAGGTACAACGCTACTCCCTACTCATATTTCAATGAACAAACTTGTAATATGACATATCCTTACCTTAAGAAATACATATATGTTACGTATCAATTACGTTTATAACCCCAATTTTAAAGTTGAAACAATTATTTAAATCCATAAATGTTACACAGTAGTGTTAATTACACTGCTATGAAAAAATAAAATCGAGTTCTGATACCATTCTTGCTGATTCTTATGTAGAATAACCTCCTGAATCCGAATATCCCTCCCATTTTGCCCAGTCAAACACCATTTTCTAGAAACACCACCCCCACCCTCAATTTTTTTACCTACTCGATAATTTTATGACCATGAATTTGATTTGAAGAATGAAACAGAAATAATTTAACATCTAAAAACAAAAAAATATAACGTTTAAAAAATAACATTAATAACAGATTAAAAAAATATAAGATATGTAATACATAATTTCAGAGGCAAATCTCCCCCCCCCCCCCTCATTAAAAAAAAAAAAAAAAAAAAATCCCTTTCGCAAATGTCCATGCCTTACAATTTTACAACTCTGCAGCCCTCAGAAGATATTTAACGGTTAAAATAATCCTCCCCCCTCCGGCGACCGTTCCTAAAAAATGGTGGGTGATAGGGAAAATGGGCGTCCTATTCGGATTCAGGAGGCCAATTTACATAAGAATATGCTGAAACGGTGTCAGAAGCAATTTTAATGCTGAGCAGTGTTAGTAAAATTGTTCTATTAAGCACCAATTTAAATAAGTTTGAAGAATGAAATGCTAAGGATAAAAAATTAAATTACAATTAAACTGCAATGATTCATTTTTCAAATTATATATATATATATATATATATATATATATCTGGTGTCCCATAAGTGTGTAAACATTTTAAATATTCATAATAATTGAAGGAAATGGTAAAATTGAACGCAGTTTGCAAAATATTATTCTCGTGCAGGGGGACTTTTTTTAATAAAGAAAAGAAAAAAATAATAGTTAAAATTTTCGTCTATAGAGGGCTCTGAAAATCACATATATTCATGAAAAATTATATTTATTTACATGCAAATTTTTTCAGGAATATAAATCCTATTCTATGTGCCCGCCATCACTACAAATTACACTTTGCAAACGAGTTACAACACAGTTAACTGTAGCTTCCGTCGGTGGTTCTTACCTGAGGGGAAACATCTTCACCAATAACGCTTTAACCACCAAGTCAGAATCGCAATTAAAACTTCGTGTATATGCAAGTAGGAGGTAAAATAAGAAATAAACTTTGTTTATCATAAAAGTGTGCAGTTTGTAGGGATTCTGATTTGTGTATTTCTCGTTACGCATCCGTACATCGACAAAACTACTATCGACGAAAAATTAAATTTTTTTTTCTTTCTTTTTTTCTTTTACAAAAAAAAAAAAAAAAAAAAAAAAAAAAAAATCAATTCAATACTACTTCTAATAATAATAATAAATAAAATAAAATAAAATAAAACTGCGCAAACTGTGGTCAATTCTACCAATTCCTTCAATTTTTATGGATATTTAAATTGTCTACAGGCTTATGGGGCACCCGGAATACATGCTCTAACAGCACACCTTCTCCCCAGTACATTTTGAACATGCCCTCGTGAGGGGGGGGGGGAGGATGCTGTTAGAATAATGACTTATTAATTGAAAGAAAATCCTCAATTATCTTGTATTAATATTAATTTACACTTCCCTTAAAAAAATAAAAAAATAAATAAATTTTGAGCCTTGATACTAATCTTGCTGATTCTTACGTAGAATTACCCCCTGAATCCGAATAGGATCTTTTGCTCCAATACCCACCGTTTTCTCGGGACGTCAACTCCTCCCGCAATTTTTATCTTTCTCCGGTAGTTTTATGGCTACGAATTTGATTTGAAGAATAGAAAATAATTATTTTAACTCATAAAAATAAAAATAAAAAGTATATAATGTATAAAAACTGATAATAATAATTGATTAATAAAATATTATAAATGTAACTTGTTCAGTGGCAAATCCCCCCCTAAATCTTCCCCTTGCTGCAAATGTTTATGTTATAGAAATTTTCCCCTCTTTAGGCCCTCAGAAGATATTTAACAGTTAAAATATTTCTTTTCTCCACTATAAATAAAATTTAAAGCCATACAATTACTGAAAGGTGGTAAAAATAGGGAAGGGGTGGGGTCCCCAAAAAACGGTGGGTGATAGGGAAAAATGCTAGTCTTATTCGAATAAGGAGGTCATTTTACATGAGAATTTTCAAAAATAGTATTGGGGGCAATTTTCGTGCCGAGCAGTGTTACTGAAATCTTATTATATGGAAGTCGTCCATCTCTTTCCAAACTGCTGAATGTAAAAAGACGCGGGAAGTGACAAAACAGCGAATTAATCCAAGGATTCCAAGTTAATCATGTAAATTAAAGTATTCCAATTAGGGTTAAAAATATGTTAACTTCAAACGTAAAACGAGCACAAGACATAGGGCCAATTGACTACGCTAGAGTCCTAGGCGTGAGGAGTACCCCTCGTGGGAGTTTTTCTAAAGGATCCTAACTCGCATTTACGCAAATCTCAGAGAAAAACACGGAAAACTCTGAGCGGCTAGGCCAACTATAGTCAGAGATCTCAACTTTTATAATTTATTCACGAGCATCTTTAGCCTCACCTCTTTTTCATACTGGAAATTTTGAAAAATGATTTTCTTATTTAATCGTTTTCACATATTAAAGAGAAATAAGCTACGAAATTTCTGGTGCGAAAAGAAGGCGTGGCTAAAAATGCTCGTGAATAAATTATAAAAGTTGGGAACTCTGACTATAGTTACCCGGAATTGAACTCTCACCTCATTTCTATTAACTTTTGAGCACTGGTGGGGCAAAAATAATTAAGAGGAACCTTAAAAGTCGGAATTATGTGATCTACCAAAACGAGGTAAACGATTTCAATGGATTTTTTTTTTTTTTTTTGCTAATTTTTATAAAAAATAGTGAGTTATTTTTTTCTTTTTAAATTCAGTTGAATATAATGACTTTCATAACAGACTAAGCCTACTTGTATGACATATCAAAATTTGATTTGTCCGTTTTACATTTTAGACTAAAGAGGTTTGTCGTCTGTAGGTGGAGCTTTTGGGAACAAATATCAGTGACATGTAAACAATTAGACGCTACAAATGGAATACGGAAAAATTGTAAGTAGTCGTTTGACAAATGAATTACAAGTGTAGACATACTTAGTAATTCAGAACAATAACGACTATAAAAAATAAATGACCCAGTATATTCCGTAAGACGTGACAAGTTTGTAATGCGCAAAAGAAAGAAAAAAACACCCCTACCAATTTCTGCCATGTAAGGAATAAAATCTTGTTAAAAGGCTTGTTGGCAACAGGATTATATCAGTCTAAATATTTTTTTTGCACTCCCCCTCTCCTTGTAAAAAGTCCTTGTAACGCTTTTTATATAATTAAACATCCTTTTCACGTTCATTTAGAATATAACGGTTGTTAACAGGTGAAAATACTTCCATCAAGATAAGTGCCACAAGGCTGTTTCTCTTTCAGAATAAATTTAAAAGCGATTTTTAAATGAGTTAAATGATACGAAGTTAAAATAGTGGAAAAACTATTTATTTCTTCATTAAGATTGCGTAAAATGTTTTTTTGTATTTTGCAATATTAAGTGAAATTTTGAATTTACATTTCCTCTTCTGAACGCCGTTATAACCTTCTTTTCAAAGCAAAATTGAGTATTTAATAACTTCTGTGACGATAAGAAAAGTACTAAATTGATTAAAAAAAAAAAAAAATGTCAAACATTTTCTCTCTTTCTCTCTCTCTCTTTCTTTTCTTTCTTTTTTTTTTCCCCCACATTAAATGAATAAAACGAAAAAGAAAATTTATATGTAACTAAATCTTTGCACCCGAGTTTACCTGAATATCTAACATAAATAAATTATTTTTTAATTTTGCTTTAAAAATCTGACCAGATTCGTACAATATTCTTATAGTCGCTAAATAGAGAATAATTTATAATTAAATATGATTCTGAGAAAACTGCATAAACTTAACAAAATTCCTTTTACTTTCTAGAATTATTCTTCAAGCAATATGTTCACTAAGCCAATCAGATGAATTCAATTTGGAATTGAATTTTCATATAGAAGTTAATTAACCTTACTTATTAACTTTATTTATCTTCTGTGTTTGAGCTATTCAGTTTGAGTATTCTCTTTGGGTATTCAGTTGAATATTCTCCACCAACGCCTGAGGTTTCTGCCGTCGAATCTGGAAGACTGGAGACGCCGGGTTCGAACCTAAGTCGCGCCGAGTGTGGTAACTATTTGGTGTTGCTAGCGTTGTTGTAGGTTTAAGGCCAATTGATTACATGAGGGTCTAAAGTGTGGGGGCATAGCAGAGGGTCTTCGCTTATTAATGGAATTATTCGCTTGGGGTTTTCCGTGGTTTTCTCCGAAACTCGCTTTAATACGAGCAAGAAATCTGTCTAAAGACTCCCCATGAAAGAATTTTCCAGCTTTAGCCTCTCAGTAGACAATTGATTTAATCCACACCAGTTAGTCAACATGCGTTTAAAGGGCGAAACTCATAAAATTATGTTACACCCATTTTTCCTCGGAATTATCCCCATAAATGTACGGGAAACTACCTTTTAATGGAGGAATGAAAATAATGTAATGGGACTATCCGGACATTTGAGCTGCCGGGAAAATTCCTGTAGTTTGGTGCGATTTTTTTTTTTTTTTTTTTTTTAATGTAATTGGATACATTTTCAAGACACACAGACACACACAAAGAAAGAAAACTTTGGTGATTTTCAATCGAAAATTCCCATTTTTTAAATATTTGTAAATCTGAATGAAAATACATTAAAAAAAAATTATAAATTAAAAAAAAAATAAACCCAAAAAGATTTTTAATGTAATCAAATTTTAATAGATAATTAATTTTTATTTTAATTTATCTAATCATTTCATTTAAATTAAAATGAAAATTCTTTTATTAGATTAGAAATACTAGAATTGATAAGAATTCACAACATTAGAGTAAAGTAAAAATCCATGTAGAACGTAGTCCATTAAAAAAAAAAATATATATATAAAGGTATTTTGTGCTACAAATTTTGCTTTTTTTTTTTTATTACGAAATTTTTTTTAATGGAACGATTTTTATATTTTATTTGTGACAACATTTTAATGTAATTCTGGGTTGTTTTTCCTATCCTGAAACATAAAAATTATAATGCAATCAAATGCAGTCTAATTTCACAAATTACTGCACTTAGTTCCCGTAATTCTGAATTTACACTTTTGTTGTCATATAAATTAATTGTAATCAAGGTCGATTTGTTTGGAAAAATCACATGATTTTCTCTGTTAATCATTAGGTATTTCTGAAGCCAAAAATTTTCTACAGTAAAAAAAAATTCTGCATGAATGATTTTGATAATAACAAAGTTAATTGATTATGAGAAAGAGGACAGTGAAGGTGGGAATTTATGGAATTTAACATCAGAGGAATTACCTTTAGGATATTCTTATAAAGATGGTAATATAAGAAGGCAAAACCTAATGAAACGTAGTTCTTGAAATTCCCTTTTGATTTTGAAAGTTTTCCTCATTCCTCTTTTTTTCTTTTATTTTTAAGCTCGCTACATAGATCCTGAAGTTTCTTCATTATATTCAAATACAATATTTATGAAAATATTATGCATATTAATATTTTTTTTAGGTATACATTTCACTTTGTCATCTCATGTTACCTTTTATAGATATTCTATCGCGGAGTTTAAAAAAAAAAAAAAAAAAAAATGGAGGGGTGTGGTTAAGAGTTAACTCCAGATCATTGTAATGCGTTATAATTTGAATTTTCGTTATTTTTGTTTTAGACAGATCGTAAAATTATATTAAGGGGAGTAAAATTGTTTGTGAAGTATTGTCTGCGTTATTAGAATTCCAACAAAATTTTCTTTTAACCAAAATTTTCTCTGACAGGGTACTCTGAAAATTTTATTATAACAGTTATTTGCATTATATTCTGTATAAATAAATAAATAAATATAGATTTAGATATAGATTTCAGTTTGTCATCTCATTACCTTCTGAGGATATCTTAACACGAAATTAAAAAGGAAGAAGAAGAATGAGGATTATTTAAAAAATGTTGAAAAACATTATATATATATATATATATTATGTTATTACACTTTTTTCTTTTATCCTAAACAAAATATCATAAATACAGATTAAAATCTTATGTGCGTATAATTAATAAGCAATAAACTTCAAAATTTTAAGAGGTGGGGGAGCCATCCCCTCCATGGAAGATCAAAATTGTGGTGACATGACTCTGGACCATCCCTAGGGGTGCATCCAAATCGTCGCCAATTACCCATTTCGCAGTACTAGTGCGACGCTAAACCCAACCTACCTACCTATCAAAATTATAATTTTATAAAATATTCCATGTAAATTTTCACATTTATCGCATTGTAACTATTATTTTGTAACGCATATGTCGCATAATATTTTTTTTTCGACTGTTGGTTTGTAGCTAATTTAACTTTTCAAAACATTAATGACAACTTTTCATTCGTAAGCAAAATTGCTATTTTTTAAAATTATAGTGAATTCTTGCTAACTAAATTTAATATCTTAAAAATAAGTTAATATATATTTTGGATTTAATCTTACATTGTTTTTCTTAAAATTTATCAAGGCAAAGCTCGGTTTATTTAATCATAACTCAAAAGTTTATGACATAAATAGTTTTTGTCACACTTTGTCAACCCATTATGCCCAGTAAATGAATCTGTTTCCATGTTTTAATGTCCACTTTTTATTCAGAAAAATTCCGTTCCTAGACTTACGTCATTATCTGCCATCATTCACCAGCTTTGTCTGGGAAAATCAACTTATCCTTATTATTATTATTTCTTTTTTAGTACTTGTTTGGAAATATGGTTGGAAATTTCACTGTAGAAATTTATATTTCATTTAAAGTCTTATAATTTCAACACCTACTCTGCATTACCCTATTAAGTTATTACTGAATATATGATTGTTAAAATAAATTTCTAGAATGTATTAGTGAAAGTTACAGCTAACCAACTGAGCTTCTTCCAGCATGTGTCAAAAACTTAAAAAAAATAATTACACTAACTTTCCATAAAAGACCGGACACTTACGATTTCAGATGTTTTTCTTGAAATATCTCAAAAAGTACTGGACAAACCTGTTTGAAACTTCAGGAGTGTGAAGAACATGTTATATCTTATGCATTTCAGGGAAAGTTTTGCCCGAAAGTGAAAAGGGGATCAGTAAAATATTAAAGAAAAATAAAAGTGCTTGGCATCACCCTGCGAAAAGTAAGGCTTGAAATGCGATCTGGCTGTAACATGTGATTATGAGGTTCTTTCTTATTATCTATATAATTTTTCACGCTATATCTATATATATTTCATGTAATCGGGAAGATTTAACAGGTTTTTTTTTTTTTTTTTTTTTTTTTTTTTGAAAAAAAAAAGTCCCCATTTTAGCTATAACACGCAAGGTATTAAACCCAGTGTAAAGCCATTTTCAGGAAACTTGACATACAATACTAGACACAGCATGCTGCAATCAGAATGTAAACATATTAAATATCTAATGAAATATGAGCATTTTTACTAAACAATTTTTAACTGCTCATGCGCAAGATTTAATGAAATTTCATTTGCATAATTTAATAGCCAAATGTATTGAGCTACTTATATGGAAACTTGAAACAAGTACCGTGTAAACTCAAAAAGTTGTGCGTGATAGAATGAACTGAACTTCAGCTGTTCCCAAAATTATGAAAATATGGTAAGGGGGGGGGGGGAGGTTCTCAACATTTATTTCCAATCATCGAAAACTGGATCACCATTCTTTGAACCAAAATAAAAATGTGAGTAAAACCCCTTATAGTTTAGCTTTTTTTTGAGAGAAACTGAATAGCAGTTCATATCACGTATAATTTTTTGTGTTTACATGGTAGATGTTTGGAGTTTTTGTATAAGTAGCTCAATACATTTGGCTATCAAATCATGCAGATGAAATTTTGCTGAATCTTACGCATACGCAGTTAAAAATTGTTTAATAAAGATGCTCATATTTCATTAGATATTTAATATTTTTTCTATCTGATTGCAGTATGCTGTGTCTAATATTGCATATCAAGTTTACTGAAAATGGCTATGCATTGGGTTTAATACATTACGTGTTATAGCTAAACAAGGGGGTATTTTTTTTTTCAGTTTTTTAAAGAAACCAATATATTTCCTTTATTACATGCGGTAGAGGCATGAAAATTTATACAGGTAATAAAAAATAGCCCCATAATCACATGCTACAGCCATATTGCATTTTAAGCATTATTTTTTATAGGGTGATGTCAAACACTTTCAATTTTCTTTAATTTTTTACTGGTCCCCCTTTCACTTTCGGGGCAAAACTTTCACTGACCTATATGAGGTATAACATGTTCTTCTCACTCCTGAAGTTTCAAGATGACTTGTCTAGTACTTTTTGAGATATTTCGAAAAACGTCTGAAATCGAAAGTGTCCGGCCATTTATGGAGTGTATAATATAAAAAAGTTAAATCATTATTAAATATTTTGTGCATTTCTGAAATATTTCGATTTGTTACTAGCCTCAAATAAAAATATGCCTTAAATTTTCTTTTTTATTTATTTATTTATTTATTTATTTATTTTTTACTTTACTTTTATTTTATTTTTTAATTCAATTTTTTCAATGTTTGCATCCAGAAAAAGTAATCAAACATGAAATGTATCAAAAATTTTCATCATATAGAATAGAGGTGGTATTTTTGTATTATCCCTTTTATCTTTTTTCACTCTCACATTATTAAATTTTACAGGAAATTCATATGAAAGAGCAAAATTTTTATTTATTTTAAAGTAAGATTAGGAAGAACACTGTGAGTTACTAAAATAAGTTTATCTTTGCTTTTTTTTTTTTTTTTGCTTAAAAATGTTGTATTTCAAAGATAAACTAAAAAAATTATATTTTCTTTTGATTTTTTTCTCTCCTTTTTCTCTCTTTGTCTTTTTTTCTTTAGATAATAGACATATACATTAAGAAAGAAAAGTAACAATATACATTCGAAACAAGTGTATATATATATATATAAATTTAGCTATAATTTTTCAGAAAACATACCTTGAAATTTTCACAATAAAATTAATATTTCAATTTTGAAAACATTACCATTTCATTTTATTTCATTTTAAAGTACTTAAAGAAAGCTCTCTCCAGAATAATTAAATTGTAAATGACGATTTCACATTAGAATGAATCATCGAAAACACTATTATTAAAAAAATATATTTACCTGAATGGCGGGTTCTTGTACTATTCTAGGTCCTCCTTTAATTCTTTGGGCTCCCGTGTTGGTTGCCACCAACAGGGACAAAAGACAAAAAGCCTAATGAGAAAGAAATGATAAATGTTACAGTTATGCTTGTATTAATATCGTGAGCCATTTTGCATTTATATAATAAATTTATATTCTTTTCTTTAATATTTTGAAAAGTAATACTAATAATTTGCTTGGCTGGATAATATTGGCTAAGTAGAGAGAATATTATATTTATTGCTTCTAAATTGAATATGACTGCTGTATAATACAAATATTAAAAGAAAAAATCGATTTCATTAAAATTTGCAAATAAATTTGCCTATTTTATTACTACTTGTTTTTTTTTTTTTTTTTTTTTTTTTTTTTTCTGCTTTTATTGTCTCTATCATGTTTTATTGACAAATATTGAAGCCAATATTACTACATATTTAAATTTATGTAATAAACTCATTGTTTCATTAATATTGATAAGATTTATACCAATAATTTACTGGCACTTATTAAGAGAGAGGGGGGGGGGACTTAGTTTATTTAATATATCATTATTATGTAAATAATTATGTTATATATATTATTTTATAATTATAACATTTTAATAATTAAGCTACTAATTCTGAATTTTAAGATTTCTTTCTTTCTTTCTTCTTTAATTTATCCCGAGGATATTCGGTAATTGAAAAATTAAAATTTGATCCTTGCGCTTCCCTGTTATTAATATCCAAATAGTCTAACACATTCCATATTGAGTTTTCTAATTTTGGATAGTGATTAAATATTACTTTGTTAACGAAATCGGTAGATGCTAAACGATTGATTCAAGTTAGAATCTGCAAAAGTTATGCATCTTAATTCCACTTTCTAGAATCAAATAAATAGTGATTTTATAAGATTGTATTTAACTCCAAATATAAATACATTTTGCATATATTTTCAAGGTAATATTATATTATTACAATAGATAATTTTTGTTAAAAAAATAATAATAATAATAAATTTCAATAATTCATTTTTTAATTAGTAAATATCCGAAAAGGCCGATATCGAAATATTAAATCTCTGACAAATGATCAGATATTTCCAAATCGATAATTGTCAAATGGTTGAAGTTAGAACCTGCCAAAAGCTCTATATCCTATTTCCATCATCTAGAATCAAATCAATAGTAATTTTATAAGATTGTATTTAGCTCCAAATATAAATATATTTTGCCTATATTTTCAAGGTAATATTATATTATTACAATAGATAATTTTTATTAATAGAAATAAAATTTCAATAATTCATTTTGGCTAGTAAATATCTGAAAAGGCCGATATCGAATTATTAAATCTCTGACAAATGATTCGATATTTCCAAATCGATAATTGTCGAATGGTTGAAGTTAGAACCTGCCGAAAGCTCTATATCCTATTTCCATCATCTAGAGTCAAGAGAGTAGAATTTTTCTAAGATTGTATATAAGTCCAAAATTCCAGTGTTTTTCGTAGGTATCCATGAGATATACTTACTAATATCATCTCCTGGCCTGAGCTAGATGAGTTTGTTTCGATGAGAGAATGCGAGCCAGTGACTATCGACGGCCATTCGTGAGCTTATATACTCAGAGTGGAAGAGATGTTCCAAGCCGCGGGATGATTTATGTCCATCTTCTGGTTGACAGTCAAGGGTCACACGTCGGCAATAGTGTTCGGGGCCAGGAGGTCGCGAAAGCAAAGAGTTAAGTTGGTCGGATGCTTTCGCTCATTGACACTGCTGGACACGTCCCGACAATTGCCGACTGATGTAACGCCCGGCACGTGCTTCAGTTCAGATGCACAGAGAAAGTTTTTTGTCGGTGACTTACCGATTTCTTTTGAAAACTTTTCAGTTTATGATAAAGACTTTCTTATTTTCTTATTTTTTTTAGTTTCAGTTTGGCACAGTAGCGTACTTAGACAATACATGTAAAATGTGTTTGAAGTATGTAGGTAGAAAAATTAAGTCAATGTCGGCTACTGCATGGAGAGATATTTTAAAGATTTGTCTTTCCTTTGTGTGAATATTTCGCTCTCAAAGGACGAATTTGTGATCATTTTGTACACCATTTTGTTAGATAATTATATATATTTCAGTTATTTTAAAGTTTTATTTTTCCTTTGTACGAATGTATTCTTCACGAAGCTTGCATTCAGATGAATTTGTGATTTATTTGGAAAATTATATTGCTGGATATTTTCTGTTTCGCATTTTGATTTGGTAGAAGATGCCTGTGTTTTTATGAGTGACTTATCGATTTCTTCGAAAAAGTTTTAGCTTTTAATAAATAGTTTTGTTTTTCAAATTGGCGCAGTAACGTGTTTAGACGATACATGTAAAATATATTTCCTAGTGTGTAAGTAGAAAAAAAACAAGTCAGTGTCGGCTGCTACATTAGTGGATATTTATTTTAATTTTCTAATTTTCTTTTGTATGAATTTGTGTCTATGTTTTTTTTTTTCTATGAATTTGTGATCACTTTAAACGCAATTTTGTCTAATTTCTATTTTTCATTTCTATTTGAGAGAAAATACCTATTCATTTGTCGGTGATTTACTGATTTCTTTCCTTTTTTTTTTTTTTTTTGTTGATTTTTCTTTATAATTTTGGTTTGGCAGAGAAGCATATTTTTATTTAATAGAAGAAGAACACGTAAAATATGTTTTGTACTATGCAGGGGAAAAATGATGCTTTGTTTTCATCTACTTTAAAATTTTACTTCAATCTTCGCATCTTCCTTCGAATGAATTTTTCCTTTTCAAAGTATATAGTATAGTAGAGAGTTAGTGATTAGATTAAAACGTTATTTTATGGAATAATTTCTATTTTTAATTTCCATTTGGTTGAAAATACATGCAGTTTTTGTCGGTGACTTGTTGATTTGTTTTGAAAATTTAAGTTTTTGCTGGATATAGTATATACGGGATCCTCCAAAAGTCCCACACTCCCTCCTATATTGGAAATACGTTGTAATTTTGAAAAATTACGAAACACATGCTCAACGAATTCGAGAAGGACCTCTTTTGGAGAAAAAAAGGTTTAGGGAGGGCAACTTTAAAATTTCAAGTGAAAAGGTATGTCTTGTGTGATACTTCCCTGGAAACGTCTCTTCAAGAAAATGCATTTGATATAAATAGTTTTGTCCTGTGATGATTATTAAAGGAGATACATAAGTTTTTCTAATTTTCAAATGTATATTTTATACTCATGTATCTCCTTTAAAAATTATCGCAGGACAAAACTATTTATATCAAACTCATTGTCTTGAAGAGTTGTTTCCAGAGATGTATCGCAAGAAATACCTTACCATTTGAAATTTTAAAGTTGCCCTCTCTAGACACCCTCGTAGACACCCCCCCCCCCCGAGCCTAAAATGTTTCCTCCCAAAAATATTCCCCTCGAATTAATTGAACACAGGTTTCGTATTTTTTCAAAATCCTAACGCAGTTCCGAGGTAAGAGGGGAGTGGGGAACTTTTGGTGGACCCTGTGTATGTGTAAATATATATATATATAACAGTTTCAGATTGGTAGTTTAATGTACTTTTCCGTTTAATTAAAGGTAATATTAAGAAAATATTTTTCATCCTTGCATGATGAAATAAACAGACTGGAAATTATGTTCTAGCACGATTTTCGTTATTCAGGTAAATAATAAAGTCAATGTCAGTTTCTATATAGATGCTATTTCAAAGCTTCATGTCCATATCGACGTTACTTCTATAGCAAGGTCTAAAGAAAGATATAGGATTGTCATTGTTTTACGGAATATTGTGTTATAAATTTTCTAATTTTCATTTTCTATTGATAGAAGATAGATGGAAATTTCCACGGAGTCTTACCAATGTCTTTTAGAAAATTTTAGCTATATTTTTAGATATCAGCAGAGTAGTAATATTTCACTAAATTGAAGACGATGTATGTAAAATATGTTTAGTAATATGTAAATTAAAAAAAACAATTATGTCAGTTGTTGTAGTAAGTACAGTTATGCCCAAGTTTAATTTACAAACCACTCTTTACATGAATTTTCTTTTGCAAAGTTTATATATAGTAATATAGACAAGATTTTGATCATTTTGAGAACTATTTTTTAGGGTAATTTTTGTTTATTCCGATTTTCCCGATTGTAGAAGATAAATGGAAACTTTGTCAGTAGAATACCAATTTATTTTGAAAAGCTTTAGTGACAATTGTCTTTTTTTCACTTTCAGATTAACATTGAGACATGTTTCCGTTAAAATAAAAACGATACGAGGGAATAGAATAGGAATAAGTTTCATAATGTGTAATTCAAGAAAAACGAATCATTGTTGGTTGTTGTTGTATGAATAATTACACTAAGCCCCCCCCCCCCCGAAAAAAAAAAAAAAAAAAAAACTGCTCTTGAATATTTTCTTTGCTTTTTCTGCAACCGATAATTTTATCGTTTTAAAAGCAAATTTTCGAGCAAATCTTATTACGCCGTCCTCCCCGTACACTTTAGGATCTATCCCAGTGTTAAAAAGAAAATGCAGTTGACAGGAAAATTGTAATTTTAGAAAGTATTTCAAAAATCGGAAGTATGGGGCAACTGGCGATGCCACAAAAAGTATTAAATTTAGAATAAAAATCAAAACATATTTTAATACGTGAGATGACAAAATAAATAAATGTTAACAAAATATTGGTGAGAGGATTTTTACCAAGATGTAGAATCTTTTGGCTGTTTGAACTGGAAATTCGGCTTTAGGCGGCCATGTTGCTCATCCAAGCGAGATGACTGCAAGTTAAAAAGTAGGAGTTAAAAAATATCGATTTGTATCATGTTCATCAGTTAGAAATGATTAAAAAAATGTGTATAGCAACATATTTTCTTCAAAAACAGGGTGGGAACGATTAAACAGAAGCAGGTTAAAAACCAGAAGATCTGAAAAAAAAAAAAAAAAAAAAAAAAAAAAAAAAAAAGCTATTAATAAGGAAAAGAACTTAAAAAAAAAAAACAACACTTCAGTTGAACAAAAATTTAAACTAATTATTAATTAATTATCGGACAGAACTGGTTTTCTCTGATAAGTCAAGTTTAATTTATTTCGAGCGGGTGAAAAAAACTATAGGACGAAGAAAATATGACCGACTTAATGAAAATTGCACTCTTAAAATAGTGACACATTCATCGTACATTATAAATACGGAGGTGCATAGCATTTTAAAGGAGTAGAGCAAATTTTCATGTTCAAGGGATCAATTGATTCCAAATAAAACACAGCCATTATAAAAGTGGCGCCTGACCGACTATTTTGACTATTTTGAAGGTATTTCATACTTTTCCGCAATCGGCATTTTCAGCTGATAATGCGCCTTGCCTTACGGCTTCTGTGGTATGTTTATTTAATTCAAATTGTTAAAATTACCTATCCATTTCCATGAGCACCAAGAATTTTGTAAACAATCAGATCTTTTTTCCCTTTAAGTTAAATCCTACAAAGAATAACGTAGAATTTCTTCTTTGTCAAACTTGGAAATAGTCCTAATCTCAATCCGCTCGAAAATGTTTAGTCCATAAAAAGGGAGGAGGAGGGGGAGAGGATACTAAATTTGCAGCCTACAACTCTGCAAGAACTAGAAAAAAATATTTATGATATTTGGCACAGTGAAATTTCTGAGATTTATGTAAAAACACTATAATACTATGCCATCGCGCATTAAAGCACAAATTCCGTATAGGGGAGAGTGGGGTTGAATGGGACAATAGCAAAAATTTTATGTTTTGCAAGCACCGGAAACTTGACAATTTTTCTGATATATGGCAGCTCTGAGGTCATTCATCAAGTGTAGTTTCAGAATTGTGCTATTCATAGAAGGGCAGAAAAGAATTAAAGTGTCTTTTCAGTTGTCAAAGTAAGTTTTTACTGATTCAGTTAAGTAGTAGTTAAGAAATTAACTATTTGCTTAAAGTTAATATAACACATATATGGTGAAAAGGCATAATCTTTTATTGTGTTTATGATATTCAAGAAGAATATTGACAATTCTTCATTAAGCCTATTTCCTGTTTTATAGGATCATGTGATGGTTGGGATGAATCGGACAGTTTAAATGGGGATGAATGGGACATTCCCCACTATGTACTAATTTAAAATTTTACACGAGAATTATATTAAAACGTAAATTAGCCATATTGATTATCAGGATTCTTAATATTGTGGACTTACGAAAAAAAAAAATGAAACTAATTGTTCTGAATTATGATTAAAAAAATTATAAGTTAGAATATTCAATGCAAATTAAATCAATAATTAAAATAAATAAATAAATAAACTGATAATAATTTGACTAAATCACAATTTCAATCAAGCTAATTAAATAAATTCTGGTGATTATTTATGCAATACAGAATAGAATGTTGATTTTCCCGATTAGTCGGAAACAAAATTTTATCTGGATAATTTGTACTCTATTATAATGATTTATCTCTTTTTAATGTCTTATTTATATATTTATTTTTAGATTAGGTCTTATTAGATTATATTACCAAAGCCTAGAGCACCAGGAACTGCACGAACCAAAGGACTTTTGTCTTTTGATGTTAATTTGAGTCAATACATCAGTTTATGTTAATTTCAGTGAATTCACAGTGTGTAATAAACTCACATAAACCAATTTAACTTTAAAAATTTATTTACTTTCCATTTTGTTTTCTTTTCTTTGTTAACTCCAGTCCTGTCCCATTCATCCCCATAGGTGGGGAGGAATGGGACAATGCACATACGTGTAAATATATATATATATATATATATATATATATATATATATTAAATAAAAATAATAATTTTTTATTAAAGTTAGCCTGTTTATATGTAACTGATTACTCAAGTGTACTTATGAGCAATGTTGCAAAAGTTTGAATTACATATGGCCGATGTTATCAATAAAAACATGAAAAATGTCCCATTCATCCCCACTCTCCCCTAAAAATAGAATTACCCGATGCTGAATACATATTTTTACTAAGTAAATATTTAGATATAACAAATAAATAGTTTTATTTCATATATTAAAATATAACATATTTATTTCATATAATAAATCCTAATAGATTACAAAGTATATGTTTATTATATTACGTTTAAAAAGAAAGTTTTATATAGATTCACTGTTAAAAATTGTTTCTTATACATGGGATAAATTGTCTCAAAATAGCTCCGAAACAATATATACTTAATTATGAAAACCCATGTACTCCTTTTTGATTATATTGACATGCTCAAAAATGCAGTTGACCAATAATAATCCCAATATCCCGATGTTTGATACGTCAATATACTCAAAAATGAGTGTTTTTCAAATTTTAGTGTATATTGTTTCGGTGCTATTTTGAGACAATTTTGCTCATTTTTAAGAAACCATTTTAAACAGTGTTTTTATTAATTACTTCGTAGAGTATAATAAAAGGAATTATTAAATCGAAAATGTACATATGTATCATTTCACCTCTTTGGTATTATGCAAACATGACAGTTTTATTTGTTTCAACCATTAGTTTTGATATTATTACAAAGGAAAAAGTATAAGTCAATTTTTCTGCAGTGCGTCTTTTTTTTTTTTTCTTAGTGTACCTCAAATTTTCTTTTTCACATCGCTTTTTGTATCAATTTTGTATTTGCCTGCTAAATCTACCGTAAGATGAAGAATTTGAATTCATTTCACACATCATCTTGGTGGATCTGTTTTTGCTTTTGATTTGGGGCTCCACCAACGGTTGAGAAGTTCTGCTTTAAGAACTGGTAGACACTAGACGGAACATGCGAAAATTCGGTCCTGGGTTGCGTTCGTAGGCCTAGTCGTTTATTTTTCTCGTGATTTTCTCTGAAACTGTTGTAAATATAGACTAGGAAACCCTAGGAAGACTTCAACAGAGAGTACACTGCTTACTTCTAGGACTCTTCCATAGAGAATTGGCTTTAATTATAACACTAACACTAGTATTTTTTCAATTTGGTAGAAGCTGTATACAAATTCTTTTTTTGCGCCATATCAAATTTCTTTCGAAGGATTTGATTTTCTTTTGGGGGAAGGTGAGATGAAACTTTTAAAAATATTTTTTCCCGTATTTCGTACAGCTTAAAATAGTACATTTTGAAGTAAAGTTTTGTCCCATGTAACTGAATAAATTTACGTCGAATGCTGCAAAAATAGTCACTACGCAGTTTCTACGCCTGTTCCTCTTAGAAATGAAATGGAAACTTGTTTTTTTCACCATTCCCACGAAAAAGGTTTCTTTTTTTACTTACGGAATCTGCAGTAGAATAGAACATTTTTATCGTTTCATTATCATGAATAGATTTTATTTTTAGAACATTATAGGGCTCTTGAATTTTTAAAAGTGTGTCCTAGATTGTTTGTTGGAGTAAAACGTTTTTTTATGTAATTGTTAAATTTTACTTAAATAAACATTCAGCTACTTTCTTCGTTATTTTGTCCTTTTATTGCTGTTATTATTATTTTTTTTTTTTCATTTAATGAAGGATAGTCATTTTAAGATATATAGTAACTGTTATAGAAGAAGCATAACGTTTTATTTATTATTAGTATTATTTACAGGTTATTTACTTCGAGCAATTTCTTCTCGAACGTTTTACTTTCAGTTTCTTCATAGAAAGTCACCCCATGTAACCTGTTCCATTTCGATTCCAACCAACGGTTCCAAGAAGTTCTTCTTTTGAAGCTGGTAGACGAGAGAGGTGCCGGCTTAGAAACCAGGTCGTGCTTGTCAGCCTAACCGTTCGGAGTTTTCTGTGGTTATCCTCGAAACTTGTGTAAATATGAGCTAGGATTATAGTGAGCAAATATCCTCGAATTTCGAGGACAGTCCATATTTTGAGATCGTTTTTCTAAATTTTGAAGAATTGTAGAATGGAAATTATTTATCATAATTATTACTGCTTGAGTCCTCATTCATTTAGCAAAAACTATACCTCTGTAATTGGGTAATTGTTACAGTTATTAATGCTAATATATTATGAAGGTACTCTAATTTGGTCACTATAGCTAGGATTCCTTAGAAATACCCCCCCCCCCCCCCCCGCATGGAGGACATAAACACACTTAACATCCTAGGTCCCATATGCAGACAATTTGCCCCAATTTCTACCCCTCCGTTGCATTTTGATTATTTTTCTATATGTATAACCTTATTAATCGAAATTTAGTCGATTTTACTAACTGTAAGTGTAAGATTAATTTTTGTCATGTCAAATAAATAAAAACTTAAGTGAGTATCAGAATCTTTTTGAATATTTAGTCTACTGTTTCTTACTTATTTCCATTTTGATATCAAGCAAAGTCGTAGCCAAAGGGGTAAGGTTCAAACTCCCCAAAAATTTATAGACTTCTGGAACCTATTTGAGTTATGCTCCATTTACAAGGTTAAGAAAAATACGGACTAAAATATGGGGAAATGTATTTTTGTATGTATCCATATGAAGTGTTGAGCTAAATGATTTCAATCCGAAACGAGTAATAATTAATAGATACTTTGAGTCTGAACATTACTTTTCAAAATTTTGAGATCCCTCTTAAATTTCATAGTAAAAACACTTGTCTCCTGAGCCTTTTAGATAATCAGACACTGATTGCAGGTTCAGTACTCGAGCAAACTAAAGACCGCCATGTCCATTAATGGTGGGGCTGTGACACGTAAATGAAGTTTCCTTATGTTAAAAAAAATTTAATACCTCCAATACCGAAGCAGGGGAGTCATCCCGTCCATGGAGGATCAAAATTGGGAAAACATATCTCCGGATCATCTTTCGGGTTAAACCCCAGACTGTCGCCAATTTCGCATTACGTAGCTCTAGTTTAACGTAAAATCCTCTCAACCAACTTTAATCTCCCCCTCACTTTGCTTTACGTATTTAACTATACTTCTAATTTTTCGTTTAGTGTATTTTTTTTTTTTTTTTTTCTTTTTTTTTAAGAATTTTTAGTATATTTTTAATTTACAGGCACAGTAATCATTTTAAAAGATTTTAATAAACCATATTTCAAATATGTGAAGATATAACATTTATTAAAAGGAAAAAGCAGAAAAAATTCTGTGTATTTTGTTTTATTGAATAATGATAGAATTCACAGAAGAAACTTTTATCAAATATTTAAATTCAAGATTTATAAGGTAAGTAAAATGCACTCACCTTGTATATGAGTATCCCATGAGGCTTGCAAAAACAGATGAATTTATTCCATGTATGAAAAGAAGAACCAATTTCTATTTTCTTTTATAAATATCTTTTCTGCTAAGCTATTCAAAAGATAATTTCAAATATATAAATAATGATGTTTCAATTTAATTAAACCAGCCTCATTTAGCTTGGTTTGTGTATTAGGAAAATTATATATTATTTTATGTTGCATTATTTTGTGGGAATAAAAATGAACCCACGTATTATCCTTTTAATCACATCTTTTATTATTAAAAAAAAACATCGAAGAAGGAGAAAAGAAAAAAACGAAAAATACATTATTACATGTACATAGAAACACAGACGGCCAATCAGAAAACAAATGCGTCATAGCGTCGTCACAATGTAGATGTATATATGCATGAAGAAATAAAAGAGTCAAATGAAATGTTTTTAGAATAATATGAAAATGAAAGTTTTTGTAATTATTGAAAGAATGTCATTTTGAGTTTATTTCTCACCAACACCCCTGCGTAAACTCGATGACATTTAATCACAGTTCAACAAGGAAATTCGCAATTTTCGAAAAGAATGTCTCGGCAGAGGCTTCGTGAGCACATCGGCGATCATATTTTCCGTGCTTACATACTCAATCTTTATTGTGCCCTGCTCAACAAGGTCTCGAATCAGATGGTATCTTAACTCGATGTGTTTAGTTTTCTGTCGAAATTTATCATTTTCGGCCAATTTGATGCAAGAAAGATTGTCTTCATAGAGTGTAATAGGACAATTTTGTTGCATATCAATTTCTTCAAAAAGGTTTATAAGCCATTTTACTTCTTGCGCGGCACTTGCTGCAGAAATATATTCCGCTTCCGCTGATGACATTGATACAGATTTTTGTTTTTTGCTTGTCCAGTATACAGTATTTGCTCCTATGCAGAACAAATTTCCTGTTGTAGACTTACGATCACTGGGATCGTTTGCCCAGTCGGAATCTGCATATACCCTCAAGACAGGCTCTTCAATATTATTATATGTCAATTTAAGATTAATTGTACTTTTTAAATATCTGATTAATCTTTTTACCGCTTCCCAATCTTTTGCTCTTGGGCGCTCATTTCTTCTACTCAAAATATTTACCGCGGCGCTAATATCCGGACGTGACACGGTTGAAATATATAACAATGCGCCTACAGCCTGTCTATATTGTGTATTTTCTGGTAAAAGGTTTTCCTCGTCATTTAATTTTATGTAACCTGTGTCCATAGGAGTGTCTGTAGGTTTTGAATTTTCTAAACCGTATTTGACTATAAGTTCTTGTATTTTGTGTGTTTGATCAAGAGTCATTGTATTTTCATTAGGGCGATTAATATTTATCCCAAGATATTGTTTTGCTTCTCCCAAGTCTGTTAACGGGTATTCTTGTTTTAGTTTGTTTACAATTTCATTTATTTGTTGATCATTCCCCGCTATTAACAAATCATCGACATACACAAGTACATAAGTAGTTACATCGTTTTGTTTACGTTTATAAAGACACTTGTCGAATTGACTTTGAATAAAGCCTAAGTTAAGTAATGACTCATTCAATTTTAAATTCCATGCTCTCGCGGCCTGCTTTAGCCCGTATATTGCCTTTTTTAATTTACACACCTTATGTTCTTCCCCGGATACCACGTATCCTTCTGGCTGATGCATATAAACATCTTCACTCAATTTACCGTGTAAAAATGCAGTCTTGATATCAATATGTCTAAGACTTAAATTCTTATAAAGACTCATTGCCAAAAAACTTCTCAAAGTTGTGTGAGACGCCACTGGGGCGAAAGTCTCATCGTAGTCTATTCCATATTTCTGTGAAAAGCCCTTCGCAACCAGCCTAGCTTTGTATTTTTCAACACGGCCCTGACTGTTATATTTTGCTTTGAATGCCCATTTGCACCCTACTATTTTCATCCCTGGTGAAACCTCAACTAAATCCCAGGTGTCATTCTGCTTGAGTGAATTTATTTCATCTAATGTAGCATTGATCCAATTTTCCTTTTCTACAGGGTTTTCCATACTTATTATATCATCCCAGCATTTTGGTTCACTTATTCTTTCATTGTGTAATGTGAATGCGAATCTATCTGGTGGTACCCCTTTATTAGATCTTTGTGATCTACGTGGAGTATTTTGAGAATTATCTGACACAACACTATCATTAGTTTCATCTATCTCTGAGTCTATTATTTGCAAATTTGGTGATGGATTTTTATTATCACTTTTCTCATCATTGTTTTGTGATGTGTCATATTTAAGTATCGCTTGTTTTTCATTTTCTACAAATTTTACGGTTCGACTAATAATTATGTTTTTGCCATTTGTACAGATCCTATATCCTTTACTTCTATTGTCGTACCCTACGAATATGCCTTCCTGTGCCGTATTATCTAATTTTCCTCTGTGTACCTTTTGTACGTATGCATAGGCACGACAACCAAATGGTTTTAACATTGATAAGTCAGGTTTTCGACCTGTCCATAATTCATAAGGTGTCAATTCACACGAAGATGTTGGGAGTCTATTTTGCAAGTAAACTGCGGTATTTATTGCCTCCCCCCAGAAAGAATTTGGTAAATTGCCATCTTTTAATAAACAACGTGCCATTTCAACTAAGGTACGATTTTTACGTTCAGCAGTTCCATTTTGAGAAGCTGAATAGGGAACAGTGAATTGGTGGTCTATACCTAATTTTGTTAAGTATTCATTTAATTCTGTCCCGGTATACTCTCCTCCGTTGTCGGAGCGGATTGCATGCAAAGTTCGTCCGAATTTATTTGATGTCATTGCGATGTATTCTCTCAATTTTGTGAAAACTTCATCCTTTTTTCTCAGTAGGTATATAACTGTAAATCTACTAAAATCGTCAATGAAGGTTAAAAAATAGTATTTTCCACCGACCGTGGGGGTTGTCATTGGTCCACACAAGTCAGTGTGTACCAACTCTAGTGCTTTAGTTGCCCTAAACTGAGCCTTTTTGGGATAAGGATTGTCCGTTAATTTAGTTAATATGCAAGTTTCACATGCATTATCATGTTTGCAGTTGTCTAGTTTTATCCCAACTGCCATGTTGTTGTTTACCAATCGTTTTATATGACTAATGTCTCTATGGCCTAATTTAATGTGCCATTTATCAATGCAATTTGTATTTTCACATATTTTTACCATGTTTATAGTGTGTGTTGTATCATAGTTAACTTTGCATTCGTATAAATTGTTGTTAATGTAACCTTCAATGCATGTTTCTCCTTCATGCATTATTTTGCATGATTTGTTTTCAAATATTGCTACACAACCATTTTCAGTAGCTTCTTTTACAGATATGAGGTTTGTCTCTATCTCTGGTACATATAAAACATTTTTCAATATTATAGTATTATGTGTGTTATTGGAATTTATGGTGTTTAATTTCACAGACCCATGACCCAGGGATTCTATCTCCTGTCCATTCGCGATTGTTACGCGTGAATTATTATGATTAAATTCATGAAATTTATTCCTATCATTGCATACATGCGTTGAACAACCTGAGTCTACATACCAATTGTTAGATTTCTCACCGATAAATAGAGTGAATATTTTATCGTTAGGTTTTTTATTTTCACTCTCAGTAATAAGAGCCCTATCCGCGTTATGTCTGTCTTGAGAGTACATACCAGATTTGAAAGTTGATCTGGCATTGCTGGCTTTTGTTTGTTTCAGAGTCTTTTCTTTATTTTTATTTTTAAGATGCCAGCATTCTTCAATTGTATGCGATTTTTTTTTACAATAACGGCAGAACTTTGAATTTTCTGGTTTCGGTTTAAATTTAACCTTTAACACTGAATTATTTTCAGATTTGTTTTCTTTTCTTTTAGAAAATTCATCAATCAATTTCGAGCGTATAAACTCTGGTACAAGATCCTTTTCATCACGCGATTCTAAAGCGGTAATTAATACATCATAACTTGGAGGTAAGGAACAGAGCATTAGGGCTGAAAGGTGCCTGTCATTTATTTCTTCTCCGAGCGATGCTAACTTATCTCGCAATTGATAGATGTTAGTTAAGTGGTCTATCATATCGCCACCTTCAGTTAATTTCGTAGAGTAAAGCTTTCTAAGCAAAAATAGTTTACTGCTGAGGGTTGAACGCTCATGTACAGCTTTTAAGGCGTTCCAGCATTCTTTAGCGGTCTCAAGATTTTTGACATGGATTATTTGATTATCCTCTATTAAGAGGTTTATAATGGCTCGTGCTTTCCTATTTTTGTTATTCCATGTGTCCGTAATAGGATTCGGAGCATCGTTAAGAACCACGGAATATAAATCTTCCTTTTGGAGAAACATTTCTAATTTAAATTTCCACACATCATAATTTTGTGCGTTAAGTTTTTCAATTATAGTGTCCTTGAGGATACTCATTTTAATATTTCAATTTTGTTTTCTTTCTAGTTTATAATAACTACAATTTTATATTTAATCATTCATATGTTTATTTTAAACATTCTTTTATTTCTATACTTTCGTTTTCAAGAAACAAAAAGAAAACATATTTATTTATTTTCGCTTACATTTTTTTATCATTATTATTAGCAAAATAATATTATTTTAAATGAAGCAAATGTTTCTTCAAATATGCAAAGAAAAAAAAACTGTCAAGAATAAATTCAAAGTTTCGATTTAGCGCGTCAGTAGCATAATCTGATAGAATTCACAGAAGAAACTTTTATCAAATATTTAAATTCAAGATTTATAAGGTAAGTAAAATGCACTCACCTTGTATATGAGTATCCCATGAGGCTTGCAAAAACAGATGAATTTATTCCATGTATGAAAAGAAGAACCAATTTCTATTTTCTTTTATAAATATCTTTTCTGCTAAGCTATTCAAAAGATAATTTCAAATATATAAATAATGATGTTTCAATTTAATTAAACCAGCCTCATTTAGCTTGGTTTGTGTATTAGGAAAATTATATATTATTTTATGTTGCATTATTTTGTGGGAATAAAAATGAACCCACGTATTATCCTTTTAATGACATCTTTTATTATAAAAAAAAACATCGAAGAAGGAGAAAAGAAAAAAACGAAAAATACATTATTACATGTACATAGAAACACAGACGGCCAATCAGAAAACAAATGCGTCATAGCGTCGTCACAATGTAGATGTATATATGCATGAAGAAATAAAAGAGTCAAATGAAATGTTTTTAGAATAATATGAAAATGAAAGTTTTTGTAATTATTGAAAGAATGTCATTTTGAGTTTATTTCTCACCAACAAATAATACACAAGCATTTTATTTTTTATACGTATGTGTACAAAAATATATACAATATGTATAAAAACAAAATGGATTATCTTTGATTTTTAAGATCAGCACCTCAGCATAATTACGAATTTTTAATTATTCAGTTTAATGGAATTTAATTTGTTACAAATATCTAGATGAGTGATTGAACTATTACATAATTTCTCCGAAAATATTAAAATAATTCGTTTCATATATTCCATTGTACGTCTGCGTGAGATCTAATTTTAGAAAATTTCTGGCCTAATTAAAAATCGTGATCAAAAAGCTAATTAATGCCAGATACAGTATGAAATGGAATTTGACCTAAGAGCAAGGTCGGTTTCACAAATTGACCTGCTGATTGTTATCTGTATACTTATTTTATGTTTAAAATGCACATATATCCTTGGATATTAAAAAACAAACAAACTGTAAAATTTAAAGTATTAAATAATGAAGCAATTTTCGGTTAACTACAGGGAAACCCAAAGATAGAATAGATATATATATATTTTCAGTTAAAAGAACTACATATATTTAAGGGAACTGATATAACTTTTTCAGTAATTTTCAAGCGAAATTATACTTACTTCATCTTAACATCATTAAACGTTTTTCTTTCTTTCTTTCGTTTTATTTTTCTAAGTTGTATGCAATTTTTATTTCTTTTCCTTTTAAACTGAATAGACTTTCCTTTACAGAATGTGTGTCAATGCACTGTAAAAAATATGTCCTATTTGCTGCCAGAAATTCTCTGTAATTTGAGAAAATACGCGTAATTTACGAAAAAATTACGTTGTCAGAACGTATTTTCTCAAATTACAGAGAATTTCTGGCAGCAAATAGGATATATTTTTTACAGTGATACTGAAAATTACCATACTTAGTAAAGTGCAATAAAAGCATATAATTAACACTTCTCGTTATCGCCGTTTGATGCTTTCGCATACGGATAGTTTTAATTCATCTTATCTGCATATAGCAAAGGAAATACCGTTTTGGGCCAAATTTTGAATTTTAGTTTTTGTTATCTATACACGCTTTGAAATTCTCTAAATCAAAAAAAAATAGATTTTTTATGGTTAGTCTGTGTGCGATTTGAAAAGATCGCGTTATCAACCAATCTTTTTCACACGATCCTCCCAGATCCTCCCTTTTCATTCCTCACAGATCTCTCGATCTGACACCGTGTAACTTTTAGTTGTGGAGATTTTTGAAGTCAAAAATCTACTGAAACAAACCACCGTAATTTTCCTCGTTGAAAGATGCCACACATCAACATATGTCAGCAATAGCGCAAGAGAATGAAAGCGTGTGTCGTCTGACATCTACACTTCTGAATGACGGACAGAACATTAAATAGTTTCATTATAGGACATCAGGTACTTGTTTCTTGTGAACCATCTAGTAGCACTGCTCAGCATGAAAATTGCACCCAACACCATTTTGCCAAATTCTTATGTAAAATGACCTCTTGAATCCGAATAGGACTTCCATTTTGTCTTTTCACCCACCGTTTATTAGGGACGGCCCTTTATTTTTATCACTTTTCGGTCATTTTATGGCTATAAATTTGATTTTTAGGGTGTGGGGGAGGATTATTTCAACTGTTAAATATTTTCTGAAGGGCTACAGAGTTGAAAAATTCTGAAACATCAACATTTGCGGCAAGGGGAAATTTGGGGTGGGGAGGGAAGGATTTGCCACTGGAATTATGTATTACATTTCTTACATTTTTTTAATCTATTATTAATGTTATTTATTAAGCATTATATATTTTTGTTTTTAAGTGTGAAATTAATTCTTTTTTATTCTCCAAATCAAATTCATGGCTATAAAATTACTGAACAGTGATAAAAATTGGGGGAGGGGGTGGTGTCCCAAGTAAACGGTGCGTGATTGTGAAAAATGGTAATAGTATTCGGATTTAGGAGGTCATTTTACACAAGAATCAGTAAGAATGGTATCAGGGTTTGATTTTTTTTTCAGCGCAGTGTAGTTAAATATAAGAACTATTCAAACAGTTTCTTTTCTTTTCTTTTGTGACTATACATATATACAATAAATTTACATATATTTTGCTTATTTACATTTAGTGGAAATCGGAGCTTTGTTCGTGAGTCATTAATTTTTAAAGTTTGTCTTCAACTCTGAATCACCGTTGTAAATATGTAAAAATATTTAAATATTACGCATATATATATTTTTTCTTTTTTTCTTTTTTTAAATTCCTTTAATCCTTAGTGACCAGATTGTGTTTTTCATACCGCCATACAACGTAATAGGTAGGGTTGAGTTGGTCCAGCCGCTTTTAATACTGTTTACTGCCTTTCATCAGCTTCTGCACGCCTTCGAGCGTAAGAGAGCAGGTTCGATTTCCATGCTGGTCCTAGGTGTTTTTCCAATTCTTTGTATTGTAATTCTGTCATGTGCTATCTGTCTTTATCTGACGAAGATTTACAAGCGGATTTCGAGTCAAGCATACAAACCTGATGTATATGTGTTTTCAATAAACGTCAGCTTCTGCAGTTAATTTCGTTTTCGTAACTGATAATATCCACTCCCTCGTAATCGCAACCGAAAAACTGTAACCGAAGAAGCCATTAAGTGAAGCAACACTACACTGTAAAAAAATAACTATTACCAGCTGCAAGAAACTCTCTGTAATTGGAGAAAATTATTTTCTCCAATCACAGAGAGTTTCTTGCAGCTGGTAATAGTTATTTTTTTTACAGTGTAGCAAATGTTTTGGTAGACACAATATGGCTCCTGCGGTAGCTCTGCCATTGCAGCAGCCATCTTGAACAGACAACAGTTAACTTCATTACAGTTAACATCAGGTAAACATCATGCAGTTGACAACAGTTAACATTAGGTAGAAATGCTAAATATCCCCCTTTCACACTCTAAAATACTATTTCTCGGAAGATTTTCATGTTTTACCTTAGTTAGGGCCTAAGGAGAGAGAGCTGAATTTAAAGCTTTTCTTAGAAACCACTGCCATTTGTCACGTGAGGAGAACGTTTAGAATTCTTAGACGCGCCTTTTCACCCCTTAAATAGTAAATTTCCTAAGATTTTCGTCTTTTATTTCAATTAGAACCTAAGAGAAGACATTTTGCTAAACTTCAAGCTTTATTTGGAAACCAACGCACGCAAGGTGCGTTGTCGCTTTGATTACAACACTCGTGCCTACTTGTTCGCATGCAGAAATGTGAAGTCTTTCCTACCAGTGGCGAAACGTCCATGGAAGCGATGAAAGCAGCGCTTCCCCTATTTGAGATTTTTAAAATGTAATCAAGTAACGTCGCCTCGTCGAAGGACTGAATTGGTTCTTCCTCTGCTTTTGGGAGTGCGCCGCTTCGGCGCTTCCATAGTTTTCTGAACCACGCCTAGCTCCTGTTTCCTACGTTACAGATAAATATCTTATTCGTCTGCATAACAAATACAAGCCCTTTTCTTAGAACAACATTTTTTTTTTTTTTTTTTTTTTTTTTTTTTACATTTTAAGAGTGTTGCCATTAGAGGGCTATGTCTCACAAATGAATTATTTCAAAAATAGTTAGTGTAGTTTACAGCTCGGCAAGAAAAATTCAATGTTGGCCAGTTGGCCTATTATAGTTCCAATAATCACGTGACTTTCCTATGAATGGTCTTTGCCACAAAAAATATTGTCATTGCCCCGTCAACTTTAATAATAGGTAAATGTAAACATAGGAATTAAAAAAAAAAAATTAGACTTATAATTGTAAAAAGGATTCATTTAAACATAGCTGTCCTTGCCCGTTTCGATGGTCTCACTGATATAATATAAATGTCGAAAAACAGCTTCAACCACTACATAGTAGACGTCAAATGTAGCTTTTTTACTCATGCACAAGCATTTAATTCCATGCGAAGTAAATGATGATAGTGTGTCACGACCCGTAAGTAAACGCATGAAAATACAGCAATGCTTTCGAACATACTGAACCAACATGTTGAGCTATTTCTCTTACATTAATATAGCGAAAAGTGTTACCTTTTCCAAAAGCTATGTACATGGCTTCTAATGATAGAGTGATAACTCTGCGAAGTACTCAACCGCAAATTGCGAGTTTACTAAATCCTCCACAACTTTAATTTTGTTACATCCATTGCTTAATAAAATGACATTACATTTATTGCTTCATCAAATGATGTTACATTCATTGCTTAATCAAATGATAAACTTGAAAATTGATTACCAGTACTAGAAATGGCAAAATTTTCAGCTTATAAATTCATTTAGATATTTGTACAAGTGTGTAGAAGAATTTCTGAATCTCTAATATGCACTGAGAGCCATCGTGAATACTTATAAGGGACAAGAGCAAAGATGTATGGATCAATTTTCTGTAGTGCTGCGACAAACAATGGGTAATGTCATTGCATGATAGACTTCACAAGTAAAAAATTAAGATTAATTTAGATAATAAATAATTCCAAAATTCAAATTGTACATAGCTTTTAACTTCTTCTTTTGTGAACAGAAAGAGAGTGGCTGTTGGTCACTTTCTAATTATGCCGAATAGGCTAACATCATCATCTCTTTTAGTGCAACTAATTTTATTTCCTTAGCAAAACGAGATCTGTTCACTTTTGTTTCACTTTCAACACTTCAGCTCTACCTGATGTAAATACACCAGTCTCGAGTAATTTTTAGACCAGCCACTAGACTCAAGTATTTGACCAGACATTTTATCAATAGCCAATTCAATATGCAACGCCCTAACATAAGAATTAGCTTGTCTTCTGCCTATTCTGCAGGAAACATCCACTGTAGGTCCTTCGCATTTTTTTATTTTTATTTTTATAAAGTTAATCAAATATTATTACTACAACTTTCCTGTGATTTAAAAAACGAAACAGTTAAATGCATGTTAATTTGGTGTTTTATTGTTGCATATGAGTGAACAGGGTCACTAAAAATGGGACATGTTACAGAAATTTCAGGTTGTTTTGAGCTGCAAATAGCTGTTTGAAAATCTCCTTATGAAACCTGCTCATATTTTGAGAAACTATTATTCATTAAAACGTTCCGAACATGTTTCAGCCAACCTTCTTATTCTTGAACTAAATATTGATTTTATGACATCAATATGAGTTAAACAATCATCATCTCTTAATAACATTTCAGGAACTGCAATCCCCTTTGGTGCAGATGAGCATGACTTCACTTCATATTAAAGATTTAATTGTTTGTACATTTTTTTAAGTCTGTGCAAAAGTCGTTGCATTCGTGAACAACTGAATGGCGCTTTTTACCTTCATTGGAAGTGATAGGATGAAAGAGAGACAAAACATTTTCATGAAATGACTGCTGAGTTAGTGTAGAATTTTTGTCTTTATCAATATTGTCACGAGCAACTGCAATAAATATACCTTTTCTTAACATTGCTGTAAAACAACACTTTATTCTACAAATTTTTGACAAGTTTTACCAGTAATAGGGTCGCTAAGGTGTAGGTAATGTTCTGTAGGTAACAGTAATCCCAATTTAAGTTTCTTGCAGCCATCAAATGATGAAGAGGAGATACAAAGGCATTTCACCAAACACGTTCAAATGCCAAATTGATCATCATTGGAACTGCAGATTCTGATGTGGTATGTACTCTCGGTTGCATACTTTGTAGGGATTTCACAGTTATCGTTGGAAGCTGATACACAGCTTTTGAAAAAGGTAACATTTTTTTTTTTTTTTTTTTGCTATATTAATGTAGGAGAAATTACTCAATATATTGGTTCAATCAGCTCGAACGTATTACTTTATTTTCATGCTCTTAAAGGTAGTGGCTCGCTGTCAGTATTTGCTTGGAATGTAAAAACATGTGCATGGAAAATGTGTTAATTGTTTGCAACGATAACCAATACATTCATGGAAATTTCCACACTAAGCATGGAATTAACTGAGAAATATTTTTGTAATATCGAACGATTATTATAATCATGCATAATAAGAATAGTGGAGAAATTCAAATTAACAAATTTGAAAGAATTTATTAAAATAAGAAAAAAAAAAAAAAAGAACTAATGGGCAGATTTCCTCCAGTAAATAAGGGTGCTTTATACCAACGTATATTGAGAGCTTCTGTACAGTCTGTGGTAAACAAGTCGATTACTAAACCTTCTTTATAAAGATCCTCTGTATTTTGGTTAGCATGAGGTAGGCACAAAATAGGCTCCATGTTCAACTGCTTTCTCAGAAGCATCTGCATTTTGTTGTGAACTCATCTATTGTGGTTGCAAATCTTAATGTTCATCACGCTGAAACTGCCTGAAAGCCAATTATTGTCCATTTTTTCCGATTCTTATGTAAAATGACCTCCTGAATCCGAATATGACTTCCATTTTGCTCAGTCACCCACCGTTTTCTAGAAACACCACACCCTCCCTCAATTTTTATCACTCATGACCATGAATTTGATTTGGAGAATGAAAAAGAATTTATAAATTATCTCTAAAAAAAGAGTTAAATTGAACACGCGTCCTTTGTTAATTATATTAAAAACACTTTAAACACACGTAAAATTAAATTTTATTTAAAAGATGTTAAAAAAATTTATCCGAAGCTTTTCGCGTTAATAGTATAGTTCACAAAGTCCCTGATGATGCCTTACTATTAAAGCGAAAAGATTCGGATAAAATTTTTTAACATCTTTTAAATCAAATTTAATTTTACATTTGTTTAAAGTGTTTTTAATATAATTGAAAAAGAATTAATTTAACACCTAAACACACACACACACACACACACAATATATATATATAATGTTTATTTAATAACATTAATAATAGATTTTAAAAAAATATATATAAGAAATGTAATACATAATTTCAGTGGCAAATCCCAACTAAATTTTCCCCTTGCCGCAAATGTTCACGTTTTAGAATTTTCATGTTTTAGAACAGTGTAGCTCCTCAGAAGATATTTAACAGTTAACATAATCCTCTCCCCCACTAAAAATCAAATTTATAGCCACAAAATCACTGAAAAGTGATAAAAATAGGGGGTCGTCTCTAAAAAAATGGTGGGTGATAGGGTAAAAGGGGCGTCCTATTCGGAATCAGATCATTTTACATACGAATTTTCCAAAATGGTGTTGGGGGCAATTTTCATGTCGAGCAATGTAATTTGCGAATACTGTCATTATCCCACAGATTTATAATTATAATAAACATTTCCCATTTTTTGCGACCAAATCGGATATTTAGTAGGTGCTATCAACTCAGTTCTATCAGAATCACATTTTTTAACTTGGAAAATAACAACAGAAAATACAGCGATTTACACAGTACAATAATGTCTATATGGGGCCATCTTGTTTTTGCCGAAAATACCTAAAAGGAGTTTCCAGCCAAAGTGCTTCTGGTTGTATTTGCCTTCTACGTGTTTCAAACATGAACTCCACCAGATGTGGTGTTTCTCCCACCAACTGTACAATTGTTCTCGATACCCGCCCTACTAATATATATACATAAAAAAAAATGAAAACCATTAATAATTCAAATTGAGTACAAAATCTAAAATGATTCTGTTTTTATATGAAAATTTCATAAAAACTTTTCAGAGTGTCTATCTATGCCTTCGTACACAAAATTAAAATGGTGTTTGATTTTTATTTCATCACAAATTTCCAAAAAATAGAATATATTAAGATAAGAATTTCAATATTTGGCATTGTATTCAATTTATGATCGTAGCTTTATTATTAAATAAACGCACATAAAAAATTAAAACATTAAAACATTTATTTCGAATATTTTGAGAAAATCTTGAAATTTTGTTTAAATTGTAATTGCATAGCATTATTAAAAACTTATTTAGAGGACGTCAATATATTCTACCTCTCTCTCATTTCTCCTTACTTATATTCCAATTATATATAATTCGTTTAAATTTTTTAATTATAATATTAAATGTAATATTAAATATTAAGACACCCTATACGAATTTCCATACGTCACCAGTATAATACACGATATTTAATTAAATTTAAAAATATATATTACCATTAAAAAAAAAATGGCTGTTGTAAAAATTTAGGTGATTCAAAGGTGACTGATTTACATCTTCAGATGATTCAGATTGCTTTTTTGATTTTCTTCTAAAAAGAAAATATTGTATTCGTGAAAATGTTCTCTTAATTTCGTAGAATTTACACATTTTGCGATGTCCTTTTTTCAAGATTTCACCAATTTTATTAAATTTCCTTCCGCCTATCTGTGTGTTTGCAAAATTTTAATATTCTGTATATTACGCATCAAACGCCAGAATACAATTACTCCTTATACACTGCTCGACATAGAAAATGCAACACCAAGAAGGAATGATAATGACGGAATGAAATTTGTTGGACACATACACTATAGCAGGAAGAACAATTGATTAAAATTTCAGGAAATTTGGAGTCATATGTTCTGAGAAAACAGTACATAAAGCAGCGACCTCTGTGAGCAATAACAGCACATATCTGCCTAGGCATTGAATCGAACAGCGATTGGATGACATGTACGGGTAGAGCACTTCATGAAGTTTTAACACAATGCCACAATTCATCGATCGAAGTTACTGGTGAGTGGTGGGGGCCAGTCGCTTTTCAACGATTAAACAGTCATTTTCATTGGTGCGAGATCAGGAGAACGCGCTGGCAAGAGCAACAGTCGAACACATTCGGCATAAATGAAGGTCCAGACAATATGGACAGCTTGCGGTCGTGCATTGTCCTGCTTAAATGTTGCGCTTCGGAGGCCTTGAACAGAGGACAGAACTATGGGCCTTAACTCGTCAGAAATGTATTCAGAGTGGCAGGAATGAAAATAAGAGATGACCGGGACGTGTATCCAATGGTACAACATACCATCAATCCAGGTGGTGACTCAGTATGCGGCTACCAAAATTCTGATTACCCTCAGAACTGCATCACTGATATGGGCGCCATTAATGTGTGATCAACGATGAACCTGGACGCAGAAATGGCGTGAAGTCACTTTTCAGACAAATCACAATCCTGTTTACAGCATCAAGATTGCCTTATCCGTATTTAACGGCATTATGAACACATTATGAACGGCATTATGAAGCACATTGCCAGCTGGGATTCGACATCATCATACTGTCTATCATTTGCAATGATGTTATGGGTTCCCATTGGATACACGTCTCGATTACTTCATGTTCGTATTCCTGGTACTCTGAACAGCGGCCATTAAATTTCTGATGAATTCAGGCCCGCCCTCTGCCCTGTATTCGATAACAATCTGTAAAAAAAAAAAAAAAAAAAAAAAAAAAAAAAAGAACCGCATTAATTACGAATATTTTTAACTGTTAAATAGTAAATAATTAAAATAATATGAAAGTGTGTTTATATATGTGTGTTTGTGCGTGTATAAGTTGTATGCAATTTTGAAATAGAATTGTTATACCGGGAAAGAAAACAAAAACAATAAATGCAGCCTTAGTCTGTGAATGAACTGTGCTGTAAAATGTTCATTGTTTAACTATTAGTAATATCTAGAGATGTAAAATTTCCAGAAAGTTTGAGGTAGTGAAAAAAAAAACAGTTTTTTTTTCCGTTTCTTTCTTTTTTTTTTTTTTTTTTATTGGGAAAAATTGGAAAAATTACATTTTTACAGATAAAAATTTTTAGTAGTTATAATATCTTAGAAAATATAAAGTGTTAAATATTAAAAAATACATGCAATCCATATTATTTTTTCTTAACAGAAACATACAAAAAGCTTTTACTATTAAAAAATGAGCCTTTCTGTTTCATAACTGCCAGTACCTTTCCTTGTACAAAACACCAAAAACTAGTCAAATCATCTTACAACCATTAATTTTTCATAGGGTGTGCATTCCTATGGAATGTTCATCCCCCAGCAGCACTGATACAATGAATTTAGATTAGTATCAAACCAATTTTTTTTTTTTTTTTTTTTATCATTTAAAAAAATAAAATAAAAGGAAGTTACTGACACACTAATTTATAAATTTAAAAATCTGAAAAATGGATGAATAATTGTTAACCATCAGTGTGTAATGTACTTCAAGCGTACAAATGTATGCTTTACGTTTAGTACATGTATACGTATATGATTTTTCTTAGTTTATTGCCTTTCTGCGATATGCATGTAATAATCTGTGTACATGTACATTTAATCATGGGAATATCTATATATGTTTATAATGATATCAAACAAATTTCTGTTTATTATGATAAACTTTTTTGAAAGATGTTCTTAAGTTGACCCGACTCATTGAAAACTTAAACCTAATATACAGAGAAAAAAAATCAGTCAACCTAATCCAAACCCGACCCACAAGAAAAATAAATCTGACAACCCAGCCCCCAGGAAAAAAATTCAGTTAACCTGACCCATAAGAAAAATAAACTAGTCAACCTGAACCGAACCTAATATGCAAGAGAAAGAATTCAGTCAACCAGACCCAAACCTGATTTCAGGTCAGGCTCGGGTAAAACCGGTTAACCGGACCTGATGCTGGATTTTAATTCAGATTTTCTCTTAAAATGAAATTAATCACAAATATAAAATAAAAGTTTAATTTAAAGTTAAATTGAACTTCAGAAATTTAAAACAACATTTTATTATTGATTTATTATTTTTTTTTATACACGGTGGATAACATTAAAACTTTTCCAAATTCCCTGACTTTTCCATGACTATTTTTCAGCAGTTTCCCTGACTTTTTACTGGCTTATGCTGTTTATTTCCCAAAAAATTCCCAAAATTAACGAACAATTTAGCAATTTAGAATAACGAGGTTTCAAATATGGCTTATTTCCACAAGCTTTGTCGAATTTCCCTGAGTTTACATGAAATTCCCTGACTATACCATGACTTTTCCAGATTCACTTAAATTTCCTGACTAGTAGCCACCCGGTTATAATATAAAAATTATTAACTCAGACGTAAAGGACATAAATCAAGTAGGTTTTTTCACGTATAATTTTTTAAATTGTGAAATAAATTTTTTGACAGAAAGTAGTTGTTTAGTTTTTTTTTTTTAAAACAGTTCCATGGATTTATATGTATGAGTGTCTGTGTATAATATAAATCCGCACACAATAAAATAATACAGTTAGACAAATCTAAGGATATATATTCAAGAAAAAGTACAAAGGAACTTGAAAAGAATAAGTAATTTCAAATGAATGCGATGGGAGGGAGGTCACTGTAATATTTAAATATTTCAGGATTACCATTTAATTACATGGTTAAAAATTTATTTCTGAAATATGAACATTATCAGAATCAGTGTTTTCATGTAAAATAATGAACATGAAAAAATATTTCAAGAAAAAAGCATCGGATTGTAAATATTACAAATTTCTAAGTACGTTATTTTAAGCTAGAAATTTCAAAATTTTTAATTTTTCCGGATGAAAACAAACCCCTTAAAAAAAAAAAAAAAAAAAAAAAAAAAACTCCTCCCCTCCCCCCCTCCCCCCCCCCCCCACACTAAAAAAAAAAAAAAAAAAAAAAAAAAAAAAAAAAATCCGCTTTTTTTTTTTTTTCGGACCATTTCCAACTTTAGCTAAAATCAAATTTATTTTCTTTTTGTTTATTGTAGTATTTCTCCCATTTTGAGAGTTTTATTTAAGCTTTTAAGTGCTACATTTTGTATTCGGATGTGATGTACGCTTATTTAAAATTAGCTGAGGTATAAAGTACAATATATTACATTTAAACTTTTTTCACGCCTATATTATCTGTAGCTCTATGTTATATTATATAACATATTCCTCACTTGTAATTGAAGGCTATAGTTTTCTCATTTTTTATTGTGCAGGATATTATGAAGCTCATGCAAAACATTTATTATTGACAAAAGTTTCCAGTGTCGAGGCACAATAAAGTATGTAAGTTACAGTCGGTAACAAAAGTGTCCGAACAATAGCAAAAATTCCTATGTATAAAAAGTACACTTCATACGGTTTTGTTAAATAAATACTTGTCGAATCCTGTCTTAGTCAGTGTAAGAACATGATTCGACAAGGATTTATTTAACGAAACCCTATGAAGTGTACATTTTTTTACATAGGGATTTTTGTTAGTGTTCGGACACTTTTGTTGCCGACTGTAAATAACAAGATACACAATAAAATAAACAAACAACATTAAATAATGCAAAAGTAATGTATTTATTTAGACAGAACTATTTGAAATTGTTGAGCTGACAGTGATGGAGTAGAGAATACATAAAATGATGGCAGAAGATGATCAAGCAGAGAGAAGAGCAACGCAACATTCAGCATCACAGTAGCAATCTCGTGCATGGTGGCGATCACAGGAGAGATCCTTCAGCAAAAATATCAGGCAGTGCAAACAACATACAAATAAAACATGAGACATATTTAAAGTCACAGCATTCAAGATGGGCAGGCAGTGATGTTAACGAGGCAGCAACGTTGAAGGCAAGCATTCAAGCACAGAGCAGTTATCTAGTTCATTGCAGTTGGAAACGGCAGACATCGATGTTAACGAGGCAGAAACATCGATGTTAGTCATTAAGAAAACAAATCTCAAAGTTATAACATTCGAGAAGACCAGGCATTGATAATAAGAGAGCAACGTTAATGTTGATCATTCCATCAGATGTCAGTTATCGAGTTTACAGCAATTGAAAGGAGAAGACGGCGATGTTAACGAGGCAGCAATGTAGTTGGTGATTATTCAAGAAGAGCATAGATGTCAAACTCACAGAAGTTAGGAAGGAGAGATTCACAGCAAAGAGCAAGCAGCGATGTTACGTATGCAAAAATAGCACAGATCTTATGTGCATGTTAGGAGGAGGAACAAACAATTCAGCCAGAAGTCGACATTGTTGGTGATGGAGAAGTATACAAGATGTTAATATTTTCATACAAGAACTCAGGCAAGTGGCAGCAAAGAAGATAAACATTCAGTTCATTCAATCGAGATAGTACATTACTTGGAACAGTATATAAAGTTGTATAAATGGAAAAGTAATCTTGGACAATTTTCTTTAGCAGGAGTAGTAATCATAATAAATAGCCTATATACGAAAAAAGTTAAAGAAAAGAAAAAAATAATAATAAGATGTGTGATAAAAATATTCAGTTTCTAATTATTCAGACTCGTCGTTAAGAATTTCCTGAAAATAGAAAAAATAAATGTTTTCTTATGATGTAATGTAAACAAAGAACAAGAAAAATATTGTGTATGCATTTATCAATGTTTCTTTAAATTCAATCATAAAAAACGACAGTTTTTTGAGTGACGCAGCAAAGCTCAAACAAAGCTTAGCAGCGACACTCTATATATACAGCTAATTTAACATTAAAGGAATTTGGAAATGCCGACATTTAATATCTCGGTAAATAGGAGATATTTTGATCTGATGTTTTCAGAATAATCTTTTATCTTCTGCCTGATGCTATCCTGAAAGTTTCACACTTCAACATTGTATATATTTTGAGATCTGGAGTTGCAATTTAAGACTTCAAAGGAAAAATGTGTTATCGTGTAACTTTTTTTTCTCGAAAATGGCTCGAAGAAATTTTATGAAATTGATATATGATATTAATTTCTTTTGTCTGAAAAGCTTGACGTGCCCCGTTTTTCCCAAAAAACTCTTGTTTATTAAATAAATTATCTTAAAAATCGAACTATTTTTTATTCCGTCATACATGCATTTCTTCTGCATATTTTCATTATTCAGAACAGGTGTCATTCGGTTTTCTTAGGCTGGGGTTGGTTGGTTTAATCTGAATGCAGTCAATAAAATATTTAGAATTTTTTTTATTAAATGCAAAAAAGAAACTTCATTGTTTGTTTTAAATATTTATTATATATTTAAAATAAAAGAAGTATTTTTTAATTATAGATATTCTATTTTATCGTTATCCATAAAGAAAGAAAAAAAAAATTGCAAAAAAGTTTAAATCACTCATGCACACGAATTTATACTATGGTCCATGGTCTTTGGAGCGCATGCGTACTTTATCCAGATGGTGCTGCGTACTTTATCCTTTTGGTGCTCGCTAAAGACTAGGGCTAGCTCGTTTGGCTTGTTTACACACCGTATCCCTCCGCTTGTGGCTTGTGGCTTGTTTTTTTTTTTTTTTTTTTTTCTTTCTTTCTTTTTTTTTTTTTTTTTTTTTCAAAATCAATACAATAGTTTATTTATAAGCATTGTGGATTAAATTTTAATTATGTACGGTTTAACGGTTTCTTTGATGATTAGCTAGACTGAATAATTATTGTTTGACGTATGTGTTTATTAAATATTTTGTCACATACTAAGACAATATTATTTCAGTTACCAATTATAAAATCCGACATTCGGGAGTCACACTGTAAGTTAAAAAATATATTTTTTGCACTACCCTTCTTTTTTTCAGATCAGTGTTTGTTTATATATATCACAAGAGAGAGAGAGAGAGAGAGAGAGAGAGAGAGAAAGATAAAATATAAAATAAAATTACATTAGTTTACAGAAACTAACGGCTATATTAATAAGTTATGCATTACATTTTATTTTTATTTATTTATATTTTACATTCCTCGAGTCACATAGTTTTCTTTACATTGACAAATAACTGTTTTTTCTTGCTTATATATATAAATTGTATTTTAATAAGATAAGTATAAATTTTTTTCACAGAACACTAGATTTTAATAACTATTTAGTGTTGCTTTATTCAGGGGTGAAACTTTTCAAGGGCTATCCCTGAATTCAGGGTTTTTGAAAATTTTGCTTTCTCTGAATTCCATGTTAAATTAAAGGTCGATTTTGAGTTAAGTACATAGTCAGACTCAGAAAAAAATTCTCTATCGATTGGTATAAAGGATTTAAATCCATGCCATTTAGTCTTTGAGAAAATCCATTGGTAAAAAAAGATTCAAGTTTGAAATTTAGCATTAATCTTTGGTATAAAATATTTAATTCAATTTTTTTCCTTAATCAAATGAAGATTAATAATCACTGAATGGTATAAATGGTATAAATCAAGATAATCCCTTTTTCCTAATCGATTCTTCTAAGTAGTTTTTAGTTAGTTTAACTTTATTTTTCGTCTCCTGAAAAATCAAGAATATGGACTTAAATCCTTTATACTTATGAGTACAGATATAATACACCAATATAAAATACAAGAATATAAATAATACAATTCATTTGCTGTATGGTCTTGCTTCCATCTGTGAAAAGTTGGGGGCTAGAAACGTGTTTTTTTTTGGTTAAATTACCAGCGTTTCGTTAGAAGCTTCTCATATTCCTTTCCCTACATGGGAGATATCCCCTGATGAAGGCCCCCATGGGTTTTGGGATTAATTTTTCATCTGGCTTTAGTTATTTTGCTTATTTATTATAGTTTTATATTTCCTTTTGCTGCATTTGTGCATTGGTTTATAAAAAAAAACTCTGTTCTAGTTCTATATATTTAATAATTCAAGTTTTACTCCATTTTATATTTTAATCTTATATATATATATATATATATATATATATATATATATATATATATATATATATATATATATATATATAGAGAGAGAGAGAGAGAGAGAGAGAGAGATGTTACTCTTTGTCTGTATAAAAATTAAATGGGAATGCAGGAAAAAATGGGAAAAAAGAAGACTTTGATATCGTCAGGGGATACACTCAATTTTGGCTAGAAACAGTAAGCGCTGCTAGTAAAAACAAAAAGTGGCCTAACCCCCTGCACCTTACAAAGAGAAAGAACTCATCCACTCCTGTTCAAAATACAAAAGAGAAAAATGAAATAGATCAAAGAAAAATCTTACAAATTACGTAATATTTTATGCGAATAAATACACTTATATATAAAAAAATAAAAAATAATAATCTGGTGCCGAACTCACACGACTTTCTCTTATCCTGCGTTTCAATGCCATAAAGACAGATTACAGATTGAAGAGAAAGATAACAAGTACTGTATACGAACCTACGTTATAAAGAATTCAAACAAGTTTTAGAAACTGCTTTATTTGGATAAATAATTGTATGTGAGAGGTTTTCATCCCCTTCAACTCCCATTTGAATATTTTATATAGAATTAAAAGCAGTTGTAAATGTAAACACTTCATTCCAAATTACTCAGACAACTTTCAACACGTTGCCATATATGGGTGATGCTGTTATGCTGGAATATCCCCATTTATGGAAAGACTGTGTTTTAGCATCTTTTGTGTATTAGTGCACCAGACTTAATATATGAGATGGGTATTAGTATAACTTCAGTATAACCCCACAGCTGAATTTGGCGATTTTTCTTTGGCGCCGTTTTGAACGATAACGATGTCGTTCTGGACTGTTTGCGATATAATACGGCAGCCTATATGTTGTTTATTTTGGATTTATGATTTTATGTTTTATGTTTTATGATTTATGATTTAGATTATGATTTTATCATTTATGATTTATGATTTATGATTTTTAGATTTATGATTTAGCCATAATCGCCAACAAAAAAATCGCCAAATACCGTTATGGGGTTATACTGAAGTTGTTCCTGGGTATTTTATATACAGTACCCGCCGTTTATTAAAATCACATTCCTCCTAAGCCAAACGGATTTTATTAAGAGGCTGATTTTTATATCCGGCGAACGTATCTGTACACAAGAAAAAAGTATTACTTTCTTGAATTTGGAAAGAAATTTCAAAAGGTAACAAAACTAATGGAATTAATAAACAATATTAATTAGTTTTTGAAAGATGAATGATAAATTGTTCTTTCAATATAATGAATTAAACACATCCTAAGAGGAAATTTATCATTACTTTACTGAAAGTTCACATTATTCTTTAAATTAAAAATCCTTACTTTTTAATTTCTTGCTTCTTAGTTATTTCAAAATAATTATTAAAAGTTGCCTTTTAATAATTATATATATTTTTAAAAAATTACCACTTGCGAGTCAAATCAAATTTGTAAGTCATTACCGCACTTTGAAGAATACGTTCTTTAAAATTGTTACTGATGGGACGTGTTTAATTTGCAACTATGCCGCAAGTGTAATATTTTCGACAAAGAGAGATAACGGGGATAGCTGTGTTTCATTATATGTACATGCGGCGGTTTAAAAATACTTTGCATTGATTTGATTCCGGTCTTGAAAATTTGATCAGAGTAAGCGGCTGATTTTATTAACCAATGAATTATTAAGCGGCGGTTACTGTATATATATATATATATATATATATATATATATATATGCATAAACTATGCCGATTTAATTTAGATTTAGGTGCATGTAAGTCGATATGTAAATTATTCTGGAATATCCCACTCTAACAGGAAGATTATATCTCCTTTTTTACTGTCCGAACATAAGTATAAGGAAAGTATTGTAATCATGTCGAAAGTCCGAATTTGAGATTTTGATGTTTCTATACGTTTTGAGGTCTCCTGAGTCCGTTTTCACTACTTTTACGTTGATGTATGTATTTGTGTGTGTGTATGTATGTGAGTGAACACGCTAGCGTCTAAACGCTTTGCTCGAATGAGCTCAAAGTTGGTACGTACGTTGTAAGTCACCGTAGCACGAACCCTATTGATTTTGGTGAATCTAGCACTTATAGTTTTTTTACAGGGACACCAAGAAAAATTCTTTATCATTATGCCCTATGGGGCCAAATTTTTAAAAGTATGATAGCTTCTAAACACCTTATTAAACTGAGCAAATATGTATATATATACACATATTTTAGGTCACAGTTGCACGAATGTATAGATTTTGGTGAATTTAGCACTTACAGTTTTTTTTACAGGGACACAAAGAAAAATTGCTTATTATTATGGCCTATGAGACCAAATTTTTAAAAGTGCGATAGCGTCTAAATGCCTTATTCAATTGAGCTCAAAATTTATACACATATTATAGGTCACAGTTGCACGAACTGTATAGAGTTTGGGGAATTTACCACTTACAGTTTTTTTTACAGGGATACAAAGAAAAATTCCTTATCATTATGGCCTACGGGACCAAATTTTTAAAAGTGCGATAGCGTCTAAACGCCTTATTCAATTGAGCTGAAAATTTATATGAATATTGTAAGTTACTATTGCACTAACTATAAGCATTTTGGTGAATCGAGCACTTATAGGTATTTATAGGGACACAACGAAAAATTCTTTATCATTATGATCTTATGGGCTCAAAGTTTAGTAGCGTTAAATTAATAATCGTGTACTATTTGGAGAAAAATACTCAAACACTCTATTATAATTTTATCTCTTTTGTTTATTAACAACTCCTCTTACTTTCACTTTATCAACAAAACCGTTAATTACACACGATGTTTGGAAAGTCGAGTGGAGGAGTCACTCCAGATTTTTTTATACCGTATAAATACATTAAACTTGATACTTGAGATAAACATATGAAGCTATGTCTATTTAAACAAAACTATGAAACAATTTGAAAAAAAAAAAAAAAAAAAACTTATGTTGTTTAAATTTGAATACATATCGACGAACAGGTGGTGCAGATATGCAACCCTTTTCAGAATTTACCTAAATTTTCACCTAACTGATATAATAAAATAATATAGAAAAGTATTTTGCGATGACCACAGCATACTTGTTTTTTAACAACTGCAAAATATTTACTTTCAAAGGTTCAAAAATATACTTAGTTATAATACACTTACCTAGAATAACTTTGTAGTTATACAAATTTCACATGTTATATGACGGATATACTGGAAAATATCTGCGTTTGTTTATTGACAGGCATTGTTCATACAAATAATTCCCCCCTTCTCCGCCTACTGGCACCACCAATATATTTTGAGTGTTACTATTTGAAAAACGTGCGTTTTAGGATGTTTTTCGCAAAATAAAAATAACACATTCTTTTACTAGACTCAATATTAGGCATGAGTGGAATGTTGTCTTGATATTACACTCAAAGCTTGTTTATTTGTTTCTAGTGATCAAAGTCGTGCTCAACTATTTAACGTATTTATATGTTCTTAATTGTTATTGTAATTTTACTTACATAAGATTTTGCTGTTAAAATTTAATAAAAAATCGAAGCTATTTCTGATTTTAGCTTATTTCTATATTTATGAAATTTTTATAGTAAAATGAATGTTTTAAAGTACCAATTTAATATTAGTTTCATTAAATAGAAAAAGGTAATTTATATCTAAATCGTTTTGTTACCAAGCAATTTTTCCTATTCTGGTAAAAATAAATAAATAAATAAATAAAACTGTGAAAACAAAGTATAATCAATTTAAATCATTTAAAAAATCCTTGAAAATTCATTTTTTTATTGTTTTATGTAAGAAGTATCACTTCTATATCTCTATAGATATGTCTTTCTTTTGTAAATCTTTACCACAAATTGAATGGAAAAATTACTTTCTAGAATTATGTTAGAATTTGTCAATTTTTTAAAAACATGTACTAATTAATTACGTTAACGGAAGTATTCATTAATTGGGGCATAAAATAAAAATGGAGACATAAAATTAGAAAAAATAAACATGAAAGACGTAAAATAATAATAAAAAGAACTCTGTAACGAAAATAAACTTATTACTATTAAGGCAAACTTAGCACTTAATTTTTTGCTTATTTTCTTAAATTAAAAAAGAAAAAGAAAACAGTACTGATTCTTTGAAAATACATTCTAAGAATACCTCTACTCATAAAATGATAATTTCCTGCAAGCAGAGCCAATCAAACTTTTGTACGGTCAAAGCGGCAATGTTGCTGCTTTGACTGAAGCATTCGCGACTACTTCGTTCACCTGACGAATGGTCATGGGTTCTTTCAACCCGAAGCAATAACTGCGAGTCTATTGCATTTTATGGTGTTTGTTTAAAGTTTTAAACTTATTATAAGCAGCATGAATCACAAAAATAACGAAAAAATTATTGTTTCAGGTCAAAATAAATAAGCACGATCTTTTGCAGCAATACTGAATCTTTGTCCGTGTAAGACACCGATAGTAGATCAATAAACATTATAGTATTACTTGGTTTACTTATGTATTTTGCGTAAAGTTTTTTACATGGAATAATTTTGATTTATAGAAATAGGTTAAGTAAAGGAGGAATACAAGAATATAAATAGAAGCATCTTAAGTTCAGACAGAAATGTGTCTGGAAAACCAATTCTGACACAAAATGTCACGTAATTATGCGAAATTTCAGACAGCAAACTTGTCTGAATTGAAGACACATAAGTTTCTTTTTAAGAATAAGCTGAGATAAGTGCACTGTTAAAAATTTCAACAGAAAACTCTGTGTAATGTATTATATTAAGTCTTACGTAAAATTACAGAGAAAAATAAACGGAGATGTTAAAAAACGTATTTTATATATTCACTTTAACGACTAATATTAATTTAATTAATTATTGGTGAGACTATATTTCGGACTTGGAATGCTTTTTCTAAAGTAGAAACAGTCATTTTTAATTTTAATCAAAAATTTAAATAATAAAATTAAATAAAAATACAGAATAAGGATTGAGAATCTCGATTATTCACTTTTAACTAAGAATTACTGTCAATTTACAGCGACTCTGGATAAATATTTTCATTAAATTTACAGAAATTTTTAACAGTGTGTCTGTATAAAATTGGTATGTCTGAAATTAAGGCATTGCAGTTTAGACACTTAGAAATTAAGACGTTTTAGAATATAGGCACTTTCGGACATTTCATTGTTCCGACACTTAGAAATTCAGATCCTTGTAGTACTTAGCAAATTTTCTATATGGAATCAATTTCTTTTCACATTCATTAAATTTTATATTATTTTATATAACAAGTAGTTAAGCTATTTAAACTATTTAGATGCAACACTTATTTCGATAAAAAAGGAAAAAGATTGATTTTTATTTAAAGCTTTTTCATGTAATTAATACATATTAAGATAGCAATTAATTTGTCGTTAAGAAAGCGAATTTCCAACCAATCTTAAATAGTTTGTGTTTAGGGTAAGTGCACCAGTGATTGACACTTTTAGATCAATCTCTGATATTTTTAATGTTCTAGTCATCCGAAAATATTTTTAGAAATCTTAAATTAGTACATATGGTATGAAAGACATTCAGAACCACATACATGTTAAAATATACACATTTGATAATAATTTTTTTTTTCTGAATTTTTATTTGACACCCACTGAATGTTTCAGTTATTGACACTGCCAGTTTTTCATTTTTTCTGTAATTGTCCCCTATGTTCCAGTGTTTGACACTGCTAGTTATTCATTTTACCAGTTGTTAGCACCCTATGCTCCAGTGTTTGACATAAAAGTTAAAATTCTTGTATGTAAAATATATGATTTTATTATATTTCTTATTTATTAATTATTTCGGATAGATGTCAATTACTGGAGCATGCCAATCACTGGAGCACCTAACCTATATATATTTTCGTTTTAAAAATTATTTTCTCTCAAAAGCTTCTTTACACTTCAATGTAAAATTTAAGGTTTTCATGTACATAGATTGTTTTCTGTTAAGTGGCAGTTAAAAAAAAAAAAAAAAGAAAAAAGAAATCGTTTAAAATCCATACTCTACTATTTTTACATATTTATTATACATTTTACAAAAGAATTCTAAACGTCTACACATAAGATTTAAGACAATAATATATATTAAGCTTTAGATATATTACGGATAGTTTTATTATAAAAAGTACCAATTAAAACGTAGAACTGTGAATTATTTTCGCGAATAATAGAATATATACTATCATATAAGCGAACAGTTCCATGCATCATGGTACCACGACGTGGAAAAAGTTTGCTTGTGAATACGTTGGTAGTCGGTTGTCGTTTCCTGACACGGAAGATAGGAAATTTTTTTGTAAAAGTGGTTAATATTTTATTTATGCTTTAGTAGATTCTAAAATCATATTTAACAGATAAGCAGAATAACTTGCGATCTTATTTATTTATTTATTTATTTATTTATGAAAAATATTTGCTGTAGTCAGGATAGAAGATGGCGAGATTTCAGACACTTCACCTGTGTGAAACGATGCGCCTTTTAAGATACTTCATGCATAGCCTCCTTAACTAGATGCCTGTCGCGTAGCTCGGAAACTAGGCAACAGTTGAAGCGGTAGACAGCGCCACCTGGTACAGATTGTGCGACTTTTTTATTCAACAGCCACCAAAATTTTTTAAAAGTGAGATATGATATGCATAAAAGGCGAATAGAATCGAAGAAACGTTGATTATATATATCATGTATCACTTCTTTAAATTATTGGTGATAGTTGAATAAAGTAGTCCTATAATCTGTACTAGATGGCGCTGTCTACCGCTTCAACTGTTGCCTAGTTTCTGAGCTACGCGACAGGCATCTAGTTAAGGAGGCTATGCTTCATGTATCTGAAAACAACGAGACACTTTTTTTGCATCTGAAAATTGAACACCCCATTTTAGACATATTTGTATCTGAATTTCAGACACTTGTGTTTACAGTGTAAGGATTAACTGACCCTGAGCGAAAGTAAAATAATTTTTGTAATCAATGATAGACTTAACTTAAGGGGACGGTGGGCATTATAAATAAATATTTTTTATTTTACAGGAAAAGTTTTATTTTTTTTTTGTATATTGCACTGAAATATTACAATATTAATAACATAAAAATAAAAATAAAAATAATTTAATTATTTATTTTTAATTAAAAAATTAAAAATATTTAAAAAAACTTTAAAATGTCTCTCACATTTATATTTTTCATATATTTTTTATTATTTTGCTTGATTATTATTCATTTATATATTTGTAATAAATTTGGGTATCGGATTTTCTATTCGTTCAGAAGTTTAGTTTTAAGAAATATTTTTGTGAAACATACTGATTGTTTTTGAACATTTCAATCTCGCGCATAATAAAACAGAGTCTTAAAAATCTAAATATAGGCAAAACTTAAAACGGATACCCATATTTCACTGAAATGTAACATAGAACAGCTTAAACCAATTTTTATTAATTGTGAACCAAAATTGTGACACGAGAGACATTTGGAAGAAGAAAAAATCGTTAAAAGGACATTGAAAACAGCATTTAAAGTGGATTTCACCAGTTATCATTATTTATCAGTTAAACATATTAGAAGTTTATATTTTTTATACTGCATGTTTTTTAATATTGTTTTAACAAAATTGAAGTATTTTAAAATTAAAAATATATACGATCAATCTCCGCCGACTATACTGGTTGCTTTTTTACATTTTAAAGGGCATTTAATCAGCTCATTATTTTTTTTAAACCCTTGTAATTTTTGAAAATACATTAGGACATAGTAGGACATAGTAGGACCTAGTAGGTGTCAACGGTAGATAAGAAAAAATATAAATTTTCTGTGTTTTAAGGAGAAATATTTAATGAACCAAGTAATATTAAATTCTGATTTAAATTCAAAACCCCAATAAAGTGGTGTTTTTTGTTTGTATGTTTGCTTACTCAGTTCCTTAATTTTCAGGACGTTTATAGTTTATTTATTATTTATTATTTATTTATTTTTTGCTGAAATTTAATGAAGTACAGAAGGACCCTTACTGAGGTTTTGATCAATTTCAATTGAATTCCTAGTTTATTTATATATTTATTTTATTTTGAGATTTAATATTATGAAGTTTTATATTTATACGTAATTAATTTAAATATATTAATCAGAGATATTTTTTTATTGCCTGAACAATATCGTCCAGTTCTATCGCGCTAGTACAATTATGTAACAAAAAACTAACTTGATTTCAAAAGTAAATGTTTTTAAGAAACAATCAGTTATTCTTCTATCTTTATTTTCTGTCAACGGATTTTTATGTATCTACCTTGAAATAGAATTAAGAGTAGGAAAAAAAAAAAGAAAGAAAAGAAAGAAAGTTTAACGCTTCATCGGTAAAAACCCATTTTTACATATTTGTAAATCTCACGCCTTCACCCATTTACGTGATTTCGAGCTAACTTAGGACTTAAACACTGACACACACAGTAGGCGTTCCTCGTGATAAAAATGTCACTGCTTATTCCACAGCGAAAAAAAATTAGCATCCGACGATTAGAATATGCTCACAATTATGCTAATTTATTGGGCGCTGTTGAGATAATATTTCATTAATTCAAATTTTGTTTCTGTTCGAACATGGTCATGCAAGATTCAGAAAGGACAAGCTGCTTTGTTTGTTTTAGTGTGGGTTGTAGAATTTTTTTAAAGCCAGTTCAAGCATTCATATAACGTACATGTAAATAACACTGAATGCAAAATTTAGTTGTATTTTCTCCTCTCTGTTTTTTAAGTATCTGCTTATGAAGAACAACAAAAATATTATTTGCTTATAAATATTATTATTTTATATGTTTGATGAATTGACCAATTAATCATTATAAAAACGAAAAGTAACCAGATGAAGATTTCAAACCTGAAGGGTTAATGTCCTAGAGGCTGTCGAGGTTAATTTTCGCTTTTGTAATATAATTTGATCTAACCACCAACAGTATAAATGGTAGGAGTTATTATTCTAAATATTCATTTTCATCCAACAGTAGTATATGTAAAAATTCAATACACTGAAAAACCAAAACAACTGGTACAGGCGTTCCTATGCAAATAACAGAACTACAAAACCAATCAAAGTACCGCGATGCAATCGGCAGTGCTTATAAAAGATAACAGGAGTCTATCAAAGCTATTAGATCGATTACAGTTTTTTACTCTAGATTTTATAATTTAATTATAATTTAAGCAAAAAAGCTTTAGATTGTTGCTTGCTTCAAAGAAGACGTCGCTCTGCCGTTCGAATAATTTCATAGCTGTTTCCAAACATTCAAAGGCTTCGTCATGTGGTGGACCTGGGTCATTTTCAAAGCATTCGTTTTCATTTTCTTCATTTTTTTTTTCACCTTCATTCTCATCCACAATCTCGTCATCATTTAAAATCGGTTATCCAGGGTCATATACGTCACTATTTAACTATTCGTTAATTTAATTTTCTTCATAAATTAGGATTCTTCCCATCTCCTTTATTTTTTTACATTCCTCATTTTCATTACTAGATTATTCTACTCCACTATCATTTTTTTTTCTTTATTTAAAATTGTATTCCAAGCCTTTTTTAATGTTGAGGATTTTTCTAGATTCCAAGAATCAGCAGCCATAACGCAACAAATCAGCTTTCAAATCAGTTTTCGTATGTTGGGAATCAGGAATTTGGATAATTGGAAGTTCGGTTAGGAATTTTTGTTAGGGGGAGAAATAGGCTGTTCGGATAATTGGAAGTTCGGATAAAGAAAAATAAATAGAGAAATAATCTGTTCGGATAATTGGAAGTTCGGTTAACTGGAGTTCGGATAATAGGCGCTCTACTGTACTTAGAGCTCCTCCAATACAGGCTGGCTCATCAGGCATTTTGTTTACCAGTCAGCGATTGTTGCCCACGCGGTCCGAATTTCAAGTGTTATCAAATCACATAAAATGGAGGTTTTGCAGCCGAAAATTGCTCAAATCATACCAGAACTGCTTTTAGAACGTTTAGATTTCCAACAGATGAAGAAAGGCGAAAGAAATGGGCTATTAATTGTGCAAAAGAAAATTGTACGCTTAGCTTTCAATCACAAATATGAGGTGTAATTATGATATGTTTTCTTGCATTTTTTTGTATCAATTATTTGTTTTTATTGCTGTTTGATTATCTAAATGTTATATTTTATAACCTACACTACTTTTCAACGTATATAAATATTTAAAATTAACTAATTTAACAGCAACAGTGATGGCTACTTTTTACAAGGGTTATAAGAAAATTTCGCCAAATATTACCGCCAAACTTATCAAGTACAAACAATAATTCGCTCTTCTGTTTATTAAAACTCGCCATTTTAGGCGATAAAGACGTCGAGTAATAAGTCTGCAACTAAACGTGCGTCGCCAAGCTATATTTCCGCTGGGCAACAATGATCAGCTGTGAGTCAGCTCGTATTCTAGGAGTCTTAGATTACTGCTGCTACAAAGGCAGGTTACCAAAATTTAAGCTACTTTGAACATGGTGTTACAATTTTTGCACGAAAGAGGGTCTATATCATCTCCAAGGTAGCTATGAAATTTGGATTTTTGAGTACGATCATTTTACGAGTGTACCGTGAATATCAGGAATAGAGTAAAACGTCAAATCTCCGACATCGCTGTGGCCGGAAAAAGGTCATGAAAGAAATGGACCAGTGAAGACTGATGAGAATCATTAAGCATTATAAATGTGCAACCCTTCTTCAAATTGTTGCAGGTTTGAATGCTGGGACATCAATAAGTGTCAGCGTACGATCTGCTCAACGAATCATCTCTGATATAAACTTTCAGAGCCGAAAGTCTAATCGTGTTCCGTCAGGTGTACCAGTTTTTTTTGGCTCTTCAGTGTATTTCATCCTTAAAACTAGGTCTGTATACCCAAAATAGATAAAACTGGTTGGCTTCTGCTCAATTTTCCATCATACATTCGTTTTCATAAATTTCTATTATATGGCACAATATACTCGCATGATTAGAGAAATGAGGAACACTACCGATTCCTCGGCACGGTCGCAGACTGAAATGCCTCATCCACTAGCTACTCTCCCTCAGCTTCGATTTACTTACTTTATTCTGACTTTTTGCTTAATTTTATTAGTGTCAGTTTCAAATTTCAGTATTTATCCAACTCCATCGTATTCCTATAATACAATTTCACCATATTGTAAGTTCATGTGAAGTATCACCTTATTCTGATGCGATGATAAGAAAATTACAATTTTCGAATAGCTTATGTATTTTTCTAAGTCAAATGTTAAGTAGAATGCTAATTTAGTCAATAGGTTCATTCCAGTATCAAAAGTGTATTTTAAAATAGGTCCACCAAATTTACGATAAAAATAATCCTCATAATAACATTTATGTGCAACATTTTCCTATTCTCCCATGTTAAGAAAATCGTAAATTTTCAATACCTTACGGAGTTTTGAAAGTAGAATGCTGAAAACAAAGTTTATTATTATCATTATAAGTGATATTTAAAAACTAATCCAAGTTCTTCCCGATCATTTATTCTTGCATGTGTGGTAATGTACTAATAAATTAAAGAACAAATAAACTGTCACCCTACAAATGGACACTCCCATCGATTTTGTTATTTTCGGGTTCCTCATACCTCAAAACGTGTAAAAGCTGACATCGAAAAAATTCACAGTTACTTTAAGTATCCCATACCTATGATATGATGAAGAATTAAAAACCAGGACTGATAATTGTCTAAATTTTTTAATGAAAATTTCATAAAATATTGTTTTAATGTTGCCGTTTTATAGACTCCGAATTTTGAATAAAAAATTTCTATTATATAAAATAAATTCGAGAAAATACGCTTTGGGGTAACCTTCGAAACCCATGTATAACACCACAATGGCAGCTCGCTTTTATAATGTTAAATACGTATGAATGCAATACTATTTTGGAAACCTTCTAACATGTAGAGGAACTTTATCATTTTCAAAGAAGTGAAATTACTAGCTAAACGAAAAAGTTCTAGCAGAAGTTTCATCAGACACATAGTTCTACTATAACTATGGTAATCATAACAAAAACTTAATAAATAACGTACAGGTGTTGGAGAAAATAATGGAAACACTTTAATTTTTACTTTCCGAACATATATATGTATAGAAAGTATAATCATGTCAAAAATCCAAATTTGAGATTTTGGTGTTTCTACACGTTTTGAGGTCCACCGAATTCATGTTTGCTATTTGTACGGCGATGTATGTATGTATGTATGTGCCTATATATGTGAGTGAACACGATTGCGTCTAAACGCTTTGTTGAAATGAGCTAAAAATTTATACACATGTTATAGGTCATCGTCGCCCAGATGTTTTAAAGTGCTATAATGCCTAAAATCCTTATTCGATTGAGGTGAAAATTTATACACGTGTTATAGGTCGCCGTCGCACGAACAGTATAAATTTTTGTTAATCTAGCACATATATTTTCTTTTAAGGGACACAATGAAAATTCCTTTATCATTATTATCTATGGGCTCAAATTATTTGAAAGGCAAAAGCGTTAAATTCAACAACATACTATATAGAAAAAGATACTCAAAAACCCTATTACGAGTATAATTTTCTATTTTGTTCATTTAACGATTTCTCTTACTTTAAGTTATTTATACTACCGTTAATTACTTAATGTTCGTAAAGTCGAGTGGAGCCACTCCAGAATTTTTTTAAAGTTTTGTCGAATATCTGGGAAAATACTTAATAGATTGTTCGTGAATTTTAGAAATAAGGGAAACATGTCTTTCGTCTTAATTTTCAGCAAAGATTTTGTTACAAAGGCTGTTAAGGGTGAACAACAAATTTAAAAATAGGAGAAATATTACCCTATATCTGGAAGTGCGTCGATGCATCTGCAAATTTTAGGTATGTTTATAAATGTTTCATTTTATACGCGTGTACAGTTTTGTAAGGATAGCTCGAATATTTAAAGAGTTATAAATATTTATTGAGAAATGCAAATATTTTCCGCCAAGTTTTTACTTTATAACTCTATAGGATTTTTTTTTTTTTAATTTCATGAAACTTTCAGAAAAATTACACCATATATCTAAATCATTATATTAAAGATTAAAACAAATACATTTAATATTCAAAGACATATGGACAATTATAGTAAATAATTTATTATTGAGCATTTGCGGACGGTAGCAATAAAACTTTGACATTGTTTAATACACATTTGTATGGAGCACCTCATATATAAAATATTAAAAAAAAAAAAAAAAAAAAAATCCAGTTGAATATTATGAAAGTTCATAGATATGTCGGCAATGAAATGAGCTGTTTTTCAACTGTTTTCTGAAAAGGTCTTTACGATAAGGGGTCATTCGCAAATTTTCATTTTTATAATATAGGTTAAAAATTAAAGTAATAGAAATTCTTTTAAATTTAGACGCTTTAGAACATATCTTAAAAATTTCAACTTTGAGAATGCGATGAATATATTTCACCGTATATTTTATATTGAATATTTAGACACGAAAGTGATCACTAGTCCAGTAACACATTTAAAATAACAAACTGTATTTTCAATCCCTTGCTACCACAAAAAGAAAAAAAAAAAAGAACTCTGATGGATGTGTGATTTTTACAAATGTTTACACGGACCCTCTACAATGATTATGGAAGAATAGCACACATATGTATTATAATATAAACATATTGTTAATTTAATATGTTTCGGTATGTTTTTCCTAAGAAAGTAAGAGATTTCACAAAAGTTTAATGCTATTTTCCTAAACTTTGAATTTTATTATATTCGTAATACAATACTATTATGAAACAAATATATTAAACAATTGTAGAGATATAAGCATATATATAAATTAATTTTTAATTGCGCATGCGATAATTATGGCAAAAACATTTTGAGGTAATTTGATAATGAATTATATAGGGCATTGTCCATGAAGTAACTGCCTCCTGAATGACTGAGAGGTTCTGCTCTATAAGTTGGTTGACGGAAGGTGCCGTATTCGATTCCATGTCACATTCATCTGCCTAGCCATTCGAAACTTTCTCTGATTTTCTCCGAAACTATGTACTTGAAACTTTTAATAAAAAGACTTTTATAGAGGATATCCCATCCAGGGCTGGGACTGTAGCGCAATTAATAGACCTTAACTAGCTTTCTCCCCCAACACAATACCATAAAATGACTAGTCGAATATCGAGAAAAATCAACAAAATATTCTTAGAGTTATAAAGTAAAAATTAGCGAAAAGATTTTATATTTCTCAATAAAATATTTATAACTCTAAATATTCGAGTTATCCTTACAAAATTGTACACACATTTAAAATGTAACTTTATAAACATACCTAAAATTTGTAGATGAATTGACGCTCTTCCAGATACAAGGTAATCACAAATATTTCTTCGATTAATGAATCTGTTATTCGCCTCTTAAGTGCCTTGGGAAAAAATCTTTGCTGAAAAGTACGAGAAAAGACATGTTTTCCTTATTCCCAAAATTTGAGAATAACCCGTTTAGTACTTTTAAAGATATTCGACAAAACGTAAAGAAAAAATAATGTATTTCCATTATTTTTCCCAACACCTGTAAATCTACATGGTTCATCTCAGAATTAAGGATAGAAAAACGTAAATCTTCGTCTCTCGTTTTAAGCAGTTTGAGGTGGGGTTAGTGGTAGTAGTGTACTGGTGGAGAATTTTAAAGGGCCGCTGTACAGAGTTTCTGAAATTTTGAAACTAATCTTAAATCAATTTAAAATTGACTGGTTTATCTTTCTAATATAATTTTTTTCTTTTCTTTTTTTCATGATATATTTTATGTCTTTGCTCATAATCTGGTGCTTGATATTTTTTCACTTTCTGTTGTCACATACTAATTAAAAACGGAGTTGAAATTTTGAATCGACAAAAATTAAAAGTATTTTCATAAGAAGTATTATAGAAAGAAAACGGGGAATTACTTTGAAATTCGAGGGGGGGGGGACAAATACGATTGTTTATGAATAATTATACTTGTGAAGTACTTTTTCTTTTTTCTTTCGTATTTATCCACAATTGGACCTAAAAATTAAAATTTTAAGTTTTTCGTCAGTATCCGGTAGTTCCTTAAAATTTACTTTCACATTTTTGTAAAATTTTACACTGGTTATAAATATAAATTTTCCTCACCGAATCTTTAAAGGAACTTTTTAAAATCGTAACCTATTTTTCTGGAAAATTTTGTTATTAGTTCGCTGAGTTTTGTGAAGTGCGCATTTTAAGACTGATATGCTTTTTTTTTTTTTTTTTCCTTTTTCTTTTTTTTTAAATGCAGTTTTCAAACATGAGATTTTTAATAGATATACTCCCGGAAAAAGGCATTTTTATTATAGTAAATAAGAATTAAAAAAAAAAAAACTGTTTAACAAACAAAGAAAAAATGCAGTATTTTCGTGTAGACGACTGCAGAGCTACGGAACTATTTCGTCGCTTTTTTTAAGGACAAGAAGAACAAAGAAAGAAAAGAATTACGTGCAACTGATTGCCGCAGTACATGATTATTTAACCGCAAAACAATAAAATTCCTGCTTTTATGCCATTGATACCTGAATTTTTGCACACATAGGCCATGCTTTTGGGCCGTTACCAACATTAACAGAAAGTTGAAGAACTCCCCAGATTTGTCCCCAAAAATTTTAGAATTCCTCAAAAATGTTCCCACAAACATTTGGTTCCCAAAATTGTCCCCAGAAGCCTCAAAAATCCCCAAAAACGGGGACAAATCCCCAATCTGGCATCACTGCATCATAATTTAATGTCACAATTTAAAAGTACGTGTAAGAGTACTTTCTTCTTTATTAAGCTTTTCAGAAGCGTTTCTTAAAACGAAATACGTTGATTTGAGTAGCCTCCCGCGTAGAAAAATTCATTTCTCATGCTCCGCTGAACTTTCTTAATTTGTTCGTCGGAGATAACGAGCTATAAAATGTGGCAGTTATCTTTTGTCCTAATTAATAAGCTTTCGCTAGTTAAGGTCAGATGCGAAGACTACTGTTTTGACATTCGGTCTTAAATTTTGAAAAAAAAAAAAAAAAAAAAAGCGGTATTGTGTTTTGAATTTTGTGAGCTACTTGTCCAGTAGGGGGGTTTCGTAATTGTCTTTTAATGGTTTCCCAAGATTAAACACTGTAATAAATAGGATGCACACTCTAGCCACGTATGGTCTAAATAGGTTTAGATGAAACGTGACCTTGAAGTCTCCCCCCCCCCCCCTCTTTTAAGATTTAGTTAATGGTTCAAGGATTATTAGCATAAAATTGTTATACAGTGTTTAAAAAGAGATACTATTAAGTTACTGTTCAAATACTTTATTCTGTTCGTAAACGGAGATCTTTTTTTTTTTTCTATGCAGTAGCGCTTAATCTATATATATATATAACGCTGCAAGTATCTATCCGGAATTTTAATTCGTTACATAATGCTACTTGTCCAAACGATCGTTACAAAAATTGGTTCAGTCATTAATCGGTGCAAAATCTAGCGAACACCGTATTTTTTAGTTTAATCGGAAAATTGGTATAAAAGATATTAAACTAAAACCCCATTTTAACTTTAAAATTGTTAGAAAGAAAAGAAAAAAATGATGCCAAAAATAAATGTATAAATAAATAAATTACACATTCTTTTTTTTTTCTTTCAGGCATACAAGAAAATATATTTTATTTGTTACTCGCGAAAATAATAATAATAATAATAATAATAATAAAATTTTCAATTTCATTATTTACGTGTAAGGAATTATATTTATTCTTATGTAAAAAAAAAAAAAAAAAAAAAATTAAATAAATAAATAAATAAATAAATTTTATTCTTGTAAGTTTTCACAATAAGTTCAGAATGTTAAAATTAGGATTGTATTGAGAGTGTACATTTGATTCCTTTTACTGCTTTTTTTTTTTTTTTCATTACATTTTTCTCTCAATTTCAGCATTTGGATAATTTTTATATTAAAACTTGACGTCATATAAATAACTAACTTCTGTTTATTCTTATTGTTAGTATTTATACACAAATAAAAATTAAATACCTCCAATAACGCGTTTTTCTTATGTAAAGACTACTGCTGCAGAAAGAACTGCATCGTAAAGAAAAGTTCTTTAGATCCATTAACATGCTTTATCGACCTGCTGGTTTGGATTTGGAATCCATTTATTTAAAACGTTCAGTTGAAATATCATAAAGCTGGAAGATTTCTATTTTATTTTAATTTCAATTTGCTTTTCATAGTTTCTTTACGTTGTTTATTCTTCAGTTCAAAAAATTTATAAACACTACTTCAAACGCATAGAGAAAAAATTCTGTAACTGACATCTAGAATCTAAATTGTGGCTCTAGAAAGAAAAAAGTATGTCATCCTTATAAATTCTAGAAACTCCTATTAGAATTCTAGAGCGTTTGCCTATATTCTCGAGGGCAAAGTTATTTAAAAATCTCTGCAAATAAATGCAAATACAGGAGGCGGTTTCAGCAACTGTAATCTTGGTTTATGACCCAATTCTAGAAAATCAAGCGAGAATTTCTAGCAATACAAAAGATTCGGAATATTCAGAATATCGTTTCACCATCTAGAAATGTGTAGACTAGAAATTCTCGATCATTTCATCTATTCGGTTTATTCGCGTGCCTTATGCGCATAGCTCGGAAATCTATATTTCTAGTTAAGGGATTTAGAAAATGACCACTTATTCATGGTAGATGAAGACAGTATATATTTTTTTTCTCAGTGTGGACAGCGCAGAGTAGGCCCATCTCTGACTGTATGGGAATCAGTGTTGGTAGACCTGCAGTTTTTTTTTTTAAATACAGGATAAAATGGCACGGAAAACGAGGATTAATACTAGAAACATAAAGAAGAAAATTAGATAAAAATTTAATGTAATAATCAATAATTTCTAGTCAATGTGTTATCATTGTCATTCATTTGATTAAAATTACAGAATGTTAGAACACTTTTTTTTTTTTTTTTTTAAACAATGTAGATTTTTATAAGTTGAACATTGACGGTAATGTAACTAATTTATATTACTTTAATTTTCTTGCCCATAGAAATGCATCTTTTTCTCAAACAAATTGGATTGTTATGTTTTGTTTTTGATCTACATTTTCGATCTTCCGATGATTTCTATTCAAATATTTTAATATTTATTGGTATTAGACATAATAAAACCATTATAAATAATACAAGCGGTTATTTTTGTAATTTAAGGAAAATGTAAGTTTGAAACAATCGAATCTGTTTTTGTAATTATAATGTTTTTGGATAAAAATAATCTGGTGTGTCACTCACACGACTTTCTCTTACCCTGAAATTTAATACCATAAATATAAGTTGCAGATTAAGACGTAAGATAACGAGTACTGTTATGTAAACCTGTGTTAAACAATTCAAATTAGACTTCGGAAGAGTTTTATATGATAATTAGTTCAACCCCCCGTTTCATTAATGCACCTACATTTATATAGCATTTAATTCGGTTATTAAAAAATAATTCGGTTTTTTAAAAATAATTTATTAAAATTATTATTTAAAAAAATTATCGACGATTTCCATATTAGAGATGTAGTATAACATAAAATATCCAAGAAAAGAAAAAGTTGTTTGTTGTTGTTGTTGTTGTTGTTAAAAATGAAAAAAATCGATAACTTTATTTTAAATTATCGCAGATCGATGGTTCAACCATTCGTTTTAAAGGTATTGGCGAGCTCTTTTGAAAGGTACCCATCATGAAAACTTATTCCCCTTGAGAGGGAACTTCCCCCTTAGTGGGGAGGCGAGGCTCCTACATACACATTTTTTTTCCCCAGTTGATTATCTCTATTACAAAAAATATATACTCGTTTCATTTGGTTTAGTGCAGTCTATAGATGTTAAACTCTACTTACCTGCAATTTCCCCCATAGACCTAATGTATTTGAATACTTTTGAGTGAAGCCACGAACCATTGGCTTCATCTCAACGAAAAGCTTACTGTAACATCCCTATAGGATACACATTTAGAATACCGAGTTTGGAATTTCTGCTACTATTTGTTCTTGAGATATGCTAATAACAGACAGACAGACAGACACACAGACCATTCTCTAAAAACATGATTTTCGTATTCAGGGGTCCTCAGAACATGTAAATATAACAAAAACTCACGTTCGAAACTTTCACACTAAAACAATACTTTCTCGACCCTATGGGTAAGAGAAAGTAAAAATCAATTTATTAAATAAAATTTCTGGTTTAATTTTTAAAAGGTAAAAACCTATGTAAGATGTCATGATAGTCATAGGGCTTAGTGTAGTTAAATACCAGAAATATAGTATTAAGCTTACAAATCTTTTTTGCAAAGTTATTTTTATTATAATTCCAACTAATTAGAGTAAATAAAATTTTATTTTATTTCGATCTTTCATTAAAATTAATGTTAACGGAGACAGTCGAAAATACCATTTGCCTCAAGAAACAACGGATATAGATTTTTATTTCATGGAATATATTTTACTTCCTTATTCTATACTAAAGTGAGTGACTCACTAATTGAAATGGAGATCGAATGTCTTTTATCAGTATCAATGCCAACTTATCAATATTCAATTATGAATGCTGTGAAACGAGCGAATCATTAATTACGGGATAAAATTTCATCCGGTAGCTAATTAGACAGCTTACATGATTTACATATGTGTTTATCTAAAAATTACCGCTTCTTTTGATATCTTTAAAATAAATCAAAAGGACGTGCAGTAAGCATATTTATTAATTTCGTTTTTCTTCTACTCATTCGCGCAATAATGCGTAACTAATTAATAATGACATTTTATAGGGTTTAATTTAAAGATGATATGTAATCAAATAGGCAGTTATTTGTAACAATTGATTAACTGTGCAAAATAACTGAATACTTACCAAATGAATTATCATTTAGGCTATGGTGTAACGGTTTGTGTGTTTTTTAACAAACATAAATTATATTGTTCAATTCTATAATTTTTTAATGGTTTACAATATTTAACTTAAGGATTGATTGACTGTTTCTAGAGCTCACAAAAAAGTAAATAGAAAAAGAAAGAAAGATAGATTATATTCATTATAACTTTTATCTACCCCATTAAGAAACAGACAAAAAATGTATCTGAAGCATATTTTTACTTTCTATTACCCATGAGGTAGAGGAAGTATTGTTTTTAGGTCAAATTTCAAAATTGAGTTTTTGTTATATTTACATGTTTTGAGGTCCCCTGAACCCCAAAATAATGTTTTCAGTGGTTGGTCTGTGTGTGTGTTATAACTGAGCCATTTTCAATTTCAGTGTATAAATTTGTTTATTATTTATCCTCTATTTTTTGTAAGTTCACGTGCTGAACAATATAACAAAGAAAAAAAAGAGTTAAATGAATTTAATGCTTTAATTTTTATGTAAAATATGAGCGCGTGCTATCTTCAAAAATTTGTTAAAATGTAAAAATTATGTGGTGCGTGTGGCATCCATAGTTTGTTTTTTTTCATTCAAGAAATAGAACAGAATAAAGTTAGCAACGATGTTAGTTGCATTTTTTCATATAGTTTGAATTTTTAATTTTAGTGAACTACTTTTTACCGTAGGAATAATTTTCTTATGTTTAATGTTATTGGGAATTATTATACGAGCACCAGAGATGCTACTTTAATAATTTTAAAGTGTAAATAAGAAGTATTGGCGTCCGCTTTTATACAGTTTAATTTAGTAAGAGAAAAGCTAGGAATTTGCGGTGCTTATTCCGTTGCTTTACATAAAGTTAGTGGCGTCCGCGACAGGACCTTTCAAGTGAAGTAAAATTATTTTGATTATATTAATATTAAAAAGATGTTTAAAACCGTTAAAGGATTTAAAAAAGAAGATTTGAAATGGGTAGCCGAAGAAATTGGAGAGACTTTGCCTTCGACGTTCACAATAGCAAGCTTAAAAGAGCTGATTTTAAATAGTAAAGAATATGAAAAGGATCCCGAATTTGTGAAAGATATCTTAGAAAATGCTATAGCGGAAAGAAAATTGAAAGAAGAAAAACAAGATTTGAAAGAAGCTTTGAAAGAAGCTGAGGCATTAAAGCTGGAAAAAGAAGCAGAACTGGAGAAAGAGAAATTGAGATTGAATCATGATTTAGAATTGGCGAGAATACAATCATCTGGGCAAATTCAAACTGATGCTATTTTAAGTAATTATGAAAATAGTACTATGAGACGAAAATTTACTTTACCTAAGCTGGAATTCAGGAAATTTGGCGGAGAAATTAAGGATTGGTTGCCTTTTTGGAGCCAATTTGAACAAATCGATAAAGATGATGAGATTGCCCCAGAGGACAAGTTCCAGTATTTAGTACAAGCAACAATCGCTGGTTCACGCGCAAGAGAAGTTGTTGAAAGTTTCCCGCCAACTGGCGCCAATTATTCAAAGGCAGTGGAAAGTTTAAAGGCTCGTTTTGGCAGGGAAGATATTCTAGTAGAAGTGTATGTACGAGAGTTATTGAAATTGATAATATCTGTGCAAACAAAAGGTAGATTTGCATTAACTTCATTATATGATAAGCTTGAGTCATATTTACGGGCGCTAGAAACATTACGTGTTACCACTGATAAATATGCCTCCATTTTATACCCTATGGTTGAGTCTTGTTTCCCAGCAGACTTTTTGAAGGCCTGGAATCGCTCGAATCTCTCTTCTTCTAATACGGATGCTAAAGGAAGGTTGAATAATCTGATGCATTTTTTGAAAACGGAAGTAGAAGATGAAGAGAGAATATCTTTAGCTGTAGCGGGCTTCGGTTTGACAAAGCGTGAAGATAATAAATATTCTAAAAGGAAAAACGGTGCAAGTGCAGACTATATGCGAAATAAGATATCGACAGCTGCAGGTTTATTAACAACGTCTTCTACTTTAGATTTCAAAAGGGTATGCATTTTTTGCCAAGGCAAACATTTGAGCTCTGAATGCTTTTCAGATCGAAAATTGAGTTTATCTGAGATACAAAAGATTATAAAGGATAAAAATTGCTGCTTCGCTTGTTTGTTACCTAATCATACAGCTAAAAAATGTCGAGCAGTTTTAAGATGCATTATCTGTTCTAAGAAGCATGTGCCTTTGATGTGCGATTTGCGTGATTCTCAAGGTAAAACTGCACAAGAAAAGGTTGAAGAAAATTCAGTCAGTAGTGAAGTAAACATGACAAATTTTAATAAGCAAAGTGCTAAAGTATTCCTTCAAACCTTAAAAGTGAAACTCATCTCCGAAAACAAGCAAAAAACAGTTCGTTTATTGTTAGATTCAGCATCCCAAAAATCTTATATTTTGAAAAGTATAGCAGAAGAGATGAATTATACTCCCATTCGTCAAGAAAAAATGATGCATTCATTGTTTGGCGGAGTTACAACAAAGGAATGCCAACATAATTGTTATAGAATAAAGGTTAAGGATATGAAGGAGAAGTTCACCTGTAATTTTGAAGTGATGGATCAAATTACTATATGTGAAAACATTCAACCGGTCACTAATGGTCCGTGGATTAAAGAGTTGAAAGAATATGGAATCGAATTATCTGATGTAAGTCATTGCCGTGAAGTTATCGAAATATTGATTGGTGCTGATATTATGGGAAAGATGTTAACTGGCAAAAGAAAAGTATTGACATCTGGTCTTGTTGCCATAGAAACATACCTTGGTTGGACATTGATGGGCAAAGCGCCTCACACCGAAGTCTCAACAGATAATTTAGCAATGATGGTGACGTCTTTGTTTGTAAATGAAGCTGACATCTCAAACTTATGGAGATTGGACTTGATCGGAATAACAGATACTATAGAAAAGAAATCTAAAAGTGAGATTGACCGTCAAACAAAGGAACATTTCTTAGAGACAGTAAAAATTAACAAGGATGGTCGTTACGAAATTTGTCTTCCTTGGGCTGACGACACATCTGCATTACCAGATAACTTGAGTTTGGCTGTAAGACGTTTGGAAAGTACAACTTCTAAGTTATTAGCTAAGAACATGTACAAAAAATATGAAAATATATTTATGGACTGGTTGAATGAGGGAATCATAGAAGAAGTTCCTGCTACCAAAGTGAACTCTTATGGTAATTACTTACCTCATCACTCAGTTATTAAAGAGACCAGTAGTACAACACCTATCCGTCCGGTTTTCGATGCTTCAGCAAAGTTGGCTAACCATCCATCTTTAAATCAGTGTCTGCAGTGTGGCCCAAATTTGATTGAGCTTATTCCAGATATTCTCCTACGTTTCAGAGAAAGAAAATTCGGTGTAACCGCTGATATTAGGAAAGCGTTTCTTCAAATTAGCATTTGTGAAAAGGATAGAGATTTTCTACGATTTCTATGGTGGACAGATCTAAAAGAGAAGAAACTTAGAGTATTTAGGCATGCACGAGTTGGTTTCGGTGTAAAGTGTAGCCCTTTTCTTTTATCATCAGTCATTGAATATCACATCAAAAATAGTGAAAGTTTTGAGGAAAATTTCAAGCAAAAGCTTTTGCATAGTTTTTATGTAGACAATGTCGCCACTAGTGAGCACAGTGAAGAAGATCTAAAGAAATTTATCTCGGACTCAAAGAAAATAATGGCAAATGGTGGTTTTGATTTAAGACAGTTTGAATACACTGGTGATCACGATGAAACGTCGAACCAGAAGGAAACTCAAGTATTGGGTCTGATTTGGGATAAGGTTTTCGATACATTAAAAGTCAACATGAAATGGCTAAACGATTTCAACACAAAAAGGATTACCAAGCGAAGTATGTTATCGGCAGTTCATAAGATTTTTGATCCTTTTGGTTTTACTGCTCCGGTGATGCTTTATCCTAAATTGATGTTACAGAAAGCTTGGAAATTAGGTAGTAATTGGGATGACGAAATAACTGGTGAATTACAAAAGAATTCCTATTATGGTTTCAAGAACTTAAATATTTAAATGATGTTAAGATACCAAGATATATCCAGATCACTCCAGAAAACTTACATGCATGCACAATTCCTACTTTTGTTGATGGAAGTAAAGATGCTTTCGCAGCAGTAGTATTCTTGAGGATAGAAAAGAAAGATCAAGGGGAAATAATTATGCTTGCTGCCAAGTCCCGAGTTGCGCCTTTAAAGAATACGACTGTACCAAGAATGGAGCTATTAGCAGCTACTATTGGCGCTCGTTTGGCGAAAACTGTTGTGGATGCTTTGGGTTGGCAGGAAATGAAGAGATATTACTGGAGCGATTCCTCAACAGTGCTTGCTTGGATATCAAGAAATGAGAGCTGGTCGGTGTTTGTCCGAAATCGGGTTCAAGAGATTCAGAAATTAAGCAGTCCTTCATCATGGAAACATATACCAAGTGAGAAGAATCCAGCAGACTTGCCGTCTAGAGGCTCTAAGGCTAAGCAATTAGCTTTCATCAGATGGTGGGAGGGCCCACATTGGATGAAAGATTCAGCAGAATTTAGAAACCACATGAGCACTTCCGATGAAGATTGGAATAAGGAAGAAATTCAGAAAGAAAGGTCAAAGTCTACTTGTATGTTGACGAAACCTGAATTTCCATCCAACAATAACTGGTATTACCGCTACTTTTCAAGTTATGAAAAAATCATACGTTTAGTTGCTTGGATTCTTCGCTTTAAGCATAATTGTTTAAATCCTGATAAGAGGAGTAAAGGCGAATTGACGGTTACTGAATTTAGGGAAGCTGAGATAAAAACTCTACGTATGGTTCAAAAAGAATCTTTCTCTTCGGAAAGTGATGAAAGATTGAAGACATTACAAACCTGTAAGGATGAGCAAGATGTCATTCGTTTGAAAACTAAAATAACTTACAGGAAAGATAGTGAAGATTTTCTCCATCCCATAGTTCTCCCTTCAAAGCATGAAGTTGTTAAGCGACTTATTTTTTATATTCATGTAAAGAACTGTCATGCGGGGTTACAAATCCTCTTAAATTTGCTTAGAGAAAGGTATTGGATCCTTAACGGAAGAAAGAGTGTAAAGCTTGTGTTAGCCAGCTGTGTGATTTGTAAAAGGTTTAATTCAAGGGCCTTTATGGACATCTAGTGCTCCTCTACCTGAAAACAGAGTAAAAGATTCTGCCGTATTTCAAATTACAGGCATAGATATGGCTGATCCTTTGTATCTTAAGAACGATAAGAAGAGTTGGATTTTGATTTTCACATGTGCTATATATAGAGCTGTTCATCTAGAGCTAGTGACCTCTGCTTCAACAGATGCATTTCTGATGGGTTTGAGAAGGTGTGTGGCTCACAGAGGAAGATGCTCTGTTATCTACTGTGATAACGGAACAAATTTTGTTGGCGCAGCTAATTTATTAAGAAGCTTAGATTGGCAACGTATACAAAAATATGGGTCTGTCAACTCCATAGACTGGAAGTTTAACCCGCCAACGGCGGCGTGGTGGGGTGGCTTCTGGGAGAGGCTGATTAGGGTAATAAAAGAACTTCTTAAAAGAGTCTTAGGACGCGCCTGTCTTACGTACGAAGAAATGACAACTCTTTTAGCTGATGTTGAAAGTGTAGTGAATTCAAGGCCTCTAACATACCTTTCTGAAGATGCGACTGTAAAGCCTATCTCCCCATCTATGTTTCTTCAAGATGTTCATGAAATTCAGCTTGCAGATGTTGATGCAGTTGAGCGAGATTCTTTAACAAAGAGGCTCAGATACAGGCAGTCCCTACTCAGAGCTTTGAGAGATCGATTCAGATCCGAATATTTGGGTGCTCTCATACAGCGAGCAAATAGAAAACAGCCAGAAAAGGGTATCGCTGTCGGAGATATTGTATTAATTGGATCTGACAACAAGAAACGAATCCACTGGCCACTAGGCCGTATCACAGAACTTATTCCTGGAAAAGATAAGAAAGTTCGACTTGTAAAGGTTCAAACTTCGCAACATGAACTTTTACGACCTATTCAAAGATTATATCCTTTAGAAGTAACATCATCAAATAATAGTTCAAAACTGAAAGAAGCATACCATTCAAAGGAAACCTCTGCTCAAACTGTTAAACCCGTTGTAACTTTAGAAGAGGAACCAGTCAGATATAGCAAAGCGGAAAGGAGAATTAAAGTCCCTGAAAGACTAATGTATTGAGAACTACACCTGCAACATTTGGTTTTGATTATAACCTATAATCAAAAGGTGGGAGGATGTTATAACTGAGTCATTTTCAATTTTAGTGTATAAATTTGTTTATTATTTATCCTCTATTTTTTGTAAGTTCACGTGCTGAACAATATGTCAAAGAAAAAAAAGAGTTAAATGAATTTAATGCTTTAATTTTTATGTAAAATATGAGCGCGTGCTATCTTCAAAAATTTGTTAAAATGTAAAGATTATGTGGTGCGTGTGGCATCCATAATTTGTTTTTTTTATTCAAGAAATAGAACAGAATAAAGTTAGCAACGATGTTAGTTGCATTTTTTCATATAGTTTGAATTTTTAATTTTAGTGAACTACTTTTTACCGTAGGAATAATTTTCTTATGTTTAATGTTATAGGGAATTATTATACGAGCACCAGAGATGCTACTTTAATAATTTTAAAGTGTAAATAAGAAGTATTGGCGTCCGCTTTTATACAGTTTAATTTAGTAAGAGAAAAGCTAGGAATTTGCGGTGCTTATTCCGTTGCTTTACAGTGTGTGTGTGTGTGTGTGTCTGTTATCAGCATATCTCAAGAACAAATTATATCAGAATGTTCAAACTTAGTATTCTAAATATGTATCACACAGGGATGCTACACTAAACTTTTCGTTGAGATTAAGCAAATGGTTCGTGTACAGGGACACCCAAGAGAATTCAAATACATCACGTCTACGGGGGAGATTGCAGGTAAGTAGAATTTAACATCTACAGACTGCACTAAACCAAATGAAACGAACGTATTCATTTATATGCATAAAAACATATTTCGTGTAGAATAGGGTATGGAAATTATTCACTGTTCGTTTAAGGGACTGCACAAAAGAACTAGTACTTCAGGTTGCGCCGTGTGTTATTAATATAGGATTATATTTATGTGCATCATATGATGTGTACACAACTTTCAAAAGTTATACAGGGCTTCCAATATTTAAGCAATAACATTCTTTTTTATTTGCTAGTGGAAGTGCTTTACTATAATATTTTACTACGTCGAGGAAAGCTGCTCAGGATTTGAATTTAACTCCTCATAGCTATATGGTGAATAATGTTTTTTTTTTTTTTTTTTTTTTTTTTTTTTTTTTTTTTAAGCTAAATATTCATTGCTTGGTTTTTTGTATATTTACAAGTTTTGAGGCTTCCTGAATACCGAAGTCAAATTTTATAATTTGATCTTTTTTGTGTATGTTTGAGTAAATTTAAACCAAATAATTTCAGGCGATCCGAATGATGTATTTTGAAGTTAATACGTTTGTTACTAGGAAATTTTGTTTAAGATTAATCAGTTTCAAGAAACTATGCGTGGGAAACTATGCGTGGGAAATTAATTCCCCCTTTTCAAAATCTCGGAGGAGTGGAAAACTCCCCCACCCATAATTGGTACAAGGGCTCAAAACCGGGTTTGTCCCTTGACCTCCCGTGTGACAGACGTCCCCGAACTGTACTGTCAAGACTCTCTAGCGGTCACATCAAGTGCCTCACTTTCATCGAGGGCAAGAAAACCTTCGCCACCTGCACCAAGTGCCAAATTCATCAGGCTTCTCCTGAGCACCTTTTGGAATGCATGGGACTCTCTAAGGAGGATCTTTTTATCAATCCTCTTCTGGTCTTTGACTTTCTAACTGTCAACGAACAAATGGTTTCTAACTGTCAACGAACAAATGGATCTTGTCTGACTCCGTCAGACAAGGAGGATAAGCAACAACAACAACAAATAAACTTTTGAACTTAATAACAAATTTGAATTCCATATAAATGTAGATACCGTAAGGAAACGGGAGGTTGAGGGGGGCGGTAGGTAGCCCCTTGACATAGAATTATTTGTCAAATAAAGCTGTTTCGATGTCTAATTTGAATTGTTTTAGCATAAGTTTACATAACAGTACCTATTCGTTATCTTAACCCTTAATCTCTAATCTGTACTTATAATATTAAATTTCCGGGTAGGAGAAAGTTGTGTGAGGGACACACCAGATTATTTTAATTACATAAGAGTATTATTTAAAGATATATGCAGTAAACATTATTAATATCACTTCATTGTAGCAATGAATGAAGATTTTCTGAGGTGGTACTTCAGTCTACTGCTGGTATATAGAGGTCGAAAAAGGTATTCCGACCTTAAAAAAGTGTAAAAAAATATTTATATTTTATGTTCCTCATATATTTTTTCTAAGATTGGTGAAATAGTTTTGAGTTAATACAGGAACTGATTACGATACACGTGTAGATTATGAAAAATACCAAGCAAAAACAGCGAGAACACTCTATAAAATCCTTTTCGGAACAAAAACAGCTTAACGTAGCGTCTAGTGCTATATAGTGAGATCAAAGTGAAATATATTCTGTTCTTATAAATATCTTTGACGTTTCTTCGATAAATTCGATTTTATACACTTTTTAAACTAATGGTTCTCTAAACTACCGTCGGTTGATAAAAAGTTAAGGATTTTAGTAATTACATTAAGTTCATAGTCGGAAGCAAAAGTATCCGAGCACTTACCATTAATCCTTGCAAAAAAAAAAAAAAAGAGTACACTTAATACTGATTTGTTAAATAAATCCTTGTCGAATCATGTACTGAGAAAAAAAAAATGTACCATCTTTCTCTAGAATAAATAAGTGGCCATTTTCTAAATCCCTAAACTAGAAATATAGATTTCCGAGTTATGCGCATAGAGCACGCCAATAAACTGAATAGACGGAATGATCGAAAATTTCTAGTGTACACATTTCTAGATGGTTAAACAATATTCTGATTGCTCTAAATATTCTGAATCATTTGTATTGCGAGAAATTCTCACTTGGTTTTCTAGAATTCGGTCATAAACTAAGATTATAGTTGCTGAAACCCGCCTCTTGTAGTCTCGTTTATTTGCACAGATTTTTAAATAACTTTACCCTCTAGAATATAGGCAAACGCTCTAGAATTCTAACAGGGGCTTCTAGAACTCGCTTTCCAAGGGGACTAGAATTTATAAGGATGACATGGAACTATTTTTTCTAGAACTACAATTTAAATTCTAGATGTCAGTTACAGAATTTTTTCTCAGTGTAGTGTTAGCTTGACTAAGAACGTGATTCGACACGGATTTATTCTACAAAACAGTTTTAAATGTACTTTTTTGATATCGGAATTAATGGCTAGTACCTTCGAATTTTTCTAAAAACCAGACGACAAATTCAAAAACTTATATTGTTAGACATCTAAATAAGTTCCATGAAGCAACAAAATTGATGCTCATTTAAGTTAGGTTTCTGTAATTTTGTCAAATAACGTAATTTTTACTCATTTTATGGAGTTATTCTAGTTAATCTAATATGAAAATAAATATACAAAAAGCGAAAGAAAGGTGATTCTTCATTCAAAAATATGAAGCTGCGTTCCTTAACAAATGCTTACTATTTTAATTTCTTACAATCTCTTTCGCTGTTCACTCTATTTTTAATACTTTTTCAGCTTGTTGCTATAGAAAAAAAATCCTTTAGTCTATTTTGGCTGAAGAAATAGATCTCTCCCCTCTAAATAATTTCAGGAAAAAAAAAAAAAAAAACCTATGAAAGTAGTTTCCAGATATTAGACATAATCTGCGAATTTTGCGTTTTATCGTGTTTTCTTTATTATTCGTTGGCAACGGCCACTGGGTACAACAATTTATTCATATTATTAAACACCATTTTTTGAATTTTTTTTACTCTAGTATAAGTATAAATTATTTCTCTTTAACACTTTTCTGGGATTCTAGATATTAATTGTCGAATAAAAATATTACAATATTATTTCAAGAAAGTAATTTTAATTTGCTGACTGTTAATAACGAGATCACTTTGATTCTTGTAGCAGGCAATCTGTAGAAATAAGCTATAGAATTAATTGCCGAAAAATCAGTCCTAGCAAAGAATGAAATGTATGAACACTGGTGTTCAGAATTAAAGGAACCACTTGTTTTCTTCTTTTGCACATAACGTTTAAACAAATAAACATATGAACATGAAATTTGGATGACACATTTGTTATCATGTCATTAACTAAATTTTATATAACTTTAGCATATGTAATAATTTTTTAAGCTAATAAATATTTAGTTTTTCACAAAACTAAGCTTTGGAAAAAATTAAAAATTTCAATAATTTTAGAAAAGAAATGAAAATGGTCATAAGGATGCATTACAGATAGGTGAAGATGCACATGCATCCATGTGTTAGATTAAAACCATATCGTTTTACTTGTATTCACTTTTCTGTTTCTTCTTTTTTCTTATTTTTTTCGCATGTGAATAACTTTTTAAAAAATATACATATAAACATAAAAATCGGATAAGATGTTCATTATAAAACAATTTATCGACATTTTTATTATTCTGGTGATGCTCATACTTAGTTCACAAATCATTAATTATGTTTTTTTTTAAGTCAATTATGAAGTAAAAGAAAAGTTAATACAGAAAGAAAAATTGAGATTTAGAGTAACATTACAAGGCATATGCGTTTTCATCTATGTGTAATGCATGCTTAACACCACTTTTCATTAAGTTTTTTTTTTTCTTCTAAAATTATTGAAATTTATCGTTTTTCTAAAGCATACTTTTGAAAAAAAAAAAAAAAAAAAAAAAAGAATAATTTTTAGTTTAAAAATTATTACTCATGCTAAAATTATATAAAATTCAATTAATGGTATGATAATGAACATGCCATCTAAATTTTATGTTTATATGTTTATTTGTTTAAAAATTATGCGCAAAAGAAGAAAACGAGAAAACAGGTTGTTGCTTTAATTTCGAACACCAGTGTATAATGTATGTATATATGTACAGCAATAGTGCTCACAAGAATCCTCCAATTAGCTTGAAATTTGGTACAGGTGTTTATGAGTTATAAAGCATTAGCTGATAAATTAGCTGTAAATATAGTCTTCGTAACTCGTGTACAGGGACTCACAAAATAATTTCGTATCTCTGCGGTCTATGGACAGCATCTCTTTTAAGTGTACTTTAAGAGGTTTACACTGCATTGAACATACTAAAATTAATGTACCATATTAATATGCTTTAAAACATAGGTTTCTGAAGAAACTCAGCAGCTTCTTTACCAGTGTAAACGAGAGGTGTGGAATTATGCAGGCATGCATAATTCCACAGCAGTATTATGCATGGTAACAATTTGATATGTATTTTTGAAAGAGTTATATCAGAGTGTGTATAAAGAAAATATTGAAGGGGTTGAGGGGATAGAAGTATGCTTATACAAAAATATATCCAGCTATTAAATAAGTTAATCATTGAGTGTGTGTGTATATATATACATATACAGACTTTTAAGAAATTATAAGAGCACTTTGATTTTGAAAATTATGTAATAAATAAAGGTTTTAATTATAATTTGAACACGTGAGGTATCAAATAGTAACATGTTTATTAAAATTAAGTTGCAGTAACTTTGAATAATGCATATATGATTCAGTTAAAAAAATATAAGCCACAGTTGAAAAATACGCTATCAACATATCATAAGAACACTTATCTAAAAAAAAAAAGTAAAGTAATATGATATTGGTCTTTCAATCTTCCTTACAACCTCACACACATACATTGAAGTGACCAAGTGGTTAAGTTCAGATTCAGAATCATTGTGAAATTTTTTTACAGTGCCTTCTTCTATGTAGTTTATTGGAAAATAAAAACTGTTAGCATAAACTTTGGGAAATAATGTACGCCAAAGAGTTTCCATAAGATTGAAATCTGGACTTCGACTTGGTGACGGTAAATCAATATATATATATATTCTCTTGTTTAAATAATTTCTGGTGGATTTAAACGTGTGACAAGAGGCATAATCCTGCTGAAACAGCCAGTTAACACGCACCTTAAAAAAAAAAAAAAAAAAAAAAAAAAAAAAAAATCAAATGATTATATAGCATGGCTTGATATCGCACTGAGTCCATCCATAGTGCCGAAATTCACTATAAATCGCACTATCTATCATGGTTAAAAGCTCCTGAAACCACTACTGATCCTTCTAACATTGGCCGACTGAAGCATTGTTGGCTATTAAATTATGCAAATGAAATTTCGCTAAATCTTACGCATGCGCAGTTCAAAATGATTCAATAAAAATGTTCATACTTCATTTAGATATTTAATTTTCATTGTGGTAGCAATATGCTGTGTCTAATATAGTATGTCAAATTGCCTAAAAATAACTTTCCACTGGGTTTAATACCTTGCGTATTATAGCTAAAAAAACAGTGTTTTTTTTTTTTTTTTTTTTTATTTTTTTTGCAATTTTTTAAAGAAACCATTATATCTCCCTCATTACATGCGGTAAAGACGTAAAAAATTATACAGATAATAAGAAAGAGCTCTATAATCGCATGCTGCAGCCAGATCTCATTTCAACTACAGTAAAGCACCGTTTATACGTCTTTCAAGGGACTGGCGTAAAAGGACGTATAAATGAAAAGACGTATAATCGAAATAACAACACTATGGTTACTAAAAATTTAATGACACTTAAGCGAAATTTATATGAAAATACTAAGTAATAAAGTTGCTTAAGTTAGTATGTGTATATAATACTTTTTTAAAGACAATAATTAATTAAAAAAAAAGATTTATTATAAAAAGTGAGAAAAATCACACTATTAATGCATGACTGGGTACTCATTACATATATCATATATTGAGTATTATATTACATTTCTTAAGAACTATATGAACGCATTTTGAATATTAGTTATATATATTGCGTAGCTTTAATAATAAGCATACGATTTATGTCCATACAGATAGTTATTAAGTAATATTAAAAATCCTTAATATTCGTCTGATTTGCTGCTTGTCTACGAGTATTAAAAATTCTACTGTGAATTCAGTGGATTCTTTGATCAGTATTCTTCGATCTTTCCTGTGTTCCTCCCTTTAAGATGCTTTCTAGGAAAAATCCGTCTTATTTAGAATGGAAAATAAAGACAGTTCGAGAAATTTTGCGAATTTTAGCGAAGTGGAAAAGACGTATAACCGATATTAGCGGCGTATAAACGAAGAAATTTTCATTAAAATGAATAGGAATGAATCGGGGCTTCACTAAAAGGACGTATAAATGTAAAGGACGTATAAATGTAAAAGACGTATAAACGAGAGACGTATAAACGGTGCTTAACTGTATTACTTTTTACAGGGTAACACTTTGATTTTTCTTTAATTTTTTACTGGTCACCCTTTTACTTTCGGGCAAAAACTTTAACTGAAATGAGTATGACATGTTATTTACACTCCTGAAGTTTCAAAATGGTTTGTCTAGTACTTTTTGAGATATTTTTAAAAACGCCTGAAATCGAAAGTGTCCGGTAGTTTATGAAAATGTAGGGTATAATTATTAAAGACTTTTTTCAGCTTACTTTCTGTGTCATAAACCTTCTGCCGAATCCGGGTTAAAAACGGAAAAAGGGGAAAATAAATTAGGAATCAGTACCAAATGAAAGGGGGGATTTTTCTGAATACAGGGGTGCAAACAGTTTTTTGACACGAGAATTAGATATTTTAAAAATAACTAAAGTATGAAATTTAGGTGGCAACAACTTTTGTGTAATACATAAAATAAATTAGAAATATCAGTCCTATCGTTACAAATTCAGTACCAAATAAAAGGGGCGATTTTTCTGAATCCAGGGGGTGCAAACATTTTTTCGACACGAAAATTAGAATTTTTAAAATTAACAAAAGTATGAAATTTAGGTGGCTACAAAAAAGTTACATTTTTATTGGGAATTTCTAACACACGGGACCAATAGGCAATGTAAGATTATTTTTTCGTTTTTTAATTATTTTTTTAGCTTACACTCTTTGTCATAAACTTTATGCCGAATCTGGGTTAAAAACAGAAAAGGTGAAATTAGAAATGTCAGTCCTATCGTTACAGATTCGGTACCAAATGAAAGGAGCGATCTTTCTGAATCCAGGGATGCAAACAGTTTTTCGACACGACAATTAGATTTTTTAAAATTGAACAAAGTTTGAAATTTAGGTGGAAACACTTCATTTTAATCTTTTCATACCTTTTAGTGCGAATCAAGCTAATAAAAAAGTCTTAAATTTAAATTTAATTTTTTATTTTATATTTTTTTGATATAAATTTGAGGATTCTGTCTATAGGCTCCCTGATAAAAATAAATATTTCTTGCTTTAGAAAACAAATTGCATTTTACTGTATGAAATTTTCAGTTTGAATTGGCTTGAGATATAGGAATTATTAAAATAGTCACGTCAAACTTTAAAAAAAGACAAGATAAATCCTAAAACCACTATTTTTCATTTAATCATGGTCATCTTTTTTTTTTTTTTTTTTTTATTTTTAACTATGTGTAGTATTTAAACAATTATTCCTTTGTTAATAAAGGCACGAAACGCGAATTCCAAAGCGAAAAATAACGGTGCCATAATTTCTAAATTTTTGACACTCAGTTTGTCACAAATCCATGGCTGAAAATTCTTCCAAAATCCTAATGCCCTATTAGTTTCCAAACTATGTCTTGTTTGTTTACACGCAAGAACAATTATTCCATTTCCCGCACGAACTTGAAAACAAGAAATAGGTGTGACATCTTCCCTGGCAAGGCCAAGCAACCCGTAAAGTATACCGTTAGTCCGAAAATATTTATTTTTGTTTCTGTATCTGGACTCCATATCAGGTCCAAGGCCAGATTTGACGTCCCAAGAAAGGGAATTCTTCTCTTAAAATTTTTGAAAAGAAAATGGTAGTCATTAATTTTAGAGTCTCTCAACTCCTAATGAACGTTCTTCATCAAATTTGAAACAGTTATGCCTGATGATGTCCTTGGTGATATTATAGTCTTGATACTGTTATCAATGCAATGCAGGTGAAACTTGATCTAATACTGCTAGAAAAATTGCAAGAATTTGGAATGCAAGAAAAATTACAAAAAGAGGAGTTCGTCTTTCAAAATAATAATAATACATTAGGGTAAAAGCACCATTATATTAGTAGTGGACTTTTTTTTAATTTTAATTCTCAAAATAAACTTTTTAATTCATGCGTAGTTTTAAGAAATGTTTGATTTGCTGTTGGAGTCATTTGCTATTAATCATTGCAACTACCAATATTTCCAGCCACGAATTTTTTTGATTACATTTGTTTAACTTGAAAAAAAAAAAAAAAAAAGGATGAAATTATGTCTGTGACATAATTTAATTTAGTACGACTAGACTATTTATATTTGTATTTTAACACCCTTTCAAAAGTAAATAAATAAAAAATAAAATAAAATATCTAAAAACACTATTCTAAATAGTCAGGAAATATTCAGCCACGACCCATTGGCGCTGACTTCAGACTACACAACTACGAACCCGAAGAGTGTGAGTTCGATCCTCATTGATGGGAAGTGAAAAAAGAATATATATATATATATATATATATATATATATCTTAAAACACTATTCTGAATAATCAGGAAATATTCCGCCACGACCCATTGGCGATGACTTCAGACTACACAGCTACGAACCCGAAAGGTGTGAGTTCGATCCTCACTGATGGAAAGTGAAAAAAAAAAAAAAAATATATATCTGAAAACACTAGTCTAGATAATCAGGAATTATTCAGCCACAACCCATTGGCGCTGTCTTCACAATACACAACTACGAACCCGAAGGGTGTGAGTTCGATCCTCACCGATAGGAAGTGAACAAATATACGTATATATACATATATAAATTTTTACGGATTTCACAAAATATTTAAAGATAGAGGAAGAAATTAATTATATTGGCAGGCATTTTCGAAGTGGAACACTATAAATTGGTATCGACGCAAAATGCCAGACAGAAAGAAATAGTCCTGTCGTAGTAATAATTATATTGTACATTAATTTTAGAATCATGTAAATTCTAAGGAAACGATTTTCATCAAATGGAAGCAACATTTGTTAGACCATAGCCTCCTTAACTAGATGTCTGTCGCGTAGCTTGGAAACTAGGAAACAGTTGAAGCGGTAGACAATGCTACCTAGTACAGATTATAGGACTTTGTTATTCATCTGCCACCAATAATTTAAAGAAGTGGTACATGGTATATAAAATCGAAGTTTCTTCAATTCTATTCGCCTTTTATGTATATCATATTCCACTTTTAAAACTTTTTGGTGGCTGTTGAATAAAAAAGTCGCGCAATCTGTACCAGGTGGCGCTATCTACCGCTTCAACTGTTGCCTAGTTTCCGAGCTACGCGACAGGCATCTAGTTAAGGACTCTATGGTTAGACGATGCCTTTGGTGTTATTGATTTGAAGATGTGCTTAGTTTCAAATTGGTATATGTTAATGCAGGTAAAACTGCGTATAAGTCTATCGCATGTTTTGGGATTTGTATTTACTTTTATAATATTTTTAATTTTCACGAAATAGCAAGCAAAATTTATATAGATGTTTACTTTGGGTCACAGTATCCAAACTAAATGAAAATGTTTGCAAATAGATAAAGTGATACAAAGAGAAGACATTTGCATTTTACTTGCCATTTTGGATAGCGTGACGCAAAAGATAAATTAATTTATTAAAATAAATACTTTGCATTACATAATATATGCTCAGCGGAAGTATGATATAATTGACTGTGTATTTCAAAATTAAAAGCATAATTTTAATGTGAAAATATAAGTTAAAAGCCAAAACTAGAGAAATTTTGATGAAATTTAAAAGAAAATCTTTGAAAGTAACATCAAGATGTTACTTAAGTTTTAATAGCTCAAAAAAAAAAAAAAAAAAAAAAAAAAAAATGAATTTATGACCCATGTGAATGAAAAAGCATCTGTGAGTAAATTTTATATATCTTTTCATATAGAAAATAATGTTTACATTGTGATTATATAAAAAAAAACAAAAAAGAGAAAGAATGAAATAAAAATATCTATAATTGATAGTACAGTGCACAAGAAATTTGATATCATTATTTTTGAAACCCATATTTCAAATTCATACAGATATAAAGTGAAGTGCTACATCACAAATTTTTAACCCGTTAAAAGTTTTTGTATTGATCTATATACGGACAATAACTCGAAACATTTGAAGAAAATCTATTGAATGCGAAACATTCAATAAATTAACGCTAAATGGTTATTTAACACGTTCGCTGCCGATCCCGCGCTAGCTCGGGATGTGACATATTGCTTTACAGGTGGAAGTTTACTTTAGGCTGCCGCTTGGCGAAATTTTGAAAATTGCCAAGACGGCGACATTTCGCATCGTGTTCCGAATAGCAACCCTCCACCGGCGGCGTACGATCGAACACCGGCGATCTAAGGTTACATAGAAACGGAACGCTTGTAACTTCGATGACGTAAATTCTGCAAGTTTTTTGCAAATACAGTTGGCAGCAAAAGTATCCAAGTACTATCAAAAATTCCTATGTAAAAAAAACAACAATGAATGCAGTTTTGTTAAATAAATACTTGTCGAATCCTGTTCTTAGTCAGTCTAAGAACACGATTCGACAAGGATTTATTAAAAAAAAAACAGTGTTAAGTGTGCTTTTTTTACATAGGAATTTTTGCTAGTGCTCGGATTCTTTTGCTGCCGACTGTAGTCATACATTTGGAACGCTTGCAAACGGCTGCAGACAGCTTTGCAAACGGAAGTGTTTCATTTGTATGTACCCCTAACCTAACAAAGAAATACATCGGGAGAAAAAAAATATCATATTAAAAAAAAAAAAAAAAAAAAAAAAAAAAAAAACGCAGAACAAAAGGAAAATTTTTATAAAATAGAATAAAAAAGAATTATGAAATAATTACGAATTCATAACTAATCACAAATCTATAAAAGAATAAAACTTAGATCATACAGTTACACCAAATGTTAAAGTACCACCAAGCTAACACGAAGTTCACTGTAAAAAAATAACTATTACCAGCTGCAAGAAACTCTCTGTGATTGGAAAAAATAATTATTTTCTCCAATCACAAAGAGTTTCTTGCAGCTGGTAAAGTTGTTTTTTTACTGTGTTGTACACCAAAATGCGGTTAATCGATGCGATCGAAGCGACACTACAGTTTCTGGAGACAACCTTTATTTAAAGGCATTTTTTTGCGTTTTGAAAAATTGTATAAAGTAAATGATTTATCATTAATATTTTATTTATAGTCCTCATTTGTTAGAAATGAAAAAATACATCCGCAACTGAATAATTATAGCAAATTTTAACGGCTTTCTAAAATAATGGTACTCTGATCTGTTTACCCTCTGATCTATACTCCTATCCCAAAATGCATGAGATTAAAAAATATGCAAAGTTTTGTACTGCAGCAATCAGTATTGGCATGAAATTCAAAAATATGCCTCTAAAATTCGCAAGTACCTCTTAAATTCTAACTTCCCTTTCATGAAAGAACAAAATTTTGATGGTATGTTTCCAGACCACCTCGAGGGGTGGCTCAGACGGTCGCCAATTACCCATTGTGCAGCATTAGTGCACGTAAAACTCAACCAACCTTAAATTCCAACACTATTTAACCAGCCAAACAACACTAACGCAAACATCAGAAATATTCATATTTTAAAATAGATGGTTAGTTAGATTTTACATCACACTAGTTCTGCGCAATAGGCAATTGGTGACGGTCTGAAGCTCACCCCTAGAGGTGGTCCGGAAGCATGCCATCGAAATGTTGATCCTCCCGGAAGAATATTTCAAAATAGAATGCTTTCTCTCTAATAAAGCACGTTTGCTCAATACGCGACCAAAGTGATGACGTCAGTGATTTAATATTTTATCTGCTTAGTACTAACGAAACTATTTGCTATAAAAATTTAACTTATTACTCATTAACTCCAGAGTTTGCTTTTACCGAGCAGACGAATTTTCATACGTTTCACGTCATACATCGTATTGATGTAACACGTTACGCAAACACAAAGCCCATAACATCTGGCGATGTAGCGTTCTTGTGAAATACGCCAAACATAATCGGCAGGTTAAAGGGAAAAAACGCCGTTTCTAATATTAGTCACGTGAAATCGGCAGCGAACGCGTTAAGTCCCGTTTTTTTTTTTTTTTTGTTATAAAATACAGATAAACAGAATTTTAGTAAATTTAACGACAAATTATTTAATCATTTAAAAATTGCTTTATAATTTAATCATTGAAAGACTTTAAAAATTTTTTAATTAATTATTTTGATTTTAATGAATAATTTACATTTGATTTTTTAAATTGTCTTGTATTTCTTGCTAAAAAGTATATATAAATAAATAAATAAAATTTTCACTCTAACCCGGAAAAAAATGATTAAAAAAAACAAACAAAACTAATAAAATCCAAAAAACCCTGATAAATTCTGACAAAACACATTGGGCTTTCTGGAAAAAAAAAAAAAAAAGTGTGTGTGTGTGGGGGGGGGGGGGGGGGGAGGGGTTCCACCCTGCATACTTTAATGTGAAATATCGTTTTATCTGAGGTGAAATCTATTTTAGTTTGTGTTTCAAAAGGATAAAAATAAATAAATCTATGAAAGCGGTAAAATTTCTCTCTATATTGTACTTCAATATTGTACACATTTTGTAAAATAAAAATGAAAATTAGAAGTTCATTACATAGAATAGTTCGTATGTGATGTTTTATTTGAATATTATTGTTATTTTAGAAAAACTATTTCAAAAAATATTCATCCTAATTCTTTTTATTTAAAAAAAATAATAATAATAAAACTATGCAAAACAAAATTAAATCTTGCTTTGCATTTGATACGGCAAACACTTTGAATTATTTTTTATTCTGCTAACGTTATTTTATCCAACACGAAATTTCGAAATTTCTGACGAATTGGTTAAATTATTGTACTCAGGGTTGCCATTCAAATAGCAGAAGGAAATTCCCTGACTTTTCCTGTTTTTCCAGACGTGTATATATTGTGCAGTGGTTGTATTGAGGGCGAAATAATTATGGTACGACTTGAAAACACAAAAGTAACGTATTACTTTAACCTAAGGACAGATTGCCTTCCATGCATCGGATCTTTCTAAGAGGTCTTATTTTTAAAAAATGGCGGAAGCTGAGAAAAAAACAAGAAAAATGACTCTACGTTGGAGGAAAAATTCGTTTTTTTTTTTTTTTTTTTTTTCAATCATTGTATGAAATTAAATTCCTTGACTTTTTCAGATTCTGGCTAAAATATTCAAATTCCCTCACTTTCATGGTCAATTTTCAAATTCCCTGACTATTCCAGGTTTATTAGGTTTTCTAGGTAGCGTGGCAACCCTGTGTACTTTACATTCCTTTTATATGAAATTAAAGAATAAAATATAGGAAGTTCTATACTTTCTTCTATATTCAATAGAAGAAAAGTCTTGGATTCATAAAAAAATTTCCTTTTATAGTTTTCCTTGGATTTACACGTTTTGAGAGGACGAGTATACGATTTGAATGTTTTTGAAAATGTCAGTCTGTCCATGTATGAGAAATTTTATGGCAGTTCTGGCTCAAGAACGGATGCACAGAATTTTATTTAAAAAATTATATTTGGCTTCATTTTAACATAAATTGGTGTCTATCAAATTTTGGTGAGTACCGCTCAACAGGCGGCGTTGTCGTCCCATTTTTTCACAATTTTTAATACGGCAGTATAGGACTAAATTTCGTATAAATGTTCACAATGGAAATGTTTGTTAACCAATCATTGCGAAATTATACATATCTATATCAGTAGTCGAACAGGGGAAAACCTTTGTATAGGAACAAGCATCTCTTCCTCCCTGGAGCGGGGGAGTACCCTAAATTCCGAACAAATGAACGCATTGAGAATTAGTATTTTTACCGAATCATTGTGAAATAAAAAAAATTAGAGTATCTTCACTCAACTTTCCGAACATTGATTCATTAACAGTTTTGTAGATAAAGTAAAGAAACAGGAGTCGTTAAACAAACAAAAGAGAGAAAACCCTAATAGAGTGTTTGAGTATTTTTCTCCCATGTTTTACTTAACGCTACTGAACTTTGAGCCCATAGATCCTAATGATAAAGAATTTTTCGTTGTGTCCCTGTAAAAACCTATAAATGCTAGATTCACCAAAATGCTTATATTTAGTGCAACAGTAATTTATAATATTCGTATAAATTTTCAGCTCAATGGAATAAGGCGTTTAGACACTATCGCACTTTTAAAAATTGGGTCCCAAAGGCCATAATGATAAATAATTTTTCTTTGTGCCCCTGTAAAAATATTGTAATTGCTAAATTCACCAAAATCGATACAGTTGGTGCAACTGTGACCTATAACATGTGCACAAATTTTTGCTCAGATTAATAAAGTGTTTAGACGCTATGGCCCTTTTAAAAATTTGGCCCCATAGGCCATATTGATAAAGAATTTTTCCTGGTGTCCCTGTAAAAAAACTATAAATGCTAGATTCATCAAAATCAATAGGGTTCGTGCTACGGTGACTTGCAACATGCATATTAACTTACAGCTCATTCGAGCAAAGCGTTTACACGCTAGCGTGTTTACTCACACACACACATACATATACACATACACATACATACACACATACAGTCGGCTGCAAAATTATTCGAGCACTAGCCAATAATTCCTATATTTAAAAAGTACACTTAAGACTGTTTTGCTAAGTAAATCCTTGTCGAATCATGTTCTTAGACTGATTAAGAACATGACTCGACAAGGATTTATTTAACAAAGCTGTATTAAGTGTACTTTTTTTTGGCAAGGATTATTGCTAGTGCTCGAATAATTTTGCAGCCGACTGTACATACACACACACATACATACATCATCGCAAAAATAGTGAAAACGGACTCAGGGGACCTCGAAACGTATAGAAACATCAAAATCTCGAATTCAGATTTTTGACATGATTACAATACTTTACCCAGTATAGTGTTCGGAAAGCAAAAATTAGAGTATCTTCACTGGACGTTCCGAACAATAAGTAATTAACGCTTGTATAAATAAATTAAAGTAAGAGAAGTTGTTAAATAAACAAAAGAGAAAATCATCATAGTAAGTTTGAGTACTTTTCTACATATAGTATTAGTTTAAGGGAACTGGGACGTTCTCGACAACGAAAAAGTAGTTAAAATTGCAGTTTCAAATAAAGGGTTTTCCCCAAGTAAAAGTTATATTTGAATTAAAATATTATACATATAAACAGAACATAATATTTTCATTATAAAACACTAAAGAAATCCTTTTAATTTCAAGTATTTATTTTTTAATAGCAAATCGAATATGAGCTCTGATGCAATTGTCTGTAAATACATAACCACAAATCGGTACGCTCAGAAAAAAAGTTTTGCATAAAATCACATAAAAATTATCAAAATACATGAGTAAAGGTTCAGTAATTATAGTGAACATATTTTTATTTTAATATACACAAAATAGAAATAATAAAAAAAAAATTAAATGCTATATAACTTGAAATTCTATAAATTATGATTTCTTTTAACATAAACAGCACCCCCTTAAAAAAACTGGTGCCCACAAATAAATAAAAATATGTTTAATAGATGAAAAATGCTTAAAAATATTATATCACAAAATTGCAGATTTGTGTGATGCATAGAATTTTATACGAGAGTACCTAAATATGGAAAAAACATGTTTTGAGAAAAATGCAAAAAACTTTGTTTACGTTTTTAAACGTTAATAGTTAAGCTTTCGGCAGTTCAAACCTCTTACATGTTATATACATGTTATATATTTTCGGAATCAGTGAAATGTCCCCTATTTTTTGAGGCTAAAATTGAAAAATCGATTTTTTGAAGGTTAAAACGTCCCAGTTCCCTTAACGTTATTGCACTCTTTGAGGCCATAGATCACAATGTTAAAGAATTTTCTTTGTGTCCCTGAAAAAAACTATAAGTACTAGATTTACCAAAATCAGTAGGATTCGTGCTATGGCGACATATAACATGCATACCAACTTTCATCTCATTCGAACAAATTGGTTAGGCGTTATCGTGTTCACATACCCTTTTATACACAAACAAACATATACATCACTGTAAAAAAAAAAAAAAAAAAAAAAAGAACACCTTAAAACGTATCGATGCACTAAAATCTCAAAGTCAATTTCTTGTCATGATTACAATATTTCCTTACATGCGCATGTGTGTTCGGAAAGTAAAAATATATATATAAATAAGAATCATGCGGGAAAAAAGTTGTATACGTAGGAGTATCGTTTTCCTCCCTAGATTCGAAGTAATCCCCCGCTCTAGGGGATGTAAATTTTCATTATACAGACTGTTCGCACATTTTTTAAACGATTTTATTTCGTAGTAAGAAAAAATCGTTTGCATGGAGAATTTTATTTTCACAACAGTTATATTTTTGGAAGTTATAGTTTTGGAAGTTCTGATATTTAGAATTTTTGTTTAGATGCAAAAATGCGCTTTTAAAATGGCAGTGGATGGAAGGATAGGTTTCCACTCTTTCCAAAGATAGTTTTTAGTGAAATCTTTATGAAAAGCATTTATCAGGAGAAAAATGGAAAAATGTTCCAACAACAGATGAATCTTGGGTCTATTTAAGTGGTTGCAATAAAAAAAGGTCAATTTATTATCACAAAAGTGGAGAAAAAAAAAATTGCTACATGGCTCAAAGCATCAAAAGAGAGTTTTTCTAAAGGATTTATGATTGCCACTGGTTTTATCATACAAGCGCAAGATAACAGCAAAAAAATGTGACAAAAATGTCAAAATAAACTCTAAATACTCTCAAGAACATATTTTAATTCCAATTTTTAAAACTGAAAATCCAGATCTTTATCCACAATGCTATCAATCCGTTGAACTGTATCAAGACAAAACAAGCAGCCACACATCGCAATCCGCAAATGCTTTTCCAGAAAAAAATGGAACAAAAAAGGGGAATTAAAACCATACCCTTCACTGACATTCCTGCTAAATCTTCTGATGTATCACTGTTGGATTTTTGTGTTTTTCGACTCTTAAAATCAACATTATCCAAACACCGACCTACAACGCTTTGTGGATTCTGGAAAGCCGTTCAAGAGGAGTAGAAAAATATACCTCTTCCGATATTATAAAAAGCATTATTATCATAGAAATTATGATGCAGAATGTTAGTTAAGAAGAAGGGCTATCAAACTGAACAAATAAAACTCGAAATATGAGAGAAATTGCTTCAGTACACTCCATCAAAATCGTCTAAAAAATGTGCGAACAGCCTCTGTAATACTCTTAAAAAAAAAAAAAAAAAAAAACTTTTTTTTTTTTTTTTTTTTTTTTTTATGTCGTCTGAACCGCACAAAATTGACTTCTTTGAACGTTTAGTGTTTAGATGAAAATCGTCTGCATTCATCACGGAAAAAATAAAGAAAGAAAGAAAGGAAAGAATAATTTCTATAAAGAATTTGTACTGCGTGAATTTATTTAGTAAAATATAGAAGAAAGTTTTGCTTTGATGACTGAAACATACTAGTTTTCTTTTGCGTCATCTGCATACACTCGTCAGAAGGACACCAAAACTTTATTGCGTTATGCAATCGTTTAATTTGCCTAAAGATATGATAAGGAGAAAAGTTTTTAAATAATTTTTCAACGTTTTATTTTTTGTTTTACAAAAGTTATGTAGGTCAGTTGCATTTTTCGTAGTATTTTGAAATTGTTTCAACTTTCAAATTTTACCAGAAGACAAAGAAGCATGAAATTAGGTTTTATTTTAAATTTTATTATTTTTAAACATAATGCATATATGTGTTATATTAATAAGAATATAAGTACTGTTATTATTTTTAGAGTTCACGACAGACATGAAAATTTAACGGTTCAAAATGACCAGCTAAATGTTTAAAAAGACCACGTAGGTTATAATTAAGTGGTCCAAAAATTAAGAATTTGGAGTGGCATCACTCCACTTTCCAAGTATTTTGAAGTTATGAGACGGTTAAACAAAGTAGAATAATCGAATAATTCAATAAATAATTGAAAATGAGAATTATAAAAATGTGTTTAAATATTCCTTCTCTCAGTTTGAATATTTTTACAATGAAGGGTAATATATTCAAATTCTTTTGTGCGCCCACGTAACCGGACATAAATTTTGAGTAAGTGATTTCTGACCGCTCTGCAGCAGAATTCTCAAACAGACATTAGTTTTAAACTTTTAACCTCTTTTTGAATAATTTAACGAAATTCACGTAAGTAATCTCATAAAACGTGATATGTGTAAATTATTTCAGACTTCCTTGTAGAAGAATTATAAGTAATATGCACATCATTTCCCATAATGATTATTCATTAACAAAACAAAAAAACGTAAATTAATTTGAGTCTATAAACTCTCAGTGTATAAGAATTCTATTTCTTGTCTTTGTAAAAGGACTTTAAATTCTACACTCATCAAAATCTATAGAGAGTATGCACCGGTGACCTATAACATATTTACCAACTTTTAGCTCAATCGAATTAGGCGATAAGATCCTATCACATTTCAAATAATTTGAGCCCATCGGAAATTAAGATTTTTTCTTTGCGTTCCAGTAAAACAACTATAAGTTCTACACTCATCAAAATCTATATAAGTCATATGACGTTACTTAGAACATGCCTTACAACTTTTAGCTCAATCGGATGAAGCGTTTAGATTTCATTATACTTCAAATAATTTGAGTTCATAGGCCTTAATGATAAAGAACTCTTCTTTGTTTCCCTGTTAAAGGCTTATAAGACTTAACAGAATTAACGCAGGCCCTGCGACGGAGACCTATAACATAGCTACCAAATTTGAGTTTAATCGAATGAAGCATTTAGACTTTATCACGTTCACTCACACACATCTAGCCTTAAAATCTTATACCACCACCAACTTAATCGTTTAACATAAGTTCCAACTTAATCGTTCAGCATGCTTTCAAATGCAAAAAATGTTTAAAAATAAGAAACGATATTGTTCGCGTAAAGACCCACAAATAAATTTTCCGAAAATTTAAAAATTAAAATTTTAATAACTTTTCAGAATCGAATACAAAGCGAATAATAGAATATAGCAATTAAACTTGGGACAAAAATCCTAAATAAAACATTGCAACTTTAAAAAGTAAGTAATTGGTCCAATTTTAAACGTAGAAAAGTGATTTTTTTTTAAAAATATTTCAATAGAAAAAAGTATTGGATTCGTAAAAATTTTGTACTTTTGGATCGATTCAATGTTTTCGATGGCTTTACACATTTTGAGAGGTGCAGAACACGGTATGGCCGTTTTAAGAAAATGTCTGTGTGTGCGTTACAAAAATTTTGTGGCGACTTTTTCCCAGGAACCTGCACATAACTGCATAGAACTTTATACGTAGATGCACTTTGAAATAAATTAGTACCTATCAACTGTTGGCGCCAATAGTTCAACAGGTGGCGATGCTATACAACAATTTCCGCAATTTAAGGGAAGACTATATATCCGGAACTACTGGACAGAATTGCATTATATATAGTTGCACCTTGAAAAAATTAGTGCCTATCAACTTTTAGTGGCAATCACTTAACAAATGGTGATGCTATACAGATATTTTTGAAATTAAAAGGAAGACTATATTTCAGGTTCTCTTGCGTATAATCAAACAGAACTTGATACGTGAGATGGTCATTATGAGACTTTATGGTGATTCAATTTAAAGGAATTTCGGCCTATAGATGATGCTGATACACTACAATTTTCCCCGAGAGCAGAAAGGCTATATCTCAGATTCTATTGCGTACGATTACACAAACCTTGTATATACATATATATATTCTGACAGAAAAATAAATTTATTTATTTATTTTTGGCATCAATTTGTTTTTTTCTTTCTTTTCAATAATTTTGAAGTTAAAATAGAGTTTTTATTTAATACCTTTTGAATCAATTATCCGGTTGAACTAAAATATACGGAATTAGCTAGATTTGTCCTGACTAATATATTACCAATTTTTGATCAAACTTAATAATATGGACAAATACAATAACCAACTTTTAGCTTTATATATTTAGATAAAAACAAAAATGTTTGCGCAACTTCATTCAAGGTGATAGATAAAAATTTGTAACGACGCTGGGTGAAAGAAATATTACGACTTGTCGTACTAATGAGTTTAATATATTTCTTTTTATGTCGGAAAAAAAAGTGCAAACACCTTTTCTTGCTATAGAAATGGAACAGCTTTAGTATAGGACTCCTTGGCGAAATTTAAATTTCGCACTGAAGTAACTCGGATGTTTCTCGCCTAGATTTTACTTATGCAATTGCGATATCCATTTTAATTCATCGCCAAAAGGACAACAAAAATTTAAAAGCTGCCAAGGGGCTCCTATGCTAAAGCTATAACAAAGATTTTTAAAAATATGAATATAATAACCGATGCTAGGGAATGAAGCACAGTTGCAGCATGCCTGTATATGAAAGAATGGATTAAAATGAATCCTGTTGCACCTAAATTAAATCCTGTTTTCTGCAGAATTTTACAGCTACTACTTGAAAAACAAAAATAGGCTTTTTTTTCGTAGAATGAAATTTTTACTTAATTTATTTCAACTCTACACAACTGTTACATGTTTTCAATTTCACAAGATTTTTTTTCTTCAAACTTCTACTTGTTCCAATCTTAAGCGATTTTAAAGAAATTTCAAGCCACAGAATCAACGTCAAAGATATTGGATTTTATTATTGAACAAAATTCAGACATTTATATATATTTTCACAAATATTGAAGAGCATTTTCTTTGAATGTACAGTCGGGGAAAAAAAAAACGCAACACCCGTTATAATTTCGTTATTAATTGACGCAGAAACATCTAATACACATCATTCAACAGGAAATCCAAAGCACTTTCTGAGTATGTCGTCAAATTTTGAATTAGGGGTCATCAACATATTGAAATGAGCGCCAACTTTGATTTTTTCAATAGCAACACCCAATTTTGACTTCATTTTCGAATTTCTGAGAGTCTGGCAGTGCGGAAAAGTATATTGTTTGTATACTTTATCTTTAGTATTTATAGAGTTATAATGAAAAATGTGTTAGGGGGTTATCTATAAATGTAGAAAAATAAAATTAAGATACTATAAGAAATAGAGAAAATTTTAATATTTCACACCGGAAATCTTTCAGGAAAAAACAAAATATTTCTATTAATAAAACATTGTCTCGTTTTCAGTTCCTTAATTATCCTGAATTCAATTTTTTAGATTTATATATACTTCAGTACTTTTTCAGATAATTTTAGGTCTATTTAAATACATTACACTTGTGATTACTTATACAGTACTCTGTGATAAAAGCGCAATATTTTTCAAGTGTCTATTATGGCTGTACTGATCACCAATAAGGCTTAAATTTTCTTTCGTAGGTGTAACATAACATACGAAATGAAATAATATATATATATATATATATATATATATATATATACAACAACGCATAAACTAAATCTTTTCGGATAAATTATTGTAAGTGTTCATGAAGTAAATATTAAACAATTTTAATCGCACTTCAGTGGCGGATCCAGAACTTGACTTTGGGGGGGTGGGGGGGGGCTAAGATTTTTCAAAGTGTTATTCTAGACCAATAAAAAATTTACAATTGCAATATTCAATTGTGAATGTCAGTTTTTTTTTTTTTTTTTTTTTTTTTTTTGGGGGGGGGGGGGGGGCTTCAGCCCCCTAGCACCCCCCTTAAATCCGCCACTGTCGCACTTACCAGTTTTGGATCAGTTGAAATCTTTGGAACTGTACGATTCGTTTTATAATTTCTGTGAAAATATAATTTCTTAATTAACCCTTTCGCGTCCGCTTACGTAGATTCACGCCATTTGAAAATCTGTAACTCTTTCAGAGGGCGTTTCTTTCGTAATTTGTGTGTTACATATTTCTTAAGTGTGTACCCAGTGTTCATATTTTTGCAATAAAATATACTATGGATAGAAATGTATTGATTAGAAAGAATATAATTATGATGTATATCCATTTGTAATAGAATTGTGAATACAGAAAATTTGTTCTAAAATATTTTATTTTGAGAGAATAACCTCTTTAAGCGGATCTTACTGTTAAAATTACAAAATCCTGCGGTCGCAAAAAAGTGTTAAAATATATTTATAAAAGTAAAAGTATATTTTAAAAAATGTATAATGTTCAAATATATGATTAAAATTTTAAATACTAAAGTATCCTTAAAATAATAATCCTCCTCACTACAAAATAAATAAATAAATAAAAATAAAGCAATATATGAAGCAAATAATTAAACCTTTAACTATGACCGGTAGTTAAGAAACGATTTTACAGGTCTGTCTTGCATTCCAATTCCATTCGTTTTTTATATTTGATAATTTCACATTAAACCTATTTTTCTATTTAAAACAGTAAACCCCGCCTATTTAGTTAATTTTTTTCTTCTAGTGTTTGTTTAAAAGATTCAAAATTAATCACCAATTAATCGATGAAGTAAATACCACTTCTGCATATTTTTGTCAACATAAAATAAGGGGTTTAACACGAATACTCAGTGTCACATTTACTTTTCTTTAATGTATTGTTTTGTTTTGAAGAACGATGAAGGCGGGGCTTGTCTTCTTTAGAAAACAGAAATTCTTGATGCTAACACTAATGTCTAAAAATCATCATTTTTGTTTCATTTCTTTGCTTTTGACGCTGCTGTTATATAATTGGACCCATAAATAAAAAATAAAAGTATTTTGTTTAATTTTCTTTGTTATTTTTAAAGATTTGATTCGTTATCTCATGCAAAACTATATAAGAGACGGCCCCCTAAACCACTCTAAAAGAAAGATTTATTTATATTTTGAAAACTAATAACTGGAATGAGCTGCAAATTTGCACACCCATATTTTTCAGCATTAGGATTCATTTTATGTAAAAATTAATATAGGTCATAATTCATAATTTTTATGAATATGAATTTATTAATATTTTTCAAAATTAAAAATTTTTTCCAGAATCAAAAGTAATGATGGATTATGTTTGGGTTTCTTCCCTGTATCTCGTAAAAAAAAAATTATATCGATCAAGTTATTTTTTATGAAGATATTAATAAAAGTTTGAAATATGAATTTAACATTAGCACCTTTAAACTTTGAATGCTTATAACTCTGTGAAAAAATGAGTAAAATATACAACCAATATACTTTTTCGCGTTGTCGCGACCCCAGGAATTCAAATATAAAATAAAAATAGGGGGTTACCATTGAAAAAATCAAAGTTGGTGCGCGTTTTAATATGTAGACGACCCCCAATTCAAAATTTCAGTTCATTTTCTAAAACTACTCACAATTCCCCGTCGAATGATACCTATTACATTTTTCTACATTGATTAGCAACGAAGTTACGTTGAGTGTTGCGTTTTTTTTTTTTCCCCGACTGTACATGTAGGCAAGTTTCACGAAAAACAAATATTTTCATTTATTTACCTCTAGCAAACCCGTGCGAAATATTCGCCCGTTATTTCTTTTCTTATTTGCCTTTAAAATTTGAAACTCATAAATGTTATACCAATTTCACGACCTAATTAAAATTTTGTTTTACCAGAAGCCAAATTATTATTAAAACCAAATTAATATTGTACAATAGTGAAACCAAAATCCTTCAAAGAAAGGTTTCCAAATAACTAAATAATAAACTGTAATAAATGAATTACAGTTTTAATATAGGACTCCCACAACGCCTTTGTAACTTTTGTTTTTGTCGCCATGACTTTTTATTAAATTTGGTATATTATTTTTGCTAAATATATATATAATAAATAAATAAAATAAAATAATTCCTATTTTGATTATATTTTTTATGATTGTGTTTTCTAGTCAATTCATGACACAAAAGTTCGTTTTCGGCATATATCTTTAAAATATTGCTATATTTAAAATGACGCTTGCAAAGATTCTGAAGAAACGACTGTTAAAAATACATTTTTTCGTAAAATAATCTCATCAGACAAATGTCGACTTTTTTTCTCTCCTTATTAGTCCATTGAACTAAGTCCGCGTGCTTAAATATTGTCCATGTATAAATATTATTATTTTTTTATCCTCGCGTATCATATCGTTTCGACAAAAAATAATTGAAACTGGTCCACGTTAGAGAAATATTATATAGATTATTTTTATATAGATTATATAGATTTTCTCCTTTTAAGTGAAATATTAGAATTTTAAAAGAAATTCTTATGAAACACTCGTAAAAAATCTGAACGAATAAGTAGAAAGTTGATCCACACTAATTATATCAAGTTGCAACTAAGTATAAATCTTTATGAATTTCCGTGTAATAGTTTTCGAAATAGAGTTCATAGATAATTTTTATCACACACAGATACATGAATATTTTTCAAAAATTGTAAAATCCTGTTCAGAACATCTCAAAACGTGCCACTTTAGAATGTATAAAAAGAGGGGGGAAAAAGCTAAAAACCCCGTACGAATAGCATGGAAAGAAAAGCGAAAAAACTCACAATGTCAAGTGTGTTAAAAAAAAAAAAAAAAAAAAAAAAAAAAAAAAAAAAATTCACACCGGAAGTAATAAGGGGACAAAGTTGACTAGAAAAATACATTGAACAGCGGGAACCGGGCGGGCTGGGGCATGGGTCCTATCGTCCAGGATTAATACGACTCGCCTAGTGTAACTCTCGTATTGAAAAATCTTTGTTTTTAATAACCAAATACAGCGTACCTAATTATTAAAAAATAAATAAACAAATAAAATAAAATAAAGTCGTGTTTATTTTATTTTATTACTTATCATTATTATTATTTAAAATTTATTGTCATTTTAGTGGAAAATTTTGCCTGTAATCGTCATATTTATTTTAATTTTTGGTTCTTAAAGAAAACTATTAATTTAATTATTTTATAGTGGAAGAATCTCACTTAATCAGAAAATTATAAACTAATTGAAAAAATAGCTGTCAAATTAAAGAATAAATATCCAATATCCCTAAAAGAATAAAATAAACACCAACGAAAAGTATACTGCACTGTTAAAAATTTTTCTGTAAATTTACAGAGAATCTATTGGTAATTAATTATATTAAGTCTTACGTAACTTTACAGAGAATTAAAAAAAAGAGATTCTGTCAAAATGCAGAGAAACTATTCTGTAAATCAATCATAGTCTCTGTAAATTTACATAGATCAAAATATTCAAGTCTCTGTAAATTTAAATCTGTGAAACATCATAGTCTCTGTAAATCTACATATGTAAAAATATGCAAGTCTCCGTAAATTCGAGCATGTAAAAGCATATAAGTCTCTGTAAATTTACCATTGTAAAAATAACCACGTCTCTGTAAGGTTACATATGTAAAATCATCCAAATCTCTGTAAAATTACATATGGAAGAGCATCCAAGTCTCTGTAAAATTACCTACGTAAGAACATCCAAGTCTCCGTAAATTTCGCATATATTATGAAAATCTCAGTAAATTTATCCATGTAAAAATACCTAATATTTGAAGGCCCCACCATTGGCTGAGAAGCTCTGCTCTCAACGTTTGAAGGCGGAAGGTGCATAGTTCGATCCCAAGTTGCGATTTTTCACCTACCCATTCGGAATTTTCCGCGGATATCTCCAAAACTTGTATAAATATGGGATAAGACATTTTAGAAAGACCTACACTTACGGCAATCCTCACAGGTCTAGAAACTTAGCACATCCAATCGGCTTTAACTAACGACGATTAAATATTAGTATGTTTACAAGCGTATCGAAGACACTCTAAATTGGCATATACTTAAAATAAATTATATTATTATCAATTTACAAGTACAAAAATATCCAACAGTAAGTTTATCTTCATGAATATAGGTAAGAATCTAGTAAACACGTTACATAAGTACAGATTATTATTCAACTTAAGGAAAAGAAACTTAAAGTTGGATGTTTTTGCACTTGTAAGTTCATAGCCTTGGGATTTATTTTAAATGCGCGTCAGTTTAGAGTGTTTTGAATAGGCTTCTAAATATATTATTATAATATTATTGTGGTGGTAAAATCACATTGGTTACTTCAGAGTTCTAGGCCTGTATAGAATGCCTTATGTGTAGGTCATTCTAAGATGTTTTATTCCATATATACAAAAGTTTTTTAAGAAAACCTTGGAAAATTTCGAATGGGTAGGCTGAAAATCTCAACCTGAGATCGAACTTCGCACCTCCCACCTTCAAACTTTGAGATAAGAACTCCTCGGAAATTGATGGGACAAGAAGACCAGACTTTAGTATATATATAGACATGCTATATATTTTTTATCAAAACTACATTAAAATTCAGAGGTATAAAGTTGGTTAAGCTTGTATTACCTTTGGTAGGATTTGTAATGATGCGCTTAAACAGGTTTTTAACTACAATTTTTATTAATGTTGTGGTACATTTTGCAAACATTCAACTTTTAATAAAAAAATTTAAAAAAGAAGCTGATTTATATTATGGTATTTCTAATAAAATTATCAGAAATAATTGCAAAATATGCTTAATATTGCTCGGTTAATTTGCTTAATATTGCTCGGTTATATTTAGTCCATATCAAAATAAAAACTTAATCGCCTCATTTATGTAGAATATGACTCAATATGTAGAATATGACTCAATAGTGAAAGATCTCACAGGTCTAAATGTAAAATATTGATTTGATAATTATGACTGATATTGATGGTTTTTGCTCGGCTGAAACCGAAACTAGATTTTACTCTATCACATATTTTTATCAATACAGGGTGCGTTTTTTTTTTTTTTTTTTTTCCATGACTCTTCCACCAATATAACTATACGGTTACTTTTTAGTATGATTCCATGATTGATTACAATTAATCATGGAATCATACTAGAAACTACCGAAATAGAAGGAATTGTGTTGGTAGACACCCTGTATTGGCAAAGGCTATGTGTAACAGAGGAAAATTGGCTTCCACTTCGGCTTCAGCACATTAAAAATATATTTATCAACTAAAATAAATTAAATTTTGCCAACATCATATTTGTAGATCTGTGTTAACAACCTCAGTTTCTTCCATTCAAAACATACATCCACTTTGTAAATACACTTAAAAAAAATATTTTAACAAATATATGTATGTATGTATATATATATATATATATATATATTACATATTAAAACACTAATCGTTCCAAATGCATTATGCTCTTAAAAAGGTGTAAACTTTCTAAATTGGGGGGGGGGGGAGGAAGTACTAAAAATTTGTTAGGTACACTACCGTTCCATAATGACCGTACACTTTCGATTTCAGACATTTTTTAAAGTATTTCAAAAAATGTTAAACAAATCATTTTGAAACTTCAGAGGTGTGAAAGGAGGACCGGTAAAAAAAAATTAAAGTAAAATGTAAGTATTTGGCTTCACCCTGTAATAATTAATGCTTGAAATACGTTCTGGTAGTAGCATGTGATTATAGGACTTTCTCATTAACTCTAAGTTTATATGTCTCTACCGCATATAATCAGGGAGATAAAGGTTTCTTTAAAAAATTGCAAAAAATTTCCCATTTTTTTTAGCTATAACACGCAAAGCGTGAAAAGACAGTGCAAAGTTATTTTCAGGAAACTCGACATACAATAATAAACACTGCATACTGCAATCACAATGAAAAAAATATTAAATATCTAATGAAATATGAGTATTTTTACTAAATTTCTAACTGCGCATGCGTAAATGTTCAGTGACATTTCCTTTTTAAAATTTAACAGTCAAATTTATTGAGCTACTTATGTAAAAACCCCAAACAAAAATCGTGTAAACTCAAAAAGTTCTACGTCATAGAATAAACTGAATTTCAGCTGTTCCCCAACAAAGAAATTGTTAACAGGGCTTTCCCAATATTTATTTACAATCACAGAAAATTGCATTACCGTTCATCGAAGAAAAATAAAAATGTGAGTAAAACTCCTTATACTTTAGCGTTTCTTCAAGAGAAACTGAAGACCAGTTCATTCTTTGGCGTAGAACTTTGAGTTTACACAATACTTGTTTGGAGTTTTTATATAAGTAGTTTAATGCATTTGGCTACTAAATTATACAAATGAAATTTAGCTAAAACTTAATCATATGCAGTTAAAAATTATTTAGTAAAAATGCTCACATTTCATTATATATTTAATATTTTTTTTCATTCTGATTGCAGTATGTTGTGTCTAATGTTGTATATTGGGTTTCCCGAACATAGCTTTGTACTGTATTTAATACCTTGCATGTTATAACAACAACAAAAAAAAAAAGTTCAGCAATTTTTTAAAGAAATCATTATATCTCCCTGATTACATACGGTAGAGACTTGAAAATTTATACAGAAAATGAGGACGAGCCCCATAATCATGTGCTACAGCCAGATTGTATTTCGAGCATTACTTTATACTGGGTGATGCCAAATACTATTATTTTTCTTTAATTTTTTTACTGGTCTTCTTTTCACTTTTGGCACAAACAAATAACTGAAGTACTTGAGGTACAATATGTTTTTTACACTCCTGAAGTTTCAAGATGATTTGTATAGTACTTTTTGAGTTATTTTAAAACGCACCTGAAATCGAAAGTGTCCGGTCATTTATGGAAAGGTAGTGTAGTAAATGAATTTGAATTTTTAAATACTCACATTGATTTTTATATTAGCTAAAGAAAAAAAAAATTACTAATTTATTTCCATATAAAGGTCTCTCTAAAAACTATGCATACAATTTTGGTAGTTAATTAAAAAGGTAAATTTGTGCAACATATTAATGCAATGCATAACTTGTCACTTAAATCAAGACTAAGAGATTTCATGCAAATTTTATTTCAAACTGTAATAAATTTTGAACATTTTTCAATATTCTGTTTTTAATGAAATTGGTTTTTAAAAGTTGTTTTATTAGAAAATAAAAATTCTCATTTCAGATCAGATTTCTAATACGTAATCGTAGAAGTATAGGAACATATTAAAGGTTCGATACCTAAATAATTTTATTTTTTATAATTAATTCATTGCAATGTGTAGAATAATTTCCTTAATTACTTCAGTTTCTGGGATATAAATATTTTTAAATCGACGGCAAGTGGAGGGAAAATGTTCATACGTATTAAATAGTATATAAAGAAATATAGAGTTTTTAATATTTTTAAATATTAATTTAGGGTTCAATGCAGATGAAAATCGGATACTCTTGGTTTTCGTCACTAGTTCCATAAAATTCAAATTTTTAAAATATATAACTTTTTGTTAAAGAAGCCATTAGGTATTTTGAATTAAAAATATTTTGACTTTTTTTTTTCTTTACAAAAACAAATTTTAAAACATTTTTCTTCTACAAAATAGGATCTAAAGAAGAAACAAATTTTACGCTTTTACACATGAAAGCAGCATCCTGGTAATTTACTAGAATCATTGCAAAAAGCTCACTTAAGAAGAAAAACATCTTTGCTGCAAAGAAAACATACAATTAAAAATAATTAAAAAATAAAACATACTGAATTAGATTTAAATTAAACTTTATTTTACTAACATACACACATTAATAAAAGATAAATGGTGAAAAATTCTTTAACAGGATAAATATTTGGTATTTGTAAATGTCTTTGATGAGGATATTTTACGGCATTTTCTATTTTCATATTTCTTAGACAACTTGTTTCGTTTCTGATATCAGGATCAATTTCCATTATAACTAGAAAAAAGAAAAGTGATGAAAGTTACTATTGTTGGAAAACACTTTAACTATAAATTTTTAAAACGAAATCTGCATCCTATGACATTTTAAGCAAATAATGAAAAGAAAGGATTGTAATTCCATGGCACTAAAAAAAATTAAGTATACATACGCGAATTTTAAAGTGTATCGTATATACTCCATCTAAATAGAATCTAATAAAAAATCCTCTAAAGAAAATAAAAGTAGATATACATGGTATTTTAAATCATTAATACAGGAAAAAATCACTTATATAATGAAATCATAAGATATTTAAGCACCATTTTATGAACGCCAGTGTAACAGAATATTTTTGAAATATTTTATATTAAAAATAAGTATGAATTGGACTGGATTTGGGAATAAGGCCGATTGACAGCTGTAAGTCCTAGGCCTACTTTGAAAAGACTATCCCCGAGCTTTTAAATGACTCACCCCCCCCTTCCTATATGAAATTTTAAAGTTTGCCCCCGTGTTTCCCTCCCCCCTCCTTTTTTTCCCCTTCTTTTTTTAACAAATGTTAGAAACTGGGGGACTCGGCCTTAGTTCCAAGCGCTCTCTGAACTTTATAATACTCCGAATTAAAAACTGTCCAGTTATTAAAATCTTCCCCTTACAAAGAAGAAAAAGAAAAAAACATGTTTAAGAAAAATTATTTCTGTCAATGCAAAAACTTGTCTGAAATTTTTTTGACAATGCATTACTAAGCAGAATCTATCGTCTATTAGCTATATTTCAGTGAAAATGTATTTTTAAATTGCAGTTGCTCCACAATCGTCTGCGTCCGCCTCCCTACATAAACATGTAATCGCAGTCTTGGCATGCTTATGATTATGGTATATTCATCCAGGATAATTCAAAAATACAGTTGGATTTTGTACTTAAAAGTAACGTTTTATGTGGATCGGTTATTTTGAGATATAAATTAGTCCGCAACATATAACAGCCTAGATAAAATTTCGTATTAATTTAAACATTTCGTCACTCGTCAATTTTCGTATTAATTTAAACATTTCCTCACTCAATTTAATATACACTCTGTACTTTGAATTCTTAAATATCAAACTGTATTCTGAAAAATATTAACTTGTCAGAAAATTTAATTTGTCCCCCAACCCACCCCTCTATTACCATTGCTCGGCAACTGCAACAGTAGTTTTCTTTTTCTTACATTGTGTTTTTTTAACTTGTGCATATAAATGCATACATACGCAAGCAGATTTTCAAAATTTTCTGAAAGCAAAATTAATAACATTGGACGATTTAGAATACAAACCGTCCTCCCCTCCATTAAAAAATAATTTTAAAAAATGTCGGATAAAACTCCCATCAATAAAATCTTTAGTTTGTATTTTGATTTTTAAATGTACGTATTTTTTATTATTTAAACTATTAATTATATAATGTAGAAATGACTTACTTTTTCCTCTATTCCTACTATTTTGATTTAAGGTAATCTATATCATTTTTCAGTCTTTCAGCAAATGCCAGCAAACACTTTTAATTACAGGAAGAGGCTGTAAAAAGAATATATAAGAAAACGTATAGAAGTTTCAGACGATATTAAACTAAAATCTAGTAGGATGTGGCCACCACATGAATTTCTTCTATATAATATTACACAAAACTTATACAATAAAAATTACTTATTAAATTATCAAATTCTTTTCAGTTATAAATGAAGAAGATTTTTATCTGATAGAATTATCACAAAATGCCGAAAGATGTCAGTTTTTTTCCAAATCAAAAGAAATGACTTCTTTCCAAGTTTTTTTTTCGTTAAAAGAAAAAAAAAAAAAAAAAAAAAAAAAGGAAAAATGGATAACTTTTTGTTTTAAATTATCACAGATGTATAGTTCAACCATTAGTTTTAAAGGTATTGACGATATCTTTCGAAAGATACGCATCTTGAAAATTTACTCCCCCTGGGGGGTATTTAACCCCCAGGGGGGAGCGATGCCCCCATGCAATTTTTTTCCCCTAGTTAACTACTACTATTATCAATAATTCATATTAATTTTACAATCACACGATTAAAATAACTCTCATTGTGTACATTTATACGAAATTTTGTCCTATATTGTCATGTTGAAAATTTAGAACAAGAAAGAAAAATCATGCAGTATGCTTTGATTAGTAACACTTTCCAACTGTACGTAATTGTTGTATCGAATAACTCTTAATATTCTTTGCCTATGTTATCACACAATAGACAGAAGGACTGAAAAATATACAGATAGACTAATTGATTTTAAAATTACTCTTAGGCATTTTGAAAAGTGTTAAAAAGGCTTAACGCAAAATAAAATGCAGCCATTAGATTATAATTAAAGCTTTTGATCTTTCTGAATATTTTAGTGCAGCCCTGTAAATCAGAAAGTTAATCGTATCACATTCTATACAAAACATTATTTTAGAGTATTAACAATAAATTTCAATATATTTATGATTTTCACAGTAGAAAGACTTAAATATAACTTTGAAGAAATTCTGTCCTAAAACGTAATGCATTGACATTTTTTTTTCTGTTGTCCCTGTAAACAAACTAGTTGTACAGGTCCTATTAATGTCATTTTAAATAAGGAACATTCTATAGGGAATTAATGTTTATAAAAATAACACTCATAGAACACAATGCTTTCGAATGCTTTTGGGTGTCCCTGTACACAAACCAGAAGAGATATTCACTCCATTTTCAATATGGAACATCCGATAGTGAACTTCAATAAAATATATCAGTTTCGAGAAATTCCATAAATAATTACAGGAGTCAGAGCGGGGCTTACAGACAGACAGACAGATGGACAGATACACAAACGGAAATAATATTCACACTTAAAAATGTTAGAAAGTGTTAAAAACGCTTAATGTAAACGAAAGCACAATTTTAGCAATTTTTTATTAGTTGCTCTTAAAATAAATGGATATTTTTCTGTCACCCTGTAAATCTAATGCTAATTATGCTATATTCTATGCAAAGCATTTTTTTGTGCAGATAAATAACATAATTCAATTTCCTAAAGCTTCGTGGAAAGTAATTAAAATTTGATTTATAGAAATATCTCTCATAGAACGCAATGCTTTGGAATACTTTTGAGTGTCCCTGTATATAAACCGGTGGTGGTATTTCCTCCATTTTATACAGGAAACATCCAGTAGGGAATTTGAATAACATATTTCAATTTCATTAAGATATGTCTACAGTAAAGGTATGAAAATATGGTTTATAGAAATAGCTTTCATAGAACACAATGCTTTGAAATACTTTCGGGTGTTCCTGTACACAAACCAGTAGAGGTATAAACTCCATTCTCAATAGGGAACATCCGATAGTGAACTATATCAGTTTTAAGAAATTCCATAAATATTTACGGGAGTTAGAGATCGGACAGACAGACAGACAACAGACGGGCGGACAGGCAGATACACAAAACTGAAATCATATTCACACATAAAAAATGCTAGAAATTATTAAAAACGCTTAACGTAAACGAAAGTGCAATTCTAGCAATTTTTTATTAATACCTCTTAATGTAACTAGATATTTTTGTGCCACCCTGTAAATCTAATGTTAATCATGCTACACTCTATGCAAAGCATTCTTTTGTGCATGTAAATACCATATTACAATTTCCTAAAACTTCATGGATAGTAAAGTTATTAAAATTTAATTTATAGAAATAGCTCTCCTAGAACGCAATGCTTTGGAATACTTTTGAGTGTCCTTGTACATAAACCGATGGTGGCATTTCCTCCATTTGATACAGGAAACATCCAATAGTGAACTAGAATAACATATTTCAATTTCATTAAGATATGTCTACAGTAAAGGTATGAAAATAAGGTTTATAGAAATACCTCTCATAGAACACAGTGCTTTGGAATACTTTCGGGTGTCCCTGTACACAAACCAGTAGAGGTATAGACTCCATTTTCAATAGGGAACGTCCGATAGGGAATTTGAATAACTTATTTCAATTTCATTAAGATGTGTCTACAGTATAGGTATGAAAATATGGTTTTAGAAATACCTCTCATAGAAGCAATGCTTTTAAATAATTTTGGGTGTCCCTGAACACAAACCGCAGTAGAGGTATAAACTCCATTTTCAATAGGTTACGTCCGATAGGGAACTTGAATAACATATTTCAATTTCATTAAGATATGTCTACAGTAAAGTTATGAAAATATGGTTTATAGAAATACCTCTCATAGAACACAATGCTTTGAAATACTTTCGGGTGTCCCTGTACACAAACCAGTAGAGGTATAAACTCCATTTTCAATAGGTACAGTCCGATAGAGAACTTAAATAACATATATCAGTTTCAAGAAATTTGATAAATATTTACGGGAGTTAGAGCGCGGGCAGACAGACAGACGGAGAGACAGAAAGACAGACAGACAAACCGAAGTCATAAACACTTTTCAACCTTGTTGGAAAGTAAATAATATATATCATAATAATATATCAGTTTTAAGAAATTCCATAAATATTTACGGGAGTTAGAGATCGGACAGACTAGAGCCCCTTAAATAAAATAATAGGCCGGCGCACAGTGGATCGAAGTATAGGCAGTGGCGAACATAGGAAGGTTATGGTATTATTATTATTATCTATGTATGATGTTTTTTGTCAAATTTCGATTTAAATATGTATATATGTATGATACTAAAAGCAATTCTACGTTTTTTTAACCCTTTATAAGTCCACAGGTATATTTCCCCCACCAAATTCGTTATCATTTTATACAAATGGCACCATTTTTTTTTTTAAATAATGATTCCTGTGTATCATTTCTCTAGAAAAATATCAGTATAAATATTATTTTTATAATACTGGTTCGAAAAAAATAGTCATTTGTGGCAATTCTGCTTATGCTAATATAAAGGGTTGTGAAAAGTTTGAGGTTAACTAAAAGAATAATATGTCAAAATTAAAATTAATTATTTCTAATAAGCTAAATGAATATTTTTTTTACATCAATTTTTATTCGTGAAATTAGTTTAATGTGCCATTTAAGGAAAAATTGGCATTATAAAGGGGTTAAACGGTATCATACTTTTCTGCTGCAAGCAGGTATTTAGAAGCATACCTGATAAAGAAACAAATGTTGCAAAAGAGAAGAGAATAAAAGGAAATAAGTAAAAATTTTGTGAAGAAAATCTATATTTATAACACAATTAATTTAGCACACAATGTTAAATATATCATCACATTACTGTTTCTTCTTTCTTTCTTTTTTTATATAGTATTTCAATAGAAAACTCAATGCAAGCATTTACTGACTAACTCTATGAAAAATTCTCATTTGTCTTTATTTTTATTGCACAGAAACTTTTACTTTAATTCGTAACATGGGATTATAATATTTAATTTTAGCATTTAGTAATTTAACACTAAAAATTTATTTAATTTTAACCTTTTATGACATATCACAGCAACCATTTACATTTCCCCCGCTTTTTTGGGTCTGACGGTACTTTTCAGTACCTTTAAAGTAAAATTAATTATTTTATTAAATATTTTAAAAAAGAAATATCTTCTGATTTATCAAATCTATTTTAATCATCTAATTTCTATAATATTTTCACTAGAAAATTTCTAATATATTTTCTATCATTAATGAATACAGTTAATCAGATAAATTTCTCGACTGATAATTTGGGGGTAAACATAATAAAAATTTATTTTGCTCTAAAAGTGGCGATTTGTGGCGAAAATCCTTTTCACAGATTAAAATGTATACTTTTGGGAGTAGTAAAATGTGTTTGAAATTTTGGACAATTTTGGACAAAAAAAGTTGCGCAACTTATAAATTTAATTTTGTTGTTAATTTTATATTCACATTTCATGCGGGAATCACAACATAAAAAACCAACAAAATGTTGGCAGAAGTATCTTAAACTTTTATTAGGACATTATTAAAAGTATTTTTATTTCGTATTTTTTTATAATTATCTTAGGTGCCACTTGATGGCTATTCAAATAAAGTCACTGAAATTCATCGAAAAATCTTATTTCTGAAAGTTTTCATTTTGAACTTACTTATATATAATAAAACTTCGTGTAATTGCAGAAATAACCATATATTTGTATTTTTTAGACACTCTTTTAAATTATTTCACTGCAAAATATTAGTTATTTAGAGACTGATTTTTGGGCCTATGTTCGTATTTTAACATTGTTCGATCCACTGTGCGGCGCATCACCGCCATTTTTTTGCCTCCGAAGAGGACAGCATTCCCGCTTGGCGTCCTTATCGCTTCCCTAATGATTTTAAGAAATCTTGATCTGAAGCTAATCCGGTCAGGATAAGAGCAATAAGCAACAATAATATTCCTAAAAACACAATTTTTTTTCACAGTACATTCTCAGGATGTCATTTTATTCTGAGGATATCCTATGGATGTACTGGGGTAAGATGTGTTGTTAGGGCGGTTTCTGTTTCTTTTACAAAATGTCGCCAAAACTCAAATGCACAGTAATAGAAGGTCTGTGAACACTTTACATTCACTTCTTGAATGATTATAGCAGTTTATCACAAAACAAACTTCCATATCATAGTTTACTTAGCTAAAATTATGAAATACAATAAGATAAGTTACTCTAAAGTAATGAAAGACGATTAAAAAAATTTTTTTTTGTCGTTTGTTTATCAGAGAAACGCGCTGGGTACATGTGGCAACCCAAGGCAACAAAATGCCTGATGCACCAGCTCGTATATATAGGAGCCTTAGGACAGACAGACAACAGACAGACAGACAACAGACGGACGGACAGGCAGATACACAAAACTGAAATCATATTCACACATAAAAAATGCTAGAAAGTATTAAAAACGCTTAACGTAAACGAAAGTGCAATTCTAGCATTTTTTTATTAATACCTCTTAATGTAACTAGATATTTTTGTGCCACCCTGTAAATCTAATGTTAATCATGCTACACTATGCAAAGCATTCTTTTGTGCATGTAAATACCATATTTCAATTTCCTAAAACTTCGTGGATAGTACAGTTATTAAAATTTAATTTATAGAAATAGCTCTCCTAGAACGCAATGCTTTGGAATACTTTTGAGTGTCCCTGTACATAAACCGATGGTGGCATTTCCTCAATTTGATGCAGGAAATATCCAATAGTGAACTTTAATAATATATTTCAATTTCATTAAGATATGTCTACAGCAAAGTTCTGAAAATATGGTTTATAGAAATACCTCTCATAGAACACAATGCTTTGAAATATTTTCGGGTGTCCCTGTACATAAACCAGTAGAGGTGTAAACTCCATTTTCAATAGGAACGTCCGATAGTGATCCTGAATAACATATTTTAATTTCATTAAGATATGTCTAGAGTAAAGGTATGAAAATATGGTTTATAGAAATACCTCTCATAGAACACAATGCTTTGAAATACTTTCGGGTGTCCCTGTACATAAACCAGTAGAGGTATAAACTCCATTTTCAATAGGGACTGTCCGATAGAACCTGAATACAATATATCAGTTTCAAGAAATTTGATAAATATTTACGGGAGTTAGAGTTCAGACAGTCAGACCGAAGTCATAAACACTTTTCAACCTTGTTGGAAAGTGTTAAAAATGCGATCACAGCACCACCTGTTGAGCCATTGTTCCATAAATCTAATATGCACTAGTTAATGTCAGGGTCCAACTAAACACCCAGTTTGGCTAAATTTCGTTCATTGGTTCGTAAGATACAGCGTCCACAAAATTTGTGATACACACACACAGAGACAGAGATTTTCTAAAAACAGTCTAAACTGTCTAATCCTCAGAACAAAATTTTCTGGTTCTTTAAAATTCCCCCTCCCCCCACACACACAGTGTGGGGTGTGTGTGTGGGGGGGGAAGTGTGTGTGTGTGTGTGTGTGTGTGTGTGTGTGTGTGACTTTTGAAAGTTGTAGTTTTGAATTGGTTCGAAAAATGTAACCTTGATAAAATTTCGCATTCATTTAAACATTTATTCGCACAACTTAATGTTATGTTTTAAATCTTTGAATTTCAGTTTGTACACAGAAAATTAACAAGTTTGAAAGTGTAATTTAACTTCTTCCCTACTTTCCCTATTCATTCCCGCTGCGGGTAAAGAAACATTAGTTTTTCTATGTTGCTTGTTTTTGTTTTGTTATATCAAATATATAAATATTGTACACACAAACAGGTTTTCAAACATTTAAGAAAACAAAACTGAAAATATTGTGTTGGTATCCATACAAATCATTTCCATTAGCCCCTCTCCCCCCCCCCCCCCCCACACACACACACTAAAAAATGTTTAGTATCAAAGATCTATATAATTTTCAATAATATTTCTGGTCTTTATCGTTCTAATTCAAATTTAACCTTATTCCTTTCGGAGAAAAACATTGCTCATTTAATAAACTTTTCTGGCCATTAGACATATGCTCTTCTCAAAAAATAAAGAAAAGAAAAGGAACGCTTAAGAAACAATGTTTTAATTCAGACCAAAAATCTTGTCGGAAAGTTTTCGGACTTTGTGTTGATATAACAGTGTAAGTTTGACTTATTTCAACAAAAAAGTATTTTTTTAATTGCAGTTAACCTGTAATCAACGTCTCCGCCCCGCTGTATAAGCGTGTAGGTGTAGTTTCGGCAACGTATGGTTAGGAAACATTTATCTAGTGTAATTCGACAATCCAGTTGTTTTTATACTTCAAAATAATTCCGAATTAAATTGAACTTTTTTAAACTTCGTTTTGAATTTATTCACAGAATGTAGCCTGTGTAAAATTTAGTATTAAACATTTCTCTACTTAGCTTGATTCATAAACTATACATTTAATCTTTAAACATCAATTTGTGAGTAGATTGTGCTACTAGTTTGAAAATTTAATCTAATCTCCCTCCCCTCGCCCTTTCAATATTATCGCTGTGGAAAAAAATAATTTTAACGTTTTTCTTGCATTGTTTATTAATTTATATATTAAATGTTAACACTCACAAAAAAAAAAAAAAAAAAAAAAAAAAAAAACATTGCTGGGTTGATGTACAACTCCCCTCTCCCGAAAAAATAATGTTTAACATCCAATACTCATATATAATTTGTAATAATGTTTCTCTGTTTTTATGGATGTGCTAAATTGTTTTGATGGATGTGCTAAACTGTGTTTAACCCCCCCCCCCCACACACACACACACACTTTTTTCATCCTTTACAATAACTGCTTTCTAACACATTAATATATCTATGTTTATTTTGTATATCTTCTGCTAAAGCAATTTTCTTCTAAACTCTAGAAGAAAAAGCGGCTCAGATTATAGGAAATAATTTCTATAATTTTGCCCTCCGCAGTAAATACATAAAGTATTATGTAACAGAAATACGAAGCTAGATACTACATACTAGATTCTAGGTATTTTTAAATTGAATAACTCTGTTTATAAGTTTCAGGATTTAAATATAAAAAAAAAGAAAACCGCTAATATAACTAACATGAACAGTCATTGTTTTTGTTGATTATTAAAATAGGATAAAAGATTATATAAAATTTAACTTACCTAATTATGAATTCCAAATGAAAACATGAATTGTTTTAAGTTCTTCAATACAGACAACAACAACAAACTTTTAATGTGTAGATACGAAGATAAACATCCCGCAGAAACAATCTAATTTTCCCTAACGTTCCCTTTTCCCCCCCTTTTTACGTAATAGTACACTGCAATGAAACAAACTATTCAGTATATTTTTGCCTGCAAAACTTATATATATATAGGTATTTACTTTAATATAAAAATAATTTAAGGTTATGCATTTACATAGTTTTTTATTTAATGGATCAGTCAAAACCCCTACAGGGAAAACGTTGTTTTGAAAAGGGAAATATCTGTAAATTAAGAACTGAGTTTCTTGGTTCAATGCTTTTAACAGAGAACTCGTGTAAATTTACGGAGAGTCTCAATACTTTTTCTGTACTTTTACAGAAATTTTTGACAGTGAACCGAGTTTCTTGATTCACTGCTTTTAACAGTGAACTCATGTACATTTACGGAGATTCTCAATACTTTTTCTGTATTTTTACAGAAATTTTTAACAGTGTGCATGAAAAACTGTTTATTCTATTGTATTCTTATACAGACAATGTATATATATATATTATATTCTTTTGTGGATTATTTATATATATATATATATATATATATAAGTAAAGTTAAAAATAAGGTTAATAGTTAAGACAAAAATATTAAAAATTCTGAATGAAGCTGCGTTAAAATTGAAATAACTTGTTGAAAAGGGGAAATTTACATTGTCTTAACTTTATATAGTCCTATCGGCAAATACGTTGAACCTCACAAAAGCTCATAAAAACTTTCTTTTGTGGTAAGTTGTATGTACCTAGGCATAAATAAATAAATAAAGTTTTGACTTCTTTTTTTTTTTCCTGAATAATTTATTAACCTTAAATCCTGCGGTGGGGAAAAATTATGCGTCATTTGTAGAAGATTAAATTTTAAATAATATGGTGAAAACATTTTGCTTTTAACTCTCTTATTTTTCAAGATAGAGATTTTCAAAGATATAAAAAAATTTCAAAAAGTTCAAAAGTCCTTAAAATAAAGGTAGGTTTCTGTTCAGTAACTTCTTTTCCTTGCAATTAAAAAAAAAGAAAGAAAAAAGAAAAGAAAAGAAAGAAAGAAAGAAAAAAGAAGATGAATGAATGAATGAAAATAATATAAATAAAGTAAAATAAAAATCATAAGTATTTTTATTGCAGAGTATTAAATTATTTACAGCTATCAAACATAAAGGTTTTTTTTTTTTTTTTTTTTTTTTTAACACGCTTTTATTAGCTTCACCTGTATGTATGTTTGCATGTTTGTAACCGCTCTGGGAGCAAACAAAAAATCTATATTGTAAAAAAAAGACTTCACGTGGCGTTGAGGCACACAAAAAGGGAAAAGAAAGTTGTCGATTTTTAAAATCTTTATTTTCAGATAAAATTAAAAATGATTTTTTTTTTTTTTTTTTTTTTTTCAGATTTTAAAATAAAATCTTAAAAGTTAACTAAATTTATAAATTAAGAACTGCAATTTTCAAAATGCAAAAGATTTTTCAAATAAAATAAAGTATTAAATATACGTATAACTTAAGGACCCTTCAGAGACTGGCAACTCTGCACAGCTTCAAAAGTCATAAATTATCCATCGTCCGAAAGCGACCCTTGAAATTTTGCATACATTTACAATGAAGGACATTACTTTTTATTGCTATTTTATTACTCCGCGCTACGAACCTAAAGGTCTAGCGTTCGATCCCAGTCAGGGGAGGTTTTTTAAAAATGGTTTTTGTTTAATTCTAAATTATTTTAATTAAAGATTTAAATGTATGTAAATATTATGGTGTGTCACTCACACGATTTTCTCTTACCCTGCATTTTAATACTAAGATAGATATTTTGTGTTTTTTAGTTCACATTTCTATAAAAGCGTGTTCTTTAATTTTTTAAAACTATAATATTATTAACATATTGAATATTAAAAAATATTTTTTTTGCAGATTTTAAAATTTGAGAAGAACAATAAAAATATTACAGTTTGTTTATTCCCCAAACTATGTAGTTTTTCATTTTCATTTTTATTTTTATTTTATGAATTGAAACTACCGCAATAAACAGAATATAAAAGTAATCTATATAGAACCGCCGCAACAATTTACAGTCGGCAGCAAAAGTATCCGAGCACTAGCAATAATTCCTGTCTAAAATAAAGTACACTTAATACTGCTTTGTTAAATAAATCCCTGTCGTGCCATGTTCTTAGTCAGTCTAAGAACATGATTCGACAAGGATTTATTTAACAAAACAGTATTAAGTGAACTTTTTTGATATCGGAATTATTGGCTAGTGCTCGGCTACTTTCGCTGCCAACTGTATATTTAGTGATTTATTCTGCTGTAGCATCTGGATTTTTGAATAAACTTACCATTTTTGGTAAACTGGGGGGTTGTTAGAAAATATTGCAGAATTTCTTCTTTATCCAGATGGGGGTCGATGTTACATACGCTAAAAACATATATTAAAATACTTCTCTGTGAGTTTTGTTTAAATGAAATTGACGAATACAGATCGCTGGAAGCCATATTTTCCACTCTTTTCGAAATTAATGTTGTGAGTGGAAACTAATGTTATTAGCAATACCAGCAGATCAATGTTGTTGCCTCTGAACATGACATTATTTGATATTGCAGTGTTTACACTGCAATCACTGCTAGTATCACTGCATCAATGTCTTTTGCTTCCTGTTTCACGATGGTCTTTGGCCTGCTCGAGAATTGAACCTGCAAGTTTTTGTTTACATGTTCGACGTTACTACGGTCCACTTACGAAAGAAATTTTCCTCCACCATCTCTACAATTAATGCATTTTTTGCTGAAATTGATTGTTAATTCAATTAGACTTTCAGATGAGGAAGTTCTGACATCTTTCCCTTCATCTGGTTGACCTTACCATACACTGACAAAAAATTTCTGTAACTGACATCTATAATCTAAATTGTGACTCTAGAAAAAATAGTTCCATGTCTTCCTTATAAATTCTAGTCCCCTTTAAAAGCGAGTTCTATAAACCCCTATTAGAATTCTAGAGCGTTTGCCTATATTCTCGAGGGCAAAGTTATTTAAAAATCTCTACAATTAAATGCGAATACAAGAGACGGGTTTCAGAAACTATAATCTTGGTTTATGACTCAATTCTAGAAAATCAAGCGAGAATTTCTCGCAATACAAAAGATTCAGAATATTCAAAATATTGTTTCACCATCAGAAATGTGTAGACTAGAAATTCTCGATTATTTCGTCTATTCAGTTTTTTTTTTTTTTTTTTTTTTTTTTTTGCGTGTCTTATGTGCATAGCTCAGAAATCTGTATTTCTAGTTAAGGAATTTAGAAAATGACCACTTATTCCTTCTAGATAAAGGCGGCATATTTTTTTTCTCAGTGTATATTTTATCGAGATTCGAACTGAAAAGCCCTCTAGGCAGCTCTAGAGTGATGTTAGTGAACACAATCCAACACAGATTCGAGCTGTGTATTTACTTATTTATTTGTTGTATTTTTATTTTAAATTGTATTTCATATTACTTGCAAGAAAAGAATGTATATAGGTTAAAATTAAAATTAGCTTATGAAATTTATTTGAATAATAAAATAAGGTTTTTACGTGGAAGAAAATTTAATTAATGTATATATGAATAGTTCTTGCATTACAATACCTTTTGTTTCTGGTTCATTACTTAGCTGTCAAATGACAGAAAAATTCTATAAAATGAGCATTTCGAATTGGCCAGAAATTTTCCGTACATGCTGAAATTGCCGCATTTCGGTCTTTAAAAATATCTTTATATTTTTAAGGCATAAAATATGCGATATACAGTCATGGAAAAAATTATAAGGACACGTTGAAAAATGAGTATTTTATATTAAAGTAATCATCAACTGAAAACAAAATCAAATATAATTTACTACTTGTAATTAGGAAACATTAGAAACCTGTTAGTATGAAATTAAATTACAATAAAATTGTTAAATCACATATTAAGACAAATGTATTATGTGAAATATGGAAAAAAAAAATACTAGGACATTATCAAATATGTCCCGAAATAAATTAATATTCCACAAAATCACCTTTTTTTTTTTTTTTCAATTACCCTTATTAATCGTCCAGTCATTGACTCGTAAAGTCCAGTTAAAGTTTGTTTAGAAATGTTTTTCCACGCCAATTCAATGGATGATGCCAGTTCGTCCTTATTTGCATATTGTGTGCCATTCTTATACACCTCTCTAGATAAAACGCCCCACAGATTCTCTATGGGGTTTTAATCAAGTCTTCTTGCCGGACAGTCCAGACGTTTCACACAATTAGCCTCGACTATAAACGTGATGCCCAAGACACATGGCAACTTGCATTGTCTTGTTGAAACAAATAATCACCACCTGTGATAAGGGATGCTTCAGGTAATAAATTTTCAGCTAGCATATCAATATATGATTCTGAATTCATGCTACCTCGAATGTACACTACTGGTGTTGCTGCATTGGCTGCAAAACCTGCCCACACCATCACAAAACCTCCTTCGAATTATCGTTTGCAGAAAAAAAAAAAAAAAAAAGTTGTCTTTTCGCAAGTCATACCAATAATGGAGAAAACCATCTGGTCCATCCAAATTATTTTTCTTCTGAAAATACGACATCGTTCCATCGAGACCCAAAAGAAACGTGTTTCTTAGCGAATTCCAATCTAAGCTTCTTTTAAAGTTTTGTAAGGAGTGCACGTGACCGTAGTTTAGCATATCTAACATTGGAATTCTTTTGCAGTACACTACGCACTGTTTGGCTAGTGCATGGTAAATTCAGTTCTGTTTTAATTTGGCATTTTTATTTTTTGACATTTATTGATAACATATATACATCAGATTTGTATGATTCATTCTCGAAGCCCGCTTGCAAATCTTCGTCAGATAAAGACAGTTAGCACTTAACAGAATTGCAGAACGAAGAATTGAAAAAACACCCAGGGCCAGCACGGGAATCGAACCGGATTTTGTAGCAGCCAATGAATGAGTTTTTAGATTTTTGACGCTTCGACTGCGACCGAAGTAGAATTTTTTCGATCTCTCACTATGAGAGCAAATGATTAGATTTGGAACTATGTCCCTTAAGATTTTTCCTGTAAATATTGTACAAAATGTGCATAGCATTTTAATTTTACTATGATTATTAAATATGAAGAAAAAGATTGCATCGTTCTCCTTTTTTCATTCTCTTGTTTGAGAACAATCCGGCATTTTTTAAAAGTTTGTTCTTAAGTTTTGAATACCACTGAACCCATGAATTCTTTATTACTATTAAGAATTCTTGTAGGAGTTGACATGTAATTGTGATGTAACACCTCAGATTTTATGTATTCATATTCAATGACAAATTACTTGGGGGTATGCCAGCTGTCACTGTCACAGCATCGTTGGAAACATTTTTAGAACCATGCGAATCCTAAAATAAGAACAATTTTTGTAGCTCAGATTTATTTATATCATTTGAACATAATTATTTCTGGAAATCTCTACATACTCCAATGTAGAATCCGTTTGTATCTTATGTTTCCAGTTTGCTTTTTATTAAGTCAATGTTAAAGCTATTTTAATATGTACTACGATATAATTTCTATTATTCTAGGTTCCATCAATGGAAGTTTCTAAGAACCCTAAAAACTGAACTGTTAATAAAAAATATATATATATATATTTTAATATATAAAAATGTAATATCCAAAAATAAAATCAACGACAGCAAAATAATAAATATAATATTAGTAAGATTAACTTTAACGAGGGAAAGAAGTATTTATTTATTGCAGTAAAACGAAAAAAAAAAAAATGAAAATGCCAGACGCGGAAAAGTAAGCACATGTATAGCATGAATTAAATAAGTGCAGAGTTACGAGTACATTAGTACGAGTTGTTTGTGTCTTGTATTCTCTTGCTGTTGTAATATCATTTTTAATTATTTCGATCTTAAACAATTGTTGTGCGTTTCTGCACAGAATGGTGATTTTTTACATCGTTATCATTCTTAATAGACCTATTTGTGTAACACAAACCGATTAATGTTTTCTGAAAACCAGTAGACATCGTGAGACATCTTTCCTGGCACCACTATGACGAGAGAAATAGCTCACCAACAAAATATTACTTGAACTTCAGACTTCGCTATCAGTAGCTACTCGAAAACGGCTACTGTACTTGCCGGCGCCCTTTATTATCCCAGCAAATTTATGGCTCTCATAAGCTACAGATCACTTGCTGACGGATAAGCATATGCCTAGGCAAACGAGTTGGCCTTGCTCGATAGGGAGCTTCATCTGCCTGAAGCTGCCTGACCCAATATCGAAAGTGTTGACACAAAAAATACGAAGCATGTCATCAAAAAGTGGATATGTCACATTCCTGAGGATTCATTCGACCCCCTCTTTGGTTCTGTACGACACTCTAATGTGCCAATTAGTATTCAAAGGAAAAAAATCTGACAGCTGATTTTGTCCTGTATGCTTCACTTCAGTGAAAGTTAGAAATTATTCATAACATTTTTGAACATATTAGATATTTGAGTTTGGCAACGGAGGTATGCTACTGCCTCCAAGCGGACTTTTTTCTTTTCTTGATGTTGTTAAATGCCGTTTGCTCAGCGATTCGCTGGTGGCAAGGTTGTTTGGTTTGAGATCCCCCAGAGCAAACATAGTGACGTTTTCCGAAATGGCATAAAAGGTTGTGACAGGTGACCTTTCTGTTACGTATTTCGTAATGTAAATTAGTGTCTGTGACAATGAAATATAATTAGAAAACATCTTGTTGCCATCGTTGTTTTAAAACACGACTTTTACAAACAACTATTTGAGAAAAGCAAAATGGTATAGGTTAGTTGGATGGGTTTTACGTCGCACTAGTGCTGCGCAGTGGGCAATTGGCGACGGTCTGGGACTCACCCCAAGAGGTGGTCCAGAGACATGCCATCACAATTTCAATATGGTATAAAAACTTTGAAAAGTGTGTTACGTATGATTTTACGTAGGGCGACCAGATTTTTTAAATTGAATTTTTGTACAAATATGGTGGTGTTCCCGAATTTCGGATACAAAATAAATAAATCACCTTAAATTGTAAAATTATAGTAATTTTTATCTATGAAACTCCTGAAACCAGGTATTTCAGTTTGTGTATTATACATATAATAAATTACTATAGTAAAATATTAAAATAATTATAACCGGCGCCCTCAAACGTGTTCTAATGTTTTTGGGGGCGAAAGGTAGTTTTCGGGTCTCTCTAATTTTTTACTTAATTTTATAGAGCAAAAAATATTTTTAGTCAACCTGTTGAACTACATTTTGGCTGTAGAATTTAAATATTAATTGAACATTGAATACAGAGAATATGCTAATGTATTATGTTCGTCATTTAGGAGCAAAAATAAATATATTTTAGATTATAAAAATTAAGCAATTTGTAGAAAAGAAGATTTTTATTATAAAATTTAAACAATTTGCCAAAAAATTTAAAGTCGAATTAGAAATAACGAAAAAAAAAAAAAAATCCAATTCTTAAAGTAAAAGAATTTTTTTTTTTTTTTTTTTTTTTTTTTTTTTAATTGGGGAAATCGATCAGGGCCAAGTTAGTAAGTGTGTATATCGGCGGGGAGGGGGATGATCTTTTGAATATCATATCTCCGAAACTGAAAAAATGTGGAAGAGAAATTTATTTTTCAGACAGATCTTTTGTACAGGCGACATTGCCAGGTATTGGTTAAAATTGCAAAACCTGAAGTGGGACAAATAGTCTTCGATATCTCAAAATGATTCTGACCATTTTTTTTTTCAAATTTCCTATGTAAATCTCTTTTCAGGTTCCTTTTGTATTTTTCCTACAGGAAAATCGATATGCATCTAGAATAACTAAGTGAATTTTAGGTTTTTCCAATAGAAATCTCAACAAAAAAAAAAAAAAAAAAAGGGCTATACGGATTATCATCAAATTTGCTATATTAACGTCCCTCTTCACTTACCGTCACCGGAAGCCCGAACCAATGTTATTCTATGGGGAAATTTTCCTTACAAATAACTTATTAACTAATACATAGTTTTAAAATCTGTTTTCACATTCAGAAAGATCCCAACTGTTCAATTGACGGACCTTCTTAAAAATGAATTTTTTTAATTTTTAATATTTTATTTTGAAATTGCAAAATGAAAAAATTTCACATATTTAAAATTCGTATTTTGCAGCTTCAAAATAAAATATAAAAAATTAAAAAAATAATTTTTTAAAAAGATTCCTTTAATTTAACAGCTCGGAATTTTCAGAATGGGAAAGAAAACAGAATTTAAAAATATGTATCAGTTAATAAGTTATTTGTAAAGAAAAATTTCTCATAGAATAACATTAGCTTCCGCTTCTGGCGGCGGTGAGTGAAGCGGGCTCTTAATTCCCTTTTGCCTGTGCTAGTAACCGGTATGTAAATAAGTTTGCAAAGTTTTCGTGAAAATCGGGAAAGAAATTTAATAATTTTCAAATTTATTTAAATATTTTGTTTTAAATAATACTATAAGAAAACACCTAACTAAAAACGATGAAAGAATTTTAGCATTTTTTAGAATATCTATATACATATGCATTTTTAACACATCTGTTAATTTCTTCTTTAAATAAATAAGTCTGTACTTGATGTAACGAGAGAAACAATGTTTCTCATTATATCTATATTCTTAATACAAAATAATAATTCTTTATGTTGAAACAGCATTGCAGCAAAAACGTCATATGGACTTTTTCATAATTGAGCTAAATTTTACCATGTTTTTATTAACTTCTATTCTTGTTTGTTTGTATGTGTGTTTGTTTGTTTGCTTGTTTGTCCGGTACAAATCTTGCAATCGAATTTTAACTAACTTCCCTACTAGCTAGACATTTGAAACTTTCACAGTAGCTCAGAACCCGGTGACAACACAATACTTCGAAGTCCGATTTTCTAATTTTCGATTAGTTTTCTTAAAATTAATTAAAATATGAAAATAATAACATCCTAATAGCGTTAAAATAGCCATTAAAATATTAGCTAGAATTTAATTCTTGACAAAAAGGATTCACTTGTTCATTTTCTTTCGACATAAAAATAAATACATTTAATTAAACGTGATAAAAAATTATAAAAAGATAAATTATGCATCTCACAAAAATGGACGTCCTTATCATTTTAAAAATTTTATGCACATTGATAAGAGCTCTATGATTCATGAGAAAATTTAAAACATGGTATATAAAAAGTTTTTTTAAATCTTAAAATTATTTAACAATCATTATCTTTATACAAAAGCAGATGTTGCATAAATTGTATGTTTTGATTTGAATCTGTTTAATAAAAGTAACAAATGCTCTCTCATAACTTTATTTTAAGAAATGCATTTTCACTTTATATGCCTTTCGAATTATGAAAAATATATCGATCTAGCTCTAGGAAAAAAAAGATTGAATTATGAAATTTTATTCAGGAAAAGAAAAAGGATTTTTTGTTTCAATTTCTTTTTATTAAGTTTCGTGCTCATGTTGTTGAAAATTTTCCTTAACAAATGGCACATGCGTCACTCCCAGTTTTAATTAAAATTTATTTCATTATATTAATTTACATGGATTTACAGGGACGAGGAGACGCTCACTGCTCTAGGAGCAGTGTCGAGCGATTCTAGCTTCACTATATTAATTATAATATTGCACATAACCTTCAAACTTCATTTTTTGTAACTTCCATATATTGTATTTGTTCGCCGCAACAGTGGCTGATAGATTCTGCTCTTGAAGCTGGAAGACGGGAAATAATGGGTTCGATCCTAGGTCGTGCTCGTTTGTCTATCCGCGAGTTTTCTTTTATTTTCTCCGAAACTCGTTTGAATATAGGCTAGGACCCCTTAAAAATCCCATACAGAGTGTATTTCATCCAGGCTCATGTCTCTAGTGCAAACAATTGGACTTAATTCTTATACCTACACCACCTTCAATCTGTTCAGTCAAAGTTTTGTTATTTAAACAGATTTTCATGAAAGCACATACACAGAACCTGTTTTAAACTTTATAAATTATTCAAAACATCATGGTGATTTAATGCTCGTAATTTAAGTCGTGGTCAAGTGCCCGATTCGAATCTCGTTTCAGGTATAGATGCTTGGCGTGGTTCATATTAACCCTTTCAGGGGCACTAAGTAAAAATGATTGAATTTCATTTTAAATATATATATATCATAAAGTAAACATCCCCTACAAGTCATATTTGATGAAGAAAAAAATTCAGCATGTGGGGATTTTTTTGTGGGTGGTGGCTAGGCGTTCTAGCCACTGTGTCTATAAACCTAAAAGATGCTCCTAAAAATCAAACTAAACTTAATTATCTAAGATAATATGTAAATCTTTTGCATTTAAAAGGTGCATTACAGTATATTTACACTACCAAATACTTTTGAATAAAAAAATTATTTTTCATAAAAATATGTAAAAGAAACTTCAAAAAATTTTCCCGCAACTTGTCCATTTAAAAAAGTCACAGGCACATCCAGCTTAAAGTTACTGTAGTTCTGCCATCTCTATTTCAATTTTAGAAGTACACATTAACTTTTCATAAAAGTGGATAAAAAAAATAGCCACTGCACACTTAGAGAAAAATTTCTAAAGTAGGTGGATAGACCCTCTAGCCACCGCCCCTGAAAGGGTTAAGCCATAGATCCTGGTGCTCTTTTAACTTAAGTGTGACAAAAATAGCCATAGTGAATTAAACCAAATCAAATCTAGAAAACGTGAAATAAACTGTAGGGGAGGACGGAGTACAGTGGACCACCCCTATTTAAATCTATTCATATTCAACTCTTTTATTTCATATGTATACTCATGTATTGCAGCATAGTACTAATTGTATGCAGCCAAAAAAACTACATGGGAAATAGTAAGATAACCATTTTGAGCAGTTTTTATGTTTTGAGCTGCTCAAAGTAATTTTTCCACATTGAAGATTTTTAAATTTTATAAAGATTGAACTATAGTGACTATAAATAGTATATAGCTGTTAAAGGAAGGCAAGATATTGTTGTTTTTAAATTCCTAAAAATTATTAGCATATTTGTAGTCTACATATTTTATTATTATTATTTGTTGTTTTACTATGGCCCGGGGCACAGTGGACCGCCTCTATATGGGCACAGTGGACCGCCTCTATATACCACCTTCCAATGTGTCTAAAAGTACAAATTAGATTTAATACTTATATTTTTTTTAGTTAAATTTATAGATACAAATATAATGTAAAGTATTAATATTTTAAAATAATAAATGTCTTAGTGTTATAATAAAATAAATAAAAATAATAATAAATTTTGGAATAGTAATATAATAATTATTAATATCTAAATATATTAACTATTTTCTTTATATAGCATTAATAAAAGAAAAAATATCTAATTTAATAAATAGTAGGAATAATTTATTATTATTGTCGTTTTTAGAGATCACATGTGAAAAGTAAAAGAAGTAGCTTAATATATTTTAGTTAAATTTATCCTACAAATATAATGTAAATTAATTATATCTCAAAATAATTTTTAAAATGTTAAATATTTAAATAGTATAATATTTATTAATATCTGAATTTAAAAAAAATATTTGATTTATATAATATTAATAAAAGAATAAAAAACAATATCTATTTTAACTTAACAAATTTTGTTACTGAGATTTGATTTCTTATATGTTTATTTTAATTTAATTTTGTTTATTTTATTCCATGAAAATGCTTGAATTATGTTCCTTAGACTAGAATAGTATAAGAAACTAATTTTAGGAAGAAAAAAAAAGTAATTTATATTAATTTAATATGAACAAAAGAAGTTGGACCACTGTACCCCGGGGACACAGTGGTCCACTTTGTGAGTGCTCACAATTTATTTTTTCATTCATAATGTATTGGAAATATTGTTATAAAAATATTAAGACATGTCAAAAACGGTTTAGAGATTGTTTGCTTTTTTTTTTTTTTTTTTTTTTTTTCAAGTACATTGCTTTTCTGTCTTTTGTGAAAAAAAAAAAAAAAATTAAGAGTGTAAAAGTAGTCCACTGTGCCCCGGTCTCCCCTATATTTCTATCACAACTATTAATTTCTTCTTCAAGAATTCTTTTCCAGCTGCACTCAATGTATCAACCAAAGCAATGTTTATTCTTAATATAAAACGATAACTCATTCTGATTGAAAGAGAGATATTGAAGGAGGATCTTCTAGTGGTTATTTCAAATACTGAGCCAAATTTTCATCGATTATTGTTTTTTACGTAAATCGAATGTATTTCATTAATTAAAAATAAGCTTTAACTTGGCATTTTCATTTGAATTCATTAAAAAGAAAAGCAACAAATGCATTTTTGTAATTTTATTAGTGAAAACAGAAAAGCATAATTCTAAATATATTTTTACATATAATATGAAGCATTCACCTTCACATTATATCAGCTTCACATTACATATTTCAAAATGTTTACAAATGACGTATACCATTTTATGACTGTTTGTTGCAATTTATTTTAATTAAACTTGTACCTTTAAACAATAGTTTAAACTGTAACTATACAAATCTAACCCAGCATGTGAGGATATTTTAATGTTAATTGAATTTTCTACTGAAATGAATTTTTGTATTTTTTATATTTTCTACTTGTCCACTACAATTTAAACAGATTATGTATGAAAGAGAACTCTTATACTTTATATAATATTTTAAAACATCATTAAAAATAGCAAAAAACGGGAACTGCTAAAGAATTTTGGCCATATATAGCTAATCTTAATCACTGACCAATGACGTAATTCAGTCCTTCTCTGGTTTATGACTTACATCTGACTATCATTAGTAAAGAAAGTTGACAATCTAGCAATGTCGATCATAAAAATTCCCGGAAAAAGAAATACCTGAAATGAATGAAAATAGAACACATATTTAAAAAAAAAAAAAAAAAAAAAAAAGAAATCAAACACAAAACACATAACAGGAATTAGATCAATTGTGAAGAAAAACATTATCTTATTATTACAATACATATTTCGTCTCTTTATTCGAATATAACATCTATTTACTTCAAATGTTTCAAAACTCCTCTTCAAAAGTATCAAATAAGGGTGATTTATCTTTTTCTTAATTTTTATCGAGCAAGAAATGTCCGAACATCATGTCATTGTGGCATCTCAGCTGATTGACTGCCTGACCCCACAAGCAGCAAATATGCCGCTAATTGAATTTGCGCGGCAAAGAAGACGTGATACGCATCTAGCCGATTTTCGATCTGGTTTCGTTTTTCTTTTTCATTCTTGTCGTTAATGGTAATGGAAAGTGGGAGATAAAAACGTTACAATGCTTATGAAGAAAGTATAAGATCCCTGTATTATATAAACATACTCTTGTTATAAGTAGTTAATCGTAATACCTAATTAAATTCTATATATCATTGATTGCTACGATGAATCCAGGACAAGACCCCTTAAAACCTAAAATTTTCTCCAATATTAAACTTCTCGTCTGTAACGGATGTAAAAACAAATTAATTGAAATGCTTATTAAAATGACAATAATTAATTACCAATACGTTTCCAAATTAACTGATTAAATTTGTTCTGTAGAGAAAATATGATAAGCATTTAGTAGAATTTAGAGCCGTCATTTTCAATCTTCTTTCACTCTACATTTATTTTATATAAGGGGTAGTTAACCATTTTATCCCTACCGCCTATTTTGTACCTCTTTTAAATAATAAAATTTTCTAACCACCCACCCATTCCACAGTAATATTATTGAATAAATTAAAAAAAAACAACTTAACAATATTTATAATGCAGAGTTATAGCAAGTTAAAACTTATAGTTACAAAGCATATTTCCATTTCAAAGTCTTTAAAAAGTCAATTAAATTAAAAAAAAAGAAAAGTTCCTTAGTATTGGACAAATCTATTGCTTACCATGAAAGCTGGAACGCCCACTAGTTTGTGGTAGTGACCAAGTTGATTACCACTGATTTATATCATTATTAATGATGGTAAACGGGAGATCGAAAGGCTACAATTAAAAATAACGCGGAGTAAAATCTGACACTAAAATATTTATATGTAAACTCCTTTAAAAAATGGTTAATTGCAATATTTTATTACATTAAATATAGCATTCATTGTTATTTTAAATTGAAGGCAATGACGCCATGAGCCTCACGATACCCTAGGCTAAAATATTTTTTATATGTAACTCATTGTATTTAATGAAAATGCGTGTATTTAATACTATGCACATTGTATTTAATACAATATTAATATAGTAATAACGCTACGTTGAAAAAAAATATAAAAAATAAATTCAAGCCCTGATACAATTCTTCCTGATTATTATGTAAAATGACCTCTTGAATCTGCATATGACACCCATTTTGCTCAATCACCCACCGTTTTGTCGGGATACCACCTCTCCCCCAAATTTTATCGCTGTTCGGTCATTTTATGGCCATGAATTTGATTTGAAGAATAAAAAAGAATTAATTTAACACTTAAAAACAATATATATATAATGTTTAATACATAATATTAATAAATGATTAAAAAAAAAATGTAATACATAATTTCAGTGGCAAATCCCCCCCCCCCACCCCAAAAAAAAAAAAAAAAAAAAAAAAAATCTCCTTGCCGCAAATAATCATATTTTAGAATTTTCTAACTCTGTAGCTCTTCAGAAGATATTTAACAATTAAAATATTCCTCCCCCCCCCCCCAATATATATATATATATATATATATATATCAAAGTTATAGCCGTAAAAATGATAAAAAAAAAGGGGTCGTCTCTAAAAAATGGTGGGAGATAGGGCAAAATAGGCGTCATATTCGGATTCAGGAGGTCATTTTACATAAGAATTTGCAAAAATGGTTTTGGGGGCAATTTCCATGCAGAGCAGTGTAATTAATAGCATATGCTGTTAATTGAATTCGTACGGTAAAAGAAATGTGATGAGCATTCAATCGATTTCTGAGTTGAGTTTGTAATTTTCAATCTACTTGTTTTAAAATTATAATGACTATTTATGTTCAATGTAGTATAGTTTAATCAGAGACAGGAAGATATGAACATTATAATCAAATGGACGGAATTATAATATGGGAAAACTTCGCTTCCTTAGCAGGATAAAAATTCCTGAACAGACTCTCTAGTATACATACTACAATATTTCCTACTGTTCCTGAGAATGTGAATTTTCAGTATTTACTTAGATTGTAAAGAGAAAAAAAAAAAAAAAAAAAAAAAAAAAAAGAAAAAGATGGCCTTAGACTTTTTATAACTTGTATTAGTCAACAATATATTGAATTTGAAATCCTTGTTACAAATTTATTAATTCAGTTTATGAAGTAAAAAGATATATATTTTTAGAAAGTACTCTTTTCTGTGCATGTATCTCATGTCTTTTTAAAATAATTATTATTTTATACATTGTAAAAGAAATTATTATATATATATATATACATATAGTATTCATGTGGTACTTTATTTTTTCTTACTTTTTAACTGGATTCTTAATTCCTGAATCACTTTTAATACATTTAATGGGTTCCTTCATCAATTTTCCCAGTCAATTGCTATAACGGTCCTTTTTACTCATGTGGGCGTAAGTAATTTAAATTGGTTTTGTCTCTTATTGGATCTAAATATGAGTCGCAACTTCTCTGTGATAGTTTTTGTACTGTGGTACAATCAGTTTTTTTTTTTTTTTTTTTTTTTGTGTTCGTTTGGCATGTATCTATTAAATGCTAGAATTTTAATGTTAAAATTTATTGATATCTAACATTTATATATATATATATAGTTAATATTACCTTATACGTAAAATTGTTATATGTATATATATATATATATATATATATATATATATATATATTCATATAAATTTTCAGATTATTTATAAACGTTTTGGAAAATTTTGGTATTAATGCAACTAGACTTTTTTCAATAATACTCATTCTTTCCTAGATCATTCATTCACTTCTCTCATTATCTTTTTATGTTTTTCTACAACTACTTTTTTCTTTCTTTTTGTTTTTAAGAATATATTGAAATAATTTTTAAGAAGTTATTGAAACTTATAAAGTAGTATCACAGATCGTCAAGATCAGCCTAAGTCCATGTTATTTTATGAAGGAAAATTATTTATAGAATTACATATTACTTAATGTATTAATTACCTAATGTATTTTAATTGTGTAAATATGAATCTATAAATCTTTGTGCACCATACAAATTTGTCCGGTTTTTAAAATGTAAATTATTATGAATTGCTTACAACCTTGAATACCTATGTGTCTCCATCCAGCAAAATCTTCACAATTTCGCTTATATTAAATAAGTACTGAAAAATAAAGGAAAATTTTCAAACCTGTTTTCATTGTTTTAAAATTCTTTTTATACGCATTGAATCCGTAATTGCGTAAGAACCATTCATTATTGACTAGAAAAGCCCCGGTTCGTGAACAAACTGAATTCCGAATGCGGTAAAATTTTCTAAATCAAAAATGTGATTGTTCCTACGGTAGATAATACTTAAAATTCAAAAGCTCAAGCTGTAAAACAAAATGTAACCAACATAGTTGCTTCTGTTTAAACTATAAATATTTTCTTTATTCTATTTCTTTAATTCTATTTCTTTAATCTATTTCTTATAAACATTTTATACAGATGTCACATGCATCACATAAACTCTTAATTTTTACACACTTTTAAAAGTAGTACGTAATTATATTTTTGCATAAAAATCAAAACATTAAAATCTTTTAACCGCTTTTTTTTCTTTTACTTTTTATTCACGATGTGATCTTATACTCGATGCGTCTACGCACAGAGTCCAAGGAAATCTCTTAGCCATTTATATATAAATACACTGAGAAAAAAAATATATACCGCTTTTATCTAGAACGAATAAATTGTCAGTTTCTAAGTCACTAAACTAGAAATATAGATTTCCGACTTATGCGTATAAGGCACGCCAATAAGCTGAATAGACGAAATGATCGAGAATGTCTAGTGTATACATTTCTAGATGGTGAAACAATATTCTGAATATTCTAAATATTCTGAATCCTTTGCATTGCGAGAAATTCTCACTTGATTATCTAGAATTGTGTCATATACCAAGATAAAACTCGCCTCTTGTATACACATCTATTTTCAGAGATTTTTAAACAAGTTTGATCTCGATAATATAGGCAAACGCTCTAGAATTCTAATAGAAGTTTCTAGAACTCGCTTTCAAAGGGGACTAGAATTTACAAGGATGACATGGAACTGTTTTTACTAGAGTCACAAACTAGTTTCTAGATGTCAGTTACAGAATTTTTTCTCAATGTAGATAATACGTGCAATGTTTAAAGATTTACTGTGATAATTATTGTTGCATACTGGTTTCAAGAAGATTTGTTAGTATGGTGAAACCAAAAATAAATACCCTTTAATATATTGCTTGAAAAAAAAAAAAAAATATATTATGAAGAGTTAAACTTTTATGTATAGGAGACTATTTATCGTATTACCTATAAAATAATATTACAAAATAATGAAAAATAAATAAATAGAAAAAAAAGTTAAGTGAAAATGTCGCAATTTAATTTATAGCAGAGATAAGAAATATTGTATGTCTTCACAGGTATAAACCATGTTCTTAAATCATTATTTATGAATATGATAGGGATTTTTCTTGCCTGACTTTCTTTAAAATTTCTTTAAAATTTATCTTTGTATTAAATATATGAAAAGTTCTTAAAATACAATTAAAAGAAGGACAAAACTTCACAAAACCAAACACAATAAGCATGCAATAAATGTATTGAGAATATATAATTATGTCTGATCATACTTCAATTGCATACCTGCCAATCATCTCATTAATAACCGTACAATTGTTAACGCCCTTTGAAAAAACGCCCCTTTTCTCTCATCACTTTCATTTTAGAGTAATTCTCTCCAAATGTTCTTGCAATAAAATAAGAATAAAATTATTTTAAAAAATGACTGGTGTGAAAAAAAAGGCGGGTACTAAAAATTGTACGGTTCATAATGAGATGGTTGGCAAATATGCAATTGGAAAAAAAAAGAGTAGGCACGAGTTTAACATGAAAGCAGAAATGCAGAGAAAATTAAATGAGTTGAAAATTAAAATTGTCTAATATTAATTTTTCTCTTAATTTCTATTGTGAATTGTTTTTTCATGAAGATTTTTTATATTGTAAAAACTCCGTAATTCTTGCTAATGATTTTTCTTCGATACTTTTCATTGTTGCTAGCTAGAAATTTTATTTGAAGATTTTTTGTCTCTATTTTTCTTATTTAATTTTTATATAGGGCGTTAAAAAAGTTTCGCAAGCTTGTTCATAAGTTTTATTATTATTATTATTAGCCTTAGAATAATTTAACTTTTGATGAAAATTATTTAAACCTTTGACTAGAATTTATTGAAATTTATTTTTCCGACTGAGTGAAAATAATGCGTGGACCGGGAGTCGAACCCCAGATAGGGGTTCGACTGGGGTTCGACTGCCGGTCCAGGCATTATTTTCACTCAGTCGGAAAAATAAATTTTAATAAATGATTTTCTTCCTAATCAGTTGATTGTGTGATTTTAATATATTGTATTTTGACTAGAATTCCGTGTTATTAAATGTAGCTTCTAACTGCGGTGGTAGATGAGAAATACCGAGTTCGATATCAGCTAGCGTTCGACAACCTAATTGTTCAGAGTTTTCATAATATTTTCTGAAAATCACGTAAATACGTGAATACCCCTTTTTAAAGAGACCATCACAGAGAGCAATCCGTCTAGGCCTAGGATCCACGCGCAGTTACACCAAAGAACCACGTATTGAAATATCTTTGGTTACACCATCTACATCAATATCTATCAACACCAGTTGCTGTGACATATCTGATCTATCGTTGCTTGCATGCTGCGAGTGCATTTGTGTAAAATTAAGCTACCTGAACTTTTACAAAATACTTTAGATAGGAAATGAGGTGACAATACTAGGATTATTCTCCGCCACGGCAGTACAATACGTGAACACATGACCAGGAAATCAGTGAACCTGCGATGGGAAGTTATCCTTCAGCTCAAGACCGTTTAACATAAGTAAAATTATTTTAAATTATGTCTAAGACATCAATATGGGGTTAACCTACAGAAATAATTCCAATTCATCGTTACAGCTCGAGATAATTAGCTTCCTATAATAGGACGCTGGGTGTTTTGTGGAATTTTAGGATAAATGGGATTCTCCTGTGTGACTTTCATAAAATATAACTGTCCTATAAATTGGACGCTGAGCGCTAACAGTTAAAAGATATGTTTCAGAAGTCTTGCCTAAGCCTCCTTAGTCAATCGTCTCATTCAGTGTTACTTATTGAGCTGCGTTCCATTTTTTCCTCTTTGAATGTTTTGAAGACCTACATACATGACAAAACATTTGATATTTACTGTACGAAATAATAGTGTAAAGGTAAGGTTCGTTAATTTTACCAATGTGCATTCACGACATGGAAAGTACATTAGACCACCTGCATCCTAGAGCTTAGAGGCTTCACTGAGTGACACGACCTGGTCAAACCTTCGTTTGACCATAAGGCAGAATATAATATATATGTTCTAGTTCTAACAAATATGTGTATAATATGTTCTAACAAACTTTCAGTGAAAACACTTGTGACTTATAAAACGTATCGTCAAATGTGTAAAACGTATTGAACTCTACTCCTATATTTTATTTTTATTTTCTTCTCTTATACAGATTTTAAGATTTTCTTTTTTCATATTGTATTTGTGACTACTTTTATTTTTGACTGACGAAGATTCGTGCTTAATCATTTTGACCCAAAACAAATGTTGCCTGTTTTCGTAAGTTATCTTGCTTGTCTACGAAGTTGCCCTTCCTTCATTCCAAATTACTTTTTCGGTACATTTTACTACAACACGGTTAAATGGAAAAATGTCTTGAAAACATGACAACTGGATTATGCAACAACAATGATGCGATTAGACAGTTATAAAACACAGTTAAACGTGTCACTCTTGGAATAGCTGTATTGTTATGAGATTTTGCAGTGATTTAAATACAAATGAAATCACTGGTTTTTTACACGAATACACATTGCTTGCTTTTCAAGCAACTCATCGTTCCATAGGCCTACTTCCTGGACTGTTTCTTTAGAAGACGCCCTACTTTTACTTTCATCTAAGAACTTTCTCAAGAAATTTATTCTAGGCTACAATGAATTAACTACGTGACACATTAAGGGGAATTCATCATTCTCACATTCGTGCTGTCAGATGATTACAATCTGTTGCTCTATACACTCGCTATAGAAGGGTTTAAATGACCAACTATGAAGTAACATAGCATTCCTTGATGAACTAATTAAACTTCCCTAACGAACTTTATCTTAAAGCACTCATTAAATTTACGCTTTTTTTTTTTTTACGGTATTGTTTTAGTATATTCAGAGATATTTAGAAACAATATAATAAGTTTACGCCTTGACCTACATGTTCTATAATGGGGTAATAAATTAAGTTTTTATTTCTGTGAAAAACAAAAAAAAAAAAAATATCATCTAGGACAAGTTCAGTACATCCATTGAAATATATATTTAAGAATTTGTAATCTGTAATCAAAACACGTTAACCTATGAACTTGTTACAATTTTCCTTGAAAATATGAATCTGCAATAATTTACTAGTAACTCTAATTCAGAAATCCATTTATTGTAGAATGTTTACAGTTTTTAATTTTTAAGCAAAAAGATTTTCAATTATTATTAATTTGAATAGAAAATGTTATACATTAACGAGATGGTGGTGTTAGGATTAATGCCAATTGACTGCACTAGGATCCTTGGCCTGAGAGTCTTTTTAAGGATTTCTAGCCCGTATTCACGCAAGTTTCTGAGAAAAACACGGAATATTTAGAACGGCTAGTCCGACGAGCGCTACCTGGGATTGAACCCGGCACCTCACTCTACCAGCTTCAAGAAAAGATCTCTCAGCCGCTGGTGAGCCTATATATTAATGAGGAAGAATAGTTGTGCCAACCCATAAAAGTATCTGAAAAAATACATTAATAAGAAATCCATAAAAGTACGAAATCCATTTTAATCATTTGAATATGGAAAGTTTTATTTATTTATTTACTTATTATTATTTTTTTTAATTTAAAGGAAAAAGAAGGTATTTGTAAATATCTCAGAGGCATATACATTCTCATAAACAATATGAAAACTTGAAGAGAGATTTATATAAATATTATTGCTAGACAGATTTTGGTACTATCAGAAAATTGATTCCCTTTAATCAGTTTACCGATTTTGAACGACCTAATTCCATTTTTATTGTTTTGCCCTTCCGTCCCCCCCTTCCCGCCCCTCCTAATAACTTTACGCTTTCGAAAATATCCTCATTCGACTTGCAGGCCTCTTAAACCTATCTGTACCAATTTTGAACGGTCTAACTGTATTTCTATCTTTCTTCCCATAGCCCCCTCCCCCACTCTCGCCCCGCCTGGGACGAATTTCTAAAATTCCAGAAATCAGTTTTTAGGTATATATGTGAGCTGTATTGTAGCGCAAAAATGTCATATATATATATATATATATATATATATATATATTGCGATATAAAGGATTATTTTAAATCATGTTTTGCCCCCTTCCCCTCCCCCTCTTGGGAGCTAAATTTCTTAAATTCCAGAAATTAGTTTTTAAGTATTTGTAATAGCTATATTTTAGAGCAAAAATTGACACGTATATCCGTTTTTTTTTTTTTTTTTTGTTTTTTTGTTTGTTTGTTTGAGATATATAGGATTATATGAAATCACGTTTTGTGCATATGAAATAAAGTTTTGACCCCTCCTACCTCCTTGGGGACTAAATTTCTAAAATTTCAGAAATTAGATTTTAGATATTTGTATTAGCTATAATTTAAAGCAAAAAATGTTACGGATATCTGTTTTTTTGTTTGAGATATGAAGGATTTTGTGAAATCACGTTCCTCCCCCCCCCCCCCCCCCTTGAGGGTCGAATTTTGTAAAATCGCTTCTTAATGGATCTCTACGTCATAGAAGGATTCTTAATGGATCTCTACGTCATCATTGTCACAAAATTTCATGCTTCTAGGTCCAGGGGTTTGGTCTGGTCGATGAGGAATCACTCAGTCATTCACTCACTCAGAACAAACGATTTTATATATATAGATATATGTCAAATTTCTACTGAGCTGTGCTAACATTTATTTGCATCTAATAAACTATTTACAAAGAGATTAGTATTTTTAATTTTGGCATACCAATCATCGTCTTAACTTCCTATGGTAGCAATTAAAGCATTAAAAAGCTACCCACTCATATACAGCCTAAAAATGAACACAAGAAGAACAAGAAAAGTCCAGTACGTAGAATCGCTCTTTACGTATCCTTCCCTAAGCAGTTTTGGCAGTCAAAATTAAGATAATGTCGAAATCAAGGAAGCTGATTTCAAACATTATTTTAATCATGTTTTTAATAGGGTATACATTAGGGTATAGCTGTCAATATTTTAATTTATTCCGGAGTACTTTTAGCCCCACCTTTATTTCGCACCACTTTATATAGAGAAAATTTTTCTCTAATATATAACTTCGATCAATTACGAAAACATTACTTAAAAAAAATAAGTGGTACGAAATAAAGGCGGGGCTAAAAGCACTCCGGAATAAATTAAAATATTGGCAGCTATGCATTAGGGTACTATACATTTTGAAACTAATTTTTAAGAAATATTACTTTGAATGTTATGATTGAAATACGATTTTGGTACATATTGTGAATATGTATAATCTGGAAAAATCGCTAATCCGACAACGTTTATTTCCCACCGATGCCAGATTATTGATACTTTGCCATGGTAAGCTCAAGACGATTTACGCATTACAAGCTATGGTCGATAAATGGTGTTTTCTACAGTAAAGAAAGAAACAAAAACGCCTTTCTTTCAGGCAAGTTATAACAACTTAACCTCACTCACTCATAATTTAATCTCAGTCACTGAATATACTGGTAAAAATAATAAATTATGTGACTATAAGTATCAAGGACGCTGCTCTTTCACAAAATATGTCAGAATATAAACTTTCATCGTTCTACCTAACACACTGAAGAAAGCTGTGATATCTGACAGGTTTTCCAGATGTAACAAATGCTAGATACAATTGTCCGATATTGCCTGACCTTTCCTTACATCAAATATTAACTCTGATTTATAAAGGCTTTTTGATTATATTTATCTAACTGTGATTATTATCTGTAATTGAGGTGCAAACATTCAAACCGTGTTTTCACCAAAGATTTTTCTTTGAACTTAACATAAAAGTAGTATGTCTACAATCTACATATCTTTCTAGGCATGACTACATATTTTCCTAATACCTAGTTAAGCTATTTTTTAATTTTTTAATTTTTGTGTTGTCTGAAAAACTGCATTCGAAGGAGAAAACACAGTTTGAATATTTGCTCCTCAATTGTATTTTAAGGGGGTATCCTGATTTACACCCATGAATTTAGGCGTTTTGTCGAGGTCAAAAAAAAAAAAAAAAGAAAAAGAAATAAAGAGAAAATCTTTTTTTCATTTCTTATTCTTTTTACAAGATATTTATTAATATCTTTAAAATATACAAAAAAAAAAAAAAAAAAAAATTAAATTAATTAATAAATAAAAAAAAATCCGAATAATAATGAAAAAAAAATTAAAGTTATAATCTAATATAGTGAAATAAATAAATAAGTGAGTAAAATAATAATAATAATAATAATAATAATAAAAGTGGGAATAGGGATTTTGGTCGACACTACTACAGCCCTTCTGGTCACCTGAAATAAAATTTAATAATCTGCTGAGTCACTCGCACGACTTTCTCTTACCCTGAAACTTAATAGTATACAGGTTTGAGATTAAGAGGTAAGATACCGAGTACTGTTATGTAAACCTATGCTAAAACATTTCAAATTAGGCTTCAGAAGAATTTTATATGATAATAAGTTCTGTGTGAGGGGGGGGGGGGCTCCCTCGTCTCATTACTGCACCTACATTTATATAGAATTTAAATCTGTTATTAAAATTAGAAGTTCACTTAAAATTATTCAGGCAACTTTCACACGCAACATTCCTTGGAACATATTAGCCTTGATGAAACTTTTCCCGCAACAAACTTATATTAATTTGAAAATACAACTTTTGGATCTCCTGAAATTATTTGTTTTTAAGTTACTCTAAGACACACAGACAAAGATCAAATGTTAAAAAACTTGACTTCGGTAGTCAGGAAGCCTCAAAACGTACAAACTGAAATACACTTCCACCGATTTTCAACTATTGTCGCACTATAATCTAGTTCTATTGTGTAGCCCTGTAAACGAACAGTGAATAATATCCTTCCCATATTCTGCATCAGACATGTTTTATGCATATAAAAAATATATAATTAATTTCATTTGGTTTAGTGTAGTCTATAGATGTTAAACTCTACTTACCTGCAATTTTTCCCACAGACGTAATGTATTTGAATTCTCTTGATTGTCCCTGTACATGAACCATTTGCTTGATCTCAACAAAACGTTTAGTGTAGCATCCCTATATCATACACATTTAGAATACCAAGTTTGTACTCTCTGCTATAAATTGCTTTTGAGATATGCTGATAACCAACAGACAGACACACACACACACACACACACAGACCAATCGCTAAAAACATGTTTTTTGGATTCAGGGATCTCGAAACGTGTAAATATAACAAAAACTCAATTTTGAAAATTTGACCCAAAAAACAATACTTTCTCAACTTTATAGGTAAGAGAAAGTAAAAAAGTAGTTTCAAGAAAAAGCTTCATTTAGAGCTAAATTTACATGAACTTTTTTTTTTTTTTTCCTTCTAAACTAGAATAATCTTTTAAGCAATGCTGGCTATTACTTTATATATCTTATGTTAGGACATTAATTTCCAAAAATCATGCATAATTATTTCCATGGAATCTGTCGGTGATTGAGGACTAAATTAATGGTCAGACAAGTTCTACTTATCTTATTTTCTATCTATTCAACTCTTTTTAGATTTACTTTTAAAATGCATCTAATCTGGAAATAATAGTTCTTATGGTCTTATTTTTAAAATTATTTTAGTCATTATGCAGAATTATTCTTAGTAATGGAGTTCATTAAACTCGTATATATTTGTATTCACATTTATTTCGTATTTTAAATCCATTTAACCCCAATATATTTAACCCTAAAATATATTGAATTTTGTATCAATAGTTCTTTCATCATATTTTACTATTATTATTACTAGCAGGCTTTGCCCGCTTCGCTGGACATTAAACTTAAACGAGTTGTCAAAATCCCATATCTTTATTAGTAACCTAAGTTTTCGCTGTGATTGGTAGAGGTTTTCTCGCTCGAAACGTGAAGAGTCTGGGTCCCCACTGCCTTCGGCAGCAACTTACCCACTTCTTACTTCCGCTTCCTCAGCGGGTGAGTTCGAAGTTTTGCAAAATCCCACTAATGTACACAATGCGTACACTTAATCAATATCAACACACCAAAATTCGCCATTCTAAGATAATTCAAAGCGAATTCAAACGGAAAAACAGGTTTTTACACATGTTTATTGCTCTCCGACTCCGAGAAGGGGGGGGGGGGATTTCGAATTTCGTGAAATCCAGTTACAGTAAGAGCCGGATGCATACAAACAATTTATGCACCAAATTTCGTGACCACAGAAGTCTTTAATAGAAAATATTATAAATTAATAAATATAAAAAGCACAGCTTTAATATGGGACCCCTTTGGTGACTTTAAATACTTTAAGCCACTTTTGCGATGAACTGAATTGGCTATCTCAATTGTGCAATTAAAGATCTTGGCGAGAAATGTCCGAGCTACTTCGGTGCCGAATTTCAAATTTTGCCAAAGGGATCCGATACTAAAGCTGTTCCAAACACAAAATAAATAAATAAATAAAATAAAATAAAATAAAATAAAAACTCTTTTCTGATATTTACAAAATAAAAATAAAAAATCTTAATAAAATCCAAATAATAATCATTTACAATTAAGGGGAGAACATAAAAGAACCTCATAATGTACATAATGACAACAAAACTGTTTTACTGCAGGAAAGAAAAGTACTGCTTAATTAAATAAAAATATAAAACTAATGCCAAATATCTCTATGAAAATATTTATCCACATACAAATTCCTGATTTAAAAAAAAAAAAAAAAAAAATCACCAACTTTTGTAGGCATTTTTCTCTCTAATTTTTATTATTATTCACGTGAAATTAAAAATATTTCATTTTATTTCTGGAAAATAAAAAAATATATAAATGCGTGTATATAAATATAAAACCTTCTACCGAATCTGGGTTGAAAACGGAAAAAGGGTAAAATAAATTAGAAATAGCAGACCTATATTTATAAATCTGATACCAAATGAAAGGGTCTATTTTTCTGAATCCAGGGGTGCAAACAATTTTTCGATGCGACAATTAGATTTTTAAAAAATAACTAAAGTATGAAATTTAAGTGGCAACGGAAAAACGGAAAAAGGGAAAAATAAATTAGAAATATCAGGCCTATCGTTACAAATTCAGTACCAAATGAAAGGGGTGATTTTTCTGAATCCTGGAGTGTAAACAGTTTTTCGATACGGCAATCAGATCTTAATTTAGATAGCAACACTTCATTTCAATCTTTTCATAATTTGTAGTGCGAATCACGCGAATAAAAAAGTCTTTAACTTAAAAATTTATTTTTATATTTTATTTTTCCATTCATAGCGTTTTAGTGAAAAAATATTTATGGCACATGCGCAGCCATTTTTTACCCACAATTCAAACACTAATCACAATTTTGAAAATTTCTATAGACATAATTTTAAGTTGGGTGAAGACCTAAGTTTCTGCCAAGCGCCGTTGAATTCCGTCCAGCCGTTCTCGAGTGATGCCCGGACAAACGTGTTTTAGTCTTTTACCCCCATGGGGGAACGGGGTGGAATTTCTGAAAAGTTGATAGATATAATTTTAAGTTGGGTGAAGACCTAAATTCTTGCCAAGCGACGTTGAATTCCGTCCAGCCGTTCTCAAGTGATGCCCGGACAAAAAAAGCGACATACAGACATGATGACACACACACACGCACACAAAACGCACACACACAGGCAAAATTTTTTGAAGTATTTTCGGCTTTCTTGGTGTTTGAAACGTAAAGATATCGCAAAATTTTTCGATTCCGACAAATTTACAGACAAAAGTCTGATTTTATTAATATAGATTATTATTACTATTATTATTTTCAATTTATTTTGGTCAGTTTGTAGCATAATACTTACTAGAGGTTATATTAAAGATTTATTTACCACGCAGTTTCTCACAAATGTTAAAAAAAGTATGAATGGTATTTGCAAGATGAACTCATAATTTTATTAAATTGTTTTTGTAACTAACAGACATTAAAAAAGAAAAAAAAAAAATCTTAAGTGTGTGCTTTGGACAGACAAATACTGTGTATATTTTTCCAGAAATGGTATTTTTCATTTTAAAGAACTAAAATTTTTGTAAACAAACTGTCAAAAATACACAACAACTGATTCGGTTGGAACTAATTAAATACATTCCCTCGTCAAGTGATAAAATGGCAAGATGATAGCATGTAAACTTTCCAAACTTTGCTGCTTTTGTACGGCCATCGTACTTAATCTTTATTTTCGTATTGGAGTCGGATTAGCACTATTGAGCATGGGCCAGACCTACTGCAATTTATTAAAAATTAGAGAATAAAAAAATGTTCTTTACGTCTTATTAACAGCAACCTTTTAGCGCCTGCATAGTCTCAGTGGTAACTCTTTTCCATCGTCATGCCTTTCATTTGAGAATCATACAAGGCCGTAGACATAAAATTTTTTGGAGGACGTTTAAACTTTAATACATAATGTTAAGTGTTAAAAATGAAATATAATTAATTTTTTTTTTGACAAATCTGTGGCATTTTCGGATGGCAAGGGGACGGGGGGGGGGGGAGTTTGAATGACCAGTCTTTTCCCTGGCTATTCTCTCTTGGAATCAACTGTGTTGGTTTACTGCTATAACATCCGTGAACGAACAGTGCATTTTATCATCGCCCTGTACATTGCTTATATGTTTTTATTACTTTCTCTTACTCATATATATGTTAGAGAAAATATTGTTTTTGGGTCAAATTTACGAAATTGAGTTTTCATTATATTTACACGTTCTGAGGTCCCCTGGATCTAAAAATCATGTTTTTAGCGGTTGGTCTGTGTGTGTCTGTTTGTCTGTGTGTCTGTCGCTGTGTGTGTATGTCTCAAGAATAAATGACAGTAGGAAGTCCAAACGTAGTATTCTAAATGTGTATCATATAGGGATGCTACACTAAACTTTTCGTTGAGATCAAGAAAATGGTTCGTGTACAGGGACACCCAAGAGAATTCAAATATATTACGTCTATGGAGGAAATTGCAGGTAAGTAGAGTTTAAAAATCTATAGACTGCACTAAATCACATGAAACGAATAGAAAATTTTTATATGCGTAAAAACATGTTTCCTGTAAAATATTGTATGAAAATCATTCGTTGTTGTTCGTTTACAGGGCCACACAAAAGAACTAGATTATAGTGTGAGAATACTTGAAAATTGATGGAAGTGTATTTCAGGTTGCGCCGTTTGTTATTAATTTAAGATTATATTTATTTGCACCATGTGGTTTGTACATATTCTTCAGAAGATATACAGGGCTACGAATATTTAAGCCATAACATTCATTTTTATTAACCAAAACTAAATTCAAAACCGATGTACAATCGATAAATAGATTATAAGACTTCTTCACACACCATAAATTTTAAGCCTGCACAACCGGTTTCGAAAGGACGTAGCCTTTCTTTATGAGGTGCAAAAAACATGTGCTACTGCCTTGGAGGCAAAAGCAAAACTTTCTTGCTTTTGCCTCCAAGGCAGTAGCACGTGTTTTTTTTTGCACGTGATAAAGAAAGGCTACGTCCTTTCGAAACCGGTTGTGCAGGCTTAAAATTTATGGTGTGTGAAGAAGTCTTATAATCTATTTATTAATTTTTATTGTTAGTGGAAGTGTTTTACTATAATATTTTACCATGTCCAGGAAAGCTTATAGAAATTGAAGTTAATTCCTCATAGGTGTATGGTAAAAATTGCATTTTTTTAAGATAAATATCCATCGCATGCTTTTTAAAAATATTTACACGTTTTGAGGTTTCCTGAATACCGAAGTTAAGTTTTTAACGTTTGATCTTTTTCTCTGTTTCTTAGAGTAAGTTAAAAACAAATAATTTCAGGCGATCCAAATGTTGTGTTTTGACGTTAAACGTTTGTTTCTAGAAAAGTTTGTTCAAGATTGATAAGTTTCAAGGAATGTTGCGTGTGTTCTGAATATTTTTGAATGAACTTTTGAATTTAATAACAGATTTGAATCCTATATAAATGTACGTACAATAATGAAATGGGGTATTGAGGCCCCATCACACAGAATTATTTGTCAAATAAAGCTATTCCGAAGCCTAATTTCAATTGTTTTAACATAGGTTTATGTAATTCAACTCGTTATCTTACCCCTTAATCTCCAACCTGTATTTATAGCATTAAATTTCAGGGTAAAATAAAGTCGTGGGAGCGACTTCAGACTATTTTTTATTGTGCAAGACAACTTTCTGTGCCTTTCACTTCATTTTCTCCTGTTGTTACAAACTCATATAAGAATGAAATAAATTTCATCTGTGTTAAATCCATATTACTTAGACAAAGAAAATATTACATGCTGAATTAAACGAAGATGTAAAGCTTCCATAAATTATAAAAGAAAAAAATCTGGAGTGACTCCACTCGACTTTCCGAACATTGAGTAATTAACAGTTTTATAGATAAAGTAAAGAAAGAGGAGTTGTTAAATAAACAAAAGAGAGAAAACCATAATAGAGTGTTTGAGTATTTTTCTCCATATATTACACGATGTTTTATTTAACGCTACTGAACTATGAGCCCATAGATCATAATAATAAAGAATTTTTCGTTGTGTCCCCTATAAATGCTAGATTCACCAAAATGCTTATAGTTAGTGCAACAGTGATTTATAATATTCATATAAATTTTCAGCTCAATTGAATAAGGCGTTTAGATGCTATCGCACTTTTAAAAATTGGGTCCCATAGGCCATAATGATAAAGAATTTTTCTTTGTGCCCCTGTAAAAAAACTGTAAGTGCTAAATTCACCAAAATCTATACAGTGCGTGCACCTGTGACCTATAACATGTGTAAAAATTTTTTGCTCAGATTAATAAAGCGTTTAGACGCTATCGCACTTTTCAAAATTTGGCCCCATAGGCCATAATGATAATTAATTTTTCCTGGTGTCCCTGTAAAAAAACTATAAGTGCTAGATTCACCAAAATCTATAGGGTTCGTACTATGATGACTTACAATATACGTACCAAGTTTCAGCTTATTCTAACAAAGCGTTTAGACGCTAGCGTGTTCACTCACAGACATACACACATACATACATACATCATCGTAAAAATAGTGAAAACGAACTCAGGGGACCTCGAAACGTACAGAAACATCAAAATCTCACATTCGGATTTTTGACATGATTACAATACTTTCCTCACTATAGTGTTCGGAAAGTAAAAAACTCATGACAATTGTTTTGGTCTAATTAAAACCACGACGATCAGACGAACATAGTAGGCACGAGCGCACCAAACAAAGCTGCAATGCACAAAAATGAAATAGGGGACGAGTTAAAATAAATAAAACTGAAAATCATTACACATATTGATGTAAGAAGTATTACAAAGAAGAAATAGGGGGAAAAAATTAAAATATATTATTAAAAAAATGGGACAGACTGAAAAGAAAAAAAAGAAAAGTCAAATCAACAAGTAAAAGAAAATTATGTTAGTAAATTCCAAGCATCAGATATGGAAGGCGTTGGAGAAATTTCATTAATAAAATTTTTCGAGTTTTTAAAGATGCTTCTTGCAAATTCAAATGAAAAGGGGGGATAAGAGAAGAAATGATGTTAGCTTTAGAAAAGTCAAAACAATGACCATGAGAGCGGCAGTTTGAAGCAGTAAATGAGTTGAAGATTTCTTCATTACGAACATTCCATCAGTGGTCATTTGTTCTATAGTTCAAACGCTTTCTAGTGTGTACAATATAACCTAAATTTAGGCGACCAGATTTTTAATTGAATTTGAGGACAAATATGACAATGTTCCCGAATTTCGAGGGGGGGGGGGAATAATAATAAATAATTAAATAAATAAAATAAATACGTCACCATAATGTAAAATTTTAGTAATTTTTATGTATAAAATGCTTAAAAGAACTTATTTCAGCTTATTTACGATACATATAATAAATTATTAAAATAAAATTTTAATAATTTTATAACCGGCACCCTCAAATGTGTTCTAATTTTTAGGGATCTAATTTTTCGAAGACTGTTCTCAAGATTCGGAGGACAATTGGTCACCTTACCTAAATTATGTGTTAAGCAAGGGATGAAATAAGCGCCAGATCGTTTCTCACCAGTAGCTACACGATCTTTAAAAGAAGAGAACTTAATTTTGCTTGTAAATGACTTTAAATTCAAGATGTGAAAGAATTTTAGGCCTTTTAAAAGATCGACTCTATATACAAAAGAGCGACTGTATAATTATATTGAAAATTTTTGACTCTTTCATTGTAACTCTATTTATTGGAAACCCTGTGTGTTATCTGCAGATATACGGACGCTGCTAAAACATACGATTTTGAAAGTCAATATGGAAGTGAAGAAATGATTACAGAGTTTAATTTAAATTGGTATAACACTTGTTTGTAACTCCCATCCTTATGCCTCAGTTTTCGGATGGTCCATTTTCATCGCATTAAAACCTCAGTCACGAAGTCGCTCGCTCGTAAATTTTCGAAGACCTTTTTATAACTGCAGTTAAATGTGTATTTAACGAGAGACAAAGACACTAAAACTGAAATGTCTCCTCTTTCAGTCTTATAGTTCGACCATCACAATTACTTTAACAGAAGAAATATTTCTTTTCTGCCACCTTATGATAGATATCTTACAATAGCGGAAAAAATAAATAAAGAAGAAGAAGAAGAAAAGAAAAGTTTTGGTACTTATATTTTCTTTTAATCGCATAACAAAGCATTAGATTTATCATTTTAAAAAATATTCGGGTTATTTCTTGATATTTTTACACGTTTTTGATATTTTCATTATGTAATATTTTTACACGTTTGATGTTTTCAGCAGTTAAATTTGCTTATTTTTATAAAACATCTTCAAATCAGATATGCAAAAAAATTTGTAAGTTGTTGCTGAAATACTAATGCACGAAGTTCGGGCAACTTGATAATTAGTTAGTGGCACTGTTTTGTTGATATCTATATCTTAACATCTAACGCATACAATTGTACAATGTTTTACGTGAAACAATAGTCCATTTAACTATAGCATGTATCTACAAAATGTACCCTTGGTATGCAAACATCTCTGATTTTTTCCTATACGATATCTCAGACCTAGATTCATATGAAACTAGATGTATAGTATGAATAACATGTAAAATTGTTTCTATTCATTTTTGCAAGCAAACTAAAAAACGCGCTCAGGTTTCGACTTGTGTCAGATTATCTCTTTTATTTATTTATTTTTCATGACCTCCAATACATTTAATTTCTTTCTTTATAATTTTTCTTTCCTTTATAACAGTTTCCTACCACAAAATGTCGAAGTTATAAGTCTCAAAAATAGTTGTTAATTAATTACATATTATAAATAAATTTTAAAGCTAAAAATCGATTTATTTATTTATTTATTATTTGAATTGCTTAGAATGATAAGTATATAAGAGAGAATCTTTATATTTTTATCAATTTCTTAAAACAGTCTTATGTTAAAAAATTACCTTGTTTAATTATGTAACAGTTCTTAAATTGTTTCAGATATTCTGATACATGAACTGATGTATTAAAAAATGGATTCTTTAAACCAGCAATTCCCAAACTGTGAGATGAAACCCCTTCCCCTATAGGGGTGAGCCATAATAACACTAATTGCGGGACGAGAACATATCGAAAACAAAATATTATTTTAAAAAAATGACCTAATTTTCTGAAAATAAAAGAAAATACATTCTGACATAAATAAAAAATAATAATACGCATTATTTTCACTGATATAACATATTTATAAATAGAATTGTGACAATTTTGCACAATGTGTTTGATGAGAGGGACTTGCGATAAAATTTATCATTGAAAATTGGTTCGTAAATACAAAAAGCTTGAGAAATACTGCCTTAAACGCAATTTAAAAACCAGGAAGTTTTTTTTTTTTTTTTTTTTTTTTTTTAAATGTTTTAATACTATAAATAAACTAATTAGTTGTAGGGCACAAAGGCACCCGTTGAAAAATGATCATTTCATTTTATTTATTTCTCACTTCAATTAATTCATTTGCTAGCAAGCCCGTGCGAAAATTTCGCACTTTATTGATCTCTTCGTTACCTTTAAAATTTTAAAATTATTAATATTATTTTATAGACATCATTTTTTCATGTGCATGAGCACATTTAATATTATATATACAATTAAAAATTTAAATGTCTATTTTAAAGCTATGTCTATGTTCATATTTTAATTAATTTTTAAAAAATCTAATCAAAAATTTGTTACAAATAAGGTACCAAATAAAACGGGAAATTTTTCTGAATCCGTCGGATTAAACAGCTTGTCGATCGGACCATTAGATTTTTTAAAATTAACTATAGTATCAAAATTAGGCGGCAACTTGCGTTTACACTCAGACAGAGTCCAAGGAAATCTCTCAGCCTTTCTAAGCGTGACAGAGTCAGTCAGTCAGTGATGAGCGTAACTATATAGGCTGATTTAAAATATTTGTTATAAGTATATCATAAATAAAAGTTTTCAAGCTACATAAGTTAAGTTAGGAATTGATATGTTTGAGATTATTTATTCTTAAAAGTATTGCCATTGAATCTTATTTTAGTTATCTTTTCGCTATAAATAAAAAGTAAATAAATTTTCTGATTATTTAATCTCATTTTTACACAAGGATAAAAATCTTTAAAAATTAAAATCGTTGTAATCAAATGCTATTAAATCTAAAGTTTCTTCTTAATATTTTAGTCTTCATTATTTAAGATTAGCATGGCGAGACATTTTAGTTTTACTTCGATAATGGCTTTAATTTTAAATTATTCCGCATCATCATCTTTGTATTATAGAAAAATATTGAGTAAAGTTAAAAAAAAAAATAATAATAATAACTAGATTTCTTTTGATGATCTTAATTTTTGTTTTTAAATTTCTTTTCAATAAATTCATTTATAACTCTTTCAACCCCATATGCAGATGGCTGACAAAATAATGTGAACACTTTTACGTTCCGTCAAATATTTTCAAAAGTTCTTTAGGAATCATCTTGAAACTTTGGTAGTGTACAGAATATGTTATCCTCATATTTTAACATGTTTCTATTAACTTCGATTCTTATTTGTTTGTTTGTTTGTGTGTTTGTCAGGGTCAAATCTTGCAATCGATTTTTAACTAACTTCCCGACTACCTAGATTTGAAATTTTCAGGACAGCTCACAACACGGTGACAATACATTTTTTTAATAATTTTAGTCAACTATTTCAGGTCCCGCTGCCTTCGGCAGCGTTTATATGATTCGATAGAAAATTTATTTAACTAACTTCCCGACTAGCTAGACATTTGAAACTTTCAGAATAGTTTAGAACACGGCGAAAATGCAATTTTTAAATATTTTTACCCAACTGCTTCGGGTTCCTGCTGCCTTCGACAGCGTTACCAGTACAAAGCTTGCAATCGATTTTTCACTAACTTCCCGACTAGCTAAATATTTGAAACTTTCAGGATAGTTCAGAACACGGTGAAAATACATTTTTTTAATACCTTTAGCCAACTGTTTTGGGTTCCTGCTGCCTTCGGCAGCGTTATCAGTACAAAGCTTGCAATCGATTTTTCACTAACTTCCCGACTAGCTAGAGATTTGAAACTTTCAGGATAGTTCAGAACACGGTGAAAATACATTTTTTTAATACCTTTAGCCAATTGTTTCGGGTTCCTGCTGCCTTCGACAGCGTTACCAGTACAAAGCTAGCAATCGATTTTTCACTAACTTCCCGACTAGCTAGATATTTGAAACTTTCAGGATAGCTCAGAACACGGTGACAATACTTTTTTTAATACTTTTAGTCAACTGCTTCAGGTCCCTACTGCCTCCGGCAGCGTTTATATGATTCGACAGAAAATTTATTTAACTAACTTCCTGACTATCTAGACATTTGAAACTTTCAGAATAGTTCAGAACACTGCGAAAATGCATTTTAAAAATATTTTTAACCAACTGTTTAGGGTTCCTGCTGCCTTCGGCAGCGTTACCAGTACAAAGCTTGCAATCGATTTTTCACGAAATTCCCGACTAGCTGGATATTTGAAACTTTCAGGATAGCTCAGAACACGGTGATAATACATTTTTTTTATACTTTTAGTCAACTGTTTCGGGTCCCTATTGTATTCGAAAGCGTTTATATGATTCAACAGAAAATTTATTTAACTAATTTCCCCAGTCTAGACATTTGAAACTTTCAGAATAGTTCAGAATACGGTGAAAATGCATTTCAAAAATATTTTTAACCAATTGCTTCGGGACCCTGCTGCCTTCGGCAGCGTTACCAGTACAAAGCTTGCAATCAACTTTTAACTAACTTCTCGGCTAGATAGCCATTTGAAACTTTTGTAATAGCTTAAAACACGATAGCAAGGAATTTTTTTAATTTTTTTATCCAATTTTTCTGGGTTCTCGCTGCCTTCAGTAGCGTTTATATGATTCAACAGAAAATTTAAAAACATGGTGCATAAAAGTTCTTTTTATCTTGTAATTATTTCAGTAAAAGTTGTGTCATGAAAAGGAAAAGGGGACCAGTAAAAAAATTAAACAAAAATCAAAATGTTTTGGATCATCCTGTAAAAGGTAATGCTTTAAATGCGATTTGGCTGCAACATGTAATTATGAAGACTTTTCTCATTATCTGTATAAAATTTTATGAGGCTACCACCTATATTCATGGAGATATATCGGTTTCTTTAAAAAATTGCAAGACAATTTAAAATTTTCAAATTATAATACATAGGGTATTAGACCCAGTGTAAGACAATTTTCAGGAAATATGCCACACTACATTAAACACAGCATGCAGCAATCAGAATGAAAAAATGTTAAATATCTTACAAAATACGAGAACTTTTACTAAATAAATTTTAACTACGCATGCGCAAGATTTATGAAAATTTCATTTCCATAATTTAATAGCCAAAGGAGCAACTTATATGAAAACCCCAAACAAATATCATGTAAATTCAAAATGTTACGAGAGATAGAATGAACAGAATTTCAGCTCTCTCAAAATAAAACTAAACTGTAAGGGGTTTCACTCACATTTTTACCAATGCCCATTCAATCAGTGCCCAATGATATTACAGTGTTCTCACTGATTGTAAATAAATATCGATAAAACCCACTAACACCTTTCGTTTTTTTTTAAGAATTTAAATTCTGTTCATTCTATCTCTCGAAACGTTTTGAATATACATGATATTTGTTTGGGATTTTCATATGAGTTGCTCAATACTTTTGGCTATTAAATTATGCAAATGAAATTTTTATTAAGCTTGCGCATGCGTAGTTAAAAATTATTTAGTAAAAGTGGTCGTATTTCGTAAGATATTTAACATTTTTGCATTCTGACAGCTCCATATGCTGTGTCTAAGTTGTATTCCGTATTTCCTGAAAATGGCTTTGCACATGGTCATATACCCTACGTGTTATAATTAAAAAAGTGGAAATTGTTTTTACCATTTTTTGAAGAAATCGTTTTATCTCCATGAATATATGTGGTAGCCACATAAAATTTTATACAGATAAAAGTCCTCATAATCACATGCTACAGCCAAAACGCATTTAAAATATTACCTTTTACAGGGTGATTCAAAACATTTTGTTTCTTTTTAAATTATTTTAAAGCTTCTTTTTTTTTTTTTTTTTTTTTTTTAACCATATGTCTTGTGTATGTAACTGAACCTATATGTGCATCGAACATTTTAGTTCTGAATTAAAGCATCAGTTACAAGTAAATAAATAAAAATAAAAATAAAACTTGCAATTTACATGTATTTTTGTCTACGTAGCTAAGTATTTCCGAAATTTGGAACCCAAGAAATGTAAATTTAATGTTTAAAATTCTTTTTAAAATTTATGTTTGAGGAACTGTGTAGCATGAAATTATTTTTTAAATATTATATAGGTTAGGTCATTCTGTAATAACTAAGGTATTTTTAACGACATCGATGTTTGATAATTTCCATCATCGCTAGTCCCCTTAAACAAGATATATTTTTGACAACTGTGTTAAATGGAGAAAACGAAAGTGTTCAACAAGCGTGTATGAAATGCAAATAAAAAGCAAATTCCAAAACAACGCTTGTGTACATTTTAGATCCCAACTAGTAACTACCACAGAAAAATTGGGTCAAACGCAAGATGCAGTGACAGTAAACACACATTTGCGTCCAGGGAAAAATCGAAGACTCGAATAGCCACGGGGCAATTCGCATCGCTGCACGAATTTCCTGAAATTTTGAAATAATATTCCAGAGTTTTACGAGACGCCGGCGCGAATATATATCGGCATGTTTATCCGAGTGCCTTGACTCGATTTTTGTGTGAGTGACGCCGAAGAGGAATGTTCTTAAACAATAGTTCATCGTTGTGAATTAATAATTAAATGAATAATAAACTATTCTTCGGAAAATAACGAACAAACTCGCGTTTACTATTATCAAAATCGAATTATAAGAAATATATTTAATGTCAATGTTTTAAACATTTGAATTATTAGTTTAATTACAGTTAAATGGAGAAGAATAATAACTTTGGGATCAAACTCAATAAATCTCAAGAACACGCACCGTTTGTTTCAGGTTAAACTAATTAAGCACGATTCTTCGTCCGATGAATAAAAGTAGGCAAGAACGCAATGCACAAAAGATATATAGAATAAAAAAGAGTTAGATGAGATAAAAAGAAACAACTTTTAAAATAATAATAACTAATGTGGAACGAAATAAATGACAGAACGTAACAAAAAAAAAAAAAAAAAAAAAAAGAAGAAGAAGAAGAAGAGAGAGAAAACAGATAATGAAATCACTACATCACGAAAAAATAAAAAATATATTTCATTTAAATAAATAAATGAACTTATTCCTCCTCCTCCTCTCCCACTCTTTGTTATTGCTTTTTATTTTCATATTTATTATCTTATTTACTGTACACGCTCCTTCTTTAATTTCACTTTGCTTTTTGTTATTTAACACATTCCCACAAATAACTTAAAATAATTCTTATTTTCTTATTTTTTTCTAGTTACTTTTGTGAAATTTTGCATTGCTGCTTTCACGTTGAACTCATAACTATTTTTGCTTTACGATGGATCTAGCTTAAGAATTTTAAATTGAAATTATTATTGGGTACATTTGCAGTTTATGGTACTTGCTTATAAAAATCTTATTTTTCATCATTTTAAAGCACTTTTTTGATCGATTTTACTGCAATTACAGAAGGAATTTTATTATTTACTGCTTCATTACTCCCTAACGATCTAACCAATGTCATATAATACTTGCTCTGTTTGTGTCACACTCAAATTTTGATTACATTTACATGAAATTTTACGGAAATCTAAACTTTCCAAAAATGACAGGACCATTTTCTTGCATACCAGGGATAATTAGATCGAAACCTACTGCTTAACTCTGTATTACAAATCTAAAATCATACAAAAAAAAAAAAAAAAAAAAACACGTTTTTTAACATCGAGCTTTGAAAGATGATTTTTATTGGTTGTCGCTACTCTTCAGCAATACAATTAGCATATTGTTAGTTCCCCCATCATACTGTAGGTATGGGGAACTTAGGTAATCGTGAAAATTTTCGACCTCGGTTTTTTTACTTTTTTACACGTTTTCAGGTGTGAGGAATCCGAAAATGACAAAATTTGTATGGTGTCCGTCTGTAGGGTGTCTGTTAGTTTGTTAGTCCGTTAGTGTGTTAGTTTGTTAGTCTGTGTACACGATATCTCAAAAACAAAAAATCGCAGAGAAGTCAGATTAGTTTTAAAATATTACTTTCGACACTGGTAATAATCCTATTCATTTTCAACATTCGAATTAAAAACTTCGTAAGTTAGAAATTTACGATTTTCTTAACATGGGAGATAGGGCAAAATTTCACATAAACGTCCATTAAATAGAAAATTTTTACTGTAAAAATCTCAGAATAGTTTTAAAATATCAGTTTTGATGCCGAAATGAACATCATTAACTATAAATATGCTACTTTGAAAATTTCGCAAGTTATTCAAAATTTTCGAATTTCTTAACATGGGAGAATAGGGCAAAATTTCACATGAACGTCAATTTTGAGGGATATTTTCATCATAAAGATGTCAGACCACTTTTGAAATATTATTTAGGATACTAGCATGAATATCATGGACTATGAGTTTTCCAATTTAAAAATAGTTATTTGGAATTTACGATTTACTTAACATGGCAGAATAGGGCAAAATGGAGCATAAGCGTCCATTTTGAGGATCATAAATATATCAGACAACTTCAAAATAACGTTTACGGTACTTGTTTGAACATGATTGACTACAAATAATCTAATAGGAAAATTTCGTAAGTAATTCGTAATTTAAGATTTTATCAACATAGCAAAATTGAAAATTTTCCATATAAACAGGAATTTTGGGGATTGTTGCATTGGAAATAGTAACACGAATCTAAACTACGAAATTGATCCTAATAAAATAAATTAATAGATTAGAATAAGATAACGGAGTGAACGGTGAATAAGCCTATTAGGCGAGGATTTCATTCTGTCATTGTGTCAAGTGTTTGGTCAGATTTACTAGCTGGTTTCGCTCGCTTCGCTGGGCACTATATTTAAAGGATTTCTTTTTATTGAATAATTGAAACGTTTAAATAAATATATTTCGACTGGTGACAATTTTCTTCACAGTTTTAGTATGGAATCTCCTTCACAATATCAAACATTTTTTGAAATTCTCGAATCTGTGCAACAAATCTATTATTAAAACGAGTATTCTCGAAAACGGTCAAATAGAAATGTTAATTCTTCGAATATTCTGGAAACAGTTGAAGCTGTTAGTAGTACAGTAAAAGTCACTATTCGATGAATGGTCGAATCAGAGAACGCACGTAAGTCGTTTTCGCAGCAATCACTATAACGCACGTATGCATGTTTCACGCACATGAAAACCAGAAAAACATTACTGGACACCTCTACCTCGCTGTGCATGAATTTGAAAACGCACGAAACTCGGTTCTGCGGCAATCACTATCACGTATGTTAAAACAAAAAACAAACAAACAAAAAAAAAAAAAAATCCCTGGACACCCCTACCTCGCCGTGCATGAATCTGAAAACGCACGAAACTCGTTTTCGCAGCAGTCACTGTCAAGCATGTTAAAACCAAAAAAACATCACGGGACAAAAAAACATCACCGTAATTCCTCATAACGTAGCTCTAGTTCAACGCAAAATACACTCAAATCAATGAAAATTTAATAAACCTATCAAATCTCTCGTAATTCCTCATAACGTAACTCTAGTTCAACGTAAAATACACTCAAATCAATGAAAATCATATAAACCAATCAAATCTCTCTTAATTCCTCAAAACGTAGCTCTAGTTCAACGTAAAATAAACTTAAATCAATGACAATAATAAACCAATCAAATATCTCGTTATTCCTCAAAACGTAGCTCAAGTTCAACGTAAAATACACTCAAATCAATGAAAATCAAATAAACCAATAAAATCTCTTGTAATTCCTCAAAACGTAGTTCTAGTTCAACGTAAAATACACTCAAATCAATGAAAATCAAATCAACCAATCAAATCTCTTGCATTAAATCATAATTTAGTTGTAGTTCAATGTAAAATACACTCAAATCAGTGAAAATCAAATCAACCAATCAAATCTCTCTTGAGATTGTCCATTCTACATCATTATAGAAATGGGAAGTTTTATTTTCATATTTTTATTAATGAAAAGAAAACTAATCAAAAACTAGAAAATCTGACTTCGATGTGCACAATGACCCTTCGGAGGGCACCTTTGTGATAAATCACATGACTGTCCGAGCTACCGTTTACAAAAACAATGAAATATACATATATATATACAAGTATTGCTCACTTGATAGTATAAGATAATGTGTCTTGCACTAGAAATTTACGAGAACATATAAATGATGGGGACTAGTTTCTTTTTCCTTTCTCCAACAGATATCTATCTGCCATACTGGAGATTACCTGTTTTCAGTTATCCAGAAATCAATCAAACCCAAATATTAGAAAACTAATGAGAGAAAAACGCTGCCACATTTACACAAATAATAATAATAACTTTATAAATATGTTAAACTATATAAATTTTTAAATAAAATCATTTACATAGCAATATGAGTAAAATTAACATCAATTCAAATTGTGATTTAAATGTCCTATCCATATATCTGAATTCTCAATTTAAAACATAAATTTAAGAAATCTGTAAACGTTGTGTGACCCATGTGAATTTTAGCAAGTGCATTAAATGACCGTGTTTTAATTAAGTTTGACATACTTGGTCTAATCCAACGAGATGAATAAATTGGAGTGCTGATTCAGTAGATGAAGGATTAGCTTTCCGTGGTTCAAGATGAATCACGTGACATGAACCAATAGGTTGCTATGTTCGGTCCTTTATCGCTATCTTGACATATAAAATTACAGTTCGGCAAATTATCATTCTTATTAGGTAACATGACAGTCCTATGACCGAAATAATTTTTTTTAAATAATTTTTCACATTTCAATAAATAATAAAATACCTTTTTTTTCATTGTTTCCCAATAAAGTTTAAAAGTGTTTATAAAAGAAAAGTTAAACTTTTAAAGAGCTAAATTTAACAACAAATAATATTTTTTCAACTATTTTTAAGCATTTTTTCGGTTAAATTTCGACTACACGAAATGAAAAAGAAGTAAAATCAAAATCAAAACGATTTAGAACAAAAGAATATTAAACTACATAAGTAAACATAAACATTGGCGGTTATGACTTTTGCCAAGAACAATCTCCAAATCGTTGCCATAGAAATTTATTGACAATAAGCTGTTACCAAGGGAACCAACGCATAGAGGGTTTATGTCACATGACTCATGTTGGACCTTGTCAGGGTTGCCATTTATCACTCTATTTTATTTATCTCCTTGGTCTAATCAAACATGCGCCGCATTAATAGTAAAATTAAAAACGAATATATCACAAATCGAGCCTAAAACATTATTTATGTGTATGTGAAAGAGAGAGTGAGAATGAATGAATGAACGTACGGACAGATAGACGGAAAGAGGGAAAGAAAAAAAGAATAATAATTTTACATATTTACAACCAGTGGCGGCTCGTGCAAATTTTTACAGGTGGGGCCCGATCCATCGTATGATGCGTAATTTAACTTTAATACTATTCATTATTCAAACATGAAAACAAACATTATTAAAATGGGATGTAAAATGAAATTTCGGATTTTTTTTTTTTATGATGGCGAATTTCAACACTAGGGAAAACATTGCATAAAATTATCTCAAAAATAGTTTTATAAATACAATTGAAAAATTCTGCAATGTTCTGATCAATGGAATATCAAAATTTAAATATCTGGAAGCTAGTAGATGGAAATTTCCAAGTTCGATACCAGATCGCTTTCGTCGACATATACATTTGGAGTTTACTATGGTTTTCTCCAAAACTCAAATAAAAAGGGATATGTATCACTTAGAAACACTTTCTACAGAGAGTACACCACTCAGGTCTAGGACCCTCTTTTAGTCAACTGGCTTTAACCCTAACACTACACACCATTAAAATTTAAATTCAAATGTCTCAGAGTGTAATATTATTTAGCTTACTCTAATTATATCCCTAAATCTTTTAATTATAGAATTCCAAGTGTTATATTCATGTTTCTTATCTATTTGAATTTAGAAAGTCATGATTAATGTAATGTGGATACATATTTAAAAGAAAAAACAAAAAAAACATGTTTCTCGCTTAATTTTAGGTAGTTTAAATTAACTTTCAATAAATAAAGAAATAAAACGGGCTACCACCTTAAAAAAAAAAAAAAAAAAAAAAAAAAAAAGAAAGAAAGAAAGAAAGATAAAAGAAAGAAAAGAAAATAGAAACATATTGCGGATATTTCTCTAAAAATTTTACAATTTATTTACATAAAAGTTTTAATACACTATTCTGAAAGAAAAAAAAAATGCATATTATTTTTATTTTCCCCACCCTCATTTAAATTCAAAACACTTTAGTTAAACAGGTCTTAAATTCTTATACAATCTTTTATCTCAAAGGCTAGTCTAGAAAATATTTTTGACTATTACCAGATTTCTTTTTTTAAACACTAAAATTTTAAACTGTCATATATAACTCTAAAAAATTCACCGAAAAATCAATGAGGAAAAAAAAAAAAAAAAAAAAAAAGAAAAAAGAAAAAGAAAAACGTAATGCAGAAGTCGCCAAATATTACCCATGGTTAACAGACAGTTTTTTCCCCTATAGTGTTGTTCCAAAGGGCCAGGACTCTGCTGGCCCAACGACGAGAAAATTACAGCGTGATAAAACTGATAAAGCAATTAGTCGCCAAATATGTCAACCCGATCTTCTAGTAGAATAAACTGAACAAATAAACACGCCAATTTCGGGCCGGCTGAAAATGGCCCTATTCTCTTAGATAAGGAAGGGGAATCATTAGTGATCTGCGACAGCTGAAAAAATGAATTGACAATTAAATGATAATGAAAGAAGAGTAAGAAAAAATTAGATAGACGTAGTTATGTATATATGTTTTTGAATAGTTATAAAAAACAAAATTATTATTATTATTATTACTATTTTAATCGAGAAAAAATTTAGGTGGGGCCGTGCCCGCTGGCCCTTAATGTAGAACCGCCACTGTTTACAACTTGAGACTTATAGTTACAAAGACCTTTTGCCTCTAATGATCCTTGTGACAAAGTCACGCTAAATTTCCGTCGGCCTCCATCTTCGCAAAAAAGAATGGCGACCTAGCAATTTTCTATTTGTTTTTGTTGTATTCATGAACAAGCATCACAAAGTAAATGGGCCCTCTGTAGCCGAGTGGCTATGTCACCACACTGCTAATCGCCTTCGAGCGTAGGAGAGTGGGTTCGATTCCCGTGCTGATCCTGGGTGTTTTTCCAATTCTTCGTATTGTAATTCTGTCATGTGTTATCTGTCTTTATCTGTCAAAGTTTTACAAGCGGACTTCGAGTCAATCATACAAATCTGATACATATGTTATCAATAAACAAACAAACAAACAAAGTAAATTATTTAATAGTATTAACAGTAATACGATAGTCTTGTATTTCTGCAAACGAAGCACCATCAGTAGCCCTCACAACATAAAATAGGCAGTAATATCACAGATGATTTTATTTAGGCACTCTAATAATTATTAGGAAAAACTGAATGTTTTTGCTTGACACCTCATATAAATATTATATGGAATATGCAAAAAGAAGGAAAAGTAAAAAAGAGAAAGAAATAAAATAAAAAAAATTTACAAAAATTCAAAACAAAACAGACCGAACACAGTTAAGAGGAGCATAGTGCTTTGATGAACACATGTGCTCTCTAAACTGGTATAGAGCAGATGCCGATGTCGATTGCAGGTCGCGCTCGGCGGTGCAGCTGTTTGGAATTTTAGTGGTTTTCTCTGGAACATACATGAATACGGACTGAGACACCCATAGAAAAACATCCCACGGAGGGCACTTCACCCTGGTCTACGTCATTAGTGCAGAAAATTGGCCTTAAACTCAAAACACACACTTGACGAAAACATGTCCCTAAGTTTCGTTTTCGACATAACGATGCTTCAAAAGCTAGATTTCCCCTCTCATATAATGGTGGTCAAAATTATGAGGAGAAGGGAAAAATCGCCAAATCTTGGCTACAGTTGGTTGGAAAATAATACGAATTTTATGGTTGGAAATCAATGATAAACAAAACGTTTTTTAATTAGCTTGGATGGAAATATGTGGCAAATCTATAGTCATAAAATATATTTTGGATTTAGATAGCCATGTGACATGAGCAAAATTATAAGGACAACTGCATTTGTGTGTTCTGGAAAGCAAAATTTGCATGTTTTGTGTTCAGCACACGACACTCCTAGACGAAATAAATGCTTAGTAAGTGATGGGGAACGTCTTATTTTATTTTTAAAGTCATGCCACTAGGTACTAAATTTTCGGAGCTTGAGAAAGAGAAAGTGGTTGCTTTTAAAAGTTCAGGACATACCGCATGTCAGATTACGACAAATCTGAATAGATCGAAAACGGTTATTTATCATTTTCTTAAAAATACCAGCAAATATGGCCGACAAAGATATACAGGTAGGCTATTCCTGTTTCTGTGCGGGAAAAAAGAACGATAATAAGGCGAACTTGCTCCAATAAACAAACATCTACGGAAATTAAACTCACGATGCAATGCTCGAACTGCTCAACGTGTTTTACAAACCGAAAATAAAAGTTCCTGTTAGTTACAAAATGTTCCCAGACCATTACTGAGCTTCCTTCAAATGTAAGCTTTATAAAAATTTATTTTTTTTATGAAGATCATACCAAAAGTAGCAAAAACCACATGGTCCTTCGAAAAGAAACTTTTTCTCATCAGAAAAAGTTGCATCATCCCACTTTTTCCTCATAGAAATGCATTTTTTGGCAGACTGCCACTTTAGTCTCTTTTGAATTCTTGTAAGAGGCGGTCATGACATGAGTTTTCCATAACAAATATCTCTTTTTCTTTTTGTAAAACATGTCAAACAGTTCGAATACTGCATCGTAATTTCCCTAGATGTTTGTTTTTTTGGAGCAAAATATCCTTATTACCATTATTTTATCACGCACAGAAACAGAAGATAGCCTATAAAGTTGTTGACATTCCATGATATGAGTGGTATTAAAAACAGTACATCGCAGAGTACAATAAGCCAGGCCGGAAAGTCCTATACAACAATTTAAAAGAGTGCCACTTGACAAAAATGCCAGTCATTTCTAATAAAGAAGTTTTTACTTTTATTGTTGTTGAAAGACATGAATTATCAAGAAGGCACATACATGGTCCTCGTTGGATCTAAAGCCTAGAGAGAGGGAGAACAAACTATGACAGATGTTTCTTATGCTAGTAAACAAGAGATAGAGATAGTTTGAAAACACAAGATGTACGGAATTGCATTCGCCAATTGAAACCCAATATTAACAAACTAAGGCCAAATAAATCGCCAAAAGAATGGTCAATTTAAAAAAATTAATCAGTTATCCAAAAGTCAAAGAAATGTTTGGCAACATAAATTATGCAAAACATAATTACTTTTTATCGGAGTATGGAATATGTCATTAAGAATTTATTTATTTATTTTTTTATTATTATTATTAAAAGAAACGAACTCAGCATCTGTTCACGCCTTTGAAAATGAAAAATAATCATTAAGAGAGCAAAAATTACCGGAAATGAAATATATTTCACAATTTCTGTTTGTATAAGAAAGTAATTTAGACAAACAAATAATTTTATTTACATGATTAAATGAGATTTTGAAACCTAACGTTGTTTAAAAAGGGAAAATGTACTTATTTACAAATGTATAAGTTCCTTAGCAAAAATATAAATTAAATTAAATAGAGATTGACTTTTATAAAAGAAGAAATTAATTTCAGATACTATTATAGAATAAAAATGTTCTTCTTTTATTGGAATAAATTACATTTAAAATTAGATTTTATTTGTTTAATTAATTAATTAATTTTTTAATTATTCGCCTATCTGTATAAGTTTGCCGTCCATATTTTCCGGGATTTTTAAGAAAATTATAAATGGACGTTCTCGATCTATTTAACTTCTTCGCAATTTACGTGCAGTAAATTCTGCAATTTTAAAAGCGACCACTTTTCCTTTCTCAAACTCCCAAAGTTTAGCAGCTAGTGGCATGACTTTCAAAATAGAATATGACTTTCCCAATCGCTTTCTAAGCCTTTATGTCGTCTGGGAATGTCGTGTTCAGAACGAAAAACATGCAAGTTTTACTTTTCAGAACACACAAATTCAGTTATAATTTTGTCCATATCACACGGCTGTCTAAATCTAAAATGCTTTTTTATGAATGTGGATTTCCCCATGTGTTTCCATCAAAAGTAATATAAAAAAATGCTTTATGTATCATGGATTTCTAGCTGTAAAATTTGCATAATTTTCCGGTCAACTGTAGCCAAGACTTAGCAATTTTTCTCTTGACCTTATAATTTTGACCCCCACTGTATTTAGAAATATGAGATTGTAACAGAAACAATTAGTTGATATTGTTAAATAACTTTCATTGAACAAATTCACCGCGCCCATTTGAAAAAAAAAAAAAAAAAAAAAAAAAGTGGTCTACGAGAAAAGTGGTGTATTAGAGTTGAGAAATAATGAGTTTTCTCTGTAAGGATCGTCAAAGCGGATGGTGACCTGGTGACAACTGAGAATTGTTCTGCACTGAGAAAAAAATCTGTAACTCACATCTAGAATCTAAATTGTGGCTCTAGAAAAAATAGTTCCATGTCATCCTTATAAATTCTAGTCCCCTTTCAAAGCGAGTTCTAGAAACCCCTATTAAAATTCTAGAGCGTTCGCCAACATTCTCGAGAGCACAGTTATTTAAAAATCTCTGCAAATAAATGAGAATACAAGAGGCAGGTTTCAGCAACTATAATCTTGGTTTATTATCCAATTCTACAAAACCAAACAAGAATATTTCGGCACTACAAAAGAATCAGGATATTGTTTCACTATCTAGAAATGTGTAGACTAGAAACTCCCGATCATTTCGTCTATTCAAGTTATTGGCGTGCCTTATGCGCATAGTTCGGAAATCTATATTTCTAGGTAAGGGATTTAGAATATGACCACTTATTCATTCCAGATGAAAGCGGTATATATTTTTTCTCAGTGTGAAAGAGAAAGTTCCTTGTGTTGTACGAAATTTATGCAATTCATACCTTTTTGCATGAAGAACTTTGTACCAGGATACTTACTCATAAATGCAACAAGAAAGTAGCATGACACTTTCTTGCCTGTATGTGCTATTCTATTGTATTTTTCTTTTGTTCATAATCTAGATCTTCCAGGTAGTAAATTTGCTTCGTAAATTTCTTTTCCATGAATTTGAACATTGCATATTTTAACTTAAAATTTGCAACACGAGTGTCTATTGTATTGCACCAAATGAAGAATGGTAGTCATTTAATTCGTCCCTAAACAATTGTTTCGTGTTTTGGCAATTTATGCTGTTTGATTTAGAACATTTAATATATCTGTCTTCACTTTTATCTTCGATTTGACAATTATCCTGTTGATATGAAAAAAATATTTTAAACCAATTTATGTCACTCTGTTTAATCTATTGCTTAGGAAAGGTTAAAATATCACAATAAAAAAAAAATCTTGAAAAATTCTTTTTTTCATATGCCGTAATGGACAATCGTAACTCACTGACGAGGTCAGTACACCACGCGGCGATCGCTTTCAGAAGGTGTGAAAAGACGGAGCTTAATTCACGTTTCTTGTGTACAAATAACACTTCTTTTATCAACTGATTTTCTGAAGAAAAGAAAAAGAATTATGGACAACGTGAGCTTGCTACGAATATGTCTTTTAGTGTTAAACAAAAGATATAATTTCTTATTGAAACCTTGAAAAATAACTTATTTCTTTTTCTTCCTCTAGAAAAAATTCTGCGTTTTTAAAATGAATTCATTTCAGTTTATTTATTGAATGTTTAAGAGGAAAAAATTTTTCTCATGCTTTAGCAAGAGTATATTTTTAAGAAAGATAATGTTTAAAGTTTTGTTGCAAAGAAACATTATCTAATTTATTGTAAAACAAGAGCCATAATTTCTTATTGAAACCTTGAAGAATAACCTATTTATTTTTGCTTCTTCTAGAAAGAATTGTACGTTCATGAAATATTTCACCACAGTTTATTTATTAAAACTTAAAGGGGAAAAAATTGAATATTTTAGCGAGAAAAGATAACGTTTTAAAGTGTTGTAGCTAATTAAACATCGTCCAAACAATTTTGAAACAAAAGGCATAATTTCTTACTGAAACCTTGAAGAATAACATTTTTCCTTTCCTTTCCTTTCCTTTCTTTCTTTTTCTTTCTCTCTCTCTCTCTCTCTCTGTTTTTTTTTTTTTTTTAAGGAATGATTCTATGTTTCTGAAATGATTGCACTTCAATTTACTGATTAAAAGTTACTTTTTTTTTTTTTTTTTTTTTTTTTTTTAATTATTCGTTAGAGTATATTTAAAATAATACTTAAAAATATTTTCAAAATTTTCTCTTACCCATAAGGTACAGAAAGTATTGTTTCAGGGTCAAATTTTCGAACGTGAGTTTTTGTTATATTTACACGTTTTGAAGTCCCCTGAATCCGAAAATAATGTTTTTAGCGAATGGTCTGTGTGTCTGCCTGTGTGTCTGTGTGTATGTTATCAGCATATCTCAAGAACAAATAGTAGCAGAAATTCCAAACTCGGTATTCTAAATGTATATCATATAGGGATGCTGCACTAAGCTATTCGTTGAGACGAAGCAGATGGTTCGTGTAAAGGGACACTCAAAAGTATTCAAATACATTACGTCTATGGGGGAAATTGCAGGTAAGTAGAGTTTAATGTATATAGACTGCACTAAACCAAATGAAACGAATATATATATTTTTTATATGCATCTACACAAAAGAACTAGATAAAAGTGCGACAATCGTTGCAAATGGATGGAAGTATATTTCAGGCTGGGTCATGTGTGATTACTATAGGGTTATATTTCGATGCACCATGTGGTCTGTATATAATCTTCGAAAGATATACAGGGCTGCAAATAATTAAGTGATAACATTCTTTTTTGTTGTTAGTGGATGTGCTTTACTAATAATATTTTACCATTTTTCGCAGTCTCTACAGTCTGTCGCCGTTACCGTGCTCTAAAAATCTTATCAGATGAAATACACGCGTGTTTCAAAATAGTTTTGTTTTTCATATTAAGAACTGTACGGCAAAAGAACAGTTTAGAGTTTACATTTTTGTTCAATATCTAATGGAGTACTTCATGAATTCTTTTGGAATATTACGGTCGTGAAGAACTTGTGACAAGCTATGTGTAAATTTGATCACGAAGATTATGTAGTGACCCAAAAACAAATTACAGAAAATAAATAATGTTTAGCGCCATTTTGTAAAAATTAATGCTGGAAAATCTTTTTTAGCTCTAACATGTAATTATCATGTTTCTGTATATTATCTATGTTCATTTGTGTGAGAAGAGCATGTACAGTTCGACCACTCTTCTCGCGACCAAGAGAGCTTCTGTGCATGGACCGAACAATAAGTCCAGTAATGGAACAGGGGTGATAATGCCTGAGAATAATATGCGATGATGAAACGCGGAATAACTTGATGTTTACCAAATCCCAACCTGTCGGACAGTTTGATATCCCTCCAAGCTTTTAGAATCGTCCTCAATACAAGGAGCGTCAAACGTTGTAGTACTGTATATTAATGGGAATATTACGGTATCTTTAAATTTAAAAAATATGTATATCGCTTGCTGTTTGTTTTTAACATGCATAGCTTTCAACTGAATAAATATAACATAATTTTCACAAAATTAAACTACAGTAGAAACAATATCCTCTAATCTATACATAAATGTGAAATTATTTGGTTTGTTTGTCCGCCATATAAATCCAAATTGACAAATTTTGAAAATAATAATAATAATAATAATAATAATAATAATAATTGCCACACATGATTTTTAGTACTTACAAAGAATTGCCTCGCTATTAAAACGTTGCTTTTCTCTCCAGGAAGGCAAAAGAGGGGATATGCTGTGCCATTAGGGAGCCATTTGAGCTGGAAACTTAGTATAAAAAATTTTCATTTAAGTTCACTTATAGCGCGTCTTCGAGTTATTTGTAGACATGAGAGACACTTCCACCATAAAGATAAAAGATTGATTTTTTTCTTTTTTCAATTATCTCATTACAGATAGGCAAACATCTTAGAATAATTATACTATATAGTATCACCGATTGTATAAATAGACCTTAACTTTTTTCAAATAATAAAAATAATAATAATAAATGCTATTGTCCTAAGTATAACTGTTAGGCTCATAGAACCACGCCAAAATTTAAATTTCGTAATTTTTTAAAGAATTCAGTGGGCAGGAAAATTGCTGAAGGAAGCATCCACATTTTTCATGTATATATATATATATATATATTTAGTTTGATCGCTAATTTTTATCCTCAACTTATTTTTTTTTATAAACAGCATACAGATTAAGATCCTAACTCGGCAAATATTTATTGAGTCGTCCACAAAGTTCCTGCCGGTTTTCGTTAGGTGGCCTTAGATATATCAGAATATATCTAACCTCCGAATATATCAGAACTAGCTGGAACCCGTCGAATTCGACGATTACTTTATTGACCGTAATGTTTCAAAAATCGTCGCATCATTAGTTAAATGTATTTCAAGTTAAAAAATGTAATATAATTTATGACTTTTCACTTTAAAAAAAAGAAAGTCGGGAAAATGCTTATAAATAGAAATAGTACTATATATGACATCACTTTCTACAAAGTACTGTCAATGTGACTCGAACTGACTCCAAATAAACATTTGCTATCTTTTATTATCTATTTTGTTTAATACTAAGACTACATGTTAGCTGACCCGTCCGGCGTTTCCCGGGCCCATGGTAATAACCTTAAATGAACCTTAAATTGGCATGGTTTTACATCTTTAACTCGATTTTGTTTGAATTTCTATTTTTAAATAAAAGTATCGTGAAAAAGTAATCGGCTGTAACAAAAAAATTACCTCGAACTGAACGAAACTCTGCCTTGTGACCCCGGTGCCTTCGGCATACGCCGGCCGATAACATAAAAAATATTCCCAAAAATTAATCTGGAACCGAACGAACCCGCCCGGTGTTTCCCGGGTCCATGATACCTTAAATGAACATTAAATTTGTATGATTTTATACCTTTAACTCGATTTTGCTTGATTTTCTGTTTTTAGATGAAAGCATCACGAAAAAAATAATCAGCTGTAACAAAACAATTACTTGAACCGAACGAAACTCTGCCTTGTGACCCCGGTGCCTGCGGCAGCGCATATACAGGCCGCTAATAACATAAAAAAAATCCCAAAAATTAACCTGGAACCGAATGAACCCGCCCGGCAATGCCCGGGCCCATGATAATAACTTTAAATGAACCCTAAATTTGTATGGTTTTATAGCTTTAACTCGATTTTCTTTGAATTTATATTTTTAAATGAAAGCGTCACAAAATAATAATAATAATAATAATAATCTGTAAAAAAAAAAAAAAAAAAACTCAAGCAGAACGAAACTCGGGCTCGTGACCCAGTGCCTGCGGCAGCGTATATGCAGGCCGCTAATAACATGAAAAAATTCACAAAAATTAACCTTGAACCGAACAAACCTCTGACTCGTGTTACCTCTGCCTGTGGCTGCGTCACCGTATAGAAGGCATGCGACGCACGCGCTGCAAAATCCACTTTTCTCCACCAGGGGGCGCAGTATGTTGTATACGAATATCACCAATCGCCTTGAATTTCTAAGACCTTTCAAATAAGGTGTCACATGGTGGTGTCAACTGAAAAATCTTTTAGTTGCACTTTCCACCGCCAGGGGGCACAGCGTGTTCTATACGAACAACACCAACGGTCAGGAAATGCCAAGACCTTTTTAAAATAAGGTTTAACATGATAGGGTCTACTAAAAAATCACTTAGCTCCATTTTTGACCACCAGGGGGCGCACTATATTGTATACAAACAACCCCAATCAACATGAAATTTCAAGACCTTTATCACCATTTGTCTTGAATTTCCAAGACCTTTCAAATAAGGTGTCACATGGTGGTGTCAACTACAAAATCCTTTAGTTGTACTTTCCACCACCAGGAGGCACAATCACCAACTGTCAGGAAATACCAAGACCTTTAAAATAAGGTGTAACATGTTAGGGCCTACTTCAAAATCACATTGTTCCATTTTTTACCACCAGGGGGCGCCCTAAATTGTATGCAAACATCCCCAATCAATATGAAATTTCAAGACCTTTAAAATGAGGTGCTACACGTGTGGGTCTAGAACGGATTTCCCTCTCAAACTAATTTCCCCTCTTCCCCCCCCTCCAAATCTACTTTCCCCCTTTTTCCCCCTTTAAATACGAAAATTCCAAAATCGTAGATATTGATTTTTTAGTATTCGAGTCTAGTCCCCCCATGTGCAATTTTCTTCACCGTAAAGTAGTTTCGAGCTGAGTTTATCTCGCAAACGTGTTTTTAAACCCTGCCCCCCCAGGGGGGGGGAACCGTTCAACTTTTTATATTTTTCTCTTTTCATGACACATCTGCAGACCAAGACCTTTTTTTAGACACCTCAACCAAATTTTTACACCTAGCCGTTCTCTTAATTTAGTGGAGACAGGCAAAAACACGTTTCAAATTAATATGTAGATTCTTTCCTGTTGCCACACTGTAAAAAAGGCACAATAATTAAAAAATAAAATGATAACACGTGAACTATGTTTTTATAAGACAATAAAAATTCTAAAAATTCAGATTAACTCGCTGTATTTTTGCATTTCTGAAAATGAAATAAAGAAATAAGAGAAAAAGCGGCAAAATAAATAAATATTCTTTCCTGTTGCCACACTGTAAAAAAGGAACAATAATTTAAAAATAAAATGATAACACGTGAACTTTATTTTTAGAAGGCAATAAAAATTCAGATTAACTCGCTGTATTTTTGCATTTCCGAAAATGACGTCATTCTAAAAAAGAAATGTGCATTTTTCGTATAAATATTGGGACCGTTTGCCTATTTTTTTATTTTTCTCTTTTCATAACACATCTACAGACCAAGACTTTTTTTTAGACACCTCAACCAAATTTTTACACCTAGCCGTTCTCTCAATATAGTGGAGACAGACAAAAACATGTTTCAAATTACTGAAAACAAATGACTGAAAGATGAAAGATTTTAGATGACTGAAAACAAATGAACGCCTTTGAATATAGAAGCAAACAAAGTGCATTATAGGCATTTAATGCTTTTCTTTTACTGGAAATACAAAAATGCCACACAAGCGGCAAACAAAATAGGCATTGTAGCAAAGGTGCTGTAGCTGAAAGAACTGTGCGAAAGTCATTTGCTAGGTTTAAAAATATATCAATGATATCAATCTTCAAGATCAAGAAGGCCGGGAAGGCCAGATAAAGATCAGATCAAAACATTGATCGAAAGAAAACCAGACTATACGACACGTGAATTAGCAGAAATGCTGAAAATATCAAAATCCACGAGCATTTAACTGTGTTGCATTTCCATTTTTCTTCAAAATCGGCATGCACTTTCCGCACAACCCAATACTTAACAAAACAGTATTAGGTGCACATCATTTAAATTCGAATTATTGCTAGCGCTTGAATAATTTTGCTGCCGACTGTATGCTTATTGACTTAAATTTTAAAATATACTATTTTAGAAAGAGCTCAGTACATTTTATAAAATTGAATCTTACCTACGTAACTAAGTAGGGATTGAGTTAGAATGGATTTATTTACGTCGCGCTAGAACTATATAGTAAGCTATGGCGACGATCTCGGATTCACTCCGAGAGTTGCTCAAACAAAATAGAGGGTAATCATTGAGTAAATATCCACGGGTCATCGTGAAATGGGGTATCCTGTATGTACGTTCTTTCTTTTTTTTTAAACTTACAACCTCTTTAAAAGTAATAAAAAAAAATCGAAAACTTGATCACAAAATACAGTTAAAAATTTCCTTAACAACAGATCTTCAGTTAAATATTCAGCACATTAACTAAAAAAGAAATAGCATGGTTTAAAATATAGAAAATATATCATACACAAATCGAGTTCGAGTAAATGAAGATTGAATGTAATTTTAACAAACATGGGGGGGGAGGGGGAGGGGCGAGATAAACATCTAACATAGACTATGCGAGAGACAAAGTTACAAGTCATTCACTTTGTACTTCCACTATGCTTGAAATACGATTTCGAATGAGAGAGAACAAAAGATATATCGAATATCGAAACATGATATATTCATTTTCCATGGAGATTATTTTGATTCGTATCGATTACACTCGAATGTCTGAATTCTTGTCATCGTTGTGATTTTTCGTAATATAAAATTCCGAATACTACTGAGTCATTCATCGTATTGGAGGATTTTTTTTTCTGCTTTTTTAATGATATTATTTTATTATTCATTCAAAGAATTTATTTTTGTTACGCCATTTCCGCGCCTTTTACTATACTTAAATAAAATTTCCTAATTGCATTTTTCAAGTTCTTTAGAAAATATTACGTAAAATACTCTAGCTTGTTTTTGATGGATTGACTTTCTCTTCAAGTGGTTTGAATTGATTTTTGTTTGTCGGACTAATAGTACAAAAATAATAGTAAATAATAATTATAATAATAATATCTATCAAGTTAGTTTTTGTGAAGATATTACTAAAAGTTTGCGACATGAATTTTAACATTAGCATCTTGAAACACTGAAAGCAAATAACTCTATAAAAAAAAAAGTAAAATATTCAACCCATATAGTTTTTGCTCTGCCGTGTTTCCATGAATTCAAATATAAAATAAAAATAAGGCATTGCTATTGAAAAAATCAAAGTTTGTGTGCGTTTTAATATGCACACGACCCCCATATATCATTTAACATTTCATTCATTATTTCACTTAAACGTACTCCCAGTTCCTCGTCGAGTGCCTATTACATTTTTACTTTCTCTCAACTATAAGGCAGAGAAAGTACTGTTTTCGGGTCAAACTTTCGATAATGAGTTTTTGTTATATTTACACACCTTGAGGTCCCCTGAATCCAAAAATCATGTTTTTAGCGGTTGGTCTGTGTGTGTGTGTCTGTCTGTTATCAGTATATCTCAAAAACAATTTATAACAGAAAGTCCAAACTTGGTATTCTAAATGTGTATAACATAGGAATGCTACACTAATTTTTTCCGTGAGATCAAGTAAATGGTTCGTGTACAGGGACACCCAAGAGAATTCAAATACATTACGTCTATGGGGGAAATTGCAGGTAAATAGAGTTTAACATCTATAGACTGCACTAAACCAAGTGAAACGAATATAGATATTTTATATACGTAGAAACATGTTTCATGTAGAATATGGTTTAGAAATCATTCACTATTCGTTTACAGTGCAACACAAAAGAGCTAGATTATAGTGCGACAATACTTGAAAATTGATAGAAGTGTACTTCAGGTTGTGGCGCTTGTTATCAATATAGGATTATATTTATGTCCACCATGTGATGTGCACATAACTTTCAGAAGATATACAGGGCTGCCAATATTTAAGCCATAACTTTGTTTTTTAATTCTTAGTGAAAGTGTTTCACTGTATAATATTTTACCATGTCCAGGAAAGCTGCTCAGCTGCTGTATTTTTTAAGCTAAATATTCATCGCTTGGTTTTTTGCCTATTTACACGTTTTGAGGTTTCCTGAATACCAAAGTCAAGATTTTAACGTTTGATCTTTAACTGTGTCTGTTAGACTAAATTAAAAACAAATATAATGCTGACTGTAATCTAATTTTGCAGAATGCTCCACCCTGCTGCCCTTTTTAAGCCCATTGTAGCACCATGCGTCCCTTTTTCAACCCATTTTAGCACCTGCGGCCCTTTAAAAAACATATTGATACCAAGTAGCCTTTTCTAACATTTTAAATGTTCAGAGGCCTTTAGATACTTTTCTTCCTGACTTTTCAACTTTCTCTAGCAATAGTTTTACAGCATTCCCGGAAGAACAAAATGTATATAGCCAATATATATATATACACATAAAATTAGTAATTTACTTTTGTCACGTACAAAGATCACAACGTAGAAGACCGGAAATTATGCAAATAATGCCCTTTTTGAAAATAGGTTGCCCTTTTTACTTAATTTCCCCCGGCGGCCCTTTTATTCTAGAGTCAGCACTAAAATAATTTCAGGCGATCCAAATGTAGAATTTTGATGTTAATATGTTTGTTATTAGAAAAGTTTGATCAAGATTGATACGTTTCAAGGAATGTTGGTGTGAAAATTGTCTGAATAATTTTAAATGAACTTTTGAACTTAATAACACATTTGAATTCTATGTAAATGTAGGTACAGTAATGAAACGGGGGTTGAAGGGAGCAGTATCCCCTCTTACATAGAATTACTTGTCCAATAAAGCTGTTTCGAAGCCTAATACGAATTGTTTTAACATAGGTTTGCATAACAGTACTCGTTATCTTAACCCTTAATCTCCAATCTGTATTTATAGTGTTAAATTTCAGGGTAAGAGAAAGTCGTGTGAATGACACACCAGATTGTTCTGTATCGATTAGTGACAAAGTTACGTGGAGTGTTTTTTTTTTCTTTCCCGGACTGTAAGAAATATTACCGCAGAGTCGAAGTCAAACCAACCTTGCATATCTGTTATAAATATATATTGAAGAATGTCTAGTAAGTGGCACTTTGGGTGGAAAAACGAAAAATATAACAAAGAAAATTACACAATCAGCATTCATGAGCAATTTATATTTCAATTGATTATTTTTTATCACGAGCGGATCACTCTGTTAAATTTATTATGTTACATTGCAAAACTATATCTGTGGACAATTTTTAAGTAAAAATCTTCTTTTAACACCTTGAGCGCATCTCGTGAGACGTCTGTTTACCAAATTTGGTTGCAGCTCGTTCATCCCTTTCAGTTGTAGCATTCTGTTTGTAGCGAAAGTTTAGTTCTAATCACTCTATACAGAAAACAGGCTAATTAGAAACTAAGAAAGTTTTAAGTTAAATTTTAAATAGTAAAGTTCTTTATCATTATTAATGGTATAAGTTTAAATTAAAATGCTTGACGTTATTTATTTATTTTATTATTGTTATTATTATTTATTTTATTTTATTTATTTATTTTATTTTATTTTATTTTATTTTATTTTTTTATTTATTTTTTTTATTTTTATTTTATTTTATTTATTTATTTATTTATTTTTTATTTTATTTTATTTATTTATTTATTTATTTATTTATATTTATATATTTTTATTTTTTGCAGAAAACTAAATAACGGTCTCCTTTACTTTTATCATAATTTTAATCAATTCGAATCTATATTCTCCAATAATTTTTTTTAATGCTCTTATTTAACCATTCGTCTGCCCTAAATAGTGTTGCCAAATTTAGAGATTTTTTTATTCAACTATCACCAATAATTTTGAAGAGTGATATTTTACATACATAATGGACGAATAACCTTCGAAGTGATTATGCAATCGTTACAATTAAAATTTAGTGGTAGATATTGAATAAAAAATGCTCTAAATATGGCAACACTGACCGGAGAAGTAAAAAAAAAATTGGACCGCCAAATCAAAATGCAAAAATTTTGAGGTTATTATTGAAATAATAATAATAATAATAAATGCATTGGAAAATATTATGCATTTATTGAAATATGCTATCACATTCTCTGAATGTATTAATAAAAATCTGTCATTTAAAAATCTACAAAGAATTCTCGTGGGACCTATGTATATTTTTTATCTTTTAAAAATTGCTTTACTTAACATGCTCTCTCTCTTTCTTTTTACCGAATAAACTAAAAATCTATTTTTTTATAATCAGGTAATATATTTTTTTTTAATATCTAAATCCACATATAGTATAAAAATTTCTTATTTAAAAAACTTGTTAATGATCTATGTTATATCTTAAGTAATTTTTTTTTTTTTTTTTTTTTTTTTTTTTTTTGTTAAAACCACTTTTATTAAAGAAAAGTGAATAGTAATTTTCGTTTTAATCTAAACAAATCTTTACTTTTTAAACTTTTCCTTAAATATCAATTTCGAAAATCTACATAATACAATAAAAAATAAAGAAAAAAAAAGTAAAAAAAAAAGACATTTCAAATTTAAGAAAATTCTGATTAAATATTTTTATAAGAAGCCATATATTTAATTAACCTTTAAAAATGCTTTAAGTTAAGTTAAACTTTAATATGACATTTTTAATAAATGTTTAAAGAAAAAAGATATTATTATTTAGCAATTATATGTATATATATATATATACTTAAATTTTTGCCAAATGTAACATGAAATTTATTCTTTTTTACGACTTTTTTAAAATAAAAAGGTTGGTAAAAATATCGAAGATTTATTTTAAATACAAAAAAGAATTTTCTTTAAATACTTTTTCTTGACATCTGTGGTAAACAAATAAACAAAATATGAAACAAAAACCGCCTATAAACAGGCCTTGTTACCGATTGGGTGTGGTGCAGATAACATTTTATTGAACAGAAGAAGTGACACATTAAAGCATGTTTTACATTGTTTAAAAAATTGAAATTCTGTTTTGTTTGGCATTGAAGTTGTACGTATCGATTAAGCTTCAAATTCCAATTGAATGAAACATTTTCTGGCTTCTTATTTGTTATTTGTTATTTTTTTTTGCAAATCGTATTTCTTTGAATGCATTAAGACATTTTTGAAATCTCAAATATACATGAATATGTAAGATCAGCAGTATTACATTTCCATACAGTAAAAAAAAAAAAAAAAACGAGGAGTGGGAGACCATAAAAATTGACAAGATATGATAAAAAAAAAAAAAAAATCTTTTACAACAAGCTGAAAAAGATCCGACGTTAAGTGGCCCAAAATTGAAATTTTTGATCAAGAAAGAAGTGCGTATCCGAACAGTAAGAGGTGTCCTTAAAGAATTTGGTTATAATGGACGATCAGCCTGAAAAAAGTATTACATGTCTGCAGTAGTGTTGCAAAAAAACTCACAGTTTTTGAAAGACGGGAATTTTGGGGAATAAACCCGGAACTTTGGGGAATATTGGGAATTTTAAAAGTAAACAAAACCAATAACTTTCAAAATAGAAGTTAGGACTAACGCATTGAACATACATATACATAATACTTAAAATGTCAATGAGTATTATATAAATTAGTTTTAAATGCAGGAGCAATTTTATTTTCAGGCAATACTGCTTCTGTTCATTGCAACAATTACTTAATTCTTTTTAATATATTTCCAAAAGAGAAATAAACTTACACATTTTTAAAATTTGGCGTTTTTTTTTTTTTTTTTTTTTTTTTTTTTTTTTAATATATATATTATCTCTACAACGCAAATAAATTTAAATTATGTATGTTCTGTTTTAAACTTAAAAATATAGTTTAAGTGATTACTTGATCAGAAAGGTCTTTAAAAGATCACTTAACTAAAATTATCATTTTAACTACAACAATTTTGAGTGATTTTTCCCTTTTTTTTACGTTTTTTAATATTAAATATTCATTTTAAATGATTCAAAAACAAGTACAGTCAACTATCTTTAATCTGCAATTAAATTTTTAACGTAAACTTTTTTTTTTTTTTTTTTAAGACAAACTACTATTACATCAGTGTTTGACAAAAACAAAAATATACAATGAAGAATATTCATTTCTGCACTTAAACAATATTTTCCTTTGTATTTTTAAAATAAATATGTAAATTTATATTTTATTGCTATGTATTATTTGAGTATGCTTTATGAATACACAATTTTATTAACACTGAAGAAATATTTTATTCTGAAATTTATTAGAAACAATCTTTCTGCTTTAATCTCTATTTATGAAATATGAAATATCCGTGTTATGAAATAATAATAACTGACTATTTTGTATCTGGAAAAGAAAGAAGAGTTGAGTTGAGTCACAGTTACAGTTAAAAATGCTAAATAAAAAATCATTAAAAATAATAAAATGAAAAAAAAAGTGTCCATGCATGAAATTATTTCAAAATTCCCAGGAATTTTCAAAATTTCCTTCCCAAAAAACCCGGTTTATTTCCGGGGAAGAAACGGGTTTTTTCCAGCCTTTGCAAAACTAGTCTGCACTCAACGGGGAAAAAAAAAAAAAAGCCTATTTTTCTTTCTTTTCTCTTCTTTTCTTTTTCAGTAATAGATATAAAATATTGTACAAAACAGAATTTAATCCAATCAGGGCCATTTTTCTTTACTCGCATTCCTCATAATCCACGTATAGATGAAGAAATACCTATCCATCGAGTCCATCATTTTTACTTTCTCTTACCTATAAGGTAGAGAAAGTATTGTTTTTGGGTCAAATTTTCGAAAGCGAGATTTTGTTATATTTACACGTTTTGAGGTCCCCTGAATACGAAAATCATGTTTTTAGCAAATGGTCTGTGTGTATGTCTGTGTGTGTGTCTGTGTGTGTGTCTGTGTGTCTGTCTGTTATCAGCATACCTCAAAAACAACTTATGGCAGAAAGTTCAAACTTGGTATTCTAAATGTGTATCATATAGGGATGCTACAGTAAGCGTTTCGTTAAGATCAAGCAAATGGTTCGTGTACAGGGACAATCAAGAGAAAACGAATATATATTTTTTGTAATAGAGATAGTTAACTGGGAAAAAAAAAAAAATGTGTATGTAGGAGCCTCGCCTCCCCCCCCCCCCCCGTGGGGGAAATCCGCCCTCGAGGGGAGTAAATTTTCATGATGGGTATGTTTCAAAAGAGCTCGCCAATACCTTTAAAACGAATGGTTGAACCATCGATGTGCCATAACTTAAGACAAAGTTATCGATTTTTTTTTTTTTTACTTTTAACGAAAAAAAAAAACTTAGAAAAAAAAATCGTATTTTTATTTATTTATTTATTTGTTTACTTTCTCTTATTACTTTCTCTTACCCATAAGGTAGAGAAAGTATTGTTTTAGGCTCAAATTTTCGAACGCGAGATTTTGTTATATTTACACGTTTTGAGGTCCCCTGAATACAAAAATCATGTTTTTAGCAAATGGTCTGTGTGTCTGTGTGTCTGTGTGTGTGTCTGTGTGTGTGTGTGTTGGCAAGGGGTGCGAATCGGGGACTTGCGTGTGTATACACACCTTCAAACTCGGGACACACACGCAAATGGGGACGTCCTCAGTTGCCAAAATTTAAGATTCGCATCTTATACTATTTAATAATGGATTTTTTGTATCTGGACATTAACAGAATAAAAAATTTAGGAAGTCTTCATTTGGAGGTATTTTAAAGCAAAGTGTGTATCTAGATTGTGTGTCGGAGAAGGAAGGTAGAAACATGTGTGTATGATAGAAAGTCCTAGGTCCTCGTTTGTTCGGTAAAAATACATATCAGGCGATTGATGAATGAACAGATGAGAAACCTGTTTATGAAGGAGGGGCAAATAATTACTATTTACTACGTTGTAGTAAACTGTACTTTTTTTCCCACGTTAATAGTAAAGTAGTTTTTTAAACCTACTTAGTTTGGGGCTATTATGCTTTCTTTAAAAAGGTAATCTCAACATAAAAGGAATAATAGAATTTGCCTAAAAATGATTTTATAAATGCATTTATTATACTTAGTTTAGCATTTAATTTTTACATGCAAAATTTAACTTTGTTTATTAAAGAATGTAGTCTGGTTAGATGAATTTGTTAATACTTATTTAATATTTATATTATCCGTAGTGCTGACATATGATTTTTTCATGATACTTACTGTACACATTTTGTAGGTTTTATGTGCAATAGTTATTTAACAGCTAGATTTAATACCTTTTAAATATTTTTAATCAATAATTATTACAATATTTTATTTTAGGAAGAAAATTATCAACTGTATTTAATAATTAATTTATATGAATAAATAATGTTTATTAGACGTAATTATTTATAACCATTTTATGAAGTGATATTAGTGTTTTGTTATGTTAAAAAAAAAGAGAGAGAGAGAGAAAGGAAAAAAGAAAAAGAAAAAAAATTGCAGCATCTCTTACGGCGAAAAATTCTTGTTATGAAAGGATTTTTGTTAGACTAGAATATATTGTGCATTTAAATGGTTGAATGGTTTTGATGCTATTTTAACGTGCTTCACAGCGACCCTAGAGGTCAAAATATGAATTTATAATGGACTATAAATTTATGGGTGCCTTAGGTTTTTTACAACTATTATAACTATATTAAATAAATTATGATGCATATACTCTGTAATTTTCTTTATACTTACCTGTGAAAATGGAATATTTTGTAAAATTTTCATCATTAAAATAAAAAGAAAGGGAAAAAAAAAGGCATTTGTTTGAATTTATTTTTATACTATATATCGAAATGAAATTTTAGCAATAATAAATAATTTACGTTTATATATATAATAATTTACGTTTATATAATATTTTTCTAAGTACGGTATTTTTGTATATTGTTTTCGAACTTTGTTTCCTAGGGTTGGTGAAAACTTACGTCATAAAAAAAAGGGGGGGGGGAGGAATCTTTTTTTTTTTTTTTTTTTTTTTTTTTGAGGGGGAGAGGTTTTTTACTTTTAAATGTTATGTAGAACGGAAATTTTAGCGATGTTAAATTATTTAATATTTTACTATAATGATTTTAATTAAGTTATGTAAGTGACCCGGGAGCTTAATGCAATACATCAGATTGGAAAGATTAGCAAGTAGAAACATGAACGGTGGGTTTTTTCAAGATACGTGAACAGTCTGGTAATGTCTGTCAAAGAAAGAAAACACCACGGACATTTATGAACAGGAGTTTGTCATTAGAGTCAGTATTTTTTACGGTACACCAAAAGCTTGATAATGTTTGTCAATATTGCAGTTCATTAAAGCAATACACTCGATTAGTGGTTATGGCACTACAAAACTCTCGAGTAAGAGACTTACACTGCCATAAGTTACATATGTAGCGAAACAGTTGTTTACTAAAAGCGGCTAGTGTGTAATAAAGTAAAATCAATTATTTGATACCATAAAAAGGATTTAGTGTCTAATATCCAGAATAAAATATATATATTTTTTTTACACCTGAAATGTCAAAAATAAATAATTTTACGGACGCATAAAGGGCAGCTCAGTTATTTATATAGCATTGCATAATTGTGCAGATAACTACATATTTTAACTGTAAAACTATTTATTTTATCTCGCTTTGAGAAAAAACGAAATTGGTAAATTAAAAATATGGTGACATGCATAAAATTAATACACGGATTATATTCTGATAAATACAGCATAAAAGAAAAATCATACACGCCGCCCTTTTAGGACCTAATACACACCGGCAAGTTAAGACCTTTTACACACAGGCAAATGAAGACGTGATACACACCGGCAAATCAAGACCTTTTACACACAGGCAATTGAAGACGTGATACACACCGGCAAATCAAGACCTTTTACACACAGGCAAATGAAGACCTTTTATACACAGGCAAATGAAGACGTGATACACACCGGCAAATCAAGACCTTTTACACACAGGCAAATGAAGACGAGATACACACCGGCAAATTAAGATCCATTACACACCCCCAAGTAAGGACATAATACACACATGCAAACAAGGACATAAATGAAGACAAATGAAGACAATACCGCCAAATGAAGACTTATTATACATCGGCAACCTAGGACGTAATGTACAACACACCGCACCTACAAGCCAGGACGTAGCGAATACAGAACTGTAGTAAGCAGGGGCTAAAAGCAAAGCTGGAGAGTATGATGAGGGCTTGGTCATCAAATTCGAAATAGTGGAACCAGAAATACTGATGACGTAGCAAGAAACACAGAAGTCCGAAAGACACTTAAGCAAATGAGATTTATAAAAAAAAAAAAAAAAAAAATGTGGTACTTGAATTTTTATAATTTTCGCACTTTCTGAAAGCAAAGTATTAACAAGCCATAGCTTATTTAAAAACAAAAGAATAAATAAAATTTTTTGATTATCTATATTTTACTAAAGCGAACGAGATTTAATAAAATTTTGCCAAAACGATGCAGTACTCAAAAGTAAAATTTTAACTGTTTAATAAATATAGGCTGAAATTAAATTTGTGGGAAACATTTTTTTCGCAATTTAAAACTAACAAATAATACCATATACATCTTTTTTTTTTTTTTTTTTTTTTTTTAAATTTAAAATACGAGTTTAAATTAAGAATAATGTATGTATATATTTCGAATAGTTGAAATTCATTTTGCAGTTTTATTTTATTAAACTACTTTGAAATTGAGAATGCATGGTGATGAATGCTATTGAAATTCAAATGAAGCAATTATGTGTTACATTATTTATTCCGTCGTTATATCATCATCAAACATCAATTTCAGCCTTTATCATCTACTGCAATATGAAGGCTTCTCTTAGGTGATTCCAAACTGCCCTATTTTCTGTAGTTCCTCTCCATTCTGCTCGTTCTAAAAGAGCTCTCCAACGACACAGTGTCTCTTCCTCGGTCTTTTCTTATCTCTCGGCATCCAAAATAAAACTTTGGTGATCCATCTATCATCATTTCTTCTCGCAAGATACCCAACGTAGCTCCATTTTAACTTCTTGACTCTAGAAATATCATCAATAACTTTTGTTTGTTTCCTAATTCAAGTGTTTCTCTTTTTGTCTCTTCGGGTGAATCCTAACATGCATAATGTATAGCTTTACATGTTAAAGACCAAGTTTTTGAAGTATAAGTTAAAACAGGCAAAATGTACTGATCAAAAACTTTGCTTTTCTAACAAGTTGGAAGGTCACTTTTTATAACATATATATATATACATACATATATATTACATATAATAATAAGCAAGAAGACTCCCAAACGGTGTGAGGTACGACCACTCCAAAAAAAAATCTGGAACGTGATTTTATTTTGATAAAATAAACGTCGTGTTATACCAGGTTTTAATTAGTTAAAAGTAAACTGTTCCATCCATCGCTACAAATGTTGGCATACTTATCAATCCGACAAATATCTATTTACCGTCGCAGTAAGGTCTTTAGTTCTAAAGATATTAAATAAAACCCCATTTTAACTTTAAATTTTTTTAAAAAGAAAGAAACAATGTTGCCCAAAAAACAGTTTTTAATACTTTCCCGGTTTAAAAGGAAATAAATTCATTACCGGAGTCATAAAAAAATTCGAATAAAGCTAATGTCAAAATAGTTTTTTTTTTCCATTTATCTATATAATTAATAGGCATACATGAGATCATTGTTTCATCAATTTTTTAGGACCGCCGTCCTATATTTTCACGCAGGAAGAAAACATCATCATCATCATTTGCAGGACATCATATTGAATTTTGTTTATTATGAAATAATCTATTATAGAATCGAAGAAGTTATAAATTTCTAAGAAACTAGTTGGCATAGGTGGACTCTGCTCAGTTCCCCATCATATTTATGTTCTCATAAATTTCTAGTGCGAGATATGTTATAATCATGTAAAAAAAAAGAATTTGACCAAAGCTTCATACAGTGACAGAATGAAATCCCCGCCTAATAGGATATCCACCGTTCACTTCGATATATTTTACTTATTATAATCTATTAATTTATTTTATCAGGGTCAATTCCGTTGTTTAGTTTTCATGCTACTATTTCCAATGCAATAACCCTGAAAATTCATATTTATATAAAAAATTTACAATTTCGCTATGTTGGTAAAATCGTAAATTACGAATAATTTACGAAATTTTCCTATTAGAATATTTGTATTCAATCATGTTCAAACAAATATCATAAATGTAATTTTGAAGTTGTCTAATGTATTTATGATCCTCAAAATGAAAGTTTATGCTCAATTTTGCCTTATTCTGCCATGTTAAGTAAATCGTAAATTCCAAATAACTTACGAATTTTTTACATTGGAAAAATCATACTCTATGATATTCATGCCAGTATCCTAAATAATATTTCGAAAGTGGTTTGACATATTTATGATGAAAATATCCTTTAAGATTGACGTATATGCGAAATTTTACTCTATTCTGCCATGTTAAGAAATTCGCAAATTTCCAATAACTTACGAAATTTTTATATTGGAAAATAAAAGATTTTTATATAACTTTTCACTGATTTCAATGAAACTTCTTATTTTATATAACTTATTAAGGAAAAACACAGTAATTTGGAATTTTTGTAAATCTACGGGAGGGGGTGGGACAAACGAAAATTTTATTTCTCTTCAGTTTCATTTTACGAAAAATTATCATCAATTATTCCCAGAAAAATATCTTCAATTGTTACTAATTAAGAAATAAATGCAATGTAGTTTTGATATAGCTGGGGAAACTGGAGATCAGAAGTAAAACAATATGGTTTTTATATCAGTTTTTGCTGATTTCAAACAAATTTTGTTAACTAATATTTAAAAATACTCGCAATATAAACGATTTACTTATAACAAATATTACGTTTCAAATAAAAGAATAAATAATAGAGATAAAAATAAAAAATAATTAAAAAAACGCCCAAGTAAGGAAAAAAGAAATTACAAAAATTCTTTATTAATTTTGTAGGATATTATTTTTTTTTAAATACACATAATATAAAAAACTAGTATATTGTGTGCGTAACAAAACTTTCTTCTGTATCATTCTTAAGAGTGCCACGTACCAACAAACACGCATAAAAAATAAAGTTTTTTTTTTTTTTACAATAAATATTGCACGTATGCAATTTGGTGGAATTTCAATCATATGCGCAAAGCCACAGAAAGTCATTTATAGCAGCGCCACCCGTAAACTCATACACACCCAAATTTGGTGAGTTTTCTTTTTATAATGGTGATCTCACATATTAAATTTTGTGCACTTATAAACTATAGAAGCAGACATATTTCTAGTACACGGAATTTCAGTTAATTGAATCAGCATGTTATTTCATAATAATAATATCCCTTTCAAATCAGTGGCGTAGCAAGCATAACTGGCGCCCAGGGCAGGATCCTTTTCGGCGCCCCCCCCCCTCCCCCCACCTATCTATGATTTTTAATTTTATTTACTTATTAATTTTCCGAATTCCACTTTAAAATTTTTGAGTTCAATGCAGTTAGTATTTGTAGAATAACACATTTTTTTTCTTCTTTTAACTTTCACTTACGAAGTGTGGTAGAGAAGCACATAGTTTTTAAATCAAATTTTGGAAATTAAGTTTTTGTGATATTTTCACAATATGAGGTGCCTCCAAATTCTAAAAACAGGTCTTTAGCGGTTGGTCTGTGTGTGTGCCTGTTATCGTGACTTAGGTTTGAATTTGGAACCTCCCGTCTGTCACATAACTGCCAACATCCTAATTAAAATTCCGTAGTACTATTAGTATCCGCCGCTTTTTTCACACTGGTTTATTTTTAGAGTAATTCTCTCCAAATATAATTAAGATTAAATAAGTAAATCCATATTCATGCTAGTTTCGGGGAAAACCACGAAAAATTCTGAATGGCTAGGTTAGATCGAGGAGTGTGACTTGGGTTTGAACTCGAGACCATCCGTCTATCACATAGCTGCCAATATCCTAATAATATTCCGTAGTACTATTAATATTCTCCACTTTTTTCGCATTACACCGTTTTATTTTTAGAGTAATCCTTTCCAAATATAATTAAGATTAAATAAGAAAATCCATATTCACGATAGTTTCGGGGAAAACCTCGAAAAAGTCTGAATGGCTAGGTTAAATCGAGGAGTGTGACTTGGATTTGAACTAGAACTCGGGACCTTCCGTCTGCCACATAGTTACCAACATCATAATTAATATTCAGTAGTACTATTAGTATCCGCCGCTTTTTTCACACTGGTTTATTTTTGAGTAATTCTCTCAAAATATAATTAAAATTAAATAAGAAAATCCATAATCATGCTAGTTTCGGGAAAAACTACGAAAAATTCTTAATGGCTGGATTAGATCGAAGAATGTGACTTGGGTTTGAACTCGGGACCTTCCGTTTATCACATAGCTGCCAATATCCTAATAATATTCTGTAGTACTATTAGTATACTCCACTTTTTTCATACCGTTTTATTTTTAGAGTAATCCTTTCCAAATATAATTAAGAATTAATAAGAAATCCATATTCACGCTAATTTCGGAGAAAACCACGAAAACGTCTGAATGGCTAGATTAGATCGATGTGTGTGACTTGGGTTTGAACTCGGAACCTCCCGCGTATCACATAGCTGCCAATATCCTAATAACATTCCGTAGTACTATTAGTATACTCCTCTTTTTTCACACTGTTTTATTTTTAGAGTAATCCTTTCCAAATATAATTAAGGTTAAATAAGAAAATCCATATTCACGTTAATTTCAGGAGAAACCACGAAAACTTCTGAATAGCTAAGTTAGATCGATATGTGTGACTTGGGTTTGAATTCGAGACCTGCCATGTATCACATAGATGCCAACATTCTAGTTAATATTCCGTAATGCTATTAGTGTCCGCCGCTTTTTACACACTGGTTTATTTTTAGAGTAATTCTCTCCAAATGTAGGTAGTTAAGAAAAAATAAGAAAATCCATATTCACGATAGTTTCGGGGAAAACCCCGAAAAATTCTGAATGGCTAGGTTAGATCGAGGAGTGCGATTTGGGTCTGAACTCGGGACCTCCCGTCTATCATATAGTTGCCAACATCTTAATTTACCAACATCTTCATAGCACTGTTAGTATCAGCCGCTTTTTTCGCACTGGCTTATTTTTAGAGTAATTCTCTCTAAATGTAATTATGATTACATAAAAAAAAAAAAAAAAAAAAAAAAACCCTCTAAGATCGTTGATGTGAAAAAAAGATGAGTACTAACAGCAGTACAGAAAATTAATTAGGATGTTGACAGCTATGCTATCAACTTTGAGAGCAGAATATTTCTACCACTGGATGGAAGGATGGTTGGGTTTAACGTCGCACTAGTGCTGCGCAGATGGGCAATTGGCGACGGTCTGGGACACACCCCTAGAGGTGGTCCGGAGGCATGCCATCACAATTTTGATCCTCCACGGTAGGGATGGCTCTCCCGCTTCGGTGCCCCCCCCCCCCCCTACTGGAAAGGAACACTTTATTCAGTAAGTTTCCATTGATAAATTTTCCCTATGACTTTTACCTTAAAGCATAAATACATGGAGATTTGTAGAAATAAAAAAATTCTTGATTATATTTTCCACGTAACTCAGAATATCAAAACTGTAAACTAAACATGCACTTAATACCTATACCTCTGGCAAATAATTAACACCAAATAGCAAAAAAATGTAAATAATGAATGTACGGCCCTTTTATCGGCTTGAAAATGTATTAATTTAATATTTTTAAAAATTTGCTGAATTATAAAGAAGTTTGCATTTTACTGTACTTGATAAAAGATATGTTAATATCTGTGCAATTAACTATTTTTAATTATACTTGGTGTAATAAATATTTAAAAGCAAGGAATTTCCTTTCGTTTTTATTTTTAAAGATTCTCAATTTGTTATCAAACTATCTTCTACAGAATAACATTCGAAATTTGAAGAGCCAAAAGAAGGGGGAAAAGTCATTTATTAAGCATATTTCTATGACTCAAACATTTTTTTCCTTAATAATTAAAAAAAAAAAAAAAAAAAAATGAGTTTATGTTTTTTTTTTTTTTTTTTTTTTTTTTTTAAATCGCTAAAAATAAAATTCAGTTTGCACAAATGTTGAGTACACTTTTTAGGATGAAGGACTATTAGTTTCAAACTGGATTAAAACGTTGCATCGTTGCCAGTTATTGTATACCAGTCTTGTAAAACACCAAAAAAGTAAAAATAAATTAGAAATATCAGTCCTGTCCTTACAAATTCGGTACCCAATGAAAGGGGCGATTTTTGTGAATCCAGGTGTGCAAACAGTTTTTTTGACACGACAATTAGATTTTTTTTTTTTTTTAATTAACTAAAGTATGAAATTTGGATGGCAACACTTCGCCTTCGCTTTACTTCATTTCAGTCATTTTAAAAAGTATGTGGCCCAGTTTTACGGTCAAAAGATGAGATAAAAAGTAATTAAAAATTAAAAATTTTACAGATTAAAATTAATAGTCCTCCGCACTTAATCTCAATTCTGTCTTTGACAGAGTTTTTAATTTTTATATTTGTATTAGTGTCAAAGTTACAAATGGGTTTGTTTTTCTAGTTTCGTCTTTCATTTCATGACATTTAAATGATTACAGATCATACTAGGCCAGTCGTATTAACCCCGACGATATAAATCTTTGTTGAGTTCGACCAATTTCTTTAAACTGCCTTTTATTATAAAAATGCCTTTCACGCAATATAAAATTTTTAAAGTTTTTATTTATAAAGTGAAAAAAGTGATTCTCTTATTAAACTAATTTAGTTTATTCATTTCTTCTTTTAGAGCACCCGATTTTTAAAAATATTGTATCTCAAAATTAGTGTTTTATTTTTATTTCGCTCGTAGATTCTATTTTATACTTTTAGAACAGTTTTGCATTTTTTTTTAAGACCACCCATGTAAAATCTCAAAAATATATATCGCCTTTATTTCTATTCAATTTATCAATATCCAGTCAATAATAGCTCTTGTGGATACTCATTTATAGTCTTCCAATTAGAAGTTTCTCAGAATATACATGTTTAACAAGTGCTATCTGAAACCTGAAACTTCCAAGGAAGTCGATCCCCAAATCGGAAGATACATACCGTCCTTTTCATAGATCTTTCTTGATTGATGAGTTTTACGAGCAGTGGTTTTTCCCCAACAATTTAGATTATTTTCTTTAAAAACAGAAATCCTTTTACGAATATATATCTTTGTAAAACTATATTTTCCTTTTCGTTCTTCATTTTAATGATTCGAGCTGTGTTCAAATATTATTTATAACATATTTTATCGGACAAATCAAGAACGCAAACATTTAATTATATTACATATTAATTTAAAGTATATTTCCGAGAAATCGATCAAAACAAAAATGAAATTTTACGAAAAACTTGTTTGTCTTGAAGATCATTTGGCGCCCCTCTGCAAGAGGCGCCCGGGGCATGATAACCCCCCTTGCCCCCCCCCCCCTCGCTACGCCACTGTTTCAAATATCAAGTTTTCGAAGCTATGCACAATCAAAAGCTTAGCTATAGCCTTCCAAAAATGTGAGAAATCGTAGCATTACAACGGCACATGTTAGACGATTTTCACAGAAAACCAACTGACATCAGTATATGTCAAGGTACATTATAAAATTTTACATATTAGATTTTGAGCCAGAGCTGAAAAAAAAAAAAAAAAAAAAAAATATATATATATATATATATATATATCACACACACTAAGCAATTCAAAAATTATGGGAGAACTTCAAAAAATTTCATTTTAAAAATGACACAAAATTATTCTAAAAAATCAATTAATAATTAAATGTTAATTAATATTTAATGATTATTCGTATTAACTATAAAATAGTAGCAATTATGAACATTTATAAAACTCTAATTTTGGTTTTAAATGGGTGATATATATTTTTTTATTTTTATTATTATTATTATTTTTATTTATTTATTTATTTTTTTTTTTTTTTTGGGGGGGGGGGGTTGACTCCCCTCAGCGACCGCCCCACCCTCCCTTTCCTACGCTTATGTTTTGTAGATACAGTTCAATCGTTACAGTCATTAAAAAACTATCGTTAAAAAGAAGTTTAATTTTCAGAAATGATTAAATGTTATTATTATTATTATTATTATTATTATTGTTACATGCAATTAAAACTACATTTTCCTAGTTTTCAAATCTACCTTTGCTGAAATTGTAAATCTTTCAATGAAATACTTGATTGATGTTTCCTATAAGTACTTTTGAAAATATTTTTAAAATTATGGATAAAATAATTTAGAGATTTCTATTTTCATTCAAAAATTTTGATAAAATAATATTCTGAAATTTTCAGTTTTAATTTTCTGAAAGTTTCTTAATGATTTCGAATTGAATTATGCATAAATATTGAATTTTTGAAAAAATATTGCATTTAAAACAGTTTTTTTCCTCGAAAATATCTAGGATTTGTAGAAAAAGCACATGTTTTAGCACAAGATAGAATTCAATAAATATTTAACAAACAGTTTGAGCAAACATTCTAATTAAGCAATTTATTAAACTGCTCAGGAAATTTTGTTTTTCCCACTCAAATTCGAAAAATATTTATTAATTATGTAATTATAAATGTACAATATCAACAACCTTTTCTCTAGAACAAAATTAATGCTATATGCCGACATTAACATACAAGTAAACAATACATTTGCTTTAATTTTTTTTTAAATTATTTTAACTAAAATGCACAGCCAACGGGGCTCAGGAACCCAAGGCTATCGCATGGAAACCCAAGACTTATTCCTTGCGCACAAAATTTCTGAGGGGCACAAAATTATATTAACGGTAAAAATTGCCCAGTTTTTTCTTCTTCTTTAAAATCAACTGTTTTTTTTTTTTTTTTTTTTTTTTTTAAATGAATAACATTTTATATTAAAATCTATCTTGTTATTATGTATTTTTATATTAAAACTCTCAACAATTTATATTATAGTTTATTATTGAATTAAAGATGAAATTTGTTACATAGCTAAACTTGAAAAATAAGAAACAGATAGGAATTAGCTATTATAAGAAATATGTCCTACGGTGTGTATGGAATGTTAGAGGGGAAGTTACATCTGTATAAAATATATATCACAATCTTCATCATTGATTTATAATTTGTATTTTAATTTCTCTCATATTTCATTTCATTTTATTTAATTATTTTCAATACTTTGAGATACTTCAGAAAAAAGAAAAATATTCATAATATTCCTTAAACACTTAAATCTTAGACAATTATTATTACTATCATTATTATTATTTTGTGCTATATAGGAAATTTGTATTCTTACAACAAATTAAACTTACAAACAATGTAACTTACATATTAAGTAGCTTAGTTACTTAATGTATAATAATTCGTCATTAAAATGATCAAAACCAGGAAGAAAAATAAGAACTATTCAACAAACAATCACATATGGAATTTTTTTTAAACATAGAGAGATGATAGCACTTAGAGCAATATGAATGAAAACTTAATAAATGTTTCATATAACATTTCATATTCATTTCAAATTCATTATACAGAGCAAATGTAAGAGCGAACTAAACTAGTTTTATGGTCGCTCAAAAAATTATTTCACTGTAATGTTGAATAAATTCATTAACAATCTTAATAAAATACTGCTACGATGATGTTAATTTAAAATTATGTTGTTTACTAATTAAAAAAACGGTAATTACAATACTTAAGAAAATATAAACTAATTTTTGAATCATATTTGATTTAATGCAATTAATAATAGATTTTTATGTATTACATAAATGAATTCATAATTACTAGCGGACCCGTCCGGCTTCGCACGGATGAACAAATTTTAGCTAAAAATGGATTGATATAGAAAAAAATCAACAAATAGTATATTAGTTTATGTGTTTGTGAGGCAATATTAATAACTGTTTATAAAATTGTGACTTTTTTAGGCATATTCTAAAGAAAAGTTCCTAAAAAGAAGGAATTTCGAAATGTAGAAAAATTTAAATTATATGAATTAAAAATTAATGTGTAGGTAAATAGATAAGATACAGCATTGCTAAAGGAACGACATTTTACTGACATTTCCATGACGACATTTTACTTATTTATATGTTAATTCTTATGTTTATTTCTATTGCTATTTATAACTTTTTTCCCCCATTTTCGCGATGTACTAAGATGAATATCTCTATTGCGTAAGTAAAGCCATTGGCGCGGAATGTTTGAGCTATTTCAGTGCTAAATTTCAAATTTCGAAAAGGTACTATATTAATAGAAGAAATAATTTGCCTGTCTGTGTTTGACGTACAGTACAAACTATGGCACGTTTAGTTTAGAAATTCTCTTCTATAAAAAGAAATTCGTGCATATTTGCAACATATATTTTCGATATTCCTATTAGAACTTTTAAAAAATTACATTTCATGCAATTTTTCTCTTTTTTTTTTCTTAAATATTATTTATTTAAATTAAATTTTCAAGCTGATGATAATAAAATTGAATGTTGACGATTTTTACTTAATGTTTATTTATTTATTCATTTATTTTTTACATAAAAAGAAATATTTCTTTACTCATGCGAATAAAAAGTATTGAAAAATGAAACTTATAACATGATTTATTTTTTATTTATTTTTTATTATTTTTTTAAATATAAAACTAACGTCGTAATAGTTTTAATTATTACTAGTTAATACCCGTCAAAATTTGACGAATGATGTGCAACTAAAATCTTTTCACGGCATAAAGTTTAAAACACCCTTGTTTGAATATTTCGCATTGCCCTTAATCGGTTTAAAACCCTTTGCTTTAACCAATTCTCTTTTGGTTGGAGGGAGGAGGGATAAATTTCATGAAATTTCAATATACAAAATTTAAGTATACTACTTCATATATTAAAAATGAAATCCCAAGGTTTGCCATGACAATAAGTGTAAAAATCGGAGATAACAAAATTATTAATATTACCAACTATTTTTAAAGGAATATATATGGTTAAAATTCCTCCATGCATTAAAATTCAATGAAAATGTCTTGAAGGAAGTATAATATTTAAAATTTTGTTTTTCTAATGTTTAATTTAGGTTTTCTTTCACATCTTTTAAAATTATAATCTTATGGTGCTGATATAAAAATTACACCTTAAAGTTTAAGAATAAGTATCGTAAATTTTAACTTTCTAAAAGTTACAATAAGAATTTTAAAATCAATATTTAAATAATGCTATTAAATATAACCTATTAAATATTTTAGCTTTCTCCTTCAAATAATTTATTTAGTTATGTTAAAGAAATTATAACACCAGCTTAAAGCGGCAGGCACACTTGCGATTTATTTTTTAATCACTCTTTCTCTTTGTATTTTTCCCCTTTTCAGTTAACTTTTCAAGGTAACTATTCTTTACAGGCAATATACGTTTAAATGAATAGTAAACATGTGTTTGTAAACATCTGGTTTTACCATAAAGTAGAAAGCGAAGTCCTGTCGCCAATTTCAGAAGGATAGGAGGACTTTCAATGTTATTAACGATAGGGAATCACAATGAGGATTATTTAAAGAATTCTAATTGGCTTTTTTCTGTTTGGCTAGGAATAATGGAAATGTCAGACTAAACAGATTAATTTAGAAAATATCGACTTTCAGATTTTCTTTTATAGTTTAGAATTAGTCATACAATCAGTAGGTTATTTAACAGTGCTTAACATCCTAAATATCGTGCTAATTTATTCTAACATGCTTTAAAAAGATGGATAAATTTCTTTCTTTCTTTTTTCTTTTTTCTTTTTTTTTTTTAAATAAGATTATCAACATCACCGAATAAAAATAATTCTTATTCAAAGCCAAATGAATCAAATATTCAACCTGAAACAGGGTTCAAAAAAGGATCCTCCAGAAGGAAATTTCAAAGTAAAAGGAAAAATACATTTTCTTGGATTTCTTACAATGAAATTAGGATAAAGTGTTTTGTCAAGTATTTAAAGATACAGCTGAAAGCAATTTATTGCCATTCATTAAAATTTTCAATAACTAGATTTTACAGAGCGGATTTTCACAGTGGCACAAAGCAATTTGGCTTTTTAAAATTCACCGAGAAGCGCCGGGTTCGATCCCAGATAGCACTCACCGATCTAGTCATTTGGAGTTTTCCATGGTTTTCTCTAAAACACGTATACATACGAGCTTAGACTACGTAGAAAGATCCTCTTTTTACTTTCGAAACAGTTGTAGGTGTCTGAAAAGGGAGAAGGGCGCCGCAGTCGCTACATTGCAGTAATTCGCCAATATTAGAAATTTCAAAAATCATTTGCATAAATAAATATGCTGTTGTAAGTGTCTGAGACCGGGAAAATTGCCATTTGAACCGTACGTGAATTTGTTATGGTCAGATTTTTTTTTTTTTCTTTTTTAAGTCGTAAATACGGTCAGAATTTTCAAGGGTACTTTGTAGTTTGTACGGTAAGCAAAAAGGCTGTTGTAAGTGTCTGAAGCAGGACGAAGGCGCCGCAGCCCCTCACAGAGCGAGAATTTGCTACTGTCATACTTTTTAATGCAACATTTTTTCTTAGCCGGTGAATCAGCTGGTCGACAGAGAAGGCCAGTGTTACATGAATCTTAGCGTTTTTCACAGATAACGTTATTAACAAAATTATGATCCACCTCTTTCAGGTGCAAATCAGCACATAGAAAAGAAATCTCATATGCCGCCATATTTTTAAAAACATTGGTGGGGAGGGGACTGTACATCCCCCGCTCAAGCTTTGTTCCTGAGCAGAGCACCGACAGCATTTTTTTAAAGTCGACGCCCCTGCTTCACATTCTTTACTGTGCCAGGCAACATCATACGTGATTTATGTAATCTTTCATTTTTTCGATCGCCTTCGTCTATGAGTAGGGCCGGTGACAAGAATTACGGGCCCCTGGGCAAATGAAAGTAAGCCCCCCCCCCCCCTACACATAATCACTTCTTAAATAGCAATCGAAAAATGGTTTAAATTTTTGGGTACTGTGTTATTTCAAATAGCTCCAATGAAATACAGTGATACAATAGGTAGTACATTATCGAACTATACATTTATGTAATGAAATTTGATTAAATAAGAAGTCTGACAAAAACACACAATTGCTTTGCGTTTCATTCTCAATATAATTAATTTACAAAAGAAGACTTGTGATCAATCAGTGATTGATATATGTACTATCTATTGCACTTTAAAGTTAAATATAAAATTTTAAAATAAAGATATCATGATTCAAATATAAATGTAATATATTTGAAAAAATGAAATTTAATCTAAAAATTTCTTTTAAAAATTCTGCTTTTCTTTTTGACAACCTTGAATTTTATTTATTTAATAAATTATCCCCTGAAAATCTGTTTGGTCTATAATTCAATATTTAAAAAATTAACTTTTGAATGAAGTGAACATTAATAATTACCGAGCGAGCTGAGTAGCTTCATAAAAGTATATACTATTGGCAGCAAAATTATTCGAGCGCTAGCAACAATTCCTATATGAAAAAAGTACGCTTAATACTGTTTTAATAAATAAATCCTTGTTGAATTATGTTCTTAGACTGCCTAAAAACATGACTCGACAAGGATTTATTTAATAAAGCAGTACTAAGTGTACTTTTTATATAAGAATTATTGCTAGCGCTCGAATAATTTTGCTGCCGACAGTAATAGGCTGAAAGTTTTCTGATAATTTCTTTTCTGCCATTTTTTTTTTTTTTTTAATACTTTATTTTCTGTGATTAACAAGATTTAAAATAGTAATTTTTTAAACAAACAAAGGTAAAGGCATAATGACTTGGGCTATTATTATAAGTTTTTTTTATTATTATTAAATATACATATTAAAAATTAGAAAAAAAGAAAAAAGAAGTATATATATATATATATATATAATTATGTTTTTTGTATTTCTTAAGCAGTGAGTAGTTCTTTTAAGTGAGTAAATTTTGATCCCAGAAAGATGATTTATCAACCTAAGAAAAATGGTATATTATCAGAATGCTCTTGTAGAGTACAGATTCCAGCCTTTTTGAATACGATTCTAGAAAACTGAAAAATAATAACTTTTTATTTGTATTGTGCTTGAGGAGATTATGTATAATAACCTAGTTCCAAAGTTTTTTTCGTCGTTGAAATGATGCTACTTTTAAATGCTGAGGGCCACGGTTTGGAAACTATTCATGTACACTAAGCGACAAAAAAAAAAAAAAAAAAAAAAAAAAAAAGCGAACAGATTTTATTATGTCGTCCTCCACATACACTTTAGCTTTGAGTCCAGTGTTAAAAACAAAATGCAATTGTCAGGAAAATTGTAATTTTAGACATTATTTCGAAAATGGTAAGAATAAGACAGTTAACGGTGCCACAAATGGAATAATTTTTGAAGGAAAATCAAAAAATATTTTAATACGTGAGATGGCAAATTAATTAAATGTTAACGAAATATTGGTAAAATGGTTTTTAACAAGATATAAAATTTTTTAGCCGTTTCAACCGGAAATTTGGTTTTAAGCGGCCATGTTGCTCATCCAAGCGAGATGACAATAAGTTAAAAAGCTATTCCTTATAAAATCGGTTTGTAGAACATTTAGAACATAAAAGAGACTCAGAAAAAGTGTTTAGCAGCATAATTTCTTTAACTACAGTGTAGCAACTATTAAAGAAATCACATTTAAATGGCAGAAAATTTAAAAAAATTCCATTCTTAGTGAAGAGAATTGGGAAAGCAAGACCACAGAAGACTGAAAAAATTAAAAAATGGTTAGTTAATTATTGGGCTGAACTGGTTCTCTCTGATGAGTCAAGTTTAACTTATTTCGAGTTAAAGAAAACAAGCAGATCTGACAACGAAAATTTGACCGACTTAATGAAAATCGCACTTTTAAAACAGTGACACATTTTCCGTACATTGTGATACGGAGGTGCATAACTTTTCAAACAGTCGGGCAAATTTTTATGCTCAAAGGATCAATTAACTCGAAATAAAACACAGTCATTATAAAAGTGGTGCCTGACCGACTATTTTGGAGGTATCTTGGACATTTCCACAAACAGCATTTCCAGATGATAATGCACCTTGCTATACAGTGTCCGTGGTGCGTTTATTTGATTCAAATTGTTGAAATTACCTATCCATCGCCCTGAGCACCTATAATACTGAAAATAATAACATCTTTTTTCACTCTAAGTTAAATTCCACAAAGAATATCATAGAATATCTTTTTTATTAGACCTCGAAATAGTCCTAATATAGCAGTCCTAATGAACTAGCAGTCCTAATGGCGAAACTGGTAGACGGGAAGTGCCGGGTTTGATCCTAGGCCGCACTTTGACCTAGCTGTTCAAGATTTTCCATTTTGTTTTATTAACTTGCTTAAATATGGGCTAAAACCACACCATACAGTCCAAGCCTAGTCAACTGGCTTTAGGTCTGACACTTACACCATCATTAAAACAGTGAACAGAAATAATTTCAGCATATTTCGAAATTTTTTTAGTTTTACAGGATTTTGACAAACTAAAATTATTTTGTAATTATTTTCATGCAAAATGATTATCAAAAGAATGAAATTTTTCTGATTATCCTTAATTTATATATCTAAAAAAGAAATTATTAAAATACTCATTTTTTTTTTCTTTTAAATTTCTTCTTATTAAAATATTCACAGTTATTGCAATAAACATTTCTAAGAAAAATTAAAACAATTTTATGCTTTTCCAAATACGATTTTCAGTTTATATATTATTATTATTACATCCTTACAAAACTGTAAATTTGAACATCCAGTTCATGCACACTATTAGTATGAATGGTGTTGCTTAAAATATTTAGGTTCAGATACGTTAAAATAAAAGTAGGAACAAGAAAGGAATTAAAATACAGAAATCTCACAGGTGAAGCAAAAACCTAGAATTCAAGAATACTAGAATACAAAATTCAGAATCCGCTCGAAATGTTTTGTCTATAAAAAGGCGGGGGAGAGGGGAGAGGATTCGAAATTTGCAGCCTACAGCTCTGGCAGAACTAGAAAAAATTATTTGTGATATTTGGCACAGTGAAATTTCTGAAATTTATATTAAAATACTGTATAAAACTATGCCATTGCGCATTAAAGCAGTAGTTCCATATAAAGGTGGAATTAACCCAATGCAGAATACGTATTTTTAACAAAAAATTGCTTAGATCTAACAAATAAATTATTTTATTTCATATATTAAAATATAACTTGTTTATTTCATATAATAAATAATAATAGAATACAAAGTGTATGGTTACTGCATTATGTTCAAAAAGAAAATTTTATGCAGATTTTTAAAAAGTATTTCGTAGAGTGTAATAAAGCGAATTATTAAATCGAAAATGTAGACAGCTATAATTTCGTACTTTTGATATTATGCAAACATGATAGTTTTATTTGTTTCAACCTTTTATTTTAAAGTTATTGCAAATCAAAAAGGTATACTTCATTTTTTCTGCAGTGCGGCTTTTTTTTTTTTTTTTTTTTTTTTTTTTTTTTGTCGCTTAGTGTATCTTCTGAATACACATGTATACCGAAAGTTTCAAAAATATTGTATGCACACACACATATATATAAGAAAAAAAAAAAAAGTTATAGTATTTTTTTTTTTTTTTTTTTTTTTAGAAATGGATCTTTCTTGCTTTTTTTATTGCAAAATCATTGATAATTTTCTTCTTTTCATTTATCAAAATATACAATCTGAATGTAAAAAGTAATGTTTAGCGTTTGCGTTTGTTAACCATGTTCCTAAATGAGAATTTTGGTAATTACATATATTTTACTCTCATCCCCATGGACAGCGGCCAATGGACATTGCACAGATTAGATTGGGCTCACTGCTTGCGAGATAAGCAAATCACCAAATGAGATGCAGACCCCCCATCTGTTTCTTTTTTAGATGAATACTGACTATGGTGGCTAACGATGAGCAGCGATTACTCTTTCAAGTTTCGATGTGTTTCATCCTTTCACTTGACCAAACATTTTTAGCAGAAATACTGCACAACTCACAACACCTTTTGATCTGCATAAAAGATAAGAGTTTATTGATTGTACTCCCGTTTCTGCTCCGGAGTTAGAATAATGAATTACTGACATGAACCTTCAGTCATTGTATTTGATTTATTTGATTTTAGGAATGAATTGATTTAAATTTTAAATAGATACAACACAGTAAATAAAACTTTCTTTAATTAAAACTTTTGCTTCTTGAAAAAAGAAAAAAATGGAAAGCATTAAAGACTAATTTAAAATATACTATATCAACAATATTTTAATTAGATCATTTTCTGAAATTTAAGAGGTTAAAGAAATGGCATTCATGCGAATTTTGAAAAAAAAAAAAAAAAAAAAAAAAAAAAAAACAGGAAAACCTAAGCGTCTAGGCCGATGAACCTGATTTAGGTTTGAACCCGACATATCCTATCTACCAGCTTCTAGAGGAGAACATCTCAGCTACTGACAGGAGCCATATATATTTTTTTTACTAATTTATTGTGCAAGTTACATATGATTTACTTTTGATTTCAAAGTATAGATACATAAAAATTTATGGAAACTAAACAAAATTTTTGATTATTGTTTTCTACACAACTCAGAGAATCACTATTGTTAAACTAAACATATATTTAATTCCTTGTGCTTGCAAAAAATCAATACTAGAACTAGATAATGAAACACTATTTAGAAGTATGAATAATTATAAACATGTACGTTTTGACTTTTTTTTTAAAATCTGATTGAAAGAATTAAATGAAGGTATATTCATTTTTCAAACACGGCAATACCATATTGTTACGGGTGTATCTTTCAGGCAACTCTACAAATTAGAATATTTGTTATTAAACTAATATATAGAGAAAAAAAAAAGTTGCTGAACTATATAGAAATTCTAGTTTTTTCTGCGATTTTTTAAGATATGTTAATATTTGTTAATACTTAGCTATTTTTATTACGATTGATTAATATTTAAAAGCAAAAAAAAAAAAAAAAAAACTTTCGTTTTGGTTTTATAAGATTTGTGATTTGTTAGAAAAATATATTTTATACAATCATATATCGACATTCGAATAAAGCGGAGAAAAAAAAAAAAAATCTGAGAGGAGGGATATTCAAAGTATATTTTATAATTGAAACTTTTTTTTTTTTCAAATACATATTACAGATATATATATATATATATATATATCTTTTTTTTTTTTTTTTTTTCAGAAAACTTTTGTTGCATTAGATTAAATGAAAAATCCTCCCATCCTGTGCAATATTTTCTCCTATTGCTCCAGATTATATATTTAGATAACTTCATTTCTCAATTAAATAAAAAATTTCAAGTTAAGTTTTGTCTAAAAATAAAATCCTATTTTCTATAAATTTTAGGCATATTTTTAATTAAACCCTAGTGAATTTCTATTATTATTATTATTATTAATGTCTTCTCATCTTGCGTGCGTGTAAAAAGAAAAAAATGGTCACTGTATATTTCACGATGCTTTAAATTTTCCTCTAAAATTTTATAAATGAAATTCAGTGTTTTATTATTTTTTTTTACTTGTGATTTTTACTTCATACTTTCTCAACAATTTTGCATTTTTAGTAAATCTTTATCTTGCATTGCATCTATGTAACTTTTTATCAATATCCGGCCAGTTATAGTTCTTGTGCATTTATTTGGTCGCTCTCATCCCAATTAGAAGCCCACCAGCGGCTGAGCGGTTCTGCGCTCATAGCTGGTAGACATGAGGTGCCGGGTTCGATCCTAGGTCGCACTCGTCGATCTATCCGTTCGGAGTCTTTCGTGGTTTTCTACGAAACTTGTGTAAATACGGGCTACGACTCCTTAGAAAAACCTCCACATAAGGCATTCCCTTTCCGGCCTTGGACCCTAGTACAGCCAATCGGCCTTATTCCCAAACACCAAAAACGTCCTTCCAATTAGAAATTTCTTTGAATATATCAGGTTGGATACGTGCAGTGTAACGAGTTGACTAGAAACTTTCGAAGGAAGTTCTGCACATACGAAATATTTTTCCAATTCTACTCGGAATTCTTTGGCCTTGTTCCTTCGTTTTATTTATTTTATTTTATTTTATTTTTTTGACTGATTGCGAAATTTTCCTAGCAACAGTTTACCCACTCAATTCTGAGTAGTTGATACTAATGGTTTTCCAAATGTGAAATGCGTTAAAGAAACGATTAAAGAAAAGGAAATGAGGCTTTCTTATTATTCCACATCTTATTTGTCTATGAGTAATACCCTTCCTGCATCTACTTCCAGAGGCAGCACTTACCCCCCCCCCCCGCAGGTAAAAACATAGGTAAAAATAATATCGCTCCCCTATCCCTTTTAGGACCTAAGTCTCGCCGCAACGCGGGCTCATTATCGCCGCTAGTATTTACGACTGCTAAGCGGTTCTTATATAAATTTCTTGTTCCTTTTTCCATGTTTTTAGAATTGTGGAAAGTACATACTTTTTAAGAAGAAAAAAAAGTGAAACTTCATATTTTAAAATTTAGATTTTTGTCACTTCTGTTCTGTTTGTACCCCCCCCCCCCAACTCCCGGGCCCCTGGGCAGTTGTTCCCTGTGCCCCCCCCCCCCGTCAACGGCCCTGTCTATGAGAGACATGTGGCTAGTTTAAAAATAATTTTTACACTACAGAACAGTGTCGTATGACAGCTATCACATTCATATACAGTGTTTCCATTAGAATATACCCATAAAACTTTCACTGCAAAAAACAATCATCACTTCATTGTAGATCTGTCACACATGAACCTTAAAAAAAACTAAATTACACTACGAACCCCTATATTCTTCATTTCTATTACAGCATTACATTTTTATGTTCTTATTTTATTTTTCAACTGTAGGTGAAGAAGTTTCACAAAAACTATCTTTAAAACTTTATTTGTAAAAGGAAAGTATAAAGTAGACTGTTTTTTTTATTTTCCTCTACATAATCTAAAATTACATGCTCCTCCCCCATTCCCCCCAAATAATAATAAAAATAAAAGAGTAGCATTACAGAATTTTTTCATTAAGTAATTTCTATGGAATCCCATAACGTAATTGAAAATTACGTAATTGAATTTTATTTTGGGAGACTGTAAACAATCATAAGTACTTACTTTGTCGTATTCTTAGAAAAAAAGTAGGTGTATTTTGTAAATATGAATAATTTATGACAACTTCTTTACGTTGTACAGAGTGTAAAGTTATTAATATATACTTTAAAGGAATGCCCTCTCTCAGATGATAGCGATTCAAAATTCTATTGTGAGTTTATGCATACGATAACGTTTGCTCTATTCCTGTCATTTTCAACCCATTCTAAAAATATTAACGGAAAATTAAAGCAGGAGCACACGGAGAGACAAAATCTTAAATACTTTGTTGGAAAGTGTTAATAAAGATTATTTTTAGATTACATTTCTAAGTAGTGTTTTTTTTTTTTTTTTTTTTTTTTTTTTAATTCAAAGAGCCTAATTTTTGAATTTTCTTTTTTTCTTTTCTTTTCTAAATAAAAGTAATATGATGCAGTATTCCAGGGAAAAGAAACAAATATTTGCGACTCCTTATATTTTCTGGCCTAGTGTGACCGCACTTTTCGCATCTGTCTAACTAAGCATGGCCCTGCATGTTTGCCTAACCATTCGAGTTTTTCATGGTTTTCTCCGAAGTTCGCCTGAAGATATTTCAATAGATATGCAAGGAGGATGTCGCACGCAGATGTAGATTTGCGCAAAGAATTGGCATTAATCTACATATTGACGCATGCATTTCTTTTTCTTTTTTTTTTTTTTTTTTTTTTTTTTTTTTTTTTAGAACGATAAACGAAACCTAGCATTAATATTGAAACTAAGCTACAAGTCATCGAAAATAATAAATTAGCTTTTAAGAAACTTAAACTTCAACCAAAATCGTGTAAAGTTAGTAGTGCTTGATAATATATTGGTGTATTGATACTAACGAATTTAATCGAAGAATGAATTTCAAATAAAACAAATTTTTTAACCTTTCACATTTCATTTACATTATCAACCAGACCCACTAATGGCTGAGTTGATCTACTAACAAATCTGGTAAATGTAAGGTGTCATGTTCAAACACAAGTAGCATTCATTGTTACAGCCATTCGGATTTTTTCGTGATTTTCTCCAAAACTTGCATGAATAGGAACTAAGAACCATTAGAAAGGCCATCCACGGAAAGTATTTTCTCATCGTTTAATTTGAAAATTCTATAACAATAATTTTGAAAATAAAATGATATAAATTTCAAACCGTTTAGAAATTAGAAAAAAGAAAGAAAGGAAAAAAAAAAATATATATATATATATATATATATATATATATATATATATATATATATATATATATATATATATATATAATATATATACATATTTGTAAACTAAATGTTTTATAAAGTGTCATCATGAAGGCAAATACGTTAAATTTGATGAGTAAACTACGCGTGTGTACAGATGGAGTAATTACAGATGTGTATGTACAGTGTTTGAAAATGTTTGTAATCTATACGCCGCATATTTATTTTCACTGTTGTTCTCGTTTATTTTTCGAAAGAAGGTAATGGCACCTCAGCATTTTATATGCGTAAAAATAAATAAAGAAAGAAAGAAAGAATAATAATAAAAAAATTGTGAATGTGAAAACTATAAAAAAAAATGTGAAAAAAATGTGATGGTGAATTTCGAAACGTCAGCAAATAATGGAGTAATATTTCTCGAAATATTTTCTACCCATACACCAATTGTTAATATTTCATTCGAGTTTTCCGTCTTATTAAGTGAAAAAATTTACTTTATAATTACTGATACTTATAAATTCAATTTATAAGAACTAAATCAATCATATATTCTATGAGTTAAAATGGTGATTTATGACATTTATTTATATGTATGTATGTATTAATAGGTGCTTTTATAATATATATATATAAATTCATTCTTATTGGTCTATGTGGTTTCAGTGATATTGTATCTGTTGCTTAGCTTTTATGTATAATAACCGATTATTATTTATATATGTATATATTCAAATATAAAAATTCAAGTATTTTAAAGTTTTATTTTAAATTAAAATTCATTAAAATCGATAATAAAAATGGATTTGTTTTTAATTTCTGAATGTATAAGAAGTTTCTAATTTCTTGAAGAAAAAAAAAAGTTCTTGGGATGTCGTGTATACATGCTAATTAACAAGCACACAAACGAGCCAAAAAACTGAAACCATATCAGTTTTATGATTTTTAAATTCCTCACACCACCTCAAAGCATGTAGAAATCTTAAAAAAAAACCCAGGATGAAAATTTTTATGACTGTCTAATATCTTCATAGCTACAATATGATGAGTAATGAAAAAGGGCACATATTGATAACTATTTTATTTCATTTTATTTCATTTTATTTTTTAAATGCAGATTGCTTTAAAAAATGCACTACGACAAAAATTTAAAAACATATTTGATTTATTTACACAATGACATAATTTATTATTATAAAAGACAACTTTTGCTCGATATCGCGTATTAAAAATATGAAAGTAATTAACTATCTGTGTTTTAGGTAATTTTTAGTTTTTTTTTTTTTTTTTTCATATTTTATCCTGGATTAATTGATATGATACAAGACAAAATATGTTAATTGATCGAAAAAAAATAGATTAGGCATAATGTTTAATATTGCTTTTCTAGCTATTACGTATCTTAATTTTTATTACGTAATCTTAAAGTAATATATTTTTTTTTTTTTTTTTTTCGTTTCAATTTTTTTTTTCACTCAAAGTAATAATATTAATATTAATATATATATATATATATATATATATATATATATATATATATATATATATATATATATATATATATATATATATATATATATAAATGATAGATATTGTAATAAATTTTGACTTTAAAATTATAGCATTTAATAGATACACGCTAAAACCAACACAACAAAAATAAAACTGGTTGTAACACAGTACAAAAACTAGCACAGAAATGTTGCAATTCATATAGATCCAGTAAGAGTCAAAACCAATTTAAATTAATTACACCCACATGAGTAAAAGGACGTATTGACGTACAAAATGGATGACGGAACTCATTAAAAGTCTTAAAAGTGATTCAGGAATTAAGAATCCAGTTCAAAAGTAAATAAATAAATAAATAAATAAATAAATAATAAATAAAGGACCACAGGAATATTAATTGGAATAAAAAATGCTTAAAATTAGAAGTATTATCGGGTCAGGAAGCATGTACTTCTTTAAAGCAGAGAGAGAGCTGCAAGATTTCGTAAAACAATATAGCTAAGAATAGCAAAGATATATTGTTCAATATATAGGTATCGAAAACCTTTTCAAACATTGCATTATATATATATATTAGAGGGTGGTAGGTGACAATTATAATACATTTTCAAAAATAATAAGAATGATATATTAGAACAGAATTGAAAAGAAAAATAGAGTATTTCCTAATAAAAGACAACTTTCCTCATTGTTATGTATTAAGAATTTGAAAGTAATGCAAAAATCACTTTAATTAATTTAATTAGTTATTTAAAAAAATATTGTGGGTATTGCACGCTTGGCAATCTTTTCTCGCTCATACGTATTAAAAATCTGAAAATAATAGTAATAATAGTAATAGTAATAATATTTTTGCTACATCTAAACGGAAATAGAAGAAACAATTTTAAAAACTGAAAGTTATTAAAAAGCCGATTTTTTCATTTATGAAGAAGATTGCACAATTTTTCCGGGAGACTTTTCCGCGTAACATTGTTTCAATGATTTCATTTTTTTCGGTTAACAATCTCCCCCCCCACCCCTCTCTTTCTCTCTCTCTCTAATAAAAGTTAGAGAGACATAAATATAAAGAAGCAGCCGATAAAGATAACTTTTGAAAAAAAATAAATTCTGAAAGAAACGGCTAATTTATGTAATAATAATTTCGTCCAGTTTTATGAAAGTAACCCTTCTGTAAGAAATATACAGACAAGCGTACATATGCATATGTCTTCTTTTAAAATTCTTAATCAGAATCCTCTGTTTTATCTTTATCTATAAAATTTTTCTCTTCTCTCTGAATCTCATCACTCACCAAACCGAGGGATCGACTTTCACCTCACTGACCCCTAGCATTTTTCTTATCATTTCACAACCTGTTTAACGAAACTGTTTTCAATAACTAAACAGGATGGCGCGCATACTTAAAGGAAAGAGAAAACATTACTTTAAAACATGCGATGTAGAATGTAGTTTACAATACTACGAGGGGGGAGGATGAGGACTCTCAACAAATTCTAAACGATGATTTTTCATTTGCGTATAATTTCCAAAGAAATAAAAAAATAAACTTAAAATTTGAAGGGCATGTCCATTATCGAATATTGATCAAATTTTACATAAGTTTACCGTAAATATTTCTTTTTTTGTTTTGTTTTAATAATAATTATTCATTTTTCTCTAAAGTAAGCTTTGGAAAAAATAAAAAAATTCAACAATAAAAAAGAAAAAAGTATCGAAAAAGGGTGTTAAGGATTCATTACAGATAGATAAAGATGCCTTTGCCTTCAAATGTTAAACTTAATCCCGATTTTTCTTTCATTTTTTTTTTTTTTTTTTTTTTTTTTTACTTTTACAACAGATAGTTTGAAAATATATGACGCTGATCCGCATGAAAATTGCCTCTGATACCATTTCAGCGTATTCTTATGCAAAATAACCTCCTGAATCCGAATATGACCACCATTTTGCCCAATCACCCACCGTTTTCTAGATACACCCCCCTCCCTCATTTTTATCATTGTTTGGTAATTTTATATCCATCAGTTTGATTTGGAGAGGACCGATGATTATTTTAAACGTTAAATGTCTTCTGACCTAAAGAGCTACAGAGGTAGAAAGTTCTAAAACACGAACTTTTGTAGTAAGGAGGAAATTTGAGGGGCTTTGTGCTCAGAAAACAAAAGAAAATCAATAAAAACAATCGGTTTCTGTTTCTTTTTCTTTTTCGCAATATTTCTCTTATTTTTTTACATATTCCAGCTTCCCGTTTGCCATTTTCTTACCAAAACACCCAAAATAATAAAAATTATACAATGAAATTTTTTTTCAAAATGTTGGTGAGTGGAGTAAAGTTTCAAAGCCCCCGCAAGAAAGTTTGACTGATTCACTGTACGACGTTTGCTTTCAATAACTCCCACATTAAATGTTTTGGGCAGTAAATCAGAACAGTAAAATCTCTTGCTTTGACACATGTGAAAGGTTATTTTTCTTGTAGTCGTTAGTCATTGTCTACCTTTAGTACAAGTTTTGCGATAAGAGAGTGAACTTCGGTGTTCTTGACGGTGGTGATTTTGCGTGGTAATCTTTAACACGTGTCAAAGGAGGATATTTTACTGTTCATGTTTTACTGCCCAAAACATTTAAGGTGGGAATTACTGAAAGCAAACATCACGTCGAAGAGTGAATCAGTCAATTTTTCTTGCGAAGGCTTTGAGATTTTACTCCACTCACCAACATTTTGAAAAAATTTCACTGCATAATTTTTATTATATGGGGTGTTTTGGTAAGAAAATGAGAAACTGGAAGCTGGAATATGTAAAAAATAAAAGAAATATTGCGAAAAATAAAAAAAAGAAAAGAAACAGAAACAGAAACAGATTGTTTTTATGGATTTTCTTTTGTTTTCTGGGCACAAATCCCCTCAAATTTCCTCCTGGGCCCTCTTCATTTAAAAAAAATTCCGATGCCGGCTGAAAACAGATAAAAAGTGTCCCACGTGGTTTTGACAGGAGGTGGAGAAGATTGACAGATTCACTGACGAATCATTGACTTTTTGGAAGAATAAATCAAAAATCAGCCACGTCCTTATTGCGGTTTCATCGAAGCTTTGTTTTATTTTGATTCTTTCTTTCTTTTTTTTATTTTTGTGTTTCTTTTTTTCTTTTTTTTTTTATTTTCCATTTTCACATGACATCAAATAACTTTGCTCATTTATTCTAATCTTAATATATATAAATCTCGTGTCACAATGTTTGTCCTCAATGGACTCCTAAACCACTTAACCGATTATAATAAAATTCGCACACCATGTGCAGTTCGATCCAACTTGAGAGATAGGATAGTTTAAATCTCAAATTATAGTCGCAATTTTAATTTATTGCTAATTATTTGTCTGTTATTATTTGACAGTCACAATTATCTGTTAACTCCAAATGATTCTAACAGATGGCGCTGCTATGGTAAATCTACGAACGTGTCATATAAGCTACATTTTAACAGCATAATTACCACGTGTTGTTGACGCTATAAAATTCTCCTCAAAATATTTACAGTCTTTATTTGTAACAGATTACTTTCAACTTTCATATTTCCTTTCAAAAATGAAACGGGGAAAGTAGAGCGTGGAGCAATTACTCTGTTTCATATGAAAATGAAAGCTGAAATATATTTGGTGCTGCCATCTACACAAAGAATCTTCAACTTTTTAACCTATTAATAAATTTCGTATAATTCAATTATTTCCACTTTTTAAATTTTTGGTGTTAGCATAGCCGGCCACGTGTTACTTAGACTGAAGTGTAAATTGAATTCATATTATAATGAAGATAATACAGTGAAATTAATCCTGTTTTTTACTTATTTGTGCTTCATCTGTATATATATATATAAATTACGTGTCACGATGTTTGTCCGGGGTAAACTCCTAAACTAAGGAACCGATTTTAATGAAATTTCGCACACTGTGTGCAGTTTGGTCCAACTTGAGAGATAGGATAGTTTTTAATCTCAATTTATTGTCACAATATTGTTTTATTGCAATTATTTGTTAATTATAGACCTTTATTAAAGTTGCTCCAAAATATCTGTGAGTTCCATTAATTTAATTGTTGCCACAAAAAAAAAAAAAAAAAAAAAAAAAAAAAAAAATACGAGTCCATTTTCTTTCGACATAAAAATAAATACATTTAATCAAACGTGAACGTTAAAAAATTATAAAAAGTTAAATTATGCATCTCACGAAAATTGACGTCATAATCAATTTAAAGATTTTATACACATTGATAAAGTGCTAATGTAGTTCTATCATAGATATAGTAATATATATAGATCTCTCATCCCCATGTTATCGTACAAAGATTTTTGATGCCGAAAAAAAAAATAAATAAAAGCTTTAGAAACAGCCATTAAGTGGTATTGAAAAAAAAAAAAGAAAAGAAAAGAAAGAAAGAAATATGAATTTGAAACTGTATCTGGAGTCTTCCATTCCCCTTTAGCAAATAAATTATTCATAAATTTTATTTGCTAAAATATTAGCATGTATTCCCGTGTGTATTCACTCGGGGAAAGACGGCCATATTTTGGTAAAAACGTCGTCTTTTCCCAAATGAAAAGGAAAAACTTTTTTCTCCCCAATGATCACTCTATTCTATATATGCTATACTATATCTATGAGTTCTATACGCAAGCGAAGTGTGACTCACTGACCGTCTGTGCAGCCAAGAAAAAGATTTCCTATGTTAATTGCCCACTGGATTTTTTGTAAGAAATTATTAAAAATCGAGGAAATTTATTTCCCGATTTTAATCCTTATATTTGGGTATAGATATGTATTAGTTATCGCGGGTGTTAGATTGAATTATTTTGCTGTCAAATTGACAAAATTTTAATTTTAAATTTCAAAACTCTGTCGCCCTTGGCTTTTTTTATTATTATTATTATTATTTGGCGATCAAAAGCGTAACACGAAAATATACATGCCAGATGTATGCATTGTACGAAATGTAATATGTATTATTCATTGTACGTATGTATGACATGTAGTATGTATTGTACGAAATACTGTTTCATATTATTCATTACTCTTTTAATATAAGTTGTTAAAATAACCATGATTTTTGAAAGGAATTAAATATTTTCGCCAGATAATTTGGCGATATTCTTTTGTTTTCGCCAAGGATGACAGAAATGAAATCTATTCCGCTGCAAAATATTAGTATCTTACATCAGATATTTTATTTAGACATTTGAAAACAAATTTGACTTCAAACTATGATAGAATATTTATCATTTTCTTTTTAATTAGTATATTATTAGTATATTAAAATTGAAAAGCATGGTATATAAAAAGTTTTTTTTTTTTTTTTTTAATCTTATAATTATTCTTATCTTAATCCTCAATGTTTCCCATCTTTATTGACTTGAATTTACTATTAAAATTTTAACATACTCAAAAACTTCTCATCACTTCGTTAAAATACACTAAACTTTTCCAAAATCTTTTTCTATTTAAAATGATACATGTATTTACTTTAAATGTCCAATATTTCATAAGATTTCCAATTTTAAAGTTTTAAAATATTTATCAAATTTACTTATTTTTCTGGTTTAGCCTTATTGTTTTCCTTTTTATAACTACAGCTGTTGCCCTCTTTAAAATATTTAAAATGATGAGGTCATTTTATAGTAAAATTATCCATTATAGCATATATTATATTTCACTCCTCCATAAAAATTGATTTTAAAATCGTCTGTTTCTTTTATACTTTTATTTTAATAGAATTTTAATAGAATTTAATTTATATATTAGTCATTTTAGCAATTTTATCCAAAGTAGCATTGGAAATAATATATATCACTTCTCCATTAAAATTTATAGGACCCTACAATAAAATTAATTTGTGCTTAATATCAACACTACGAAAATTTTTATCAATCGCTTCCAAATTTTGACCTAAGTTTCAAATCTCAACCCTGTGGGTTTTTACATCGGCTGCAACGTTTTCGTCTTTGTTCGTAAATAATAATTTGACTGTACTAAATAGTTTACAGCCGTATAATTCAACGTATAACTTAGTCACAGCAACGCGTGGCCGGGTCTGCTAGTCTATTTATATGTATTTTAATAGAGTAGCTCGATCCGACAAAGTACTTTATACTATTTTCAGCCCGGTTCAGGCTTTCTTTAGTTATACCGGCGAATTACGTAACAGTGAAATTTTTTCAAAGAAAATATACTTTATAATTATACTTGAAGTCTGATATTATTAATTTAACTAAACTAGTATGTTGTGGCCACCACATGACTTTCTTCTATATTTTCCTATACAAATTCCCTCAGTAAAAATAATTTATTAAAATTATTATTAAAAAAATTTTCTTCCATGGTAATGCAGACGATTTCCATATTAGAGAAGTAGTTCCATTTAATTCTCAAAAAATAAAATAAATAAATAAATAAATAAAAATTACGATATTTTTTTTTTCAAAAGTTTTTTTTTTTTTTTTTTCGTTAAAAGTAACAACAACAACAAAAAAAATCAATAACTTTGTTTTGAATTATCATAGATCTACAATTCAACCATTCGTTTTAAAGGTATTGACGAGACCTTTCGAAAGATACCCATCTTGAAAATTTATCCTTCCCGGGGGGGGGGGGACTTTCTTCTATATGTAATATAGAGAAAGTATTGGATTCGTGAAAATTTTCGAACTCCGGTTTTCGATGGATTTACTCGTTTTGGGATGTGCTGAACATGATTTGATAGTTTTTAGAAAATGTCTGTGTGTGTGTGTGTATCACAAATTTTTGGAGGCTGTATCTCACGAACCAATGAACGAAATTTAACCAATCTTGGTATTTAGTTGGACTCTGACATAAACTGGTGCTGATTAGATTTAGGGATCAATCGCCCAATAGGTGGCGCTGTGATAGCATTTTTTCTAAATTTTTAACATGGCAGTATAGGACAAAATTTCGTATAAATGTACATAATGAGAGTTATTTTTAACTTTTGATTGTAAAATTAATATGAATTATTGATAAAAGTAGTTGTTAACTAGGGGAAAAAAATTGTGCATGTGGGGGCGTCGCCCTCCCCCGGGCGGAGTAAATTTTCAAGATGGGTATCTTTCGGAAGGTCTCGTCAATACCTTTAAAACGAATAGTTGAACTATAGATCTGTGATAATGTAAAACAAAGTTATCGATTTTTTTTTTTTTTTTTTTTTTTTTTTACACTTATAAAGAAAAAAAACTTTGAAAAAAAAATCGTAATTATTATTATTATTATTATTGAGAATAAAATAGACTTTTTTTTTTGGATAATTACTGTTATACGACTTTTCTGATATAGAAATCGTCTGCATTATCATGGAAGATAATTTTTTTTAAATAATAATTTTAATAAATCATTTTTAGTCAGTGAATTTGTATAGGAAAATATAGAAGAAAGTCTTGTGGTGGCCACAACATACTAGTTATATTATTAATCATATGGTAATATAGTAGACAGTGCGAGTGCTATAAATTACATGGTGCCATAACTAAAATGTTCAATGGATGTTGAGATAAAGCCATTTTTACTTTCTTCTATATGTAATATAGAGAAAGTATTGGATTCGCAAAAATTTTCGACCTCCGTTTTTTGTCGGATCTACACGTTTTGGGATGTCCTGAACACGAATTGATAGTTTTTAAAAAATGTCTGTCTGTGTGTCTGTCTGTCTGTCTGTCTGTCTGTCTGTCTGTGGTTTAGTGTTTTCACCGTATCTCACGAACCAATGAATGAAATTCAACCAAACTTGGTATATAGTTGGACCCTGGCGGGGCATTGTGCTGATTAGATTTTGGGATCAATAGCCCATCAGGTGGCGCTGTGATCGCATTTTATGTAAATTTTTAACATGGCAGTATAGGACAAATTTTCGTATTTTTCACCGTATCTCACGAACTAATGAATGAAATTCAACCAAACTTGGTATATAGTTGGAACCTGACGGGGCATGGTGCTGATTAGATTTGGGGATCAATCGTCCAGCAGGTGGCGCTGTGATCGCAAAATTTCGTATGTCACACCGTATCTCACGAACCGATGAATGAAATTGAACCAAACTTGGTGTATAGTTGGACCCTGACATGGAAAGGGTCTGATTAGATTTTGGGATCAATCGCCCGGCAGATGGCGCTGTCATCGCATTTTATGTAAACTTTTAACATGGCAGCATAGGACAAAATTTCGTATAAATGTACATAATGAGCGTTATTTTAAACTTGTGATTGTAAAATTAATATGAATTATTGATAATAGTAGTAGTTAACTACGAAAAAAATTTTGTGCATGTGGGGGCACCGGTTCCCCCCCTGGGGGGGAATTACCCCCCCGGGGGGGGGTAAATTTTCAAGATGGGTATCTTTCGAAAGATCTCGTCAATACCTTTAAAACGAATGGTTGAACTATAAATCTGTGATAATTTAAAACAAAGTTATCGATTTTTTTTACTTTTTACGAAAAAAAACTTAGAAAAAAAATCTTTTGTTTTTGTTTTTTCTATCCCCTTAATTTTATCAAACTCCCACGGTTTCCGTGTCTTGACAAACTTTAACATATTTTAACAAAAAAAAAAAAAAAAAAAAAAAAAAAAAAAAAACCTTAGAAAAAAAATCATATTTTTTTTTTTTTTTTAATATTGTTACTGGTTGAATATGTATTACTTTTAACAAAAAAAAAAAAAAAAAAAAAAAAAAAATAGAAAAAAATCGTATTTTTTTTTTTTTTTTTTTTAATATTGTTACTGATTGAATATGTATATAGGAAAATATAGAAGAAAGTCTTGTGGTGGCCACAACATACTAGTTTTTAAATTGTAATAGCAGATCAACTTGTAAACCGATAAATATGCAAATTGAAATGTCCAGAAAAGACGATTCTGCATGCGCAGTGGAAATCTGGATCCGATACAACGCGAAGGGAGGGGGGGGGGGGAGTAACGATGCCGTTGGTAGAGGTTACCCGAAACGAGGTTCAGGGTGATTTCAATGGAATTTTCTTTTTAGTTTTTATTTATAAAGTGATATATATACATATATTAAAAAAAAAAAAAAAAAATGTGATTCATTAAAAAATAAATAAATTCATTTAAATATAGCTAGCTATTACCGAAGCCTGCTATTATAGTTATATCGAAAAAAAATCATATATATTAATTGTTATATCATCTAATATATCTCAGAAAATCTATAAATATATATCTACAATCAGAAATATTGTATTCAGCCAAAAATTTAGTTTTGATATCCAGTTTTGACCTGAGGACATGTACCTCGAGTCCAGAAAAGTGAGGCAATTGGTTAGTGTATATTCAAAGTGAATCAGCAATGTTTTATTTAATATATTTTACTAAGTTTGGTATGCTGTAGCTGTAAATGCTGAGCTTTTTCTGAAATGAGAGGTAATCGCAATGTTCGGTGATATAACCCAAAAGCTGATCGGCACTAACTCAAACCAAGGTCCAACCAAATATCAAGTTCGGTTTAAATTGAGTTCAATGGTTCATAAAGTACAGTGTTCGAACGCAAAAAGACAGGTATTTTCTAAACAAGATCGAATTATGTTTAGGAAATCTCAAAACGTGTAACTTCATCGAAAACCGAAAATCTAAACTTTTTCTGCATCTTATACTTTCTTTTTATATATATGCAGAAGACAGAATAATAAATCCCCTTTTTAAAAAATAAGTACTCAATTTCAGTTAATAAAAATGCAAGGAAATCTCAAAACGTGTAAATTGATCGAAAACCGAAAATTTAAAATTTTTCTGAATCTTATGCTTTTTTCTTATATATGCAGAGGATAGAATAATAAATCCACTTTTTTAAAAATAAGTTGTCAGTTTCAGTTAATAAAAATGCAAGGAAATCTCAAAAGTGTAAATTCATCGAAAACCGAAAATTTAAAAATTTTCTGAATCTTATGCTTTTTTCTTATATATGCAGAGGATAGAATAATAAACCAACTTTTTAAAAAATAAGTAGTCAGTTTCAGTTAATAAAAATGACAGGAATTCTCAAAACGTGTAAATTCATTGAAAACCGGAAATCGAAATTTTTCTGTATCTTCTACTTTCTTCATATACATGTAGAAGCTAGTAATAAATCCCCTTTTTTCAAAATAAGTAGTCAATTTCAGTTAATTGAAACGCAGGGAAATCTCAAAACACGTAAATTCAGCGAAAACAGATAATCTCAATTTTTTCTTTGATAGATGCAGAAGATAGTAATAGCTCCACTTTTTAAAAATAAGTAGTCAATTTCAGTTAATTCAAATGCAAGGAAATCTCAGTCTGTAAATTCATCGAAAACCGAAAACCAAAAGTTTTTTCAAATCTTATGCTTTCTTCTTATATATACAGAAGGTATACGCAAGCGAAGTGTGATGTCACTGACCGTCATTGTGGCTAATTAAAAAAATTTATTAATCGTCCATAAGATTTCTCTATATATTAAAAAAAAAGTAACTGTCACTGGCGTCAAATTTTTTTGTCTGCGACAGCATCTTCTAGCGGAGGGCAGGGTTCTTCGCGTCATGAGAGGTATCAATATGTTCCCAATACTTCAAGGAAGACATTTCAGCTGCTTAGAAATGTCTATCATTTTAATTAAAAGCATTATTAACTAAAAACGACAAGTTTATGAAGGTACTCTATATGCCATTTTGAAAAAAGTTTCTCCCAGTGCCGTTGTTCTTCTGTCATGAAGTCATTTTACACAGGAAAATATATTATCCATGGCTGTACGTATGTAGGTAGGTAGGTTGGATTTAACGTCGTACTAGTACCACGCTATGGGTAATTAGCGTCGGTCTGGGACGCACCCCTAGAGATGTTCCGGAGGCATGTCATCACAAGTTTGATCCTTCACGGAGGGGATCCTCCCCCCGCTTTGGTGATTCCCAGAGGTATAGTGTGGATAAGAATATGGAGGACTTTGCGGCCACGACAGATTTTATGTACACCAGCCACCATTAGTGTACCCGACGGTCTTTGGCCGGCTCAAGTATCGAATCGGCAATCTTCCAATTACGTGCTCGGTGCTTTACCGACTAGAGTATCGCGGCCCGAAACCATGGATGTAAAAAAGGAAGAAAATAAATATCAACTTTTTTTCTAAGAAAATTAATTTTCTTATCCGGGAAAATTAAAATAGGATTCGTGGTTGTAGGTAGGTAGATAATTAGGTAGGCTGTGTTTGACGTCGCACCATTCCTGCTCTATGGATAATTGGCGACGGTCTGGGACGCACCCGTACGGATGTTCCGGAGACATGCCACCACAGTTTTGGTACTATACGAAGGGGATGGCTACCCCGCTTCGGTGGCCCCCAGAGGCATAATTTTGATGGGAACATGGAGGATATTGCGACCACAACATATTTTACGTGCACCAGCCACCATTAGTATACAAGACGGTCTTTGGCAACACCTGGTAGGGGGTGTTGTCTTTGGCCGGCTTGAGAACCGAGCCCGAAATCTTCCAATAACGAGCTCGGTGATTTACCGCCTGGAGTACCGCGGTCGGGATCTAAGGTTGTAAAAAATAAATAAAAAGGGTCATATTCTAAAGTTGTAATGCAAAATGGTCTAGATATTATGAATTTCTTTCTATAAATATATATATATATATATATATATATATATATATATATATTATATATATAAATTTGACATTGAATATGAGGATTTCCATAATTTTCTGCTTTTGACTTGTAGTATGCACTATTAATATTCCTTTATAGTGAAAGAAAGCCGAGAATAAGCGGGCAGAGCTCTGCATGTGTTAATAAGTAAAGTGAGTCGGGGGGAGGCGAAGCCTCCCTCGGGGGTTGGTGAGTAAAGCGAGCAGGGGGCAGAGCCCCCAAGTTTTGTAAAAAATTATTAAAAATCGAGGAAAATTATTTCCCGATTTTAATCTCCATATTTGAGTATAATTACAAATTAGTTATCGTGCACATGTGTCAGATTAAGTTATTTTGCTGTCAAATTGACAAAATTTTAATTTTAAATTTCAAAACTCTAGAAACGGAATGGGCATAGATTTGATATCCGTTCGTCCTCCGCATTTTGTGTATTTGGCGATTAAAACGTAATGCGGAAACATACATGCCAGATGAATATTTTCATAATGCGTATATATTGTACGAAATATTGTTTCATATATTACTGATTGCTCTCTTAATATACTTTATTAAAATAACCATGATTTTTGAAAGGAATTAAATATGTTCGTGAGATAATTTGGCCATCTTTTATTATTATTACTATTATTTTGCCATGGACGACAGATATCAAATCTGTTCCTTTGAAATGAGATGTTTATATTTATAGTCGAAAATGGAAGTCTGTCATTTTATTTTTCTAGAGTTTTGAAATTAAAAATTAAAATTTTATGAATTTTACAGAAAAAATGACTCAATCTAGCGCAAAAAAATCAATACGCAGGACTCTAGTTTACATCAATTATAGTTATGATTATGTCAAACAATTTTTCTTATTATTAGTTATTTTCCATATGGTTAAAATCGCACCAAGTTACATATATAGTCGAAATTTTCCTTGTGAGAAACTATCATAAAACATTTGGGCGCTCGTTAGACAGTAAATGACGCTGTTATATAGATGATATAGAAGAAAGTTTTGTTATGGTTTTTTACTTCCATTACCCGACTACCGTAATTAATAATTGTAAGAAGTATTGTATTCGGTCCGAAAATTCGATATCGAGTTTTCACCTGATTTACATGTTTTAAGGTCTCCTAAGTCCAAAAAAGTAATTTTTGGCAATTGGTCAGTGTGTGCGTGTGTATGTATATATATATTTTTGGGGAATCTTCTGTGTATCATATCTCCGAAACTAATAAAGATAGAACTACGAAACTTCAGAATTGAGACTGGCCTGGTGTACAGATGAATTTTCCAAATTTTGGTGAAAATTGGAAAACCGGAATAGGTATCGTAAGTCTGTATCACAAAAACGATTTTAAACATTTTCTTCCAAGTTGCTATACAAACACTCTATTCAATGTCCTTTCAAATGATATAGTTGGCTAGTATGGAGGAAAATTGATAAGAGTCCTGTATAATTAGCTCAATTTCAAGTCTCTCAACTAGGAACAGTCAGGAACACAAGTGTGTTCCTCTAAAAACGACTGTAAGAATGTTTTTCATACTCGCCATATTAACTCCCTTTTAAATATCCTTTTGTATGTAATTATTGTTTTTAAGTCAATAATTGAGTATGCCAACTTTTGGCAAAAGTCGGTATCTTAAAAACGGCTCTAATGATTTTCTTGAAAACTGTTACATAAATCCATTTTAGATATCCGTTCTTATGTATAACGCGGTTATTAAAGGTAAATTAGCAGTCATCCTGATTAGGTAGATTAGTTTTAGATATCGGAAATTAATGTTTCGTAAAACGGCTAAACCGATTTTTTTCTTCTTACTATTTTTACTTTCTTCTATATGTAATATAGAGAAGGTATTGGATTCGCGAAAATTTTCGACCTCCGTTTTTTGATGGATCTACACGTTTTGGGACGTCCTGAACACGAATTGATAGTTTTTAGAAAATGTCTGTCTGTCTGTGTGTCTGTGTGTCTGTCTGTATCATTTTTTTGTGGACGCTGTGTCTCACGAACCAATAAATGAAATTTAACCAAACTTGGTATTAAGTTGCACCCTGACATGAACTGGTGGCCAGATGATTTGGGGATCAATAGCTCAACAGGTGGCGCTGTGATCGCCTTTCATGCAAATTTTTAACATGGCAGCATAGGACAAAATTCCGTATAAATGGGCATAATGAGAGTTATTTTAAACTTGTGATTGTAAAATTAATATGATTTATTGATAATAGTAGTAGTTAACTAGGAAAAAAAATTGTGCATGGGGGGGCATCGGTTACCCCCCCTGGGGGGGAAGTACCCCCCGGGGGTTAAATTTTGAAGATGGGTATCATTCGAAAGATCTCGTCAATACCTTTAAAACGAATGGTTGAACCATAAATCTGTGATAATTTAAAACAAAGTTATCGAATTTTTTTACTTTTAACAAAAAAAAACTTAGAAAAAAAAAATCGTTTTTTTTTTTTTTTAACGAAATTTTACCAAACTTGGTATTTAGTTGGTCCATACCAATTTGTGTGAAATTCTGTGCAGTAGTTCCTGAGATACAGTTGCCACAAAATTTTGTCACACACACACACACAGAGAGAGAGACTGACAGACAGACAGACAGACATTTTCTAAAACTGGTCAAATCGTGTTCTACAGCTCTCAAAACGTGTAAATCCATCAAAAACCCGAGGTCGAAAATTTTTACGAATCCAATACTTTCTTCTATTGAATATAGAAGAAAAAAAAATGAGAAAAATCAATAACTTTATTTGAATAACTATTGAATATAGAAGAAAGTAAAAAAATTAATTGATAAATTTGGATTTCGTAATAAATAAATGCTTAAAGGACGCGCTAAACAGACTTTTAACAAAAGTATTGTGACTGATTAAATGAAAGAGCGATTCGTTAACTTTATAAAATTACGGATGATGAAAGAATACATATAATTAATTTCCGATCATATATTATATACGAACAATATTATCATGGAAAAATTTAAACTTGACATTTTTGTGTTTCTATGAGTTTTGAGGTCTTCTGAATTCATTTTTCATTTTTACTTTCTTCTATATTCAATAGAAGAAAGTATTGGATTCGTAAAAATTTTCGACTTCGGGTTTTTGATGGATTTACACGTTTTGAGAGCTGTAGAACACGATTTTACAATTTTTAGAAAATGTCTGTATGTCTGTCTCTGGCTGTGTGTGTGTGACAAAATTTTGTGGCAACTGTATCTCTGGAACTACTGCACACAATTTCATACAAATTGGTATGTAGTTGCACCTTGACATAAATTAGTGCCTATCAACCTTTGGTAAAAATCGTCTTACAGGTTGCGTTGCCATCCCGCTTTTTCTAAATTTTTAACAGGGTGATATAGGGCAAAAATTTTCAAGATGGGTATCTTTCGAAAGGTCTCGTCAGTACCTTTGAAATGAATGGTTGAACTATAAATCTGTGATAATTTAAAACAAAGTTATCGATTTTTTTTTACTTTTTACGAAAAAAAACTTAGAAAAAAAATCTTTTGTTTTTGTTTTTTCTATCCCCTTAATTTTATCAAACTCCCACGGTTTCCGTGTCTTGACAAACTTTAACATATTTTTGCCTTTTTCCACTAATTTTGTCAGTCCCACTTTTTTTTTTTTTTTTTTTTTTTTTTTTCCCTTAATTTAATCAAACTCCCACGGTTTCCGTGTTCTGACAAACTTAGAATAATTTTCACATTTTACCCAAAATTTTGTCAAAGTCCCACTTTTTTTTTTTTTTTTAATTATTGTTACTGAGTGAATTTCTATAGGAAAATATAGAAGAAAGTCTCGTGGTGGCCACAACATACTAGTTAAATTCGTTATGTAAATCTATTTTATATATCTTTACATGTGTATAAGCTTTATCTTACCAGAAAATTTTTAGGTGTCTAATTTTTTAGTTTAATTTTATGTCTTCTAATTATATTATCTCCAAAAAATGCATATAATACATGCAACGGTAAGTAATGAAAGTCGTGTAGTTGTTTCACTCCAGGTTTTTTTTTTTTTTTTTTTTTTTTTATCTAGAACTTATTTCTGAAAATTGCATATGCATATCTTATAATAAGCGAAAACCTTTAACATTTTAAAATATTATATATAACTTTAAAATAAGTTTGTATTATATACAAATACATCTACGTGATTTCTCTTTATCGTAATTCTAAAAAACGCTTATAAATTATAATCAGTGTCCATGTATCATTCTGAAAAGGTCAGCTGCACCTTTACGTCATTAGGCGCGAAATCTTTGAGTGTAAAGTGTAACTAATAATGTGGTTTCTTCGCTTGGAAATAATTTTATAAACAATTGCTCCCATTTCCTGCAAGCTTTGTATTAGAAATTACTCACATTTGATCTCCTTTGTCCTTTTTCTTCCCCCCCCCCCTTTCGAGAAGAAGTGCGAAAAGTACAACCACAAACTGAAGTTATTGATATAGTGAACCTTGTTCTGTATTTATAAGAAGAAAAAAAAAATACTGGATTCGTAAAAATTTTCGAAGCCTTTATGATTGGTAGAAATATCCTCCTATTTACTTTTTTCTTTGTACAAGATGAAATAAAATATTGGATTCAAAACCTTTCACCTTCTAGCTTTCTATATATTTACACAATTTCAGGTGTCCTGAACATATTTTGACCATTAAAAAAATTATCTATCCATAAATCTGCGACAAAAAATAAATAAATAAATAAAAATAAATAAATAAATAAAAAATAAATTAAAAAAAAAAAAAATAGTATGAAGCAACCACACTACTTCCACTACCCACTATTTCACATATTAGAATATACATTTTTTTAAAAATGTGATCAGAAAACATAAAATTGACCTAACGAAGTAGACGCCTGACAAATAGTCCAGTCAATATAGGAAAAATAGAAGAAAAAAATCGTGTAATTTTGAAATTTTGCATACTCATAGCCGAGGGGGTCCTGAACAACATACTAAAAGTCCTCGCCCGTGGGGGGTGAGCGGGGAGCAGGGGGGCATTTAAGGGGGGCAATTTTCAGTTTTTATTAAATATCTTAAAAACTATCGCATTTAGAGAAAACATGTCAATTACAAAATTAATCTACGTAACCTTTTCTATAAAAATGTATATTACATTTTGTTTGTACGATCATTAGTTTAGAAGATATAGGGAGATGAAATAACACATTTTCTTGAAAAATTCTTTTTTGCAATAGTAAAATCAACTAAAGTGTGCAATTAAAAGGGTTCTTGTCAAATATTTTCTAATGTAAAAAACAAGTATATACATAGGGAATATGCAAGGATAATACAGCATGTTTTGTAAGTTTTAAATAATTTTAAGGCTAGTAGGCGCAAGTGGCGGTTTGAGTAAAAATCTGGATAAGTCCAGTCAAAATAGGAAAAATAGAAAAAAAAATCGTGTAGTTTTGAAGTTTTGCACACTCATAGCCGAGAGGGTCCTGAACAACATACTTAAAGTCCCCGCCCGTGGGGGGTGAGCGGGGGTATTTTAGGGGGGCAATTTTCAGTTTTTATTACATATCTTAAAAACTATCGCATTTAGAGAAAAATGTCAATTACAAAATTAATCTACGCAAAATTTCCTACAAAATTGTATATTACATTTTGTTTGTACGATCATTAGTTTAGAAGATATAGGGAGATGAAATAACACATTTTCTTGAAAAATTCTTTTTTGCAATAGTAAAATCAACTAAAGTGTGCAATTAAAAGGGTTCTTGTCAAATATTTTCTAATGTAAAAAAACAAATATATATATAGGGAATATGCAAGGATAATACAGCATGTTTTGTAAGTTTTAAATAATTTTAAGGCTAGCAGGCGCAAGTGGCGGTTTGAGTAAAAATCTAGATAACGAAGACCCAAAACCGATCAACATAAAAAAAAAAAAAAAAAAATCGCGTAGCTTAGAAATTGAGCACAGTTATAAAGTTAAGTGTCCTGAATAACATACTAAAAGTCCCTAATCATGGGTGGGGGGGGGCATTTAAAGCGGGCACATTTCAGTTTTTATTAAGTATCTTGAAAACTATCGCATTTACAGAAAAAAAAATCTCAATTGCAAAATTAATCTACGTGAAATTTCCTAAAAAAATTGTATATTCTATTTTGTTTGTATGATCAATTGTTTAGAAGATATAGGGGAACAAAATAACACATTTTCTTAAAAAATTCTTTTTTTTTTTTTTTTTTTTTTTTTTTTTTGCGATAGTAAAATCAACTAAATTGTGGAATTAAAAGGGTTCTGATAAAATATTTTCTAATGTACAAAACAAATATATGCATAGGGAATATGTAAGGATAATACAGCATGTTTTGTACGTTTTAAATAATTTTAAGTTTAGTAGGCGCATGTGGTGTTTAGGTAAAAATCCAGATAACGAAGACCCAAAACCGATCAACATAAAAAAAAATCTTATAGCTTTGATACTGAGCACAGTTATAAGGTTAAGTGTCTTGAACAACATACTAAAAGTTGCATTTTCTTTAAATCCTCTGTAAGTGATAGTAGATATAAAATACATAAAATGTGAATGTTATGATACATTAAAATACTTTAAAATTACTTATAGCAAGCATGCATTAAAAAAATTAACAATATTTTAGTATAAATATTTAGATTACTCTCTATTTATTTTAAAGTATATGGATGATTGTTGTCGTGATTTAGATAGTTTCAAGTCTCTTGCAATTATCTGAGGTCTTGTGTAATGTTTTCTACAAGAAGAATGCAGAACAATCATTTTTCTACCTCTAAAAATTTCATCTTTTCCATCTTTTCTTGAAATGCTCGCTTTTACTAATCCCTCTATTCCTTTCTCATTTATGTTGCATACATCAATCACTATATCATTTTCACATATTAAACATTTTTCTGCCATATCGATACACTAAGTAATCTCAAAAAATTCAGAAGAAACATTAAATACACACTAAACGTAAGAGAAATGAAATAAGAATATGTAACAAACGTTCTCACAAGTCATAGAGCACACTCATTACAAAGCGAAGGGGTATCCTTATCGAAACCTGTCCATTACCCTTCGTTTAACCTTTACATTTGAAATATAAGTATTGCATTTTACACATTAGTTACATCTTCCACATGTTTTTTCAGTCTTTAACGATAAAAATTCGGAGAATTTGCTCCGTTCTGTTGCAGTACTAGCGAAAACCCTTTGTTTCTCTTCCCCATGCAATCCTTTGTGATAGCCGTTGCTTTGTATTTTACGGATATCTTACAGAAAAGTGGAATTTTTCGATTTGTATATTTTGACTTCCACTCTTTAAACTTGGTGCATTGCGCGCACACACACACATACAAATATTTATGTACAAATATTTATTTGTATGAGTAAAAAATATTTAACCTGAACCTTTTTAATTACGAAATATAGTTATTATTACTATTGCAAATAACATAAAAAAATAAATAAATAACACAGAATAGGGTTGGGGACTTTTAGTATGTTGTTCAGTAAACTTAACCTTATAACTGTGCTCAATTTCAAAGCTACACGATATTTTTTAATGTTGATCGATTTTGGGTCTTCGTTATCTGGATTTTTACTCAAACCACCACTTACGCCTACTAGCCTTAAAATTATTTAAAACTTACAAAACATGCTGTATTATCCTTACTCCCTATGTATATATTTGTTTTGTATATTAGAAAATATTTGAGCAGAACCCTTTTAATTCCACAATTTAGTTAATTTTACTATTGCAAAAAAGTATTTTTCAAGAAAATGTGTTATATCATCCCCCTATATCTTCTAAACTTTTGATCGTACAAACAAAATGTAATATACATTTTTGTAGGAAAGTTTACGTAGATTAATTTTGTAATTGACATTTTTTCTCTAAATGCGATAGTTTTCAAGATATTTAATAAAAACGAAAAATTTCCCCCTTTAAATGCCCCCCCTCCTGCCCCTCGCTCACCCACAACGGTCGGGGACTTTTAGTTTTTTGTTCAGGAAACTTAACCTTATAACTGTGCTCAATTTCAAAGCTACACTATATTAGGTTGATTTCTTTAGAAATCGACCTATTGCAATCACTTCGTTTATCTATCTATCTATATATATATATATATATATATATATATATATAATGAAAATTTTGTCATCACGATAACTCCCGAAATAATACTCGAAATGGAACCAAATTTGGACAGTGAACTGATCTTATAAATATCTTGGATGAGTTCCTTAACCAAGTTGCTCCGACTTTTTCTTTTCAAGTGGCAGCCACTTGAAAATTTCAAACCGACATTGCAAAAAGCATATTTAAAGCAAGATTTGCTTGAATTTTGTTGTAAATACAGGCCACATAAGGGTCTCAATGAAGTTTATTAATGAAGTTTATCCGCCATTTTTAATAAAGTGGCGGATATTTTAAGTTAAGTGGGACCACTTGAAATCAGGCTACCACTTGACAATTTAAAATCACTATAACTTCCGAAATAATACTCCAAATCGAACCAAATTTAGACAGTGTCTTACCACTTGAAAATTTCAAATTCAAATTGTAAAAAGCGTATTCCGAATTTGTTTGAAATTTGATGTAAATATAGACCACATAAGGGTCTCAATGAAGTTTATTAATGAAATTTATCCGTCATTTTTAATAAAGTGATAGATATCTTAAGTTAAGCGGGGCCACTTGAAATCACTCTACCATTTGAAAATTTAAAATCACAATAATTTCTGAAATAATACTCCAAATCGAACCAAATTTGGATAGTGTCTTAACTTATCTTATAAATAACTTAGATGAATTTGTTAACCAAGTTGCTCTGCCATTTTGGTTTCAAGTGGAGACCACTTGAAAATTTCAAATTCAAATTGTAAAAAGCATATTCCGATTTTTTTTTTTTAATTTTGATGCATACATAGATCATACAAGTGTCTCAAGTAACTTTATAAATGATCTTCATTCGCCATTTTTAATAAAGTGGCGGATATCTTAAGTTAAGCGGGACCACTTGAAATCAGGCTACCACTTGAAAATTTAAAACCATGATAACTTCCGAAATAATACTCCAAATGGAACCAAATTTGAACAGTGTCTTAACTTATCTTATAAATATCTTAGATGAGTTTGTTAACCAAGTTACTCCGCCATTTTGTTTTCAAGTGCAGACCACTTGAAAATTTCAAATTTAAATTGTAAAAAGCGTATTCTGAAATTGTTTGCATTTTGATGTAAATACAGACAACATAAGGATCTCAATGAAGTTTATTAGTAAACTATATCCGCCATTTTTATAAAGTGGCAGATATCTTAAGTTAAGCGGGACCACTTGAAATCAGGCTCCCACTTGAAAATTTAAAATCACGATAACTTCTGAAATAATACTCCAAATCGAACCAAATTTGGACAGTGATATTATCATATAATTATCTTAAATGTTTTCTCTGGGCAAGTGGCCCGACATGTTGTTTCTAAGTTCCAGCCACTTGAAAATATGCCATCACAATAACTTTTAAAATACTAAAGTGATTCAAATAAAAGTTGGATAGTGAACTTATGGTTCAAATATCTAGGATAAGTTCACTTGGTGACATGATCCGCAATTTTATGTCCAAGTGGCTGCCACTTGAAAATTTGTCAATATAGTAACTTTAGTAATACAGAATCAATTCGCATCAAATTTGGGTAGTGGATTTATCCTTCAAACATCTCAGATAAGTTTGCTGGGCATCTCACTCGACTTTTTTTCCAAGTGGTGCCACCTGAAAATTTCTTATGACGATAATTTTTGAAATACTGATTTAATTTGAACTAGAACTGGACAAGGAACTTATACAAGTATACTGGATGATTTCTCCGGGCAAGTTGTTTTGTCGTTTTGTTTCCAAGTTGCAACCACTTAGACTGTCACTTGAAAATATGCCCTAAAATTAACTTTTGAAACACGGCACTTATTTAAATCACAGTTGGACAGTGAACCTATGCTTCAAATATCTTGGATATGTTTGCTGGGCAACTTGTTCCACTGTATTGTTTCCAGCTGGCGGCCACTGGAAAATTTGTTATCACGGTAACTTTAGAAATACTTAATCAATTCAAATCAAAGTTGAAAAATGAATTTATCATTCAAACAACAAAAATCTAGAAAATTCACGTAACTCGTGAACCAATCACGTTACTGCGTCCATCTTTGGTATATCGATAATAAGTATTTTCTCGCCAAAAGTCGCCAAAAAAGTCGCCATAGGGAAAAAGTCGCCAAATTTGGCGCCAAATCCCTTACCTGCGCTGCTGGATCTTTTTAATGCGTTTTTAAGGAAAAATTAGGCTATTTTAAGGCTAAGACAAGCTAGAAATGCAGAAAACTAACATTTTATCAACTTACTAAACCTCTTTGAAAGAATTTCTACAAAAAAAATTATTTTCAAATTTGAAACGATATTTTAGATGAGGAACTTTCTCTGCTATTTTGATCGAAGTGCCAGTCACTTAATTTTTCAACACGATGACTTTTGAGATTTTGAATTAATTCGAACTATATGTGTACAGTAGACTTATCTCACAAATACATTTCATGTATTCGTCAACTTAACTCACCATTTTGTTTCCAAGCGCCGGACACTTGAAATTTTTAAATTCACATAAAAAGGTATTTATGAACCGATTTGCTTAAAAATCCATGTGAGCCTACATCAATATTTCTACCAAGTGCATTAATAATTTGTAGCCACCATCTTGAAACAAAATGACGGATATACTTGATAAAGAAAAAGAAATCAACCTACCCTTCCGAATAAGCCGGAAGGACTTTTTTTTAATGTTGATCGATTTTGGGTCTTCGTTATCTGGATTTTTACTCAAACCACCACTTACGCCTACTAGCCTTAAAATTATTTAAAACGTACAAAACATGCTGTATTATCCTTGCATATTCCCTATGTATATATTTGTTTTTTACATTAGAAAATATTTGACAAGAACCCTTTTAATTGCACACTTTAGTTGATTTTACTATTGCAAAAAAGAATTTTTCAAGAAAATGTGTTATTTCATCTCCCTATATCTTCTAAACTAATGATCGTACAAACAAAATGTTATATACATTTTTGTAGGAAATTTTACGTAGATTAATTTTGTGTTTGAAATTTTTTCTCTAAATGCGATAGTTTTCAAGATATTTAATAAAAACTGAAAAATGCCCCCCTTAAATGCCCCCCCTGCCCCCCGCTCACCCCCCACGGGCGGGGACTTTTAGTATGGTATTCAGGACCCTCTCGGCTATGATTATGTAAAATTTCAAAACTACATGATTTTTTTCCTCTATTCGTCAAATTTTGGCCTTCGTTGCCTGGACTAAAACTGATATATAGACGTGTAAAACAGTTTGCATAGCGAGTTAAGAAATAATAAAGGGGGAAAAATGGTAGTTATTTTTTGAAACACCAATTTCCGAGATCTAAAAGTGACCTACCTGAGCATGATGACTGTGAATTTTCTTGTAATAGCCACGTATTATACGAGAAAGGATATCTGTAATGGATTTATGCAACAATTTTCCAGAAAATCGTTAGAGCCGTTTTTGAGATACAATCTTTTACCAAAACTTGGCATACTCAATTATTGATCGGAAAACAAAAATTACATACAAAAGGATATTTAAAAGGGAGTTAATATGGCGAGTTTGAAAAAAAAATCCGTACAGCCTTTAAAAAAAAAAAAAAAAAAATCGCACTTGCGAGACTTGAAATTTAGCTATTTATACCGGGAGCCTACCAATTTTCCTAAACTAACCAACGATATAATTCGAAAGGACATCTAATAGAGTGTTTATGTAGTAAATTTTAAGAAAATCTTTAGAGCTGTTTTTGGATACGGACTTACGGTCCCACTTTCACTTTTCCAATTTTCACCAAACTTTGTAAAATTCATCTGTACACCAGTTCTGTCTTAAATCTGAAGATTCATAGCTCTATCTTTATTAGATTCGGAGGTGTTGGCAGCCCCCCTCAGGAACGTATATGTTTATGTAGCAAGTCAATCGAATCAATATATACGCATATATGAAAAAATGAGAAATAAATAAAAATGACCTGTTCAATAATGTGTGATGCAAATAGGATATTGGGGCTCCTGATCTGCAGATCCACTAGTTCATTGTCGAAACGTGAGTGGAAGCTTCCCTGTGGCGACTCAAAAAGTTTTTGGGTTCCGTCTGTGTGTATATTTTGTTTGTCTGTGTGTCTGTTTCAGCGACCGCAAAAATCATTCTATTGATTTGGAATTTTGTACACATGTTTTCGAGCCGCATGGGATTAGCTGTAGTGTGTTTGGCGTCTATTCTATCTGGAATTCGTGTACGGGGACACACCAAATTTTTCTTTACCACTATGGCCTATGGATAGAATGTACATATACCGCAATAACGGCTGCAAAAATTCTCCAAATAACTTGCAAATTGGTAGACACTTTCAAGCTCTGTATAGAAATAGCTGTATAATTTTTTATGTGTATATTTTTCATGCTCTATGTACAGGGACACTCCAAAGTTTTTCTTATCATTAAAGCCTACGGGGTGAATTTTGTTTAAACAAATTTTAATGTCGTTACTCTGCATTCAACAAAGTGAAATTACAGTAAAAAAAAAAAAGCGCATTTTAAAACGTTTATGCTGCATTCAACACAGTGGAATTAACATATACATTATAAAGATAAATAAAAACATGTTTACTCTAATAAAAGGGATATGTATGGACTATATGATTTATTTACGGGATCACGCAAATGAATTCGGATGACATCCTATAATCATCCAAATGATTCAAATTACATTGAAATATTCATGAGTTACAATTAATTAAATAGGTGTATTCTAATTTTTTTAGTGTATATAATTACTGTGGCTGCTTTTCCGAGTTACATAAAAGAATTTCGTTCTATTACGCACTATAGTTCATATTTCAACACTGGTATTGAATTTTAACATGGTTACACCCCACGAAATATGATGAAATTTTATTAGAATTTTAAAAGTATATTTTTTTTGTGTGGGAAAATGTGGCCATAGAATTGGTATTTAATTTACAGGGTTGCACAAAATAATTCTAGTATGTTATGTAATCAATTTGCAGGAATTTTGGTAGAAGTACTTATGAATTACAGGGAATTAGTGCAAGTACAAGATAGTCAGTTATTAGGAATACATACATACAGAGATAGTTATAGAAAGAGAAAAGCAGAGGGGGTTGAGGGGGGTGCAACCCCCCTCAGAAACGTTTCTGTTTATATAAAAAGTCAATAGAATCAATATATATATATATATTATATATAATAAGGAATAAGTAAAAATAATCTGTTGAGTAATGCGTGATGCAAATAGGACGGTGAGGTTCCTGATCTGCATATCCACTAATTATATATAGAACTTGTTATCTTACTCGTCAATCTGCAATCTATCTTAATAGAATTTTAATTTTATGTAAGAGAAAATCGTATGGGTGCCATACCAGATTATTTACTTTGAAATCTATTATTGAAATTCTCTTTAATTCAACAAAATATTTTTTACGAATCGCTAAAATAGATGTTTGTATATTGCCACTCATTGCTTTATGAGTGAAATATCAGATTTATTGTGCAAACAGTATTATGTGCAAAGAAAAATATTTAAAATGAAATGCGATCATATATTTCGCAAATTCTTTGAACGATTGTCTTCTAAATCTATATGTTACTCAGACTCACATCCGTAAAACAAAAAGAAAAAAAAAATCTATAATAATAAAAGTAGTAAAGAAATAAAAACCACGACGATGTTTCTTCACCACAAAAATATAAACATTTGGCTCGTCGAAAAGCAAAAACATCTGTCTGAGAGGTGGAGCCGGATAAAGGGTGTGTCAGAGAGGAAAATCGGCACAAATTTGTAAAATTTTTGGACTTTCTTTACAAATTTAATTGATTTAAAATTTTATTAAAATACAGGATTTTTTCCGCATTGAATTAAAATCTTTGAGATTGACGCAGCTTTTTAAATTCTGTTTTAAAAAAATTGAAAGAGTTTTTATAAGCCATTTAATGCATCAACCCAAATATTGCAATAAAACAGCTTTTTTAAAAAACAACTGTTATTCTTTCATAAAATCTACAAAAGCTGCGTCAGTTTACGAAATGAGAGTAATCCAATAAAAAAAACCGCGTCTCAATCAATTAATATGTCACTGTTTTAAGTGCAAAGAAAGTTTCCCATAGATTAACATTGTCTTTAAGAAAAGCAAATGGTAAGTGAAGAGGGCCCTTACTACAAATGTTCGCATTTTAGAACTTTCTACTTCTGTAGCTCCTCAGTTCAGAAGACACTTAACCGTTAAAATAATCTTCGTCCCTCTCCAAATCAAACTGATGGGTATAAAATTACCAAACAATGATAAAAATGAAGGAGGGGGTGTATCTAGAAAACGGTGGGTGATTGGGCATATGGTGGTCATATTCGGATTCAGGAGGACATTTTACATAAGAATCAGCAATATATATATATATATATTTTTTTTTTTAGAGCAGTGTAATTACTAATTTATAAACTACTGGCAAGCTTTGCCCGCTTCGCTGGTCATTATATCGAAATAATTTCTCAAAATACCATATCAAAATTATAATTAAAAAAAAATCATTCATATCAGTCAAAATCTAAGTTAAAGTTCTCGCTACCTTCGGTAGCGGTTTTCCCACACGCCACATTTCTAGTCTGGAGAAACAATGCCTTCGGTAGCGCCTTGCTTGCATTTTACTCCCCATACCTCGCGGGTAAAGTGGGAAGATTTGCAAAATCCCATCAAAGTGCATATGAAATACATTTAATCAAAACCTGCACAACAAAATTTGCCATTCAAACGTAATTTGGAGCACGTTTAAGCTTGAAAACGTGTTTTTTTTTTTTTGCCCCGCCCACCCCTAAGAGGAGGGTAGGAGTAATTTCACAAAATCCCTTTATAGTTCATGTTGCATACACGTACATAACCGAAACATTAAAAAATTGAGATCCTGAGATTATTTAAGGCAGAGTTATGTTTTAAAACATGCTTTTTAGCCCCACCCCCTGTGGTTTTTTAGCCGCATTCTTAAAGGAAAAAAGGGGGAGGAAATTTTGCGAAATCACTTTATATTATCAGTTAGGTACATGTAACTGACCCACGCATCAAAAAGGTCCTTCCTAAGATAATTTACTGCAGAGTTACGCATGAATACATGTTTTTGCATCTCGCCTCCTATGGGGCGGAAGAGTGTAATTTCTAAATATTACTTTGTAGCGTGTTTTGAATACGTATAAACAGTCCACACATCAAAAATTGCTATTCTATGATAATTTTGAACAAAGTTACGTGTAGAAACATGTTTTTTACCCACCAACCCTTAAAAGGGGTGGGGGGTAACACGGAATTGAAAATAATCCCTTTGTAGTTTGTGTGTGTTGAATACGCATAACCAATCGACATATCAAGAAATCGCTTTCCTGAGATAATTTGAAGCAGAGTTACTTTTTAAAACGTGCTTTTGCCCCCCCCCCACGCCTTTAAAGGGAGGTAAGAGGAAATTTCACGAAATCCCTTTATAATGCGTGTTGGGAAAGCATAACCAGCCCACGCATAAAAAATCGCCTAAGATAGTTCAAAGCTTGCGCATGGAAAAACGATTTCCCCCTCCCCCTACCCCAAGAGGGATATGGTGGAATTTTACAAAATTCCTTTGCAGTGTGTGTCTTGTGTACGCACAACCAATCTACAGATAAAAAAAATCGCTATCCTGAAATAATGTGGATCACAATAACTCTCATAAGCATGTTTTTGCCCCCCTGCCCGCCCCTAAAGGGGGGGAGAAGGAGAAATTTCGTAAAATCCCTTTATAGTGCATGTTGGGAACGCATGAACAACCTACACATAAAATTTAATCTTACCGAGATAATTTGAAGCAAAGTTATGTTTGGAAACGTGTTTATTACCCCCCCCCCCTCCTGTCCTTAAAGAGGGGAGGGAGAAATTTCATAAAATCCCTTTATAGTGCGTGTTTGGAATACATAAATAATTTACACATAAAATTTAATCTTACTGAGATAATATGACGCAAATTTATGCTTGGAAACGTGTTTATCCCCCCTTCTGCCCTTAAATGGGGGGGGGGGAGTGAGAAATTTCGTAAAATCCCTTTATAGTGCATGTTGGGAACGCATAAACAACCCACACATAAAATTTAATATTACTGAGATAATTTGAAGCAAAGTTATGCTTCGAAACGTATTTATTCCCCCCTACTCCCAAGGGGGAAAGGGGGGCTTTCGCAAAATCCTGTTACAATGGGTGTTGGACACACGTAAATAAGCCACACACTAAAATTTGTGACCTTACCTCCTATAGATTTCCACGGACGAATTTAGCGCTAAAAGATGGGGTCCAATTTGTCCCCTCGTATATCCCCCTCCCCCCAAATATTGCAAATCGGAAAAAAAAAAAAAAAAAAAAGTAAGTTTTTGGAAATATCCTCAAGAAGAGTCTTGGTGATTTTCTATACATTTGGGCTATTATTGGTAGAGTTTTAGGAATAAAACAATACAAATGAAAGTTTGAGGTTAAGGGAGATAAATTGGATGGACGTATGCTCATCTTCAGGAAAATTCCCTTTTGATATTAACCCTTTATCGATCATTTGCACCGTATAACAGAAATTGGATGTGCTATGAAATGGATAAAACTATTTTAATAAAAGTTAGGAGTTAAATGTTTTTGAGGTATCTAAATCGATGGGAAATATCCTCATTTTCAGGGAAATTCCCGTTCGGTGCAAACCCTTTATAAGCCAGTTGCATCATATGGCAGAAATTCGGTTTACTTGAAAATGAATATAATAATTCTGATGAAAATTTGTGGTTAAGTGTTTTTTGAAGAGTTAAAGTGATTAGAAATATCGTCATCTTGAGGAAAATTCGCGTCCGTTTTCAACCCTTTATCGGCCAATTGCAACATACGGCTTTACAGTCGGCAGCAAAATCATTCGATTGCTAGCAATAATTCCTATGTAAAAAAAAGTACACTTACTAGTGTTTTATTAAATAAATCCCGTCGAATCATTTTCTTAGTCTAAGAACATTGCTCGAACGATTTTGATAAGTATTTAAGGTATGGGGTTTTTTAGATGACAATTCAATTTGAATTTTCTTCATTTTTAGGAAAATTAACGTGCACAATTAGCACTCACTCTGCCTCTGGCAAAATTACGACAGAAACTTTCCAGAAAATGGCTCTAACTGTTTTGATAAAAAATTAGCATTAGGTTTATTTTTGAGAGGAGAAACCCATCTGATTTATCCCCATCTTCATAAAAATTAGAGTTTACTGTAAACCTTCATTCGTACATAGCAAAATATGGAAAAGACATGGTTTTTCTAGAAACTATTTCAATAATTTTGATAAAAACTTAGATTTAGGGAATTTTTGAGTTTACAATTGAATTGTTTTTTTTTTTTTTTTTTTTTAACCCTCGAATGTTTTTAATAAATATTTAGAGTTGATGTGTTTTTGAGATGACATTTCATTTTGAGTTTGAATAACACTCATCTTCATTATAATTAGCGTTCACTGGTAAACCGCATACCACAAAAAAATGCGCATAACCTTTTATTTATTTTATTTTTAAATAGAAACTGCTGAAAGGATTAAATAAAAATTGTTAGAGGTTATTTTTAAAACAAAAAACGGCTTCATTTATCATCATTTTTAGAAAAGTGAACCGTAACTGTCCTAGAATAATGTGTAGCAGAAATCTTGTCTTTTAAAAAACTACTTAAATGATTGTGATAATAAACTGTAGTTAGAGATTTAATATGATAATTGGATTTGAATTTTCCTTATATCGAGGAATACTAACTTGCATTGTTAGCTCGTTCTCCGCCTTGAGCAAACAAATAATAAACATATTTATGTTTACCTGAAAACAAATCACAGTATCTACACTACAAATGATTTTTACGATGAGACCGAGTGAACTCGGTCATCCAAGTACTAAGTTATTATATGTGGAAATGAAGCATAGAAATAAAAGAAAATATGTTGAACAATTCAATTAATGTAGAAAAATAACTTTGAGATTGTCCAAAAATTGATATATCTCCACTCCAACAACGGCATTTACAGTAACAGGGTTAAAAAATAATGAGCTGTTTCTGAGACAGTAATGAATTAAATCATGTAAAATCACTATCATTGTCCAAAATCTCAAAGATTTCTACTAGGAGTTAAAATAAATGTAAAAATGTGCAAATAAAAAAAAATTCCAGTTATTATGCTTTAATATATATATTTACACAAAACAAGAACAGTTTAATAATACTAAATACGATACAATTATCTACATATTCATTTATGCTAAAAAATATATGCAAAGTATTTCATTTTCAGCACTCTAAAAACGCACGTTAATAATATTATATTGAATGTAAATTAACAGTATTAAAATGCAACCTATGGTCTGTAATGTAGCGACAAAAAATATACAAATAATTCTATGTTGCTTGTGGACATTTGAACCAACTTTTAAGCAGGGCCTATATAACACGGACAAAAATTTGATTATAAATATACAGTCAGATCTCAATATTATCATATCTAACTGGGGATAAACCTAGACAATACACTTTAAAGAACTCGTCAGCTGCCAGTAGATCATTCAAACTTAATCATAACTTTGATGAAATCTAATTTACAAAATTTATTCCTCAAGCCTGAAAGTCAATTTCAGAAAATTATTGAGTGGAAGGCTGATTTTCTATACCAACTATGTGAAAAATACCGGAGCCGGGAATCGAACCCGGGACTTCCGCTTCACAAGCGGATGCTCAAGCGGAAGTCCCGGTTTCTATTCCCGGCTCTGGTATTTTTCACATAGTTGGTATAAAAAATCAGCCTTCCACTCCATAATTTTCTAAAATTGATGAAATCATCCCCCCCCCCCCCTGACCAGAAAAAGAGTAATCTGGTGTATCACTGACATTTCTTTCCGTTATTCACATTAGTGCAGAATATTACTATAGTTTAATGTGTAAGATGCTATTTATTTCAAAATTTCTAGAGTAATTTAAAATCCTTTAAAATTAGTTAAAAAAATTGCTTCAAAAATCTTCTTATTTTTAAAGACATACATTTCGGTTGAAAGACTATAGCCTCGCCGATCCACAATCCCCTGTTTGAATATTATGTGCACATTAACAAAAAAATATTTAAATTGTTATTAAATATAAAAATATGTTTCAAATTATTCAACGAGTTGTCGCCCACTCACTTCGTTAAAACACATTAGACTATTTTAACTAATCCTGTATATCAATAAGTAAAAAAAAAAATCTGTAGACATCACAAAATGGAATAAATCGCGACAAATGTTCCGAGTTTCAGGTCGAAATAAAACTATGACTCTGAGTCAGGCAAATAACGTCGGAATGAATGTAGCAAAGCGGCAACACACAAAAATGATCCAAGAGACAAGCTAAATTAAAATCAAGAAAAGATCTGGTGTAATAAGAATAATTATATAAAAAGACAGAAAAAATATCAAAAATAAATTTAATAAAAAAAATAAATGGTGACATTAAAAGAGAAAAAAAAAAAAAAAAAGGAAAGAAAGAAAGAAAAGACCGATTATGAGAAAGTTATGTGTGTAATTTCCAAACATTAGATATGAAAGACGCTGAAGAAATATTAATAAGATTTTTAAAATGTAAAAATGACTTTCCAAGAAATCCAAATGGGAAGAGGGGACAGGAGAGGAAATAATGTCAATTTTAGAAATTAAAAAATAAATAAATAGTAAGAATAAAAATACCCATGACACCAATAAGGGAAAGTAAAAGAAAATTTGGAGATCTTTTCATCACGGGCATTTGTTTAATTTATTTTTATTTTTTTGTGCGTGGGCTTATTTATATGATATTTCAAAAGGCTTCTATCTATTTCAACAAATAATTTAGGTATTATTAAACACCACGTCAATTATCTGTTGGAATGGAATTTTTAGGAAAAGCGAATTTAATATTGTTGACGAATTTAAAAATTATATTAATTCCAAATTATGAAAAAATTTAGATGTTCTGGAAAAAAAAAAAAAAAAAAAAAAAAGGAACAATAAAAATGTAAAATTACATGATTGAAACATTGGTAATTCAAGTTAAAAAGAGAAATTTAGAATTCTTGGTTTTTAGAGCTCTATCGGCCATAGAGGAATTATAGCTAGAGAAAGAGCAAGATACTTTAAATGTTAATTTCTTCTTAAAATCAGAGAAAATGAAAGCAAATGAAGCCGGTAAGAATAAATACAGAAAGCAGCCATTTTCTGTTGGGGTGGGTGAGAGATTATGTGGAAGAGAGTCATAATAAAGTTTTCTGAAGACAATGGTTAAAAACTAATCATTTTATATAGAAATCAAAACGTCAAGAAAATATAGAGAATTATTCTTTTTAGTTTCGAAAATAAACTGATTTAGAAGGCGTTTAAAATATCGTGTAAATTTGCGCACCGAAGGAATGCTTGTAATGAAGAAATCTTCCCTTGCTTCCCACTGTTCGGAACATTTTTGATAAAAACGTAGTTTTAGAACGTTAACTAATCATTTCATCTTTTCTAATTTCGAATTTTTTGAAACATCCACTTAGAAAAAATTATAAATCAGAGGTAATATCAAATTTGAAGTTTCTAGATACATTATTACTATAGGAAACATACAAAAGTGTGGTTTTCCAGCGAGTTTTTTCTCACCCCCTCCCATTGTGCGTGCACTAAAATTTTTAAACACCCGCAGTGCTTCGAACATTGTGATAAGCACTGATTGTGTCAAGTTTGGTTGAAATCGGTTCAGGGGTTTAGGAGATGAAAGACATACAATCATATATACAATGACTTTTATTCATATTAATAAAAGTATTTTTATTCTTCATGGAAGCTAAAACCTGTTGAACCATCTGTTAGTCGGCTTGTTATGGCTATAGTTCATTAAGTACTGCATTACAGGTGTACATTATTTCCTCGCTTGGTGGCGAGCATTACATCCTAAATAGTTGATGTGTATTACGTCTCTGTTTGCCTGTGTGTAAAAGGTCTTGACTTTCCGGTGTGTATCACGTCTTAATTTGCCTGTATGTATCACGCCTTCATTTGCCGGTGTGTGTCACGTCTTCATTTGCCTGTGTGCAAAAGGTCTTGACTTGCCGGTGCGTATCTTCATTTGCCTGTGTGTAATAGGTCTTGATTTGTCGGTGTGTATCACGTCTTCATTTGCCTGTGTGCAAAAGGTCTTGACTTGCCGGTGTGTATCACGTCCTCATTTGCCTGTATGTAAAAGGTCTTGACTTGCCGGTGTGTATCACGTCCTCATTTGCCTGCGTGTAAAAGGTCTTGACTTGCCGGTGTGTATCACGTCCTCATTTGCCTGCGTGTAAAAGGTCTTGACTTGCCGGTGTGTATCATGTCCTCATTTGCCTGTGTGTAAAAGGTCTTCAATTGCCGTTGTGTATTAAGTCTTCACTTGCAGGTGTGTATTATGTCCTCGTTTGTCAGTGTGTATTACGTCCTATCTCAGCACGTGTGTATTATGCCGTTGTTTGTCGGTTTGTATTATGTCCTAGCTTGCCAGTGTGTATTATGTCTTAACTTGCCGCTATGTATTCGTCTCAGCTTGTTGATGTATATTATGAGTTGGTTTACCAATCTGCATTATGTTCTTGAATGTCAGTTTGTATTAGCACAATTTTCTTACCTGCTTTTTTTACCAACAGGAAGCACTGCGAAACACTTTTAAATTATTTTTAAAACTATTCAATCACTTAAACACATAATGTATCTTAATCTCACTCAAATTCTTTCATTACAACACATTCAGTTAAGATTCTTGATGTTATGGGGCACTGTAAGCATTTTATCACAATAAAATCCTAATTTCCCATCATGTGATGAACATACTTAATCATGTGTGCGAAATTATATTTATAATAGAATATAAATTCGTATTTTGACCACCAGAGAAGCTGTAACACACTCTAAAATATGATGAAAATCATACACTCACTTAAACAAGCAATATATTCTAATCTCAAACAAACCCTTCCAATACAACACTGTTAATACATTTTTCCCATTAGAGGCGCTGTAAATTATCTTAACCATAGGCCATAGCCTTCTAAACTAGATGCCTTCCGCGTGGCTCGGAAACTTTGTGGTAGGCAGCGCCACCTGGTACAGATTGCGCGACTTTTTTTATTCAACAGCCACCAAAAATTTTTAAAGTGTGATTTGATATACATAAAAGGCGAATAGAATCGAAGAAACGTCGATTATATATATCATATATCACTTATGAAAATTATTGGTGACAGTTGAATAAAAAAGTTGCGCAATCTGCACCAGGTGGCGCTGTTTACCGTTTGAACTCTTGCCAAGTTTCCGAGCCACGCGGAAGGCATCTAGTTTAGGAGGCAATGTCTTAACATCAAAGAAATCTCAGCTTCAAATTATACAATATCAACAGGCTTACAATACAATATACTTAATATTGTGTACGAAATTTCATTTATTCATAATAAATTATAAAGTGGTATTTTGATCACCAGAAGCCACTTTGAAACTCATTAAAATACTAGTAAAACTATTCACTTGTATTACAAAAACTATTCACATAATTACAAATACTTTCATTACAATACATTTAACAAATTTCTTTTTCCCGAAAACTTTATGCGGCGTTTAATTCGCCATCGTGCATCGTCACAGAGTCACTTAGCAAGTCTGAGCGTTATTATTATTGTAAAATATTTTCTTAAACTATGTGCAACATGTATAATGTGAATTGTACCATAACAAAAAAAAAAAAAAAAAAAAAAACTTCATGTCCTCATTTGATTGTGTGTATCAACATAGTCAATGTCCTCATTTGATTGTAAAATTACAAAGTCCCCAGTTGATTGTGTGTATCAAGTTCACTGTGTGTGTTGCGGTGTATCGAGGTCCCCATTTAGACGGTAAAAATACATATTGAGAAATATTGAGAAATTTTGGAATTTTAAGAAAAATCAAAGCTGATTCATAATTGAATGAGTTTTATTAATAGTTATTTATCAAAATTATGCTTTTAAGTCAATTATTTACGAAGTCCCCGATTGGCGGTGTATACACATAGTCCTCAGTTTGCACGTCTTGCCAACCTGTGTGTGTGTGTCTGTGTGTGTGTCTGTGTGTGTGTGTGTCTGTGTGTCTGTCTGTTATCAGCATATCTCAAAAACAAATTATGGCAGAAAGTTCAAACTTGGTATTCTAAATGTGTATCATATAGGGATGCGACAGTAAGCTTTTCGTTAAGATCAAGCAAATGGTTCGTGTACAGGGACAATCAAGAGAATTCTAATACATTACGTCTATGGGGGAAATTGCAGGAAAATAGATTTTAACGTCTATAGACTGCACTAAACCAAATGAAACAAATATATATTTTTTGTAATAGAGACAGTTAACTGGGAAAATTTTTTTGTGTATGTAGGAGCCTCGCCCCCCCCCCTGGGGGGGAAGTCCCCCCCTCGAGGGGAGTAAATTTTCATGATGGGTATCTTTCAAAAGAGCTCGAAAATACCTTTAAAACGAATGGTTGAACCATCGATCTGCGATAATTTAAAACAAAGTTATCGATTTTTTTTACTTTTAACGAAAAAAAAACTTAGAAAAAAAAAATCGTACTTTTTTTTTTTTTTTATATTGAGAATAAAATGGACTTTTTTTGGATATTTGGTGTTAAACTACTTCTCTAATATGGAAATCGTCTGCCTTATCATAAAAGATAATTTTTTTAAATAATAATTTTAATAAATTATTTTTTAAAAAGAGAGATATTTTTTAATAACCGAATTAAATTCTATATAAATGTAGGTGCATTAATGAAACGGGGGGTTGAGGGGGGCGGTAGCCCCCCTCACACAGAACTAATTATCATATAAAACTCTTCAGAAGCCTAATATGAATTGTTTAACATAGGTTTACATAACAGTACTCGTTATCTTACCTCTTAATCTCCAACCTGTATTTATAGTATTAAATTTCAGGGTAAGAGAAAGTCGTGTGAGTGACACACCAGATTATTTTTTTTTAAATATTGAGAAAAAAATTTAATTTTTGGGATATTTGGTGTTATACTACTTCTCTAATATGGAAATCGTCTGCATTATCATAAAAGATAATTTTTTTAAATAATAATTTTAATAAATTATTTTTTAAAAACAGAATTATTTTTTAATATCTGAATTAAATTCTATATAAATGTAGGTGCATTAATGAAACGGGGGGTTGAGGGGGCGGTAGCCCCCCTCACACAGAACTAATTATCATATAAAACTCTTCAGAAGCCTAATATGAATTGTTTAACACAGGTTTACATAACAGTACTCGTTATCCTACCTTTTAATCTGCAACCTGTATTTATAGTTTTAAATTTCAGGGTAAGAGAAAGTCGTGTGAGTGACACACCAGATTATTTTTTTTTCGTAAAAATACTATTCTTAAACTTTATTATGATGCAATTTGAATATTTTAACTATTTCAATTTATTCGAAAGTTATGAATTTTTTAGTCAATGCCTGCATTTTTGGGAAAGTGGGCTTATTTGTGATGAAAAATAAGGTATTTGTTTATTTATTTTTATTTTCATTTATTTATTTTTTTTTTAATTTATTGTATTCTCTTAAAGTAGAAGTATTAAATAGTGTTCAAGAATTACATCAGATTTGATTTTTTCATAAAACATTGCGTGTTTCAACATACCTCGGGTCTTCAGCAACTCGTGATAGTCTTCCAAGAGGCTGAAAAAAGCAATTACCTGATCGAGTTACGACTATTTAGTACGACTGGATTTATTTTACTTTCACTATTTTAGTGGTGTTATTTTTGTAGCAAACATCAAAATGGTGATAATTAGCACCAAATTTTTAAAATTATTGGTTACAGCTAAATTGACTGAAACTGACACTTTTTTTTTTTTCTTAACTTTCTGTTACCCATATGTATGGTAAAAAAAAAACTACTTTTTTTGAGTCGAATTTTCGAAGTTGAGTTTTTGTTACATTTACACGTTTTCAGTTCCCCTTAAGGGCCCTCTTCACGTACCGTCGCCGGAAGCCCGAGCCAATATTATTCTATTGGGAAATTTTCTTTACAAATAACTTATTCACTAATACATAGTTTTAAATTCTGTTTTCACATTCAGAAAATTCCCAACTGTTAAATGGACGGACCTTTTTTTAAAAAATTATTTTTTAAATTTTTTATATTTTATTTTGAAGCTGCAAAATTTGAATTTTCAATAAGTGAAATTTTTTCATTTTGCAATTTTAAAATAAAATATTAAAAATCAAAAAATACATTTTTTAAAAAAGGTCCGTCAATTTAACAGCTGGGAATTTTCTGAATGGGAAGACAGAATTTAAAAATATGTATTAGTGAATAAGTTAATTGTAAAGAAAATTTCCCCATAGAATAACATTGGCTCGGGCGTCCGGCGACGGTAAGTGAAGAGGGCCGTTAATCCGAAAAACAGGTTTTTAGCGGTTGGTCTGTATGTGTGTCATCAGAATATCTGAAGCTATAAAACTGTTCCGAATCCTAATATGAATTGTTTTTAACGTAGGATTACGTAACAGTATCAGTATTATCTTAGTGCAACAGTACTTACTATCTTATCCCTTAATTTCAAATCTGTATTTGTAGTATTAAATTTCAGGGCAAGAGAAAGGCGTGTGAAGGCCGCACCAGATTATTATTTTATTATTATTTTTGATTATTTTATTATTATTTTTTATTATTTTATTTTATTTATTTATTTATTTATTGTAATACGTTGAATTTTAATAACCCCCCACCAAAAAATAAAGGTGTTATACATTTCAAGCCTTTGTCTGTGGCAATGTAGTTTTCAAATAAAAAAGGTAGTTTGAATGCGGTTATTTATTTATTTATTTATTTTTAATTAAAACGCTAATTTAATCAGGACGGTTCTTAGCTGTGCTTAGTGAAAGTATGTTTGACGAATTAATAATAATAATAAATATATATTTTTTTTTCAAGTCACTTTGCTCGTTCACAAATTTTAAGATAACAACGCAATCTTCCAACTCCAAACTCATGTTAACTTAACATGGACTATAAAAACGGCCTTACCAAAAATTGCGAATTGCAAAACCGTTTTTGATAAAAGTCAAAAATCGGCTATGAATACTGTGTATGAGATTGAGAGTAGAAAAATCGTGCAATTCATTTGCAAAAGAAAGAATTTTGAAAAAAAAATAACGTTGAATTATGTTTAAAGCCTACTTGTCTAGGGTTGACATTTTAAAAATTACGAGTGGGCATCTAAAGCCGATTTGACGTTTTCAGGCTATTTAATACAGAGAAAGTCAATATAGAGGTTCAGTCGACTATGTATATATTATATATGTTCGTTTAAGAGAGAGGGAAATATTATTATTCTTAATCACACTTCAATAATATTAGCTGTATTACTTTATATGCTTGTCTACATGCTTTTACTACTGAAAATTATTCTGTAAGATTTTTTCTGTAAGATAGCGTCAATGAGGTGAATAAAAAGCTTTTATAAAATACTTTTAAAAATATAAAACATAATAGCCGTTTAAAATCAAAAATAATCGCTGTATCCATGCACTATTCAAAACTATACCAGGAGAACTATTCTGAATTATTTATTTTAAAGTGATTTAAAATAACAGCAAAAATTTAACAAAAATATTAAAAATATTTTTTTTTTTTCATATGTGCAGTCGGTAACAAAAGTATCCGAACACTAGCAAAAATTCCTATGTAAAAAAAGTAGAGTTAATACTGTTTTGTTAAATAACTCCTTGTCGAATCATGTTCTTAGCCCAGTGACTTATAATATTTATATAAATTTTCAGCTCCATCAGATAAGGCTATCGTACTTTAAAGTTTGAGCCCATATGCCACAATAATAAAGAAATTTGCATTTTGTCTCTGTAAAAAGAACCATAAGTGCTAGATTCTCTAAAGTTCATAAAGTTCGTATGACGATGACGTACAACATGTATATAAATTTTCAGTTCATTGGAATAAGGCGTTTAGTCGCTGTCGCACTTTAAATAATTTGAGCCCATTGGTCTTAATTAAAAACCCGGATAAACTACTACTATACAGCTGTTTCGGTAGCCTTAAGCGTACCGTCTTCAGTGCAAAAAGAATTCTGAATCTGGAGAATTGCTCGTGTATATAGGAGAGGGACCGAATTTAGTTCAACCAATAGGATTACGGAAAAGGTGGGGAGTGTGGCCAATAGGAATTTAGGAATGTTAGCTGTGTAAACAGTAGAAAAATTAAGAAAATGTGGACTGAATGTAAAATTTCCAACAATCATTTTTTTTATTATTGGTCTTAAATACGAACAATTTTTATTTGTGCCCCTGTAAAACGTCTAAGAACATGATTCGACAAGGATTTATTTAACAAAACAGTATTAATTCTACTTTTTTTACATAGGAATTTTTGCTAATGTTCGGATACTTTTGTTCCCGACTGTATTACTTTAATGGTAAATATTATTTCAATAAATTAATTAGTGAGAATATATTTATCATGTATATTACATTTTCCAATACAGAAGCCATCCGTTTTTAACACTTTTCAACAAAGTTGAAAAGTGTTATTAACGCTTTCCAACAAGGTTAGAAAGTGTTAATGACTTGTCTGTTCACGCTCTAACTCCCATAAATATATATGGAATTTCTTGAAACTGATATATGTTATTAAAACTTACTATCGGATGCTCCCTATTGAAAACTGAGTGAATATCTCTACTACTTTGTGTACAGGCACACCCGAAAGTATTCCAAAGCCCGTGTTCTATGAGAGGTATTTACTATAAACCAAATTTTAATAACTTTACTTTACCCAAATCTTAATGAAATTGAAATATGTTATTCACATGCACAAAATAATACTTTTTATTGAATACAGTAAAATTAGCATTAGACTTATAGGGCCACACAAAAATATTCAGTTACATTAAGGACTATTATTGGAAATTTGCTAGAATTGTATTTTCGTTCAAATTAAGAGTTTTTAACACCTTTCTAACAATTTTTAAGTAGGAATATGATTTCAACTTGTGCATCTGTCTGCTCGACTGTCCATCTTTCTGTCTGTCTGTTCGTAAATAATTTCAGAATTTTTTAAAAATAATAGATGTTATTTAAATTCACTACGTAATGTTCCCTATTTAAAGTGGTATCAATAGTCTTGTCTATCATCTTATCTATAATCAATGGTCTTGTATAATTGGTTTGTGTACAAGCACTACTGCAAAAATCATAAAGAGATTGACATTTATTGTTTGTATATTAAAATAATGTTTTGTTTGGAATGTGATATGATTAACCTTCATATTTATAAGGCTACAGTAATATAATCAGATACAAGTGTTGCCTTTATTTTAGCGTTGAGCATTTTTTACACTTTCCAGTAATGTTTAAGAGTTATTGTGAATTCAGTTAGTCTATCTGTGTGTCTTTTAGTCTTTCTGTCTGTCCGTTGTTTCATAATGTAGATAAAGAACATTGAAAGTTATACAATACTACAAGTACGTATAGTTGAAAAGTGGAAATAATTAATGCGTACCGCATTATTTTTCGTTCTTGTTAGTTATTGTTGAGAAATAAAACATCAGAAAAGTGATAAAAATGTTCAAAAAAGGTTGAGCGAATACTGTTAAAGCTGCTCACTCCCTCTTACGATTTCCCCGTCTCTAGAAATTATGGTAAAATTATACCAAATCCCATGTAAGTCTACGGCGAAATTTGTTTATAGAATTGCTCATTACATAATTAGGTATTTTCAAATTCCGTTTTCACATTCAGAAAAGCCACAACCGTTAAAAGAATATCCGTTTTTTAAAAATTGAATTTTTTAAATTTTAATGTTTCATTTTACAGCTAAAAAATGAGAAACATGCATTTAGGGAAAATTCGCATTTTTACTTTCTTCTATATGTAATATAGAGAAAGTATTGGATTCGTGAAAATTTTCGAACTCCGGTTTTCGAGGAATTTACACGTTTTGGGATGTCCTGAACACGATTCGATAGTTTTTAGAAAATGTCTATCTGTGAGTGTGTTTGTCTGTGTGTATCACGAATTTTGGGGACGCTGTATCTCCCGAACCAATGAACCAAATTTAACCAAACTTGGTATTTAGTTGAACCCTGACATAAACTGGTGCTGATTAGATTTGGGGTCAATCGCTCAACAGGTGGCGCAGTCATCGCATTCTTTCTAAATTTTTAACATGGCAGTATAGGACAAAATTTCGTATAAATGTACATCATGAGATTTGTTTTCAACTTGTGATTGTAAAATTAATATGAATTATTGATAATAGTAGTAGTTAACTAGGAAAAAATTTTGTGCATATTGGGGCATCGCTTCCCGCCCTGGGGGGGGGGGGGATTTTCAAGATGAGTATCTTTCGAAAGGTCTCGTCAATACCTTTAAAACGAATGGTTGAACTATAGATCTGTGATAATTTAAAACAAAGTTATCGATTTTTTTTTTTTAACTTTTAACGAAAAAAACTTTTTAAAAAATCGTAATTTTTTTTTTTAATATTGAGAATAAAAATGGACTTTTTTTGGATATTTAGTGTTATACTACTTCTCTAATATGGAAATCGTCTGCATTATCAGGGAAAATATATTTTTTAAATAATAAATTTAATAAATTATTTTTACTGAGTGAATTTGTATAGGAAAATATAGAAGAAAGTCATGTGGTGGCCACAACATTCTAGTTGAACTTAAAATTCGAATTCCAAAATTTTTAAAAATAATTTTTTTGGAAAACGAGTACTCATTTAACACCTGTGTATTTTCAGAATGTGAAAACGGAATTTAAAAAATAACAATTAGATAAATGTGTCATTCTATAAACCATTTTACCCATAGAATAACATGGGCTTCAGATGACCTTGACGATCTGTGATGTACGTCCCTTAAAAATAAAAATGCTCAAAACTGAGTAATCAGACATTTTTATTTCGAAATGAGTTACAAAAAGGAAAACAGACTTCTCACATTCATGAAATATCACACATTTTCAAAATAATATCGGTTCACTTCATAATGTTTTATAAATATGCTGAACTATAAGAACTTCTTAAATAGATTTTTAAAAAATTTAGACAGAAAAAGTTGAAACACAAAATTTACTATCTCATATTTCAGGAACTATATTTCGTGGCGGTTTCATGCTGGTTTGCGGAAGAATACATCAGTAGGAATCTTATGTTTGGGATACTGGGATTCACGGTGGGGATACTAATGTTTGACCATGTTAATATAATTGATAAATACATGAGATTCCTAAATTTGAGTATATTTGCTTCAGAGCTATTTTGAGTATGGGACTCACTCAATTTTTACACAATTTTACTCATTTTTGAGTATTTTGGCTCTTTCATTTGTTTCGGTGAAAGACTATTTTGTTTTTTTCTTTAACTGAGAGCTATTATAGATATACACAATTTTAAAAATGGTTTCTCAAAAATAAGCAAAATTTTGTCTCAAAATAGCACCGAAACAATAATACTTAAATTTGAAAGTCCCATGTACTCATTTTTGAGTATATTGACATGCTCAAAAATGGGGTTGACCACTAAGAATGCCAATATCGATATCCCCACTTTTGAGCATGTCAATATACTCAATCAAAAATGAGTACATGGGATTTTCAAATTTAAGTATATATTCTTTCGGAGCTATTTTGAGACAATTTTGCTCATTTTTGAGAAACCATTTTTAACAGTGCAGACACTCTGAATAAACATTACAATAAATTTACAGGAATTTTTACAATGTGTACTGTAGGTGTCGAAAGGCGTACTCTGTTAGAAGGGAAGGCCAACATTACAAAGAAAAAAAAAAGTTGTCAATTTAGGCTACTTTATCTGTAACTAGAAATGTAATGCAAAGTTAAACAATTTGATTAGTGCTGACTGCTAAAATAGCACTACTAAAATAATTAAACATAGCATGTCAAATTTCTAAGGAAAAAAAAAAAAGTTTTTACTAAGTGTTGGGCCTTATTTGTCTGGAGAAAACGTGGAATTGTTATTTCTAACAGCGTAGGCGTGAAGATAATAGATGTTAATAGTAAAAACTTGTTAAGAAATCACCCTATTTTTTAAAACAACCAATAATTATTTCGGATCGAAATCATTAAACACGATCTTTCTTGATTAGACGGTGAAATATAAACAAAAGCGCGGCACGAAAGCAACAACACATGAAATCAATGCAATTGTCAGTCAGGGTCTGATTTAGTTACCGATGAGTACAAAAGTTGTGTTGACAATTCTAGTAATTTTGCCACTTTCTGGTTTCAAGCTGCTTTCTTGCCTATTTTATCTCACCTGATGAAAGATCGTGTTTAAATATTTTAGTCCAAAACAACATTATATATATATATATATATATATATATATATATATATATATATATATATATATATACATTTATGTCTGCATAAAAAGTTCTTTCTTTTTATATTTTAACGCAAGTTTTACAGGTCATTTTATTGCTTATGTGTTAAAAGCATACATTAAGGCTACAGACAAGCTATAAGTATTAAAACTATAGGTTACCTTATATATTAAGGCTATAGGTGTTGAAATTATAGGAATTAAGACTATAGGCATTGAGGCTACACATGTAACATGTTTTTAATATTCGTTCAACTGATTACATTCTATTGACTGCTGTCAGTTGAATATTGACTGTACTGTCAATATTCAACTGGACTCGCGAACTGTGACGCATCAATTGCAACTAAAATTTACAGGTAGTTAAAAAGTACCAAGATATACGTGCCCTTCCATAGATCAAATGAGCAATTGTTAATTCAAAACATAGCTATGGAAGTTTGAAAATTCCGCCAATCAGTTGGATATGGTGCCGCCATTCATTTTATTTGTAATTTTTTTCTTCAAGCTTGAGCTGTTTATCTGTTTAGTACTGCTATATTAGTACTTTAATATAACTAATAGCACTTGTTTAGCTTTTATATTTGTGGATTAATTGCTTAGAATTTAAGGGTGGAAGATCATTTAGCTTCCAAGATGCTGTAATATCAAAGTTATTTCTAAAACTCAATTAAGATCGCTCTTATAATAAAATATAACTTAATTTTTCAAATCATTTTAAGTCTGATTTCTAAAGCTAGAAAATCAAGCATGTGTTTTTTCGAGGAGTCAATATGAAGTACGATTTAAATAAATAAATAAACAACTCCAATTAAAGTAAATAAAAAAATAGATAAATAATCAGTAAAGTCATTAACATGATCACAGAACTTGGCAGAAATTTTGAACTCTGATGTCTTTGTTCAAAAGCATCTGATAGTTAGTCATACAGATATAAACTGGCATGAGTCTGTAATGCATATATTTCACTACCTATAAAGTTTGGTTATGATCCGTGTGTCATATAGTTCATGAACGTTCCTGGCAAGAAATTTTTTTAATAAATTCACTTTTCAAATAATTCAAAACAATAGAACACTTTTTTTTTTTTTTTTTTTTACATTAAAAATAGGAGAAGAAATAATTTTGTTATGTATAAAATCGTTTATTTCAACATCTACATCAACACGTAATACAAATCAAAACAAGTGTGAGGTACTGGAAATTAAAACGAGTCCCTTGTTGTTCGAAGATCAGAGGAGTTCAGTATTTTTTTTTTCTTCTTTTAATTAGTCCTGAGTTTATTTGTAATAGTGTAGCGTGTTCACACCGTGTCCAAAATAATCGTATGCAACGGGTGCTGCTGCGTAGGCTATCGTGTTGTAAGCTGGTGCAACTCTGTAGGCAACGGGAGCTCGAGCAGCTATCACTCTGAAAAGAAAAACATCGTTATGAGAAAAAGTATAGCATATTGAATTAACTAATATTAAATTAATTTATATTAAAAATAAGAAAATGAAATGTATATAAGTATTTATAAGTATTACCGTAATTTATTGTATATAAGCCGTAGCTTATTAAATATTGAGAAAAAAAAATACTCTTAGATAAACCGCACCGGAAAGTAAGCCGCGTCTTATGCAAGCATTTTTACGATGATGTGACAGATAAATAAGAAAACAAGACAGCTATCTTCTGGCATTTACGTAAAATAATAAAAATAATAAATTATTAATTATAAATGAAAATAATAAATTATTTAAAAAAATAATTATGCAAAAGAAAAAAAAAAAAAAAATCAAACTATAGCAGTATGCAAATGTTATGCGACAAATATGAGAAACAAGGGAACAAGATAGCGGAATCCGGGCGTATATGCAATGTCATAAAAATAATTAATAATTAATTATAAATAAAAGTGATAAATTATTTTAAAATTTACTGTATAAAGAAAAAATTAAAGTCAGTATGCAAATAGGATGCAAAAAACCAAAAAACAAGGAAACAAGATGGCGAACTACAGACGTATATGCAAATTAATCAAAATAAGTGATTATTAGTTACAAATAAAAATAACAAAGCATTAAAAAAAAATAGTTCTGTATAAAGAAATAAAGAATATATCAGTATGTAAATGCGAATCTGTGCTCGAGAAACTACGAATACTAAACTTCTGTTTTCTGGGAAAGATAGTCAGTTTCAAAAAATATGGCCGATGGAATTTGGCATTGTCATTAGATAGCCCGCACCGATAGATAAGACGCAGTCCCCAAAAATCTATGTTTTTTTTTTTTTTTTTTTTTTTTTTTTATGATAGCCCGCGGCTTATCTTCACTAAAATACGGTAATTATTCTTCGTTCTCATTCTTTGCTTCTACTATAAAAAGGATTATATATATATATATATATATATATATATATATAGTAGCAATATAGATTAAAAAAAATTTTAGCTTATATAAATAATCTTTTCTTAAATATCTGTAGACGTTTTATCATTTTGAAGATCATGAATTCATGAAAAAATGCAAATAGTGAAAATGCAATTTAAAATTCCGAATGTGTAAAAAATATATCAAAGGCGATAAGAATTATAGCCTATTTATATATTTATAGCCTATTATATATTATTTATTAACCAAAATGTAATATAATTCAACTTATAAATATTAAATTGAAGTATAAGTTTTTACATAAAACCTTCAATGATGTCAAGTCAAAGATGTCATGTCCATTTAATAAGTTTGCAGAATAGAAAATATTGTATTAAAAATAAATAAATAAAATAATCCGTGCTTTCTCTATTTGTCAATATGTTTTAACTAAAAATATTTAAACTAGTTTTTAAAGTGTCGTCTTCTGTAATAAAAATGTAATCGTAAATATATATATATATATATATATATATATATAATTTTAAAAAATCTTCTTCCAAAGAATTTTTTTTTTTTTTTTTTTCTTGTCTATTAATGTATAAATTTATTTTTGAAAACTTTATCTAATTAAAGAAAAAATTACTTTACAGGATTATCTGCCAATTTCTAGTGTTAGTGATTTCTGTGTACTAATTATTTAGTTTTTTTAAAATCAGTCACTAAAAGATAAATTAAAACAGACAATAAGGTCCAATCGATTACTAGTTTGTGAGATAAAAAAGGAAAAAGAAAAAAAGAAAGAAAAGGAAAAGAAAGAAAGAAAAGATGATCAGAGGCCTGTAGCAGGTTGTTGGAAATAAGGCCGAGTGACTGCACTAGGGTCCAAGGCCTAAGAGGGAGTGCCCTCCGTGGGGATCTTTCTATTAGAAGGAAGAAAAAAAACGGAATTCCATATTCTGTGTTATACAAAAATAGACTGGAAAAACAGAATCTCATAGTGCTGCCATCTTCCTTTCGTTATCAATGTTAGATTGCGATTCTTTAATTAATTTTAGTGTCGCCATCTATTGCAATGGATTATATCTAAAATAGCGCCTTTCCGCATTTTATTATTACTCGTTATTTTGTACACTACTGTTTCATACCTGCCAACTTTTACACTTTTTAGCCACCGGAAATTTTTAATAGATTTTTTTAAAAGTTTTTATGACAGTTTTCACATTAGATAAAATAATTTTTTCCGTTGGCAAAAAAGCATAAAAAGATGCCAACTGTGCTATTTTTACAATTCTTGAATTATTACTACTATTAACATTTTTTTTGTTACATAAAACTTACAGATGCGTTTCATAAAAATAAATAAATATATATATCTATACTCATTTCGAGTACGATGTTAATTTTATTTTCACCATTCTTTCTTTCCTGTGTTAGCCTATGGGATACCTGAACCTATGGGATACCTGTTGCTTTGTATTATAAAAAGCGTTCAAAAGTAGTATAAAAAGTACTATAGTACTTTGTACTATAAAAAACGTTCAAAAATGAATTCTTTCGAATTACTATTATTATTATTATTATTATTATTTTAATTTCGCTATTTGAACAAGTCGCTTTTTATCCTAGTGAGCAATTAAATCATACTAAATATATATATATAAAGAATTTTATTTTATTAAATAATCTTAGGGCCCTAATTTTCAATCTTGAAAAGAAATATTTAAATTTATTATCATTATTATTTATATCACTAAGCAAAAAGGCGACTTGTTGAAAGGGTAATACTCAAAAAAAAAAAAAAAAAAAAAAATGAAAAACTTGCTTTTTGAATGAAATATTCTTATAATACAAAGCAATAAAAATTCCATCTATATAAATAAAGCAAAGAGTTTTTCGACGGAACTGATTTGGGTGGATCACTCCTATTTTTGATTGATCTAGATTTAACTACTTGGGTGATGAAAGTCGGACATTTTGTTTAGTAAAATCTGATGAATTTTTTTTTTTTAAGATACGGCATAGATGTTATACCTTTTTAAAAGAGCTCTTAAAAACTGTTCATTTTTTTTGGGAGGAAACTATATACATCAAGTTATAAGATTTAAAAGATATTACGTTGCAAAGTTTCACAATGCGATATCATTCGATTGCTTTTATCTTAAAATAAGAGTCTAATGTTAAACAAAAAACGGTCTAATATTAAAGAATAATGAATAACTTTTTAAAAATTATCAGTTTTGAAGTTCTCAGAGCTGCAATTTTTAAATTACAGCGTACTTATTTCCCTTACATAATCCATTAAATTTGTAAACAATTGTTGATTCATTCTTGAGAATCATTCACATCAGACCACAGAGCATTATTGCAAAACGGAAGAAATATTTAATTTAATTTAATTTGTAATATGTTATTTTGACTTTTTGACCTTAAATTTTTTTTTAAATTATGTTACAAAGCCCAAAATGGGATATAAAAATTAAATAGTGATTCAATTCTTTTGAAAAAAAAAAAAAAAAAAAAAAAAAAAAAAAAATTAAAATTTAGTGACCAGCGAAAAGCCTTCTAGTAGTATAATATGGGAAGGGAGAAAGTGTGAATGTGATTATTGTGTAACTGGGACCTTAACAAAAAGCGGTATAACTGTGCCATTTTTGATGTAGCACGTAAATTTTTAATAGGATCCTAACATTTCAGAGGTGAACTAATTAAAAAAAAAAAAGCATCTCAATTGAATTATAAAAAAAAAAAAAAAAAACAAAAAAAACAGATAAATTAAAATAATAAATAAAACTATCTTAAAGGGGCTTGGCCTCACTAAAGTTTTCACATAAAATATTAGATTTCCATTTAATATTTATAAAATGTTAGGTTTGTTTAATAAATTGCGTATTCAAGCAATAATTAATATTTTTTTTACAGATTTCAAATCTTTAAATTGCTTTTTCTTAAAGTTTCCTTTTTATCATGAATTCATGATCTTCAAAATACAAAAACTTCTCTGATTTTTTTCATTTATTTATTTATTTATTTTTGGATGACGTTTAAAAGGTCCTATTTAAAAGAATTGCAGGTGGATTTTGAAATTTATTAATTAGTTTTTAGGGAAAAAATTAAAAGTACATGTCTATATAAAAATTTGCAAATAAATATATGTTTTTATTATATTTTTCTTATTTATATTTTTTTCGTTTAAAGATATTACATAATCCATCCCTGCATGATTCTTTCAGGTAGGTTTTATTAAGGGGGGTTGGCACCTTTGATGGCCCGACTGAAGTAGATTTTATATAAAAGCTTTTATTACCACTAAACATTTATAAACTGAACAAGATTAGGCTTGTTCAATAACATATATATTCAGGCAACAATTCTTATGGTATTTGATGTATTCTTTACAGATTTGAAATTTTTAAATTGCGTTTTTTCAGATTGTATTTTTTCATGAATTCGCGATCTTTAAAATACTGAGATTTCTACAGATATTTAAGAAAACAAATACTTTTTTTTTTTTTTTATGTTGAATAGAACTTTCTTAAAAGAATTAGGGATGGATTTTGAAAAATATCTTTAAAAGAAAAATGTTAAAAATAAAAATATAATAAAAAGTTTTTTTTTCTCTAAAGTTTTACCTAGACATGCACTTTTTAAGTTTTTTCTCGAAAACCAACTAATAAATTTCAAAACCTATCCCTAATTCTTTTAAACAAGTTTCATTAAACATCCATAATAATAATAATAATAATAATAATAACAATAATAATTAATATATATATATATGTATGTATGTTAAACCTTTTCTTAAATATTTGTAGGAGTGTAAGCATTTTAAATATAATGAATTTATGAAAAAATGCAAACAGAGAAAACGTAATTTAAAGATTTCAAATCTCTAAAAAATGCATTCATAACCATAAAAATTGTTGCCTGAATATATATTTTATTAAACAAACCTAATCTAGTTCAATTCATTAATATTAAATGGAAATATAAGCTTTTATTTCCGTCGTCTCGTCAAAGATGCCAAGTTCCTTTAAACTTCCCAAAAAAATAAAAAGTATTTTCTTTAATATCTGTAGAAGTCTCAGCATTTTGAAAATCATGAATTTATGAAAAAAGGCAAACAGAGAAAACACAATTTAAAGATTTCAAATCTCTAAAAAATACATTAATAAGAATTGTTGCCTGAGTATATATTTTTCTGAACAAACCTAATATAATTCAATTTATAAATATTAAGTGGAATTATTAAGCTTTTATTCGAAATCTTCAGTGGTACCAAGTCAAAAGTGCTAAATTCACTTACGTTACAATTTTGAGGTCCCTGTTTAGAAAAAAAAGTATTTCTAAAGTAGATTCGCAATCCAAAAAACATTAAATAATGAGAAATTGCGAATAAAAAACTAATGTGAATAAAAAACTAGTGTGTTGTGACTATCACAAGACTTTCTTCTATATTTTCTATACAAATACACTCGGTATAAATAATTAATTAAAACTATTGTTTGTTAAAATTATTTACCATGACGAATGCAGGCGATTTTCATCTTGAAAACTAACATTAAAAATTCAAAAAAAGTCTGGATATTTAATGGACTAGATATTTAGTAAAGACAAGTATTATTTTCTATAAATAACATCTTAAAAAATGCGTTTTCATAATGGTTATCTCACAGATCAAGTTTCATACAATTAAATAATATAGAAGTTGAGAAAGAGCCTTCCCTTTCTCAAGGAATATTGTAGTACAGATGTATCATCTATCGGCCGATATGCATCTAAATTGAGTCAGCATAATATTTCATAACGACCTTCTCATATATACAGTTTTGTTTGAATATACGCAATTGAACCTGAGATATAGTCTCCCCTTAAATTGCAGAAATCGCTGTATAGCAGCGCCAACTCTTGAGTCATTATCACAAAAAGTTCAAAGGCAGTAATTTATTTTAAGGTGCATCTAGATTTAAGTTTATGTAGAATTCGGTGCAGTAGTTTCTGAGATGTACCATTGCCTAAAATTCTGGAATTCACTGTATGGCAGCACCAGCTTTCGAGCAATTCACACCAAAAATTCCTAGGCACTAACTTAGGTGTAGATGGACCTACATATAAATTTATATACAATTCTGTGCTATAGTTCCTGAGATACAGTCGCCACAAATTTTTTATCTCTCTTACACATACACACTTACACAGACTGACAGACATACAGACATTTTCTGAAAATGATCAAATCATGTTCTGAAACTCCCGGAACGGACCAAAAGATATTAAATAACAACCCCATTTTGACTTTAAAATTATTTAAAAGAGAAAGACAAATTGATGCCAAAAATAAATAAATAAATAAGTGAATATATTTATTTTTATTAAAAAAAAAAAAAAAAAAAATATATATATATATATATATATATATATAATAAAATAAAATAAAATAAAAATAAGAAAATAAGAGAGAGAGAGAGGGCGTGCAAACATTCTTTTTAAGTAATTAAAATAAAATATAGAGAAACTGTGCTAAAGAAATAGAACAGCTTCAGTATAAAGACTCTCAGCGAAATTTGAAATTTGGCACTAAAGTATCTCGGTAGTTTCTTGCCAAGATCTTTACTTACGCAATTACAATAGCCCTTCTATTTCATCGCCAAAATGACAAAAAAAAAAAAAAAAAAAAAAAATTAAAGCCGTCAGGTTGCTCCTATCCTAAAATTATACCAAGGAAATTTTAAGAAATGAATATAGTAACCTATGCTGTGGAATGAAACGCAGTTACTGCATGCTTTTACATGGAAGAATAGAATAAAATAAGTTCAGTCTTATTAAAAAATTCTGTTTTCTGGATAATTTTATATCTATTATTTAGAACACAAAAATAAACTTAGGGTTTTTTTTCTTTTTCTTTCTTTCTTTTTTTTTTTTTTTTTTTTTTTGTCTAGTGGTTGGTATGTAAAAAAATAAATACGTAAACTTGATCATGGTACAGCTTTATTACAGCTTCTTCTTGGTGACTTTTGAATTTTTGTCACGATTTTGCCATTGGATTTTTTCATATAGTAATTCTTGTATAAAAATGGTGAAATTTTTCGAGTACCTATTTTACTAATACTTTTAATGATTGCACCATTGCGTTAATTTTTAAGAAAACTTCATATTCCGTTTATATTTTTAATGTACGTGTAAATTTAAAATAGTGCCTGTAGAAATAAATTTTCAATTTTTCTATAAAATGGTATGGTGAAACAAAAATAGATAATTTATGTAAGTAATATATCTGCTTCTTTAATTTTTTGCAATATTTTATAATTTATTTATATTTTTGATACGCTATTTGGCTTAAAATGGCTGTTGCCATTCCTTGGGGGAAAATATCCACTCTATATAATTTAGAAAATCGCCAAGGAGGATCAAAAAGTAAAGCTGTTTCAGTTACAGCTTTAATATAGACCTTCCTGCCGACTTTTTAATATTTCTTGCCATCTTGGCGCTGAATTAAAGTGGTTATAGCAATTGCGTATGTATAGACCTTGTTGTACAGAATTTAGTTGTAGATTAAATTAATTGTTGTAAAGAACCAGCTTAAAAATAGGTACTATAAACCCCATGCGGTTGCAGATTCTTGTTATATACTAAACTTCACACTTCAAAAATTAAAAAAAAATGTGTATATGTAATTAAAATATTCTTGTATCCCCAGAATCAAAAGTGTTCTTCAAAGGTTCCATGGAGGATATTATATTTGAGTAACTTAAACTACATAAGGAGGGGAGCGGATAAAAATTCAGTAAAAAATTATCAAAAGGAAAAAATAATTTTTTAATCACATGTTACAAAGCAGAGGAAGCTATGATAATCTTTTAAGCCCCAAGGGGAATAAAATTTGAAAGGGAAATTCTTTCATATCATCATCCCAGAAAAATAAATAAATAAAAAGTCAATCATTGCGTGTAGATTACGCAAGAGGCCTTTTAAAACGTTTTAAACAACAGGGTGTTGAAATAGGAATGTCGATTATAAAATGAAAGTCAAATAAAGAAATTCCAACCAAATTTTAATTTCTCCTTACTAAACAGATGCGGGATATCAATCTGATTCACAAACTGTGCTTAACAGAAAACGGACGTATTCTGTAAATTCGATATACTCTACTTGATTACGCAAAGGAAACACTTGATACCAGAGGCCACTTCTCTGACTTCCGCCTTCTAGAAATGATAAATGCAGAGATTCATTCATAACAATGAAAAATCACTGTCGTTTTTACTTTCCGAACATACATATGTAAGGAAAGTATTGTAATCATGTAAAAAATCCGAATTTGAGATTTTGATGTTTCTATATGTTTTGAGGTCCCCTGAGTCCGTTTTCACAATTTTTACAATGATGTATGCATGTATGTATGTGTGTGAGTGAACACGCTAGCGTCTAAACACTTTGTTCGAATGAGCTGAAAGTTGGTACGTATGTTGTAAGTCACCGTAGCAAAAATTCTATTGATTTTAGTGAATCTAGCACTTATAGTTTATTTACAGGGACACCAAGAAAAATTCTTTATCATTACGGCCTATGGGGCCAAATTTTTAAAAGTGTGATAACGTCTAAACGCCTTATTAAACTGAGCAAAAAATTTGTACACATGTTATAGGTCACAGTTTCACGAACTTTATAGATTTTGGTGAATTTAGCACTTACAGTTTTTTTACAGGGATACAAAGAATGATAGTTCCTTATCATTATGGCCTATGGGACCCAATTTTTAAAAGTGTGATAGCGTCTAAAGGCCTTATTCAACTGAGCTGAAAATTTATATGAGTATTATAAGTCACTGTTGCACTAACTATAAGCAAGCAGTTTGGTACAGGGATACAACGAAGAATTCTTTACCATTATGATCTATGGGCGCAAAGTTCAGTAGCGTTAAATAAAACATCGCGTATTATATGAAGAAAAGTACTCAAACACTCTATTATGATTTTCTCTCTTTTGTTTATTTAACAACTCCTCTTTCTTTAATATACAAAACCGTTAATTACTCAATGTTCGGAAAATCGAGTGGAGTCACTCCAGATTTTTTTTCTTTGTTATTGGCTTAAATTTGTGTATAACTCGATATGTGTAAAAGGTCCTCAAGACTTATAAAACGTGGGTAGTATTGAATTCATATGAATGACAAATACTAGACTAGACGTTTCAAGTTCAAATGGCTATTCATATGCCTAATTCTCTAAGTACCTTTTTCATGCCTACATACATTTTACTTACTACAACTCGATGCTATATTCTTTTGCTTTATATATTTATAATTGTGCCTTATTATTTTTTGTTCTTGGGCTTTTCTATCCTGTCAGTGGTTGAGAGATTTTGTTCTCCAATTCGTAAGACAGGAGGTGCCGGACTCGAAACCAAGTTGCAATTGTTGGTGTAGTCCTTCGGAATTTTGAGTTAGCCCCACACAAACACTCGCATTTTTCTAAGTTGCTGTGACTTACTGCTAAATACTACTGGTGAGATTTTTGTAAACGTTCCGCTACAATTATGTAAAACATACCTTTTGTATTAATAATGCTATTTCTGTAAATAATTTATTTATATAAATGTCCTATAATAGTTACTTAGAAAGCATACTATTTTGTAGTTTTGAATTTATATTACTGTTGCTCTGTAAAAACTGGATTTATATAAAAGTTCCATAAAAATGTTATAAAAATCTGTATTTTGTTCAGTTTTAACTTTGTTTCTAGCAACACTACTGCAGCTATGTAATCTGAATTTAAGTAAATGTTCTAAATTTATTATAAACACACATATATATTTTCTATAGCTTTGAAACTATGTTTTTAAAACTACAGCTATGTAAATTTAATTTGTGTAAAAATAATTTATGTAATATATAGATATATGTGTATGTAACAATAATCTGATTTATTTAAAAGTTCTGAAATCATTATAAAAATGCAGGTGTATTTTCTACAGTTTTGAAAATAGGATTTTATCTGCTATGTTAATTTAATTTATGTAAAAAATCCGCAACAATACATAAAAAATTGTATTTTATGTACTCTTGAATTTTTATTTATAATATTTCTAATGTGCAAAAGTAGTTTTAAATATAGAGGTTTCACAAATTTATTTATAAGCATGTATATCTAGTGTAGTTTTCAATTTATTTTTATAATACGGCTTGTATATATATGATTTGTGCAAAATTCTTGCAAAACATTATGCAAATTTGGATATTCTACTTTTAATCGATAAAACATCGTTTTCCATCATTAGTTGCAAAAGCACCTGCATCTAAGTATGCATTCTTTTGCCTTTCTGTACTCTTCAAGGGGTAAGAATCAATTGTTTCTAAAACTAACCGTCATGCTACTAAAACCTTGAACCATACAATGTGGTATTTTCCAGCAGGTATATTTTTAAATTAAACCTGATAGTCATTTCTAGATTTAATGAAGTCAAGTTTCTTTAATTGGCTCAGATCCAGTTGCCTCTATAGGCTTCTGGAATCCTATGTGCTGCAACATAGAACATCGCCCCAATCTGTTCATGAGGTTATTGTTGTGTCGACTTAACTTCAATAATTTGGGTGACAATTTGCAGGACTGGGGATCCGGACATAATATCGCGGGACAAAATATCGCATCAAAAAAATAATATGATCTGTTTGAAAATGTGTATTTCTGTCACGTGTGATCTTTGGTGAAAGCTACGGGGCCTTATAAATTAATATTAATTAAAATAAATAAATAAATAAATACATTATAGAATGGAATTTTATTATTTTATCTATATTTAATTTTAAGTTATTTTATCATTTGCTTTTCACCATTCAAAATACATTTTAAAAATATTGTACATCACTGCTGACATCGAAGCTGAACACTGTTCACAAACCTTAATTGAAAATTTTAAAATAGATAAGCAAGATTGAATTCTTTATGACTAATCTTAAATAAAGGTTAATAAACATTAGTCCGTAAACTCTTTTAAGCAACATTTATAACAATTTTTGTGGTGGGTTTGTGTGTATGCCAGTGCTCTGACTAAGGCATGTGTTGTCATGAAATTGCATACAACATTATTAATAATTACCAACTCCTTTTTGATTTCCATTCATTTATGTAGGTGAGATTTTGTCCTGCGAGATTTTGTCCCCAACCCGCAGGACTGAATGGGTTGTAAAAAGCTTGGGGCAGTCCCTGAAGGAATACTACGTTGGGCTTTGAAATAACAAAAGCCTTTTGGCATGTTTAACACATCGTTTCTATCTTCAAACTAATTGCGCATCATTTTACACCAGATGATAAAAGATTATGTTCTTACAAAACATGTAGGGCTGATGTCATTCATATGATGTGCCAGACGTCAGGTAGCTTTTCAATAAATTAGTAATTTCCCAAGTTTGTCAAATGTATTTATAAAACAATCAGGATTTTCAAGAAAAGAAGTTATTTTAATGGTCATTATTTACATTTTTCTCATAAAACAATCTATATCCTGAAACCTTGCAACTTTCAAAGTTTTAAAAATAACAAACTTAAGGTCTCTTAAAACTTAGAAACTTGAATTTGTGTTTCGCATGTTCATGCTTTATACCATCCTGGTTAGGATAATGGGATTCGTCAGGGTCGAGACTATTTGGTCACTAAGCTATAAGCGTGTTTAACCCCCAACATTTTTTATCTTTGGCAAAATTCGCTGTTTCTCATAAAAATTTTAGACAAGGTGTTTTATATATAGAGAGAGAGTTATAATTTTTTTAATGTGGAGACTATTTAAAAAAAAAAAAAAAAAAAAGTACATCAGAACTTACCTTCTTGGTACTGCTCTTGCAACACTGTATACAGGTGCTGCTGCCACCACCGGTGCTGCAGCAACTATTTTAGGAGCTACGACAGGTGCAGCTACTGGAGCAGAATATGATTGTACTGATACATCAGCGGAATCTTGATTCGCTGTTCCGGGTTCATTTGTTTTGACATTAGCGTGGAATCCGGTTTCATCAGCGTAATAGTCCACCACCCTTACTCTTCCATCCGCATCTGTTACTGTATAAGATCCAATGACTCGTCCATTTCCATCGGATGACTCGTGCCTTGAACTTCCACCTCCTATCGCTGGAGCTTCATAACCAAAACTGTAAGGTTTAGGAGTTTCTTCTTTTAAAATTACAGGTGCCTATAAATGAGAGTTGAAATTAACGCATCACGTTTATGATAAAGATGTTATGATGCATAAAGATGTTTTGTATGTTAATTCCTAAAAGTTTTTTTTTTTTTTTTTTTTTTTTTTTAATTGGTATAATTTATTTAATAAAGATAGATTAATGAAATATAACATTCATTGGAAAAGCATATATGAGTTTCCTTTCTGAAAAATTTATTTGCTAAATTGAATTGAAACACTGCTTTTTTTACAGCTGGAGGAAAACATCAGACTTTAAGCAATCTGTTTCTAAGTTAGTTGCGCATCTTTTTTGCGATAGAGAATGAAAGATAACAATATTTCGAAATACGTGGTCATAATGTTATTTGTATAGTGTGTCAAAAACCTTTTCAATAAAATAGTATTTTACGCTAGTTTATGAAATTCCTTTATTAAACAATTACATTTTGCTCCTGAAACGATCTTTATCTGTAATCCTTGTTGTAATATTGAAACTTTTAAATTTAAAAAAAGACTTAAGCGGGCTTCTAAAACTTAAAGAGTTTTTGCCAGTTTTTCGTATGTTCATAGTTAATATCACCTTCACTCTTAAGAATAAATATGATGCGATTCGCAAGATAATGAATAATAAACATCATGGAATAAGGTTAAAAATAATGAGATTCGTAAGTGGCTATTCGCATTTGGCTTAACTACAGGTATCAGTAACTATACGGTGCAAATTTTCATACAGTCCAACTGTTGCATCATTAAAACAATTAAAAATTTGCAAATTTAATCAACATCTTAATATTAGCAGTGTACTGCTAACAATGTAAAACATTTGCACAGTAGATGACCGGCAAAAAGTGTTCCAGTCATTGAGAATAAATTAAAGTCATGCGCGTAATTCTATCCTGTTTTTCTTTAGACGAAAGGAAACAATCTTTAATAAACGGTCAGTACTCCCAAGTTTTATATGAATCTGTTACAAACACAAGTACTCGATTTTTTACTCAAAGAAGGTAGCTATGCTGTAGAATTTAATGATCAACATTCCGAACTTACGTAAATTTCTTAGAGTGTACACTCCAAAAAGTTTCCGTACTCACTGTTAAATTTACGTCCAGATTTTCCTTCTTCGAGAAAAAATCGAATGTCCGTATTTGTAACAAATTGTTATAAAATTAAGAATGTTGGCCGTTTAACAAAGGACGCTTCCATTCTTCACGAAAAAATCATGACAAATTCACGGGCAGGACTTTTTTACAGGTAATGTCTGGAACACATTTACCAGTCACTGACCTTATTCTTGTGAGCAAATTTTTTACTTCCTTCTGCGTAATTTTTTGGTGAAAAAGATTTGTAGCCGAAAATATTTCCTCTTTCTTTACACAGGAATTTTCCCTTATTAAACTCAATAGAAACAGAGGTATGCTATTTCTTATTAACTTATAAAGTCTTTAATTTTTCAGATGTTCAGATACATCCTGTCATTTACAAAATAATAGTAATGATAATAATAATAGTAATCATTGGCGAAATAAAAGTAAACTAAAAGAATATCGAAATATAGATTTATGCATGAATAACATATATGGTTATCTGTCTTATATATTTATTTAAAATAGCTGTAAAAACATTTGCTATGTTATAATTTATTTTCTGATAGCTTCATATGGTACAAAACGGGTGAAACTTCCAAAGAGATGACTATTTTTCTTTTCTTTCTTTTTTCTTTCTTTTTTCTTTCTTTTTTTTTTTACTAGAGTTGCACCCAGTATGTATAAAGCTGATATTATAGTCAGGACTCTAAAGAACAACTAATATATTGCGGCTATCACAAAACTTTCTACAGGGTGATTATAATTAAAGTTACGATTTCAAAACGCTATCATTTTAAAACTACCCATCAGAGCGATTCGATATTTTATCAGAGCAATCGTGAGGCAATTAAATTTTGTTTGGTAAAAGAAGAAAAAAAAAAATAGTTCCAAAATGTTCCTTTAATTATCCGTAATGTATTTGTTTCATGAAGCTCCTCTTTTTCTCTTTTCACTATGACTTTTTCCGCTGTAAACACGCATTCTTGTCTTTTAGCTAAAAAAAATTGTAGTAAACCCTTGAAGTTTCCTGCTATTCCACTGTGTTGATAACAACATTCCCGTGTTGAATGAGTCCATTGAGGCGTTTCCCCTGACAGCGCCATCTAGAGGAACATGTCGGAACTACTGTATTTTCCCTCCCCCAAACAAAATTTCATTGCCTCACGATTGCTGTGGTAAAATATCAAATCGCTCTGATGGGTAGTTTTAAAATTATAGCGTTTACAAATTGTAACTTTAATTATAATCAACCTGTACTATACTTTTCTTACAAATTAACGCTGTCCATATTACTTAATGAAATTATTTCCCATGTTGAATGCAGACGATTTTCATTTCAGAAGAAATATAACACTACATGTCCAAAGAACGCAGATTTTGAGCCCTAAAGGTGAAATCTTAGAAAATGCTTTTTTTTTTTTTCAGATTATTTATTTATTCTTTTCGTTTGTTAAAAAGGGGGGAAAAAAAGCGAAATCTATTGTTCAACTATTCGTTTTAAAGGTAATGACGAATTCTTTTGATAAACACTCAAATGGAAAATTTACTAATCTGCTTTCAAAGCTGGGAAGCTTTGACAGCAGAATCTTTCGGCCACTGGTGAGGATCTCTTCTAGAAGAACAAGCCGACTTTTATTTATACTACATTTATTTTTTCACCCTACGGATATTACATTAAAGGGTTACATTGATCTCGAAAGCTAAAAAAAGCGTTTTTTTTTTTTTTTTTCCCCCTTTATTTTTAAAAATAATAATTATATCTATATTATATATATATATACACTGGTGGAAAAAATTAAAGCAACAACCTGTTTTCTCGTTTTCTTTTTTTTGCGCATACTTTTTAAACAAATAAACAAATGAACGTAAAATTTGGATGGCCTGTTCGTTATCATATTATTAACCGAATTTTATCAATTCAGTCTTTAGCATAAGAATTATTTTTAAGCTAATAAATATTCACTTTTCTCTCAAAAATAAGCTTTGGAAAAAATTAAAAACTTCAACAAATTTTAGAAAAGAAAACTTAATGAAAAATGGTCATAAGGATGCCTTACAGATAGGTGAAGATGCACACGCATCCATATGTTAGATTACAATAAAATCTTTCTACCTGTATTCACTTTTCTGTTTCTTTTCTTTTTTTTTTCTTTTTTTTTTCGCATGTGAATAGCTTTTTAAAAAATATACATACAAACGCATGAAAATCGAATAAGATGTTCATTATAAAACTACTTATCGACATTACTATTATTTTGGTGATGCTCATAGTTTACAAATTATTAATTATATTTTTTCTTTTAAAAGTCCATTATAAAAGTGAAGGAAAAGTTAATACGGAAAGAAAAATCGAGATTTAGTTTTACATTTCAAGGCATGTCGTCTTTACCTATCACTAATGCATCCTTAACACCACTTTTCATTAAGGGTTCTTTCCTAAAATTATTGAATTTTTTTATTTTTTCTAAAGCTTACTTTTGAGAGAAAGAATGAAATTTTATTAGTTTAAAAATTATTTTTATGCTAAAGTTACATAAAATTCGGTTAATAATACGATAACGAAGAGGCCATCCAAATTTTATGTTCATATATGTATATTTGTTTAAAAAATATGTGCAAGAGAAGAGAACGAGAAAACAGGCTGTTTCTTTAATTCTGTCCACCAGTGTATTTAAAATTTTGAGCACATAAAAGAACATCATTCAAACAATATTTTATAAAATTTTCATTAAAATATTTAGAAAATTCAGTTGATGAGTCCGGTTTCCGGAGACCTTTTAGAAAAACAGTAGACACGAATTTTCAAAAACTAATACATCGGTTTTATTGAAATTTTGCACACATCTTCAAAATAGAATTCACTATGTATTAAACAAAGGATATTGGTGGGGGGGGGGGATGAAATTTGAATTTTTGACTGAATTATATGCAAAAACAGTACAATTTTTGGTACATTTTGTTCCATGTAGAGCCCTGTTAAATGAGTTGTAATTGAAAAAAAAAGAGAAATGTTCCGTTCAAGAACTAGTCAATTCAACAGGGTGATTATAGTTAAAGTTACGATTTCATAACGCTATAATTTTAAAATCTAACGGTCAAAATGGCTTGATATTTTACCGGAACAATCGCGAGGCAATGGAATTTTGTTTGGCGAAGGAAAAAAGTATTTATAAAATGTGCCTATAGAGGGCGCTGTCAAGGTATTCTCAAAAGAAATGCCTAAATAGATTCGTTATACACAGGAATGTTATTACCAATAGAATAGGATAGCAGGAAACAACAGACTTTAAGGGTTTACGGCAACTTTTTCTTAACAGAAAGACAAGAATACGTGCGTTTACAGCGGAAACAGTGAGAGTGACAAAAAATAAAGAGGATCTTCATGAAGCAAACATCTTACGAATGATTAACGGTACTGTTTGGAACTTCTTTTTTTTTTTTTTTTTTTTTCCTTTGCCAAACAAAATTCCTTTGCCTAAAAAATGTTCTGGTAAAATATGAAGTCATTCTGACCGGTAGCTTTAGAATTACAGCGTTTTGAAATCGTAACTTTCATTATAAATCCCCCTGTATTTTGAAGAAGTGTGCAAAATTTAAAAGATCGATGGATTAGTTCTTGAGAGATTGTGTAAGACGCTTTCCTATAAGCTCTCCGGAAACCAGGACCTACTGGCTAAATTTTCGATATTTTGTCTTTAAAAATTTCGTATAATAGTGTTTAAATTTTTGCTCTATTATATGCTCGAAATTTTGAATAAAAAATATATATTAAGGTAACCGCACCAGTAGTGGACCCTGTACCAGTAGTGGACACTTTAAATTTTAAACTCGGAAAATAAGCTACCTAAAATTTCTGAAGATTCGAGCAATGTTCAGGAAGGGAGTTATAGTCCTTTACTGTTAAACCCTTTAACAAAAAAATAATTTCGGCCATTAGTTTTAAAATAATGTTAGTTTAACTGAAAAAATTCCCACTTTTTGTAATTTTGCCGTTTTCTTCTTATATCACTTTGAATAAGGAAATGAAATTTTATTGGCTCGCTCTCTGCTTATTTTTAAGTGATTTCTTCTGCCTTTTGCTTTCATATGACTAAAACAGGTATGCAGAATTCATTCATTGTGATATTTTTTAAATCTTGCATTAACACGTAGTATTTTTATGGGTGTCCACTACTGGTGCCAAAAAATGTCATCGTGACAAATAGTGGACAGCCCTGTCCACTACTGGCTCGTGTGACTTTTAATGCCAGATCCAGTAGTGGACACAATTCTGTAATCTAGCAATTTTAGAATTGAATTTTAAAGCAAAAATTCAAAGGGGTCCACTACTGGAACAAAAAAAGGTCTACTACTGGGTTTTTAGTGTGTCCACTATTGGCTCATTTTAAGCTCTTCAGATTTTTGATTTTTTACATATATAAATGCTACAATTAGCAATTTTCATAATACGGTCGTGTTGAGAAAGAGTTAGTAAAGGTCTGAAACATTAATTATTTTTTGAAACTCTAAAATTTAGGAAATTACACAAAAAATAGACGGAAAATGTCCTTAAAGTCTTCACTACTAGTGCGTTTACATTATATGTTAAAACAAATAGTGAAAAAATCCTTTTTTAGTCTTCGAAATCGATGTGTAACATCTCTAAATTCTGTTTTTTGACAGATTATGTAAAAAAAAAAAACAAATTCTATTTAAATTTAAAGAACTTTTTTTTCTTCGTTTTTACAAATCTGGAAAACAAACTTTGAAAGAAGTAAAAGAAATCCATTACTCACCGCGCTTACAGCATAAGCCAGGGGCTCTCTATGTACGTAGACAGGTGTGGCACGACACGTTATTGCTACAGCAGCTGTTATTAATAGCTGAAATGAAAAAGTTTATCAGAAAATTTTTCTAAAACAAATAAAATTCTTACACGCAAATTTTATCTAAAACCCACAAATATTGCAATAAGTAAAAGAGATTCATATGAGCTAAAGGTTCTCAGTAGTACATAAATTAATTTATGTATTGTATATATATTGGTTAATTCAAAATGGATGTTACAGCGATTATCTCTTAAATTAACGGTCATAGAAACATACTTCCAATTACAAAATTGATTACAATCAAGAATAGATTTCACACATGGAATATTTTGCACAAGGGACTAAAAATTAATTTTTTATACAGTCTCTCCTTCCCCATGACTTACAGGGCCACGGTAGCCCAGTCAGTAGAGCGCCGGCTCGTAATTGGAAGATTGCGGGTTCGGTACTCGAGCCGGCCAAAGACCGCCGTGTACTCTAATGGTGGTTGGTGCAAGTAAAATCTGTCGTGGCCGCAATGTCCTCCATGTTCCCATAAAAAATTATACTTCTGGGGGTCACTGAAGCGGGAGAGCCGTACCTTCCGTGGACGATCAAAATTGCGATGGCATGTCTCTGGACCACCTCTAGGGGTGAGTCCCAGACCGTCGCCAATTGTCCATCTGCGCAGCATTAGTGCGACGTAAAACCCAACCAACCAACCCATGACTTACATTTAGAAAAAGTATTGCCCTTGTTTAAGGAAAGAAATATATATATATATATATATACATCTTTCTAAGTGAAAAATTCACTGAGTTCTCACAATTTGAAAACTGCAGCATTTTTCGCCAATCTTTAAAGGTCTGTTTCAAAAGTGAGAAATTGTAATTACAGTCGGCTGCAAAATTATTCGAGCACTAGCAATAATCCTTGCCAAAAAAAAAGTACACTTAATACAGCTTTGTTAAATAAATCCTTGTCGAGTCATGTTCTTAATCAGTCTAAGAACATGATTCGACAAGGATTTATTTAACAAAACAGTTTTAAGTGTACTTTTTTGACATTGGAATTATTGGCTAGTGCTCGAATAATTTTGCAGCCGACTGTACATTGCATTTTAAATAATCTTCACTTATGTTTGCTATGTACATAACTATCATTCGATAGCCATGGTTCACTATTTTAAGATCTCTCTTAGCTAGAATTGTATTTATAAAGCATATTTAATATACTGACAGTGTTTCATTTTGAATCCTATTGTTGTTGTTGTTGTTGTTGTGAGGTTAAGGCCGATTGACTAAGCTGAAGTTCTAAGCCTGGGTGAAATGTCATCCGTGGAGGTCTTTCTATGCGATCATAGCCTGTATTTACGCGAGTTACGGAGAAAATCACGGAAGTATTCCAGTAGCTAGGCCAACGAGCGCAACCTGGGATCGAACCTGGTACCACTCGTCTTTCAACTGTGAAAGCAGAACTCCTCGGCTACTGATGGAGCCATATTGAACGATGAGTAAATGATATTTTTTAACACTTTCCAACAAATATAAGTAACATTGATGACTTTAATTTATCCGTGCTCTGATTTTCGTAAACACATTTAGAATGCCTTGAAACTTAAATATGTCATTTTGTTGTACCTGAGACATACTCCCTGTTAAAAATATGCATAAATAGTGCTAGCAGTTTGTGTACAAGGACTCCCAAAAGTTTTGTAAAAGACTACATTACGTCGAGAAAAGGTATGGTTTGAAGCATATTTTTATGTCTTTATCCTTCAAATAACGTAAATAAGTTAACATCGGTTATTCATATGGACAGAATCACGTTTTCTATAGGATATGATATGATTAATGTTAATCATTCATTTACAGTGATAGATACAAATATTCAAATACATGGGGATATAATGGAAATGGCTCAGGCATCATCAGATGCAGTTTTAACACTTTCCAACAAAGTTTAATAAGCGTTTATATCTTTGGTTCATCTATTTGTTTGACAGTCTATCTTACCACTTTTTTATTTCAGTAAATAAAGTTAAAATACCTTAAAACGGACATGTTTTATTTGGGTTGTTTAGCTTTATTTTAGAATGTAATCAAGCAAACCTGGTTTCTGAACAGGGAATCACAAAATAACTAGAATACCATGCGGTCTTAAGAGAGGTACTTCTTTTAAGAATATTTCTACATATTTATACGCGTTAAACATTTTGAAATTACAATACATTTTCAAAATGTAATAAATAAAATTTCTTACATAAAAAATATAATAAATGCTAATAATTTATTTAAAATGCCACACAGAAATTATTTGGATATCATGAATATTTCACACATTAATACATTTTTGTGTTGCCATGTTAAACAAAAGAATATGCATGATGTAGTGCACAAAATTTAGAATAATAAAAGAAAAAAAAAAACTTCATGACACAATTTAAATTTCGTTCCATTTACATCTCACAAACTATTGGAATATCTTGTGATGTGCTGTAAAACAATCAGTAATGACAACTATGATCTATTCCATAGTATGTATTTGTATCTAGATATTGTATGTTAATTTCGTTATGTTTCCTGCAATGTAAAAACATTAAATCAGATTTTTTTTTTTTTTAAATACCTCCAATAGACCGCCGTGTATTAGCATTAATTTGTGAGTACACAAACAAGTATTACTATATATATCATTTTCAACACGAACGTGTTACAATAAACTGGAAAGCAGTTCAAGGGAAAAATGTCCTTTGGAAAAAGCGTGTCCTGGAAAGAATATCCCTCTGAAAAAATACACCTGGAAAAAGCGTACCCCGGAAAAAAAACTTCCCCGGATATAAATTAGGAAATTTTTGAAATTTCACACTTTACAGTCGGCAGCAAAAGTATCTGAGCACTAGCAAAAACTTCTATGTAAAACTGGTACACTTAATACAGTTTTGTTAAATAAATCCTTGTCGAATCGTGTTCTTAGACTGATTAAGAACAAGATTCGACAAGGATTTATTTAACAAAACTGTATTAAGTGTACATTTTTTATACAGGAATTTTTGCTAGTGCTCGGCCACTTTTGCTGCCGACTGTATATCTTGTATTTCAAATAACTAACGAAGTTCATTTATTACTCACAATTATAAACGAAATTATATTTAAAAATAAATGCATAGTATGCTTTAGCCATCACAAAACTTTCTTCTGTATCACTTTATATTAAAGCGGTTGATATGCACAAATATCGGCGCCAACTTTTCAAAATTTCACTGTTTTTTGGGGGGGTTTTTCGAGAGGAAACGCTTTGTTCCCTTCCCTCACACCGCTTCTTCTTTACTTTGCTGTCAAATTTTTCAAACTGAATGTTAAATAAATATATATATATATATACAATATATATATATACATATACACACGCACACACACACACACATATATATATATATATATATATATAAGGTAAAAGCACCAGTAGTGGACCCTGTAACTGTAAGTGGACACTTTTAAATTTAAATTTGGAAAATAAGCTTTCTGTCTGAAAGTTCGACCAATGCTCAGGAAGGAAGTCGTGGTCCATAACTTCCTTCCTGAGCATTGGTCGAACTTTCAGACAGAATAGAAAGCTTATTTTCCAAGTTTAAATTTAAAAGTGTCCACTACTGACACAGGGTTCACTACTGGTGCTTATACCTTATATATATATATATATATATATATATATATATATATATATATATATATATATATATATATATTAAAGAGTAATTTTTTCTGTTCTGGGTACTCCGGGGTTGTTCTTTAGGTCAATGTCAAGTGAAAGATTGTTACCACTTAAAAGAAAATAGTTTAATTAGGAATTATTTCCGAACAGTAATTTTATTTTGTGTCCCAACATCTAAGACGGAAATTTAATAATACAATGAAGAAAACAAGAAATCTAAAATCTAAAATTTTAATCCCTAAATTTGCGTACATTACATTACATCAACTCTAATTGTAACCTGTAAAAACTTCTTACAATGATTTAACACACAGTGGCTGGTTACCGAATATATTCACTTTGCTCCAGAAGGGAAAACAAAATAGTAATATGCATTTAGTATCCATTTATAAAAATTTAAAACATGATATATAACATGATTATAAAAACAGAACCTGATTTATATTTAAATATATATATATATATATTCGTAGTCCATATTTTACTGGAATTTAATGATTTGTATGTTTGCTTTTGTCTTAAAAAATATTGAAGTATAGAATAAAAGAACAACAAATAGCAAACATCAAAAATGGAAAAAACATGTAACACTTTTTTAGAGTCTAAATAATTAGGTACTTCATCAGGTGGTAAAATGTGGACATGAATACAGTTTCTAAGTACAAAGATATACTTTGAAAATTCTTATTTCAATTTTGCGCAAAAGTACAATATTTTTCATAATTATTGTTACACAAGCATAGATTGCAAGTGTTACGATTTTTTTGTTTTAACACTTATAAGCTACTGCTGTAAATCAGTTTTTTTTTTTTTAAATGTGATTTGTGGCAGTTTCCTATGATTAAGCCACGTCCTGTTGAAATGGAATCATTAAAAAACTTAATGCGTTATTCCTTTTTAAGTAAGGGCTACTTCAAATATTTTGCGGTAGGACTCCAAGTTGTTAGCGCCACCAATCACACAAAACTTTCCTATTAAGAAAAATAGTATGTATATCACTTACAAATAATTTTTAGTGATGCCAAATGAAATAAATTGATTTACATAACGATGTACACTCAGTATGTCTTTGAACTGTACTGTAATAAACTAAAACTGTTACAAATAGAAAGAAATTTGCACATGTAATTGAAACTTACTACAATAGATGTGGAAAAAGCGTACGCATCATTATGTTATATATTTAACAGAATCATAAAAAATAATTCTTGCACAATATAAACGATAATCATTAAGGTTTTTTTGTATGATATTTTAGATTTAAAATTTTTATTAATACGTACTAAATGCATATTATTAATTTTTTCTCCCTTCTGGAAAAAACAAATCTTTTCAATAACAAAAATAACTAAGGGCTAGGTGTTAAATTTTTGTAGTAAATAGATTTTACAAGTTAAATTTAGAGCTAATATACTGAATGCAAATTTAAGGACTAAACTTTAGAGATTGGGGGATTTCGTATTCGTTATTTTGTTATTAATTTCCCATCTTAGATTTTGGGACGCAAAATAAAATTATTGTTGCGAAATATTTTCCAATTAAGCCATTTTCTTTTAATTGGTAAGAATCTGTCACTTGACAATGACCTACACTGTAAAAAAAAATCCCGCAAGATTACGGGGAAAGTCCGGCAGCAGAGATTCCAGACAAAACCCGTTAAAAGAAACGCTTAGACCGTAAATTAACTATATAATAACCTTAAATTACGTTACATGCCTGTAAAAAAACCATTTTGCCCGCAAAACCAATGTTTTTTTTACGGGCTTTGTCTGGAATCTCTGCTGCCGGGCTTTCCCCGTAATCTTACGGGATTTTTTTTTTTTTTTTTTACAGTGTAGAGAACACACCAGAGTACCCAGAAAAGATAATATTTACCATTACCTTTAATATAATTTTTCGTTTATTAAAAAAAAAAAAAATCGATTTAAGAAAAACTTGACTTTATGCCAAAGGAGGAGAGGGTAGGGAGAGGTAGAAGAAAGCATTGGCTCTAAAAAAAAAAAAAAAAAAAAAGTGTCCTCAATGAAATTTTAAGAAGTTGGTAACTGTGTTTGAGCATGTTAATCATTATTATATAAAATGTTAGAGAAAAAATGTTTATGATGTACTGGACATACAAACAATTAAACAAATATATAAACAAACATGCAAGAATCGAAGTTAATAAAAGCATGGTAAAATGTATTTTTTTAACACCTCCGTTTATTTTTCTCTGTAATTTTACATAAGGCTTAAGATAAATAGCAGTTTGCTGTTGAAATTTTTAAGATATAACCTAAATGTACATCAAATTAATTATAAGAGTTCCTCTCTGTCTATCCCATGAATACGTATTCTCACATCACATTAGAATTAGGGGTCATCTTTATGTCTATATTATTGGTAAAAAATGCTTGCTGCAAAAAGAATAATTTTTCAATATTCTCCATGTATGAAATTGATGTGAATGTCTCATACTGTTATTATCTGTAAACACTTAGTGCTATAAGAAAAATACTTATAAGGTAAAAACCTAAAAAAAAAAAAAAAAAAAAAAAAAAAAAAACTAATGCCAAAAGTGGGAACATATTAAAAGTAGAACATTATATTAGTACTTAAAAAGAAACATTATGCATTCAACCAATTATCATCGTCTTTTGCATTTCTTATTATCGTTTTAAGGGGAGGGATGGTTGGGATTTACGTCACACTAGTGCTGTGCAGATGAGCAATTGGCGACGGTCTGGGACACACCCCTAGGGGTGATCCGGAGACAATGCCATCACAATTTTGATCCTCCACGGAAGGGGTGGCTCTCCCGCTTCGGTGACCCCCAGAGGTATAATTTTGATGGGAATAGGGAGGACATTGCCGCCACGACAGATTTTACGTGCACCAACCACCATTAGTATACACGACGGTCTTTGGCCGGCTCGAGTACCGAACCCGCAATCTACCAATTACGAGGCCGGCGCTCTACCGACTAGGCTACCACGGCCCTCGTTTTAAGGGGACAATGGACATTATAAAGCTTCATTTGGGTACAATTATCTGACAGTTATGAAATTTCGCATTCATGTGCATTGAAATATAGCAATATCAAATGTATTAAAGCTTATTTTAAAACTATTTAAATTTTAGATTTTTTTTTTTTTTTTTTTTTTTTTTTTTAAGTTGTAAAATATTGTATGCTAACTTATTTTTTCCTTGATTCTAGATTTTTATGATTTTAAATATGTGTCATATTCGTCTATTACTTTGTGGTTTAAATTACAAATTAATTTTTAAATTATTATTTAACTTAACAGAAATTATAAAGTACTAAAGTAGACCAGTTTATTAATTTGAATATTATAAATTAAACATTTTTAAGGAATTTTACAAAATGTTTTAACAACAGTGCAGATATTATAATAATATTTAACTTGATTCTACATTATTATAATTTTAAACATACGTCATATTCGTCTAATACTTTGTGGCTTCAATTACAGATTCATTTTAAAATTATTTTTTTAACTTAACCCACTAGCGCCCAGTGTCCTCATTTGAGGACAACAACTAATAAAATGGCACGTATATTTTTTTTGTGGTTTCTTGGAATGATTTCTGCTTTTTAGTGACAGTTTATAGCGTCACTCTCAATGATCCCTGAAAGTTTTATGTGCCTACTATTAATTATTATTTCATAATTTTGATAGTCATTTTGTGATTTTTCATTCGCCGCACCTATATTTGCTTTTTGCGCAGGTATACTAACTTAAATCAAGTTGAATAACAATATATATCATAATACTTTACTTTCGAGACCTTTGTCAACATGTAATAGGAAATTAATCTGTTATCTCAAAGTTTTCTCGCTAGAACACTAAACGTCAATAAATGAGGATAGTCTTTAAATTTAAAACTATAGGAGAATTGTTTAAGTTAATGTATTTTACCGTCAGTTGTCTATATTAATTTAGAAGTGAAACAATCAGCTAATAATCTTTTGCAAAATTAATTCGGGTGTTAACGGGTCAACAAAAATTATAAAGTATTAAAGTAGACCAGTTTATTATTTTGAATATTATAAAATAAACATATTTTAAAGGATTTTACATTTTACTAAATGTTTTAACAACAGTGCAGATATTAAAATAATATTTGAAACTTTTTTTTTTTACTTTCAGTAAATATACCATGCCGCTTGAAGTCATTTAAGGGGATCTGGGACACCAAATTTTTGTTTTTATTATTTATTGATGAATTGCTGTAATTATTTTTTTTTCTGAAATTGAAGCTTTTTTGACGATGAAGTTGAGCAAGAAAGAATCTTTTAAAAAAATTAAATTAAATTTTAAATAAAATTAAAAAAAAATTAAAAATTAAAAATTTTCGTAAATTTAAAATTTGTTATATCTCATGAACTAATGGTTCAATTTACAAATTTTTTTCTCCTTTATATACGGAAAGGATTTATCTTCAATTTGTCGTTAGGATTTTTGATTATAATAATAATTTTTTTAAATATTAATTTTAATTTGAAAAAAGTACTTATTTCATGCATCACTTTTGGATTATAAAAAAAGTTTTGCTCCTAATTAAAAATCCCGAAGACAAATTGAAGATAAATCTTTTCTGTATATAAGAGTGAAAAAAAGTTTGTAAATTAAACCTTTAGTTCATGAGATATAACAAATTTTAAATTTATCAAAAATTTTTAATTTAAATTTTTTTTAAATTTTATTTAAATTTTTAAAATTTTATTTAATTTTTTTTAAAGATTCTTTCTTGCCCAACTTCATCGTCAAAAAAGGTCCAATTTCAGAAAAAATAATTACAGCAATTCATCAATAAATAATAAAAACAAAAATTTGGTGTCCCGAACCCCCTTAAATTATAATCGTTACATGAATGATCAATATGAATTTTAAAAAATCTACTTAATATATAAATATTAAAATTAATATATGATAATTTGAAAGACTATTAACCTTCTCTCCCCCCTCCCCCCGCAATATATATATATATATATATATATATTACATTTTTTATAGGGAGTTACTTCGTTCCCATTTGTATGTCTTGTGAATTTGTTAAAACATTTAATATAATTCTAAATATTATATTTTCAAATATAGCTCTCCTCTTATTTTCTATTAAACATTAAATGTAACTGGAAACATAAGAAAAAATTGTTTAGTGAAAGAAACAAACTATTATATATTTATACATATATATATCCTAAGTATGTATGTACGTATAAATATAATTTGATTATTAAAATTAGTCAAAAATTGTCAATGCAATAATTGATTACTTAATAGCAAAACACATGCTGTGTAATCAATTAAGGAATTTGTTATTAGTGTTATTATTTTCATTTCAGAAACGTTTGCAAATTATAAGTTTGAGAAAATTAAAATTAAGTTTCTTACTTTTGTATTAAAAATACATGCCTTGATCTACATTCACTGTTACACATAAAGGTATTCTGGAGATACTTTTTTAAAAATTTTATTGGTGATATATGTATATATATGTATATATATATATATATATATATATATATATATATATATATATATATATATGTGTGTGTGTGTGTATATATACGGTTCTTTATTATGTTTTCAACGGGTAATGTAGTCTAAGAAATTAAAGTTAGTTATATTATTAATCTTATAAAATTAAATCAATTTAAGATAACTGTTGGCATATATGTATGTTTCTGTGGTGATTTATTTGACTGACTATTATTCGTTCTCATTCTTTTATTTTTAATCAAATAAATTATATCTATCTATCTATATATATATATATATATATTTAAGAATTCAGTATCGTTATAAAATTTAGCAATTAATACATACGTGATAATACCAACAACACATATATATATATATAATATTTACATATTTGTTTAATTTTGTTTATCGATTATGTGTAAAAATATATTCACTAACTTCTAACTTCGAAATATATATATATATATATATACACACACATAAGGTTTTCGTTTTTATTGAAAATAAAATAAAATAATTAATTAATTAATTAAAAGGACCAATAACCGATAATAGACTTTTAGTATGGATGTTGCATATTATCACCATCAACTATGTATTTAAACCAGTGTTGAGCATAATTGATTAAAAAGTAATTGAATTACAATTGAATTACAATTAAATTACAATTATAATTATTTTACTGTCAATCGATTAACAAGTAATTGATTACAAATAAATTGAATTATTACAAATAAATTGAATAAGTAATTCAATTTATTTCCAACCAATTACTTGTTAATTGGTAGACAGTAAAATAGTTATAATTGCAATTTAATTGTAATTCAATTACTTTTTAATCAATTATGTCCAACACTGATTTAAACCATACAAATTAAATGTTGGTTTTCTGTTTAGAAAAAAAAAAACAGAAACTATAATGGCAGCTAAGTAAATCCGAGTCAACGAAAAGATGATCTGTAAATTTCGACTTCGAGATTTATTTTTATTTATTTACAGCTTTGAGACTTATAGTAACAATGACTTTTGTGAATGATCCATGTTACATATTCAAAATGAGGATTCCTTTAATTTTTACTCTTATTAGACCACTACAAACGTCCATGCCCGAACCAGGATTCGAACCCGAGACCTGGTGTTTCAGGACTTCGAGATTTAGGAAAACTTTAATCAAACCCAAAAAAGGAATTGGTAGAGAAGTAATTCCGCATTTTTTAAACGTATTTATTTGGAGGGGCATAATGTCACTATGCAGCATCGGTGTACATCCCGTACAACACAAAATGAGATAAATATTCCCCGTATAAATAAAGTTTGAGATCCAACAATGAGGCATTATCAAAATATGGACGTACCACACTTACCGTAAACATTCTCGCACGAGATGAAACAAACCACACGTAAGCTCTCAAAACTCTTTTAAACGCGTCGATATTATATACAAGTAACAAGATACCACCAATGCTTCCGCTTATATATACGTTAACGGACCCGTGCTCTGATTTCTGTATTTATCTCATTTGTATATGATTCTGAATGACCAATGAGTTTGATTCTCATCGATGGCCCTGAACTGTCATTGAAAGTTTTGTAACACTCTCTCTCGCTGGACATCTAAGAAGACAAAGGCTCGACAAGAAAAAATAAAGACTCACCAAGAGAAAAAAATTGTCACAAGAATGTAACAGATTAAACGTTAGCTTTGTCTTCGTTTGTTTTGTGTATGTATTTTACTTTTCCTTTTGTGGATTTTCGACCCACCTCACTCTGCGGTAATACGTCCTCGATCTTTTTTTACGTTGTGGGAGAGATACGATGCAAGGCCGTACGGGGGACGCCTACAAAACCAAAAGGGTTTACACCGGTTTACAGTGTATTTCAAGATTTATAGGATGCGAGAATATGCTGGGTGGGGAATTTCCGATGTGAGATATATTGGGTATCTACCTGTGGAGTAATTTATTTGAATTTTTGTATTTTTCAAGGATTGCTTATCGTATTCGCTACGTGTTTGGGTTTTCTTTTGGATCGTATTTCTCTTTTATCTGATCTTTTGTTGACAAACAAAGACAAATAAAGACAATGTAAACCTAGTGGATCTTAGCTTTTCTTTTACTCCTTCTAATACTAAGATTTAAATTCCCAAACAAGTATGGGTGTGAGTAAGATATTATGGAGTAGGTGACCACACAAGTATATTAAGTGGGCGGCACCACAGGCACTTTTAGTAGGAGAATAACGGTTTAAATTTTTGCAGAATTAATCTAGCATATTATACACTAAATTTTCTGTGGCGTAATAATTGGAACATTTTTGTCATTTTTAAATTATGAATACTTTACCTTTAAGTTAAGGGGTGGGTGAGGGGTGTGGGGAGGACGAACTATTGCGTAGGATGAACCGAAAGCTTACGTCTTCATTGGTATATTTCGTATTTTCTATTATGTTAACTATCTGAAAGGAAATTTTTTCCTTGTGAAATATACTTTAAAAAATCCCTGCAAATAAAATTTATAGGAACTAATTTTGAAACTGCTCTTTACGTTGGTCTCTTTTGTTACCCAATGGTTATAAATGGCCATTGATTAGAAGATAGCCTGTCCGTTTTCGAACCGCTTGTGTTGGCGCCCCATCAGTGGCCAAGCGGCCGAGCGGTTCTGCGCTCAAAGTTGGTAGATGGGAAGTGTCGGTCGATCCCAGCTCATGCTAATCGACCTAACCGCTCAGAATTTTCTTTGTATTTCTCCAAAACTCAAGTAAATATGGGCTAGGTTTCTTTAGAGAGAGAACCCCTCTGAGGGAATCCCACCTGTAGACATAGGATCCTAGACTAATCAATCGGCCTTAAGCCACACAACACAACACAACCGTTTGTGTTGGCAATTAAATTTTGATATTTGTTATTTGCTATCTTTATATTTTCGCGCATGAAAAATAACTAAATAAATAAATAAAGTTCTCCATTTTACTTTAGTGTTTATAACAAAATTACAAAATTTTTATCTTTAAAGTTACGCAAAATTTAGAAATTAGCCTTTATAAAGAAATTTAACACTCCAATAACTGTTATTTTTATCGTGAGCCAACCGTACTTACCAACAAATAAAATGCTAACGAAGGGAACAAAAAAAAGTACCGTTGGGCGAACCGACAGTAATCAACTAACCAGTTGCCAACTACGTGAACCTAATATCGATAGATGAGTCAACGGATCATATTTACAGAGATGAAACTCCTTTCAGAAAGAGGCTCTTGACTCAAAATTGTGCATAAGAAATCTATTCTAATCACTAGGGTTCATTAACATTATTGGACATTAATGAAAGAAATTACTTACATAAATATAAATATTCCCATGCGTTAAAGACCTTAATATAAAAATATTAAATGCAAACTGTAGTTTCGGTAACGTAAAGCATACCGTCATCAGTGCAAAGTGACGAAGTGGATTATTGCTTATATACAGGGTTGTTATAATTAAAGTTCGCCTATTCAGAAAGCTCAAAAATCGGTTCTATGCCTCACAACGAAAAAAAAATTTCACTCGTTGTCAGTACAAGTGATGCGATTAGCGGAAATCGAAAAATAGTTGAAATGTTCATAATAAGTAGCGCTGCTCCAATACCTAAGTCGGTTTTTGAAGATTCATTCTATCAATTTCGATTAATCTATACGAAGCACACAAAGTTTATTTTATTTTTTACAAAAAATCTGCAAAAATCGCCTTAGATATTGGCGCAGCGCATCCCATTAACAGAAATTGTCACTTTTTTTTTTTTTTTTTTTTCAACAGAGCACATTGCCACCTATTTATGTTTCTCAATGGGTGGCGCTGCGCTCTAAAAAATAGAAAAAAAAATTGAGTTACATCTTTCGTCATTAGGCGGCGCTGTGTAAGGCAATATTCATCTAAGGTGATATTTGCAGATTTTTTTTTTTTTTTTTTTTTTTTTTTTTTTTTTGTAAAAAACCAAATAAATGTGTGTTTCGTCTGGATTGACCGAAATTGCTAGAATGAAACTGCAAAAATTAACATATGTGGGAAAAAAAAAAAAAAAAATCCTTTATTTAATTTTTTACAAAAAATCTGCAAATATTGCCTTAGATACTAGTGCCACCTATTGACGAAAATTTTAACTAAATGTTTTCGATTTTATTAGAGCGCAGAGCCACCTATTGATGAAAATAAATAGGAAATAATTAGGTAACACTGTTCTCTGCGAAAATCGGGAAAAAAAGTTAGTTACAATTTTCCCCAATAGGAGGCGCTGCGCCAATATCTAAGGCGATTTTTGCAGATTTTTTGCAAAAAAATAAATAAATAAATAAATTTTGTATGTTTCGTCTGGACTGACCGAAATTCATATAAAAATTGCCTTACGTATTGGAAGAGTGGCACCTACTGACGAATTTTAAATAATATTTCCAACAATTCGAGAGAGAGGGTACAGCAAAATCGCAAATAATGATATTTTTATGATTTCTATAGATAAGGAAAGCTTCTAGAAAATTGAGTTCATGTAAGTGTTTAGGCCGACAGATTATTTTAGCTGAATTAAAATTGAAAGTATGGTTACTCTCCCAACAATGCTTAGCAATGGCCGATTTGTTAATTTCTTGTTTCTGAATATAAGTTATATTATAACCCCTGTGCTCTTTAAGACTAAACTTCAGTTAACGTTTTCTTTGACCAATATATGATTGTTCACATTGACAAGGAATACTATATATACCCTAAGAGTTGTATATATTACACAAATAGGATTTGTTTCTCACAGACAAACAAATTAGCCCTTTTTAGGTTAAAAGATCCTATTTGTATACACAACTCTTGGGGTATTCAGTGTCAATGTGGACAATCATATAATGGTCAAACAAAACGTTAACTCAAGTTTCGTCTTAAAGAAAACATGGGTTATATTCAGCAACAAGATGAAGTAAACAAATCGGCCATTGCTAAGCATTGTTGGGAGAATAACCATACTTTCAATTTTAATTCAGCTTAAATAACACTGCTCTGGAATATATATATATATATATATATATATATATATATATATTGCGAGATCTGATACCATTCTTGCTGATTCTTATGTAAAATGACCTCCTGAATCCGAATAGGACTTCCATTTTGCCCAGTCACCCACCGTTTTCTAGATACACCACCACCTCCCTCAATTTCTTTCCCTGTTCGATAATTTTATGACCATGAATTTGATTTGAAGAATGAAAAATAATTAATTTAACACTTAAAAACAAAAACAAATATAAAGTTTAAAAATAACATTAATAACAGATTAAAAAAATATAAGATATGTAATGCATAATTTCAATAGCTAATCCCCCCCACCAAAAAAGAAAGAAAAAAAAAAAAAAAAAAACTCCTTTGTCACAAATAGCCATGTTTTAGAATTTTCTAAATCTGTATCCTCTCAGAAGATATTTAACGGTTTATACCCCCCCCCCCTCCTAAAAATCAAATTAATAGCCATAAAATCATCGAAAAATGATAAAAATCGGCAGCCATTCCTAAAAAACGGTGAGTGATAGGGCAAAATGGGCGTGTTACTTGGATTCAGGAGGTCATTTTACATAAGAATATGCTAAAATGGTGTCAGAGGCAATTTTCATGCCGAGCAGTATAATATGTCGGCTTAAACACTTACATGAACTCGATATTCCAGAAGCTTTCAATATCTATGAAAATAATAAAAATATCATTATTTGCGATTTTGCTGTACCCATTCTTTCGGATTGTTGGAAATATTTATTACATAAAATCCTTTTACCCTTAATTTTTACACAGCTTTCTACGTCCCAATTTCCTGCTGGCTTAAACCTCTAGTTTATTCTTAATGCCTGCTCTTCTGACTCTAAAATTTCTTACCCTACCGATGTATATGGGCAATAATCCACCTCGTCATTCTGCACTGATGACGGTACGCTTTACGCTACCGAAACTGCAGTTTGTGAGTAATATTTTTACATTGGCGTCTTTAGCGTTGTGTGAATATTTATATTTCTGTTTAATCTCTCTTCTAAAACACAATTCATTGACTTTTTTTTTTTTTTTTTTTTTTTTTTTTGGGGGGGGGGGGGTCCTATCACCCAAACCAGTAATACCATTAATACTGTTTTATGGGGAACATCCCCTAGTGAACCTGAATGACGTATATTATTTTTAAGAAATTCTGAAAATACTTACGGACGCTGGAGGCGGGCAAAGGGACAGACGGACAGTTAGACAGACAGGTACGCTAATTCAAATCACATTCACACTCAAAAGTTGTTAGAAAGTGTTGTTAAAAACGCTTACACGAATTTGCAATTCCAGCAAATTTCCAATAATAACCCTTAAAGTAACTTAATATTTTTGTGGAGCCCTGTAAATGTTCATGTTAATCATACTATATTCTATAGACAGCATTCTTTTGTGCAAATGAATAAGATATCTAAATTGTATGTAAACCTTAGCTTTAAGGCGACCCTTCCCTCCACCACATCCCTCCCCCCACCCAAAAAAAAAATCTGGAGTGACTCCACTCGACTTTCCGAACATTGAGTAATTAACAGTTTTGTAGATAAAGTAAAGAAAGAGGAGTTGTTAAACAAACAAAAAAGAGAAAACCACAATAGAGTGTTTGAGTATTTTTCTCCATCTATTACACGATGTTTTATTGAACGCTACTGAACTTTGAGCCCATAGATCATAATGATAAAGAATTTTTCGTTGTGTCCCTGTAAAAACCTATAAATGCTAAATTCACCAAAATGCTTATAGTTAGTGCAACAGTGATTTATAATACTCATATAAATTTTCAGCTCAATTCAATAAGGCGTTTAGATGCTATCGTACTTTTAAAAATTTAGTCCCATAGGCCATAATGATAAAGAATTTTTCTTTGTGTCCCTGTAAAAAAACTGTAAGTGCTAGATTCACCAAAGTCTATACAGTTAGTTCAACTGTGATCTATAACATGTGTACGAATTTTTTGTTCAGATTAATAAGGCGTTTAGACGCTATCACACTTTTAAAAATTTGGCCCCATAGGCATAATGATAAAGAATTTTTCTTTGTGTCCCTGTAAAAACACTATAAGTGCTAGACTCTCCAAAATCTATACAGATTGAGTATTTGTGACCTATAATTTGTGTATAAATTTTTTGCTCAATTGAATAAGGCGCTTAGATGCTATCGAACTTTTAAGATTTTGCTCCCATAGGCCATAATGATAAAGAATTTTTCTTTGTGTCCCTGTAAAAAAACTATAAGTGCTAGATTCACCAAAATCTATAGGGTTCGTACTATGGTGACTTACAATATGCGTACCAACTGTCAGGTTAATTGAACAAAGCGTTTAGACACGCTAGCGTGTTCACTCACAGACATACACACATACACACATACATACACACATACACACACACATACATACATCATCGTAAAAATAGTGAAAACGGACTCAGGGGACCTCAAAACGTATAGAAACATCAAAATCTCGAATTCGGATTTTTGACATGATTACAATACTTTCCTCACTATAGTGTTCGGAAAGTAATAATGTGTTGTATTGAAAAATGATTATTTTTTTTTTTCCTCGTTAAGAATGAAAAAAGTCGATAACTTTGTGTTAAACAATTACGGATCTGTGGTTCAGCCATTCGTTTTAAAGGTATTGACGAGTTCTTTTTTAAAAGTATCTATATTGAATATTTACAACCCCAGGGAGTATCCCCCTCCTCAGGGCAAAAGCAATGCCCCTACTTCTGCAAAATATTACAGCTGTTTAAAGATTGGGTTTGACTAGACAGTGTTGCATACTTAGCAATATCCAAATTAATATCCCGTAGACTTGTTAGTCCCGCCTTTTTTCTCACACCAATATACTTTTAGAGTAATATTCTCCAAATGCAATTACGATTGAATAAGAGGAAATGTACTCTAAAAAGTTACCGGTGTGAAAAAGTAGGCGGAGCTAACAATACTAAGGAATATTAATTAGTATGTTGGCAAGTTGTTGTCACTCTATTTTTTTTTCACATAATTCAATGAGATCAGAACCTTTAAGGTTTAAAAGGAATTTTAAACCACGATGAATATATATGTTTCAATAGGGAATTGAACTTGCAACCAGGGGACTGTACAGAAAAGAATGCTTAACATTCCATCAACAGATAGACTTTTTGTTAATTCAGAATTTTAAAAAGAATTTTAAAAGAATTACAATCTTTGAGAGAGGCTGTATTGAAAGATGTGATAAATCTTACAAATATGTAAAAAATCAAAGTAAATTAATTAAACGTTCTCACTGAATATACTCACTGACATATGTCACGTCCATTCTTACTGGAATATTGGTTATCAAAAATTGGCAAGGAAAAAAATATTCTTGAATTAGTTTATTTCCAAAATGTTTTAACAAAGAAAGATTGTATAATAATAATAATAATAATACGATATACAAAAAAAAAAAAAAAAAAAAATGAACAAGTACATCAACGAAAATTAAAACGCTGCAGATGTAAATAAAGTAAAATAAACCTAAAAGAGAAAGAATCGTCATTTCGTTTTTGCTCAATTCTGTGAAAAAAAAAATAAGAAGAAGAAAACGCTGTAGATTACTCAGCTTTAAAACTCGTCAATATATCAAAGATTATAGAAAGCAACGTCTGAGGAAGTCAGAAATTCGAAGATATTCAATGTCAACCACTTCAAGGTAGATCGTATGTCTCAACACTTTAGATGATATCTTGTTAACAATAAGGAAGAAGACTTTTTTCTGACGAATTCCTCTTGTTGGTAAATAAAAATAAATAAATAAACACTAGTTGGCATAAGTGAACGCTGCTCAGTTTCCTATCATATTTTTATTTATTTTTATTTCTGCAGTGGGACAAAAATACTTCCCATGATGAATACAGTCGATTTTCCTCTCACAGAAGCATAACATTCAGCATCCAATGAAAGTCAGTTTTGTCCCGACATCTAAAAAAAATACTGTTTATTTATTGATTTTTTTTTTTCTGAGGGGGGAGGGGATTTTTTATTTTTATTTATTTATTTTTTAATAATAATAATAAGAAGAAGAAGAAGAAGAAAATGAAAACTTTGTTTTAAGTTATCACAAATCTATGGTCCAACTATTCGTTTCTAAGGTATTGACGAGTTCCTTGAGAGATACCACTATTAAAAAATATACACCCCGCTGGGAATACTTCTCCCATGAAGGGGAGTGATGCTCCTGCTCCTACATTAGCAAATGATTTATTTTTTAACTTTCGGCATTAATACGACATTAACTATGACATTAGCAAATGTTTATTTTCTAACTTTACATCGAAAAGTTAAAAATAACTCTCATTGTGTACATTAATGCGCAATTTCGTCGTATACTGCCACGCTAAAAATCACGAAAAAATGGAATGGCAGCACCACTTGTTGAGTCAGCACCAGTTTAAGTTCAAACCCAACTGAGTACTATGTTTGGTTAAATTTCGTTCAGCTGTTAGTCACATACAGTGTCCACAAAATTTGGGATACACCCATAAAAAAAGACAGAAACTTTGACACACGTTTTCCAAAAGTGATCAAATCGTCTTTAGTTCATCTCAAAACGTGTAAATCCATCGAAAACTGGTATTTACATAGATATTTTTTAAATACCATGAACTTATATGTTATTCAGTTTCACTATAGCATGTTTTCCATTAAAAATTGTGTAAATTGCACTACTGGTTCATTTGTACAGAGACTTGCAAAAAATCTCAGTTGTGTTACAGTCTGTGAGAAATATTTCTTAAATACACATTTTAATACCTGTTCTACCATACAAAACTTAGCAAAATAAATCTGCACTAGTCAGATGGGCAAATGCATATTTCATCTGTAATATGGTATCATTACCATTAATGATTACTTTAGAGCCTCATCAAGAATATTCAGACACGTTATAGAATATAATCGGAAATAATTGCTCTAAGTTCATTTTCACTTGTTATATGCGAAAAATGCATTGATGTTGAGGTTGGGAAGGTTTTACGTCGTACTATTGCTACACTCTGGGCAATTGCTGTCAATCTGGCACTTACCCGTAGAACAATGCATTGAAGTTTAAACGATGTTACCGGTAAATATAGTAAATAATCTGGTGTGTCACTCACACGACTTTCTCTTACCCTGAAATTTAATACTATAAATACAGGTTGCAGATTAAGATGTAAGATAACGAGTACTGTTATGTAAACCTGCGTTAAACAATTCAAATTAGGCTTCGGAAGCATTTTATATGATAATTAGTTCTGTGTGAGGGGGGGGGGGCTTTATTGCACCTACATTTATATAGAATTTAATTCGGTTATTAAAAAATAATTCTGTTTAAAAAAAATAATTTATTAAAATCATTTAAAAAAATTATCTTTTATAATAATATGAAGACGATTTCCATATTAGAGAAGTAGTATAATACTAAATATAAAAAAAAATAGTTGAATTTATTCTCAATATAACATTATTATTATTATTATTATTATTATTATTATTGTTAAAAATGAAAAAAAATCAATAACTTTATTTTAAATTATCGCAATCGATGGTTCAACCATTCGTTTTAAAGGTATTGGCGAGCTTTTTTGAAAGATACCCATTTAAACTGATATATCTTTACTATCCCCTACCGAAAACGGCCTAAATAGAATAAATATTGTCTGTGTAGGGACACACAAACAAATTCTAATGCATTGCACTCTACCAGAGGTGTTTATATAAAGCATATTATCCATTCAAATGGCATAAATTATAAACATCATGCTCTAGATTAAAGATTATACAAACGACATGACTTTTTTTTTTTTTTTTTTTTTTTTTTTTTGGTAGTTTTTATTGTTTTGTTTATAAATTAGAAAGGTCAAAGCAGATACATTAACACAAAATTAATTACTCCTGTACATAAGTCTACATCTAAAATTTTGATCTGATAAATTTTGGCTGGACATTACGTTTATATGGTGTGCTGAAACCGACATTGAAACTAGTTTTTCTCTATCACGTACAGATTTTTGTTAATACAGGGTGTCTACTGACAGAATTTTTTCCGTGATTCTTCGACCAATATAATTATACGGTAACTTTTATGGTATGTTTCCATGATTAATTATAATTTATCATGGAAACATACCAGAAACTACCGAGAATGAAGAAATTGTGACAATAGACACCATGTGTTGACAAAAATCAGTTTCGGTTTCAACACATAAAAAAATATATGTATCAGCTAAAATTATCAAATAATTTTGCCAACATTAATTTTTTAGACCTGTGTTATTCTTTCAATTTTCCATTGGTAATACCAGAAATCATCCGTTCTAAATATATTAACCAGTCCCTAGTATTACGATTATAAATGTCTCCAAGTCATAAATTCCATTACAGATTTTAAACTAGCGACACCTCCACAATACCACGCCAATGTTAGTGCTTTCTCATCACGTATCTCTGACGGAACGATTTTCCATTGTATCCGACGTTGGATTCTTTACGATCAACCTTGCATTAGGCGGCTCGTTAAGAACTGCTTCGCTTTGCTTTATTAATTACCAGTTGAATGAAAAATGTATCTTACTATATTAGATACGAAAGAAATATGAATTCCACGTTGAAGATATGGAAACGATGCTCATTATTGTACTTTGACAATAACGTGGAAGTAATTTTTTATATAAAGATCTGTGGACCGGTGTTTTAAAAAGCCGGAAAAAATGCACGATGAATTTTTATGAGAAATGTTAATTGGCGCTTTTGAATATCGTTATTTACCTTGAAACTGTTTGTATGGTTGGAGTTGGAATGTAACGGTTTTGTTTAAAGTCACCTTAAGATGACAAAATTCACAACGTTTACTAAACAACTTTTTACTTTCCGAACATACGTATGTAAGGAAAGTATTGTAATCATGTAAAAAATCCGAATTCGAGTTTTTGATGTTTCTATACGTTTTGAGGTCCTATGAGTCCGTATTCACTATTTTTACGATGATGTATGTATATGTGTGTGTATGTATGTGAGTGAGCACGCTAGCGTCTAAACGCTTTGCTCGAATCAGCTGAAATTTGGTACTTATGTTGTAAGTCACCGTAGCACGAACCCTATTGATTTTGGTGAATCTAGCACTTATAGTTTTTTTACAGGGACACAACGAAAAATTCTTTATCATTATGGCCTATGGGGCCAAATTTTTAAAAGTGCAATAGCGTCTAAACGCCTTATTAAACTGAGCAAACAATTTATATACACATTACAGGTAATGCACTGATGGAAAAAAAATTCCAACACCAGAAAGGAGCTGTGCTAGATAAACGAAATTTGGTAGGCGTGTTTATACATCTGAAAGATGACGTTGATTCAAATTTCGAGCTACGCGCATAAGTGTGGCGCTAGTAGCATCACTATGAACATGCAAATGAGGTTTGCTTTAAATAAGCGCTGTAAGGTTCGTGATCGTTATTTACAGTTGAGATTTGACGTAGTGGGTTAATGTTAGTCAAGGATGCCTCTAAGAAGACGAAGAAGCCATTATCAACAGCTCGCTGAGTTTGAACGAGGTCGTGTAGTAGGGCTACGAGAAGGTGGGTTTTCTTTCCGCGATATTGCAGAAAGACTTGGCAGGAATGTATCCACTGTGCATGAGTGTTGACAGCAGTGGTCAAGGGAAGGTACTGCCTCAAGACCGGGTTCCGGGCGGCCACGTGGCACTACTGAGAGGGAAGACCGCCGTGTTTGGCGTATGGCTGTGGCTACCCAGCAAAACCACAAATTACGGCCAACATGAGGCCAACTTGTGGTTGCCAGCAGCAGCTGATGCTGGCCCACTGATGGCAAAAGTTAACTTTGCCGAAGGGAATATGTTACGCCGGCCATCAGATGGCCGCATTCAATTAATCCGCTGATGGCAGCCTGCAGTAAGATGGAAATAAGTCAGTGGGCCAGTGTTGGGTCACCACTGGCAACAAGCAGTAGGAGGAAAATATATAATGAGCCACTGCTGGCAACCTACAGTATGATGGACACTGTGAAAGGGTCAGTGTTGGGCCACTTGTGGAAACCATAAAATTTTTATATTACTGTTAGTAACCTTCAGTGGGTCACTTGTGGCAAACATACAGTTTTCATATTACAGCTGGCAGCCTTCAGTGGGCCAGCAGTTATATGATTATGGCTTCTTTGTAGCAAGATTGAAATATGTTAATAGGCCAATGATGGGCCGCTTTTGGCAGCTATCAGTAGCGTGAAAAAACATAACGGCCCACAGCTGGCATGCAACAGTGGGATGGAAATTATTATTGGGCCAGTGTTGGGCCAGCTGTGGTGAAACATTAAGTTTGCATATTACTGCTGGAAGCTTTCAGTGGGCAAGCTGTGGAAAACATAATTTTTCATATTATTTCTGGATGCCTTCAGTGGGCCAGCAGCAATTTAATTATGGCTAGTTTTATTAATGGTAATCTTCATTTACCGTTAATTGCTATGGGAAAAAAAAAAAAAAATGTTTTCTTAAACCCTATTTAATATTTTTTTCCCCCATAAATTATATTGATTAATACAAATGTAAATATGAAAAGATTTGTGTGTGTATTCAACAATGTCTTTTTTAAAGTGATCTATACTAAAATTAAGGCTATAATTTTAGTATAGTATTTTTACAGCATACTTATAAATTCTTATTTTAAAATGCACATTTACAGATATTTACTAGTATATGGACAAAAATAACAATATATGAGTATATGAATGCCATATAATGAAATAATTTTTTAATTTTATTTTATGAAACCAAGATTCTGTAAGCATGAAGCCAGAAATCAGTTTTATGATAAATGAAAGTAAACATTAATATTCAGTTAAACAACTTATGATTAAAATTTTTATTCATATTTAAAATCATGCGAAAAAAAGAAGTATGCTGTATAAATATTCTTAGATATTGAAGTGAAGTGATTTGACTCTATAATAATTATCATGTATCTTAAATCTAAGCATTTATCAAAAAGAAAGCAAAACACAAAAATGACGCTTCGACGAATCAGTCGACAGGCAGCTTTTTTCTGAAAAAGAAGGTTCTGGGTTCGAATCTTTGGTAAGGCAAGGATATCTGTGAAGTCCTCGTACATACAAACACACGCACACATACATATACATACACATATAGATATATAGATATGTGTATGTGTTTGTATGCATTGTTATCGTTAGTTTTATGTAACATAGATCATTTCAGGAAAAAGGCAATTTAAATAACAGATTAATACTTACAAACTTTGAATAAACACCATAAAATGCAATAAACTCGCAACAATTGTTTCGGGTCGAAAAAACACACGACCCTTCATCAGGCGAATAAAGTAAGCACGAGTGTTGCAGTCAAAGCGGCAACGCACAAAATCGTTTAAAATGAAAAGAAAAACTTTATAAAGTAGAAAATAAATATAACTACTGAAAGTAAATATAACTACTTACTTTCTACTTTATAACGTTTTTCTTTTCATTTTAAACGATTTTGTGCGTTGCCTCTTTGACTGCAGCACTCGTGCTTACTTTATTCGCCTAATGAAGGGTCGTGTGTTTTTTCGACCCGAAACAATTGCTGCGAATTTATAGCATTTTATGGTGTTTATTCAAAGTTTTTAAGTAATAATCGTTTTACAACGCCAGTTTTGTGGTGCTTTTTTATTAAATTTAAATATCAGTTTCAAAGCTGTGAAATAGATAAATAATATAAACTCAAAAAATTTCCTTTAATCTAACGTAAGAAGTGGGTTTCTGAAAACACCTGTATTATTGTTTTATCTTCACTTTTAAAATTTATCTTTAATTTGTTTAGGATTTGTGCTTGTTTATGCGATGTATTTTAATCTAGAACATTCAAATAAAGTCTTATAAAATTATAAAACAAAGTCAAAGTACAGTAACATTTTATATATTTGGTGCAAACTTAACCGACTCGCATTATTAGCATATTAAGCTCAATTATCCTGGTTATTATAATCCGAATGTATCATACGCTCAAATTTGTTTGCTTTTGTACATATATGTGATAAAAAAAAATAAAAAAAAAAGTTTGGTGAAAAAAGGCCAATTTTCATATTTTCTTGTGATGTAAATGTGTTAAGAACTTATAAAATAAATGTTAGCTATTAAATGAATTAGTAAAGAAGTATATATAATTAACGAAACAATGTAAAATCAAAACAGCATATATATTTATTAAAATGTTATTTTAAACTTGAAAAATGGCCATTACAGCAAATTGTAATGTATTTATATACATTACTCTATTGCTAAAAACTACAAATAACATTTTTAATTGAAATTACATAAAGAAGTTTAAATAAATTAATGGCAATAATTTAGTGCTTTTATTTTTGATTAATTTAAATTACCACCAATAAAATTTGTTTCCTTTTTTAGGTATTAAGGGGTTGTAGCATTCGTGCATTTCATTATTTTGTCACCACAATTTCAGAACAGCATTTTTTTTATTAGTATTATAGAATTAAAGTTTTAAAGAAAAATTCTTTTTTTAAATAATGGTGACCAAAATAATGAAACGTACGTAAAAATATAAGAATGGTGCGACTCATTTGTAGGCTCAACTTTTTAAGGATAATGATAATAAAATACAATCTTATTTTTAATTTAGTTTTACATAATTTTTTCTATATTTTAAATTAAGCTTTTATATACAAAGTTTGTATTCCATTTTTTATGTACTGTCCAGAGTTTTCTCCAGAATAATAATTATAAAGTATCCAGTAATAATATTCTTTTATTCAAAATATGGTATGAATGTAAGCAATGCATATATGAAATATCCATATAGCAAAATTATTTTTATCTTTAGTCATCGAAATTTTCCATTAAGTATTAAAAGAAATTTCGGTTTTTAGATGTTAAGAGGGACTAGCAGCCAAAATCCACCTTTTTTTTTTCTTCCGTATGTATCCTATGGGATTTTTGTTGTTTTGTATTATAAGAATATCTCGTTCAGAAATGAATTTTTTAATATTCTGTTTTTAGAATTACACTCTTTGAACCTTTCGTCTTTCATCTTAAGAGCAGTTTTTTTTTCTTTTTTTAAAATAAGTTTAAATATTTATGTCGAGATTTAAAATTAAAGCCTCAGTTTGCTTAATAAAATAAAATATTTAAAAAAAAAAAAATATTAAAAAAAAAAAAAATTGCTTTCTAAGTCAAAAGGTGATATATTCAAAGAGTTGAATTCTAAAAATAGATTTCGAAAAGCTTTATTTTTGAACGAGATTTGATTATAGTACGAAGAAACAAAAACATCTTGGAATTACATGGGAAGTGGGAAGGAAGAGAGAGAGAGATTATCCGAGTAATAACTTCTCTTAATAGAGAAGAATTGGTTGTTGTTGAACGTTCTAGTAATATTTGGTACAAGTAGTTTATGTACATATATATTTGATGTATAACATTTGATTGATTGGAATTAATATTAAATAAAATAAAATATTTAAAGTGGGATATATATAATCTTACAAACTTGGCATGTTTAAAATTTTTTTTTTTTTTTTTTTTTTTTTTTTTTTAGAAATATGAGTTAATTTGAATTATGATCTAAAAATTGTTAACTATTCATTCTTCTTTGGCAAATTTTGCATTTATTTTCTTCATTAGAAATATCAAAACTTCTAGCAACCACAACACCACACTCAAAAAATATTTAAATAAAAAATGGATAATCAAGTTAAAAAAAAAAAAAAAAAAAAAAAAAAAAAGGTATACATTTGTTTATTTTTAATACAAATATGAGTTTGTAAAATAAACAAGAGTGACAGACAAAACATTACCGCATATAATTCAGTATTAATAAATATTGAAAAGGTCAATCACTGATCTCTTCAGTTTTACTGAGAGATCGAAAAACTAAAGAAGCATATGTAAAAAGAGAGAGAAATGTAGTAATATATGTAAGGGAAAAAAATGATTAGAATAAAAGCAAAAGCAAAATATATAATGCCGGTGCCCATTAAAAATATTTTAATAGTTTATCAGAACCTAAAAGCTGCATTTGCCATGATAGCGAACAAGTATAACAGAAAATGTATCAATTGAAAGTAAGTTTCAGCTATCAGAAAGGTATGAGGTACATATTTTGGGAGCATAAATGTTACCTCCCGTTATTTTTGCATACAGAATCTTTGCAGTACTCAATAATAGGATTAATGTAAAAAAAAAAAAAAAAAAAAAAAAAAAAAAAAAATGGTGCACATTGTTTTTAAACTACTTTTCTTTCATGCAGATCCTTAAAATAATAGAAATAATTGTTTGTATTTATATTTTATTAAAGTTGTAGAAAGAAGCAATTGAAAAATCTATATTATATTACATTACAAAAGTATTACTTAATCCTGAAATTTAAAATATGCAAATTTAATTTTATAAATAATTTCTAAAATGGAATAGGAAAAAAAAATCAATTAAAACATTAAAGTTGAACACACATACGTAAATTTTATTTATAGAAAAGTATTACAAGAAAGTATTTTATAAAAAATAAAATAAAAAATAAAAATTCACACATAAAGTTAATACATTGACCGAGAAATATTGACATATTTTTTACAAATACTGACAAATTTAAAAAATTTAACACACTTATTAATATTTTAAGAGAGTAATTTGAATTTTTCTTTTATTTCTCCAACCATCTCTGTCATAGGCTCTTTGCAACCATTTCTTTATTACCTATTTCTTGATGCTAAAATAAAAATAATAAATAAATAAATAAAAACGGATTTTAAAAAATATATAAAACTACTGCAAAAACTGAAAAAGAATTCAAATTCATTTAGTCACTAAAATAAATAAGCATTTTAAAAATATAAACACATTATTTAAAAAAATAAAAGAATTTTAGTTTTATAACTGAATTTAACTATAAAAGTAAATTGCAATATAATGCAAACATGGCGTACTGAAAAATATGTTATGCTGTCAGATTAAAAAAGTGCAATTATATTAGAAAAAAAAAGACAGGAAAGCTTGCTTTGCTCCTAATTAGAAAACTAAGTCAAAAGCATTTATTTCTTTAGTGAAAATAATGCAAATTAAAATTTGCTAAAACGTTCCTTCACCCCCTTTCCCCGAAAAAAAAAATAATAATAATAAAATAAAATAAATAAATAAATAATAAAAACAAACATAAAAAAGGTATAAATATATTATTGGTTAATTGAGTACAAAGATAAGAGATGTAGTTAAATGTGACAAATAACAGCTCAGCAATTTCCATCTGCGATTTTATTACACATTTTTATCTTCTTACAGAAAATCCATAGGCTATGCTAAACGCTTTTTTGGTACTATAATTATGTTTTCTTACACTTACAACATGAGTAATATGACTTGCTGCAAAAAGTTACAAGAAAAATCCTTCTTTATTCTTACCTGGTGACTCAAACTGAAAATGATTCATACGATTCAAATGATTTAAACTTCATATGATACAGCTGAAAAAAAATTCAAACTCAAACTGAAAATTTGTATACTTTTAATTTTAATTTTTCCTTAGAAAGTATTGCATTCGTAAATATTTTCGATTTACGGTTTTGGATTAACAGGATTTCAGGTGTCCTAATAAGATTTGGCTATTTTCAGAAATTTTCTGTTTGTCCGTCTATTTATATGTATATGTGTGTGTGAGGGGGGGGGGGCATTTTCCACCAATTCTATATCAATTAAATATCATTTTTCACCAATTAGTACAGAATTTCACAAACAGTCATATTTCGAAGTACTTTACCAGGACAATTTTTTTTTTTTTTTTTTTTCCCAAAAAATAACTTGTACAATAATAATAATAAAAATAATATTCTGCAGCCATCACAAAACTTCTGCTATATTTCTTAGCGTAATTTCACGCAGTATATATGATTTATAAAAGTTATTTTCCATGATGAATACAGATGATTATCATCTTATAAAAATATAACACTAAATGGCCAAAGTAATTCAGTTTTATTTCATATAAATAGATGACATCTGAGGACAAATACACTTTAAAAACAAAAGGAAACGTAATCAATTATACAGACACGACAACATTACCTTATTTAGAAAAAATAACACAAACACTATAAACACCAACATAAGTAATTGCTAATAAGAAAATTAATTTTCTAAACGAGAGAAACAAACAAACAAACAAACGAACAAAAAGTAGACATTTATTTTATTTTTTACACCATTGATTAAGGTTTAATTTTCCTGTGGAAAATGACGTCATAAGATTGAAAAGACAAAGATTTCAGAAACTTTTTTAAACCCGACGTTTATAATTAATAACTTCGTTAATTAAGATGATAAAAATTTCTAATTAACTATAATGTCTTTCTTGGAGTATTCCGCGCACATTGCTACTTCTCATGCCACGAAGAATCCTGCCCTTTGCGATAAGATGCGATCGCAGATATTAAAAAAAAAAAAAAAGAATGAAATAAAATAAAATAAAATGTGGCGCTGACGGCAATGACTCAAGAGTTATTTCATTATTTCTGTTCAAAATAAGATGATTAAAATTTCCCCTGTATACAAAGCTATATATTTTTAATTACTTATTATAATATTTATTGTGTCTTCATTCACACGAAAAATTACGTCTGTTAAAATATGTGAACCTTACCTGTTGATCAGGAAATAAATAGTTAAAAATATTTGTAAATTTTAAAATTAAACTTTGTTATATTAACATGTTCACAAATTTTAGAAGATAAAAAAATATCGAAAGCTAATTAATTGTATTTTAGCATTGACACACTTACCTCAAATTCTGAGTATCAATATTTTGTAAATAATCCATTCTCTATTTCTTCCTGTCAGATTATCCTGTGTTTAAATTTAATAATTATTACAACACATAATAATTAACAAACATAATAATAGTAATTGTCATGTATATATATAATCCTTAAGATAATATACATCTTACAATTTAAATAATTAAATATATTTAATTATCTCTGAACTCACATGACTTGTGAGCAGAATCTGTTATCCAAATTAAGTTTAAGTGCTGAAGCTCTTCAAAACCCTTTCATTTTTCCATTGAGAATATATATATATCTATTTTAGCTTTATCAGTTCACTACAGGATGAAGGCCTCTCCTATGAGATTCTCAAATGTCCTGTTTTCTGCAATTCTCCTTCATTCTCTTTCTCCAAACTTCACAATTCAAAAAACTCCAAACTTTAATCATTTTGCTTTACAAAATAGGACTTTGGTGCTCCATCTATCATCATTTCTTCTCGAAAGTTGCTGAGCCCAGCTCCATTTTAACTTCTTGACTCTAGAAATAACATCGGTAACTTTGATTTGCTTCTAATCCAAGTGTTTCTCTTTCTGTTTCTTCGGATGAATCCTAACATGCATATCTCTATGCTTCTATGGATTGTTTGAATATTTTGTATAGCTTTACATGTTAAGGTCGAAGTTTCTGAAGTATAATTTAAAACAAGAAAAATGTTCTCTCTATCTCTGTATATATATATATATATATATATATACATCATTTTATCCTATGCATTGTTTGAAAATAAATAATATGTAAATTATGTATAAATATTTGATAATTGAAAGTAAAACCAATTAATCCGACCTGCTGGTAGGAGATTGTTTATTCTGAATCCTGTTGAAGAGGAGACTTTGTTAAAGGCTACAAAAAATATTTTATTAAAAACTACTGTGATTTTCTGCTTGTGAAAAATGTGTAGAAATATTAAACACCATCCTTATAATGAGATTTCAAAAGATTATCATCTTTTACCTTAACTAAGACACTTCTTTCACCCCATAAAGTTTAATTTTCGGAAAGTTATAATTAATAATAATAATTCTTATAACTTATAATAAAGTTATAAGAAACCTTAGTCAGGGCCTAAGAGAAAAAATGTTGCAAAACTCCAACCTTTTACAGGAAACCATTGCAATTTTCTACGTGTGAAGAACGTGTAGAACTGCCGAACACTTATAACTACTGGACACATTCTATCATCCTCTTATTTGTAAAATTTTGGAAGATCCTCAATCTTTTGTCTTAGCCAGTGGCGCACCCACGGAGGGGGCTTAGGGGGCTCAAGCCCCCTCCAGAACCAGCTGACATGGTAAAAAATTTTAAACATGCATGAAAAAAACATTATTCAAACACAGATATTGTAAGCAAAAATAAAGTTCATAAATTATACATTAAAAAGTATTAGGAATTTTTGAAATTCTTACTGTCAAACACAAAAAGAATGAACTAGTTCATTGTTTTTTAGTTGAAAACATTCCATTGCAGTTTTTAGGCAAGGGCTTCTAAGGTCCTAAAGCATATATACTGTTTTCATGAAATCGAGAGAGTATCTAAAAAGTCAGGCAAAAGAAACAATCGGATGTGAAAGTAAGCAGGGATGTATTTATCAGAAAAATGGGATACCAGGCTCATACAATTTTGTATTTTAGCTTTTGAGTATTTATAGCACATTTATGAAAGTTTGTTTTGTCCTTGGGCAAAATTAACACATTCGCATTGGCAAATGAAAATTCTCGCTAATATAAAATAAAAATTAGCCCTGCTCTTAGTCGTTCCTCTAAAACAATATTTTAAATTGTAAATGGAATTTGCATATTCATGTTAAACTCTGTAAATGCCACTAGCACATAAACATGCTAGCAAAATTTCGAATCAATTGCTGAAGATAAAATTTAATTGATTTAATCACAAATACGTAAAATTATTTCTCTAAAAACATAACAATTTAGAGGAATGGCAAAAAGCGTAGTTTACTGTTCAAAATAGAAAAATACCCCGTTAACAATAAGTTATTTTACAGATGCGTGGGAGGGTGGGATCTCTTAATTTTTTTATTACGTTACGCAACGCAGAACATTTCATTTTTGCCTCTGATGTTAATGAAATCTAAGCTCCGTTTTTAGATAATGCAATTTTTGCCTGTTATAAAAATTCAAATTCCATATATATGTGTGTATATATATATATATATATATATATATATATATATATATATATATATATATATATATATATATATATATATAATACTGGAATACAATATCTTGTAATGATATTACTCAGAAAGGTAACGCTTGAAATATTTGCTAACTGAACAAAATAAAATTCTAAGTAATATATTACATATAAGAATCAATGTTTTAGAATATGAAGAGGTTCTGCGCCCTGCTTGCTGTGTTAACTACACCCACAAAGACTACGTCCGACTTGTTTCTGTTAACCGAACCCAGAAGAATCATTGCCCCCATACTCCAGATAATTAAATAAAAATAGCAAAATAGCAAAAATTTTCACTGAAATTTTGTTAATTCCTACATATCACAACTGTATCTTTTATTTGGCTATAATTATTAAAATTTCTTAGTTACTTATGTGTTATTGCATTGCAAAGGAGTATTAAATTTGATCATATTTTATTTTCAATGAAAGTATGGGGGGGGGGGGAGGAGGGCATTTCATTTCGGGCGAATTTTATGTTCACCAGCTTGTCATATTGTACACATTTTTTTTTTTTTTAAATCATAGATGAACCTACAACTTTATGTTTGCAAGCTTAATGCCAACCTCAACTAACCAAATTACTGTAACTTAGCATATTTATATACTGATATAAATTCAGTTTCACTCATTCGTTTATTTATTTCAAAAGAAATACTTAAAGCAGGTTTTTTACTATATGTACAGTCGACACTGTCGAAAGCAAAAGTATCTGAGCACTAGCCAATAATTCCGATATCAAAAAAGTACACTTAATACTTCTTGTTATATAAATCCTTGTCGAATCATGTTCTTAGACTGACTAAGAACATGACTCGACAAGGATTTATTTAACAAAGCAGTATTATGTGTACTTTTTTTAGACAGGGATTATTGCTAATGCTTAGATACTTTTGCTGCTGACTGTATGTGCGCGTATAAGCCCATGCCCATAAACCTATTTCTATACTAAAAGGCCCAATTACAAAGCTGCCAACCTAATCCAGCAAAATGTTAGTACCGCCCCTTTTTCTACACCAGTCATTTCTTAGAGTTTTATTCTTCTTAATTCATCGCAAATACATTTGAAGAAAATTACTTTAAAAATTAAGTGGTGTAGAAAAAGGGGCAGTACTAACAGTTTCCCGGATTAGGTTGGTAGCTCTGCAATTATTCTTCAGCCCCCTCCAGACGGAAATTCTGGGTGCGCCACTGGTCTTAGCTAGCGGTATAGAAGTTTGAAATTTAGCAAAATGTCTTCTCATAGACATTTTGCTTAAATTTCAAACTTCTATTGGAAACCACTGCAGCGATACGTGGAAAAACTTAAAAAGCTTCGACATACACCTTCAACTTTTTAAGGTTTGAATTTCGTTGTTCCGTTCTTATTCACACCTTACATCAGGGTTGGCTAGATTTTGTCCGACCCGAAAAAAACCCGGGTGGGTCTTTTCAATAAAACCCACTTGAAAAAGCCCTAGAAAAAGCCCATGTTTTTTTTTTTTTTTTTCCCCTTCAAAATTCTTTTTTTTAATTGTATTTTTGTCTAACTTATAATAAGCATTACAAGTATAAAACTAATATTGTATACATTATTAGAATATGAACTAAGAATTTTCAGAAATATTGGAGATGCTGAAATTTCTCTACAGAAAAAAAAAAAAAAAAAATGCTGAAAAATTCCCCATAAGAAAATAAATAAATAAAATGTATAATTATCTTTTTAAAGCAGAATTGAAAAAAAAAAAAAAAAAAAAAAAAAAACAAGCAAGAAAAAAAAGTTGTTTTTCAATATAAAGAAAACTGTAGGACTCGAATGTAAAATATAAATAAAAAAAAAAAAAAAAAATCTGAAAAATTTAACAGTGTGACACTGTCATGTAATGCTGAGGGACAATAATTAAAAGTATTTTGTGAAAACTTATTGACTACAAAAAGTTTAATAAAGCAACATGAAATAATTGTTAAAATCCAATTTTTGTTGTAAAGGGCAGATAAAAAGAATTTTAGAATATTTAAAGTACAGTTACACTACGATAAAAATAAATAAATCAAAATAAAATAAAGCCCTAATACTTTTTTGCCGATTCTTGTATAAAATGACCTTCTGCATCCAAATATGACTACCATTTTGCCCAGTCTCCCACCATTTCCTTGGGATATCCTACCACCCCTCCACCAATTTTTATCACTTTTCGGTAATCATAAAAAACGACAGTTTTTTGAGTGACGCAGCAAAGCTCAAACAAAGCTTAGCAGCGACACTCTATTATACAGCTAGTTTTACATCAGAAGAATTTGGAAACGCCGACATTTAATATCTCAGTAAATAGGAGATATTTTGATCTGATGTTTTCAGAATAATATTTTATCTTCTGCATGATGCTATCCTGAAAGTTTCACACTTCCACATTCTATATATTTTGAGATCTGAAATTGCAATTTAAGACTTCAAAGGAAAAATGGTAATTGTGTGAGTTTTTTTTCTCGAAAACGGCTCGAAAAAATTTTATGAAATTGATATATGATATTAATTTATTTTGTCTAAGAATCGTGACGTGCTTCGTTTTTCCCAAAAATCTCTTGTTTTTTATATATTTCACTTTAAAAATGGAACTATATTACCTCGCGGATTACACTATTTTCTTTCGCATCGCTCAAAAGAAAAGATTGTAATCCGGTTTGGAATGTTCGCGGACGTATACAGTCTTCGTTTCCATTTGAAATATTCAATCTCAGATAGGTAATTTGGCTCCATCTATCGGCAGTTAGTGTCAAAAACAAACTTACAAAATAAAATAGTTTTCTTTCTTTAATATATACGTATATTAAATGTGTTATTTATTTGGAGATTTGTATTTTATATAATATTTTTTTTAATCAAAATATTCATTCAATTCCATTGTTTTCGAGTTGATACGTTGTTAACTTTCAAAATTGGTTTTATTTTAAAAAGTGATTGAAACAACAAAAACCTTTTTCTTTACTTTCATAAAAATAATAGATAACATATAACATATTTGTAATTTTTTTTTAAACTAAGTGATAAATCACTTAAACTATGGATAAAAAAAATCCTGAATAATAATAATAATAATTAATTGATTAATTTGCTCATTAAATTTCTATAATATAGTATGTAAATGAAATATTTTACAAAGATTGTAATAATTATAATATATCAAATCCAAATCTAAAATTGCATGTTTTCCGTTATTATTATTATTTTTTAATTTTATAAAATAATAGTGTAATGAAAAAAAAAAAAAAAAAAAAACTCGGTTACCAAACACTTAAATGCATTGGAAAAACTCTGAAAATAGAATTAAAATTAGTAAAATAAGTAATAAAATAAAATTAAGTAAAATACATCTTTATTTGACTTTAATTTAAACCCATAATATATTTTTAAAAATATTAATTAATTAATTTTGTTTTTCGCATTGTGATACTTAATTTTACGAAATAATATATTTCTGCAAAGCATACTGATAAAATAATTATACAGTGTATTAATTATAATAAAGAATTATAATAATTATAATAAAGAATTATACAGTGTATTATTTTATAAATTACTTTGTTCATTAAATTTCCAGTAAAAAACTATACTAATTAAATATTTATCAGTATAAAAGTTTCACATTTTAAAGATTGTTCTATTTTTATTTATTTTTCTCTTTTAAATTAAATCTATACTTCAAAAATAATAATTATTTCTTTCTTAAATTTAACAGTAGGGAGCAGGCATGAATATAACAATAAAAGCTACTCTAGAAAAAAAGAAAACAAAATCCTCCTTCACTTGTACAGACTTATTTCTTACATATAATACTGATATAAAATGAAATTACCATGCATCTGCAACCTTTAAATTAGAAATTAATAATACATTTCAAATTTTGTATTATTTTGCAAATTTTGTTTATTGCCTTTATTCAGATATTGCAGATTATTGTCTTCCCTTAGTCGTTTCCGATAGATTTGGGGAGGAAGATGGGACTTTTAGAAAAAAAAATATATATATTTATATAAGTTCCTTAAAAATGCCCCACCAGCGGCCGAGCGGTGGATGAGAGGTGCCGGATTCGATCCCATCCTGCACTCTTTCACTTAGCCGTTTATTCAGTGTTTTTCTCCGAAACTCGCTTAAATACGGACCTCGACCCCTTAGAAAGACCTCATGGAGGTCATTCTACCTATATGCCTAGGACCTAGGACCCTAGCGTAGTCAGTTGGCCTTAAAACCTACTACCAACCAACCTTAAAAAAGTATCGTTGAAGTGATTGCATTTAGAAGATTTCTCAAAGTGCTAAAAAATCCTCATCATTTAAAATTTTAATGTTAGATCTCTTAGTATACTTTTTACCCCCATAACCCAATTTTAGAGAATGAGGCAATGTCCAAAATCCCTTCACCACGTTTTAGAAAATTTTCAGTAATTCTAGCCAGGAAAAATGTGGGAACTAGGTACAGTATATTTAACCAGATAGGAATAAAACTACATTCAACAAAACATTTTCTAAAAAAACGTTTTCCCGATTAAAATTTCAAAGTGGTCTAACTGATTGCCCCCCTCCTATTTTCCCCATCTGAATTAATTTTAAACCAAACAAAATCTCCCTCAGATTGATTAAGCATCTTTTTTAGAATTATCAGAGTTTCCAAAGGAGGATCTGATCCCCACCCCCATGGTGTTAGGTATTTTGGAAAATTACTGTCAAATCCTTACAACATTTTACTTTAAACATCTCCAATTTAAAATATAACAAAATATTAATATTTTGTTCATTCAATTGGACCATTTAAAAACTTGTGTTTAATTTTTTTTAATCTAACCAAAATCTATGCGGTGAATGGAGCTCTTTAAAAACTTATTCATAACACTTTTTTACAAAAACTTTCGTAAACAAATTATTTTTTGAACATTCATTTTAAATATTCTGTTGAACTATTTAAGAAACAGATGAACCGTTGAACCAAAGAAATTGAATATTAAATAAAATAATATAAATCTCTCTCTCTCTCTCTCTCTCTCTCTCTCTCTCTCTCTCTCTCTCTCTCTCTCTCTTTTTTTTTTGTAGAAATTGTTTGTTATTTTTAAAATATACTATATTATGCCTTTGTAATGTTGCGTGTTTCCATCACACAACAAATATTCTTTCTTAAAGTTTTTTATTTATCACTTTTCATAAATTTTTAAAATTTCATTTAGTTTGTTATTTTGTTCGAGGTAAAATTTAATGTGGTATGAACTATGAAACTGCACTTTTTAAGGGTTACAAACTCATTGCCATGCTCCTTTAATTTTACATTTTAATCATTAACCCCTAAAAAGTAATGATATCAATACAAAAAACCCTTAATGGGTAAAAGGTTTGTGACGCAGCACTGCACTTTATGGCTATAAGAATTAGAAATACGGGTCTTAAAAATAATGATATCAAATTTTCAGTGACGCTTTGCTATTAATTAAAAAATGCAGAGATTTTCTTATTTGAATTTGTTTTTTTCTTCTATTTCTTTTTACAGTGTAAACGTTATTTTCAACATAAAATAATATATAACATTTACTTACCGATATACCTTTTCATTCACATCTCTTATAATATCAAAATATGTGTTTTAAAAGAAATGATATAAAATTCCAGCAACGCAGTGATGTTACACTAAATGATTTGTTTTTAAATTCCACTGCAATTATTTTGTTTTGCATATTAAAGTATATTTGCACATTGAAATATTGCTTTTAATTTTCAAATACGCAGTCAAATATATCACTTTCATTAAGTTTATATTATGTACTGAAATGTACTTATTTCAATGAATTATTTTATCTTTTGCGTCACGCTATCCAAAACTGTAAATAAAATTTATGGAATTGTTTATTTTGTGCCATCTTATCCAAATTAATTGAAAAAAGCGAAATTTTTAGTTGTAGTTTTGGATAGCGTGACGCAGAAGATAAAATAATTCATTGAAATAAGTACATTTCAGTACATAATATAAACTTAATGAAAGTGATATATTTGACTGCGTATTTGAAAATTAAAAGCAATATTTCAATGTGCAAATATACTTTAATATGCAAAAAAAAAAATAATTGCAGTGGAATTTAAAAACAAATCATTTAGTGTAACATCACTGCGTTGCTGGAATTTTATATCATTTCTTTTAAAACACATATTTTGATATTATAAGAGATGTGAATGAAAAGGTATATCGGTAAGTAAATGTTATATATTATTTTATGGTGAAAATAACGTTTACACTGTAAAAAGAAATAGAAGAAAAAAACAAATTCAAATAAGAAAATCTCTGCATTTTTTAATTAATAGCAAAGCGTCACTGAAAATTTGATATCATTATTTTTAAGACCCGTATTTCTAATTCTTATAGCCATAAAGTGCAGTGCTGCGTCACAAACCTTTAACCCATTAAGGGTTTTTTGTATTGATTTTATATACCATAAATTTTATTTGGAAAATGAAAAATATTTAATTTCACACTTTATATATTTTTACATATAATGTTTAATAATTATAGAATAAAATTTATAATATAAGAAATGTAATATACATAATTTCAGCGGCAAATGTCCCGTTATATTTTCCCCTTGCCGCAAATGTTCATGTTTTAAAATATTTCTACTCTGTAGCCCCTCAGAAGATATTTAATAGTTAAAATAATCCCCGATCCCTAAAAATTAAATTTATAGCTATAAAATTACCAAAAAGTGATAAAAATAGGGAGCGGTCCCTAAAAAACGACAGGTGATAGGGCAAAATTAGCGTCATATTCAGATTCAGGGGGTCATTTTAGATAAGAATTTGCAAAAATGATATTGGAGGCAATTTTCATGCAGAGCAGTGTTATTATTATTATTATTATTATTTTTTTTTTTTTTTAATCTTCCTTAAAGCTGAATCATAAAAAGAGTAAAAAAAAAAAAAAAAAAAAAAAACTAAAAATTTAATTTTTAAAATTTAGGTTTTAATGAATGAATATTAATTTAACTTCTTTAATTATCTCATTATGAATGATATTTCATGTTAAGAAAATAAGAAGAAAGAAAATAATCCTGAAAACTCTGATAAAATCCTAAAATATTCTGGAAAAAAAAAAAACCTTTTTAAACCCAATAAAACACCCAAAACGCTGATAAAACCCTAGTTTCAGCAGTTTGTATTCGGCTTTCAAAGAAAATCGGTATTGTTCTGCGTTTTTTTTTTTTTTTTCTTTTCTTGTCTGAATAACAAATGTGCAGCAATAACTCTTTATATTTTCAAAGAATAAAGAAAAAAAAAAAATCTTATTTCTATAAAAATTATTCATTTAAATATAGTGGTCAGTCAGCATTAAAAGGAAAAAAAAAAAATGAAATTAAATGTAGCTTGCAATTAAACAAGTATAAAAATTGAATAGTATGTAAAGCAACTATTATTTTTAAAATTATTAACATTTTGGGTGAACTCAGCACCCTTAAAAACTCAAAATTTGATAAAAATACTAATTATCATATTTTGAAACGACTAGGGGCTGTGCATTTTGCGTGTTACGCTCGTCCTTTTAGACATTCGAACACACTGATGTGCTTTATTTTAAATAAAAACATGAAGCCTTAAAAGTACATTTTAGTTAATAGTAGCAGGTTATGCCCGCTTTGCTGGTCACGTTATTTAAATGAAATTTCAAAAGAATTGAACCACTATTTATTTTTTATATCACACTAGGGGGCTGTGCTTCTATTCACTCCGCTCACCAACCCCCTGAATCTCTTCCTCTATTAACACATGCAGGGCTCTACCCGCCTATTCGATACTTTTCCTTTCACTGAACAGAAATGTTAAAAGTGCATAACTCAGGAAAAAGCAGAAAAGTATTATAAAAATCCCCATTTCAAAACGAAATTGAAATACATAATATTTATTTCCACATTATTTATTTTATAAAAATTATTCTTTATTTATTTATTTTTATTTTTATTTTTATTTATTTTTTAACAGAAAGAAATTTGTAATATCTGGACTAGTTTGCGTTACAGTTTTAGTCTATAAACCTTTTGGCAATATTTAATTTTCTTTACACTATTTGACGATGAACTTTTTGGTTTAACTGTTTGTTAAAAAAAAAAAAAATCAGTACTTATTTTTTCTAATGCCTATACTCTTTATTAATTAATGTTTTAGGTAATTAAGGGCAGCATATAATACTCTATATATGTCTCTACTGTATAGTTAGGTAATAATTTTATTCATTCTAAAATATCTGAAAAGCAAAATAGTTTATGATTATTTTATTATTATTAATTTAATTTGAAAATTTTCAAGTTTAAATTTGACTCTTCTTTTTATGACAAAATACAATGACAAAGTTTTTAAAATACTTGTTTGTCCTCTTAAAAAAATAAATACAGCTTCAAGACACAAAGAAATGCAATCAATCATATAGACATGAAATTATTTTTTTATTTATAGAAAAAGAGAGAGAGAGAGAGAGAGAGAGAGAGAGAGAACGTATATAAAAAATATTATATACAACATAAAAGATTGCCAGTAAAAAAATGTTCTAAAAGTAGTGAAAAAAAGTGCTAATAGCAGCATTGACATTTATTTTATATTTCTTTTTTAAAACCAAGGATCCTGGCCGAGATACCCCAGTCGGTGCCAAGCTCGTAATTGGAAGATTGTGAGTTCGATACTCGACCAGACCAAAGACCATAGTGTATACTAATGGTGGCTAATGCACGTAAAATACGTCGTGACCGATGTGTCAATTTTAAATGTCTATGTTAATTTTAAAATTATACCTCTGGAAGTCATCGAATCGGGGTAATCACCCCCCTCCATGGAGGTTCAAAATTCTGACGGCATGTCACCGGAAAATCCCTGCGGGTGCGTCCCAGACCGTCGCCAATTACTCATGGCGCTCTATTGGTGTGACGTTAAACCCAACCTACCTACTAACAACCATATGGATCATATTTTAATTTTCCTGTATAAAATGACTTCATGAAAGTAAACGCCAAAAGAGAAACTTTTTTCATTGTGGCAAATAGAGTCCTTTATAAACCGGTCGTTTTCAGTTAATAACTTCGTTAATTAAAATGGTAGCATTTTCTAAACACCTGAAATGTCTTTCTTGGAATATTCGGTACATATTGATACCTCTCGTGACGCGAAGGACCCTGCCCTCCGAGAAGATGCGGTAGCAGACAAAAGAAAAGTTATGTGTGTGCATAGACCTTGTATATAAGGTCTATGTGTGTGTGTGGGGGGGGGGGGATTGAAATATACTTAACAGACACACATCGTTTTCATCTTTTATGTGCCAGTTTTGGTTAAGTTTTTCTCGAAAATTCGAACTTTGCGAAATATCCTTCCCCTATAATCCACCCCTTCTCTTCCTTAACGGCCCTCTGCCGGTGAGTGAAGAGGGCCCTTAAAACCAAAAATCAAATTTATCCATAATTATTTTTATTATGTGAAACTTCCCCATACAGTCGCTATAGCAATGAACAGTTAGTCAGTATATGGTTATATTTTAATCAGCACTTTTACAAATGTAGATATGGGAAAAATAAATTGCCATTCCACGAAATTTATAAGGGTGGAAAATGTGGTAACAATAAAATAGGTGTCATTATCGATTGCAGCTAAAATTGAAAATAATAGCATTAATCAAAATTTAATTTACTAAAATTTTCTCAACTAATTTAAAATATTCTTAATTTTATTCAGCTTTACTCCTTTTTTCAAGATAAATAAATCTAAAAAGCTTAAATGATCCTTATTATATATATTATTCTATTTATTGAAAAATTAAGCATTTGTATATATATTTAAAGAAAAAAAAAAAAAGAAGAAGAAGAAGAAGAAAATCTCCATATTTTAAAAATCTAGTCGCACGACTTCGCTTAATGACAACTACATACATACATACATATATGTGTGTGTGTGTGTATTTAAATATTGTCGTCAGAAGACATAAAATCGATTTAACAAAAATAGACATCTGACAATTTTTCATTAAGAATAAAAATAAAATATATAAGTCGTGAAGACATGCAAAAAATAGTTTACGTAGCGAGTTTAAAAAAATAAATAAAAATCATTAGAACCGTTTTTAAAAGACACAATTTCCAAGATCTAAATCAGCCTACCCAGTCAGAACATCTATCATTTTTTCTGTACCAAACAAATACTACATGCGAAAAGACATATTAAAAAAAAAAAAAAAAAAAAAAAAAAAAAGCAGCAATTTTGAAGAAAATCGTTATACCCGTTTTTGAGATACCGATTTACGGTTTCAGCTGATTTTCAACAAAATATGATAAACTCATGCTCACCGATAACGAACAAATGGTAGTTAATAAAGCGAGTTAAATAAAATAATAATAATAATACATAGAGCCGTTTTTTAAGAAGCGCTCTTGCGAGGTTTAAAACCGATTAATTTATACAGAACAGCTATGAATTTTCCGAAAATAACTCACTAATGCATTCTAAAGGACATCTAAAAGGGTTTTATATAGCAACTTTAAATAAAATCATTAATTAGAGCCGTTTTTGAGATACAAATCAACGGTTAAACTTTTGCTTTTTCAATTTTCACAGAAAGTTGGAAAATTTATCTATACACTAAACCTGTCTTAATTCTGAAGTATCGTCGTTATACCTTTATTCTTTTTCGAGATATGATAGTTGGAAGATTCCCCATACACACTTACAAATATATATATACTGACCAATTGAAAACTCGATATCAAAATTTTTAAACAAATGAAATACTTACATTAACCTCCTATAGTCGAGTAATGGAATTAAAAATTTTCCTGTTATATTATTTTCATAATATCATGTTATTTAATTATAAAGAGAAAAAAATTAAGTTCATTTTGTGAATGTTTTATATTTTTACTTTATTTTATATTTCATTACTATTAAAATTTCTTTAACATAATTTTCTATTTTCCTTTATTTATTAAAAATAATTATTTCAAGACGAGTAGCAGAATTTTTTTAGAATCAATCTGCAGCAAAACAAAATTTATCAGCGATCCAGGGGTGTCGTACGAAGTTGGTATCACAATAATGATTATTAACAATTTACAAAATATATAAAATTTACATTTACAAGAAAAATAAACTGATACGCAACAAGTACAATAACATAGAGACATATAATTTTGCTTTTATAAGACATAATTGTATTTTTAACAAGAGACGTATTTGTATTTTTAAGCCTGTCATTTATTTATCCTCAGAGCTTTAAATAATCTGCACCGCTGTCGTGCTGCATACTTTCTGCTACTGGGATTATAGCATATATATATATATGATTGTAGTTAAGTAATAATATTTAAAAGTATATTAAAAATATAATATGATATCAATGCTTATCAAAATTTAATTTATACATATATATAATAAAAGTAAACCACCTTTAAAACTGTAGAATGATATAATTTTGAACCTTAAAAAATATTTTGTAAAAAAAAAAAAAAAAAAAAAAGTAAGAAAAAATACATTAAAATGCTACTAAAAATATTTTGGTTTCACATAAAATGTCTAAAAATACTGATTTTTCTTTATTTTGAGAATGTGAAGAATAATGAAGCTGTTAAGTTTTTTATTGATAATATTTTCATTTTCATATTCTCATTTCATTATGTTTATTTGATTCATATCAAATTACATTTGAATGTAAATAAACTTTTAATTAAAAAAATAAATAAATAAATAAACCTTTAATTAAAAAAAAAAAAAAAAAAAAAAAATCTGAAGGCTGATAATTATGCATTTTATTACAGACTAAGAATAAAGTTATTATGGTTTCGACAATTATGCTTTAGTGTGAAAATTTACTATTGATCCGCTATGATATTTATTTTGCCTTTATCATAATGTAAAAATTGAATGATTGGAAAACCAACATAATACAATGTGGGGTTGTCATAATTTACTTATTTAAAATTACAAAAAATGTAAAACGAGAAAAGGAATTATTTTATTGAAAAATAATATAAAACGATAGCAAAAATATCTTACCTCTTTACTTTGCAATGGAATAGCTGTTATAAATCATAGCATAAGCACGCACAGTACCACATCTGATAAAACTGAATTAAATCTGACCTGACTGCTGCGCCACAATCCACAATCCCGCCAAAGTTTTTGCACGTCAGCTTATTTTTTCCCGCTATTTATTTCAAAGCAGATGCTTCAATGCAGCAATTAAAAAAAGAAAATAAATCCGTTCAGATAAGGTTTTACTGTGATATGGAGCTCGCACTCACATGGGAAGTTTTCGCAGATGTAATCGGAAATTAAATTTTCTACATTTTCTTTTATCTAATCAGAGCAGAAATTAAATAAGTAGTAATTAATTATTATTTAAACGACAAACAAATATTTATAAATATTCACACAGATATACATATTTCTATGGAGCGAGCTGAATTATAAAAATTTTCGTTAAAAATATAGAATATTATTAAATAAAAATGATGAAAGATAAATTATAGTTACAAAAAGTATTTGGCAAATATTAAAAGCAATTGAATATTGGTTGTGATTTGTTTTATCAAAAAAAAAAAAAAAAAAAAAATCAGAGCGGTATGGGGGGAAAAAACAGACGATAAAAAATGCCATGAAAAACCCCGAAAATCCAAATAAATTAATTTAATTCCATATTGAAATAATTTGAAGATATAACAGCATAAAATAATCAGTCTCTATACATTACTGCCTCTTAATATTCATTGAAAAAATAAAAGTACATTGAAAATAAATTAATTGGAACAATCAAGATTTAAAAAACTGATATAAGTAACTACTTCACTTCAATTACCTATATTATAAGTATTATATATATATATATATTAAGATATGCGGTCAGAGATCATAAAATTTATCTAAAAACTTAGATACCCTATAATTTTCCTGTAAAAGTAAATGGATACATACAAAACAAAGTTTACATATCGAGTAAAAAAAAAAAAAAAAGGAACCATTTTTTTAAAGCACCCGTTTCTGGTATCTTTAACTGACCTTCACCTACCTAATCAGTATGACTGTCAAATTTTCTGTAATAACCCCGCAATACATGAAAAAGGATATCTTAAAAAAGTTTTTTAAAGCAACTTTCAAGAAAGTCACTCGAACAGATTTTGAGATACTAACTCTCACCAAATCTTAGAAATCTCAATTGTTGACTGGAAAACAACTATTACACATGAAAGAATATCGAAAACGAGGTTAATCTGACGAGTTTGAAAGAAACCCATACTGCCGTTTTTAAAGAAACGCACTAGCGAGACCTCATGTGTTGCCTATCAAATTTCCTGAACAAACCAACTAAAGCATCCGAAAGAACACCTAAGAGGGTGCTTATATAGCAACTTTGAAGAAAATCGTTAGAGCTGTTTTTGAGATTCAGACTCACAACCCCTCTTCCGGTTTCCATATTTTCACCAAAATTTGGAAATTTCATATGTACACCAGACCTGTTATTAATGCTGAAGTTTTATCGTTCTATAGTTATTAGTTTCGAAGATATAAGAAAGTCAGAAGATTTCTCTAACACACATATATACAGGACATCTAACCGGGTGTTTATGTAGCAACATTGAAGAAAATCGTTAGAGTAGTTTTTGAGAAATGGACTCACAGTCTTTTTATACACTATTTTTGTATTTTCACAAAAATTTGGAAATTTAATATATATACCAGACCTGTCTCAAATTCTGAAATTTAGTCGTTCTATATTTATTAGTTTCGGTTATATGATAAAGGTCAAAAGGTCCCCCCCCCAGACATACATACACACTGACAATTTTACCCCGCCCTCAACCCCCCCCCCACCCCCCACCCCCCAAAAAAAAAAAAAAAATAGGAGATTTAGGAAACTTTAAAACATATAAATCAGGTAAAAACACGATATCGAGTTTTTTGATCGAGTACATATACTCTCTTTACCTGCAGTAGTTGGGTAATGAAAATAATGAAATAATACACATTGCATGGAAAAAATAGAAAAAATACATAGCGCAAATGCAGCTAGAAACAAGGTGAAAAATACATGTTTGATAATAAAACCGAAGACTTTGTGCGCTTGCACATATGAAGGCCATATAAATTCTCAGTTTCAAATTATATAAAAAATGTTCGAATTTCACTTAACCAAGCAAGAAAAGCCGATTACCACCTCATTTTTATGCAATTACAACTTGCCAGCAATAATTCGTCTATTGGCCTTATTAACTGTGGCCACAACGTGGCAAACATAGAGTTAGCCTTGTCCTAAAAGCATTCAGAAGGCCACCTATAAATATGCCAATCCCGGCCCATCAGTCTTTTTACTGTCGAGTTCCATCATTGTTGGCAGCCATAAACGGGCCACTACTTTACCTACAAGTGGCAACCTGCAACTGGTGGCAAGTGAAGGCTGCCAACAGTAGGCCAACACTAGCCCATCAGTATGGGTTTTACTGGGTAATCGTACTGCGTCTGCAGCTGAAATTCGAGCTGCAGTTGGCACCACAGTGACACAACGAACTGTTACAAATCGGTTACTTCAAGGACCGCTCCGAGCCAGACGCCCTGTAGCGTGCATTCCACTGACTCCAAACCACTGCCGTTTGCGACGTGAGTGGTGTCGAGCTAGAGCTCATTGGAGGACGGAGTGGAGATCTGTTGTGTTTTCTGATGAAAGCCGGTTCTGCCTTGGTCGCAGTGATAGCCGTGTGTTGGTTAGAAGGAGGCCAGGTGAACGCCTGCAAGCGACCTGTCTGCGGCCTAGACACACAGGGCCTACTCCTGGAGTTATGGTTTGGGGAGGAATTTCGTATGACAGCAGGAGCACTCTCGTGGTTATCCCACGCACCCTGACTGCAAATTTATACATCAGTCTAGTGATACAACCTGTTGTGCTGCCATTCATGAACAGCATTCAAGGAGGTGTTTTCTAACAGGATAACGTTCGCCCTCATACCGCTGTTGTAACCCAACATGCTCTACAGAGTGTCGACATGTTGCCTTGGCCTGCTAGATCACCAGATATTCTCCAATCGAGCACGTATGGGACATCATTGGACGACAACTCCAGCGTCATCCACAACCAGCATTAACCGTCCCTGCATTGACCGCCCAAGTGCAACAGGCATGGAACTTCATCCCACAAACTGATATCCGACACATGTGCGACACAATGCATGCACGTTTGCATGCTTGCATTCAAAATTCTGGCGGTTACACCGGTTACTAATGTACCAACATTTCACATTTGAAATGGCTCTTCTCGCCAATGGCTCTACCTGTGATCTTGAAGCTTTAATCAATTAAATATGTTACCTAGACAAATGTATTGCTGAAATTTCATTATTGTACAATATTTTTTCTTGGTGTTGGGATTTTTTTTCCATCAGTGTATTTGCGTGAAAAGCATAGATTTTGGTGAGTCTAGCACTTAGTTTTTTTTTTTTTTTTTTTTTTTTTACAGGGACACAAAGAAAAATTCTTTATCATTATGGCCTAAGGGACCAAATTTTAAAATGTGCGATAACGTCTAAATACCTCATTCGATTGAACAAAAAAATTATACACATATTATACGTCACAGTTTCACGATCTGTATAGGTTTTGGGGAATCTAGCACTTCTAGTTGTTTTACAGACACACAACAAATAATTCTGTATCATTATGGCCTATGGGGGTGAAATTATTTAAAGTGCGATATCATCTAAATGCCCTAACCGTTTCAGTGGAAAATTTATATACGAGTTATAGGTCACCATCACACAAACGGTATAGATTTTGGTGATTCTAGCATTTAACGAGTTTTACAGGGACACAAATAAAAATTGTTCATCATTAAGACCTATAGGTTCAAATTATTTAAAGTGCGACAGCGACTAAACGCCTTATTCAAATGAACTGAAAATTTATATACATGTTATACGTCTCAATCACATGAACTTTAGAGAATCTAGCACTTATGGTTCTTTTTACAGGGACAAAATGCAAATTTCTTTATCATTGGGGCATATAGGGTCAAACTTTAAAGTGCGATAGCGTCTAAATGCCTTATCCGGTGAAGCTGAAAATTTATATAAATATTAGAAGTCACTGTTCCATTAACTGTAAGTATTTTGGTGAATATAGCCTTTGTAGGTTTTTACAGGGACACAACGAAATATTTTTTATCATTATGATCTACGTGATCTGTAAAATAGCGTTAAATTAAACATCGTGTACTATATAAAAAAAAAAAATACTCAAACACCCTATTATAATTTTCGCTTTTGTTTATTTAACAACGCCTCTTACTTTACTTAATCTACAAAACCGTTAATTACTCAATGTTCGGAAAGTCGAGTGGAGTCACTCCAGATTTTTTTTTCTGTATCAAGTCCATAAAGATGATAATTATCTTGCAGGTATTAATAAAATTATCACATGTTTTTTATAGTCTTTAAAAATTATAAACTTTTTCTTTTCTTTTCCATTTTTTTTCTGTTACTTAATGAAATGAATGATGTAAAAATAACATTGAATGAATCAGTCACAAATTTTTAACACCACTAATATCAAGATCAAACTCTGACATAAATTGACAATGATAGATTAAATATTTTTCTGAAGCTTAATTTTTTTACTTTTATAAATTCCGAAACTTTAAAGCCATATCAATATAAACATGTTTTAGGACTGAGATGTTAACTAAATTCTGCATTATATGAAGGGAAAAGAAAAAAAAAGGCATTGCACATTCTATTGGGTAATCTTCTTCTCTAGCTCTACTAATCTAATTATAAATAATTGAAACAATTTGATATTAAACAGCTGTTTCTCTCTTTACACGTTTCCTTAAACAGCTTATAGTTTTTTTTTTTTTTTTTTTTTTTTTTTACAGGTACACAAAGAACTAGTATGTTGTGACCATCACAAGACTTTCTTCTATATTTTCCTATACAAATTCACTCAGTAACAATATTAAAAAAAAAAAAAAAAAAAAAAAAAAAAGATTTTTTTTTTTTTTTTTTTCGTTAAAAGAAAAAAAAAACTAGTATGTTGTGGCCACCACAAGACTTTCTTCTATATTTTCCTATATACATATTCAATCAGTAACAATATTTAACAAGTCCTTCCGGCTTATTCGGAAGGGTAGGTTGATTTCTTTTTCCTTATCAAGTAGCCGTCATTTTGTTTCAAAATGGCGGCTACAAATTATTAATGCAATTGATAGAAATATTGATGTAGGCTATGCCCATATGGAGTTTTTAAGCAAATCGGTTCATAAATACCTTTTTATGTGAATTTAAAATTTTCAAGTGACCGGCGCTTGGAAACAAAATGGTGAGTTAAGTTGACAAATATATGAAGTGTATTTGTGAGATAAGTCTAATCGTCTACTGTACACATATAATTCGAATTAATTCAAAATCTCAAAAGTCATCGTGTTGAAAAATTAAGTGGCCGGCACTTCGATCAAAATGGCAGAGAAAGTTGCTCATCTAAGATATCGTTGCAAATTTCAAAATATTTTTTTTTTTTTAGAAAGTCTTTCAAAGAGGCTTAGTAAGTTGATAAAATGTTAGTTTTCTGCATTTCTAGTTTGTTTTAGCATTAAAATAGCCTAATTTTTCTTTAAAAACGCATTAAAAAGATCCAGTAACGCAGGTAATGGATTTGGCGCCAAATTTGGCGACTTTTCCCCTATGGCGAATTTTTTGGCGACTTTTGGCGAGAAAATACTTATTATCGATATACCAAAGTTGGACGCAATAACGTGATTGGTTCACGAGTTACGTGATATTTCTAGATTTTTGTTGTTTGAATGATAAATCCATTTTTCAACTTTGATTTGTATAGATAAAGTATTTCTAAAGTTACCGTGATAACAAATTTTCAAGTGGCCGCAGTTGGAAACAATACAGCGGACCAAGTTGCCCAGCAAACATATCTAAGATATTTGAAGCAATAGATTCACTGTCCAATTATGGTTTAAATCAGTGCCGTGTTTCAAAAATTACTTTTATGGCAAATTTTCAAGTGGCAGTCAAAGTGGTTTCAACTTGGAAACAAAATGGCAAAACAATTTGCCCAGCGAAATCATCCAGTATACTTGTATAAGTTCCTTATCCAGATCTAGTTCAAATTAAATCAGTGTTTCTAAAATTATCGTCATAAGAAATTTTCAGGTGGCACCACTTGGAAAAAAAAGCGGAGTGAGATGCCCAGCGAACTTCTCTGAGATATTTGAAGGATAAATCCACTACCCAAATTTGATGCAAATTGATTCTGTATTACTAAAGTTACCATAATGACAAATTTTCAAGTGGCCGCCACTTGGAAATAAAATTGCGGATGAAGTCACCAAGTGAACTTATCCTAGATATTTGAACCATAAGTTCACTATCCAACTTTTATTTGAATCAGTTTAGTATTTTAAAAAGTATCGTGATGGCATATTTTCAAGTGGCAGTGTGGTTTCAAGTGGCTGGAACTTAGAAACAAGATGTCGGGACAAGTTGCCCAGTGAAAACATTCTAGATAATTATATCATAATATCACTGTCCAAATTTGGTTCGATTTGGAGTATTATTTCAGAAGTTATCGTGATTTTAAATTTTCAAGTGGGATCCTGATTTCAAGTGGTCCAGCTTAACTTAAGATATCTGCCACTTTATTAAAAATGGCGGATATATACTAATAAACTTCACTGAGATCCTTATATGGTCTGTATTTACATCAAAATTCAAACAATTTTGGAATATGTTTTTTACAATTTGAATTTGAAATTTTCAAGTGGTCTCCACTTGAAAACAAAATGCCGAAGCAACTTGGTTCAAACTCATCTAAGATATTTATAAGATAAGTTAAGACACTGTTCAAATTTGGATCCATTTGGAGTATTATTTCGGAAGTTATCATGGTTTCAAATGTTCAAGTGGTAACCTGATTTCAAGTGGTTCCGCTTAACTTAAGATATCCGCCACTTTATTAAAAATGACGGATAAATTTCATTAATAAACTTCATTGAGACCCTGAAGTGGTCTATATTTACATCAAATTTCAAACAAATTCGGAATACGCTTTTTACAATTTGAATTTAAAATTTTCAAGTGGTCTCCACTTGAAAACAAAATGGCGGAGCAACTTGTTTAACAAATTTATCTAAGTTATTTATAAGATAAGTTAAGACACTGTTCAAATTTGGATCCATTTGGAGTATTATTTCGGAAGTTATCATGGCTTTAAATGTTCAAGTGGTACCCTGATTTCAAGTGGTCCCGCTTAACTTAAGATATCCGCCACTTTATTAAAAATGACGGATAAATTTCATTAATAAACTTCATTGAGACCCTTATGTGTTCTATATTTACATCAAATTTCAAACAAATTCGGAATATGCTTTTTACAATTTGAATTTGAAATTTTCAAGTGGTCTCCACTTGAACACAAAATGGCCGAGCAACTTGGTTAATAAACTCATCTAAGATATTTATAAGATGTGTTAAGACACTGTTTAAATTTGGTTCGATTTGGAGTAATATTTCGGAAGTTGTAGTGATTTTAAATTTTCAAGTGGTAGCCTGATTTCAAGTGGTCCCGATCAACCTAAAATATCTTCCACTTTATTGAAAATGGCGGATAAACTTCATTAATAAACTTCATTGAGACCCTTATGTGGCCTGTATTTACAACAAAATTCAAGCAAATCTTGCTTTAAATAAGCTTTTTACAATGCCGGTTTGAAATTTTCAAGTGGCTGCCACTTGAAAACAAAAAGTCGGAGCAACTTGGTTAACGAACTCGTCCAAGATATTTATAAGATCAGTTCACTGTCGAAATTTGGTTCTATTTCGAGTATTATTTCGGGAGTTATCGTGATGACAAAATTTTCATTATAGATAGATAGATAGATAGATAGATATATAGATAAACGAAGTGATTGCAATAGGTCGATTTCTAAAGAAATCAACCTAAAAAAAAAAAAAAACAAGAAAGAAAAATCATGCAGTACGCATTGATTAGTAACACTTTCCAACTGTACGTAATTGTTGTATCGAATAACTTTTATTATTCTTTGCCTACGTTATCACACAACAGACAGAAGGACTGAAAAATATACAGATAGACTAATTGATTTTAAAATTGCTCTTAGGCATTTTGAAAAGGGTTAAAAAGGCTTAACGCAAAAAAAAAAAAAAAAAAAAAAAAAAAAAAAAAATGCAGCCATTAGATTATAATTACAGCTTTTGATCTCTCTGAATATTTTAGTGTAGCCCTGTAAATCAGAAAGTTAATCATATCATATTCTATACAAAAGATTATTTTAGAGTATTAACAATAAATGTTAATATTTTTATGATTTTTACAGTAGAAAGACTTTTAAATATAATTTTCAAAAAATTCTGCCCTAAAGCGTAATGCATTGGCATTTTTTTTTTTTTTTTTTTTTTTTTTTTTTTTTGTCCCTGTAAACAAACTAGTTGTACAGGACCTATTAATGTTATTCTAAATGGAGAAAATTCTATAGGAATAATGTTTATAAAAACAACACTCATAGAACACGATGCTTTTGAATGCTTTTCAGTGTCCCTGTACACAAACCAGAAGAGATATTCACTCCATTTTCAATATGGAACATCCGATAGTGAACTTCAATAAAATATATCAGTTTCGAGAAATTCCATAGATAATTAATGGAGTTGGAGCGCGGGCTTACAGACAGACAGACAGATGGACAGGTACACAAACTGAAATCATATTCACACTTAAAAATGTTAGAAAGTGTTAAAAACATTCCATGTAAACGAAAGTAATATTTTAGCAATTTTTTATTAATAGCTCTTAATATAAATGGATATTATTCTGTCACCCTGTAAATCTAATGCTAATTATGCTATATTCTATGCAAAGCATTTTTTTTTTTTTTTTGTGCAGATAAATAACATAATTCAATTTCCTAAAGCTTCGTGGAAAGTAATTAAAATTTGATTTATAGAAATACCTCTCATAGAACGCAATGTTTTGGAATACTTTTGAGTGTCCCTGTATATAAATCGGTGGTGATATTTCCTCCATTTTATACAGGAAACATCCAGTAGGGATTTGGAATAATATATTTCAATTTCATTAAGATATGTCTACAGTAAAGGTATGAAAATATGGTTTATAGAAATAGCTCTCATAGAACACAATGCTTTGAAATACTTTCGGGTGTTCCTGTACACAAACCAGTAGAGGTATAAATTCCATTTTCAATAGGGAACATCCGATAGTGAACTTGAATAACATATATCAGTTTTAAGAAAGTCCATAAATATTTACGGGAGTTATAGATCGGACAGGCAGACGGACGGACGGACGGACAGGCAGATACACAAAACTGAAATCATATTCACACTTAAAAAATGCTAGAAAGTGTTAAAAACGCTTAACGTAAACGAAAGTACAATTCTAGCAATTTTTTATTAATACCTCTTAATATAACTGGATATTTTTGTGCCACCCTGTAAATCTAATGCTAATCATGCTACATTCTATGCAAAGAATTCTTTTGTGCATGTAAATAACATATTTCAATTTCTTAAAACTTCGTGGATAGTAAAGTTATTAAAGTTTGATTTATAGAAATATCTCTCCTAGAACGCAATGCTTTGGAATACTTTTGAGTGTCTCTGTACATGAACCGATGTTGGTATTTCCTCCATTTGATAGAGGAAACATCCAATAGTGAACTTGAATAACATATTTTAATTTCATTAAGATATGTCTACAGTAAAGGTATGAAAATATGGTTTATAGAAATACCTCTCATAGAACACAATGCTTTGGAATACTTTCGGGTGTCCCTGTACACAAACCAGTAGAGGTATAGACTCCATTTTCAATAGAGAACGTCCGATAGTGAACTTGAATAATATATTTCAATTTCATTAAGATATGTCTAGAGTAAAGGTATGAAAATATTATTTATAGAAATACCTCTCATAGAACACAATGCTTTGAAATACTTTCGGGTGTCCCTGTACACAAACCAGTAGAGGTATAAACTACATTTTCTATAGGGAACGTCCGACAGTGAACTTGAATAACATATTTCAATTTCATTAAGATATATCTACAATAAAGATATGAAAATATGGTTTATAGAAATACCTCTCATAGAACACAATGCTTTGGAATACTTTCGGGTATCCCTGTACACAAACCAGTAGAGGTATAGACTCCATTTTCAATAGGGATCGTCCGATAGTGAACTTGAGTAACATATATCAGTTTCAAGAAATTCCATAAATATTAACGGTAGTTAGAGCGCGGACAGACAGACAGACAGACAGACAGACGGACAGACAGACAGACAGACAGACAAACCGAAGTCATAAAAACTTTTCAACCTTGTTGGAAAGTGTTAAAAAATGACGATTGTTTTCTATTTTTTTTTTTTTTTTTGTTGTTGTTAAAAGTAATACATATTATACAACCAGTAACAATATTTAAAAAAAATAAAAAAACGATTTTTTTCTAAGTCTTTTTTTTTTTTTTTTTTTTTTTTTTTTGTTAAAAGTAAAACAAATTGATAACTTTGTTTTAAATTATCACAGATTTATAGTTCAACCATTCGTTTTAAAGGTATTGACGAGATCTTTCGAAAGATACCCATCTTGAAAATTTACCCCCCCCAGGGGGGGAACCGGTGCCCCCACATGCACAAAATTTTTTTCGTAGTTAACTACTACTATTATCAATAATTCATATTAATTTTACAATCACAAGTTTAAAATAACGCTCATTATGTACATTTATACGAAATTTTGTCCTATGCTGCCATGTTAAAAGTTTACATAAAATGCGATCACAGCGCCATCTGCTGGGTGATTGATCCCAAAATCTAATCAGACCCTTTCCATGTCAGGGACCAAATATACACCAAGTTTGGTTCAATTTCATTCATCGGTTCGTGAGATACGGTGAAACATAAGAAATTTTGCGATCACAGCGCCACCTGCTGGACGATTGATCCCCAAATCTAATCAGCTCCATGCCCCGTCAGGTTCCAGCTATATACCAAGTTTGGTTGAATTTCATTCATTGGTTCGTGAGATACGGTGAAAAATACGAAAATTTGTCCTATACTGCCATGTTAAAAATTTACATAAAATGCGATCACAGCGCCACCTGATGGGCTATTGATCCCCAAATCTAATCAGCACAATGCCCCGCCAGGGTCCAACTATATACCAAGTTTGGTTGAATTTCATTCATTGGTTCGTGAGATACGGTGAAAACACTAAACCACAGACACACAGACAGACACTTTTTAAAAACTATCAATTCGTGGTCAGGACATCCCAAAACGTGTAGATCCGTCAAAAAACGGCGGTCGAAAATTTTCGCGAATCCAATACTTTCTCTATATTACATATAGAAGAAAGTAAAAATCGATAACTTTAGTTTAAATTATCACAGATTTATAGTTCAACCATTCGTTTTAAAGGTATTGACCAGACCTTTCGAAAGATACCCATCTTGAAAATTTACCCCCCACTGGGGGGTTACTTCCTCCCCAGGGGGCGAAGCGATGCCCCCACATGCACAGAATTTCTTTCCTAGTTAACTACTACTATTATCAATAATTCATATTAATTTTACAATCACAAGTTTAAAACTAGTATGCTGTGGCCACCACAAGACTTTCTTCTATATTTTCCTATAAAAATTCACGCAGTAACAATATTTAAAAAAAAAAAAAAAAAAAAAAAAAAAACGATTTTTTTTCAAAGTTTTTTTTCGTTAAAAAAAAAATCGATAACTTTGTTTTAAATTATCACATATTTATAGTTCAACCATTCGTTTTAAAGATATTGACGAGACCTTTCGAAAGATACCCATCTTGAAAATTTACCCCCCCCGGCGGGTACTTTCCCTTGGGTGGGGGGGGGGGGAAGTGATGACCGAGATTTTTTTCCTAAATAACTACTACTATTATCAATAATTCATATTAATTTCACAATCACAGGTTAAGAATAACTTCCATTATGTACATTTATACGAAATTTTGTCCTATACTGCCATGTTAAAAATTTAGAAAAAATACGATCACAGCACCACCTGTTGAGTGATTGATCCCCAAATCTAATCAGCCCCAGTTTATGTCAGGGGCCAACTAAATACCAAGTCTGGTTAAATTTCGTTAAAAAAAAAAAAAAAAAAAAAAAAAAAAAAACGATTTTTTTTCTAAGTTACTTTTTGTTAAAAGTAAAAAAAATCAATAACTTTGTTTTAAATTATCACAGATTTATAGTTCAACCATTCGTTTTAAAGGTATTGACGAGACCTTTCGAAAGATACCCATCTTGAAAATTTACTCCCCTCGAGGGGGGACTTCCCCCCCAGGGGGTTCACGAGGCTCCTACGCATACAAAATTTTCTCCCCAGTTGACTACCTCTATTATAAATAATTCTTGTAAATTTCATAATGATTACTAAAAAATAATTCTCTTTATGCACATTTATACAAAATTTTGTCCTATATCACCATGTTAAAAATTTAGAAAAAGCGGGATGGCAACGCAACCTGTAAGACAATTTTTACCAAAAATTGATAGGCACTAATTTATGTCAAGGTGCAACTACATACTAATTTGTATGAAATTCTGTGCAGTAGTTCCTGAGATACAGTTGCCACAAAATTTTGTCACACACACACACAGACAGACTGACAGACAGACAGACAGACAGACAGACATTTTCTAAAAAGGGTCAAATCGTGTTCTACAGCTCTCAAAACGTGTAAATCCATCAAAAACCCGAGGTCGAAAATTTTTACGAATCCAATACTTTCTCTATATTACATATAGAAGAAAGTAATAACTCTCATTATGCACATTTATACGAAATTTTGTCCTACACTGCCATGTTAAAAGTTTAGAAAAAATACGATCACAACGCCACCTGTTCAGAGATTGTTCCCCAAATCTAATCAGCACCAGTTTATATCATGGTGCAACTAAGTACCAAGTTTGGTTAAATTTCATTCATAGGTTCGTGAGATACAGCGTCCACAAAAAACGTGATACACACAGACAGACATTTTCTAAAAACTATCAATTCGTGTTCAGGACATCCCAAAATGTGTAAATCCATCAAAAAACGGAGGTCGAAAATTTTCACGAATCCAATACTTTCTCTATATTACATATAGAAGAAAGTAAAAAAATTCTTTATTACTATGGTCTATGGGCCCCAAATTTTTAGTATCTAAATGCCTTATTCGTTTGAGAGGAAAATTTATACACATGTTATGAATCACCGTCACACAAACTGTATACATTTTGGTGAATCTAGCGTTTAAAGATTTTTTTGTTTTGTTTTGTTTTAACAGGGACACAAAGAATAACTCTTTATGATTATGTCTGTATAGGCCAACATTTTTAAATTGCGATAGCGTCTAAACGCTTTTTTTCAATTGAGTTGAAAATATACACACATGCTACAGGGTATTGTTGTACGAAGTGCATAAATTTTGGGGAATCTAGCACGTACGCTTTTTTTACAGGGATATAACGAAATTTTTTTATCATTATGGCCTACGGGCTGAAATTATTCGAAGTGTGATAGCGTCTAAATTCCTCATCAGAATGAGCTGAAAATTTATATACGTGTTAAAGGTCACCGTTGCTTGAACTGTATAGATCTTGGAGAATCTTGCCTTTTTACAGGGACGCAACATTTTTTTTTATTTATTTATTTATTTTTTATCATTATGGTCTATGGGCTGAAATCATTAGCGTCTAAATGCCTTATCCGATTGAATTGAAAATTTATATACGTACTGCAGGTCACCGTCGCATGATGCATAAAGATTCTGGAGAATCTAACATTTATAGGTTATTACAGGGACACAAATAATTTTTTTTTTATCATTCTGTCCTATGGGTTCAAATCATTTAAAGCGCGATTGCGTCCGAACTACTTGTTTGAATGAACTGAAAATTCATATACATGTTATCGGTCACAGTCGCAGACACTATATAGATTTTCATGGATCTAATTCTTACAGTTTTTTTACAGGGTCACAAAGAAAAATATTTTATCATTGTGGTTTATGGGCTCAAATTATTTAAAATGAGATAGTGTCTAAATACAGCAGGTAACAAAAGTGTCGAACACTAGCAAAAATTCCTATAAAAAAGGTACGCTAAATACAGTTTTGCTAAATAAATCCTTGTCGAATACTGTTCTTAGACTGACTGAGAGTGTGATTCGACAAGGATTTATTTAATAAAACAGTATTATGTACACTTTTTTTATATAGGAATTTTTGCTAGTGTTCGGACACTTTTGTTACCGACTGTACCTCCACTGATTAATCGGAAAATTTATATGCATATTATAGGGAAACATCATACGGACATTATAGATTTTTGTGAGTGTAATACTTATACATTTTTACAATGACACAAGGAAAATTTATCATAATGATCTATGGGCTCAAATTATATTTGAAGCGCAATAGGCTTCAACTAAACAACACACTAAATGAAGGAAAGTACTCATACATCCTTTTATGATTTTCTCTTCTGCATATTTAACGATTTCACTTACTCTAATTTACTTATACAATCGTTAATTAGTTATTGTTCGGAAATTCGAGTGGAGTCACTTCAGAATTTTTACTTACCGAACGCTATTGTGAGAAAAATATTGTAATCATACCAAAAATCCCAGTTTGAGATGCTGGTGTTTCTACACGATTTGAGGTACCCTGAATTCATATTTACTATTTTTACGATAATGTATGCGTGTGTGTGTTGTGAGTGAACAAGATAGATTCTAAACGCTTTGTTCAAATGAGCTGAAATTTGGTACGTATGTTATAGGCCCCCATAGCACGAGCCCTATTGATTTTGATGAATCTCGCACTTATAGTTTTTTTTTTTTTTTTTTTTTTTACAGGGACACAAAGAAGAATTCTTTATTATTATGGTCTATGTGCTAAAATTTTGTAAAGTGCAATAGTGTCTAAACGCCTTATTCGTTTGAGATGAAAATTTATACAAATGTTATAAGTCACCGTCACACGAACTGTATAAATTTTGGTGAATCTAAAGCTCCTAGATTTTTACTTTCTTCTATATGTAATATAGAGAAAGTATTGGATTCGTAAAAATTTTCGACCTCGGGTTTTTGATGGATTTACACGTTTTGAGAGCTGTAGAACACGATTTGACCCTTTTTAGAAAATGTCTGTCTGTCTGTCTGTCTGTCTGTCTGTGTGTGTGTGTGTGTGACAAAATTTTGTGGCAACTGTATCTCAAGAACTACTGCACAGAATTTCATACAAATTGGTATGTAGTTAGACCATGACATAAATTAGTGCCTATCAACTTTTGGTAAAAATTGTCTTACAGGTTGCGTTGCCATCCCGCTTTTTCTAAATTTTTAACTTGGTGATATAGGACAAAATTTTGTATAAATGTGCATAAAGAGAATTATTTTTTAGTAATCACTATGAAATTTACAAGAATTATTTATAATAAAGATAGTCAACTGGGAAAAAAATTTGTATGCGTAGGAGCCTCGCCACACCCCCTGGGGGGGAAGTCCCCCCGTGAGGGGAGTAAATTTTCAAGATGGGTATCTTTCGAAAGGTCTCGTCAATACCTTTAAAACGAATGGTTGAACTATAAATCTGTGATAATTTAAAACAAAGTTATCGATTTTTTTTACTTTTAACAAAAAAAAAAAAAAAAAAAAAAACCTTAGAAAAAAATCGTTTTTTTTTTTTTTTTTAAACTAAATTTAACCAGACTTGGTATTTAGTTGGCCCCTGGCATAAACTGAGGCTGATTAGATTTGGGGATCAATCGTTCAACAGGTGGCGCTGTGATCGTATTTTTTCTAAATTTTTAACATGGCAGTATAGGAAAAAATTTCGTATAAATGTACATAATGAGAGTTATTCTTAACCTGTGATTGTGAAATTAATATGAATTATTGATAATAGTAGTAGTTAATTAGGAAAAAAAATTGGGGCATCGCTTCCCCCCCCCCTAGGGGGAACTACCCCCCTCCCAGTGGGGGGTGTAAATTTTCAAGGTCGGTATCTTTCGAAAGGTCTCGTCAATACCTTTAAAACGAATGGTTGAACTATAAATATGTGGTAATTTAAAACAAAGTTATCGATTTTTTTTACTTTTAAGAAAAAAAAAATCTTTGAAAAAAATCGTATACATATATATATATATATATATATATTAAATATTGTTACTGCGTGAATTTGTATAGGAAAACATAGAAGAAAGTCTTGTGGTGGCCACAACATACTAGTTTTACAGGGACACAAAGAGTAAAAGAATTACTGTCTATATGAGCCAAAATGTTTCAAACTGAGGCAGCATCTAAATGCTTTTGTCAATTAAGTTGGAAATTTACACACATGCTGTAGGCCATTGTTGCACGGAGTGCATAAATTTTGGTGAATCTAGTAGGTATATTTTTTTTTTTACAGGAATACAACGAAATGCTCTTTATTATTATGGCATACGGCCTGAAATTATTCGAAGTTTTCAGACATTTATTATTATTATTATTTTTTTTTTAAATAGCGCAATGAAAGTTTCTACGCAGGCATCTTTAAACATCAGTAAAAGCTTAATAATAAATAAAAAATAATAATCTGGCCTGGCACACACAGGGTCTTTCCTTACCATGAAGTTGAGTAATATAAAGACAGATTACCAATTAAGGGATAGGACAATAGATGGAGTAGACTCCCGTAGAATGCAGGGAGATGTTATACGAGACTTACCTCAACAGACTTCTTTAGGAAAGTTCGGTCTAATCCAAAAAAAGTTTTACTGTTTATGTTTTGTGATTTTTATTATTTTCCATTTAATGTTTCGATGTTTACAATATGAATTAACTCTTTAAAAAATACCTAACGCATTACATAGATATTTTTGAGATTTTTCGAGATTTTGATCACATTCCAAAATAATAGTAAACTCTGCCGTCTGGCTTCCTCTCAAACAATGTTTTAAAAAATCTGGAGTGACTCCACTCGACTTTCCGAACATTGAGTAATTAACAGTTTTGTAGATAAAGTAAAGAAAGAGGAGTTGTTAAACAAACAAAAGAGAGAAAAACATAACAGAGTGTTTGAGTGTTTTTCTCCATATATTACACGATGTTTTATTGAACGCTACTGAACTTTGAGCCCAAAAGATCATAATGATAAAGAATTTTTCGTTATATCCCTGTAAAAACCTATAAATGCTAGATTCACCAAAATGCTGGTAGTTAGTGCAACAATTATTTATAGTATTCATATAAATTTTCAGCTCAATTGAATAAGGCGTTTAGATGCTATCGCACTTTTAACTAGTATGTTGTGGCCACCACATGACTTTCTTCTATATTTTCCTATACAAATTCACTCAATAAAAATAATTTATTAAAATTATTATTTAAAAAAATTATCTTCCATGATAATGCAGATGATTTCCATATTAGAGAAGTAGTATAACACTAAATATCCAAAAAAAGTCAATATTACATTAAAAAAAACGATAACTTCATTTTAAATTATCGCAGATCTATGGTTCAACCATTCGTATTAAAGGTACTGGCAAGCTCTTTTGAAACATACCCATCAGGAAAATTTACTCCCCTCGAGGGGGGAATTACCCCTCCAAGGGGGGGGGGAGGCGAGGCTCCTACACATACAAAAAAATTTTCCCAATTGACTATCTCTATTATAAATAATTCTAGTAAATTTCATAATGATTATTAAAAAATAATTCTCTTTATGCACATTTATACAAAATTTTGTACTATACCACAACGTTAAAAATTTAGAAAAATCGGGATGGCAACGCAACCTGTAATATAACCTGTAAGTGCTAAATTCACCAAAATCTATACAGTTCGTGCAACTGTGACCTATAACATGTGTACAAATTTTTTGTTCAGATTAAATAAGCTTTTAGACGCTATCGCAGTTTAAAAATTTGGCCCCATAGGTCATAATGATGAAGAATTTTTCTTTGTGCCACTGTAAAGAAACTGTAAGTGCCAGATTCTGCAAACTCTATACAGATTGAGTAACTGTGACCTATAATATGTGTATAATTTTTTTGCTCAATTGAATGCTATCGCACTTTTAAGATTTTGGTCCCATAGACCATAATGATAAAGAATTTTTCTTTGTGTCCCTGTAAAAAAACTATAAGTGCTAGATTCACCAAAATCTATAGGGTTCGTACTATGGTGACTTACAATTTACGCACCAACTTTCAGCTTATTCGAACAAAGCGTTTAGACGCTAGCGTGTTCACTCACAGACATACACACACATACATACACACATACACACATATATACACACATACACACACACATACATACATCATCGTAAAAATAGTGAAAACGGACTCAGGGGAGCTCGAAACGTATAGAAACATCAAAATCTCGAATTCGGATTTTTCACATGATTAGAATACTTTCCTCACTATAGTGTTCGGAAAGTAAAAAGATTTATGTGCATTTGTGTTTGACTCTTTTTATGATGCCGCATAAACAAACCACACATAAAAATTAATCTTGCTGAGGTAATTTGAAGCAAAGTTATGCTCGGAAACGGATTTCTTGCTCCCCCACCCCCAAGGGAGGAAAGGAGGAGACTCTCGCAAAATCCCGTTACAATGGGTATTGGACACACGAAAATAAGCCACACCACAAAAATTTGTGACCTCAGCTCACGTAGATTTCCCCGGACGAATATAGTACTAAAAAAAGGGAGGGGGGGGGGCTCGAATTTGCTTTCTCGTAACCCCCCCCCCCCCCCCTCCCCTGCAAATCGAATATCGCAAAAAAACGAAAAATAAGTTTTTGGAAATATCCTTAAAAAGACTCTTGGCGGTTTCCTAAATCTTTGTGCTATTATTGCTAGAGTTTTACTCGAAAATCCGTATTTTGTTAAATTTACCTCCGAAAATCGTTTTTAACCTCTCCCTTCCCCCTTAAAAATCCAAAATTCCAAAATCGCAGAAAATGTTTTTTTTTTTTTTTTAACTTGAGTCTAGTTACTTCCTCTGCAACTTCACCGTAAAGCAATTTTGAACCGAGTTATGCTTATAAAGGTATTTTTGCCTTCTGCCCCTCCCGGGGGGAACAGGGGAGGTATTTCACAAAACCAACGTGCTCACGAAAATTTGCGACTCTGTCTCCCATAGAATCGCCACGGCTGTGTTGAGTCAGTGATCAGTGGATCAGTGAGTTTACTCTTTTATATATATGGATTACAAAAAAGTAAATAGAGAGCACCCGATGCTTTTTTGCCCCATTAAAGTAAGTTATATGTATCAGTATTTTTATCAATATTTTATTCTTATTCGAAGCTAAGTTCAAGCACTAGGTTATATCGAGTTTGAATAAAAAATGTTTATAATTATTTATAAATTATTTTGCACTTTTTAGTTCCCATTGTAATAAAAGGGTGGTCTTTAGTTTTTTAAAGTATAATTTTATTTATGGAACAGCTTTAGTATCGAACCCCTTTGGCAAAATTTGATATTTGTCTTGAAGTAGATCAGACGTTCCTCGCTAAGCTCTTTAGTTACGTAATAGCAACAGCTATTTCAATTCATCGCAAAAATGGACAAAAATGTTTAAAGTCGGTAAGAGGTCCCATATTAACCCTTAACTACACGCGCTGATTTAAAAAATACACCATTTATAGTAAACAGAATATAAATGACTTCGGGATCCCTCTCCCCATGCCGCGTGCACATCTAACTTATCATTGAAGTATTTATTCGAAGATTTTTCATTAGTTTTTATAAAAGGTTTTGATAATTAAAACTTATGCAGTCGGCAGCAAAAGTATACGAGCACTAGCCAATAATTCTTATATCAAAAAAAGCCCACTTAATGCTATTTTGTTAAATAAATTCTTGACGAATCATGTTCTTAGACTGACTAGGAACATTGCTCGACAAGAATTTATTTAACAAAGCAGTATTATGTGTACTTTTTTTAGACAAGGCTTATTGCTAGTGCTCGGATACTTTTGCTGTCAACTGTAGCATACATATTTGTTTTTATTTAATTTATTTCCCCTAACAACGCACCTTCTCCGAAAGGCATCCTCAGGATGTCCTGTGAATAAAAGAGAAATCCTACAGACCTGCTCGAGATGTTCTGTGGACAAGTGTGTTGTTAGAGTTTATTTGATATTTTGGTAGTGTACAAAATACACCCCGCGAGTACTTGTGTTAAAATATTAAGTGCGCGCAGTTAAGGATTAAAGCTGTATTTTTGTAATTATTTATTAATTTATTCGAAATATTTTCTATTAACGACTTCAGAAAACGTTTCATCATAAATTCTTTATTTTACACCTTTGTTCCATTCCTTCATTGATTTCAACATTCTATAAACACTCCTTCAACCTGCGCAACGCCGGGCAGACCTGCTAGTTAATTATATACAAATTAAAGAGTAAAGAAGTATCTGCTAAATTTTGAGGCTCTCTTAGTTCGAGTGCCACTTCATTTTTATATATTCGGTTGAACAATCTTCAAACATTACAAGTCAATTTTAATTTTCGATCTCTGGACTGTTTTAATTTTAATGTACGGGAAAAATATTTTACATCTCTTTAGAAAAAAAAGAAGAAATTAAGTAGATGTAAAGAACGTGTTTTGTTCCTTTGAAAATAAAAAATTGACTAGAATAATTATTTTTCCCGAACATGTGTCTTAATTTTGTCTTATATCGAAGTGGCACTCTTAAACCCTTCCACCACGTTAAGGTGGAGCCTCGTCGGAAGGGCCCCCCACCCCCCGCAGCAGAGCTGACCTACTGGTATCCTCTCAAGCTTCAATGTCCGAAAAATGGGAAATAAATTAACTTCGGATTCAAAAATTCGAAAACTATGCTTAATAAATTGAAATGAAATCATTCGATTCCATTGAGACAAAAATAAATAAAAATTTAAATGAAAAATATTTTTCCATCCTAATTTATATTAAATTTTATGTGTTACTTTTAAAATGTAGCGATCTTTTGATTTAATTCTATACTTCAATAAATATATATATATGATCTTATGTATTTAGCCTAACTGCACCAACTCCCTCTTCCACTTTTCGTTTTCGTTTAAACTTTTTCGAAAAGACATTAATTTCAATTTTGCTATCTCTTTTCATAACGGGCCTATGCGATACATAAATATTCCTAAAATAAAATAAGTGTCTTAATTTAGGTAGTTAATAATAATTTAATTTAATGTGAAGCAAAGTTGATCATTAATAAATAAAAAAAAAAAAGAAAAGAAAATTAAATTAAATCAAAAGTTGCTTTCGCACTTACAGGTTCAAAACTTTAAGCAAAATTAAATCCAATTTCTGTTTTAAAAACTCCTTTAAGATGAACTAATTTCATTTTGTTTTATTTTGCCTTTAAATCGAAATTAGACGTTCAAAGAGTAAGCACTATTATAACAATGACTAAAAAGCATAAGATTTCACGCGAGTAATTTTATGTTATTATAGATTCAAAATAAGTACTAAAGTTATCATTTGATCAGCTTATTATTACTAAGCCAGCTCTGCTTTTTTCTACGCGCACGATGCTTTCAAAATAAGCATTATCATTTCTCCCATTATACAAAAACCCCTTTCGATTTCTCATAAATACACAAGAGCTATGAGGAATCGATTTAAAAAAAAAAAAAAAAGTGCTTACGTCATTTCTGCGGCCCTCGTGCGATAAAACGCCATTGATTGTTGCAAACGGTTAACAAATATTCATAATTTATAAATTGTACATACATTTCAGCATATATACTCGCACATACACGCATTCTGATATTAAATACATATACACATTTTAAAATAAAATCCTTGCGTCCTTTTAATGTACACACACACTTTAATAATTAAAAAAAAAAAAAATCACACAAAACATTTATTTTAATAATAACATTTACATATTATTTATTATTATTATTATTATTCTATCTTGGCGATTATCGATTATCGTGCTACCGGAGACCGCAAACTAACGTTAGGACAAAAAAAAAAAAAAAAAAAAAAACTATTAATTATTTTAGAAAGGAATGAGCCGCTAGCATTTTATTAACCTGAAGGAATGAAGACGCTGGATGTCCATGCAGAAGAAGCCAGGAGATGCCGCTGAAGAACCAGACAGAAAAAGAGCCTGATGAAGAAGAGAAATGGAGAAGCTGCCGTTCCTTGCCACAGTACTTGGAAGACATTTATCGGGAAGCCAGATGACCCTATTTATTTTGATGCTGCCGTGAAGGGAAAGGACAAAGAATCTGCCGTAATTTCTTTTATACTGGATATGCGAGCTGCTGACACTATTGGATGAAACCCATTTTGACAATAAACACAGAAGTCCGATGCAAACGCTGAAGAACACTTATTGCTGAGAGAAGCCACCCTTTCCAAATCATTCGAGAGCGAAAGATTAGTGCTGCCATTTTTCATTGTGTAATGTTGTTTGTGTTGTTTGTGTTGTTTGTGTTGTGTGTTATTATTTCTATTTTAAGACTATTATAAAACTATTGTATCTTTAGGATAATTTACCATTATATAAAAGTCCAAAAGAATAATTTTTTTCCATTAGGTTGTGCTTAAAACTACATAAAACTAAAAAATACAATTTAGATATATACAGAAAAAAGCTACTTAAATGCAATAAATCATAAACTTAAAAGTTACTTAATAAAATTTCACTTGAAAAGAGTAACTAACAAATCATAAGATATTATAGACTTAAAAAAGCAACGCATGGTGCTACGAAGCAGACAAAATAATTTTTCTGAAAACAAGGGGGGGGGGAGAGATACATGCAAGATTACTGTCAGCATTTCGATGAAACTGTTTAAACTGGTTTGGTAAAGAATCAAACTTGGCGATTTTTGAAATTTTGGCACCGAATAGTAGTACAGCCGTTTTTCGGCCTAGGTCAAGGACACAGCCTTTTCAAGCCTAGCAGCGTGTCAAATTACAAATTGTAAAATGTTTTTTTTTTTTTTTTTTTTTTAAAGAAGGAAAAAAAAAAGAAAGAAAAAAAGAAAAGAAATAGATTTATGATGGAATCCTTACTGACTTTTGACACTTGGCGTCAAAGTAACTCGAAAGTTTTTCGCCAAGGACTTTTATTTCCGCGACCGTGACAGCTATTTTAAACCTATGTACGCATTTAAAATATCAATAATTTATAAAAATAATTTATGAAATATTTAAGAAAAAATTAAATAAAAAACTATTACCAATAATCACATAAATTATTTTCTGGAAGAAGAAAAAAAAAAAAAAAAAAAAAGATGCAGTTTTAAAATTTATATCTTTACCTCTGCCTACAATGAAACTATAAATAAAATGTGAAATGTTACCGAGTTTGTTCCCTATATTAGAAAAGTATCCTATACAATATTACTGTAATTTTTTAATTTGTTGTAGTATATTATATAATTCAGTCCAAAATTATCATCATTTTGTACTTAAAGTAACTAGAAATATCTTTTCTTACACATATTCATATAGTATTTAATTTCGCGATTTTTCAAAAATGAATGCAAAGAATTTCTGCTAGAAATGTTTTCTCTATATATAAGAAATAGGAATTCAAACAGTATTTTATTACTCTGAACAATCAATAAAATAAAATATAATAATTATTGTATTAAGACACCTTCTAACGAATAAGGAGAATTATTATTTTGCATTTTGACTGAGTTATGAAGGCTCAGTAGTTCCAACGACAATCAATTACAATTCTTTCTGACAGAAACCTGTACAAGTATCTCTTTTTGAAATTTTAACATCCGCGTAATTATGCATTTGAAATAGTAATTCCGAAATTAAATTGTAAAAAATAAAACTCATTAGAAAACAAATTTTAGAAGGGGGGGGGGCGATTGTTTATAATTTAAAAATCTGCCTCGTAGCAGCAGCACACGAATGCTAACCACCTTTGCCACCATTTAATTTTAGCTGGTGGCCAGGGAGGAGGAGTCGGTGCAGGACTAATTATAATTTCTTGCACCAACTCCTCCGCCCAAGTTACCTGTTTAGGTGCTCCACTTTCCATAGCATCCACAGAATGGCCACGTCCGTCACTGAAGCTGTCCATCTTCTTCTTGCGAGAACCTGCAAAGAAAGATTCAAAAGACAAAATACGCCTTACCACCATTTTCAGCACCAATTTCAGCTAAATAATAACCTGAGAAAGAAAAAAGAGAGAAATGAATCAAAATTTCAAAGTTATTAATTAATTTAAATTGTTGTTGCCAACAATGGTAATAGAAATAATTTAATATAATTACATTAAAGCATTGTTTTTTTTTAGTGCTAGAGGTCTATTTCAGTCGGTACAGTTGTCGAATTTTTATAGGTCACTCTTAATTAGTGCTAGAGGCCTATTTCAGTCGGTTTATTGAATGGGGATTTATTGAATGAAGTCCCCCCCCCCAAGGCACAACTTTGACATGAGTCCCCCCCAAGGTACCCCTATTTCAGTCGGTACAGCGTTGTCGAATTTTTATAATACACTCTTAATAGTGCTAAGGGCCTATTTCAGTCGGTTTATTGAATGGGGATTTATTGAATGAAGTCCCCCACAAGGCACAACTTTGACATGAGTCCCCCCCAAGGTACCCCTATTTCAGTCGGTACAGCGTTGTCGAATTTTTATAATACACTCTTAATAGTGCTAAGGGCCTATTTCAGTCGGTTTATTGAATGGGGATTTATTGAATGGAGTCCCCCCAAGGCACAACTTTCACATGAGTCCCCCCCAGGCCCAACTTTGACATGAGTCCCCCCCAAGGTACCCCTATTTCAGTCGGTACAGCGTTGTCGAATTTTTATAATACACTCTTAATAGTGCTAAGGGCCTATTTCAGTCGGTTTATTGAATGGGGATTTATTGAATGAAGTCCCCCCAAGGCACAACTTTGACATGAGTCCCCCCCGGTACCCCTATTTCAGTCGGTACAGCGTTGTCGAATTTTTATAATACACTCTTAATAGTGCTAAGGGCCTCTTTCAGTCGGTTTATTGAATGGGGATTTATTGAATGAAGTCCCCCCCAAGGCACAACTTTGACATGAGTCCCCCCCAGGCACAACTTTACATGAGTCCCCCCCCAAGGTACAACTTTGACATGAGTCCCCCCAAGGCCCAACTTTGACATGAGTCCCCCCCCCAGGCCCAACTTTGACATGAGTCCCCCCCAAGGTACAACTTTGATATGAGTCCCACCCAAAGGCACACCTTTGACATGAGTCCCCCCCAAGGCACACCTCCCCCTCATTGGGAAAAAGAGAAAAAACGTTGTTTTGCGGCTATAAGACAGTTTGGACTTCCAACGTTATTTGTTACAATATCTGCAGCTGAAACACATTGGTTTGATTTAATGAAAACTTTATCATGGAATTTAGATCGTCACGAATTAACTAAAGAAGAATTTGTGGATATTAACAAGTTTAGCAGTAGGCCTCTGGTACTAAATTAAAATCTGTCAATGTCAGATTTTCATGTTTTAAATTATGAAATAATGTCGTGTCTGTATAATTTTTTTTCATATCCAGTCAATAATACGCAAGCGAAGTGTGAAGTCACTGACCGTCGATGGGGCCAAACAAGATTTTCTATGTAAATTATCCGTTGTATTTTTTGTAAAAAACTATTACAAATTAAGGAAAATTATTTCCTGATTTTAATCACCCTACTTGGGTATAATTGTAAATTAGTTATCGTGCACAGTTAAGTTATTTTGCTGTCAAATCGGCAAAATTTTAATTTTAAATTTCAAAACTTTGCCGTTCTTGGCGTTTTTTACTTTTATTATTTTTATTATAATTATTTTTTTAGAATTTTTTTAGAATTTACTTAGAATAGCAAAACATTTGAAAATAACAAATATTTTTAAAATATTACGTAAAAATTTAATAAAGGTGAAACGAAAATTAGTTTATATTTTTATTTTAGTTTTTATTATGGTATAATTTCAGTATATCCCCACAACTGAATTTGGCGATTTTTCTTTGGCGCCATTTCGAACGATAACGATGTCGTTCTGGACTGTTTGCGATATAATATGGCAGCCTATATGTTGTTTATTTTCGATTTATGACTTTATGTTTTATGATTTAGATTATGATTTTATCATTTATGATTTAGATTATGATTTTTTGATTTATGATTTTTAGATTTATGATTTAGCCATAATCGTCAACAAAAAATCGCCGAATATCATTGTGGGGATATACTGAAGTTGTTCCTTTATTTTAACGTTAGGCGAAAAAGATTTAGTAATGAATACCATGATTATGTTAAACAATTATTGGTATAAAGTTAGAGGTTAAGCTCAGGCATTTTTAAAATAGAATTTATGAGATAAAAATTTATATTAGTTTATATAAAGATTTAATTTTTTAACTCAAAACATATTTAAAAAGATAGATCTTTACTATGACCAATTTAGCGATTTTTAAAATTTAGAAATGAAGCTCCTACGTTTTTCGCCAAGGAATTCATTTACGCAACCACAATAGCCATTTAACTCTAGCCATGTCTTCCTACAGAGATAAATTATAAAAGGATGCAATAATAATGATTATAATAATAAAATCCGCAACCTATTTTTGTTTTTTAAGCATTAATATAAAACTTTGCAGAAAACAGAATTCAATACAACAGGACATTTTTTTTTTATATATATAAAGGAATGTAGTAACTGCATTGCTAAAATATTGTAGTTACACCTAATACAGGACCTCGTTGGCTGATTTTAAATTTTTCATTTATTTTGACGATGACTTATTATCTATCGCAATTATGGCATGTCAAGATTTTCGCTAGAAACGTCTAAGCTACTTCGGTGAAAAATTTAAAATTTCGCCAAGAGGTTAAACTGTACCATTGCTTTAGAACGATTTTTTTCAATTTTATTTTAAATATTTTTCAACTTAATTCACGAGGGAAAAAAAAAAAGAATTTTTTTTATTTGATCTAAATGTACAAAATATCTCCAGGTGAAATATCCGTTTTTCGTTCTGTTCATTATTAGAAAGAAAAAGGCTGAAGTAGTTTTTCCTGTTCCATTGATGTCTTTATAAATTAAATTAAATTAAATTAAATTATCCAATGTCCTTAAATTTCATTCTCCACGCTCATTTTTTATTTTCTAAATTTAATATTACATAATATATATGTAAAAATAATCAAGGTGTAATCAGTACATATCCAGAAGATGTAGCCAACAAATATTCAGACCAAAATCAACACAGGTTCAGGAGACATCGCCAACAACTATTAAGATGTTATGATCGATATATATCCAGTAGATATCGCCAACAATAATAATTGTTCAACTGATATCGCCAACAAGTATTCTGGAGCCATCATCAACACTTATTCAGAAAGTCAACAAATATTCAAAAGCCATCCAATTTATGAATGGAATTATCTGGAATGGATATCTGGTCTATCTCGAATACTTCAAACCGGCAATTCATTTTTACAATACAATCACGGATGAATTTTTCCCTTATCAGTAGATTTCGAAAAATGCGATTTTTTTTTCCCAATTTAACTTAGTATTGATATAACTTTAGTATATCCCTACAACTGAATTTGGCGATTTTTCTTTGGCGTCGTTTTGAACGATAACGATGTCGTTCTGGACTGTTTGCGATATAATATGGCAGCCTATATGTTGTTTATTTTGGATTTATGATTTTATGTTTTATACTTTATAATCTATGATATAGATTATGATTTTATCATTTACCATTTATGATTTAGCCATAATCGCCAACAAAAAATTGCCAAATATCGTTGTGGGGATATACTAAAGTTGTTCCTTAGTATTTAAAACAGTTTAAGAAATTAAATGGTAAAATCAGATATTGACAGGCATCTTGGCAAATTCATGGTGTAGTACAATAAGTGTCGACAATGCAAAATAGCTATCTGAAAGAAATTGTCCTGTCGTACTACTACTAATAATGAAATTTTTAAAATAATTGCAATAATCGCATAAAATATTTATCTTCAACCTGACTAAATCATATTCTAGAAAAAATGCACTTTAAAAAGTTGCATCTTTAGTGTTGGAAGGACCATTTTAAACCTTGCTGTACGCTGGAAATAAATGCAGAGTATTACATATTGTCCTAAATTAACTAAAAATATTCAATAGTAAAAAAAATATAGGCATTAGAAAAAATAAGTTCGTAATTTCTTTAATCAAGCAATAACACCCAAAAATTTCATCGTCAAACAGTGACAAAAATGTAACAAGTTTATCATATACTAAAGTTGTAACGCTATATGATTTAGATGTCAAGAATTTCTCTCTGTTCTACATAATTAGTTTTATGGTTGTTCATTTTATGTTCTCTCTCAAAATAATATTGTTATTAAATTGTCGAACATTATAACAGATTTTTGACATATTATAAACGATATAATATTAAATATTGTGTATTTCAATGCGATACCATATATGGTGGATTTCTATAATATTGTTGAACTCTCTTGTTATATATTATCTACAAAAAAGACACTTAAAATGTACAAAAAATCCAAGCTTAAAGAAAGAGAATTGATTAAAGTTGTGTCTAAAAAGGGTGTGATATCAAATTCCCAAGCTTACATTCAAATACTTATTTAATATTCCCTTTTAACTAAATTTTCACATGTGAATCAAGTGCCTTATGATATGTTGATAGAAATCCTTCTTTCCTGTACTAAATACATCATAGCGTATTTCTGAAAAATATTATTATTTTTATTTATGTATGATAGGCTTGGTGGCCATTTTTCAAAGTTTTACGTTAGTTTGAATTCTATAAATCTCATCAATTATAGGATGAGTTGGTTGATTGGTTGGTTAATTGAGTTTTATATCGCACTAGTGCTGCGCAATGAGAAATAATTATAGGATGGGAGGATGGGAGTGCACCAAACTTAACACTGTTAAAACTTAAATTGATTCAACTTGTGTGCTTAACGGGGCTTTTGCGATGTTTTTAATGCATTTTTTTTTTTTCTTTTTTAATCTGAATATTTCAACCCCTGTTGAATGGAATAACCATATTATTTTTACGAGATATTTATTCCAAGAAGCTAAATTCAAATTGGGTAAATATAAGGGGGGGGTGGAAGTTTCTATGCTTCCCCCCCTCTCCTTCATGTTTTTACGTTAATTTAAATTTTTATATTCTTTATTCCCGGCATTTATAGGATGGAAGTGCACTTAATACTAAATAATTATAAGAAATCATGTTATCGAAATATTTCCGTCTCTGCTGAATGGAATAGCAAAATTAATTTTATATGAGATATATTTTAAGAAACTTCTTTCAAATTGTGTGAATGTTTATTCATTACTTGAAAGATGGCCGCCAAGCCCATCATACATAAATAAAAATAATATTTTTCAGAAACACGCTATGATGTATTTAGTACAGGAAAGAAGGATTTCTATCAACATATCATAAGGCACTTGATTCACATGTGAAAATTTAGTTAAAAGGGAATATTAAATAAGTATTTGAATGTAAGCTTGGGAATTTGATATCACACCCTTTTTAGACACAACTTTAATCAATTCTCTTTCTTTAAGCTTGGCTTTTTTGTACATTTTAAGTGTCTTTTTTGTAGATATCATTTATTTTTTTTAAATAGTTTTTATATTTACTGGAATTAACCTGATACTTTACATCAGATATGTCCTGGATTTCAACTCAGCTTTCGTGCGATGTTGTTCTTTGCGTTAAACTGTATTACAAAGTTTTCTTTGCGTTAAACTTTCCATAATTCATTATCCATGGGTTGTCTATGCAGACTAGTATGTCGTGTCCATCACAAAACTTTCTTCTACATTTTCCTATACATATTAACGCAGCACAAATTATTTATTATTTTTTTCATTATGAATGCTGAATATTATCAACTCAGAGAGGTATTGTTGCACAAAATGTCCAACGGAAGTAAATTTTCACCATGCAGATGGCATCCTTTCAGTTCTAAAAAAAAATTATAGTATATGAGCTCCACTTATCGGCCGATAGGCATCGAGATTGAATCAGCATAATGTCTCATAATGGCCTTTTCACATATTAAGTTTTGTTTCATTATATGCAACAGAACCTTTCCTTAAATTGCGAAAATCGCTGTACAGCAGCGCCACATGTTGAGATAATGGTACAAAAGTTGATAAGCACTATAATTTGTAACAATGTAAATTTATTTGTAAATTTATGCAATTCCATGTATTAGTTACTCAGATATAGCTTTCTCTGAAATTGCGGCAATCACTGTATAGCAGCACCATGTTGAGCAATTGACACCAAATATTGATAAACGCTATTATACATCAAGGTTCAATTGCATATAAATTTATATGTAATTCTGAGCAGTAGCTCCTGATATCTAGTTGGAACAAAACTTTCGCCACACACATAGAACACACACACGCAAATAGAAATTTTCTAAAAACAGTCAAATTGTTTTCAGGAGCTCTTACAACGTGTAAATCCATTAAAAACTGAAAGTCGAAATTCATTTCAATAAAATGACAAGCGAAGCGGGCAAAGCCTGCTAGTATACTATATAGAAGGAAGTAGAAATCTTTATGCATCATAATTATCATTGCCAGATTGAATTGAAGGATATTAAAATTGGATACTATATCGTGTACTGACTTTCTTATTCTAAGGTATGAAAAATATTAAAAAATCAGCAATTCAAACTATAGATTTGAAACAAATGTTATTCAAAAATGCATTCGTTTCTGTTTTCAGAGATATAAAATTTAAAATTGTACAAAATAATAAAAGCAAAGATTCTTTGGTTAAAACTAGTATGTTGTGGCCACCACGAGACTTTCTTCTATATTTTCCTATACAAATTCACTCAGTAACAATATTTAAAAAAAAAAAAAAAAAAAAAAAAAAAAAATCCAAGTTTTTTTTTTTTCGTTAAAAGTAAAAAAAAAAAAAATCGATAACTTTGTTTTAAATTACCACATATTTATAGTTCAACCATTCGTTTTAAAGGTATTGACGAGACCTTTCGAAAGATACCCATCTTGAAAATTTACCCCACCCCAGAGGGTACTATGCACAATTTTTTTTCCTAATTAACTACTACTATTAGCAATAATTCATATTAATTTTACAATCACAGGTTAAGAATAACTCTCATTATGTACATTTATACGAAATTTTGTCCTATACTACCATGTTAAAAATTTAGAAGAAATACGATCACAGCGCCTCCTGTTGTGCGATTGATCCCCAAATCTAATCAGCACCAGTTTATGTCAGGAGCCAACTAAATACCAAGTTTTGTTAAATTTCGTTTAAAAAAAAAAAATAAGATTTTTTTTCTAAGTTTTTTTTCGTAAAAAGTAAAAAAAATCGATAACTTTGTTTTAAATTATCACAGATTTATAGTTCAACCATTCGATTTAAAGGTACTGACGAGACCTTTCGAAAGATACCCATCCTGAAAATTTACTCCCTTCGAGGGGGGACTTCACCCCCAGGGGGGTTCACGAGGCTCCTACACATGCAAAAATTTTTTCCCAGTTGACTATCTCTGTTATAAATAATTCTTGTAAATTTCATAATGATTACTAAAAAATAATTCTCTTTATGCACATTTATACAAATTTTTTCCCTATATCACCATGTTAAAAATTTAGAAAAAGCGGGATGGCAACACAACCTGTAAGACGATTTTTACTAAAAGTTGATAGGCACTAATTTATGTCAAGGTGCAACTACATACCAATTTGTATGAAATTCTGTGCAGTAGTTCCTGAGGTACAGTTGCCACAAAATTTTGTCACACACACACAATTTCATATTTGGCGATTTATGTCTCTTTGGCGATATTTAACAGTTTTTCAGCAATTAAGATAGGAAATTTTGATTTTTAAAAGCTAAATTTTTTAAAAGTTCCTAGATTAAGTAATTGTCTATCTGAAAAACCAGTTTTCAAAGAATTCTGCACATTTATGAATTCTCTAGCTTGTTTTAAAAAAAATTTCTTGAAGAAGAAATTTTTTCAAAAAGTTGTCAAAACATCTAATTTTACGCTAAATTGAAAATGCTTCCATTTTTACTTTCTTCTATATGTAATATAGAGAAAGTATTGGATTCGCGAAAATTTTCGAAGTCCACTTTTTGATGGATTTACATGTTTTGGGATATGGAGAACACGAATTAATAGTTTTTAAAAAATGTCTGTCTGTCTGTCTGTCTGTCTGTCTGTCTGTCTGTCTGTCTGTCTGTATCATTTTTTTGTGGACGCTGTATCTCACGAACCAATGAATGAAACTTAACCAAACTTGGTATTTAGTTGCACCCTGACATAAACTGGTGCTGATTAGATTTTGGGATCAATCGCTCAATAGGTGGCGTTGTGATCGCATTTTATGCAAATTTTTAACATGGCAGCATAGGACAAAATTCCGTATAAATGGGCATAAAGAGAGTTATTTTACACTTGTGATTGTAAAATTAATAGGAATTATTGATAATAGTAGTAGTTAGCTAGGAAAAAAATTTTGTGCATGGGGGGGCATCGGTTCCCCCCCTGGGGGGGAAAATCCCCCCCCGGGGAAGTAAATTTTCAAGATGGGTATCTTTCGAAAGGTCTCGTTGATAATAGTAATAGTTAACTTGGAAAAAATTTTTGTGCATGTGGGGGCATCGGTTGCCCCCCCACCGGGGGGGGAAGTTCCCACCCGGGGGGGCAAAATTTCAAGATGGGTATCTTTCGAAAGATCTCGTCAATACCTTTAAAACGAATGGTTGAACGATAAATCTGTGATAATTTAAACCAAAGTTATCGATTTTTTTTACTTTTATCAAAAAAAAACTTAGAAAAATATCGCAATTTTTTTTTTTTTTTTTTTTTTTTTTTTTACGAAATTTAACCAAACTTGGTATTTAGTTGGTCCCCGACATAAACTGGTGCTGATTATGTTTGGGGATCAATAGCTCAACAGGTGGCGCTGTGATAGCATTTTATCTAAATTTTTAACATGGCAGCATAGGACAAAAATTCGTATAAATGTGCATAATTAGAGTTGTTTTAAACTTGTGATTGTAAAATTAATATGAATTATTGATAATAGTAGTATGTAACTAGGAAAAAAATTTTCTGCATGGGGGGGCATCGCTTCCCCCCCCCTAGGGGAAAAATACCCCCCCAGGGGGGGTAAATTTTCACATTGGGTATCTTTCGAAAGATCAGGTTGATAATAGTAGTAGTTAACTAGGAAAAAATTTTTGTGCATGTGGGGGCATCGGTTGCCCCCCCACCGGGGGGGGAAGTTCCCACCCGGGGGGGCAAAATTTCAAGATGGGTATCTTTCGAAAGATCTCGTCAATACCTTTAAAACGAATGGTTGAACGACAAATCTGTGATAATTTAAACCAAAGTTATCGATTTTTTTTACTTTTAACAAAAAAAAACTTAGAAAAATATCGCAATTTTTTTTTTTTTTTTTTTTTTTTTACGAAATTTAACCAAACTTGGTATTTAGTTGGTCCCCGACATAAACTGGTGCTGATTATGTTTGGGGATCAATAGCTCAACAGGTGGCGCTGTGATAGCATTTTATCTAAATTTTTAACATGGCAGCATAGGACAAAAATTCGTATAAATGTGCATAATTAGAGTTGTTTTAAACTTGTGATTGTAAAATTAATATGAATTATTGATAATAGTAGTATGTAACTAGGAAAAAAAAATTCTGCATGGGGGGGCATCGCTTCCCCCCCTGGGGGGGAAGTACCCCCCCGGGGGGGATAAATTTTCAAGATGGGTATCTTTCGAAAGGTCTCGTCAATACCTTTAAAACGAATGGTTGAACTATAAATCTGTGATAATTTAAAACAAAGTTATCGATTTTTTTCACTTTTAACAAAAAAAAAAAAAAAAAAAAAAAAAAAAAAAAAAATCGTACTCTTTTTTTTTTTTTTTTTTTTTTTTTTATATTGTTACTGATTGAATATGTATAGGTAAATATAGAAGAAAGTCTTGTGGTGGCCACAACATACTAGTTTACTTTCTTCTATATTCAATAGAAGAAAGTATTGGATTCGTAAAAATTTTCGACCTCGGGTTTTTGATGGATTTACACGTTTTGGGAGCTGTAGAACACGATTTGACCATTTTTAGAAAATGTCTGTCTGTCTGTCTGTCTGTCTGTCTGTCTGTCTGTCTGTGTGTGTGTGTGTGTGTGACAAAATTTTGTGGCAACTGTATCTCATGAACTACTGCACAGAATTTCATACAAATTGGTATGTAGTTGCACCTTGACATAAATTAGTGTCTATCAACTTTTGGTAAAAATTGTCTTACAGGTTGCGTTGCCATCCCGCTTTTTCTAAATTTTTAACATGGTTATATAGGACAAAAATTTGTATAAATGTGAATAAGGAGAATTATTTTTTAGTAATCATTATGCAAGTTACAAGAATTATTTATAATAGAGATAGTCAACTGGGAAAAAAATTTTGTATGTGTAGGAGCCTCGTCAACCCCCCTGGAGGGGAAGTCCCCCCTGGAGGGGAGTAAATTTTCAAGATGGGTATCTTTCGAAAGGTCTCGTCAATACCTTTAAAACGAATCGTTGAACTATAAATCTGTGATAATTTAAAACAAAGTTATCGATTTTTTTTATTTTTACGAAAAAAAACTTTGAAAAAAAAAAATCGTAATTAAAAAAAAAAAAAAAAAAAAATTAAGCGAAATATAACCAAACTTGGTATTTAGTTGACCCCCGACATAAACTGGTGCTGATTAGATTTGGGTAGCAATCGCTCAACAGGAGGCGCTGTGATCGTATTTTTTCTAAATTTTTAACATGGCAGTATAAGACAAAATTTCGTATAAATGTACATAATAAGAGTTATTCTTAACCTGTGATTGTAAAACTAATACGAATTATTGATAATAGAAGTAGTTAATTAGGGAAAAAAATTGTGCATGTGGGGGCATCACTTCCCCCCCTCGGGGATGAAGTACCGCCACGAGGTGGTAAATGTTCAAGATGGGTATCTTTCGAAAGGTCTCGTCAATATCTTTAAAACGAATGGTTGAACTATAAATATGTGATAATTTAAAACAAAGTTATCGATTTTTGTTACTTTTAACGAAAAAAAAACTTCGAATTTTTTTTTTTTTTTTTTAAGATTGTTACTGAGTGAATTTGTATGGGAAAATATAGAAGAAAGTCTTGTGGTGGCCACAACATACTAGTTTACTTATTAACTTAGAAAGTTCGTTTTTATCTCAAATTCAAGATCTCGTTGATACGAATATTTTACTTTTTGTTTCATTTTACTGCGATATTTGGTTTGTCCAATATTTAAAACTTTACGGAAAAAAATTTTGCCGATTTAACATGGGAAAGTTGGTTTCTGTATAATCCGCGTTTGTAATGATCGATAGACGGCGCTTTGTGAACACTGCAGTTGTTAGTAAACATTAGCCACGTGTGTTCCAATAGTGTTCTTGTTATTCTACTTAATATTCGTACTATAATTTCTCTGCCATTACATTATGGAAAATTGATTGCTTTTGGAAACTAGTATGTTGTGGCCACCACATGACTTTCTTCTATCTTTTCCTATACAAATTCACTCAGCAACAATAATTAAAAAAAAAAAAAAAAAGTGGAACTTTGACAAAATTTTGGGTAAAATATGAAAATTATTCTAAGTTTGTCAAAACACGGAAACCGTGGGAGTTTGATAAAATTAAGGGGAGAGGGAAAAAAAAAAAAAGTGGGACTTTAACAAATTTTCACATTTTACCCAAAATTTTGTCAAAGTCCCACTTCTTTTTTTTTTTTCCCTCTCCCCTTAATTCTATCAAACTGCCACGGTTTCCGTGTTCTGACAAACTTAAACAAATTTTTGAATTTTCCCCCCAATTTTGTCAAAGTCCCACGGTTTCCGTGTTTTGACAAATTTAGAATAATTTTCACATTTTACCCAAAATTTTGTCAAAGTTTGTCAAAACACGGAAACATTGGAACTTTGACAAAATTAGGGGAAAAATGCAAAAATATGTTAAATTTTGTTAAGACACGGAAACCGTAGGACTTTGACAAAATTAGGGGAAAAAAGCAAAAATTAGTTTAAGTTTGTCAGAACACGGAAACCGTGGGAGTTTGATAAAATTAAGGGGAGAGGAAAAAAAAAAAAAAAGATTTTTTTTCTAAGTTTTTTTTTCGTAAAAAGTAAAAAAAATCGATAACTTTGTTTTAAATTATCACAGATTTATAGTTCAACCATTCGTTTTAAAGGTACTGACGAGACCTTTCGAAAGATACCCATCTTGAAAATTTTTGCCTTTATCACCCTGTTGAAAATTTAGAAAAAGCGGGATGGCAACGCAACCTGTAAGACGATTTTTACCAAAAGTTGATAGGCACTAATTTATGTCAAGGTGCAACTACATACCAATTTGTATGAAATTCTGTGCAGTAGTTCCAGAGATACAGTTGCCACAAAATTTTGTCACACACACACACACAGACAGACAGACAGACAGACATTTTCTAAAAATGGTAAAATCGTGTTCTACATCTCTCAAAACGTGTAAATCCATCAAAAACCCGAAATCGAAAATTTTTACGAATCCAATACTTTCTTCTATTGAAGATAGAAGAAAGTAAAAATACTTCAGTTTATTCAAAGTTCGATCGGAAGTAGATTTTTAACTGAAGTTGAACAAATATTAATTTCAAATCATCTGATTAATTCTTTACTTCCATTAGCCGAAGCAACTGAAATTTTAAATTCGTCATTTGGAAATAAATGGAAGCTCAATTCTGGATTTCTTGATGCTTTGGATTTACACTGTGGCACACAACAGTATGTGTTATCTTTTTTACCGTATTTATTCATTTTTATTCAATAAATATATGTGAAACTAAACATCGGCTAGCAATGGCGGCTATATGGAATTCGAATTAAACCATGTTTATTGTAATTTCACCGTAGCCCACCAGAGGGCGAGCATTTCATTACAATCGCGGATAAGCATTTAACGATCTTGGGTTATTTCTGTCGATTTTATTATTGGCGCGTTCTGCTTTGTGTTAGTGGTAGTTTGTTTGTTTTACTTTTCTCTGAGCTTGGCTTGGCAAAACGACCGTTTCTGCTTGATTAATATTCCAATTCAATGAAAGGCAAAATTGTGAATAGTCGGGTAGAATCCCGCAGCGATTAATGAGCGAAGCGAGTCGGGGGAGGCGTAGCTTTCCTCGGGGGTTGGTGAGCGGAGCGAGCAGGGGGCAGAGCCCCCTAGTCTTATAAAATAAAAGACATTACATAATTTCTCCTATTTTTCTAATAAAAAATTCTGGTCACTTTATACGTAAACTAGTTGGTATAGGTGGACTCTGCTCAGTTGCCCATCATGTGTATGTTCTCATAAATTTCTTGTACAAAACATATTATATTCATGTTAAGAGAAATTAATTTGACCAAACGCTTAACACAGTGGCATAACGAAATCCCCGCCTTATAGGCTATCCACCGTTCAGTTCGATATATTTATCTTATACTAATTTATTAACTTATTTTATTGGGGTCAATTTCGTAGTCTAGTTTTCATGATACTATTTTTAATGCAACAATCTCCAAAATGCATATTTATATGGAATAACGCCCCATTTTTTTTATGTTGATAAAATCTTAAATTTCGAATAACTTAAGAAACTTTCCTGTTAGGATATTTCTAGTCAATCATGAACAAAAAAGTATCATAAATATTATTTTTAGGTTGTCTGATATATTTATGACCTCAAAATGGACGTTTATGCTGAATTTTGCCCTATTCTGCCATGTTAATTAAATCGTAAATTCCAAATAACTTACGAAATTTTTAAATTAAAAAATTCATTGTCAGGGATGTTCATGCCAGTAACTTAAATGATATTTTTAAAGTGTTCTGACATCTTAACGATGAAAATGTTTCTCAAAGTGGACGTTTATGCGAAATTTTTCCCTATTCCGCCATATTAAGTAAATCGTAAATTTCCAGTGACTTACAAAATTTTAAAATTGGAAAATCCATAGTCAAAAATGTTTATACCAGCATCTTATATAACTTCAAAAGTAGTCTGATTTATTTTCATACATGTTTATGTGAAATTTTGCCCTATTCTCCCACGTTAAGAAAATCATGAATTTCCTATAACTTCTAAAGTTTTTAATTTGAATGTTGCGAATGAATAGGGTTATTGCCAAAACAATAACTATTACTTTAAAACTGGTTCGACCTCTCTGCGATCATTTGTTCGTGAGATATCTTGTACACAGACTATAACATATTAACACACTAACGGACTAACAAACTAACAGATACCCTACAGACGGACACCATACTCATTTTGATATTTTTGGATTCCTCACTCCCGAAAACGTGTAAAAAAGTTTAAAAAAAAAACCGAGGTTGAAAATTTTTACTGTTATCTAAGTTCCCCATACCTATAGTATGATGGGGAACTAAAAATAGAGTAAGTTAATCGTATATTGGGGCGAGTAAATTTTTTTGTCAGCGAGTGTAATCTAAATTGAAATTTCGGGCCCTGATCTAGGCCATATAATAAAATCATTAAATCAATACAGGTGTTATAATTCATAAATGTATAAAGATAACTAAACCCATTATTTATTATAGGCAACATAATTGTACATTTAATTTGCAGTTTTACTTTCTCCTATATTCAATAGAAGAAAGCATCGGATTCGTAAAAATTTTCGACTTCCGGTTTTTGACGAATTTACACGTTTTGAGAGTTCTAGAACATGATTCGACTATTTTTAGAAAATGTCTGTCTGTCTGTGTGTGTGTAACAAAAATTTTTTATCAACTGTATCTCCAGAACAATTGCTCAGAAATATAAATGAATATAAATTTACATGTAGATGCACAGTGAGCTGAATTAGTGCCTATCAACTTTTTGTGCAACTGCTCAACATGCGACGCTACTAAACAGCGATTTCCACAATTTAAGGAGAATCTATATCTCAGGTTCTATTGTGTGTAATCAATCAAATATTGATAGAAGAGAAGGTCATTATGAGACATTATGCTGATTCAATTTGAATGCTTATGGACCGACAGGTGGCGCTGCTAAACAGTGATTTCTGCAATTTAAGGGAAAGCTATCTCAGGAACTATTGCACAGAATTGCATATAAATTTATATGTTGATGCACCTTAACCTAAATAAGTGTCTTGCAACTTGTCGTGTCGACCGTTCCGGGCGCTGCTATACAGCGATTTTTTCAATTTAAGGGGAGGCTCTATCTCAGGTTCTATTGCGTAAAATCAAACAAAACATTATATATGTGGAGGCCATTATGAGACATTAATCTGATTTAATTTGGATGCTTATAGGCCGATAGGTGGCGCTGCTATATTGCCAATTTTCTCGATAACGCGAAAGCTATTTCTCAAATTCTATGGCATATAACTGTACAAAACTTGATATGTGAGATAACTATTATAAAAATGCATTTTTTAAGATGTCGTTTATAGACAATAAAACAGTCTTTCTTTGGATATTTAGTGTTAGTTTTCTCTAAAAAGAAAATTAATTATTTGCACTTAGTGAATTTGTATAGGAAAATATAGAAGAAAGTCTTGTGGTGGCCACTGCATACTAATTTAAATTTATATCAATACAATATTTCTCCTTTGTAAAAAAAAAAAAAAAAAAAAAAAAAAACTGCTTTTTTAATTGACAGTTTTATTTAAATCAAATGCGAATATTTGAAACTTCCTTTTTAATTAAATTGATTCTATTTTCATTTAGACTTCTTACTTATATATTTACACTTTCCTACCAATGTAATTGAATGAGTGTACGTACTTACATATGATATAATTTAAGGTGTTCTCCATATTTACATAACTTCCACTTCTTTCTTTTTTATGTTTTACTAAATACTATTAGTATTTTTTATCGTTTTTTTCTACTGAACATGTAAAAGTAATACAAAACGAAATTTATGCTTCGGAACTAGTGGTAGAGTGGAAAATAAAAGATTAGACTACTAAGTTATTATAAAGAAATGAAGTTTGTGACAGATATTTGAGATAGTATTTTAATAACTGACTCATACTTAAAACTTCTTTCAATATTATAATGATTACATTTCTTTGATGGTCAAAATATAGAGCTTTGTATAAATATCAAATTGCTCTTGTTTTATGGTATCTTCCCATTTGCGCGAAGTGGTGAAAAATTCCCATTTGTGCGATTTTTCTTCCAGTTTGAGCTCATACACAGCGAGGTAGGGGTGTCAGGTGATTATTATTATTTTATTTTTCTACTGCGCAAAGTGTATATACGTACGTGATACTGATTGCAGCGAAAACGAGTTACCAGCGTTTTCAGATTCATGCACAACGAGGTAGGCGTGTCCGGTGATTTTACTTATTTATTTTATTTATTTATTAGTGCTAGAGGCCTATTTCAGTCGGCACAGTTGTCGAATTTTTATAATACACACTTAATTAGTGCTAAGGGCCTATTTCAGTCGGTTTATTGAATGGGGATTTATTGAATGAAGTCCCCCCAAGGCACAACTTTGACATTAGTCCCCCCCAGGCCCAACTTTGACATGAGTCCCCCCCCAAGGTACCCCTATTTCAGTCGGTACAGCGTTGTCGAATTTTTCTACGTCACTCTTAATTAGTGCTGAGGGCCTATTTCAGTCGGTTTATTGAATGGGGATTTATTGAATGAAGTCCCCCCAAGGCCCAACTTTGACATTAGTCCCCCCCCCAGGCCCAACTTTGACATGAGTCCCCCCCCAAGGTACCCCTATTTCAGTCGGTACAGCGTTGTCGAATTTTTCTACGTCACTCTTAATTAGTGCTGAGGGCCTATTTCAGTCGGTTTATTGAATGGGGATTTATTGAATGAAGTCCCCCCAAGGCACAACTTTGACATGAGTCCCCCCCAGGCACAACTTTGACATAGAGTCCCCCCCCCAAGGTACCCCTATTTCAATCGGTACAGCGTTGTCGAATTTTTATAATACAGACTTAATTAGTGCTAAGGGCCTATTTCAGTCGGTTTATTGAATGGGAATTTATTGAATGAAGTTCCCCCAAGGCACAACTTTGACATGAGTCCCCCCCCAGGTCCAACTTTGACATGAGTCGCCCCCAAGGTACCCCTATTTCAGTCGGTACAGCGTTGTCGAATTTTTATACGTCACTCTTAATTAGTGCTGAGGGCCTATTTCAGTCGGTTTATTGAACGGGGATTTATTGAATGAAGTCCCCCCAAGGCACAACTCTGACATGAGTCCCCCCCAGGCCCAACTTTGACATGAGTCCCCCCCAAGGTACCCCTATTTCAGTCGGTACAGCGTTGTCGAATTTTTATAATACACTCTTAATAGTGCTAAGGGCCTATTTCAGTCGGTTTATTGAATGGGGATTTATTGAATGAAGTCCCCCCAAGGCCCAACTTTGACATGAGTCCCCCCCAAGCTACCCCTATTTCAGTCGGTACAGCGTTGTCGAATTTTTATACACTCTTAATTAGTGCTAAGAGCCTATTTCAGTCGGTTTATTGAACGGGGATTTCTTGAATGAAGTCCGCCCCAGGCCCAACTTTGACATGAGTCCCCCCCCCAAGGTACCCCTATTTCAGTCGGTACAGCGTTGTCGAATTTTTATACGTCACTCTTAATTAGTGCTGAGGGCCTATTTCAGTCGGTTTATTGAATGGGGATTTATTGAATGAAGTCCCCCCCCCAAGGCACAACTTTGACATGAGTCCCCCCCAGGCCCAACTTTGACATGAGTCCCTCCCAAGGTACTCCTATTTCAGTCGGTACAGCGTTGTCGAATTTTTATAATACACTCTTAATAGTGTTAATGGCCTATTTTAGTCGGTTTATTGAATGGGGATTTATTGAATGAAGTCATCCCAAGGCCCAACTTTGACATGAGTCCCCCCCAAGGTACCCCTATTTCAGTCGGTACAGCGTTGTCGAATTTTTGTAAGTCACTCTTAACAGTGCTAAGGGCCTATTTCAGTCGGTTTATTGAATGGGGATTTATTGAATGAAGTCCCCCCCAGGCCCAACTTTGACATGAGTCCCCCCCAAGGTACTCCTATTTCAGTCGGTACAGCGTTGTCGAATTTTTATAAGTCACTCTTAATAGTGCTATGGGCCTATTTCAGTCGGTTTATTGAATGGGGATTTATTGAATGAAGTCCCCCCAAGGCACAACTTTGACTTGAGTCCCCCCCCCAGGCCCAACTTTGACATGAGTCCCCCCCAGGCCCACCTTTGACATGAGTCCCCCCCAAGGCACAACTTTGACATGAGTCCCCCCCCAGACCCAACTTTGACATGAGTCCCCCCCAAGGCCCAACTTTGACATGAGTCCCCCCCCAAGGCACACCTTTGATATGAGTCCCCCCAAAACACCTCCCCCTCATTGGGAAAAAGAGAAAAAACGTTGTTTTGCGGCTATAAGTCAGTTTGGACTTCCAACGTTATTTGTTACAGTATCTGCAGCTGAAACACATTGGTTTGATTTAATGAAAACTTTATCATGGAATTTAGATCGTCACGAATTAACTAAAGAAGAATTTGTCGATATTAACAAGTTTAGCAGTAGGCCTCTGGCACTAAATTAAAATCTGTCAATGTCATAATTTCATGTTTTAAATAATGAAGTAATGTCGTGTCTGTATCATTTTTTTATTTTTTTATTATTTTTTTTTTACGTGTGTTGTAGTGATTGTCACGGAACCGAGTTATGGGCGTTCTCAGATTCATGCACAGAGAGATAGGGTGTCCAGTGATTTTATTTTATTTTATTTTATTTTATTTTACGTGCCTGGTAGTGATTGCTGCGGAACTGAGTAACGGGCGTTCTCAGATTCATGCACTGCAGGGTAGGGGTGTCCAGGGATTTTTTTTTCTTCTTTTTACGTGCGTTGTAGTGATTGAGGCGGAATCGAGTTACGAGCGTTCTCAAGTTATCAAGTCAAAAAGGAAGACATCACCTGCATGCTCGCTCGGTCCTGCAATTTCTGGTCCCGCAAATAAGTATTTTTCACCCCATCGCGCAAGTAGGAATAATTCTTGTTTTATGTGATAAATTACTTGATATTTTTAAATTTGCTTACTGTAATATTAAAAGTTTTACATGACAGCAAACAAAATAAAGAATATATAGAATATAGATACATACAAGATATATTTAAGGATATGTATGAGGAAATAATATCTAAGAAAGATTATATACAAGCTTTATCCATCACATGGCGATTGAGAAATCTGTATAAGCGAAGTTTAATCGTAATTTGACAATAAAAAAAAGTAATCGTAATCTAAATGCAATCGTATTCTAGAATCTAAACAAAAGGTAATCAAAACTGTAATCGTTATCTAACTTGTAGTATCTTAAACGTATTCGTAATCGGCTTTTGGAAACTAAAAATAATCGTAATCGTAATCGATTACGGACTTCTGTAATCGACTACAAGTCAGCTGTATAGTAGGGTTATGTCCAATACAAACGAACATTTAAAAAAATTAATTGGCTTTTAAAAACCTCGAAATGTAGTTGGTGTTGCTCTTTGGATTAAGGACGATTGACTGCACTAGATTTCTAGGCCTGAGGTGAGTGCCCTCCGCGGGGGTCTTTCTAAAAGTATTAGGCCGTATTTACGCAAATGAAATGGAAAAGTGCTTTATTTATTTATCTTTATTTATTTTTTTATTTTTTTTTTTCTGTTTACAACATCGCTTTCAAATTGCTTAATTATATTTTCGATAAATTTTCGATTTTGATAAATGTCCAACCATCGTAAAACTGGCGACAACGTTTTATCCGTAGATTGAGAATAATAGTCCTCCGTACTAAAAAAATGCAACATCACTTACTATAAGCGCTCATTTAATCTGCCGTATGTTAAATATACAAAAAAAACATAGCATGAAATATTACTCTGAATTATCTAAAAACTGCAATAAAAGGTACAACTTTATTATAGGAACCTCTAGGTGACTTTTAAATTTCATTTGCACTTTTGGCGATGAGTCAAAATGACTGTCGCAACTGCATTCATGGCGAGAAGCGTCCGAGTTACTTCGGTGTCAAATTTCAAACTTTGCCAAGAGGGTCCTATACTAAAGCTGTTCCCAATAATTAAATGTATTGAGCAGATTTGGTATCTGTTGACCTTGGCGAAAAAAGAAAAAAAAATCCTTCTTATTTTTAATAGCATATATTAATACATTAATGGAGCAATCAATAATATGAAACAATATTTCGCACAATACAGAAAAAAGAAAACCGCTAAACATTACTCTATATTTAGATAGAGTAAACCCCTTGGCACTTTTTGGCGACTTTTGCTGACGCGATCCCCGCCAGCTCGTAGGCGTTATCGTGGTAAGCGCCCGTGGGCGTTATCGCCAACTTGGCAAAGGGTACCGGATTTTGGGATGAAACCACTTTGGTCATAGGATTAAATTTAAATATTAGATTTTTTTAGACTTTCAGCTTTTATTGTTAATATTTTGGTTTAAAACAAAAGTAATATATATTCTGAAATATAAAATTTAAATAATCTTGATTCTAACTAAACGTTTTTCAGGTTTATTCGCATGATACATGTATATCACAAATTAACTGAAACTAGCAAACCCGTGGAAAAATTCCCCACTTTATTTCTTTTCTTATTTACTTTTAAAATTTGAAACTGATAAATATTATACCAATTTCACCACCTAATTTTAATTTACCAGAAGCCAAATTATTATTAGTACCAAATTAATATTGTAAAATAATGAAACCCAAATCAAAGAAAGGTTTGAAAATTAAATTCATGGTTCACGACCCAGCTTTCATACCTGCGCGGGCAGTATAGTTAAAGTATAGGACTTCCACAACACCTTTTCAATTTTTGTCGCCATGTTGACGATGATTTTTTACTAATTTTGGTATACTTTTTTGATTTTTAAAACAAACTAATTCTTATTTTGATTATATTTTATATGATTGTGTTTTCAGTCAATTTATGATAATAATTCCAACTCTGCAAATATCTTTAAAGTATTTTTAGGTTTAAAATGACGCTTGAAAAGATTCTGAAGAAGCAACTTTTAAAAATAAATTTTACGTAAAATAATGTCATTACTTTTTTATTAGTTCACTGAGCTCAGTCCACGTGCTTAAATATTGTTCATTTTTAAATATTATTTTTTATCCTCGCGTATTTTATTAATTACACCACTATCGTATCGTTTCGATTAAAATAATTGTAACTGGTCCACGTTAGAGAAATATTATATAGATTATAACCGAAATAAATTTATTAAATTTAATATATTCCTATTAAAGGAAACTAATTCATTCATGTAGTATACATTCAAGATGAATATTAAAGAAAAAACACAATTAAATAGTGTAAATAACATTCCCTTACCACTTGGCGAGATCTGCAAAAAACTAATAGTTTTGGCGATATTTGTTAAAAGTAAAACTTGCAAGATCAAATTTGTACCCAGACAACACAGGAGCAGTATTATCTTGAAGTGACGAGTCATCAGAAATTTTACACGTGAGCCAAATTTGGGTTTTTCTGATTGGTTAGTTTAATGTTGCGTCATAAGTCACTAATTTCTGATTGGCTGCATAATTTTACTTCATAACTTATTCAGGCATACACTGCAACTTTAACTGATTCTTCAAAATGGTTGCTGATAAAAATTTTCAGAAAAGGTTGCCAATATAATTTACTTATCGCACATTTTCGACTGAAAAGTGCGCCAAATAGAGCTTGAATTCAAAAAATACTATCATAAAGATATTTTTTTCGCAGCTGATGAGCTTTGCATAAATTTTATTGACAAAATTATCTTAGGACTCTCTCGTTTCAAATTTTAACATAATTATCATGCTTTACATCCAATTTATTATATGCAACTTCAGATACTCGGAAGTTTCATATGATAAATGTAGCTGATTAAAAATGCATGCTACACATGATTAAAATGGCAAGCAAAATTTTTAAAACAATATTAAATTTACAGAAATTAGGTACTTAATTTTATTTAAAGCATATTTTACCTTAATCATGTACAGACGATATAGCGGCAGCAATGAGATTTTGTTAGAATAACTCTCTAAAAATACTGATAAAAAACTGAGTCTAATTTAAAATTTGGAAAAGCATTTCTTATGCATGAATCATCACACACACACACACACACATATATATATATATATTGACCACACCGTTCATTTTTATAATTTTAAAACGCCTATTAATTTAAAACGTAAACCCCATTAAATACATTAGTTTTCGGGCATACCTAATTCAAATATATGCCATTTAAATATTCTACAATCTCAATAAAAAATTTTTGAGAGTACAAATTTGATTTTTTATAAAGTCTAATGCCTATTAAAGAAAGTTAACACTCTTTTATTTTAATTGTGGAATAAATACTTTCTTCCAAAATAAGTACACATATTACTAAAAGCAGAGCTAACCAACTTTTGCCTTAAGAAATTGAAATGAAAATGCATTATTTTTCGCACTGTAATCGATGATTACTTATTTATATAAATTTACTATGGATTTAAATACTTTTTTCAACAAATAGTTGCCTTTAATTCATTTTCAACAGGTTTCAAATGAATTTGAAGCAGACAGCTACCAAAGTAATACATAACTTAAATCTACAGTAAAAATAGACGAAAAGGTTACAAAATATCAATAAATTTAAATTTAAATTAACTACTGATGTTTTTAAATAAAATATTACACTAAATGTTTGTAAATAAGCTTTCAAATACTTTCTTTTCAAAAATTAATTTTATTTCTCTCGAGCATATTAAGCCTAACGTGGAGAATATGGATGAATTTCACTAAAAGATAAAAATAAACATTATTTTTATGATTTTGTATCTCGAGAGCTATTAGGATATATTTCATTAACATGTGAGAATGAAACTGACATTTAAAACCCACGATCTAAAGCAAATAAGTATATTTTAGCATTTAAATTATGGCAAGATTTAGTAAATATTCAAATACATTTCTAGAATTTGTCATTTTGAATTCGAACTAGTAATATTTCTTTTGAATAAGCTAGATAAGCCTTACCCATCTAGATCAAAAGTACTGTATAGTTGGGAAATAAAAATATCCTTTGCAATTGTCCTTCTGGTAAAATCTTCAGCAATGCATAAAAATTTCTCTTTTCAGCGGCTAATTTTCAAAATTTTTAATAGAATATGCTATTAAAAAATTAGATTATGCGACTGTAGATTGATGTAGTATACTATTACTGTAGATTGATGTACTGTGAATAGATTACGCTGTTGTTATTCAATATAAATTAGCTACAGATTGTAGTTCATTACACTTTATATATTTCAAATTAAAGTGTACAAAGAAGATACATTTGCAAATTTCAGAACCATTTTTTCTTGTTTTATCAGAAAAATTTTGTAGTTTTTGTTAGTAGTGTAATATAAGCGAATAATGGCGGAGAACTAATTATCTATATATTCAGATAAGCTATGAAAAATCTCACGCATCTAATATCACAATTTCTTTTCTATTTAGTTTGAAAGCAGCCAGGTAAGATGTTCATATTATATGTTTATCAGTATTAAGCGTACGAAATTCAGCCGCTCAATAATCTAGAATTAATACTGTACAATGCACAAAAAAATTTCATTGAAATATTTAAATAAGTTACTTTGGATATAGTGATGATGCTTTGGATATAGTGAGATTTTCAAGGACTGAATAATCAGATTTCACATAGAAAAAGTGGAAATGTGGGAGAAACCCATCAAAATAAGACTTACATAGGTTTTATGATAAAACATATAAATATCTCTGATATATTGCATGAAAAACAGTTTACATTTTCAGTTAATTCCTCTGATGTCGTCCTTCTACACTCTTTTGTTTTCATACATATTTTTATAATATTTCGGATCAAAATTCAGTCTCAAACTCTGAAATAATCAATTGTTTTCTTAGATTAAATAAGTTGAGCATATATAATGAATAATTTATATAGTTTGTCGTTAAACATTTAAACAAGATATTAAATATTTCTTCTTATGTGCATGTTTTCTACCTTACGAGTTCCGTTTCTGAACCACATAAGAGTATATTAAGCTATTTAAGTGATTACAGAGGAATTTTATACCATGCACAATTAAATAAATTATATAACTTTCTATGCAAACAATATTTCCTTCTTTTATATGGATATTATTTCAAGCAAATATCCTAATTATCCATATAAAACTGTCTTAGACTATGTCTGGAAAGTATACACAATGTTTTAATTGCAAGCTAGTACACTAAAGTTATTGCAAAATAGTTCTTCCAATAATTATTCTGACACATTTTAAAAGTAGGAAATTGCTATTCTCATTATTGTCGAAATCAGATATAGTTTGGGGGTACATATACATTTGGTGAACATTCGTGTGCCAGCAATTTTTTCCTGGCATGCTGTTAATACGAAATGTATATCTTATGTATATTTTAATTATATTCATGTACGTATATTTATTAATATTATAGAGATGATCCTGGGGAATACATTGTATTATCTTAAATATTTTATTTCTATAAATATTTTGCCAATGGCATTCAGTTAATAAAGTATTAATTTTCTCTTGTTTGGTCAGTAATTTTCTTTTATCGTGATTGTATCTTGATATTGCCAGATCATCAACGTTTAGTGAAATTTCGAAACATTATCGCCAAAACATTTCCGAAATGGTGTTCAGTTAACAACAGTTTTGTGATTCATATACAGTCGAATCTCGTTAACGTGAATCTCAAGGAGGATAAAAAATTTGTTCATGCTATCAGTAGTTCATGCTAACGGTAACTAATTTTAATTTAGCTAAACTAATTTTCATTTTTTGGGGGACTGTGGAAACAGTTTATGTTAAAAGTTATTCATATCAACAGTGTTCACGTTAACGAGGTTCGACTGTACACAGTTGATACTGACGAAATTCAATAAGTCAATTCTGAATTCATTGAATTTCGTCTTTATTGTATTATCGAGATGATGATGTATTGATGTGTACTATCGAGAATTATACACATCTCGATAATTTGTATCTTTACAACTCCATTTTGACATTTCCAATTGGAAATGAAAAACAGCCTTATTTCGTGGTCCTTCGCGCGCTGTCATTTTATTGGCAGCGTTTAATTCTCCGTTCTTACATAAACTGTGTGAAAATTGTTTCAGTAAATAAGTTTTAAATTTCATAATAAACTTTCCAGTTGTTTATAGAATGTTAGCTTAATAAAACAGAAAGGCAAGCAAAATGTTGTTGTAGTTGAATCATCAATGTTGAATCTCTGGTGGAGACTATAAAAACCTTTGGCGGCGACTCAAGTTCCGTTCCGATAAAGAAAAGTACCGTTTTGTCCAAACCTAAAATAAATAAACATCTTATGTTTATTCTTAATGTGTCATGTCTTAAGGAAAAATCTCGAAAAGTGAAGTATTCGTCGACTAGAACCTGCTTATGATTTTACAGATTACTTTCTACATGCAAACGTTCCGACAACTTTCATAATAATATATTACGGGCTCTACCATTAGCTTATTTTGAAACCACTATGTTGGTAGGTCATTTATAATGGCCAAAACCTCTGTATATTTGCCATTATGAATATAATTTTCTTAAATATCTCCAAAACAGATAGCCACAGAAAGACCCCAAAAGGGAGGTGCACAACTAGATGTTATAACAAACCTATATACCAATTTGCAACGTTCTACGTCCAACCGTTTTTGAGTTAGGCGAGATAAACACACACACATACAGACGTCACGAAAAATCGTGTAAAGTCACTGATATCTCTAAAACGAGAGCTCTAAAATTGCAGGTGTATGACCTGGGTATCATGCCAGTCACGAAAATAAATTTGCAACATTCTACGCTGATTCGTTTTTGAGCTATGGGAGATACAAAATCCATTTCGCAAATCGGGATTACAGCACTTCATTATACGTTGTATAAGGAAGTATTTAAAAAAAGTATACCCCTGTTGCTATAGCGTTAGGCATACCTGCCTCAGTGCAGAATAGGAAGGTGGATTATTTCTTTTAAAATATTACGGAGAAGATGATTCTACAACCGCAATAAAATCAAATAGATATGTGGGATATTTATGCAGTCTCGAATTTCTTCTAATTGAAATGGGTTTTATTTAGAAAAAAGAAACTAATAAATCGTCCATTACTAAGAATTGCTGGGATAGTGATTATACTTTTAATTTTAATTCAGCTAAAAAATCTGCAGACTTAAATATTTATATGAACTTTATTTTCTTGAAACTTTCTGCATTATATATATAGCATTTATTGCGATTATGTGGTAGCCGCTCGGTCAACTTGTGGAAAATGTTGCATAAAATCTACTTTTTTATTACTTTTTTATAGCTTACATTCACTGTCATAAACCTTCTGCCAAATCTCGGTTAAAAACAGAAACTAGTTGGCATAGGTGGGCTCTGCTCAGTTCCCCATCATATAGTATATGTTCTCATAAATTTCTAGTGCGAGACATATTATAATCATGTTAAAAGAAATGAATTTGACCAAAGCTTGATACAGTGACAGAATGAAATCCCCGCCTAATAGGCTACCCACCGTTCACTTCGATATATTTAGCTTATTCTAATCTATTAATTTATTTTATTAGGGTCAATTTCGTAGTTTAGTTTTCATGCTACTATTTCCAATGCAACAATCCTCAAAATACATATTTATATGGAAAATTTTCAACTTTGCTGTGTTCATAAAATCTTAAATTAGGGTCGGTGCTCCAGTGATTGGCATGCTCCAGTAATTCACATCTATCCCGAAATAATTAATAAATAAGAAAAATCATAAAATCATACATTTTACATATAAGAATTTTAACACTTTATGTCAAACACTGGAGCATAGGGTGCTAATAACTAGTAAAATGAATAACTATTTGTGTCAAACACTGGAACACAGGGTGCCAATTATTGATAAAATGAAAAACTGGCAGTGTCAATTACTGGAACATTGAGTGGGTGTCAAATAAAAATTCATTAAAAAAAAATGTTATCGAATGTATATATTTTGACATATATGTTTTTCTGATTGTCTTTCATGCCATATGTATTAACTTATCATTTCTAAAAATATTTTTTGATGACTAGAACATTAAAAACATCAGAGATTGCTCTAAAAGTGTCAATCATTGGATCACTTACCCTACATATAACTTACGAAATTTTCCTATTAGAATATTTTTAGTCGATGATGTTCAAACAAGTATCATAAATGTCATTTTGAAGTTCTCTGATATATTTACGATTCTCAAAATGAACATTAATGCTCAATTTTGCCCTATTCTGCCATTTTAAGTAAAATATAAATTCAAATAACTTACGACTTTTTTATATTGTAAAATTCATAATCAATGATATTCATGACAGTATCCTAAATAATATTTCAAATGTGGTCTGACAACTTTACGATGAAAATATCCCTAAAAATTGACGTTTATGTAACATTTTGCTTTATTCTGCCACGTTAAGAAATTCGTAAATTTTCAATAACTTGCGAAATTTTCAAAGTAACGTGTTTATAGTTACTGATGTTCATTCCGGCATCAAGTCTGATATTTTAAAACTGGTGTGCCATTTTTACAGTAAAATTTTTTTATTTAATTCACGTTTAAGTGAAATTTTGCCCTATTCTCCCACGTTAAGAAAATCGTAAATTTTTAATCACTTTTTAAGTTTTTTAATTTGAATGCTGCAAACGAATAGGGTTCTTGCCAGTGTCGATAGTAATAATTTAAAACTGATCTGATTTCTCTGAGATATTTTGTTCGTGAGATATCGTGTCTTCACAGACTAACATACTAACACACTAACGGATTAACAAACTAACAGACACTCTACAGACAGACAACACACAAATTTTGTTATTTTCGGATTCCTCCCTCACCCTCACCCTCACACCTGAAAACGTGTAAAAAAGTCAAAAAACCGAGGTCGAAAATTTTCACGATTACCTAACTTCCCCATACCTATAGTATGATGGGAAACTAAAAGGGGAAAATAAAATTGAAATGTCAGCCCTATCGTTACAAATTCAGTACCAAATGAAAGGGGCGATTTTTCTGAATCCAGGGATGCACACAGTTTTTCGACACGACCATTAGATTTTTAAAACTTAATTAAAATATGGAATTTAGGTGGCAACATTACATTTTAATTCATTTCAGTCATTTAAAAAGTACGAGGCTCGTTAAAAATTCGGTACTAAATGAAAGGGGTGATTTTTCTTAATCTAGGGGTTCAAATACTTTTTCGACACGACAATGAGATTTTTAGGTTGATTTCTTTAGAAATCGACCTATTGCAATCACATCGTTTATCTATCTATCTGTAATGAAAATTTTGTCATCACGATAACTCCCAAAATAATACTCCAATTTGAACTACATTTGGATAGCGAACTTATCTTATAAATATCTTGGATGAGTTCGTTAACCAAGTTGCTCCGACTTTTTGTTTTCACGTAGCAGCCAGTTGAAAATTTCGATATCTGTCCACATTGTAAAGAGCATATTTAAGGCCGGATTTGCTTGAATTTTGATGTGAATATAGACAACATAAAGGTCTCAATAAAGATTATTAATGAACTTTATCTGCCATTTTTAACAAAGTGGCGTATATTTTAAGTTAAACGGGGCCACTTGAAATCAGGCTACCACTTGAAAATTTAAAATCACAATAACTTCCGAAATAATACTCCAAATCGAACCAAATTTGGACAGTGAACTTATTTTATAAATAATCTTGGATGAATTTGTTATCAAAGTTACTCCGCCATTTTTTTAGTTCCCCATCATACTATAAGTATGGGGAACTTAGGTAATCGTGAAAAATTTCGACCTCGGTTTTTTGACTTTTTTATACGTTTTCAGGTGTGAGGAATCCGAAAATGACAAAATTTGTATGGTGTCTGTCTGTAGGGTGTCTGTTAGTGTGTCAGTGTGTCAGTCCGATAGTGTGTTAGTCCGTTAGTTTCTTAGTCTGTTTACACGATATCTCACGAATAAATGATCGCAGAGAGGACAGATCAGTTTTAAAATATTACTTTGGATACTGGTAAAAACCCTATTCATTTGCAACATTCGAACTAAAAAACTTCGTAAGTTATGAGAAATTTACGATTTTCTTAACATGGGAGAATAGGACAAAAATTCACTTAAACGTGCATTAAATGGAAACTTTTTACTGTGAGAATGTCAAACCAATTTTAAAATATCGGTTTTGATGTCGGAATGAACATCAGTAACTATAAATATGCTACTTTGAAAATTTCGCAAGTTATTGGAAATTTACGCTACTGAACTTTGAGCCCATGATCATAATGATAAAGAATTTTCGTTGTGTCCCTGTAAAAAATCTATAAATGCTAGATTCACCAAAATGCTTATAGTTAGTGCAACAGTGATTTATAATATTCATATAAATTTTCAGCTCAATTGAATAAGGCGTTTAGATGCTATCGCACTTTTAACTAGTATCTTGTGGCCACCAAATGACTTTCTTCTATATTTTCCTATGCAAATTCACTCAGTAAAAATCTTATATATTAAAAAAAATTATGAAAACTAAAGTCAGTTCGTCTGGCCGTTCTATCCGGCCGATTTCCTTCATTTTTTTTTAATGAAAGGTATTTAGACACAGATATGTCATCAATCATTAAAATTTACTCAACTCCCACCTTACTCAAGTTATACTCAAACGCGATTCTTCCCTGTACATTTCTTATGGGACACATTCACTCAAGCAATTCGAATTCTCATAGCTCCTCTTCTAATGAATGGATCTTGATCGTTTCACTCTCAGAACACTCAGGGGATCAAGCTCTTCCTTTTGAGCTATTAACTGCTTAAATTCGTTGAGTTTGAGGAAAGTTATGCGTGCACAATCAACTTTACATTCAATTTTTTCAAGAATTTTTCAAGATTTTCCTGCGTTTGGTGTAAATCAATTATTTGAAAAAAAATATATATATATGAAGAAAATTTAATTTTTAATTAAACGAGTTTTAGATTTCTCAAAAAGAATCTAGAATTTTTATCACAAGGTCTTACACCAGTGTCGATAACTGAAGAAGAAGGTGAACTATTGCAATTTCCTCCGGAGTTTTTGAACAGCCTTGAGATGAGTGGTCTACCTCCTCATGTGTTAACTTTAAAAGAAGGTGCCATTGTAATGCTTCTCAGAAACTTGAATGCAGTTAAAGGATTACTGAACGGGACGAGACTATTAGTCAGGAAAATGTATCACAATATCCTAGATTTGGAAGTTTTAACTGGTGTGAATATTAAAGATCGAGTACTGTTACCTCGCATCGATTTATCACCATCTGACACGACAATGCCCTTCTCTTTTAAACGACGGCAATTTCCGATTAGATTAGCGTTTTGTATTACCATCAACAAAGCGCAGGGTCAAACGCTGGATCGAGTTGGAATCTATTTGCCTGATCCTGTTTTTAGCCACGGACAATTGTATGTTGCTTTATCTCGAGAAAGAACATTCAGAAATGTACAGGTAGAAATTAAACCTAAGGGCCGACGCACAGCTAATATTGTCTGGAAGGAAGTACTGTAAAATGATTTTATGTAATAATTACACCATCTCATACATAGTCTAACCTAATGCTGCGGAGCAGCACGGGTCCTCTAGTAATTTATTAAAATTATTATTAAAAAAAATTATCTTCCATGATAATGCAGATGATTTCCATGTTAGAGAAGTAGTATAACATTAAATATCCAAAAAAAGTCAATTTTATTGTCAATATTACATTAAAAAAAATCGATAACTTCATTTTAAATTATCGCAGATCTATGGTTCAACCATTCGTTTTAAAGGTACTGGCGAGCTCTTTTGAAAGATACCCATCATGAAAATTTACTCCCCTCGAGGGGGAATTCCCCCCCTCAGGGGGGGGGGGAGGCGAGGTTCCTACACATACAAAAAAATTTACCCAGTTGACTATCTTTATTATAAATAATTCTGGTAAATTTCAAAATGATTATTAAAAAATAATTCTCTTTATGCACATTTATACAAAATTTTGTACTATACCATCTTGTTAAAAATTTAGAAAAAGCGGGATGGCAACGCAACCTAAAAGACAATTTTTACCAAAAGTTGATAGGCACTAATTTATGTCAAGGTGCAACTACATACCAATTTGTATGAAATTCTGCGAAGTAGTTCCTGAGATACAGTTGCCACAAAACTTTGTCACACACACGCAGAGACTGACAGACAAACATATAGACATTTTCTAAAAATGGTTAAATCGTATTCTACAGCTCTCAAAACGTGTAAATCCATCAAAAAGCCGAGGTCGAAAATTTTTACGAATCCAATACTTTCTTCTATTGAATATAGAAGAAAGTAAAAATTTGGTCCCACAGGCCATAATGATAAAGAAGTTTTTTTTGTATCCCTGTAAAAAAACTGTAAGTGCTAAATTCACCAAAATCTATACAGTTCGTGCAACTGTGACCTATAACATGTGTTCAAATTTTTTGTTCCGATTAAATAAGCGTTTAGACGCTATCACACTTTTAAAAATTTGGCACCATAGGCCATAATGATAACGAATTTTTCTTCGTGCCCCTGTAAAAACACTGTAAGTGCCAGATTCTCCAAACTCTAACAGATTGAGTAACTGTGACCTATAATATGTGTATAAATTTTTTGCTCAATTGAAGAAGGCGTTTAGATGCTATCGCACTTTTAAGATTTTGGTCCCATAGACCATAATGATAAAGAATTTTTCTTTGTGTCCCTGTAAAAAAACTATAAGTGCTAGATTCACCAAAATCTATAAGGTTCGTACTATGGTGACTTACAATATACGCACCAACTTTCAGCTTATTCGAACAAAGCGTTTAGACGCTAGCGTGTTCACTCACAGACATACACACACACATACATACATTCATACACACATACATACATACTTACACACATACACACACGCATACATACATCATCGTAAAAATAGTGAAAACGGACTCAGGGGACCTCGAAACGTATAGAAACATCAAAATATCGAATTTGGATTTTTGACATGATTACAATACTTTCCTCACTATAGTGTTCGGAAAGTAAAAAAGAAATCAACCTACCCTTCCGAATGAGTCGGAAGGACTTGTTTTAAATTAACTAAAGTATGAAATTTAGATGGAACACTTCATTTTAATCTTTTCAATTGGTACCTAAGAGAACACATTTTGCTAAATTTTAAGCTTCTAATGGATGTATCACTCAAAAATTCTTATTAATTTCACAAATATTCGTTAAAAATATTCTCATTATGTACATTTATACGAAATTATGTCCTATACTGCCATGTGAAAAATTTCGAGAATATGGGATGACAGTTCAACTCGTTGAGCGATCGAATCCCAAATTTAATCAGCACCAGTTTAGGTCAAAGTCCAACTAAATACCAAGTTTGTTTGAATCTACAACCCACGCTCATAAGTATTAGACCACTTCCTTCTAAAGCACACTGTCGTTTAATCTTACATATTTAACCCAAGTAAATATTCCATTTAATTTTTAACTTTCTTTTCATTTGAATCTTTATTCTTTTGATAGCGTACTGCGATTTAAATATAATTGTACAAATTAATTTATTACTTAAAAAATAACATTTTTTTAAAAGAAAGCAATGACAAAAATATTTGACCACGTACATTTTTTGACAAAAGTATTGGACCATTGAGATTAGTTAGCTATCCCCCCTTTTACAACTAGTATGTTGTGGCCACCACAAGACTTTCTTCTGTATCTTCCTATACAAATTCACGCAGTAACAATATTTAAAAAAAAAAAAAAAATACGATTTTTTTCAAAGTTTTTTCTGTTTTTTTTTTTTTGTGTTAAAAGTAAAAAAAATCGATAACTTTGTTTTAAATTATCACATATTTATAGTTCAACCATTCGTTTTAAAGGTATTGACGAGACCTTTCGAAAGATGCCCATCTTCAAAAATTATCCCCCCCCCCTTCGGGGGGTACTTCTCCCTAGGGGGGGGGGGAAGCGATGCCCCATACTTTTTTCCTAATTAACAACTACTATTATCAATAATTCATATTAATTTCAAAATCACAAGTTAAGAATAACTCTCATCATGTACATTTATACGAAATTTTGTCCTATATTGCCATGTTAAAAGTTTAGAAAAAATGCGATCACTGCGCCACCTGTTCAGTGATTGATCCCCAAATCTAATCAGCGCCAGTTTATGTCAGGGGCCAACTAAATACCAAGTCTGGTTAAATTTCGTTTATAAAAAAAAAAAAAAAAAAAAAAAAAAAAAAAAAAATTTCTAAGTTTTTTTTTGTTAAAAGTAAAAACAATCGATAACTTTAGAGAGTATTGTAAAAAAGAAAAAAAAAAGAAAAATGAATTTGAAACTAGATCTGGAGTTTTTCATTCACCTTTAGTAAAATTATTCACAAATTTTATTTACTAAATTATCCGTGTTTATTCCTGTGTGTGATTTACTCGGAGAAAAACTGCTATTATAGTGACTTTTTCCCTCTCGCTGATCAATCTGTGTCTTATTAATATATCTATGATTAGAACAGATGTCAAGACGCATCGATGCACTTATCAACGCCAAAAGAGGTCGAACTAAGTATTAATTTTATTTATATTTATGTTTAAAGACAAGTGGTCTAAGACTTATGTCAAAAAATAAGCATGGTCTAATATTTTTGTGTCTAGCTTGTGCTGGGAAAAATTTAATTTGTTTAAGTAAACAGAGTTAATTTTTATTTTCATATTTATTACTGTAAAGTCATACTAGTAAATATTCATAAAAAAAAAAATAACATGAAGCACTAATAAAAATATTTATGTTAAATAAAAGCTTTTGTTTCGTAGTTAGGTATCTTGAAACAGAAGTGGTCTAATACTTATGAACGTGTGTTGTAGTTCCTTAACTCGTCAGATACAGTGTGCACAAAATGTTTGATACACACACACACTAACCCACAACGACAGACTGACATTTCTCTAAAAATGGTCAAATCATGTTCAGGGTATCTAAAAACGTGTAAAACTATCGAAAACTGGAGGTTGGGCGTTTCCACGAATCCAGTACTTCCTCCTTAAATTTATAGAAGGGAGTAAATGGGCGCTGTAAGCTGTTCCTTTTTTCCTGTACTATATCTCGATATTCTTGTGTGGTCCTGTAAATAAACCAATTCTTTATACAAAGTATACCATATTCTGAATAAAACACGCTTATGAGTATCTGGATAATGTTTTGTTTTGTTTTTCGTTAATTTTTATGTAGTAAAACAAATATTGAAATATACTTTAAAAAAAAAAATCTCTGAAAGACCTTTTGTGAACCCCTTCATACCCTCTAGTAAGTGTTTTAATACCATTTTTAATAGGTAAAAAGAACCGTGAGCTGAATGACCTGCATCAATTTTAAGACATTCTACAGACACTCAGTGAAGTGAGAGAACAAAAATGGAATAAACAGAGGAACTGAAATTATAAGCATTTCCCAATTTTCTTTCAAAGACTAAAAAAAATTATTCAAATGTAATCTCTCCGCAGAAAAAAAAAATAAAAAAAGTTGCACTCCGGGATTGCCGACAGAAGTGAAAACTTGAACAATTACGTGTGTATTTCTTGAATCGTCAGGAAATATTTTATTGTGCAGGAAATATTTTTAAATGAAGTGTTTTTTTATTCAGTAATATAAACTACTACTACAAAAATTATATTACAATTTTTATTTAATGCGAGTACATGAAAAAGTAACATGAAAAATAATGCATATGTGAAAAATAATGCATAGTACATGAAAAATAATGCATATTATTTTACATACAAAAAACGTAAATTTACGAATACATGAAATATGAAATTTAATTAATTGGTATTCTTTGAAATGAATACCAATGAAACTTACGAATTTTCCTCCACAATTTCAACAACTCTTCCATCATCATCCTTATATTCCAAAACTGATACTATAGGTTTATGGTAACTAAAATAGGAAACAAACAATTTTGATTCAAATCTATTTAAATATCATGTAAAGAGTGCATCAATTGTAGTTTTATATCTCGTTGTGCTCAGATTGCGATCATTGGTCATCGTTAAATCAAATTCTCTATTTAAAAATTCAATTAATGGTAGATTTTTATCATCTGCAAAGTTGATGTTCAAATACCCACTCAAAATCATTGGCAAATCATTAAATCTCTTCCCAGTTTCATCTTGAAGTAATACAGAAGCGTCTTTAGAACATAAATAAATAAATTTTCATACAAAAATTCTCGTATTGCTCTTAAAGACTCATTCGGCGAAATATAAACGGCAACCATTACAATTAGCTGTCCATTTTCAGAGTGGCAACGACAAACACATATATCACCGATGTCAGAGGCATTAGTACTAAACATACTGGTCTACCTCGCATGCACACCAGTATGATTTGTGCAAAATATGCCCGTTGCATCAGATAACCTTTTATAAATAGCTACTCATGCTGCTGGACGATCTTGTGTTATGAAACATGCAACAAAGTTGAAATTAGGAATGTCAATTATTTCTTCGTCACCAATGTGAGTTTCTGTTAAAATTAACGCATTCATTTTTTTTAACGATAGCGTCTATTGCTAGATCTTGTACATGCGCATGTAAACTTTGACAATTAAATGAAAAAAAAGGTAATGCATTCTTTTTAGAAACGAAATTAATGAATGTTTGAGTAATGGTTTTCAAACTATTTTCATGCAATCGTTTCAATTCCATCGATAAATCATTTCAAGAATTGTCACAATTATAATAATATCTATGTTGAATTAATAGAAACGTGCGTTGAATTGTATACTGAACTGTTATGCGATTCTCGTAATCGAAAGTGTGTTAGATTGTTCGTCGGTAAGGTAGAAATACATTGCATGGGTGCATTAGATAGCATACGAAAAGGCGCGGAATTAAAAAAATTTTGATTATAACAGGAAAAATTTTTGTCTTTTTCGATTAGAAAAGTTACGACATGAATATATATTTACGTTGTACGTATATACACAATATATGTTTATATTATATACAGTTATATTATCAATGTATTTAGACCCAAACTCAACTCTCGTGTAAACGGGGCCAATATATGTAGATACTTATATACAGAGGTGTCGGTTACGGTAACAGTGTCGCGAGTTCAATGGTTTTTTCCCATCTCAAAAAATATCAACATGCATGTGTATCTATGTACGTACATACACAATATATCTGTACTGATAAGTATAAAGGATTTAAGTCCAGATTCTTGATTTTCAGGAGACGAAAAATAAAGTTAAGCTAACTAAAAACAAATGATAAGAATCGATTAGGGAAAAGGGATTATGTTGATTTATACCCTTTATACCATTCAGTGATTGTGAATCTTCATTTAATAATGGGAAAAAAATTGAATTAAATATTTTATACCATGCATGAATGGTAAATTTCTGACTTGAACCTTTTTTAGCAATGGATTTTCTCAAAGACTAAATGACATAGACTTAAATCCTTTATACCAATCGATTGAGAATTTTTTTCTGAGTCTGACTATGTACTTAACTCAAAATCGACATTTTTGGACTTAAATCCTTTATACTTATCAGTACAGATATGTACATACTTATATACAGAGGTGTCAGTTACGGTAACAGTGTCGCGAGTTCAATGTTTTTTTCCCATCTCAAAAATGCCCAACGCGCATAAAGTAGTTTTCACTTAAAAAAAAAAAAAAAAAAAATCAAATCAAATCAAATAACCCTACTAAAATTGATGCAGGTTTATGTTAATTTGCGATCCTATCTAAGCACTCTAATTTGCAAATAATGTAGTTAAAATTTAACAAAATTTTATGTTCGCACTTAGGAGCATTTTTCAAACGCTTGTCTTGAGCGTATTAGGTTATGGGAGTGATTAAAAACTAGAAGTTACGTTGTCAGACTCAATGAGCTAGCATTATTAAGATTTCAAAGTTTTTCCCGTTTTTTTTCTAGTTAAAATTCTGCTGCTGTAGGTTTTCCATTTCGAAGCAAAACGCTCAGCTTTGCGGTTCATAATCTAAGCCCAATGATATTGTTTTTACTTTTTTCCTTGTACACAATACAAAGATATTCAATTCATGAATAACGGTTATCTATCGATTTACATGTTTTGAATTGTCCTGAACATGATTTGACCCCTTTTAGAAAACTTCTGTCTGTCTCCATGGCTGTTACTAAATATTTACCCGTATTAGCAAGGCACATGTAACATTTCGTTTATTAGAAGGTCAGGTCGAATCTTTCACACATATAATGAAAGAAGTGTGTGTATGTACATTATTTTATAGGTAGAGCTGAACGCAGAGCTGCAGAATTTATCATGCAGATCCATTTTGACCTCTTCTAATGCACCTTTTCCGAATTTTTGATAAGTTTTTATAAAATTAATTAAAATTAAAAAATTTCAGAATTGAATGTCCCTAGAGATAAAAATGTAAAAGTGGGCAGTTTTTTCGTGGTCTATTAGCTCAGATGATCAGAGCATCGTGCTAATAACGCACTGGTCTGCAAGAGCCAATATGTTCGTTTTTGCAAATAATTCATTGAAAAGTCATTAATGAGCTCTTCGCACCTGACCTCAGAGGTCACATGATAGAGGAAAAACAAATAGCAGACGAAGTCTTGTTTATCTAGAGCGATTGCTGAAATAACATATTTTCTATTCTTATTTTTGATCAATCGCATTTAATCTGTGTTATTTTTTTTTACACATCATCATTTTTAATCCATTTTATATCATTATTCATCATCTTTTGTTTGCTGTATACATTTACAATCATCATTTAGTTTATATTTTTTATTGGTGTTCATGAAGAACATGTTAAATACTCTGATTTTTGGTACTTAAATCAGTGACAGTGCAATATCGTACTGCGTAAATCCATTTAGACCAGTAACTAAGTTAATTAACTTATTGTAACACCTTTATGGAATTAAATTAAATGAAAACATTTAAAAATTTCAAATTATAATCCAGAAACATTCCACAAGAAGAAGCTATTATTTATTGCTAGATCAATTAATGCAACAGTTACACTAGAACATACAAAAATCGATTCTTACAGTTGAAAAAAATAAACACATAAAGTGTTTTTAAAAAGTTATTAAATTTACAAATATAACTATTCTACTGTTTACAAATGCACAATATTACTTTCATTTTATTTCATACTAGCCGCCTTCGGCGACCAGCTGGTTCGCGATCCCTGAAAAATCCGACTTTACGAAATTCCCGCTCGGCGGCGCCTGCGGCGCCTTTTTCCCGTATCAGGTCTAATAACAGCTTATTGATATATCGTGAAAATAGCTTATCTAAATCGCAGTAAACTCCCGTGCGGTAGCGCCTTCGGCGCTGATATTTCAAATTTCTAACTTAAGCTAAGTCCCGCTCGGTGCTTATCCCCGTTTTAGAACTTACAACACCTTCCTCGCTCATTGGAATTTGAAATATTGAAATTTTAAAATATAGCAGCGCCATCTGGCGGTAAAAATTTCTGTAATATATTGTTCAATTCCAAATCAACAAAGCTTTCAAATGATGTATTACTTATGAAAATATTTTAATTAGTAGCTGAGATACAAAAGAAAACCTAAAAATGAAACCTTAAAACGTGTAAATCGGGTAAAATCTCGAATAATACTTTCAATAATATAAAAGAACTTTAAAATATCTTTCGAATGATGTATTAAAAATTATATAATCATAATTAGAATTTGAAATATTGAAATTTTAAAATATTTCAGCGCCATCTGGCGGTAGAAATTTCTGTAATCTACTGTTCAATTCCAAATCAACAAAGCTTTCAAATGATGTATTACTTATGAAATTATTTTAATTAGAAGCTGGGATAAAAAAGAAAACCAAATACCTTGCCTTAAAATCTTAATATGCCAACCAATTTCAAACGCTGCAATTTTTTTTTTTTTGCCTTTTTTCCCTGTTCCTCAAGCCCTCCCTAATAATCGTACTCTTTCAAAAATATTCACAATCGAATTATCGGGCATTAAAACTACATACTACGAAATTTCGACTACTGCAAATACTGCAAAAAAATAAAAGAAGACAATCTTTTTCCAATAAATATGTCATTTTTTTAATTATTCATATATTTTCATGAAAATTGAACAGTAGCTTTATAATATGCTGTCTAGGCCGAATATTAATTCAAATGTAACGTGAATGAAAATTTGAAAAAAATTGAAAATTGCAATTTTCCCCCCCAGTATAAAACACATGATATCTTAATTGATTAGAACCATTTCCGTTTTCATCAGACAGTTGTCTCGTATGTGTTTTGTTTCCGATCGAGAACGCTTAGAAAATCGTCTGCCTGTTGCCAACTAAATTTTATAGTTTAGTTAATTTTAAAAAATCTAATTGATGTATCGATAAGCCGCTTGCACTCTTAGATTCGGAAAAAATTCCCCTTTCATTTGGTGCCAAATTCTTAATGATCGGACTAATATTTCTAATTTATTTTCCATTTTTTCTGCTTTTAACTCCGTTAAAATATCTACTTTTATGCAATCGAGGGGAATTCTGAGGCATTGAGATCGCTTCTTGATTAAGACATAGGTCTACATTTTAATTAATATCTCCGCAACTAATTAAAATTTTTAAATTCTGTTTTGACTATCAACTCGGGAAGGCTTCTGCGCACCCGTATGTCAAATTTTATACTTCTGCGTTCAGTAGGGGCTGAACGTATAGATGCACAGACAGACAGACAGACAGACAGACAGACAAACATCTTCTTTTATTATTATAGATTAAATATTAACATTTTTGTTCTTAAGAACAATATTTATTGAATTCGATTCTCAGAATTCGATTATTCGTTTTCCTCTATCACATGATTGAGCAGACAAAACTGGGAGAAGTCCATCGATAAAAAAAAAAAAAAAAACTTTCAGTGTCTACACAGTATCTATCTATCTCTCTATATACGTAAGTTTCTATATAATATTTCTGTAACGTGGACCAGTTCCTATTATTTTTTCTCAAAACGATACGATAGTGGTGAAATTAATAAAGTACGCGAGGATGAAAAATAATATTTAAAAAAGAACGATATTTAAGCACGCGGATTCAGCTCAATGATCTAATAAGAAAACATGACGACATTTGTATGATGACATTATTTTATGGAAAATGTATTTTTTTAAATTACTTCTTCAGAATCTTTGCAAGCGTCATCTTAAACCTAGCAATATTTTAAAGAGATAAACATAATATTAATTATTATCATAAATTGACTAAAAATCGCAATCAAAAAAGGATTTAAAAAAAAATTACGCCGAAAGAAATAAAATGTCCTCGCACTCTTGGCGATAAAAATTTAAAAGACGTCATGGGGGTGTTTTACTAAAACTGTACTGCCTGCGGAAGTATGAAAACTGAGTCGTCAACCACGAATTATATTTGAAACTTTCCTTTGCATAATTCTGGTTTCACTATTGCACAATATTTATTTGCTTATGATAATAATTTAGCTTATGGCAAATTAAAATTTTAATTAAGTGATAAAATTGGCGTATTATTTATAAGTTTCAAATTTTAAAGGTAAATAAGAAAAGAAATAAAGTGCGAAAATTTTGCACGAGTTTGCTAGTATTTTAATAAATTATTATTGTTATAATTATTTAACTGAGGAGATTGTCTTGTGCTGTCCTCTGTTGAGTGAAAAGGATAATTTGTCCGAGAAATGTTTGTCCAAGAAATGTAGTTTTTGAATAACAATAGCGCCATTAGTTAACATCTAAATTGCACAAACGATTTCTTTTTTTTACTTTCTGCCCTCCAGCGGAGAAGCGGGGTATTTCGATAAATCCCGATTCTTTAGGTGTCGGATATATATAAACAATCCAAGCACCAAATTTTGTGACCGCAACTCTCATAAATTTCCCAGGACAAATTTAACGCTAAAAAGGGTGTATCGAATTTGCCCTTTGTAACACATACCATCGCCCCCCGCCCTCCTCGTGTTTCGGAAATATCCTAGAGAAATCACATGGCTGTTTTTAACATCTTTGCTTCATTTTTGGCAGAGTTTTACTCAAAAATCCAGAATTTGCAAAATTTTCCGCCAAAGATGGATTTTTCCTCTCCCTCCCCTTAAAATTTAAAATTTTCAAAATCGCAGGTAATTTATTATGTGTAGTCCATGCTTGTGCAATTTCTTCACTGTGAAGTAATTTGGAGCCGAGTTATGTTTACAAAGGTGTTTTTTCCTTCTGTGGGAACGGGGGTAATTTTGATAAATTCCGTTACTTTAGGTGTCAGATACATATAAACAATCCAAGCACCAAAATTCGTGACCATGGATTTCACAGGACAAATTTAGCGTTAAAAGGGTATCTCGATTTTGCTCACTCGTAACCCCCCCCCCCCCCCAAAAAAAAAAAAAAAAAAAAAAAATCTGGATTGATTTCACTCGATTATTCGAACATTAAGAAATTAACGGTTGCATAAATAAATTAAAGTAAGATAAGTCGTTACATAAACTAGAGAGAAAATTTTAATAGTTCAAGTATTTTTACCTATGTAGTACATTGTTTAATTTAACACAATTGCTCTTAATGTAATTTGAGACCAGAGATCATGATGATAAAAAATATTTCGTTGTGTCCCTGTAAAAATCTATAAATATCACCAAAATCTATATACAGTTCATGTGACGGTGACCTGTAACATGTATATAAGTTTTCTGCTCAATCGAATGAGGCGTTGAGACGTTATCGCATTTTAAAATACTTGGGCCCATCCCACATAGCAATTTCAATTTGCAGCGAAATTGCAGCAATCTTGCTTTGTAAGCCAACAAACTTGCAGCAAGTTCAGTGTGACAAGCTGTAAGTTGATAACAAGATTGAAGCAAGTTAACGCAAACTCCGAAGTCACCATACGCCACATTTGATGCAAACTTGTCGTGCAAGTTGCACTCTTACTGTATCAAATTTGCTGCAAATTCGTTGCAAACTAGTAGAAAAGTTAGGTTTGTCGTATTAAGAGTACTGCAAATTCATTGCAATAGGCAAGCTTGTCATGTCACACCAACTGTTAATGCATTGCAAACTCTGATTCTTACCACGCCACATTATCTGCAAATACACATAGAAACATGTAAATATAGCTTGTATTTCGCATAAGACTTGTCGACACGAGACTCCGAGCCCCGCGGATAACGTCACGCTTCTTCCACCAGTAAACAACACGAGCAAGAAAACGTTGCGAAACCGCTTCAATATTAGTCTTTGGTTCAGTTTCAAATACATAGCAATTTTAGTTTACAACTGAAATGGTGTGAAAGGAAAAAAATAATTAAAACGAAAGATAGATTTATGTTATGTCTACTTTGCAGCAATTTCACGGCAAATTTATCGCATCAAATTTGTCATGGCAAGATAACATCAAGAAAAACCAAACTTGCTGCAAATGTGCTTGTTATCTGGGATAGGCCATAATAATAAAGAGTTTTTCTTTGTGTCCCTTTAAAACGAAAAAAAAAAAAAACTATAAGCGCCAGACTCCCCATAATCAATAGGGTTCATGCTATAGTGACCTATGACATACAGTTGGTAACAAAAGTATCCGAACACTAGCAAAAATTCCTATGTAAAAAAAGTGCACTTCATACGGTTTCGTTAAATAAATCCTAATCGAATCATGTTCTTAGTCAGTCTAAGAACATGATTCGATAAGAATTTATGTAACAGAACCGTATGAAGTGTACCTTTTTTACATAGGAATTCTTGCTAGTGTTCGGACACTTTTGTTACCGACTGTACATATTGAGTTTTAGCTTATTAGAACAAAGCGTTTAGACGCTATCGTGGGACTTCAAAACGTACAGAAACACCAAAATCTCAAAGTCAGATTTTTGACATGATTACAATTTTTTACTTACATATGTATACTCGAAAAATAAAAACGTTTGCACGTTCTATTTTTTTTTTTTTTTTTGACATAAAATGAAATTAATTGAAAGAAATATAGTACGACCTGCCGTACGAATAAATAACTAAATATATTTCATTTTACATAAAAAAAATCTGGAGTTTCTCCACTCGACTTTCCGAACATTGAGTAATTAACATTTTTGTAGATAAAATAAAGAAAGAGGAGATGTTAAACAAACAAAAGAGAGAAAACCGTAATAGAATTTTTGAGTATTTTTCTCCATATATTACACGATGTTTTATTTAACGCTACTGAACTTTCAGCCCATAGATCATAATGATAAAGAATTTTTCGTTGTGTCCCTGTAAAAACCTATAAATGCTAGATTCACCAAAATGCTTATAGTTAGTGCAACAGAGATTTATAATATTCATATAAATTTTCAGCTCAATTGAATAAGGCGTTTAGATGCTATCGCACTTTTAAAATTTTGGTCCCATAGGCCATAATGATAAAGAATTTTTCTTTGTGTCCCTGTAAAAAAACTGTAAGTGCTAGATTCGCCAAAATCTATACAGTTGGTGCAACTGTGACCTATAACATGTGTACAAATTTTTTGCTCAGATTAATAAGGCGTTTAGATGCTATCACACTATTAAAAATTTGGCCCCATAGGCATAATGATAAAGAATTTTTCTTTGAGTCCCTGTAAAAAAACTATAAGTGCTAGAATCTCCAAAATCTATACATATTGAGTATTTGTGACCTATAATATGTGTATAAATTATTTGCTCAATTGAATAAGGCGTTTAGATACTATCGCACTTTTAAGATTTTGCTCCCATAGGCCATAATGATAAAGAATTTTTCTTTGTGTCCCTGTAAAAAAACTGGAAGTGCTAGATTCACCAAAATCTATAGGGTTCGTACTATGGTGACTTACAATATACGTACCAACTTTCAGGTTATTCAAACAAAGCGTTTAGACGCTAGCGTGTTCACTCACAGACATACACACATACATACACACATACATACACACACACATACATACATCATCGCAAAAATAATGAAAACGGACTCATTGGACCTCGAAACGTATAGAAACATCAAAATCTCAAATTCGGATTTTTGACATGATTACAATACTTTCCTCACTATAGTGTTCGGAAAGTAAAAATGAACGTTCAAACTTTTTACTTTCCGAACACTATAGTGAGGAAAGTATTGTAATCATGTCAAAAATCCGAATTCGAGATTTTGATGTTTCTATACGTTTTGAGGTCCCCTGAGTCCGTTTTCACTATTTTTACGATGATGTATGTATGTGTGTGTGTATGTGTGTATGTATGTGTGTATGTGTGTATGTCTGTGAGTGAACACGCTAGCATCTAAACGCTTTGTTCGATTAACCTGAAAGTTGGTACGCATATTGTAAGTCACCATAGTACGAACCCTATAGATTTTGGTGAATCTAGCACTTATAGTTTTTTTACAGGGACACAAAGAAAAATTCTTTATCATTATGGCCTATGGGAGCAAAATCTTAAAAGTGCGATAGCATCTAAACGCCTTATTCAATTGAGCAAAAAATTTATACACATATTATTGGTCCCAAATACTCAATCTGTATAGATTTTGGAGAATCTAGCACTAATAGTTTTTTTACAGGGACACAAAGAAAAATTCTTTATCATTATGCCTATGGGGCCAAATTTTTAAAAGTCTGATAGCGTCTAAACGCCTTATTAATCTGAGCAAAAAATTTGTACACATGTTATAGATCACAGTTGAACTAACTGTATAGACTTTGGTGAATCTAGCACTTACAGTTTTTTTACAGGGACACAAAGAAAAATTCTTTATCATTATGGCCTATGGGACTAAATTTTTAAAAGTACGATAGCATCTAAACGCCTTATTGAATTGAGCTGAAAATTTAATGGTGTTTATTCAAAGTTTGTAAGTAATAATTTTTACAACGCCAGTTTTGTGTTGCTTCTTTATTAAATTATAAATCAGTGTTGCACTAACTATAAGCATTTTGGTGAATTTAGCATTTATAGGTTTTTACAGGGACACAACGAAAAATTCTTTATCATTATGATCTATAGGCTCAAAGTTCAGTAGCGTTAAATAAAACATCGTGTAATAGATGGAGAAAAATACTCAAACACTCTATTATGGTTTTCTCTCTTTTATTTGTTTAACAACTCCTCTTTCTTTACTTTATCTACAAAACTGTTAATTACTCAATGTTCGGAAAGTCGAGTGGAGTCACTCCAGATTTTTTTTTTTAATAATTAAATTAAAATTGAGAAAAATCGTGCTAAAAAAAAAAAGGTCAACTTCAGTATAGAACCCTTTTATGAAATTTTAAATTTGACACCGGAGTATCTCGGGCGTTTCTCGACAAGATCTTTATACTTACACAATTGCGATGGCTATTTTAATTCATCGCCAAAATGATAATAAAAATTTAAAATTCGCCAAGGGGCTCCTATACATTCAAAATGCTCCACGCGAGCTCAAAATTATTTGAAATCTCAAAATTTTTTACTATAAGTTTTTTTTTTTTTTTTTTTTTTTTTTTTTTTTTATGTAACTGAACACACCTGTGCATTTAATTTTTTATAGCTCAATTACTGTTATAAACAAAAAAAAGTGTAAAATTTGAAATCTTTGTAAATTTTTGTCAAGTGACTGAATTTGAAAATCTATATTAATAAAATCAGAGTTTTGTCTGTAAATTTGTCAGAATCAAAAAGTTTTGCGATATCTTCACGTTTTACACCCCATGAAAGCCGAAAATGACTTCAGAAAATTTTGCCTGTGTGTGTGTGTGTGTGTGTGTGTGTGTGTGTGTCATCGTGTCCGAATGTCGCTTTTTTTGTCCGGGCATCACTTGAGTACAGCTGGACGGAATTCAACGGCGCTTGGCAGGAATTTAGGTCTTCACCCAACTTAAAATTATATCTATCAACTTTTCAGAAATTCCCCCCCCCGTTCCCCCCTAGGGGGTAAAAGACTAAAACACGCTTGTCCGGGCATCACTCGAGAACGGCTGGACGGAATTCAACGACGCTTGGCAGAAACTTAGGTCTTCACCCAACTTGAAATTATATCTATAGAAATTCTCAAAATTATGATTAGTGTTTAAATTGTGGGTAAAAAACGCCTGCGCATGCGCCATAAATATTTTTTCACTAAAACGCTTTGAATGGAAAAATAAAATATAAAAATAAATTTTTAAGTTAAAGACTTTTGTATTCGCGTGATTCGCACTACAAATTATGAAAAGATTGAAATGAAGTGTTGCCATCTAAGTTCCATACTTTAGTTAATTTTAAAAAATCTAATTGTCATATCGAAAAACTGTTTACACCCCAGGATTCAGAAAAATCCCCTCTTTCATTTGGTACTGAATTTGTAATGATAGGTCTGATATTTCTAATTTTTTTTTCCCTTTATCCGTTTTTCCGTTACCACTTAATTTTCATACTTTAGTTATTTTTTAAACATCTAATTGTCGCTTCGAAAAACTGTTTGCACCCCTGGATTCAGCAAATTCGCCCCTTTCATTCGGTATCAGATTTATAAATATAGATCTGATATTTCTAATTTATTTTACCCTTTTTCCGTTTTCAACCCAGATTCGATATGGAACAGCTTTAGTATTCGATCCCTTTGGCAAAATTTGAAATTCAGCACCGAAGTAGCTCGGACGTTTCTTGCCAAGATCTTTAATTACACAATTGAGATAGCCAATTCAGTTCATCGCAAAAATGGCTTAAAATATTTAAAGTCACCAAAGGGTTCCCATACTAAAGCTGTGCTTTTTGTATTTATTTATTTATAATATTTTCTATTAAAGACTTCTGTGGTCACGAAATTTGGTGCGTAAATTGTTTGTATGCATTCGGCACTTATTGTAACTGGATTTCACGAAATTCGAAATCCCCCCCCCACCTTCTCGGAGTCGGAGGGCAATAAACATGTGTAAAAACATGTTTTTCCGTTTGAATTCGTTTTGAATTATCTTAGAATGGCGAATTTTGGTGTGTGGATATTGATTAAGTGTATACGCATTATGCACATTAGTGGGATTTTGCAAAACTTCGAACTCACCCGCTGTGGGTGGGGAAGTAAGAAATGGGTAAGTTGTGCCGAAGACATTGGGGACCCAGACTCCTCACGTTGCGAGCGTTTAAACCTCTACCAATCACAGCGAGAACTTAGGTTATTAATAAAAATATGGGATTTTGACAACTCATTTAAGTTTAATGTCCAGCGAAGCGGGCAAAGCCTGCTAGTTTTTAATAAAGCTAATAAGTTTTTGATTTCAAAATGAATGCACAGTTTTGTGACAAATACACTAATTAATACTCATAATTTTTTAAAGCACTAGATTAAAAAAAAAAATAATAAATTAATAAATAACATGCAGCATTGTAAGTAATTGGTTATTCTCGAAATTCGGAACCCAAGAAAAATAAAGTTTAAAATTTTGTAAAAGCTATTAAATAGTATTTGACAAAGTATAGAATGAAATTATTTTGAAAATATTATATAGCTTCATAGATTTTATAATAACTATCTTGATATTTTTCACTGCATCGATTGTGATAATTTTCACAATCCCTTTTCCCCTTAAACCTCATGGGTGTATAACCATACCGATTTATCCAAAGCTCATTCTAAGGATGTCCCTCGGGGGTATTTTTATCCATAAGATATCCAGAGGATGTAATGCTGAAGAGTTGTGCTATTAGGGAAGCCAAGGGTGTATTTAAACATTGTAACGTACACATCGTCTATCTTGTAGATAACGACTAATTTGTTAAAAAATACACTTTAAAACGCGTAAACTTTCTTTAAAAAAAAAAGACACATTTGATTAAAATCATTTAAAATTACAAAAAACATGTTGTCAAAGCTTTTCGCCCTGCATATCAGGGCATCATCAGCACAATTTTTTAAGACATGGTTTGATAACAATTGCAGCAACAGTTCAGTTATATATCAATAAAAACATACGGCAGTAACAGTTAAGCTTGCTAAAACAGCCCAAAGATCACGAGTTGCAGAATATTTAGTTGAGCTTTACTGAGAGTCAGCGTGGAGCCACTTGAAGTCTGGAAGTTAAGGAACTGGGTCCATGCTGACCCAGTAAAGCTCAACTAAATTTTCTGCAACTCGTGATCTTTGGGCTGCTTTATCAAGCTTAACTGTAACTGCCGTATGTTTTTATTGATATATAACTGAACTATTGCTGCAATTGTTATCAAACCATGTCTTAAAAAATTGTCCTGATGATGCCCTGATACGCAGGGCGAAAAGCTTTGACAAAATGTTTTTTGTATTTTTAAATGATTTTAATTTAATGTGTCCTTTTTTCAAAGAAAATTTACGCGTTTTAAAGTGTATTTTTTAACAAATTAGTTGTTTTTTACAATGACACGTGGTTTCTAAATGTCTCTATAGGAGATGTAATGTCCTATTTTGTAGGTATTTATCAGATGTTACCCATGTTACTCATTATTATTTTTTTTTTCCGTTTTCAGATTTAAAAAAAAAAAAAAAAAAAAATCGTAACAATAAAATTAGCCCTTGCAGTTGAAAATTCGATTTTGTCTGACATTTTATATTTTATTTTGAAGCCATGAATACGGAAAATTAACTTAATTCATATGTCACTATTTATAACTCCAACATGAAATATCTATATAAAATATATTTTTAAAAATTGGATTTTAATTGTGAAAACAGAGTTTAAAAATATATTTTAATAATAAGTACGTCTGGTTACAGATTTCTCCGTAGAAGGACACTGGAGTTTAGTTTCCAACAACGATAATGAATTTATTTAACTTGTCCTCTAGAAATATCAGGATATATATGACCGTACACAAGACAAATCGAGTGAACGAATGTAATGAAATTTTCACTACATTCGTTTATTTTCTGTTTTATGGAGTTAATCAATTTTCTGTGAACATCTCATATTTGTGTAGTCCTCCATATATTTTCAAATCGCTATCTTCTGATAATCTGATATTAAGTATTTAATCACCGAATTAAAAATGGTGCTTAAGGGGATTAATATGCTAAAATTTTAATTATGTTAACCATTTTTATTTATTTATTTATCTATTCAGTAAAAATCTTTATCTATCTAAGTGTGTATAAATGAATGCTAAAAAGTAAATATTATGTAACAGAATTAAAGAAGCACAAAATCAAAGTTTTAAAGATAAATATTTTATTCTTCTTTTTAAGAACATAAAGCAAAGAGGAACATAGATTTAATTTACATGAGAATCGAGAAAATATGTTTAAATATGCGAAAAAAATTCGCTAATATATTTTAACTATAAACATGTATGATTTTCATTTCCATGAAATAATTGTAAGAAATATTTTTAAAATGGCAGTGTAAATAGTGCTATTTTTTATTATAATTTAAAATATAGGAAATAATTATTTTATACATCGATCTTTGAATATTTTTCTTTAATATAAAGGAATTCAAAAGCCCATGCATGATTACATTTTACATCCTTCTAACATTAAATCAGTTTATAAATGATTAATCTACATTTGCAAACATTTATGCAGATAAAAATAACAATTACATTGTCATTAATTCTAACATATTTTTGATCAATCAGAAGCAAAATTTTGTAAATTAATATATATCTTTTTAATTTCAATCAAAAGGCAACAGCAAATAAGACAAAATTATTTGAAGCGAAAAAAGTGGAAAAAAAGAGATATCTAGAAACAAGCATTATTATTATTGTTATTACTATTATTTATTAATTGAAATATACACAAAACAAATATTCTGTCGCGTACAGTAAAATAAAAAATTTTGCTTTTAATATTACCTAAGTACATTTACTTCAATTTTCACAATTTTACTTAAAAAGCATATGTAAAGCGGATTAAGTATTTGCATTATGTACTAATTGCGTATATTTTGTATAACTTAGAATGCAATAGAAATATATGCCAGCATATCAAGACATATATATTTATAAAATAAAAAATAAAATGCTTATCCCTGTTGCTAAACAAGGCTATAATATGAAGAAAGCGGAATATATTTATTTTTTACATTAAAAATAAAGTAATAATATTTAAATAAATGCGTATATTTAACAATAGAGACAAACTTATACAATCAAAATAGAGTTAATTAAGGCTCTTCCACTGTATAACGTTTCTATACCAAATTGTTCAATATATGCAGACTTCATTCCATTTTGTGTTTGTCTTATAACATATTTTAGAATATAATTATAAACAATGAACATTATTATTACCTGAAGAAATTTTCAGAAATGGCTCTTTAAATTCTTAAATCAATTTATTTAGAAGAAAATAAATCCTCTAAAAATTTTTTAATTTGCACTAAAGCTAAGGGCTTTTTTTTTTTTTTTCTGAAACTTATTTAATAAATTTTGCATCAAACGCTACAGTTTTTCATAGATTGTAATATGAAATTTGCAAAAGAATAAATTAAACTGAATTTTTTCTCCTTAGAAAATTTAGATCTGAAATTGTTCGAAAGAAAAAAATTATGGTTAATATTGCCACATTTTCCAAGCTGTTTATATAGTATTTTTCGGAAGGGTAGAGATGAGGCTAAGACTAGTGTGGGTAATAAAAATTTTAAGCTATAGTACATGCTTAAAATTATAAAAATAAAAGCTCTATCAACAGGAAAACTTTACTTTTCAGACCTTTTAAAAAATGATCTATTTTACATCACAAAAAAAAAAAAAAAAAAAAAAAAAAAAAAGGTTTTATTCTTTATTTGCTTTTCAGTATATATAAACATTGAATGAAGTCTATTAAAAGTATCGTATAAACTATATAACTTATTGAAAAAAGTGAAGATGATTGGAATAAAACAGGAAAGAGAAAAGAAAAGAAAATGTAACTGATAGTCATCTTTCAAGTGAAAAAAAATTTTTTGTTTTGTTTTTTCTATAAAGTTCTAATAAATAATGTGCTTTGCAATTTAATAACCATATGGATAGCCACCACCATATGTCACGCCTCCATAAGCTGGTGCCACACCTCCGTAGGCAGGAGCTGCTGCCACTGCAACTGGTGCAGGAGCTGGAGCAACAGCAGCACCTCCATATCCTCCGGCGCCACCATATTGAACACCTGAAAATAAAAATTGTATAAGAGGAATAAATTTTACTTCTAAATAACTAACTAATCAAAATTAATCATCTACATTATTAAAAAAAAAAAAAAAAAAAAATACATCTAAGATTAGTGCGAGTCTGTATTTTATCCATTATATTCAAATAATTATATTCGAATACATATATATATATATAATGTTCAATTTCGTCGTTTTAAATCGCAAAGAAAAATTATTATTATTATTATTATTATTATTATTAGAAAATAAAACTACGGGAAAATAGCACTTCTGGAAAACATAGATTTCGGGATCTTGCTTCGGTTTCAGTAAATATACGTGTAATATTATTATTATTATGTATAAACGTTTATTATGTTTTTTATGCTTAAGAATTTCGAATGCATTTTCTTACCATAAATATGAAATTCTCTTATGTCTCATTTCTTAAAATTCTTGCGAAAATATTTAATAAATGTTTGAGATGAACTCCTAACTGTTAGCGTCGCATTATAAGTCCTTTTATTCTTTGTATACAAGAAAAGATTATTGTAATATACAACAATATTTATACGATTGAGATTTTTTTTTTCTTTTTTTTTTTCTACATCAATATCTTGCCAAAGTATTGTAAGTCATTATTCGAGATACGTAAACTCGCCGTATTGTGTTTTGACTAGCCATGGTCCAATATTGAAAATGCCAGTATGCCAGTAACCTTAACACACAAATATTTGCCATTTCATCACCAAGCAAAATTGTATCAAAAGAATTTAGTGTTTGAGTTTATTACCAAAAGGATTTAGGTAAACAGTGCAATTATCAATCTCACGCTGCATACCTTAGAAGACGGTGGTCAAAGGGTTCGTAGGGCGGCTTCATACTAAATTGTACGTCATTGTGCACATGCATATCTGCTTTCACAGATACGATATATAATATTTTCAAATATTCACCTGTAGTCATCAACATGAATGAAATATGAAATCATCAATGATTCATTTTACTGCCCAAATAACATGTATTTTAAACATGTATCATTGAAATTAAATTTGTTTTTGTGCAAGAAGATTAAATTTTATAATATCTTAAGTCTTATAACGCCTCCCAACTGAGCTTTACGCCACAGAAGATCGGCTTATTACATTAGGCTGACCAGATCAGAGTACCTTTATCATAGAGAAGCGTTAAAAATAGCTACATCTATCCAATTACGGATTTTTTTTTTTTTCTTTTTTTAAATAAATAAGAACTAAAAAAAAATTATCCATGATAAATAATTTACTTTCTACAACTTTTCATAATTTAGAAAAATACCTTCAAAATCAAATCTGTCCCCTTAAAATGGTGACATTTTATCAGCTTGGATTGCATACAATCCACACCATAGATATTACAGGAAGTCTTCATTGGATGTAATCAGCAGATCTTCCGTGACATAAAACTCAGCACACAGGCATTATGATAATATGAGGTGTTGACTGAGGACGCAAAGAAAGCCTCAGTGAATGGGCGCATGGGGATAAGTACTTCTGTCCTCCATGCCCAACACGATTGCAATTCAACTCTATAACTTACCTCCGCCGTATGCTTCTTCCGCTGAAGACCTGATGGAAACGTCAGCTGGAGCTTGATTGCTAGTTCCAGGCTCGTTGGTGGTAATGGATGCTCTGAACCCACCTTCATCGGCAACGTATTCCACTACACGAGACCTACCATCTTCATCAACAACTGAATAGGAACCTGTCACCCTTCCGCTTCCATCACCTTGTTCTTGGTGGGAACTAGCTCCACCTTCTGAGGGTGCGCTGTAACTGAATTGATAAGGATTTGGAATGCCGTTGTATTCAAGGCCCTGCAAAAAAGAAAATCTTTATTTAGTAAAACTGAATTTTTTCTGTCTAAAGGGCTATCCTATGTAAGAACAGCTTCGGCCGTTCAATCCTTAATAATTTAAACTAGATAATGCTTATTTTAAACAGAATTTCCTCAACAACAAGTGTAATAATGAGAATTTCAGAATGCCTAACTTTCACCATTCCACATTAACCTTGCCTTAAATAAATGCCTAGTATTAAAGTTTTGGAGCATCGCTTCACTTCACCCTCTACGGAGGGAAGTAATCTTGCAAGTATTGTAAATTTTCAAAGTTTTTCAAAGACTCGTCAATATTTTTAAAACGAGTAGCTGAACTATAGGTTTCAGATAATTAAGAAAACAAGGATTTAATATCTGAAATTTTCCAACACTCCAATTAACAGTAAAAAAAAAAAGGAAAAAAAAAAGATAATATGGTTATTCCATTCAACAGAGACTGAAATATTCAGATTAAAACAGAAAAAATTTTTATAGGTGCCACACGCACCACATAAACTTTAAATTTTACATCTACTTTTTAAGATAGCATGCGATCATGTTTTATATAAAAATTAAATCATTAAATGCATTTTTTTACTTATTTTTATTTCATTTTGCACGTGCATTTTTTATTTACTAATTCAAAATTATTTTAAAAAAACTTTTTCGATAGTATTTGTTTCGATACTGATTATTATTAATTTTCTTTTCTTTTCTTTTCCTTTCAAAAAAAGAAAAAAAAAAGATTTTGATAAAATTCTGGCAAAAGCAGAATTTTGTTTAAGACGGAGGACTATTATTATTATTATTATTTTTTTTTTTTCAAATTATAACATCGCTTTCAAATTATTCAATTATATTTTCGATAAATTTTAGATTTCGATAAATGTCCAACTATTGAAAAATGACACCGCAAAAATCCCAGATTGAGACTGATAGTTTTCAGTCCTAAAAAGTTGTTGTTGTTACATATGTCAAAGAAACTTAATCCGTTTAACCGGACCACTCGCCATAGAAACCACAGAAAAAACAAAATTATCAAGTTTTTCTCCTTTTTAACAAAAATAAATAGTAAACTGGCAAAAAGCATTTTCTCGGATGTCGTTTGAAAGGCATCATATTGACTTTCTTTCGACATCTAGTGGAATGCTTCTCTGTAAAGAAAAACATCTATAATCACTATGTAAAATAATTTTAATGCATAATAAAATAAAAAGAATTACAATGTGTCAATTTTTAGAGGAAAATATAACAGAAAGTTTAGGGATAACAACATACTTTTTTTTTTTAAGACATTGCTGCTCTATATCAACCAATTTAAAAAAAAAAAAAAAAAAATCACTATTCGTAATCATTAAGATTTCACATGAGAGGAATAAATGGAGTGAGTTTTAGTGGTATTTAGACTGAATATCTAATTATTATTAAAATGGAAAGTATCTTCTTAACAACAAAAGTTCAGATTTCCAAAAAACAAACTCTAGAAACTGATGGTACTCAAAACAATTTGTCGAAATAAAGAAAATAATTTTTTATCCTTTGTTCGGAGGAATGAATAAAATAATCAAAGAAAAATGATTTAGAAGAAAATTGTGATTCGTAATTGCAATAATGCATTGAAAAGAAATAATCTGGTGTGTCACTCACACGACTTTCTCATACCCTGAAATTTAATATTATAAATATAAGTTGGAAATGAAGAGGTAAGATAACGTGAACTGATATATAAACCTATGTTAACAATTCAAATTAGATTTCGGTAAAGTTTTACATGATAATTAGTTCTGTGTGATGAGGGCGGTAGCCACCCTCAACCCCCTGTTTCATTACTTCATATACAATTTAAATCTGTGGTTAAAATTAAAAGTTCATTTAAAATTATTTAGACAACTTTCTAAAATTATTTGTTTTTAAGTTACTCTAAAAGACACAGACAAAGATCAAATGTTAAAAATTTGACTTCGGTAATCAGGAAGCCTCAAAACGTGTAAATGTACAAAAAACAAGCGATGAATATTTAGCTTTGAAACGTATATTATTTATCATATGTCTATGAGGAATTCATTTCAGTTTCTAAGCAACTTTCTAGGACATGATAAAATATTATAGTAAAGCACTTCCACTAACAATAAAGAATAATGTTATCGCTTAAATATTTACAGCCATGTATATCTTTTTAAGATCATGTACAGACCAAATGGGGCACCTAAATATAATCCTATAGTAATAACACACGGCACAACCTGAAATGCATCAATTTTCAGCTACTGTCGCACTCTAATCTAGTCCTTTTGTGTAGCCCTATAAATGAACAGTGAATGATTTCCCAACCACATTCAACATGAGACATATTTTTATGCATATAAAAAATATATATTCATTTCCTTTGTTTTAGGGCAATTTATAGCTGTTAAACTCGACTTACCTGCAGTTTCTCCCATAGACGTAATGTATTTGAATTATCTTGGGTGTCCCTGTACACGAACCAGCTGCGTTATCTCAACGGAAAGCTTAGTGTAGCATCCCTATGTGATACACATTTAGAATACCAAGTTTGGACTTTCTGCTACTATTTGTTCCTGAGATATGCTAATGACAGACACACAGGCAGATATACAGACCAACCGCTAAAAACATGATTTTCGGATTCACTGAACCTCAAAACGTGTTTCACCCAAAAACAGTACATTCTTTACCTTATGGGTAAGAGAAAGTAAAAGAAAGTAAAAAAAAAAAAAAAAAAACACCCGTGATTTTTTTTTTTTTTTTTTAATAATAAAATAAGCCTAAATGACAATTAAATTTAAGAGAATAGAAGTAATTTTATATAAGGATCGCCAATTGGCGATTGGGTGGTTTTCTTTCTCAGTCACCACTGTAAACAGCCAAATTATGGTTAAAACATTTAGCAAAGTTAGAGGAAAATCTAATAATAATATAATGATTATAACAGATAAAGAAATTTAATAATATTAATAATATTAAAAGTAAATAATATAAATGATAATAAATTCAAACCGAGAAAATTGCACTTTTCTCTTATTGGGATCAGATTTTCATGACTCGAATTTTATTATTTTGATTAAAAAAAAAAAATACAGTTTATTTTAAATCATCTTATTATTATTATTGGCTATTTATCGCAACATTTGGCCATTGTTTTTGATTTGGTGAATATGGCAAATTTAAAAATAACGAACGCTTGGTGGGCTCTAAGACTGGCTAGTTTCTTTGTGTTTCCCATCTATTAAATATTTGGATTATTTTTCAAAACCTTAACGCGATGTTACCAGTGAAAAAAGTTATTAGGTGATGTTCAGGGGAAAAAGATTTTCTCATGACAGATAAGGAAATCTTAAAGTAAGAGAAAATTTTCAAATGTTTTTTAATACTTGGTTTTTACAGCCCCGGTAACATTGCACGATACTTAAAAATTATATTGCTAAAATCTTTCTTTTTAAATGACAATATAATTTTTCTTTTTACATCTTGAGAAAAATATGCAAAATCTAATAATGAGCAAACTAATATAAGTCAGCGAATGTTTATACACTTAAAATACATCATTAAATAATAATAACAAATAAATAAATAAAAAAAAAACTTGTACAGTTTTTTTCTTTAAGACATTTCATATCTCATATTAAATTAATAATCATCATTTTGTAGTGCAATGTTGAAAATTGTTTATAAATAAACTATAATAATATTTAAAATATTATACACTTACTGGATATTGAGCGCAGACAATGGCTGCAAGACTTACGAATATTAGGACCTGCAAAATATAAATAAATATGTAAATAAATAAACATAGAATTAAAAACATCACCTTTTGAGTAATAATAATAACAATAATAATACTTCTATGAAACCTCTTATTTTAAACTGAATTTAGAAATTTTTATACTGTGAAAGTTGTTATTTATAGCGAATTTTTTATTGTCGAAATCTGTAAAATGTTAGAGATAAAAATAAATAATAATAATAATAATAATAATTAATAACCTAACAGGATTAAAGTACTTGAATATTGTCCAACTAGAATTTTTAAAATATCAATGAAAAATATCCTTAAAAAAATAATAATGATTAATCTTAAAAAAATCTATCCAATAGATTTTCATCAAACGTAGCTGAGAACTATTCCGATTAAATCAACGTTGTGTTGTAGTCGATTTATTCGTCTGGAAGGACAAGGACTTCAAAATTGCAACATTCTCTTTTTCAGTCGGGGATTAAAAAAGAAGTAAAGACAACAATAAGAGGAGGGGGGGGGGGGGGAGGAGGCGATTGCATAAATGATAATAATAAATATTTGAGCGCATAGAAAATATGATTTTATTTCTAAATAAAATTTCGGAATTTTTAAATTTGAGACCAATATTGTAAAAATAACTATTAAACAAATTTATGGCATGTGAAACAGTTTTAATATATTTCTATTAAGCAAAAGTTAAAAAAAAAAAAAAAAAAAAAAAAAAAAAAAAAACTATTTAAAACAATGATTTGTTTTACAAGTACGCTACTACTAATTGCGCGTTAAATTAAAATTTTTAATAATTTATTACTTTAAAATTTATATGCTGTAAAAATATTTAATATCTCTGTTTATTTTTTGTTGTACTTTTACATAAAACTTGTAACAGAACATTTCAGAAATTAATTACAACATAGGGGAGCATTTTAAGATATTGCCATCAGTTCGAGTTATATGATGAAAAAAGAAAAAGTATATATAGATAATCTATTTTTCTTTTAGTAGAATGAATAATTTGTTTTTGGATAATAAATATTCAAAAGAACTTTTAACGCAAGAAAAAAGTCCGGTTCTATTTCGTTTCACATTTCCAATCTTCGTCATTTCGGAATCCTGCGAACACCTGCTACTCTGTAGTGGGAAAAAAGATCGAAATATTCCTTCTTTTCCCACCAAATACGATCATCTCAAGGTAGGCAACTTCGATTCGAATCGTATTTCTACTCACTGATTCTCATTAATTAATATTTTGTTATTTTCATTTTCAACGAAAAAGATTTCTCCGGTAGGGTAAAAAATACTTCAGCTTATGAACGTAATTTTTTTTTTTTTTTTTTTTTTTTAATTAAGTGCGAATATTTTTAATACAGTTGCATTTGTTCACACTGAAAAGTTTATGCAGTTAGGGGGAAGCATTACCTAGTTTTAATAAATCCTATGTTATTCTATGAGGACGTTTACTATCCGAATATTCAAACACTATTAACTAATGTATCTTTTTAAAATTTCTCTTTCCTATGTATACTTGTACTTAATAAATTTTTTACACTTATTGTACTTTAGAAATTTATTTTCAAAAATTTGAATAGTGTATGTTGAACCTAATAAAGAGAGAGAAAAAAATGCACTAATTTATTTTTTATGCTTTATAGCTTGCAAAATGAAATATTAAAAATTTACAAAATAAATATTTTGTAAAAACTTATTCAAGGGTTGGTAAGATTTTGAATGTGAAAACTGAATTTTAAAAATTTATAAGATAATAAGCAATTTTTAAAACAATTTTCCCCATAAATTTGTATGAAGTTGATTACCGGCAACGATACGTGAAGCTCACCTAAAAAATTTAGATGTAAGAGAAACAAAAATTGTAAAAACTGACATAATTAAAAAATAATTTTATCTACTAAAAAAGTTAAAAATTTTAGAATCATTTTACAAATGCTTGAGATTTGTTTTAAAAAATAAATAACATGTTATTAAGTCACTATTTTATGGGGGGGGGGGTTATTTATTTATTTTTTATTTATTTATTTATTTTTTAACTAGCAAGCTTTGCCCGCTTCGCTAGCCACTATATTTACAGGAATTAAAAACAGAATCTTTTTTTTTTCATATCGCTTTATAAGTAAAAATAAAAAGGAAATGCATTGAAACTGTTCAAAAGCTCGCTTTGCGTTCCCGTTGCTTTCAGAAGCATTTTCATTCAATCGTTAAATCACGGGTGCACATTACTATTGCCTACGACAATGCCTTACCCGTGGGCTTCAATTTGGGTGCTTATCGGATGATAGTTTCGAAACGGACAGTATCGAAGAAAAGGAAATATCCCATTTGTATTTGAATCCCAATGACATATGAACATACGTACTGTACATAATATTTACTTTTAAGTCGTTTCCTATATTTTATTTGATTTATCCGGTTGACCCTAAAATGACTACAATTTCACGCTAAATATAATGTTGCAATATGGCTATGATGAACGCTACGTCTACCGTTTGAGGCAACTAATTCTCTGTGTTACATGTACTTTCCATTTGAAATATTTTATGGTTAGTTAATAGTGGTTGATGATAAATATATAAACCTGTTGGTAAATAAATATATAAACGTAATCATGGTCCTCCTTTATTATAACTCCGCTTGGCGAATTTTGAATTTTTGTCGCCATTTTGGATTTTTCTATAAAAGGATATAGTGAGACAAAAATGGATAATTTATGCGATTGTTGTTTTTGTTTCTTTCTTCCTTCGTTTCTTTTTTTCTTTTCAATATTTTATGATTTATTTATAATTTTAATACGCTACTTAGTTTAAAATCGCTGTCGCGAAAGTAGTCGTTGGCGGAAAATATCCGGTCTACTTCAACGTAGAAACTTCAAAAAATGCTCAATCTATAAGTATATTTTTATAATTTAAATTTTTATGTTATAATGACGTGCTTTTGTCATATGCATAATCAACTTTTGATATTTTCTTTTATTATTGTTGTGAAAATATATTTCTTTTTATGTCGGACAAAAGAAAGAAAAAAAAAAGTGAACTCGTTAACTTTTTTGGCAACAATTAAATTTAAAGCTAATATTTAAATGGCTAATTTTAAAGCAGTTATAATTTAAAGCTATTATATGTTTATATATTAATTAATAATAATAATAATAATAATAACTAATCAAAAATCTGGAAATTGGGATCCGAGGTGCATCAAGAGAGGTGAATTCGAATCTCCATGAAAATTTGTGTTGTTCTGCGATCAGCCGTTTTTCTAAAAAGCACCGGATACTCACACATCTTATTTTATTATGTATATTAATACATATAATGAAAATAATCAATTTAAGATACACAATACACGTTTATTTATTTATTTATATAAAAATCGTAAAGCTCGCTATTTAAAACTCTCTTTATGAATATTGATATAAAAAAATTAAGAGTTTAGATATAGATAGGTTTTTGTTTATGTATATTAACTGTTTATTTAACACACAACACTATTTTCTATTTAAACTAGATTGGATTAAATTTTATTTAATTAAGCAGGTTAATAAAAGTTATCAAATATACTGTAAAATAAAAACGATACTAATAATAAAGTTGCCATTTATTATGCAATTTTATATATTCAAAACTTTAGTGTAAAATGTAACTGAAAATGATATGAATCAATTTATAAAATTATTGTCACTGTATGTATTTTACAATAAATTGTATTATACTACCTTAAATTTAACAAAATATTCATAACCATTTAAATAATTTAAAGTAATACTTTAATTTAAACGTAGTTTTTATTAAAATATATAACTAATTTTAATAAATTAACTTTTTATATTGAATTTAGTATAAAAGTTCTTTGAAAAGAACTTTTTTAAAATTCTATCTACAAAACGAAAACTGTATTTATTTTTCACAAAAATCCTATTCAAAATTTATTTATGAATATCAAAAGGCCATTGAAACTTTGAAATATTAAATGTCATTTTATATTTCTATAAACAAGTGTTTTAAAGTTATTTATTATTATATAAGAGGAAAAATAATTTTTACTCATGTTTAAAACCCTTTCTGGCTCAGTGAGCTCGGTTTGGGATCACCTAAAAATTCTCATTTGAAATGCTGAATATAAACAAAATGAAAATTAATTTAGAAATTATTTTTTAACTTCTTTGTTAATAATATGCATCGGCACTATAAAATTCGATCCACAATTTTTGGTTGGAGTCATTCTTTAAAAGACTTTATTATGCGCTTCACTGCAATGATCAAATCTCAATTTGTTAAAAGTTCATTTGACCTATAAAATGTAAACGGCAATTGTTCATGATACATGTGAACTGTTCAAGAATTTATTAGAGCGCTCACAATTACATTTCCTGAAATTCCAAATTTAAGTGTCGTTTTCAAAGTTCATCTGAGCAGTGGTTTGGGTCCACTCAGAAAAGTTTAATTCTTTACCGAATTATCTTTACAGAATTATCTTTACAGAATTATCCATGTAAAATAGTCTGGATCTGATTAGATTGTCCACAAACTTTTTTACTGAAATTCCAACTTTAAAAGGCATGAAAGGTTAATTAATTATTTATTTATTAGTATTATTATTATCCTGAAATTAATTCTATGAACTTACTATTATTTTTAGCTCATTTAATTGATGACTAATTATAAGCAAAATGTCGTTAAACTTCAAAAATTATAATCACTTGTGTATATATACACTGTAAAAAATACTTTCTTAAAAATGAGCTAAATTGTCTTAAAATAGCTCCAAAACAATGTATATACTTAAATTTGAAAACCCATGTACTCCTTTTTGAGTATAATGACATGCTCAAAAATGGGGTTGACCAATAAGAATCCCAATATCTCTATGTTTGACGTGTCAATAAACTCAAAAATGAGTACATGGGTTTTCAAATTTAAGTATACATTCTTTCGGAGCTATTTTGAGACAATTTAGCTCATTTTTAAGAAGCCATTTTTAACAGTGTATTAGGTATAAGGGAAAGTTCTGTCGTTTTTGAGCACGTGCATTTTTATGCGTTGTCGATTATCGACTGAAACCGGTTTAAACAGTTAGGTTAGAGTATGATTGATGGTTTACACACATTTTTTCGTATTTTAGTTGTTTTTTTCAAACTTGTAGAACTGCCACCATGGGTGAAGAAAAAGTGCACTTAAGACATTGTATGTTGTACGAGTTCGAAAAAAGGAATAAGGCGATGGAGGCAACTAAAAACTTGTGTGGCGTTTTTGGAGAGGACGCAGTAATAGCTCGAACATGCCAAAGATGGTTTGCGAAATTTCGTTTGGGTGATTTTTCTTTGAAAGATGAACCCAGATCAGGAAGGCCATCAGCTGTTAAGGACGAAGTGCTACAGTATGATCAGGACAAATCCCACGTTAACTTCCACAGAAGTGGGCTTCAAGCTTGGAATTCATCAGACTACTGCTTTGGATCACATTAAAAGGCTTGGTTTCGTGTCCAAACTCTCTGTTTGGGTGCCACACAATGACAAAACTTCCCCTTACACCTAATATATGTACATATTTAAATTGCTTTAATTTTGTTAAATTTTACATATCAATTTAAGTAAGATTAGTAATATTACTTTATTTACAAAATGAACAAAATAAAATAAATAAAGTTTACTCAAGTAAAAATTTCTTTGATTCTTTAAGAAATTTTAAAATATATTTTTCTATCTATGATTTTTGTTATACGTGTTTTAGCTAAGCAGTTATAACTAAAGATTTGCTAATATTAATTTACATTAATTAATTAACATCATTTTATTTTTCTTCTATATAGAAATTGTTTTTGATTAATCAAACTATTATGACTATATAAAAAATATCTATAAAAACGTAATTATTATATTTTTTACATACCTTAAACATTTTTAATACTGGAGTTCTTTGATTTTAGGAAATTTAAAATAGGGTTTTTCAAGACTCGGATGTGACTTTCACTAAATGTTTCAGCTTTATATACTTTCTCCAAATCGTCTGCATGCACGTTTGAACCTTCTTTATCATAGTAGGTGGCAGTGACAAAATACAATTGAAAGAAGAAAAAATAAACAAAACATAAACAACAAAGGGCAAAAACGGATTAAAGAAATAGTCAAAGTTACGTAAATGTAGAGCTTGTTTCGACAGCATCTTCGTTAACATGCTTGTGTATTTCAAACACATTCAGAACGCCAGAATAGACGAGATTTTCCTTCTTTTTTTTTTATATATATATATTCAGAATTTGCTTCAGGGTGGTGACGAAATTTTTACTTTAGTTATCTTCAGAAGGTTGATGCCTTGTTAAAATTCACTGCTTAATCGACTTATTAAAATATTTATCTAAATTTTTTCCCTTTTATATTCTTTCTTTGTATTATTAAACTGGTTAGAAACTAAAGTGAAGTCGATTAGTAAAGTAATTTCTGCAAGTTATTTTGCATTTTTTGAATCACATTTTATTTTGTATTGCTTTTAAAAGTAAAGTAATGTAAATGATTTTTAGTTTGATCGTCTATCCGAACTTCTACTAACTATTTCTAGTAACAAAATATATAAATATCCATTTATTTCAACTGTATATATTTTTTACTATATTTATCGTAAACACTAAAATAGAAGCGCTTAATTTTTAATAAAATATTTAAATCATTAAACAAAAGCATACATTTTACAGTGTTTTTATTATTATTATTATTATTTTTTTTTTTTTTTTTAACCAGTCAGAGGACTAATTTTTAACCCTTTATCTACCACATTATGAAGCAGACAAAGAATGTGTTTGAAACTTTATTATTATTATTTGCTTAATCAAGGACTAATTTTTAACCCTTTATCTACCGCATTATGGAACTACAAAGAATGTATTTGAAACTTTATTATTATTATTTGCTCAGTCATGGATTAATTTTTAACACTTTATGTATTTGAAACTTTTATTTATTTATTTATTTATTTATTTATTTATTTATTTATTTTTTGCTCAGTCAGAGAATTTTAACCCTTTATCTACCGCATTATGAAGCAGACAAATAATGTATTTGAAACTTTATTATTATTATTATTTGCTTGGTCAAGGACTAATTTTTAGCTTTTTATCTACCGCGTTATGAAACGACAAAGAATTTATTTGAAACTTTTATTATTATTATTATTATTTGCTCAGTCATGGACTAATTTTTAACCCTTTATGTAGTTGAAACTTTTTTTTTTTCATTTGCTCAGTCAGAGGACTAATTTTTAACCCTTTATCTACCGCATTATGAAGCAGACAAAGAATGTATTTGAAACTTTTATTATTATTATTATTATTATTTGCTCAGTCATGGACTAATTTTTAACTCTTTATCTACCGCATTATGAAGCACATGAAGAATGTATTTGAAACTTTTTTTTTTATTATTATTTGCTTGATCAAGGACTAATTTTTAACCCTTTATCTACTGCATTATGAAACGACAAAGAATTTATTTGAAACTTTTATTATTATTATTATTATTTGCTCAGTCATGGACTAATTTTTAACCCTTTATCTACCGCATTATGAAGGAAACAAAGAATTTATTTGAAACATTCTTTTTCTCTTTGAGGGGAGGGGGGGGGGGTTACTTAAGAGTATTTTTTAATGACATATGCAATAAAAATTGTCATATCACCTAAACATAGCAACTAACGAGAATTTAGTGAAATGGCAGTTTAATGTTCCACTGGTACATAGAGGTCGAAAAATTTATTAGGACCTTAAAAATGTGTAAAAATGAATTTACTTTTTATGCCATTTATATTTTTTCTGAGATTGGTGGGAGATTCTTTATAGGAATTAGTTAAAACATACTCGTGGAAATCATGAAAAGCACCAAGCAAAAACACTTTATAAAATCCTTTCAAGAAAAAAAGAAAAAAGTGTGTGTGTGTGTGGGGGGGGGGGTTACATGTAGTGCCTAGTGCCATGTAGTGAGATTAAAGGATGTTCTACTCTTATAAATATCATTCACATTTTTTCGGTAAATTCGATTTTATACGCATCTTATACTAATGTCACATAAAACTACGTTAGCAGATTAAAGGTTAAATTATTGACATTAACACTAAATTTATAGTTACAAAAAAATTCTAATGATATGCAGTTATTATTATTATTATTATTATTTTCTACTTTTTACAACAAGTCGTTTATCAAAAATATAGAAAAAAAAAACTTTTATCGTGACCCTGTTTGGAAACAATTCAAATTATTAAAATGAAGTTCTATGTTTGAAACGTCTCTTTTTTATTTTAATATTTAAAATAAGATTTTAAACCCCTTATAAACTGATTTTTTTTTTTTTTTTTTTTTTACAAATATTATTGCCTTTTTTGTACATGAAAATTCGATTAAAAATTTCTAATTGAGGGCTGTACTACATGAAAATTTATGCATAAACTTCGTTTTTTTTTTTTTTTTTTTTTTTTCACTTTATTTATTTATTTATTATTTTCTGTTATCAGGTTTTTTTTATGAATATTTACTTTGTTTATATTATTTATTGTTTACTTATTTATATTTTCTTTTGTCAAAGTATCTGTGATCGAAAATATATTTTTAAAATGTTGTGAACAGAAAAAGGTGTCTTTTGTTAATGAAAGCGTTATTTATTACAACCATATAAAAAAAAATAAATGCCAAGAGAATTTTAATTATATATATATATATATATATATATATATATATATATATACATTCTTTTCCTTAAAAAAGAAAAAAAAAATGATAATCTCATTAGACTAATGTCGTCATTTTTTCTTATTATAATATTGAACTGAGTCCACGAACTTAAATATTGTCCATTTATAAATCTTAGTTTATTTTTTATTTCATTTTGCACGCGCACTTTTTATTTCCTAATTCAAAATTACTAATAAACTTTTTCGATACTGTCCGTTTCGAAAATGATTATTATTAATTTTCTTTTCTTTTTCTTAAAAAAAAAAAAAAAAAAAAAAAAAAAAAGATTTTGATGAAATTTTGGCAAAAGCAAAATATAGCTTAGTACGGAGGACTATTAGATTTTTTTTTTTTTTTTTTCTCAAATTATAACATCGCTTTCAAATTATTCAATTGTATTTTCGATTTCGATAAATATCCAGCTATCGTAAAACTGGTATCGTAAAAATCCGTAGATTGAGACTAATAGTCCTCCGTACTAATAATGCTTATTAATTAAAAAAAAAAAAAAAAAAAAGGAAAGGAAAAGAAAAGAAAAGAACCTGGAGTGATTCTAATCGTCTTTCTGAACATTAAATAATGAGTGGTTGTATAAATAAATGAAAGTAAGAGAAGTCGTTAAATAAACAAGAGAGAAAATTACATTAGGGTGTTTGAGTATTTTTCTCTGCATTCTCTGTTGTTTAATTTAACACTACTGCCCTTCAAATAATTTGAGCCCATGGATCATAATGTATAAGAAATTTTGTTCTGTTCCTGTAAAAATTTATAAATACCAGACCCACCAAAATCTATACAGGTCATGCGATGCTGACTGATAACATGTATATAAATTTTGAGCTCAATCGGTTAAAGCGTTTAGACGCTATCTCTCTTTAAAATATTTGGGCCCATTAAGCCATAATGATAAAGAATTTTCCTTTGTGTCGCTGTAAAAAAACTGTAAACTCACCAAAATGTATAAGGTTTTTTTGTTACAGTAACCTATGACATACATACCAAAGTTTCGAACAAAGTGTTTAGCCGCTATCGTAATTACTCACATATATACACACATACCTATATGCATACACACACATCTACATCGCCGTAAAAAAAAAAAAAAAATCTGGAGTGACTCCACTCGACTTTCCAAACATTGAGTAATTAGCAGTTTTGTAGAGTAAAGTAAGAGGAGTTGTTAAACAAACAAAAGAGAGAAAACCATAATAGAGTGTTTGAGTATTTTTCTCCGTATATTACACGGTGTTTCATTTAACGCTACTGAACTTTAAGCGCATAAATCATACTGATAATGAATTTTTCGTTGTGTAGCTGTAAAAACCCATAAATGCTCATATTTAGTGCAACAGTGATTTATAATATTCTTATAAATTTTCAGCTCAATTGAATACGGCGTTTAGACGCCTGATTTCCCTGTAAAAAAACTATAAGTGCTAGATTCACGAAAATCTATAGGGTTCGTACTATGGTGACTTACAATATACGTACCAACTTTCAGCTGATTCGAACAAAGTGTTTAGACGCGTGTTCGCTCACAGACATACACACATACATACATCATCGTAAAAATAGTGGAAATGGACACAGGGGACCTCGAAAAATATAGAAACATCAAAATCTCAAATTCGGATTTTTGACATGATTACGATACTTTCCTCACTATAGTGTTCGGAAAGTAAAAAGCAATTATGAACTCACGGAGCCTCAAAACGTGTAGAAACATCTAAATCTCAAAGTCAGATTTTTGTCTTGATTACAACACTTTCCTGAAATGTTCAGAAAGTTAAAAAAAAAAAAAAAAAAAAAAAACTGAATTTAACTAAATACAATTTTTCCATAAAAACTTGTAATTCAGTTGAAAGAACGTTAGCTTACAAATCTTCATGTGTGAGCACCAGTGATACAAAAAGATTAAAAGTAAATCAATTGATATGGTTTGCAAAAACAGCTTTATTAACCAATGTGTGCGTAATGTTACCCTAAATTGTGCCATCTGCAACAATATAAGCCTCGCAAAGGCGAATAATGGATTGGTGAGCCTGTTCAAACATTCCAGGACAGTCACAAATTCGGGCTGATGCTTCAGCAGCTATTGCTACAAGGCCCTCGTTAGAAGTTATAGGGATCTTGTACATAAGACTTTTGACTTTTTTGATGAACCATTGTTGCTCTGTGTAACTCTTGCGATCTAATCGACACAGATGTGCCAGTTATGATCCATTCACAGCACTTTTTCGAGAAAATATGCTTTGTGAGTGAACAAAACACATGCTGGAAACAGAGTTGCTACCTTCTTTAACACTTTTGTGACCGCTAACGTAGATTCACGTCATTTGAAAGTCTGTAACTCCGCCAGTTGGCGTCTCTTTCGCAATTTGTATGCATTTATTTCTTCAGTATATAACCAATATTCGTATTTTTACAATGAAATATAGTATGGATACAAATAGTTTGATTAGAAAGAATATAATTGTAATGTATATCCATTTTTAATATAAATGAGAATACAGAAAATTTTGTTCTGAAATATGGTAACTTCTGAGATTAGCGCCCACAGGCGAACCTTACTGTCGAAAAGACAAAAGGATGCGGTTGCGAAAGTGTTAATTTATCTCGAAGCATTTTTAGCCCCACCTCTTTTTCATATCACTTTTCTTTTATAAGTTCATTTTTTGTTTCTTATTTTATCGTAGAATATTCTTATATTATAGAAAAGTTGTACATAAACTAAGTGGTGTAAAATAAAAGCAGGCCTAAAAGTGTTCCGAAATAACTTAAGGAATTTGGCAACTCTGTTGAAAATCTGGCTCAGCGACACTGCATTGCAAAAACTAACAAGCGAAATCCATACATTTGTGGTCATCTCCAACGAGATAAATACATTAGAGTGCTGATTCAATGGATAAAGGATTAGCTTTCCGTGGTTCAAGATGAATCACGTGACATGAACCAATAGGTTGCTATGTTTGTCCCTTTATCGCTATTTTGGCATATAAAATTTCAGTTCGGCAAATTATCATCCTTATTAGGTAACATGACAGTCCTATGACCGAAAAAAAAAAAAAAAAAATTTTTAAATATTTCGCATTTTAATAAATAATAAAATATCTTTTTTCTTCATCATTTCCCAACAAAGTTTAAAAGTATTTATAAAAGAAAAGTTAAACTTTTAAAGAGCTAAATTTAACAACAAATAATAATTTTTCATCTATTTTTAAGCATTTTTCCGGTTTAATTTCGACTAATACACGAAATAAAAAAGAAGTAAAATAAAAACCAAAAGGATTTAAAACAAAAGAATATTAAACTACAATAGTAAACAAAAACAATGGCGGTTATGACTTTTGCCAAGAACAATCTCCAAACCGTTGCCATAGAAATTTATTGAAAATAAGCTGTTACCAAGGGAACCAACGCATAGAGGGTTCATGTCACATAACTCATATTGGACCATGTCAGGGTTACCATTTATCACTCTACTTCATTTATCTCGTTGGGCATCTCCTGCACCAAAAATATCTAAACTTTTTGAAAATGAAAAGGAAGTAAGGTCTTCTCGTATAACACTGGCAGTACTTTTGTTTGTGGTATATCAATATCAGCGTGATAGCTCGATTGAGAAAATTGTGTTCGATTGAGAGAATTGATTAAGAGAATTGCGTTCAGTTGACAACTTCATCTACAACAGATGTAGCGGTCACACAATGAGCACTCACGGCGGTCTCAACAGCAGAGAGAGCTCATTGTGTACGATCCAGCTTTGTACAACTTTCTGAGCAAACGCTCAAATAACACTGCGCTGAAAAAAAAATCGACCCCTGATATCATTCTTGCTGATTCTTATGTAAAATGACCTCCTGAATCCAAACATGACTCCCATTTTACCCTGTCACTCACCGTTTTCTAGGGACACCAGCCCCTCTCTCAATTTTTATCACTGAACGGTAATTTTACGACAAGGAATTTGGTTTGGAGAATGAAAAAAAAAAAAAATTTAACAGCTAAAAACAAAAAAATATGTTTATTAAATTACATTAATAAAAGATTTAAATATATCTATATATATATTAAAAACGCAATACATAATTTCAGTGGCAAATCACCCCCTAAATTTTCTCTTTGCCTGAAACGTTCATGTTTTAGAATTTTCCAACTCTGTAGCCCATCAGAAGGTATTTCCCAGTTAAAATACCCCCCCCCCCTCTAAAAATCAAATTTATAACCATAAAATTACCGAAACGTGATAAAAATAGGGGGCCGTCCCTAGAAAACGGAGGGTGATTGAGCAAAATGGCCGTTATATTCGGATTCAGGAGGTCATTTTACATAAGAATTTCCAAAACTGGTGTTGAGGGCGATTATCATGCCAACAGTATAATTCATGATGGGACAAGCGTCTGTTCGGAAAATTTTCACGATTCGTATAGACTGCTGCTCGCCCTTTTTACTTTCCGAACACTATAGTGAGGAAAGTATTGTAATCATGTCAAAAATCCGAATTCGAGATTTTGATGTTTCTATACGTTTTGAGGTCCCCTGAGTCCGTTTTCACTATTTTTACGATGATGTGTGTATGTGTGTGTGTATGTGTGTATGTCTGTGAGTGAACACGCTAGCGTCTAAACGCTTTGTTCGATTAACCTGAAAGTTGATACGCATATTGTAAGTCACCATAGTACGAACCCTATAGATTTTGGTGAATCTAGCACTTATAGTTTTTTTACAGGGACACAAAGAAAAATTCTTTATCATTATGGCCTATGGGAGCAAAATCTTAAAAGTGCGATAGCATCTAAACGCCTTATTCAATTGAGCAAAAATTTTATACACATATTATAGATCACAAATACTCAATCTGTATAGATTTTGGAGAATCTAGCACTTATAGTTTTTTTACAGGGACACAAAGAAAAATTCTTTATCATTATGCCTATGGGGCCAAATTTTTAAAAGTGTGATAGCGTCTAAACGCCTTATTAATCCGAGCAAAAAATTTGTACACAGGTTATAGATCACAGTTGAACTAACTGTATAGATTTTTGTGAATCTAGCACTTACAGTTTTTTTACAGGGACACAAAGAAAAATTCTTTATCATTATGGCCTATGGGACTAAATTTTTAAAAGTACGATAGCATCTAAACGCCTTTTTGAATTGAGTTGAAAATTTATATGAGTATTATAAATCACTGTTGCACTAACTATAAGCATTTTGGTGAATCTAGCATTTATACGTTTTTACAGGGACACAACGAAAATTTCTTTATCATTATGATCTATGGGCTCAAAGTTCAGTAGCGTTAAATAAAACATCGTGTAATAGATGGAGAAAAATACTCAAACACTCTATTATGGTTTTCTCTCTTTTGTTTGTTTAACAACTCCTCTTTCTTTACTTTATCTACAAAACTGTTAATTACTCAATGTTCGGAAAGTCGAGTGGAGTCACTCCAGATTTTTTCCATTATAGCTGCCCCCTAACACTGAATGCATGTCTGTCATGTTAGTAATGTTATACAACTTCATTCTATTTCTGTTACATCTTTGACAGGAATAATAACAGTTCATATTGCTCAGTTTACTTTAGCCCAAATAATGCCCTTTATTGTGCACATATGACTTTCTCTCCGACATATGTTTCTGTGTAAAAATTATTTGTTTTGGTATGTCTGACCTGCCCTAAATGTTTTTCGGAATCTTCACCTTGTATACAGTCGGTAACAAAAGTGTCCGAACGCTAGCAAAAATTCCTGTGTAAAAAAAGTACACTTCACACGGTTCTGTTAAATAAATCCTTATCGAATCATGTTCTTATACTGACTAAGAAGAGGATTCGACAAGGATTTATTTAACAAAACCGTATGAAGTGTATCTTTTTTTACATAGGAATTTTTGCTAGTGTTCGGACACTTTTGTCGAATCCTCTCCCCTGTCGACACTTTTGTCGAATCGAACATCCTTGTCGAATCCTCTTCTTAGTCAGTATAAGAACATGATTCGATAAGGATTTATTTAACAGAACCGTGTGAAGTGTACTTTTTTTACACAGGAATTTTTGCTAGCGTTCGGACACTTTTGTTACCGACTGAATACAAGGTGAGGATTCCGAAAAACATTTAGGGCAGGTCACTGTACTTATCTAAGATTGATTGGTATGTAAGGAATTAAAGCGGAGGTCAAGTATTTTTTTAACAGTTCATAATAATATTCTTTTAACTCGCGAGCAACACAATGATAATTTACAAACTTCGAATGCATTTTTGTAAATTTTAATATTTAAAACAGAGTTTTCACCAGAAGAAAAAAAAATCTGGAGTGACTCCACTCGACTTTCCGAACATTGAGTAACTAACAGTTTTGTAGATAAAATAAAGAAAGAGGAATTGCTAAACAAACAAAAGAGAGAAAGCCATAATAGAGTGTTTTTTTCTCCATATATCACACGAGGTTTTATTTAACGCTACTGAACTTTGAGCCCTTAGATCATAATGATAAAGAATTTTTCGTTTTGTCCCTGTAAAAATCTATAGATGCTAGATTCACCAAAATGCTTATAGTTAGTGCAACAGTGATTTATAATATTCATACAAATTTTCAGCTCAATTGAATAAGGCGTTTAGATGCTATCGCACTTTTAAAAATTTGGTCTCATAGGCCATAATGATAAAGAATTTTTCTTTGTGTCCCTGTAAAAAAACTGTAGTGCTAGATTCACCAAAATCTATACAGTTGGTGCAAATGCGATCTATAACAGGTGTACAATTTTTTTTGCTCAGATTAATAAGGCGTTTAGACGCTATCACACTTTTAAAAATTTGGCCCCATTGGCCTTAATGATAAAGAATTTTTCTTTGTGTCCCTGTAAAAAAACTATAAGTGCTAGATTCTCCAAAATCTATACAGATTGAGTATCTGTGACCTATAATATGGGTATAAAATGTTTGCTCAATTGAATAAGGCGTTTAGATGCTATCGCACTTTTAAGATTTTGGTCCCATAGGCCATAATGATAAAGAATTTTTCTTTGTGTCCCTGTAAAAAAACTATAAGTGCTAGATTCACCAAAATCTATAGGGTTCGTACTATGGTGACTTACAATATACGTACCAACTTTCAGGTTAATCGAACAAAGCCTTTAGACGCTAGCGTGTTCACAAACATACACACATACACACATACACACATACACACATACACACACACATACATACATCATCGTAAAAATAGTGAAAACGGACTCAGGGGACCTCAAAACGTATAGAAACATCAAAATCTCGAATTCGGATTTTGGACATGATTACAATACTTTCCTCACTATAGTGTTCGGAAAGTAAAAATGGGTGAAAATTTCTCCCCCTTCCTCAAAAATAAAGTGCGACTTTTAAAAACTAATAATGAAGTTGCATCTGATGAAGTTGCATATACTTCATCAGATTAGAGCCCAGCTTGTTTGCGACATATTTTTTCTAGCATAGGACAAATATTAGTCTAAAAAAAAATGATTAAAAAAAGTTTTTTTTTTTTTTTTTTTTTTTTTTTTGATTCCTGAAAAATGAAACAGTGCGCGAATTTCTCGCAATATTAAAATATTTAAGAGAAAAAATGAAAAAATATGCGAGATTTTCGCGATCTCTGCTCTAAGGGAAATGCTGATTTCAAGTCTTCTTGTAGACAAGAAAGTTAAAATTTTAAGGTATTCAGCAGTCTCTAGTAAATTTACTCGTTAACTCTTAACTTGTGATTTATTGCTGAAATAACTATCATTCTTGTTTGAATTTCTTTACAGAAATATTTTTAATTCGTCCAATTTTTGGGAAATGTTCCTTTAATTAATTTATTATTATTTTATTTTCTGGAAGAAAGGGGGGAGAAAATCCATTTAATTTTATCTTTATTATTTACGAGATTTACTTCCCAGTGACATTGTTCTCTGTCAACTCTGAAATGAGGAAATCCTTTGTAAATACCATCAAGACAATTTTCAATGGTGTTTTATTACATTGCCAAGCCGTGTCAATAATTTCACTGGTAACAGTAGAATACAAAGTGCCGCACTTCGTAAAAACCTATATATACGCCCGGGGCAGTTGCTCAGCTTACGAAATCAAATTTGTACTATACGAACACCAGAAAATTCATAGTCTATGAAATTTTCACTTTTTTTTTTTTTTCGCTAATTCACGAAATGGTAGAATATGAATGGTAGTAATTTCGAATGGTAGTAATTTTACAGCCAGTTACCGAAATGCGGGTTTATTTTACCACTAATATTTCTTTTCTATTTTTGCTCTTTTTTTTTCTTTTTTTTTATTATTAAGCGCAGCTAATTGGTGAAGTACGTGATTTTTCCTCTCAGATAATTACTAAAATAAAAAGGCAATTTTTTTACCATGAACCGGTAAAATACCCCTTTTTTGCAAAGTTGATTTTTAAAATACATTAGAAATTTGCCTTATTTCGAAGTAATTTCTGCATTTCTGATGGCCAGTTTCCGTAATGTGGGACCATTTTGGGTTACATACAAACGGAACGCTTACAATTTTGATGACGTAAATTTTGCAATGTTTTTGCAAATACAGTCGGCAGCAAAGGTAACAGAGCACTAGCAAAAATTCCTATATAAAAAAAGTACACTTAATGCAGATTTGTTAAATAAATCCTTATCGAATCATGTTCTTACACTGACTTACTAGACAGGATTCGACAAGGATTTATTTAACAAAACAGTGTTAAGTTTTCTTTTTTCATATAGGAATTTTTGCTAGTGCTCGGATACTTTTGCTGCCGACTGCAGTCATACATTTGGAACGCCTACAAACGGCTTTGCAACTGGAAGTGTTTCATTTGTATGTACCCCTTTGCCTCTTTTGACTTAATGGATATTTAAATGTCGAAAAACACAATTTTCTCGTAATCTGTTAATGTAATTTATTTTATGATGGTCGCGGTAGAAAAAAAAAAAAAAAAAAAAACAAGGGTGAGTCAGTTAATGTTTTAAGTCGCCACTTATTGATATTTTCAGGTCTACCTTTTCAAATATCTAAAACGGTATGCCCCCCCCCCCTCTTCTGAATGCTATGTGAAGCTAATAGTCCGAAATGACTACAATTAAGGCACACATGTCTCGTTCAAGCTGTGAATCTGAATTTAACCAACTGATTAATTCTGTGCGACAACAAGCGTTTAACGAATGTTGACATTTTCTTAAGTGTAACGCAATTCATCTTTAACGTTTATCTGTAGAACTTTTGTAGATTAGGCTGAAATCAGAAAACAGCGGGTAGATTTTTCTTAGATGAAGAATGCATCTTTGGTAAAATTTGAGTCATAACAGTGTCTCGGCACGCAAATTCTGAATAAATTATTACTCTAGAACGTGTCTCGAGTAGTAAGTCTTTCTGCAGTCAGTCACTGTTTTACAAAACGTATTTTTTTTTTTCTCTTTTATTCATTCAATCATTTGTTTATTTTTACTGAGAAAGGTCATGCATTATTTATTTATTTCATTTCATTATTTCATTATTTATTCATTTTATTTTATTATATTTTATTTTTAATGAGAGGTAGAGCGATGGTGACTTTCTGTCTTGTGCAAATACTACCTGTCATAGGCGAGAAGGTAGAAAAAGAATTCAATGTACTGGCGGTTACATGGCAGATGCGTACAAGACGTTTCCGTACAAGTTGAAATTAGTGACACTTACGTACAAGTCCAGGTGTTTCAAATATTACAGATGAGTTTTCGAAAAATCTAATGTCACTTTTGTACAAAATTTGTCTCGCTGTATTTTTGGTTTGTAACACTAAGGGGTTGTATCCATATGATAAACTTGAAGAGAAATACTTTTATATAAATACGTGAATTTTCTCTTATACATGTAGTCTTACGACTGACAAAGTTATGAGCTTAACGCATATAAAAGTTGAAAGCTATAATAGTCGTAGTTATTTTCTGGAAATGACAAATGGCATACAATTATATATTCACTGAATCAAGATCAATAATGGTCCTTATAAATGCTATTAAGGTCTTTAAAAATATTTTTATTTCTTAAATACTTATTTATTTTTTAACAAGTATCAATTGTTTGTCTGCCAATTCAAAAAACAGTTTAAAAAAGAATTACTAACAAAAGCAAGTAGATAAAACGATCTCTCTTCTTTATCAATGACGAGAGATGGTGAGTCATATTCCAATTCCTGAAACTATTTGACTTTCCCCTATATGTTTCCCCCCCCCCCACCCTCAAAAAAAAAAATAAATAAATAAATAAAAATTATTATTATTATTAAACAACAGCTTAAACTTTATGTGTATCCCCTCCGACAGGCTTCTGAGCATCTGCGTGAGCAATAAGTAAGTACCGTGGAGTTTTATACAAATACAGACACACACACACGAAAAAAAAAAAGAAAGAAAGAAGAAAGTTTTAATGTTTGTATTATATGGATACAACCCCCTAATGCGATGATCTTCAAAAAAAACGAAATAAATGTTGTACGCAAGTGCCACTAGATTTTACGAAAACACACCTGTAATATTTAAACCACCTAGACATGTACGGAAGTGCCACTATTTTCAGCTTGTACGGAAGTGTCTTGTACGCATCTGTCACAACACCGTTCTGGCTAATTTACCCATTTCAGGGATTGCAGTTTTTCTATTTTTATGTGCGTTTTATTCTTTTGTTACCAGTACTTCAGAACAGCGATTATTTAAGCAATATTATAGCATAGCATTATAACCTTCAAGAAAAATTTCTTTTAAAAATTAATAATGACAAAATAATAAAACATTCGTAAAAGTATAGAGACGCTGCAGCCTTGGAAATCTGTCTTTAAAAGAAGAGAGAGGGGTGTTGTGCTTTAAAATTTTTAACTCTCGTTGATATTTTTATAATGTCTTGAAATTGTTATTCAAGTTCACTTATGGCATGTGTACTGTTAAAAATAGTGTAAATAGTAAAACTCGTTTGTGTACAGCGACAATTAATAGAAATCCAATGTATTACATTCTAATAGGACTATTAATTCCCCCATCATACTACAGGTATGGGTGACTTAGGCAATCGTGAAAATTTTCAACCTCGGTTTATTCACTTTTTTGCACGTTTTCAGACGTGAGGAATCCGAAAATGACAAAATTTGTAGGGTGTCCGTCTGTAGGGTGTCTGCTAGTTTGTTAGTCCGATTGTTAGTTTGTTAGTCTTTGTACACGATATCTCACGAACAAATGATCGCAGAGAGGTCGGACCAGTTTTAAAGTATTACTTATGACACTGGCAAGAACCCTATGCATTTGCAACATTCGAATTAAAAAACTTCAGTAGTTATTCGAAATTTACGATTTTCTTAACATGGGAGAATAGGGAAAAATTTCACTTAAACGTGCATGAAAAGAAATAATTTTATCGTAAAGATGTAAGAACAGCTTTTAAGTATTAATTTTGATGTCGGAATGAACATCATTAATCAGAAATGTGTTACTTTGAAAATTTCATAAGTTATTCGAAATTTACGAATTTCTTAACATGGCAGAATACTGTAAAATTTCGCATAAATGTCGCTTTTGAGGGATATTTTCATCGTAAAGATGTTAGATTACTTTTAAAATATTATATAAGATGCTAGTATAAACATCCTTCAGTACGCATTTTCCAATATAAAAATTTCGTAAGTGACTGGAAATTTACGATTTACTTAACATAGCAGTATAGGGCAAAATTTCGCATAAACGTCCACTTTGAGGGATATTTTCATCGTAAAGATGTTAGATTACTTTTAAAATATTATATAAGATGCTAGTATAAACATCCTTCAGTACGCATTTTCCAATATAAAAATTTCGTAAGTGACTGGAAATTTACGATTTACTTAACATAGCAGTATAGGGCAAAATTTCGCATAAACGTCCACTTTGAGGGATATTTTCATCGTAAAGATGTCAGAACACTTTTAAAATATCATTTAAGATACTGGCATGAACATAGCTGACTGTGAACTTTTTAATTTAAAAATTTCGTAAGTTATTTGGAATTTGCGATTTACTTAAAATGGCAGAATAGGGCAAAATTGAGCATAAACGTCCATTTTAAGGATCATAAATATATCAGACAACTTCAAAATAACATTTATAATACTTGTTTGAACAGGATTGACATTCTAATAGGGAAATTTCGTAAGTAATTCGAAATTTAAGATTTTATCAATATAGCAAAAGGAGATGATATTCCATATAAATATGCATTTCGGGGATTGCTGCATTGGAAATAATAGCATGAAAACTAAACTACAAAATTGACCCAATAAAATAAATCAATAGATTATGGAATAAGAAAAATATATCGAACTGTACGGTGGGTAGCCTATTATGTTGGGATTTCGTTCTATTACTGTGTCAAGCGTTTGGTCAAAGTAATTTCTGTTAACTTGAATATAATATGTTCTGTACTAGAAATTTATGAGAACATACATATGATGGGGAACTGAGTCCACCTATGCCAACTAGTTTTTACTAGTATGAAGAATAGTTTAACCCCTTACCTGCCGTCGAAAATTTACGAGATTTACTTTCCAGTGCCACTATTTTTCACACACGCGCGTGTAGTTATGCGTTCACTGTTCCAGAATCATTCCTTTTCCGATTCCTCCCGTTCCCCATCTTTTCTGAAATAAGAAAACCCTCCGAAAGTACTGTCATGCTCATTTTATTGCACTCCAAAACCGTGAGACCAGTTTCAATGGTAGCAGCGTAACATAATGGCTCGTACTTCAGCAAGACGTATATATACGACCTGTGCCGTTAACGCTTCGGCATAGCGAGACATATGTAAAAAAGAGTGACATGTGTCGTGCTAATAGATATCTGTAGGATATATTTATAGAAGTTTAAGGGATCATTTTTTTAAACTTTTATACATGTTTATAGATGTCTTATGGATGCAAATGGCTGTGTGGGCCGACGCAAATGCAAACAGTAAGGACCCGGAATCGATATAGCGTAAGAGGGAAAGACGCTGCCGAATACAGCGGAGACCCGAAGCGCGGTTTTAAGCGATTTCAATGGATTTATATAGATTAATTCCTTAAGTTAAAACTTCTTAAAAATATACTCCTTAAAGCATTGGTTTGTTTGAACGATTTAATTTAACTGAATTATTGTTTATCTAGCTAAAGGCTAGATGGCGCTTGCTCACTGCTAACTTAATGTTTTTTAACATTGATTTCCTTTCTATGAAAGTTTTAATGTTCATTGAATTACGTACAATTTAAATTAAAAGTTAACTAGTTTAAACTTTAACTAACTTAAAATTAAAATTTCCCTAACTCAATAAATATTTTTTCAGTGAATTTTATCGTTAAAGAAAAAGCTCAGACGTTAATTCTTTATCGATTAATAGATGTTTGCAATGCTTTTATTTTTTAATTCCAATAATTTGTTGGCATCTTCCTATTCTCCAGTTTGTGTAAAAGTTTTACATGTGGCTACTCTGTTTTTTTCTAGTTTTCTCTCTGGATTCCTTGATGATTTGATTTAATAATTTATTTAATTTCTCATTCAAAATGGTTTTGCTGCCTCGATCGGGGCTGAGACAATATAAATTGCTATGATTAGCTATATTGTTTTACGAAATCGATGCAGCTTTCACAGCTTTATGAAATACATGCCCCCTGACGATTTTTTACTTCTAATTTTAAGCACTTTTATCCAATTATTATTTCTGTTATTTATCTGTTGTTATTCCTTTATTTATTTTCTCTGCCATTGAGTTTAATGGTCCTTTTTTATTATTATCATTCATGTCGGCGTAAGTAATTTAAATTGTTTTTGTCTCTTATTGTATCTTAATCTGTATCGCAACATTTTTGTGTCAGTCTTACCTATAACTTAAAATCAGTTCTATTTTTGTTGTTTTGGTATTGTTATGTATCTATTAATTGCTAAATTTTAAGGTTAAATTTTATTACTATATCTATCATTTATATATATATATATATATATATAAAGTGCTTTATAGTGATTAATGTTTTTGAAAATTCTTTTAAATATAATGATTAGCGAAGCAGGCAAAACTTTGTAGTTTAAAAATGAAGCCTTTTAATTCACAGACTGTAAAATACTAATAATAATAATGAATAAATAAATAAAATAATAAACCTGTCTTTGCAAGATTTTAATTTAGTATCTGAACCTACATTCATGTAGCACAAGGGATTTCTTTTCTTTCTTTGATCTAGTATTAAATCTGACAATTTTTATTTTATGCTTTGGTTCCATTTCAAATCTGAAATGCTCTGAATAATTTCATTTATTAAAAATTATTATCAAACTGATTAAAACCGTTTACTTTCTATAATGTTCTGTTCACTGTGAAGATTGGGATAGTATCAGAAAGGGAATTTTCGGACATTGACAACCTGTCAACACAATTTCTATTCCCCTCCCCCCCCCCCCAAAAAAAAGCCCCTTATTCTGTGGATCTCAACAAAATTGCTAAAGCCATTTAATGACTTGAAAAAAAATATTCATCGATTTTGTTAATGGACTCAGCGATGCGAGAAGCCGAAGCTAATGTTATTCTATGGGAAATTTTCTTTACAAATATCTTATTAACTAATACATATTTTTATATTTTGTTTTAACATTCTGAAAAATCCCAACTGTTAAACGGACGGACTTTCTTTAAAAAAGTATTTTTTGAATTTTTTATATATTTTGAAGCTGCAAAATATGAATTTTCAATATGTGAAATTTTTCATTTTGCAGTTTCAAAATAAAATATTAAAATTAAAAAAATACATTTTTATAAAAGGTCCGTCCATTTAAGAGTTGGGAATTTTCTGAATGTGAAAACAGAATTTAAAAATATGTATTAGTTAGCAATTTATTTGTAAAGAAAATTTCCCATAGAATAACATTGGTTCGGGCTTCAGGCAACGGTAAGTGAAGAGGGCCGTTAAACATTCACGATTCCCATTCATCTACACTTAGTACTATGAAGGCGAAAGAATTATTTAAAATGTTTGACAAAGAAACATTGATGCCAGATTGGGGATTTTGTCCCTATTTTAGGGATTTTTGAGGCTTCTGGGGACAATTTTGGGGACAATTTTGGGGACCAAATGTTTGTGGGAACTTTTTTGAGGAATTCTAAAGTTTTTGAGGACAAATCTGGGGAGTTCAACTTTCTGTCAATGTTGGCAACGTAATGATTTATCCCTACAACCAGGGATTTTTAATAACTTTATTGTTATTTGGGGTTTTTTTTTCAAAAATTGCCTTCATTTGGGGAAAAATCTGAGCTTAAATCCACTTAAATCTGCTTTTTTTTTTTTTTTTTTGAAAAAAAAAATTATTTTCCCTTTTTAGTAGAAATCAAGTTGGGGATTTTTTCGGGGAAAAAACCCTGATTTGGGGAAATTTGAAGACCTGTTTGGGGAAATAATTTTCGATCATCTGGCATCACTGCAAAAAAAATGCAATCAATTACATGAAGATTAAAATTTAAAAAGAAATGTTCAATTTGGAAGAACTACCGGAAAAGAGAGAATGTTAAGAGAGAATGCAAAATGAGGAGAATGGTAAGTTCGAGAAATCAAATGTTGAATGGTCCCGGACATTAGCAAGAATTAAAGGTGAACTTATACGTGTTTTTATATATCTTATTGGATGTAAGTGGCTGTGTGGGAAGCGCAAATGCAAACAGTGCGGTATGTGCCGTATAAGGGTATGTGTCGGTAATGCGAGTCGGTGGTGAAATTAAGACCTGTTGTTTACTTCAAATGACCTAAGCCTATGAGCAGTATGCTCAACTTTTTTTTTTTTTTTTTTTTCTAAGAGATCCTTTTCCATATTTAAGAAAATGTCAAAGATAACCACGGAAAACTCCTAACGGCTATCTGACGAGCGCGTCCTATGTTCGATCCTGGCACATAATATCTACCAGATTTGAGGTGCTTGGATTAGAACAATTGTTTGCGATAGGTTTATGGAGGTCATTTAAAGATTTTTTTTCACTCTAAGTCTCATTTGCATGGGACTTAAGGCTTAAAGTGGAAACCAAATCACTATTAACATTCACGGTTGACCCCGGATTCGAACCCTGTAAATGGAGGACAAGGAGCTGATCATTTGGCCTCAGATGAGCTGCATGTGACCATAGATATAGTAATAAGACATAGATTGATCATCGAAGGAGAAAGAGTAATTCCTTTTTACTCCAAGAAAGATAGCCATTTTTATCGGTTAATGGCCGTCTTTCTAAGAGTGAATACACACACATAATTTAGCAAATAAAATATATGAATAATTTATTTACTAAAGGTGAATGAAAAACTGCAGATACATTTTCAAATTCAAATTCATTTTTCCTTTCTTTTCTTTGTTACTATAATTTATTAATTTAGTTAATATTTAAAGTTAAACTCTTTTTATATACTAAAACTAACGTTTCTTACGTGCGTCGCTGCTAACAATATTTAAAAGAATTTTGATAATTCTATATTACTTACTAATGTAAATTCTTAAAAAATATCATACTTTTAAAAAAAGGTATTCTATTAAAAATCAAACCAGTTTTTATTTCATAATAATAACAAAGCAACTGATTATAAAAATTATACTTTTCATAATTTAGTGAAATACAATTGACTTTTATGATAACTTATCCCATTTCTTTTCATACATTTATTAGAAGAATTAAAAGACACGCAATATTTCGACATTTTGAAAATTCGTCAACATTCTATTCTATTACAGTTGCCGAGTTTCAACACCGGCTAATGGCTGATGCCAAAAACATTTTTCGGCATCAAAAATCTTTGCATGATAACATGGGGATGATAGATCTATATTGTAAATTACTATATCTAAATATGTACCAAGCACTAAGGCTTGTGTGGAATGCCCTCTATGTGAGTGTTTCTGAGGGCTCCTAGCCTAGATTGACATTTGTTTTCCGTGGTTTTGGAGAAAACCACGGAAAACTCTGAAATGCAAGCTGATGCTCATTTCCTACATTCAAAGCCTTTCTCTCTACCATTTTTGAGAATAGAAATTCCTGGTCATTGGTGCAGCCCAGATTTTTCGATGAAAAGTTATCGAAATATTTCCAAAAGCAAGACAAAAACTAAGTCTAAACTGAAGTTGGTAGACACTTGAATTCGTCTCAAGGTCAATAGGTTTAAATATTTGGAAACCATGCAAAATTGATTATTAAAAATAGGAAAATATGTTAGGTGCTAAAAACATTGAAAATCTAACTTTGTTACCTTTTTCTCACACAAAGTGATAGAAATACTAATTAAATATTATATTTAAATGAGAAACATCAGAAGCTGGGTCACTGTAGTCATCACGTAATGGTGTTAAAAGAACGAAGTCACAAGCGATAGACTTTTTTTTTTTCTTCTTTTCTTTCAGATATCACTGTTTCCAAAAGCGACAAAAATAAGGCAGCGGTCGAAGAATTACGCAAAAACATCCCATGCTTATCCCAACATGCAAAATAGGTGAAAGTGAATCTGAAGTCAAATTCGTTGAAATGGAAAGTAGCAGATGAAAAACTTAAAAAGAAACAGGCGTTTTCAGTTGATCTAGTTTTTGTCTTTTTATGACAACGCTGAGTGGAAAACTGACAATGGAAAAGACAAAGCATCTCATTAAACGAGATTCTCGAATGATGAATCTTTTGCTCTTGGTTATTTCGTTGCTTTTCCTTTTCTACGAGCATAATAAACGATTTACTTTTCCCACTAATAGTTTCTAGTAGTAGGCGATTTATTTCGGTCAATATACAACAAAAGCACTTATGGTGACGTCATTCGCAGCACTCCGTATGGAATAAAAATTTATTCTTTTACCTTAACTGCGTTGAATTTATCTAGTTATATTTTATATTTAATATGCAATCGAGACATATAAGTAAAATTCGAATGCTTTAAATAAGCATTCGAATCATTCATTTAAGTAAGTAATAATTCATTTAACACGTTACGCGCCACGGGAATTTTTCAGGAAATCCCCATCAAGCCACGCGCGCTACTCAGAAGTGCGTTATGTGTACCGTGTTTTAATAAAATCCATTAAAATGCCTTAATGATGCCCTGTAAGAAATAAAAATTAAGTAATTTTAAAATGCATTTTTAGTAATTACTTAAAACAAAGTGCATTTTTTAGTTTTATATCATATTTTACACTGTCAGCCACTGGTGGTTGATGCAGCTTTGTATCATATTTAACACTGTCAGCCACCAGTGGTTGACGCGGCCTAAACGGAAAGTTCAGTGTCAGCCACCGATGGTTGACATGGCACTCAACGTGTTAAGTGAGCCAGAAAAAACCAACTGGCAAACTAAATAAATAATTTTTCATAAACATTCATGAAATAAAGTACCATTATTGACTACATAAGTGTTTTCCTTATTAAAAAAAAAATAGAATTTATCAAAAATGTTTAATATTTAATATAAAATTAAGACAAAAAAGTAAAAATTGTTTCAGATGAAAAAAACTAACGACAGACATTTTTGTACTATCAAGATACTAAAGTTACCCAGTAAAGGAACGTGAACATGGGTTTGTATAAGTACTTACTGCTATACCACATGCTTTTGTATGAAAAAACTGGTTACATAATAAATTTTGTTACTTCTGCAATAGGGTAAAGTTTAAAATAAAACTTTATTTTTTAATTAAAACGGGCGTCGGACTCTAAATTAAAATTTGTCAAAGGCAGTTTATTATTATTATTTCAATCTTTCTCTCTCTCTCTCTTTAACAACATAATCTTTTTCAAAATTCTGACTGAATTTCTAGCTTGAATACCGACTTACAACCGCTTAGAAAAATCCTCACGGAAGACAATCTACCCTAGCCACGGACCCTCGTGTTGTCAAGTGGCCTTAGTTACCATCTAACTAAATTTGATCTTATTTTTCAAAAAGTTGGTTGAAATTTATTGATACATGGAAATTATATATTTGGAAAGAAAAGCTCTTATAGTCGGCAGCAAAAGTATCCGAGCACTAGCAAAAATTCCTATGTAAAAAAAGTACACTTAATACAGTTTTGTTAAATAAATCCTTGTTGAATCCTGTTCCAAGTCTAAGAACATGATTCGACAAGGATTTATTTAACAAAACAGTATTAAGTGTACTTTTTTATATAGAAATTTTTGCTAGTGCTCGGATACTTTTGCTGCCGACTGTAAATATATTTGTCTAAGTTCAGGAGAGATCTTATGACTTTAAAATTTTAAAGGATTGTCAAATGTTTATGAAGTTGTTTGAAATATTTTCTAATCAAATATCATATCATACGTAGTAAGAGATTTAAATACTGGATTTATAAAATATTAGAAATTCTTATTTAGTTCTCATTTTCAACACTTTGCAACAAAGTTGAAAAATATTTATATAAAAAGAAAGGAGGAGGCTGAGTAAATTAAGTATTATTTTATTGAATAAGAGGGGGGGGGGGGATGTTAACTACAGAGGGGCTCTAAATCAGATAATTATTATTTAAATAGCACTGAATATTAGTAATCTCAGGCAGCACTCAGCTGCAAAACAGAATTAGCCTTATATCCTCCCTTGCTCAGCTCACACTTTAATGATCTATTCGGAGGGTTCTTCCAACTTTTTTTGGCTGTTGCTAGATTCCTAAAAGAATCGTGGCCGAAGCGCTGTTGCCACTTTGGAGAGACAAATCCTAATAGTTTATGAGTTAGAATGACGTACAGTCGGTAACAAAAGTGTCCGAACACCAGCAAAAATTCCTATGTAAAAAAGTACACTTCATACGGCTTTGTTAAATAAATCCTTGACGATTCCTGTTCTTAGACTGACAAAGAACAGGATTCGACAAGGATTCATTTAACAAAACAGTATTAACTCTATTTTTTTATATAGGAATTTTTGCTAGTGTTCGGACACTTTTGTTACCGACTGTACATAGAAGAGTGAGGTGACCTTAGCCGATTGACATTTGTGGATACGATCGGCTGGGCTGTCTATCTGCCCTTTCATTTCTATAAATATTTTAAGAATTCTTTGAAACTGGGTGTAGGTCTGTAAAGTTTACTAGAACATGCTCTTTATTGAAAATGTGTAAATAGTTTACGGGCTCACAAAATACTTAAGACACATTTCGGTTATGAGACGTGTGAAAATATGGTATTAATGATTGGTGTAGAGAGCTACATAAAAAATATTCAGATACATCATAGATAGAAGTACATAATGCTCGAAAATCATTTTCAATTGTGTTATGAGATTTATTTTTATTTATTAGTACCATAGGCCGTACCATTTCTTTCAGAAAGCGATTTTGCGTTGTCGCCATTTATTGCTTTACACCTTGAATGAACGTGCGAACATACTTGTTTTCATCTAAATATATAAAGCTGAAAGTTTGTTATTGTATCTGTCCGGATTTTTTGTCTGGATTATTAGATTTTATCAGAAACTGGTACACTTATCAATCAGGACAAAAATATAGCACCGAATTTTTTTTATTCAATCGGATATAGGTTCAAAAGTTATTAAATGAAAACCTTATTGTAAGTTTAATATTAATAAAAAGAAGAAAAAAAGATGCCAAGAATAACTAAATAAACAAGTAGTAAATACATTTCTTTTTATGTAGAAAAAATGTGAACCAGCAAACTTTTTTTTTTTTTTTATAATTAAAATAATATTGAGAAAAATCGTGCTAAAGAAATGAAACAACTTCAGTATCACTGTTAAAAAAATAATGCAGCTTTGATGCCAGAAATTCTCTGTACTGGCAGAAAAATACGTTTTGTCAACGTAATTTTTTCGTAATTTATGACTGTTTTCTCAGATTACAGAGAATTTTTCAGCAAAGTTGTGTTTTTTTAACTATGTATTGAATGATTGTATATTATGCATTATTATTATTTATATATGATTAAAAAATTAAAAGTAAAGTTAACTTGCATGTATTTATTAGGATTTCAGAAGGATATGACGTCATTATGTTAAATAAGAAAAAAATGTTCATAATTAACATTTTAAATTACTGAAAAGAAAAGTATTGCTTCTAAAAAAATGGGGACCGCGGTAGCCCAGTCGGTAGAGCGCTGGCTTCGTAATTGAAAGATTGCGGGTTCGGTACTCCAGCCGGCCAAAGACCGTCGTGTACACTAATGGTGACTGGTGCACGTAAAATCTGTCGGGGCCGCAATGTCCTCCATGTTCCCATCAAAAACCATACCTCTGGGGGTCACCGAAGCGGAAGAGCCATCCCTTCCGTGGAGGATCAAAATTGTGATGGCATGTCTCCGGACCACCTCTAGGGTGTGCCCCAGACCGTCGCCAATTGCCCATCTGCGCAGCACCAGTGCGACGTAAAACCCTACCATCCATCCATTCTAAAAAAATGATGGAATTTTTAATAAACAAAAATAAATGAAAAAGGCTTAAATTTAAAATAAGAAAGGAAAATTTCTGAAAGTAAACAAATTTTGTGACATAAATATGCCTATTAAAAATTATATTCAACTATAAAAAGTATACATCGAAAGATTCTATGATTCATGAGTTAAAAATAAACAAGCAAACTTATTTATTTTCATGTCGAGAAAAAAAATGAACATGAAAATATATATTTTTTAAATAATTAAAATTAAATTGAGAAAATTGTGCTAGAAAATGGAACAGCTTCAATATGCGACTCCTTGGCGAAATTTTAAATAGCTCGAGTGTTTCTTGTCAAGATCTTTCCTTATGCAGTTGTAACAGCCTTTTTAATTCATCAACAAAATGACTACAAAAATTTAAAAGCCACGGGTCTTCTGTGTTATGGCTATATCAAAGAAATTTTTTAAGAAATGAATATAGTAACCGATGCTTGGGAATGAAAGAGAGCTTCTCGTGCTTTTACATAGAAGAGAAGATTAACATAAGTCCTGTCGTACTAAATTAAGTTCTGTTTTGTGCAGAATTTTATATTTATTACTTAAAAGACAATAATAGTCTTAGGTTTTTTTTTTTTTTTTTTTTCTATTTTTTATATCCTCACTGTTAAAAAAAATGCAACTTTGCTCCCAGAAATTCTCTGTAATTTGAGAAAAAGTCGTAAATTACGGAAAAATTACGTTGAAAAAACGTATTTTGCGTACGTTGCATTTTTTTAAACAATGTATGTTAATTTTTTGTACAGCTCATAGACATTACGCAAAATTTAGGTAATATACAGGGTATATAAAAGCAGTCTATTTTATGCTTTTCTATAAAAGTAAAGTTCTCAAGATAATTTTCGTGAGATTTTGTGTCCTATAATTTAAAACAATATACATTATAATGTGCCATTACGAATGTACAATACATTGAAGATTAAATTATGTAGCCGGCGACTACAATTGGAATGTCTTTAATAAACTTGCAGACCAGAGAATTTTTCTTTCTCTTTTATTTTCATATATTCATATTTCTGGCAATTTTTCCCACTTTTCCACTCTTTAGTAGCATTCGGAAATATTTTTTCTCATGAATTTAGTGAACTATAAATTTTAATCTCTGACATTCTGACGGTATTAAGTGGCCGCGGTAGTCCAGTCGGTAGAGCGCCGGGCTCGTAATTGGAAGATTGCGGGTTCGGTACTCGAGCCGGCCAAAGACCGTCGTGCACACTAATGATGGCTGATGCACGTAAAATCTGTCGTGGGCGCAATGTCCTCCATATTCCCGTCCAAATTACTCCTCTGGGGGTCACCTCCATGGAGGATCAAAATTGTGATGGCATATCTCCGAACCATCCTTAGGGGTGCGTCCCAGACCGTCGCCAATTTTCCATAGCGCAGTACTAACGTGACGTAAAACTCTACCTGCATACCTGACGGTGTTAAAATTTGCAATATATAAAACACTTAAAAATATATATATGAAATAGTGGCATCATTTATAATTTATTGTTAAAATTTATTTTAAATATTTCTCAATAGCAATTTTAATACATTGTTGTTTAAATAAATAACCTATTATTGGCGAACCTCCTTGTGGAAACTAAAAAGAATTTTGGATTCTGTCTTTTTGTCTGTGTCTATGTCTGTCTTTCGATATCGGCCGTAAAAAACGCTCTATTGACTTGCAAACTGATGCATTATGTTCATGAACGACAAGGAATCAGTTGTATAATTTTGGGTGTACATTCTTTTTATGGTTCGTATACTGGGACACACAAAAATTTTTCTTTTCAAATTTCTCTGTATCGCAATAGAGGCCAAAAAGTACTTGCAGATTGGTACACACGCTCATGAGACACGTGAAAATAGATGTATAGCTTTGGGTGTATATTCTGTTTATGTTCGTGTACAGGGACACACCAAAGTATTACTTATCATTACGGCTTATGGGCAGAATTTTGTTTAAACACGTCTTATAATAGCTGTACTGCATTGAACAAAATGAATTGAACATACATTATCGAGATGCATAAAATTTCTTTTTTTTTTTTTTGTACAAATATGTGTGCTTAGACTTATTGTGCCGGACCTCAAAAAAGTGTTTCAAAAATGTCTCACCCAATTCTTTTGAAATTTTGGAAATATTTTCATGAGCTACGTGGTATAAGTTGAATAGTTTTTACTGGTATGTTTAACGTTTATAGCTCGCTTATGGGGACATACAAAAGAATTTTGTGACATTAGATCCTATGGACAGATTTCTGTTTAAGCTCATTTTAACACGTTTATGCTGTATATAATGATATAGAATTGACATACTTTATTAAGATGATGTTTTCTCTAGAAAATGTATAAACTAAATAATGTGTCTACAGAACCACTCAAAAGAATTCTGATGACAATTTGTAATCATTCAAATAATATCGAATTTGTTTGAAATATTAATGAGTTACAATGAATTAGTTGTATTGCTTTTTATTACTGTGTATACTTACTGCGCTCGTTTACATGGACTTAGAAAAGAATTTCATTTCATTACATTCTATAGTTACGCTTCATTAAACATAATGAAATAAACATATGTTATTAGAATATTTCAGAGCATGTTTTCTGTTTAAAAATGATATCATGGAATTGGTAATTAGTTTACATGTCTACACAAAATAATTCCGATAGATTACACTGAACTGAAAAAAATAATATTATAGTTTTAAAAAATTAAAGAACACGCTTTTATAGAAATGTGAAGTAAAAAGCACAAAATATCTATCTTAGTATTAAAATGAAGGGTAAGAGAAAATTGTGTGAGTGGCACACCATAATATTTGCATACATTTAAATCTTTAATTAAAATAACTTAGAATTAAACAAAAATCATTTTTAAAAAATCACCCCAGACTGGGACCGAACGCTAGACCTTTAGAGTCGTAGCGCGGCACCTTACCTCAACGCCACATCGTTCGCGTAGTGAAAGTATTTTTTTACAATATAAATTTTTTGTTTGCTCCCAGAGCAGTTATAAACAAACATACATACATACAAACATACATACAAACATACATGTGAAGCTAACAAAAACGTGTTAAAAAGAAAAAAAGAAAAGAAAATTCGACCCCTGACACCATTTTTGCAGATTCTTATGTAAAATGACCTCCTGCATCCAAATAGTACCCCCATTTTGCCCAGTCACCCACCGTTTTCTCGGGACACCACCCTCTACCCCCCAATTTTTATCACTCTTCGGTCATTTTACGGCCATGAATTTGATTTGGAGGATGAAAAGAAATTAATTTAACACTTAAAAACAAAAGAATATAATGTTTAATAAATAACATTAATAATAGATTAAAAAAATATAAGAAATGTAATACATAATTTCAGTGGCAAATCCCCCCCCCCCCTAAATTTTCCCCTTGCCGCGAATGTTGAATTTTTAGAATTTTCCAACTCTGTAGCCCCTCAGAAGACATTTTGCAGTTAAAATAGTCCTCCTCCCCCCCTAAAAATCAAATTTATAGCCACAAAATTACCGAAAAACGATAAAGATAGTGGGCCGTCTCTAAAACACGGTGGGTGATAGGGCAAAATGGACGTCCTATTTAGATTCAGGAGGTCATTAGAAGGTTTTTAATTGAAATTGACTTGGTCATCGTGTCTTCGTGTCACGCTAGTAAACAAGGCGTCTTCATTTTAAAGTAAATATAAGCTTCTTCGTTTGTCGCTCTTTGGCTCAGTTGGTAAGAGCGTCCCGTTAATAGTGCGGTGGTCGTGAGTTCTGTCCCTGGAAGGTCCAGCGTGTTAATTTTTGCAGATAATTAGTAGAAAGGTGTAAATTGAAACAAGAAAATTTTTCGGTGCTTACACTAAGAATTTTTTGAGAATTTTTTTAAGAAGCATTTTTTTATTTAGATAGTGGAAAACACAAAACATTTTAGATATTAAAAAAGCACAAAATAAAATGTTTTATGTAAAAAATATATAAAAAAATATTTTTAGAAGCTTTATATATATATTATATATTACTATTATATGAAATTGGATTTGTCATCAGATTTCTGTCACATTAAAAATCCAAGACGCTTCCATTATATATATATATTAAAAAGAAAAAAAAAAAATGTAAGAAACTCATTGCATTTCTTAATGAATCAGCTGGTTACAGCGTTGATAATGCGAAAGTCGTGTGTTCGATCCTCGCCTGGCCGAGGTGTTGTTTTTTGCAAATAATTAATAGAGAAAGTGTCAATTGATAAAATAAAATATTTCGTTGTGTACACAGTATCCTAATAATTTTTCAAGATTTTTTAAACGGCTTTTTATCTAGTTACAAAAAGCACAAAATAAAAATGTAAGTAAAAATAAATAAATAAATAAATTTTTTAGAAGCTTTTTATTAGGTTAGGAGCTTTTTATATGAAATTGACTTGGTCATCGTGTCTTCGTGTCACGCTAGTAAACAATTAAAGTGAATATAAGCCGTTCTGTTTGTGGCTCCGTGGCTCAGTTGGTCAGAGCATCACGTTAATAACGCAGTGGTCACGAGTTCAGTCCCCGGTCGGTCCGGCATGTTAATTTTTGAGGATAATTAGTAGAAAAGGTGTCAATTGATAGAAGAAAATTTTTCGTTGACTACACAATATCTTAAGAATTTCCGAAGACATTTTTTAAGAAGTTTTTTATTTTTATTTTTTATTTTTTAGATATTAGAAAACACAAAACATTTTTATATATTAAAAAAGCTCAAAATTAAATGTTTCAAGTACAAAATACATAAATAAATATTTTTAGAAGCTTTATATATACTATACTAGCAGACCCGGCCACGCGTTGCTGTGACTAAGTTATACGTTGAATTATACGGCTGTAAACTAATTAGTACAGTCAAATTATTATTTACGAACAAAGACGAAAACGTTGTAGCCGATGTAAAAACCCACAGGGTTGAGATTTGAAACTTAGGTCAAAATTTGGAAGCGATTGATAAAAATTTTCGTAGTGTTGATATTAAGCACAAATTAATTTTATTGTAGGGTCCTATAAATTTTAATGGAGAATATTATTTCTAATGCTACTTTGGATAAAATTGCTAAAATGACTAATATATAAATTAAATTCTATTAAAATTCTATTAAAATAAAAGTATAAAAGAAACAGACGATTTTAAAATGAATTTTTATGGAGGAGTGAAATATAATATATGCTATAATGGATAATTTTACTATAAAATGACCTAATCATTTTAAATATTTTAAAGAGGGCAACAGCTGTAGTTATAAAAAGGAAAACAATAAGGCTAAACCAGAAAAATAAGTAAATTTGATAAATATTTTAAAACTTTAAAATTGGAAATCTTATGAAATATTGGACATTTAAAGTAAATACATGTATCATTTAATATAGAAAAAGATTTTGGAAAAGTTTAGTGTATTTTAACGAAGTGATGAGAAGTTTTTGAGTACGTTAAAATTTTAATAGTAAATTCAAGTTAATAAAGATGGGAAACATTGAGGATTAAGATAAGAATAATTATAAGATAAAAAAAAAAAACTTTTTATATACCATGCTTTTAAATTTTAATATACTAATAATATACTAATTAAAAGGAAAAAGATAAATATTCTATCATAGTTTGAAGTCAAATTTGTTTTCAAATGTCTAAATAAAATATCTGATGTAAGATACTAATAATTTGCAGCGGAATAGATTTCATTTCTGTCGTCCTTGGCGAAAATATTTAATTCCTTTCAAAAATCATGGTTATTTTAACAACTTATATTAAAAGAGTAATGAATAATATGAAACAATATTTCGTACAATACATATTACATGTCATACATACGTACAATGAATAATACATATTACATTTCGTACAATGCATACATCAGGCATGTATATTTTCGTGTTACGCTTTTGATCGCCAAATAATAATAATAATAATAATAAAAGCCAAGGGCGACAGAGTTTTGAAATTTAAAATTAAAATTTTGTCAATTTGACAGCAAAATAATTCAATCTAACACCCGCGATAACTAATACATATCTATTCCCAAATATAAGGATTAAAATCGGGAAATAAATTTCCTCGATTTTTAATAATTTCTTACAAAAAATCCAGTGGGCAATTAACATAGGAAATCTTTTTCTTGGCTGCACAGACGGTCAGTGAGTCACACTTCGCTTGCGTATAGAACTCATAGATATAGTATAGCATATATAGAATAGAGTGATCATTGGGGAGAAAAAAGTTATTCCTTTTCATTTGGGAAAAGACGACGTTTTTACCAAAATATGGCCGTCTTTCCCCGAGTGAATACACACGGGAATACATACTAATATTTTAGCAAATAAAATTTATGAATAATTTATTTGCTAAAGGGGAATGGAAGACTCCAGGTACAGTTTCAAATTCATATTTCTTTCTTTTCTTTTCTTTTCTTTTTTTTTTTCAATACCACTTAATGGCTGCTTCCAAAGCTTTTTTTTTTTTTTTTTTTTTTTTTTTTTTTCGGCATCAAAAATCTTTGTACGATAACATGGGGATGAGAGATCTATATATATTACTATATCTATGATAGAACTACATTAGCACTTTATCAATGTGTATAAAAGCTTTAAATTGATTATGACGTCAATTTTCGTGAGATGCATAATTTAACTTTTATTAATTATTTGAACGTTCACGTTTGATTAAATGTATTTATTTTTATGTCGAAAGAAAATGAACTCGTATTTTTTTTTTTTTTTTTTTTTTTTTTTTTTTTGGCAACAATTAAATTAATGGAACTCACAGATATTTTGGAGCAACTTTAATAAAGGTCTATAATTAACAAATAATTGCAATAAAACAATATTGTGACAATAAATTGAGATAAAAACTATCCTATCTCTCAAGTTGGACCAAACTGCACACAGTGTGCAAAATTTCATTAAAATCGGTTCCTTAGTTTAGGAGTTTACCCCGGACAAACATCGTGACACGTAATTTATATACATATACAGATTATTATATGAAGTTGAATTTGTCATCGCATTTTCTGTCACGATAAAAAACAAGACGCTTCCACTTTAAAAAAAATGTAAGCAATTTATTGTATTTTTTAATGGCTCAGTTGGTTAGAGCGTCATGTTAATTTTTGCAAATAAGTAATAGAAAAGGTGTCAGTTGATAAAAGGAAATATATCGTTGTGTACACAGTATTCTAATAATTTTTGAAGAGTTTTTTTAAATAGCTTTTTATCTAGTTACTAAAAAGCAAAAAATAAAAATTTAAATAAAAGTAAATAAATAAATAAAATTTTTAGAAGCTTTTTATTGAAACTGGATTTCGTTATCGCGTCTTCATGTCACGCTAATAAATAAGGCACCGCAACTTTAAAGTAAATGTCAGCAGTTATTATAGTCGCTCGTTGGCTCAAATGGTCAGAGCGTCAAGTTGCTAATGCGATGGTGGTGAGTTCCATCCCCGAAGGATCGATGTGTTAAATTTTGCAGATAATTAATATAAAATGTGTCAATTGATAAAAGAAAATTTTTCATTGTCTACGCAATAGTCTAAGAATTTTTGAAGAGGTTCTTTTTTTCTTTTTTTTCTTTTTAAGAAGCATTTTTTATATATTAAAAAGCACAAAATAAAAGGTTAAATATATATATATACATACATACATATTCTTTTAGATGCATTTTATTGAAATTGGATTTTTATCATTTTGTCTTTGTGTCATTCTGAAGAAGAAGGCGCCTCCACTTTAATATAAATTTAAACAACCTATCCGTCATGGTGACAACGCGATGCTCGTGGGTTCGATCCTCGCAAGCCGATGTGTTGCTTTTTTGTAGATAATTAATAGAAACGATGTCAGTTGATAAAAGAAAATCTTTCATTGTCTACGCATTATCCTAAGAAATTTTTAAAGAAGCTGTTTTAGGAGTTACTAAAGCGCACAAAACAAAAAAAAATTTAATAAAAATATAAATAAAAATAACACTGAAAGTTTTTTATTATTATGGAGCCCTAATAAGCCTAAAATAAAAATTTATTCTTGCAGAGACATGCTATAAAATCATGAAAGTTTCAACAACAAGAAAATTTTAAAGAAAAATATAGATATTTCACTTTTGCAAAAGATGAAAAATTTTAAATATTCCAAATATTTTAAAAAAGCATTCGGGAACAATATTCCTTTTGTATAAGCATTTGTGAGATTTTTCTAGAATGTTCTATGATTTTTCTTGACAGTTAGACTTTTGGTTAGAGCGTCATGCTGATAACGCGATAGTCCTGGATTCGGTCCTCGAAAGACGATATAGTTTTTTTCCAGATAATTCATCGAAAAAAAAAATGTCAATTGATAAAATTTGATACGTTGTCTACAAAATATCCTAAGAAATTTCAATTAGTTTTTTTTAAGAAGCTTTTTCTTTTTGTAACTAAAAAGCACAAAATAAAATTTAAGTAAAAAGTCATTTTTTAAAATTAGAAGCTTTTTATTGTGAAGCCCTAAAAAGCATAAAATAAAATTTATTCTGCCAAAGACATGCTACAAAGAAATGAAAGTTTCAACACTAAGAAAATTTTAGGAGAAAAATATAGGTACTTTCTTTTTGCAAGAGATGAAAATTTTTTAATGTTCAAAATGCATTTCTGGCCTAACGAACGATTATACAAAAACTAATAACTAAGAATATTGGACTCGAAAGCTTTTAAAAATATTTTAAACATTAAAAAATTTTCATCTCTTGCAAAAGGAAATTACCTATATTTTTCTCTAAAATTTTCTTAGTGTTGAAACTTTCATTTCTTTGTTGCATGTCTTTGCCAGAATAAATTTTATTTTATGCTTTTTAGGGCTTCACAATAAAAAGCTTCTAATTTTAAAAAATGACTTTTTACTTAAATTTTATTTTACATACGAATTTATCAAAATGGTGTTGGGGACAATTTTCATGCCGAGCAGTATTATTGAATTATTTCGCATCAAACATGGTACGGGTATTTATCAGGTACAATGAATTTACACAAGATAAGGAATTGCAAGAAAATATCTGATCTGCAGATTCACTGGTTATAATTATTATGATTCATATCCCTTACTTCCAAATATACATAGACTAAATAATCCGAAATATAGAATTTCCCTTAGTTAAAATTCAGAAGCATAGACAATATATAATAGCTTTCTAATATTATAACTTTACACTCAAAATGATATTATATGATTCTCGAGGAAAAATAAAAAATATTTCAAAGAAATCTGAAGAGCGTATCAAAAAGTATACATTCTAAAATTGTTTCACGAACGGATACTATGACATATTGATGGACGCTACTTCGAATTTTTTGTATATTCCAAAAAAACGATACCAAAAGTATCTTGTAGCGATGACTCTTACTTAAAGTATCGTGTATAGTGTTTCTATATACGGTTTCTATAAGTATCGTTTAACGGCGGTACTTTTTAAATGTGACCGTATCTCTGATACATATCAAGGATTTTGTAGTGCATACGTAAATTTATTATTCTCTCTTTGTAAACAACATGTTCGACTTTAGGATCATATTTAGACAATTTGTTTTACTTTTTTTTTCTCTCCCTTGTTGTTAAAAAAAAAAAAAAAAAAAAAAAACTGCGAATCTGCAGTATTTAGGTGAAAATGTTTAAAATAACCATTGCAGAAAATTAACCAAAAATTATTATTAGCGCAGCGAATCGCAGTGATGCTCAGAATAAATCAATATTTGTTATTAAAAAAAAATAATAACTAATTGTTTTATTTATTTATTTATTTGTTGAAAAGCACATAATTAATAATATCACCTTAACGGTCTTCTTCACTTACCGTCGCCGGTTATTCTATGGTATGGGGAAATTTTCTTTACAAATAACTTATTAACTAATACATATTTTTAAATTCTGTTTTCACATTCAGAAAATTTCCAACTGCTAAATTGACGGACCTTTTTTAAAAATGTATTTTTTTAATTTTTAATATTTTATTTTGAAATTGCAAAATGAAAAAATTCCACATATTGAAAATTCGTATTTTGCAGCTTCAAATTAAAATATTAAAAATAAAAAAATAAATAAAAATTTTTTTTTAAAAGACCGTCAATTTAACAGTTGGGAATTTTCAGAATGTGAAAGCAGAATTTAAAAATATGTATTAGTTGATTAGTTGATTTCCCATAGAATAAAATTAGCTTCGGCTTCCGGCGGCGGTGAGTGAAGAGGGCCCTTAACTTAAAGTGAAAAGATATTAAAATTGGTTTAAATTGGTGAGTTCTTCTAAGGATAAAGCTTACAATGAAATAATAATAACACACAATAAATATTATTGTAACCCCTCCCCCCTCCCCCTATCCTCACAGAAACATTAGCGTATTATTTATAGATATTTAATTATTTCAAATAAAATGGAATAAATGAAAAGGATCGGCTGAATAATGAGTGATGCAAATAGGATGTGAGGCAACACTTAAATAGTTGAAAATAATAATAATAATTAACTGCAGTAAAATTCACCAAAAACTGGTTTGAATGGCGAGGGATTAAACTTTCGCAAACATTATATATATATAAACTTGGTTCATAGTGTCAAGTGTCGCTTTCCGACAGAAGCCAGAGCTTTCGGTTGATCCATTCCTCTACCAGACCCCTATCTCTCATCGCTATTTTGACATCATCCTTCCAGCTCTTCCTTGGTCTTCCTCGCTTCCTTTTTTGATTTGTTTTATAGTGAAAAGTGATTTTAGGCAACCTTTCGTCACTCATTCTTTTAATTTATAAGGATGACATGAAACTATTTTTTCTAAAGCGACAATTTAGATCCTACACGTCAGTTACAGAATTTTTTCTCAGTGTGCACAATCACTATTATTTTTTACCAATCATTGTGAAATTAAACAGAATCATAAAAAAAAAAAAAAAAAAATAGCCAACTAGGTTGGTTGGTTGGTTGGGTTTTACGTCGCACTAGTACTGCGTAATGGGCAATTAGCGACGGATAGTCAACTAGGAAAAAAGCTTTGTATTAGGAGTATTGCTTACTTCCCAGGGGAGGGGAAGAGGGTGTATCTGGGAAGTGCAAATTTCCAGAATGTATATATTTTAAAAGAATTCGCAAATACTTTTTAAACGCATCGATCAGTCATAGTCTGCAATAATTTAAAACAAATTTATCACATATATATTCAATATTGAAATAAATAAATTAAAGTATAAATATTTAAAATGAAAGGAATGTATATAAAATAACTGTAATGAAAACAAAAAGCAAAGACAAAATATAAAAAGGAATGAGACATACGCAAAATAAATAAATGAATCTTTCTGCTTTCTTTTCACTCCCATGAAAACAATTTCTGCGATTCACTTTTATTGATGATTTTTCAAAATCTTAGTCAATCCAAAAATCTCTGTGTAGCTCGTTCCAAAATAAATAAATAAATAAATAAATAAAATTATCTATTTCATTATTGCGGGTGGACTCCATATTAAATAATGATCCAGCTTTAAAAATTCCAATGTTAATCCGCCAAATTTGACCACAGAAAACAAATCTGGAGCATCATATTAGCCTGAATACAAATTTGTACAAAAACCTCGCAAAGTATTGCAAAGTACCTCGCAATAGTTCCGGAAATTTTCGATGCTTTAGATCTAAGGTACTATATTCTTTATTCACTTTTCTTTACTAGTCTTTTTAATGTTTTACTACAGACTGACTTTTTTTTTTTCTTTGAGGTCAGATTCATCAGATTTATTATTGCGTTCTTATATAGCATGTGTTTCAAAATTCTAGAAATCCTGGAATAAATCAAAGGGAAAATAAATTCGATGAGCACATTAAATTGGAAAGTTTCGTGGTATAAAGTAATCTATCATAAAAGCTAACACAAAAGGGTCCAGGCGGCTCATAGGTCCTCCCCGTTTTATAATGCTAATATTTTATCATGTTTTTTAGGAAATCGCTCTCTTCGCTGTTTCTCTGTTCGGGTGGAATACTTAAATCGATTTTAAATTAGTTTTTCGATATGCCAGAGACTTCAAAGTTTTGAAAATAGCTCAAAAAAGAATGATAATACCTGTTGATGCAGTAACGAACTTAGAGCAAAAGGCTGTAGAGGAACTGGGCTCTAATTCTGTTTACAATATGAATTTGAATTTTAACCGCTCTTTGTCATCCAACTGAGATAAAATTCTGCATATATGTATGACTTTGGTGAAAACATATGCTTATAACAAAAACAGTCTTAAGGAAGAAAGAAAAACCTTGGGGGACTTTGGTCCCCAAATCAACCTACAAATTTTATTCCAAATATTAACCACTTCCTATCATACAATTGAGCTAATATTGTGCACACATGTTGTTCTAATAATGATCATCATGATAATGCCGATGCTCCTGCCCAAACGGACATAGAAGAGGAGACCTTGGAGGCCTTGGGATTCATTTTAGAGTTCAAAATTTGATTTCTAATTCTATCCATTTTTTATCGTCTAACAGAGCTAAAATTTTCCCTACATGTATAACTCCGATGGCACTATATGCTTTGAAAGAAGTGAAATGGGAGGGGACTTGGTATAGCCAAGGCCTTAAAATCGAGTTAAAAATTTGATTTTGAATTTCAATAACTTCCTATCGTCTGACTTAGCTAAAATTTTCCATACATGTATAACTCTGATGACAATATGTGTTCTGGAAAAAACAGAAACAGGGAAGAGTATCTGGGATCCCCAACTCCAGTTAAAAAAAATTATTTTGATTTTGAGCATCGTTTTATCATCTAATTTTGCTAAAATTTCGCTTACATGTATGATTCCGATAAAGGTGTATGCTTAAACGAAAACAGTCGTAAGAGAGAGGGCTTTGAGGAACCTTGGCTCCCAAATCTAGTTAAAAATTTTATTCTGATGAAAATATACACTGTAAAAAATGAACATGCTAAATTACATCACAATGCGCGGGTAAAAAAATCGCCAGCACCATGTGCGGTAAATTTCAAGTGTGTTGTAAATAAATACGCGCTTGAATTTTCAAAGAGGGTGTTGTAATTAGGGGAAAAAATGAGGGGATTATATTAGTTTTCTTTTATCTATATATTTAGCTCTATGTGTTTTCATTTTTACTTCTTTTAAAATTATATTTGTTTTAATTTGTTTTATTTATTTCATCTTTTGTCAATGTAAGTTTGAAGATGTTATGCATTTTAATAGGAAATATAATATGTATAATAACTTTCAATAAATTCTATTTTATAAAGTAATATTAGAATTATAATACAGTAACGATTTCTTTTCAACATAAAAATATTTAACCATCTAAATAAATAAATAAAATAAAAAAAAGCTTTATATTGATGAAGCTCATTCGCGTATCTGTGTCACATGACTATGTGATGTCATAGAGAATGTAAGAAAACAGCGTGTTCTGCTTGAAAAATTTTTACAACTCGAGTGCTTGATTTTATCACATCACAAGATGAGGGATATTCGTTATAATTTTACCTTTTTTTTTTTTTTTTTTTACAGAAACGTACTTAAGGGAGAGAGCATTGGTAACCCTTGGTCTTTTAATCCCCATGTATAACTCTGATGACAATACGGACTCATGCAGACACGGACATTGAGCAGTTGAAACTTGGGGACTTTCGGCCCCATTTTGAGTTCAAAAATTTATTTTGAATTTTAAACATTTCCTATTGTCTATGAGCTAAAATATTCCACTTATGTATAATTCCGATGACAATATATGCACTGGAAGTAACGTATGTAGGGGAGGAGGCCTTTAGACCTGATCAAGGTAGAAGGTCTTGGAATCCCTGAGCTCCAAATCCAGTTAAAAATTTGATTTCGAATGTTAACCACTTTTTAGTAACCAGTTAAACTAAAATTTTGCATGCATGTATGACTCCGATGACAATACATGCATGCCATACATGCATGCCTCCTCCCATAATTGCAGAAATGCAATTATAGGAGGAGGCCTTGAAGATCCTGGGCCCTGGAATACAGTAAAAAGTTTTATTTTAATTTTTAACTACTTTCTATCATCCAGTTAAACAAAGTTTTTCATGCATATATAATTCCGATGACAATACATTCTCTTGTAGAACCAATCTTAAAAATCTGGAGTGATTCCATTCGACTTTCCCAGCATTAAGTAATTAACATTTGCATAGAAAAGGAAAAGCAAGAAAGATTACTTAAAATAACTTAAAATAAATTAAGCTTTAAATTTTAAACAAATGTAATTATTATATTCAAACGGGGTTTCTGGAGTCGGTAGTCCCCTCACAGAGTTTCGTTAGTGTACAGTTCTTGTTACATTACTATACTGACCAAACGTCCCTATTTTCTGGGGACAAATTGGGACGTCCTTTATTTTTGAAGGCATTTCTCTAAGTGTTAAAAAATTGTACAAAGCAAGTTATTAATCAGTAACACTTTATTTTTAGTCCTTATTTATTAGGAAGGAAAAAATTCATCCATAATTGGATAATTGTAGTATTTTTTAACACTTCTCTATTATAAAGGTACTTTGATCTGGTCAGCCTATACCCATTAATCTGCAATCTGTCTTCATAATACTATAATCCAGGGTAAGAGGAAACCGTGTAAGTGCCACACCAGATTATCTTATTTATAACGTATCATTATTTTGCACAAAATTTACTTTTTACTTTATAAATTTAACTGTTAGCGAATATGATGGATTTGTAGGGTTCTTTCAATTGTTCCAGACGTGCTTTATTTTTTAATTGAAAAATTTAATGAATGAATAAAATTACTTGAAGATTTACTTTAATTTAGCTGCTGTATCCTTACCCATATATCTTTTTTTACTTCCATTACCCGCTATCGTAGGTAATGGAAGTATTGTATTCGGTCCAAAAATTCGATGTCGAGTTTTTACCTGATTTACACGTTTCAAGGCTTTTTGAGGCCAAAAAAGTAGTTTTCGGCAATTGGTCAGTGTGTATGTAGTATGTATGTATGTACGGAACCTTCTGACAATCATATATCTGAAACTAATAAAGATAGAACTACGTCATTTCAGAATTCAGACAGGACTGGTGTACAGCTGAATCTTCCAAATTTTGGTGAAAATCGGGAAATCGGAAGTGGGACCGTAAGTCCGTGTCTCAAAAACGGCTTTAACGATTTTCTTCAAATTTGCTATGTAAACATTAGATGTCCTTTCGAATGATATAGTTGGATAATTCAGGAAAACTAATAGGCTCCCTGTATAAATAGCTCAATTTCAGGTCTTTCAAATGTGTTCCTTTAAGAACCGCTGTACAGAATTTTTTTTTTTTTTTTTTTTTTTTTAACTCGCAATATTAACTCCTTTTTAAATACCCTTTTGTATTTAATTATTTTTTTCCAGTAAATAATTGAGTATGCCAAGTTTTGGTAAAAATTGGTATCTCAAAAACGGCTCTAACGATTTTCTTAAAAATTGGTGTCTCAAAAAATAACTCTATCTTTTTTTTTTTTTTTTTTTTTTTTTTTTTTTTAACTCGCTATGTAAACTCTGTTTTACATGTCTTTATGTGTATATATATATATCAGCTTTCTCTTATAGGAAATTTGTTAAGTGTCTACTTCGTTAAGTCAATTTTATGTCTTCTGATCACATTATTTCTAAAAAAATGCATATAGTACGTGTAATAGTGGGTAATGAAAGTCATGTGGTTGTTTCACACCAGATTTTTTTTTTTATTTTTAGGAGAGGTTTAAAACCTGTTCACAACGACAAGGTGGTGCTTGGGATAGGAAAAATTGGTTTTTACTTGTCTTTCTGCCAAAAACCGCATACGAAGCAAATGGTGATTCGGCTTTTAATTGTCCAATGGCCAAAAGCCGTATAAAAAGCAAACAGCGGGTCAGCTTTTAATTGTCTTTATGTCAAAAAATGCATGAAAAAGCAAATGGTGATTTCGGTTTTTAACTATCTCTAATCCAAAAATCCTATAAAAAGTAAACAATGAGCCGGTTTATGATAGTTCTTATGCCAAAAACAGCATAAAAAGCATCAAGGTTGAGTTTTTAACTGTCCCAACGTCATAAAACTTAAAGAAAAGAAAAAAAAGTGATTCGGTTTTTAAATGTCCCTAAGCCAGAAACTGCACAAAAAGCAAACAGGGGTTGATACTTAATTATTCTTAATTTTGGAATTACAAGCTACCTCTTTCATTTAATAACAGCCATATTTTTTTAATCGTTACAATTTCGCTTCTCTCCATTAGACATGTAAATGACATGTAAAGATGCGAAAAATGGACATTTTGGTTCTTTTGACCTTGATTCTTCTAACACCTGTATGATTTCTCTGCCATTTCATAAATTTGGGATATATTTTTTCATTGACAGAACCTTTATTTGTAAATTTCTCAGAGGATTGCCTATTATATACATTTTCTTTTTTTTTACTTTCTTCTTTATGTAATTTAGAGAAAGTATTGGATTCGTGAAAATTTTCGACCTCCGTTTTTTGATGGATTTACACGTTTTAGGATGTCCTGAACACGAATTGATAGTTTTTAGAAAATGCCTGTCTGTGTGTCTGCGTGTATCACGATTTTTATGGGCACTGTATCTCACGAACCAATGAATGCAATTTAACCAAACTTGGTATTTAGTTGGATCTTGACATGAACTGGTGCTGATTAGATTTGGGGATCAATCGGTGGCTCAACAGGTGCGCTGTGATCGCATTTTTTCTAAATTTTTAACATGGCAGTATAGGCCAAAATTTGTACATAATGAGAGTTATTTTAAACTTGTGATTGTAAAATTAATATGAATTATTGATAATAGTAGTAGTTAACTAGGAAAAATTTTTTGTAAATGTGGGGGCAACGCTTCCCCCTCTGGGGGGGGGGGGGGGTAAGTTTTCAAGATGGGTACCTTTCGAAAGGTCTCGTCAATACCGTTGAACTATCAATCTGTGATAATTTAAAACAAAGTTATCTTTTTTTTTTTTTTTTTTTTTTTTTACTTTTACCGAAAAAAAAAAAAAAAAAAACTTAGAAAAAAATCGTATTTTTATTATTTTATTATTATTATTATTATTATTATTATTATTTTTAATATTGAAAGTAAAATGGACTTTTTTTTTATATTTAGTGTTATACTACTTCTCTAATATGGAAATCGTCTGTATTATCATGGAAGATAATTTTTTTTAAATAATAATTTTAATAAGTGATTTTTACTTTTTACTGAGTAAATTTGTATAGGAAAATATAGAAGAAAGTCATGTGGTGGGCCACAACATACTAGTTTTTTTTTTTTTTTTTTTTAGGACTGAGGGCCTATTAGTCTCAATCTGGGATTTTTGCGTTGTCGTTTTCGATAGTTGGACATTTGTCGAAATCATTTTTCGATAGTTGGACATTTATCGAAATCTAAAATTTATCGAAAATATAATTGAATAATTTGAAAGCGATATTATAATTGGGAAGAAAAAAAAACTAATAGTCCTCCGTCCTAAACTAAATTCTGCTTTTGCCAAAATTTCATCAAAAACTTTTTTTTTTTTTTTTTGAAAGAAAAAGAAAAGAAAATTAATAATAATCAGTATCGTTACAAGCGATATCGAAAAAGTTTTTTTTTTTAATAATTTTGAATTAGGAAATAAAAAGTGCGCGTGAAATAATTTGAAATAAAAATAAGTAAAAAAATGAATTTAATGATTTAATGTTTTTGTTTTTCGGGGGCTGCTCATGCATATAAAAAATGCGTATTAAAACGTGTCGAAGAAGGAAGCGAAATAAGTATTGAGTTATATTACGATAAATACGATATATAAGACGATATATTAGACCTATCGTCCAGGGTTAGTAGGCATTTTCGTTGAAAGAAATAGTTTGTTCGTTCGGTGCATCTTGCACATTAGTCCCCTTTAATTTCCTTTTTTTTTTTTTTTTTTTTTTTTTTTTTAATATATATATATTATGTAAATAGAAAAAATAACTTTTTTTTTTCGGGATAATAATAATAATAATGCATATATATATATATATATATATATATATATATATATATATATGTTGAACGAAAAACAACAATTATACATGAAATTATATCTAAAAGAGAGGTAAAATGGTGAGTTTGAAAAAAAAAGTCCATACTGCCGTTATTAAAGAAATGCACTTGCGAGTCCTCAAATTTGCCTACTTATGCAAGACGCCTATTAATTTTCCTGAACTAACCAACTAATGCATACGAAAAGACATCTAAAGGTATGTTTATATGGCAATTTTGACGAAAATCGTTAGAGCCATTTTTGAGATGTGATCTTACGGTCCCATTTCTGGTTTTCAATGTCCTACTTTCGGTTTTCCAATTTTAGCTAAAGGTTATAAAAATCATCTGCACGCCAGAACTTTCTCAATTCTGGATTTTCGTTATTCTATCTTTATTAGTTTCGGAGATGTGATTGTCAGAAGATTCCCCACATACATATATACAAACATACACACTGACCAGTTGACGAAAAACCCTTTTTTGACTCAGAGGAACTTAAAATGTGTAAATCAGGTGAAAACTTTAGATCGAATTTTTTAACCGAATTACCTACGATAGACGAATAATTGAAAAATAAAAATTATGAAAGTTGGGTCGAGTGGGTTTTACGTCACACTAGTGCCGTACTATGGGTAATTGGTGGCAAATGATAAAAAGAATCAGGAATAAAAACGCTATTTTTTTAAACCTCTTACTGTAGTCTTTTTAAAATCTCAATATAAAAGTTAAAGATATTAGAATAATAAAGAAAAATAATGATACGTGTATATATTTACATTTATACAGTAAGAGAATTTTCAAAATATATGTTTAAGGGTTTATTTTTTACCAGTTTTCCGTTGTTTTTCTCCGAAAATCGCGGGAATACGAGTTAGGATTCCCAAGAAAGACTCCGGAGGCACGGAATTCCTATTCTATTTCGATCATAGATGGCAGCACTAAAATAGACCATTAAAATATTAGGGATTTTAATAAGTTATTCATTTGATTTATAGGCTACAGCAGCAAAAATTCCAGTAGCTGAATAATAGAAAACAATTCATTCGGTGGTCTTGGTAGTCTTTATTTAAAAGAAAATTATTGAGTCTGCGAAGTATTTTTGAAAGAGAAAATGTTTATTAGTATCTATTTATTATAATAAAAATTACTTTTATTTCTCAAACTAATATTGAGAATATATTTTATTAACTGATACTTAAAAAAAAAAAAAAAAAAAAAAAAAATAGTGTTTTCTAATATTCTATGAATGCAAATTAAAAGAAAAATCTAAAACAATAAAATAAAATAAAATAAATAAATAAATAGTAATAATAATAAGAAAAATTCAAGCCAGATGGTTGTGTTGTTGGTGGTGGTGAAGGTGGTGGTATCATGGGATTTAAGACCGATTGTCTACTTTAGGGACTAAGTCCTGTATGGGATACCCTCTAGGGCATTTTTTTAAGGGCCTCTGGTCCTTATTTATGTGACTTTTGAGGAAAACCACAGAAAATTCCTAACGGCTAGACTGGCTAACACGTCTGTGTTCGCACTCGTCACTCCCTTCCCGCCTATCTTTCAGATAGTGCGATGTTGTATTTAAAACCATTTGCCTGTGATTAGGACGTAGGAATTTATAGGATACCCGTCTTTCTAAGGGTCTCTAGCGGTGACCGCGTCAGATTGGGAATTTTAAGCAGATTGTTGAAACACGACAAGCCCAGGGAAATTTACTTTCTTTGCACTTTTATATAATTAAATATTTCAATGCAAATTGTTGTAAATTTCAATGAAACTCTCTCTAAAAATAATGTCTCAAGGCTATGAGCGTGGCATTTCTGAAAGCACGTTTAAATAACTTTTTAAAAATGGAAAAAATATAGCGTTTTAAATTATTTATTACACGCACTACACATCTCTGAATTGGAAAATCAGATGAAAAAGCGGCTCGAATAAAAGTAAAAAACAAGAAAAAATTAAATGTACCTATTTAAAACATTTTAAAATTATATTCTGATTTTTTTTTTTTTTTTTTTTTTTTTTTTTTAATAGGTAAAAAAAAAAAATACTTTTTTATCTTCGAAATCATGTTTCCCCAGCAACGCTCGTCTATCAAGCCGTTCGGAGTTTTCCATGTTTTTTTTTTTTTTTCTCTCTCTCTCTTTTTGTTAGAAACTTACATAAACACGGACTAAGACCCCTTAGAAGACCCCTACGGAGGTCAACCCACCTATAGGCCTAGGACCCTTTCGGTAGTCAATCGGCTTTAAGCCACGCAGTCAAGCAACCAATCGAAATCATGTTTCATTCCTTATAAAAAGAAAGGAAAGAACTCTTTGATTATATATATTTAAATATCTGCCATTTGAATAGGTAACAAAAATCCTTCCTAGTCTTTAATGATGTCCCGCCAGTGCCGAGACGTTCGACTCTTAAAGCTGATAGACAAAAGAATGCCTTGTTTTCGTCTGAATCGCAAATATGAGTTTTCTCCAAACCTGGCGTGATTACGGGCCAGGGTTGGGTTGTGTTAGGGGGATTAAAGCCGACTGACTTTACTAGGGTCCAAGGCCTGGGGGGTAGAGAAGGAAGACGGGCCAGGATCCGTCAGAAAGACATCGTGGAACGACACACACTATCGTTCATAAAATTCGTACTCTATTTCGATTATAGATGGCAGCACTAAAATAAAAAAATTGTTAAAATATTAGTGGATCAGGTAGATCGTGTAGACCAAGTAGTATGTATGCCAAAAGGTTTAGTCGTTTTATTAAGTTAGTTATTTGATCTGTCAATAGAGAATGGAACCAAAAAATCCAATAGATGATTAATAAAAAAAGCTTATTCCCAAAATCAATAATATTTTATAGAGGAAAGCCTTTATTAAAAATTTCAGTTCAATGTTCAAGCCTAAGGGTAAAGAATCACGTACTACAGAAAAAAACAAAAAAAAAAAAAAACACGTGAGATGAGACATACAATAAAGACTTTGTTTCAATTTCCACAGTATTTTTGAAAGACAATGTTTTTGTTAGTATTATTTTCTTATAATCATAAAATTTACTTTTATTTCCCGAACTAATATTAAGAATATTTATTAACTAACACACTCAAAAAAAAAAAAAAAAAAAAAAAATATATATATATATATATATATATATATATAATAATAATAACAACAACAAAAAGATACCTATTACTCTATAAATGTGAATAATTTATTAAATTAAAAAACACGTGCCAGATTTGATAGTGGTTTAGGGTTTAAAACTTGTCTTTATTTTAGGAACTTAGGCCTAGGTGGGTTGCCCTCTGTTGGCGTCTTTCTAAAAAGTTCAAGCCTGTATTTACCTGAGTTTTTCAGAAAACCACAGAAAGTTCCAGCTGATAGGATGACGAGCACGATCTGTGTATGAATGTGTGTAACCCCCCCCCCCTCGCGTCTACTAGTTTTGAAGTGATATGGTGTTGGGTTTAATACAGATTATCTGTACTTGTGATTTATACCAAGGGGGACTAGCAGGGCCCGTACCATATTCAGATTATTTTAAGTAGATATTTGAAACGTGACAAGCACAGTGAATTTCACGATGTACTCTAACTAAAAATATTTCTTTGCTGGGAGACCAAAGATTCCTGTTCTAGTATTAATTATTTCAATCGAAGCTACTAAAAATTTTATGAGTCTCCATCTAAAAATGACTGCCTCTAGGCAACAAGCGGCATTTTTCAGAACACATTTAAATAACTTTCAAAGTTATCATGAATATAAACTGAATCAGTACTGCAGCCCATTTATTCAGAAAAAGAATGAAATTCTTTTTTATCCGAATATTAGTAAAAGTAGCTATTCCGATTAGTAGTATTAGAGGCGGTTCCGTAACTGTGTTCTATGTTCTTGTTCTGCAGGTTGTAAAATGTGGGATTACTCGAAAATGATTACTATAACGGTTTTGATAAAAGTTTGGAGTGAAGTGTTTTGGAGGTAGATTTATCGTCATTTTCAGGAATATTCGCGTATACTGTTAACCCTTTATCCTCCGGTAACAATATGTTGCAGAAATTAGGTTTACTCGGAAATGGAAATAACGATTTTGATGAAAGTTTGGAGTTAAGGGTTGTTTGTGTGAAAAATCAAGTAGACTTATCATCAGGAAAAGTTGTATTCGGTGTTAACCCTTTATCTGCCTGTTCCAAAATATCGCAGAAATTGGATTTACTCGAAAATAGATATAATAATTGTAATTAAAACTTGTTAAAGGAGTTTTTAAAAGACAGACTCTCGGAGTTATACTCATATTTTTGAAGATTATTGTTCCCTGTTAACCCTCACACTGCCTGCTGCAAGACATGACAAAAATCTAAATTTCTTAGAAATGGATATAGTGAGTTTGGTAGAAAGTTCGTGTTAATGGTTTCTTGAGATGACAAACTCACCTGACTTATGTTCATAGTCAGAGAAAATACCCTTTATTATTAACCCACACTCCACCCTTTGGTAAATATGACAAGGACTTGATTTTCTGAAAAAATGTCTTAAAATATTTTGATAAAAACTTAAGAATAAGAGTTCTTTGAGTCGATAAACCCAAGTGACTTATCTTAATTTTCAGAAAATTAGCGTTCACTGTTTAGCCCTTAGTCCACCGGTTGCAAAACTCGGCAGAAATTCGGTTTACACGGAAATGGATCTAACAATTTTGATAAAAATTTAGTGTTAGGGATTTTTTTTTTTTTTTAATTATTTTTTAATACATCTGAATTATCCTCATCTTCAGAAATATTAGCATTCTTCGCTTCCCTCCCTCTGCCGAGGCAAAATTGTTTTTCTTGAAAATTGCTTGAATGATTTTGATAAATATATTAGGTTTTAGTTTTTTTCAGATGACAAATCATATGATTTATCTCCAGGAAAATTAGCGTTCACTATAAACCCCGAAACTGCCTGTTTCAAATTGTAGCAGGAAACTGTTTTTCTCGGAAATGGATTTAACGATTTTGATACAAACTTATTAAAGATTTTTGAAATGAAAAACCCACCTGACTTATCCTCATCTTCATGAAAATTAGTGTTCACTATTAACTCTCACTCCGCCCATGGCAGAGGCTTAGTTTTCTTAGAAACTACTTAACTAATTGTAATATGAAATAAGATTCAACTACTTTTTTTAAGTTTACTATTCAATCAGAATTGCACTTCTTTTCAGATTAATAATTGTTAAACGGTAACCCGCTGGCTCGAAAAGGCTGGCACAAACCTCGTTTTTGCATGATTTTAATAAAAATTTAGTGATAGAGTGCTTTTGAGGTGACTGAAAATCTGAAATACTCTCTGAGAGTATCTGAAAGAGTATCTCGGACTCTAAGAGTATCTGAAATACTTTCATATTCAGGAAAATTAGCGTTAACTTGTAATTTGCCTTGCACCCGGGAAAAATGAACTAAAAATTGGTGTTACTGGAAATCGCTGGAACAATTTTGAAAAAAAAAAAAGTGTTAGGGGTGATTTTGAAATGAAAAAGCGATCTGACATCGTCTTCTTTAGTAAAATTCAGTCGCTTGTAATCCATAATTTTGTAGAAAACTTCTTGAACGGTTTTGATAAAAATTTATAATTAATGGCCTTGAGATGATAATTCTATTTGAATTTTCCTTATATCCAGAAGAAATAGTTTTCACTTGCTTATTAAACATCGTCCAGAGAGATACCGAATCGATGGCCTTTTTGGAAGGTGTACCAAAAGGGCGGCTAGTGCAACCCTTAACAAAATAAACATCCATGCCTTGTCCGGATCAGGGCCTTACCGTGTGGGAGTCAGGGACGCTAATCGCCACATCGTGCGGGCGACTTATATATAATTTTACACACATTTTTTTGTTAAATTCTCTCTTCCTTTTCATAGGCATTTCCCGTGCGTAGAACTGGAACAACAGCTAGTAATTAATACATTTACTACTTGACCCCCGTTTGATGGTATTTTAATAAACAATACGGACAAGTACCCCTACTTTTCATTTCCATTCCACGACTATCGTTGATAATAGAAGTATTGTATTTGGTCAAAAATTTCAATATCGAGTTTTTACTTGATTTACACGTTTTTAAGATCTTCTCAATAAAAACAAAAGTGCTTTTGGGCAAATGGTCAGTGTGTGTGTGTGTGTGTGTGTGTGGTGTGTATGTGTGTGTCTGTGTGGTATCTTCTGACTATTATATCTCCAAAACTAATAAAGATAGAACGATGTAATTATGGGAGGTTACGGATGGGGGGATTAAGGGTGATGATTTTGGTGAAAATTGGAAAAATCAGATGTGGAACCGTAGGTCTGTATCTGAAAAGCGGTTCTAATGATTTTCTTCAAAGTTGCTATATAAACACCTTTTTAGAAGTATTTTCGTATGTTTTAAACGGTTAGTTCAGAAAAATTTTTGAACGTTGTATATAAATAGGTCGGTTTTAGGTTATGAAAGTGCTTTTTTTTTTTTTTTTTTAATGACTCTACGGATTTTCTTCAATTTTGTCATATCAACTCCCTTTTTGGTATAGTTTCATATGTAATTGTTAATTTCCGGTGAGCAGATGAGTTTGCCCAGTTTTAGTGAAAATCGGCAGGGGGACCGAAAGTTCGTATCTCAAAAACTTTTCTAACGATTTCCTTCCAATTTGTTATGCAAACCCCTTTTGTCGATGTCCTTTAGCATCTGTTACTTGGTTTCTACAGGAAAACTGACGAGTGTTCAGATTAAGTAGATCAGTTATAGACTTTGAAAAAAGGTGTTTAAAATAAACTGTTCTAACGATTTTTTATTTTTTAACTCGCTGTGTAAATTCTTTTATATCTTGTATATCAGCTTGCTTCTTATAGGAAAATTGTAAGGTGTTTAATGTGTTAAATCAATTTTATGTCTCCTGACCCCATTATTTCCAAAACGTGTGTATGAGTAATAGTGAGTGATGGGAGCCGTGCGGTTGTTACATACTAGATCTTTTATAAATAGTTTGTTTGCTTGTCTTTCTTATATTTTGATGCAAAATATTTTACCAAAGATACGTAATGTTGAAGATATTTATTAAAAGAAATATCCGATAAACTTGGCTCGGAGCGTTAGTTGTTGTGTTTTATAACTGTTTTATAGATTTTAAGTATAAATAAAAGTATCTTTTTATATGTTTTTTAAACAATTCGGAACTACTCTTGGTACTGTGCTAGTCCAACTGTTGTCGAACACTTTATTAGCAATTTCTTATACATTGAACTTTAGTATTGATTTTCGTCATTTCTTGGCTGTAGCTCCTAGTGTCTTGATATTGCGTAAATTCTGAATAACAACTACAATAAACAATCGATCTTTATACGAATCCTAGACGAAACATAAACTTTTAGTATCTATGTGTACATCTGTACCTGGTGGTTCAAATGGTTGTATGTTCCTGGCGGTTGTATGTTACAGTGATCCTCTCTTGAACTAACAGTCATAGAAACATACTTCCAATTTCAAAATTGGTGCAAATCAAAAGTACATTTCAGATATGGCCTTTTTTTGTACAAGAGACTGTATACATAATAAAGTACTAAATGTAATTTTTAAACGGTCCCTCCTATCATATGACTTATATTTCGAAAACTATTCTCGTCGGTCTAGGGGGGGGGGGGAGGAGTTATTGACGTTATGCTGACTTACACTATTTTACTTTAAATTTGGGCATCCATTTTTCAACGTCATAGGGCTTACTTTAGGGGATTATCGATGAGATGATAAAATTTAAATAAAGATCCATTTGTTTTAAAATAGCGATTAAAACCATTCAAACACACGAAATCAACAGTTTTAGGAACTTAATGCTAATTCGTGTTATTCTGTATTGTTAAAAAAATAAGTATTTAAATTTTTTATGAGGTCACTAGCAAATTAAAATACTTTAAAAGCGGAAGACATATTCAAAGATATATATAAAAGTGTAGTTTAGCTTTCTTTGGAGTATCATTTTTTGCTCATTATAGTTCATTAGATCAAGGATTATTGTTAGGATTACTGAAATTCTGATTTCATTTAAGAATCTTTCTATAATTAATTTTAATTATTAGTCGAGAATCGAATGGCTTTATTACCATAGCTCCCATGGACTGGACTGCGGCACAACTCAAAAAAAAAAAAAAAAAAAAAAAAAAAAAATGCGATTTTTGGACTAAGTATAGGTCTAAATATGAAAAAAAAAAAAAAAAAAAAAAAAACGGAAAAAATAAGCCGCAGGAAATTTCCTGCGGCTTATTTTCTGTCGAGCTATCTACATGATAGACCAGAGATGTTTCTGCCTAAAGGTTGTCTGAGTGAGTAATGCTGACCGGGGTGTCGGCCTGGATAGCTCAATTGGTAGAGCCTTGACGTTGTAAGTCAAAGATCCGGGGTTCGAGTCCCGGTCCAGGCATTATTTTCACTCAGTCGGAAAAATAAAATTTCAATAAATATGATTTTCTTCCACAGTTGATTGTGTGATTTTAATAAAAATTGTATTGTCTGGCGAATGGGAATGCTCTGGGAGCCGCAAGACTTTTGTGGTATTTTTCGGTCTGGCACGTGTCTTCTCGGGAAACGCTGCCTGTACAGTCTTGCGGCTTCCAGAGTTTTCCATTCACCAGACCATATATAAAATACATGTCCGACTTTTCCTGATTACTGTATGTCACCATGCCTGCTGAAATCCACGGTAGGAATGACGATGTGTAAGAAAGCGCACGCTTTATACTTTCCATTACAGCGCCCTCTAGCGGTTACCACTTGCTCTCCGCCCATGCATTGTATGGTGAAAATGGCTTGTTTAAATGTTTTCTACCATCCCCTAAAATTTTGCCCATGCGTTTTGAAACACCCTGTATATGACGAACAACTGAGCAGTGTCTGTCTATAGGTGAACTAGTTTATCTTTTCAAATATTTAAAAATCTGTCATTCCCAGAATAATAAATGATCTTTAATTAAATGTCCTAACAGTGTTGGTAACAATATTTTATTCTACTGCGTCTCCAAATTATAATATTATGTTACATATTACAATATGTGTTTCATCAAGTAACTGTTCAGTAATGTACAAGCTGGGCTTACAATTAATAATTTATTCTGTGTATTAGAATACAGAAGCGTAAATTCGGTGTTTATTTATTTATTCATTTATTTATTTATTTTTTAGAAATAGATCAAAAATTTACAAAATTTAGTACAGTAATTTGAGATGAAGTTCATGAAGCTTAAAATTAGGATGAAGATATAAATACGTAAAGAAATGTAAGGCATTGGAATGTTTTAAATGTAGAACAAAAATGTTTCGATTTGTACCCGCAAAAATTAATAATATTTTGATAATTTATATTATTTTATACATGTCAAATGAATGTTTTATTTATCTTTTGGATTTTGCACGAAATCGTACTATTCTTAAATCCATTTTCTCTACAAAAGTAAACACTTTAGGTAAGATGAGATATAAGCTGGGTCATTTTAATTATGTAAATAAAAGATTTTGTAAACTTAAGACTTTTCTTTCAGTTCTAGCGGTGAAATCTTCAGAAATTTGAAAGTTTTACACACTAACAAGGTAAACGGTCCACAATATATGTATGTGTCTGTGTATGTGTGTGTGTTATTAAATTGTAACACACCAAGATGACTAACAAGGGAAGTATGAATAAGTAAAATTCCGATTCAAACAAAACCGAGCTTAAATTAAAGAGCATGATCGAAAACATACGGTAGCGTACGAATTTGCTGCAACAACCCCCCATGGAGCGAGATAACGACCCTAAAAGTTTTAGTTGTTTCTGTAAAAACCTAGAAAAGACACTCCGTTAGCAAGGCGGTGTGGGACAGTGGTTAGAGTATTCGATTTTAGTGCGAAAGGTTGTAGGATCGAACCCAGGCGACTGCTCGTATTTTTTTTTTATATATATTATTATTTATATATATAAATAAAATAAAACAAAATATTAAAATAAGTTTAGAAAAAATAATTATGAAACTTAATTATGAAATTAAAAATAAATATACTCTATACAAAGATATTAAGAAATATAGGGTAAAATTATCTCTTTATGGGGAAAAATAAAATAAAATAAAATAATATATATATATATATGCTTAAATTTACAAATTTAGTGTCAAGTTAATAATGACTATGATTAGAAATGAAAAAATGATCAAAACATAAGCATTTTTCAATTTATAAGAGCAACGTATAAACGAAAATTTATCACAATAACGACTATATAAGTAAACGTTCTTTCTTTTTCCGCATGAAAAATAATTCAATTAAAAGCAGGCGATCAGCTTTTGGAGGCGCTTTATGCTTTAGCAGCGTTGGCAAAAAATACTGATTAAGAATTTATATAAATCAAAAATAAATAAATAAATAAAGGTAATATTTTTCTTTGAATTATTCATTTATTTAATTTAGAAAGAAAAATTAAAGGCATTTTTTCGCTTGAAATAAAATGTTTTAATAATTTAATAGAAATACTATAGAGTTCTAACAACCACGTGACTTTCATCTTAGCAACCGTACTTTGCTGAAGGACAACGCTAATTTTTCCATGCCTTTGGAAGCGTAGTAGTCGAATTTTTTTTATGCTTTTGCAAATACATTTACAACACTGTGTTACAATAAATTTGTAACACTATTCCGCATTGATAAAATGGGTCAGTGAGGTCAACTGTCCCTCAGCAAACATGCTCGTGACGTCATCTGTTAGAACTCTATTCATTTTTATGTACGAAGAATAACAAAATTAAAAGCAGACGATCACCATTTGCTACTAGCGGCTTTGACGTAAAATATTGATAAAAAAATTAACTGAAACTTTAGGAAAAAAAAAAAATGTGTAAATAAAATTTATTTTCTCTTAAACTCGTCGTTTATATAAATTACAAAGAAAAATTAAAAAAAAAATTTTTTCAGTTGAAAAAAAAAAAAGGTTTCAATAATTTAATTAGACATTTGAGTATATATTTTTAATTAAATTTAATAATTATCTTCCTTATTTTTTCCCCTTTATTTTATAAAAAAAAAAAAAAAAAAAAAATGCATATAAGTATATGCATATTTGGGGAAAAAAAAAAGTAAGTGTTCCGTCGGGGCTCGAACGCAGGAACTACGTAACACGTATCGAAGACCTTGCCACAGCACCACGCTTCTACGAGCTGAAGCCTTCTTTTTTCAATTTTGATAAAAAGCATCTAAAAGTTTAAGGGTCGTTTCTTACCCCCTGGGAAAGTGTTGCAGCAAATTTGAACGTTATCCTATGTTTTCGACCATGCTCTTTAATTTAAGATTGATTTGGTTTAAATCGGAATTTTACTCATTCATACTTCCCTTGTAAGTATTACACAGATCTGACATGATTTTTTTTTTTCTTCGAGGTGATGCGTTTTTGTGGTGATTTTTTGGGTGTTGATTAAGGAAAAACTATTTCAAAATTTCCATCAAGTACAGTTTTGATTAAAAAAAAAAAAAAATTTGAATTTTTAACTTAAAACTTCATTTTTTACACTCCCATCTAAATTATTTCTTGGAAAACCTGGGTGATAAGTGAAGAATAAGGAGAGCTATTTTATCAAGACATCGAAAAAATGTAGAGAAAATATCAGAGAGGATAAAATGTTAACGTGTTTTGCAGATTATTATTGGATCCTGTATCGAAGAAAACGCTCTAAAGGGAGCTTTGATGTAAACAAACACATTTAAAAGGTAATGTGTAATTGATAGCCTATTTTAATGTATTTTATGCGTAAAGAGTTTTGAATTTGTTATACAGCCACCGTCTGAATTCTTCCGATTTTCATCCTTACTTTGCGAAAATCCCTTGAAAATTAGGAAGAGAAGCCCAGTATATCTGAATTCAGCGTATCAAGACATATTAGAGACACCTAACGCAGTGAGAGAGAAAAAAAATACGTTTTCGCAGATTTGTGTTTTTTATTTAATATGGTTATTCTTTATTAAATATCCACTTTCAGCAGAAGGTATAAGAGAAACATTAAACTTATAGGTACTCAATTAAAAATGAGGTGTGTAATGAGCTGACAACAGCAGCCTTATACAATCCACTTATATTTCCCATGAGGGACATGAACATTCCATGCTATTTCATTTAGAAAGACGGGAGTTTGAGGCTGATTTCTTTTTATACCAACTATGTGGAAAATACCAGAGCCGGGAATCGAACATTTCACATAGTTGGTATAACATTCACATAGTTCGGATTTTCACATAGTTGGTATAAAAAGAAATCAGTCTTACATTACAGTCTTTCTAAATGAATTTTATGGTTGATGTATTATTGAATATAATTTCTAATACGAAATTTGATTAAGTATTTTTCTACATATAGTATGTAGTTTAAATTAACGCTATTGCCCTTTAAATAATTTGAGCCCATTGATCACAATGATAAAAAAAAAAAAAAAACTTTCGTTGTATCCCCGTAAAAAATCTACAAGTGCTAGACGCACGAAGATCTTCGTGCGACGGCGACCTATAACATGTATATAAATATTTAGCTCTATCGGATGAGTCGTTTACACGGTATCGCACTTTAAAAATTTTGAGCCCAGAGGCCACAATCATAAAGGATTTTTCTTTGTGTCCTTCTAAAAAACTACAAGCACTGGATTCTCCAAAATTCGTACAATTCGTGTGACGGTGATCTATAACATGTATATAAATTTTTAGCTCAGTTGAATAAGTCAGTTACTCGTTGTTGCATTTTTAAGAATTTGAGCCCATAGAGTATAATGGTAAGGAATTTTTCGTTGTAACACTGTAAAAACACTTTATGTGCTAGATTCACTAAAATCTATTCAGTTCGTACAACGGGGACCGATAACACGTGTATAAATTTTCAGCTCAATGGAATAAGGTATTAGACACCATCGCACTTAAAAAAATTTTGAACCCATAAGCCAGAGTGATAAAGAATCATTCTTTGTGTCCCTGTAAAAAAAAAAAAAAACTATAAAGCTAAATTCACCAAAACCGACAGGATTCGTGCTTCGGTGACCTATAGCATACGTACAAACTTTCAGCTCATTTGAACAAAGCATTTAGACACTATCGTGTTCACACACATACATATATATATCGCTTGAAAGTAGCAAAAATTAACTCATGGGACCTCAAATCTTGTAGAAACACCAAAATCTCGATGTCAGATTTTTGCCATGATTACAATACTTTCCTTACACATGTATGTTCGAAAAGTAAAAATATTGGTGTATTAAGATTTTGAAAACTTTAGCAGCCAGAATTTTGCAATATTTTACAATCCTTTTTTCTTTCTTTCTTACTTTTACTTTTCTTTCATCTTCTTTTTCTTCTTCTATTTCTTCTTCTTCTTCTTTTCTTTTTTTTTTTTTTTTTCCTGTAACGTAAGTTACTATTTCACTTTTGGATAAGAAAGTTTTAAAATTTATATATATATATATATATATATATATATATATATATATATATATATAATGCTTTGCTTTTGATTTTTATTCCAAGAAACAACATTAATATAAAAGTTAAATAATATTTGTTTGCATTCAGGTTCTGAATGCAAAAGAAATTTGTACAAATATAATTTAAACTGCCACGGAATGACATCCCATAATGAAATATAGAGAAAACTATGTCGATTTTTATAAAATTGTTAACAAAAATTTAAATAATTTTTGGGTGTCCTTATCGATAATGTTTTTCAATATTTATCATGTTATTTAATCATATGTGTTTAATTACCTCCTCTGAATATTTTTTAAAGTTTCTTATCAAATGTTTATTCAATATATCTGTCACATTTAAAATTTTCGACGCTAAGAATTACTATAGGATTTATGTTTGACATCAGAATTACTGCTTTCTTGCACTCTGTTACATTGGTCAACAAATAAGAATTTATAATAACATTCTTATTTGTTGTCAATTTGTGATTTATAACTAGTTTTTAAATCTGTTTCTTATTTATTATACGGGATATTAGAGATAATAAATAAATGAGTGTTGTTGATTTTTACATGTCTTACTATTACTATTTCTGATTATACCCATTATACTACAACTATTACTGATTATATCTACATTTTTGGTTCTTGAGCATATGATGGAATTTCATCATCTGTTTTCTTGCGTTCTACTATCATTGTAACATTATTTGTATAAGGGACAATAACATATATATTCTAAATAATTTTAAATTACTTTAACATTATGAAAAGAGATAAACTCATTTATTATTATTACTCATGTTTAGAAGTAACATTTATTTTGCGAAATTATTGTGCTGAGAAATCAATTTTAAAGCAACAAAAATTAATAAAAACTTTGGTAGGTATTCATGTGTAGGCAAATATAACAAAATCTTTTTGTAAAAAAATAGAACCGACTCCAAAAAGGAACTACTATTCAAACAACTAAAAATGAAAGAAAATTGGCAGAAAATGGAACTGTAAATTGCGCCTAAATGTATAAAATAATTTCCTTCGCGAAACAACCAATAACACTACAATTAATGCTAACTTTTGAAGTCGGCGCAAAATTAAATAAAATTTAATTAGTTTTTAAAGGTTTGTCTTTAGATCGATAACAACAAATGCTATTGTCTCGAATGATCCAATTTAATGTTTACTTTATTATTTTACCACTGTATACAATTCGTCCATTAGTAGCATCTACATAGAACAGTGAACATTCTTCACAATGCGGTATTTATGTTTCTACGAAGTTAGAGTTTCCTTTGCAAATTTGGTATAACTTTGATAACTATCATCCTTGATGGCTTTTGGATTTGGCGATCAAAACGTAAGGCAAAAATATGATGTATATTTTCATAATATATATTGTACGATGTGTTGTTTCATATTCTCGATTACTCTCTTGATATACCTTATCAAAATAGTCATGATATCCCCAAGAAATTAAATGTGTTTGCCAGATAATTTTGAGATATTCCTTTCATCAAAGTACGTCAGATACCAGCATCTTCGCCAAGTTTTGCTGTTTACGAAATCTTATTTGTTTTCTTGAATCAAAGTAGTTTTCGGCTGTGTTCTGCAGGGAACAATGTGAGATGTGTGTTTCGAATAGGATTTGATATTTGTATTGAATAAAGGTAACAATTTTTATTTAATTTTGCGCCGACTTCAAAAGTTATGATTAATTGTAGTGTTATAGGTTGTTTGGCGAAGGAAATTATTTTATACTTTTAGGCGCAATTTACAGTTTCATTTTCTGCCAATTTTCTTTCATTTTTAGTTATTTGAATAGTAGTTCCTTTTCGGAGTCTGTTCTATTTGTTTACAAAAAGATTTTATTTTTCACTTTTCAGTGAAATCTTATTTATATAGCAGAGCATCAGAAGACGTTCGACGGAAAATTCACGAATCACAACTTCCAAGAAAAGTGACATTACTCAAAAAATGGTTTACATCACTGAAAAATACATGAAATGCACCCATTGTGAACAAAATGTTACATCGCCATCTAGAAAGTTATCCACTCGAGAGACAGTTGTGCCAGTTTTATTCTAGTCAAGTTATTTTTAAGTTGATTTTTCTCAAATGCTGCATTTTTAAGTTGTGTCACTTTTTTTGCCTTTATCGGATATGAGCAAAAAACTATCTATTGAACGAACATACGTTAAATTAAAAAGTCTTTAGAAATGTAAAGAACGGATACGCTGTATTCGTAACCGAAAATTCTGTTAGGCATATATATTGAACTTTACATTGAATACGTGTCACCCGCTGTGCTGGAAATTGCGCAGCGTAAAGTTCAAACAAAGACCAAAATATGCATTCCAGCTGACGGACAGAAGTTTCAACATCGATACTTACATACTGCTTTTATCAGTGTAGCTGCATGCGTTCAGCAGTTAGAGTGAGAACAAACTTTTGTGAGTATCCTGTAATTTGTTTATATCTTAATGAAATCATAATGAAACCTATTTTAGGCCAAGATCGTTACGACAACAACAAAAAAAAAATATTAAAATTAAATCATCTCTTACGAAGTTATAAGCTAACAAATTTCAACAACAACAACGAGAAACATGGTTTGTATTGAGAACCTCTTCCTTTATGAAGTCGGTTTAAAACGTCTATGCGTTAATCGATGTGACCGCTTAAAATAACCATACTTTGAATTATACATAGCATAAATGTCACCCGCTACGCTACAACATATGCAATGTCGTTCAAGTGTGCACAAAATAGGAAATTGTGAACAAACAAATGCACGTTTTAAGTGTTCTGTTTTTAGCATTAATGTCTAAACTATCTTTGCGTACTACATTGATGATGCTCTGCAATTTTACAATTCACTTTTCCCCTGTCTTGAAACGTATCCATGATAGGATCACTAACTTCACTCTTTTCCACCAGGTGGCGCTTTAGGCGGTTAAATCGCGTAGCACATGTACACTTTACTATACCTACATACCACTTTTATGACTATAGCTGCAGCTGTTCAGCAGGTAAAAGAGTCGGGACTGACTTTTTTAGGCACCCTGTATTTTCTTTTGATCGTAAAGATCTTACAATAGGACCTATTTCAGACCAAGACCTTTACAATAAAACAAAAAGTATCAAAATCGGATCATCCGTTCAGAAGTTATGAGCTAACAAACTAAAACTAAAACTAAAAAACATACGCTTTGAATTGAGAACCTCCTCTTTTTTGAAGTCGGTTAATTAGAACATCTCTTACGAAGTTATAAACTTACAAACCCCAACAACAACACATAGCTCGAATTAAGAACACCCTCCTTTCAGAAGTTGGTTGAAAACGACCTTGCGCTAATCGATGTGACTGCTTACAGTAACAGTACTTTGAACCACAGAGTATACGTGTCATCCGCTACGCTGCAAAGTGTGCAACGTAGTTCAAGTGTGCACAGTGTAGGAAATTGCGAACAAACAACTGCACGTTTTAAGAGTTCTATTTTTAGCAATAACGGCTAAAAACTGTCTTTTCGTAGTAAATCGATGATGCTCTACAACTTCGTAATTAACTTTCCTCCCATCTTGCACAGTTTTTGAGATAGGAGCGCTAATGTCGCTGTTTTTCACCAGATGGAGCATTATTTTCTTTAGATTGTAAAGATGTTATAATGGGACCTACTTCAGACCAAGATCTCCACAACAAAACAAAAAGTATCAAGTAACCGTATTTTCAACTATATAGCGTATGTCTCACCAGCTGCGCTACAACGTGAGCAATGTAGCTCAAGTATGTATAGTGTAAGAAATTGCGAACAAAAAAATGCACGTTAGTAGCTGTGAAGGTGGGGGTTTAAGCGCACCCAAATTGCGCTGGCGCTGGCGCAGGTGGGGTTCAAGTGCACCCAGATTGCGCTGGTGCAGGTAGGGTTTAAGTGCACCCAAAACGCGCTGGTACTGGTTCTAGCGCACCTGGGGTTTTAGCGCATCCAATACGCGTCGGTGATATTCTCCCCGCCGTGGTGGAGTTCTAATGCACCCAATGCGTTGGTTGTGGGTGATGGATGAGTAACTGGATTGGTGAAAATTCGATTTGTTAAATTTATTGTGTAAGAGGATGGATTTAGATTATTTTCCGATTTGTGAGGTGTGCAATATGTCATCTCACTGACGAGGTGATAAGAGTTTTATTGAAACGGACTCTGAAATATTTTGGAAATAATTTATTTTGGTTCATTTGTTTCCAATTTAGAAACAGAATATATGGAACTTAGAAAATATTTTTAGAATGATTTTGATGTTGCCATCTGTTGGTGATTGTTACCAGTAAAAAGTTAAAATGAACTGTACTTATCGAAAAGTGATTAAATTTACTTTTATTTGGAAAACTTAAAAATAATAAAAATAAAAATTTCTTTTACTGTGATCATTAATTTTTAATGTGAAGTTGAAATAAAACTTAATAAATAAATGAATAAATAAATTCTTTTATACAATAAAAAATCAATTTTATTTAATCATTTTATACAAGTTTCTACAATTTCATATGCATTTTTGAATTAAAAAAGGAAACATAATTTTTTACATAAATTGAGATACATTATAAGAGTAAGTTACATAATTTCATTAAATTAACAGTCAAACAATGTTATTTAACAATATTATTTACTGAAACCAATATAAAGCATAAGATAAAACTAAATTTTGTAATGTCCATATGCAAGAGATTCCACTCCATCATCCAATATATATCTTTTGTCATCAAAACTGCTTAGTGCAATTTTGTTTGTTTTTACGCTATATAGCTCATGCTTAAAACTTTGTATTCTAGATTGAAATCCTCTCGATCTAACAGATTCGAATAAACTTTTTTTATAATGTTCATGTTTCACATGTTTTTTGATAAATGTTTTTGTTACACCTTTTGCCGTTTTCTTTTCACAGTCCTTGGTTAATATGGAATACATTTTTGAGCGCAAGCCGACAAATTCTAGAATGCACTCTGAATTTGTTTCATCTTTGAAACATCCAATCTTTTCTTACAATATAAATTCATTCCTTACATTACCTTTGAATAAACTTTACCCGCTACAACACTTAGTATTTTGTAGAATAATCTTATTGATTATTTGATACACAATATGGGAATATAATAACTTTTAATAATAGACATTTTCAGTAGATTTTTACAACTTCAGAAAATCAAAAGTTTTTAGGTATAAATTGGAACTTTTTCGAATAATCCTTCACATATTAGACTAATGATCACTCAGTTCAATGTATTTTTTATCTAAAGTTTAACCATTTTTTCTGTAACTCCCTTCCATTTCTTTAGTGTAAACCCGTGAAATTTTTCTAATAAATTCAGAAATAGGGTCGTAAAAATAAGAATTTGGCATGATTTTTAATAAATTTTAGGATATATCTACAAAAATTTTAGAGTATTTGGCGATAATTCAGATTTGGTGAGAAACACCTAGTATTAATTTCGAGTGGAGTAAAATTTTGTCACATGCTAACTTATTTTTGCGGAGTGAAGACATCTGTTTTTTAACCTGAATTCAGTACTACATAATAATTATTTTTTCAAGATGGATGTCAGAACAGATATCATTTTGTTAAACGCATTTACTCATATATTCAATAGATCACACATTCGCAATTCAGAACTAGAAATTATTAACCAGCTTAAATTTCGAATGAATGAATTTATCAATTCAGAAATTAGCAATCAACTTTATGAAAATGTTGATATGTTATCCGAGGAAAATTTTTACACCTGTTTAGATATTGTCTTAAAAGAAATGATAAAAAATGAAATTAATTGGGACAAAGTTGTAATTTACTTAGTATTTTCAAGTGAGCTTATGGCAAAGCGCTTTAAGAGATCTGGAGACGTTATCATACTTTGGATAAAAATTTTTAATATCTTCCAGAAGTATTTAGGTAACTGGATTATTGATAATCAGGAATGTATAAAAGTTAAAGAAGTAAAGAAATCATTTTTTCAAAGAATGTGGAGTTTTATCACTCGATCATAATATGAAAATTGTAAAAATATTATCTGCTATGTTGAATTATGTTCAGTTCAATCTGTATAAGAACAATGTTCAAGAAAAATGTATGTAATGTGAAATTGAAAGAAAATAAAAGAACTTTAAATGGGAATTTTGTTTAAGAAAAAATTATTTGAAGTAAAATTCATCTTTAAAAAATAAATTAATTAAAATAAAAATAAGTTGATCAATGTAAAAAACTGAAAAATTCACTGTTTGAAAAGAAGTCTTGATAAGTTTAAGAAAATATCGTAACATATTGTATTAAATTTTACATAAGAGAGTGAAGCTATCATTTTTCAGAAGTTACTTTACTGCAAAAAATAGCTGATGTCAAAAATTTCTCTACCTAAACAGTTATACTTTAGATATAACTTTTTGGAATCTTCTTATCACTGTCATCGAACATATGTGTATACTTAAAAGTTTTTACAAAGTAGTATTTAATTATAAATTTTCTTTAAATTTTCTTACACTCGTTAAAATATTGTAAGTATTTTTATTTAAAGTTTTATGTTATACTAGAAATCTTCCAACATTCTTAGAATAATATAAGTTTTCGAACAGAGTGATAATTAGAAATTACCATTTTTTTTTTTTTTTTAGTTTTTAACGCAATCTGGAATCGAAGTTGGCACATCTCTAATGTCAGCGTTTGATTTTTTGTAATTCATTCCCAACAATAGTTATTTTAAGGTATATTTGCTAAGAATTATTTAACAATCTGTGTCAAATAAAGACTTCCCAACTTCATTTATTACTACTTTTCAACCCTTTACCATAGTGAAATGGTCCATGTCAATGCTACATTCACTCAGTTTTTCTTTTCCAGATACCAAGTTTGTAAATGATGAACGCTAACTTTGAAAAAATTCAGAGCTGAAAAAATATTAATATATGTTTTATTAAATACATTCATGTTCACAGATGCATACTTAAGTTTTCTAAAGTGTATTTAAACATACTAAAAAAATATTTTAACCAAGTATTATCGATTACAAACATATGTATATAAACTGAAAATGTTTTTGTACAAAGTATTTTAGAAATTTAGATAACTTGTTCTTGAATAAAAATATAAGAAACTTATTTTCACAATAATAAGATTATAAATGTAAGATAAAATCACAAAATTACCAGCTTAAGAGGTTGTAGGTATTCGAAAAAATCACAAAGTCAACAATTTTGGTGTTAACAACACATCTTATTTTACAAAGTGCTAAGTTTTTTAGACATTTAGTTTGAAGTTTTTCAGACATATGCTTATAAACTGAAATTTTTTTTTAATGAAAAATTTTTTACACAAAGTATTTTAGAAAAAATATCATCTCAGAAATTAATTAACTTATTTTTAGAATAAAAATATATGAAACTTATTTTTTCTAATGATAAGAATGAAAATGTGAGATAAAAACTCATTCTTACCAATTTAAGAGACTGCAAGTATTAAAAAAATTATGAAGTATGCGATTTTAATGTTTCACGTGTGTTAATAACGCATCTTAGTTTACAAAGTACTAAGTTTTTAAAAGTCATTTGGTTTGAAGTTTTTCACACATATGCTTATAAACGAACCTTTTGTAAATGAAAAATTTTTACACAAATTATTTTAATACAAATTCTATCTCAGAAAATTAACTTTTTCTTTTTAGATTGAAAATGTAAGATAAAAATCTAACACTTATCAAATTTAGAAGCTGCAGATGTATGATGAAATCATGAACTTGAAACTATAAGTATTAACAACCTACCTTCTTTGAAAATACTAAACCACAAGTTTCGACAAATCTATAATGAACTGTTAAAAAACATAGAATATTTTTTCCCTAAAATGTTTAACGTAGATGCTACATCCATAAAAATACAGAGTGAAAGTGTACAAATTATCTGTTTAGACATGTTGATAAACTAGAATTTTCCACAAGATTCGAGTATTATAGCAAGGTATGGGATAATATTTGGCTAAATTTCCACTAATATTGGCGATAGTTATAAAAATTTGGCATGAAATAAGAGAATTTGGCGTAAATTCTTAAGTAAAACTGATGAACGAAGAAAAAATTTGAATTAGTTACAATCTTTTCTCGCTGTAGAGTTGTCTAAGTTCTCATACTTAGTAGTTTTTAAAGTCTTACTTTTAGAGTGATTTTTTATACTTCGCTAAACTGAAGTACAAAATGAATAATACTTTACCATCTGAGGAGACACACGTTTCCGTTCAACAAACCCCTTCATCAAGTTTTGAGGATGAGAAGTTATCTAAACTTTTTATTTGTCCAACTTGTAAGAAGCCATTTTTAAAAAAATCCTATCTTACTAGACATGTCAAGGTTCACAATGATATTAAACCTAATATTTGTTACGTGTGTGAGAAAGGATTTGTTACTTTACATCGTTTAAAAAGACATATGGAAACCCATAGAAAAATTTCCATAAGATACAAATGTGAATATTGTATTGAAAATTTCAATCGCAAGTGTGATTTATTTAAACATAAGAGATTATTTCATCAAAAAGTCTTACCTGAACATCTATGTATTATTTGTAAAGATGCTTTTAAACACAAGTATGAATTGGAAAAACACAAGAGGGTGCATTATCGTAAACCTAAGTATCTATGTGAGGAATGTTCTATAACCTTTACAACAAAACATGCTTTTTCAAACCATAAGCGAAAAAGTCATAAAAAGACTTTACATACATACTGTTGTGACGAATGTACTGATACTTTTTCAAACAGACGACATTTTTTAAAACATAAAAGAAATATGCATAAAAAATCTTCAATGCAAACTAGATGTGATGAATGCAGTGAAACTTTTCAGTGTAAGTATGAATTATTGCAACATAAGAGAAAGAATCATCTTAAAGACTTTAACATACGTAGAAATTGTAATGAACGAAGCACTAACAATGAATTATCAACAGTTAATAATGACAGTGAGAATCTGGACTTGTTAAATTTTTTGGATAATTTTCACATTGAATGTGTGAATGGTGTTTTTGACTTCCATTCCAACAACTTTCAGAATGAAAATATAGACTTAGACTTAAAAATTTTTTTGAGCAATTCGAATGTGGAATATAAAAGTGGAAATAATATTGATGATTTATCTACCAAAGATGAAAATAAGGACTTAAATAATTTTAACCTGATACAAACTGATTTACCTCTAGTAAACTATGATAATGAAAGTCTGAACTTGTTAAATTTTTCGTATAACTTTAATCCCAATTGCTTGAATGTTTTTTCTGCTAACAACGAAAATATGAATTCGAATAATTTTAGTGCGAAGGAAAATGAGTTAGTGACAGATAACTTTAACAATGAAAATCTAGACTTGCTAAATTTTTTGAATAACTTTAATACTGAATGTATGAACGATATCCCAACAATATAGATTTGCTGTCTTGTATTATTGTGAATGAATTTCAAATAAAAAGATTTTAATGAAAATGGTTTGTTTTAATTTTTATAACAAAATCACGCTTTTTATAATATTTTTCTATTAGAATACAAACTGAAGTGACATCTTTTTTTTTTTTTTTTTTTTTTTTTTTTTTTAAATAAAAACATGTAAAAAGTTTACTTGTGTATTAACGATATACTTTTTCATTACTGTAGTAGAATTGATTGAGTATTATATTTAAACACTAAGTAAAAATTATGCACAATAGTAGTTTTATAAACTATCAAACTTTCATCGAAGAAGAAAAAACTTGTAAAATTGTTTTACCACTCAACTGTAAAGTACTTGTGAAAATCTTAAATGAATTTATCTTATTAACAATTTTCCTAAAAAACTAACTTATAAAAATTTTAGATATAATTATGAAGTTAGTATTTTCCTAAGTATCACGTTTGAATCTTACTTTGAATATGCATCATCAAAGTGTTTTGTACTTTAACTAAAATCACAATCTCTATTCCAAAGAGTGTAAAAATAATGTTATAGTAACTACTTAAACTTTTATATATAGATACTTTCACGATTGTATTTTAAATTTTTTATTTTTAGAATACAGAAAATTTTTTATAAGAATTGTGAAAGCTTAATTTTAGAAGTTTGTGAAATTTCACAAAATTTTTTAAACATTTTTATCAAATGCTTTCTTTATGTCACATCACTTAGAAAAATGTAACTGTTTTTTAACAGAATTACTACCACAAAACATTAAGTTAGAAAATTTCTAGATAAAACTTATAAGATACGAAAAACCATATGTGAAGTAATAACAAAAGGTGTATATGCTTTCAAGTTTAGACATGGTTCAACAAGCTTGAGGAGACACTAAAACCTGTAGCTGACGTCATAACCCCTGTGGCGTAACTTTTCCCTACCACTACGTCACAATTGTATAATTTAACAAAAAGTACTTATGTCAACCCACAATTCCTATCTTGTATTATTTTACTTTGTGTATAAAATGAATGATCTGTAAAAAAAACTTTGTCGTTCTTATACACTTTGAAGTAAAAATTTTCTCCATAAACATCAAATTATATTTTACAAGTATGAATTGATATGTATTTGTTTTAAATACCACTAAGTTACATTATACCAAAGTATAATTTCTAATATTTAAACCATTCCCACTTTACAAAAATTAACTTGTGTGCATTTCTAAGTCTTTAATAAAAATCTTTAACTTTTTTTTATCTCAAAGACTTTAAACTATTCGAGATATCTGCAACTTAGTCAAAATTTAAGATTTTCTTAACATATGATATTCCACATTGTTATGCAAATAGTATTGGATTGCACTTAAGCTGTAGATATCTCGAATAGTTTAAAGTCTTTGAGATAAAAAAAAGTTAAAGATTTTTATTAAAGACTTAGAAATGCACACAAGTTAATTTTTGTAAAGTGGGAATGGTTTAAATATTAGAAATTATACTTTGGTATAATGTAACTTAGTGGTATTTAAAACAAATACATATCAATTCATACTTGTAAAATATAATTTGATGTTTATGGAGAAAATTTTTACTTCAAAGTGTATAAGAACGACAAAGTTTTTTTTACAGATCATTCATTTTATACACAAAGTAAAATAATACAAGATAGGAATTGTGGGTTGACATAAGTACTTTTTGTTAAATTATACAATTGTGACGTAGTGGTAGGGAAAAGTTACGCCACAGGGGTTATGACGTCAGCTACAGGTTTTAGTGTCTCCTCAAGCTTGTTGAACCATGTCTAAACTTGAAAGCATATACACCTTTTGTTATTACTTCACATATGGTTTTTCGTATCTTATAAGTTTTATCTAGAAATTTTCTAACTTAATGTTTTGTGGTAGTAATTCTGTTAAAAAACAGTTACATTTTTCTAAGTGATGTGACATAAAGAAAGCATTTGATAAAAATGTTTAAAAAATTTTGTGAAATTTCACAAACTTCTAAAATTAAGCTTTCACAATTCTTATAAAAAATTTTCTGTATTCTAAAAATAAAAAATTTAAAATACAATCGTGAAAGTATCTATATATAAAAGTTTAAGTAGTTACTATAACATTATTTTTACACTCTTTGGAATAGAGATTGTGATTTTAGTTAAAGTACAAAACACTTTGATGATGCATATTCAAAGTAAGATTCAAACGTGATACTTAGGAAAATACTAACTTCATAATTATATCTAAAATTTTTATAAGTTAGTTTTTTAGGAAAATTGTTAATAAGATAAATTCATTTAAGATTTTCACAAGTACTTTACAGTTGAGTGGTAAAACAATTTTACAAGTTTTTTCTTCTTCGATGAAAGTTTGATAGTTTATAAAACTACTATTGTGCATAATTTTTACTTAGTGTTTAAATATAATACTCAATCAATTCTACTACAGTAATGAAAAAGTATATCGTTAATACACAAGTAAACTTTTTACATGTTTTTATTTAAAAAAAAAAAAAAAAAAAAAAAAAAAAAGATGTCACTTCAGTTTGTATTCTAATAGAAAAATATTATAAAAAGCGTGATTTTGTTATAAAAATTAAAACAAACCATTTTCATTAAAATCTTTTTATTTGAAATTCATTCACAATAATACAAGACAGCAAATCTATATTGTTGGGATATCGTTCATACATTCAGTATTAAAGTTATTCAAAAAATTTAGCAAGTCTAGATTTTCATTGTTAAAGTTATCTGTCACTAACTCATTTTCCTTCGCACTAAAATTATTCGAATTCATATTTTCGTTGTTAGCAGAAAAAACATTCAAGCAATTGGGATTAAAGTTATACGAAAAATTTAACAAGTTCAGACTTTCATTATCATAGTTTACTAGAGGTAAATCAGTTTGTATCAGGTTAAAATTATTTAAGTCCTTATTTTCATCTTTGGTAGATAAATCATCAATATTATTTCCACTTTTATATTCCACATTCGAATTGCTCAAAAAAATTTTTAAGTCTAAGTCTATATTTTCATTCTGAAAGTTGTTGGAATGGAAGTCAAAAACACCATTCACACATTCAATGTGAAAATTATCCAAAAAATTTAACAAGTCCAGATTCTCACTGTCATTATTAACTGTTGATAATTCATTGTTAGTGCTTCGTTCATTACAATTTCTACGTATGTTAAAGTCTTTAAGATGATTCTTTCTCTTATGTTGCAATAATTCATACTTACACTGAAAAGTTTCACTGCATTCATCACATCTAGTTTGCATTGAAGATTTTTTATGCATATTTCTTTTATGTTTTAAAAAATGTCGTCTGTTTGAAAAAGTATCAGTACATTCGTCACAACAGTATGTATGTAAAGTCTTTTTATGACTTTTTCGCTTATGGTTTGAAAAAGCATGTTTTGTTGTAAAGGTTATAGAACATTCCTCACATAGATACTTAGGTTTACGATAATGCACCCTCTTGTGTTTTTCCAATTCATACTTGTGTTTAAAAGCATCTTTACAAATAATACATAGATGTTCAGGTAAGACTTTTTGATGAAATAATCTCTTATGTTTAAATAAATCACACTTGCGATTGAAATTTTCAATACAATATTCACATTTGTATCTTATGGAAATTTTTCTATGGGTTTCCATATGTCTTTTTAAACGATGTAAAGTAACAAATCCTTTCTCACACACGTAACAAATATTAGGTTTAATATCATTGTGAACCTTGACATGTCTAGTAAGATAGGATTTTTTTAAAAATGGCTTCTTACAAGTTGGACAAATAAAAAGTTTAGATAACTTCTCATCCTCAAAACTTGATGAAGGGGTTTGTTGAACGGAAACGTGTGTCTCCTCAGATGGTAAAGTATTATTCATTTTGTACTTCAGTTTAGCGAAGTATAAAAAATCACTCTAAAAGTAAGACTTTAAAAACTACTAAGTATGAGAACTTAGACAACTCTACAGCGAGAAAAGATTGTAACTAATTCAAATTTTTTCTTCGTTCATCAGTTTTACTTAAGAATTTACGCCAAATTCTCTTATTTCATGCCAAATTTTTATAACTATCGCCAATATTAGTGGAAATTTAGCCAAATATTATCCCATACCTTGCTATAATACTCGAATCTTGTGGAAAATTCTAGTTTATCAACATGTCTAAACAGATAATTTGTACACTTTCACTCTGTATTTTTATGGATGTAGCATCTACGTTAAACATTTTAGGGAAAAAATATTCTATGTTTTTTAACAGTTCATTATAGATTTGTCGAAACTTGTGGTTTAGTATTTTCAAAGAAGGTAGGTTGTTAATACTTATAGTTTCAAGTTCATGATTTCATCATACATCTGCAGCTTCTAAATTTGATAAGTGTTAGATTTTTATCTTACATTTTCAATCTAAAAAGAAAAAGTTAATTTTCTGAGATAGAATTTGTATTAAAATAATTTGTGTAAAAATTTTTCATTTACAAAAGGTTCGTTTATAAGCATATGTGTGAAAAACTTCAAACCAAATGACTTTTAAAAACTTAGTACTTTGTAAACTAAGATGCGTTATTAACACACGTGAAACATTAAAATCGCATACTTCATAATTTTTTTAATACTTGCAGTCTCTTAAATTGGTAAGAATGAGTTTTTATCTCACATTTTCATTCTTATCATTAGAAAAAATAAGTTTCATATATTTTTATTCTAAAAATAAGTTAATTAATTTCTGAGATGATATTTTTTCTAAAATACTTTGTGTAAAAAATTTTTCATTAAAAAAAAATTTCAGTTTATAAGCATATGTCTGAAAAACTTCAAACTAAATGTCTAAAAAACTTAGCACTTTGTAAAATAAGATGTGTTGTTAACACCAAAATTGTTGACTTTGTGATTTTTTCGAATACCTACAACCTCTTAAGCTGGTAATTTTGTGATTTTATCTTACATTTATAATCTTATTATTGTGAAAATAAGTTTCTTATATTTTTATTCAAGAACAAGTTATCTAAATTTCTAAAATACTTTGTACAAAAACATTTTCAGTTTATATACATATGTTTGTAATCGATAATACTTGGTTAAAATATTTTTTTAGTATGTTTAAATACACTTTAGAAAACTTAAGTATGCATCTGTGAACATGAATGTATTTAATAAAACATATATTAATATTTTTTCAGCTCTGAATTTTTTCAAAGTTAGCGTTCATCATTTACAAACTTGGTATCTGGAAAAGAAAAACTGAGTGAATGTAGCATTGACATGGACCATTTCACTATGGTAAAGGGTTGAAAAGTAGTAATAAATGAAGTTGGGAAGTCTTTATTTGACACAGATTGTTAAATAATTCTTAGCAAATATACCTTAAAATAACTATTGTTGGGAATGAATTACAAAAAATCAAACGCTGACATTAGAGATGTGCCAACTTCGATTCCAGATTGCGTTAAAAACTAAAAAAAAAAAAAAATGGTAATTTCTAATTATCACTCTGTTCGAAAACTTATATTATTCTAAGAATGTTGGAAGATTTCTAGTATAACATAAAACTTTAAATAAAAATACTTACAATATTTTAACGAGTGTAAGAAAATTTAAAGAAAATTTATAATTAAATACTACTTTGTAAAAACTTTTAAGTATACACATATGTTCGATGACAGTGATAAGAAGATTCCAAAAAGTTATATCTAAAGTATAACTGTTTAGGTAGAGAAATTTTTGACATCAGCTATTTTTTGCAGTAAAGTAACTTCTGAAAAATGATAGCTTCACTCTCTTATGTAAAATTTAATACAATATGTTACGATATTTTCTTAAACTTATCAAGACTTCTTTTCAAACAGTGAATTTTTCAGTTTTTTACATTGATCAACTTATTTTTATTTTAATTAATTTATTTTTTAAAGATGAATTTTACTTCAAATAATTTTTTCTTAAACAAAATTCCCATTTAAAGTTCTTTTATTTTCTTTCAATTTCACATTACATACATTTTTCTTGAACATTGTTCTTATACAGATTGAACTGAACATAATTCAACATAGCAGATAATATTTTTACAATTTTCATATTATGATCGAGTGATAAAACTCCACATTCTTTGAAAAAATGATTTCTTTACTTCTTTAACTTTTATACATTCCTGATTATCAATAATCCAGTTACCTAAATACTTCTGGAAGATATTAAAAATTTTTATCCAAAGTATGATAACGTCTCCAGATCTCTTAAAGCGCTTTGCCATAAGCTCACTTGAAAATACTAAGTAAATTACAACTTTGTCCCAATTAATTTCATTTTTTATCATTTCTTTTAAGACAATATCTAAACAGGTGTAAAAATTTTCCTCGGATAACATATCAACATTTTCATAAAGTTGATTGCTAATTTCTGAATTGATAAATTCATTCATTCGAAATTTAAGCTGGTTAATAATTTCTAGTTCTGAATTGCGAATGTGTGATCTATTGAATATATGAGTAAATGCGTTTAACAAAATGATATCTGTTCTGACATCCATCTTGAAAAAATAATTATTATGTAGTACTGAATTCAGGTTAAAAAACAGATGTCTTCACTCCGCAAAAATAAGTTAGCATGTGACAAAATTTTACTCCACTCGAAATTAATACTAGGTGTTTCTCACCAAATCTGAATTATCGCCAAATACTCTAAAATTTTTGTAGATATATCCTAAAATTTATTAAAAATCATGCCAAATTCTTATTTTTACGACCCTATTTCTGAATTTATTAGAAAAATTTCACGGGTTTACACTAAAGAAATGGAAGGGAGTTACAGAAAAAATGGTTAAACTTTAGATAAAAAATACATTGAACTGAGTGATCATTAGTCTAATATGTGAAGGATTATTCGAAAAAGTTCCAATTTATACCTAAAAACTTTTGATTTTCTGAAGTTGTAAAAATCTACTGAAAATGTCTATTATTAAAAGTTATTATATTCCCATATTGTGTATCAAATAATCAATAAGATTATTCTACAAAATACTAAGTGTTGTAGCGGGTAAAGTTTATTCAAAGGTAATGTAAGGAATGAATTTATATTGTAAGAAAAGATTGGATGTTTCAAAGATGAAACAAATTCAGAGTGCATTCTAGAATTTGTCGGCTTGCGCTCAAAAATGTATTCCATATTAACCAAGGACTGTGAAAAGAAAACGGCAAAAGGTGTAACAAAAACATTTATCAAAAAACATGTGAAACATGAACATTATAAAAAAAGTTTATTCGAATCTGTTAGATCGAGAGGATTTCAATCTAGAATACAAAGTTTTAAGCATGAGCTATATAGCGTAAAAACAAACAAAATTGCACTAAGCAGTTTTGATGACAAAAGATATATATTGGATGATGGAGTGGAATCTCTTGCATATGGACATTACAAAATTTAGTTTTATCTTATGCTTTATATTGGTTTCAGTAAATAATATTGTTAAATAACATTGTTTGACTGTTAATTTAATGAAATTATGTAACTTACTCTTATAATGTATCTCAATTTATGTAAAAAATTATGTTTCCTTTTTTAATTCAAAAATGCATATGAAATTGTAGAAACTTGTATAAAATGATTAAATAAAATTGATTTTTTATTGTATAAAAGAATTTATTTATTCATTTATTTATTAAGTTTTATTTCAACTTCACATTAAAAATTAATGATCACAGTAAAAGAAATTTTTATTTTTATTATTTTTAAGTTTTCCAAATAAAAGTAAATTTAATCACTTTTCGATAAGTACAGTTCATTTTAACTTTTTACTGGTAACAATCACCAACAGATGGCAACATCAAAATCATTCTAAAAATATTTTCTAAGTTCCATATATTCTGTTTCTAAATTGGAAACAAATGAACCAAAATAAATTATTTCCAAAATATTTCAGAGTCCGTTTCAATAAAACTCTTATCACCTCGCAGTGAGATGACATATTGCACACCTCACAAATCGGAAAATAATCTAAATCCATCCTCTTACACAATAAATTTAACAAATCGAATTTTCACCAATCCAGTTACTCATCCATCACCCACAACCAACGCATTGGGTGCATTAGAACTCCACCACGGCGGGGAGAATATCACCGACGCGTATTGGATGCGCTAAAACCCCAGGTGCGCTAGAACCAGTACCAGCGCGTTTTGGGTGCACTTAAACCCTACCTGCACCAGCGCAATCTGGGTGCACTTGAACCCCACCTGCGCCAGCGCCAGCGCAATTTGGGTGCGCTTAAACCCCCACCTTCACAGCTACTCACGTTTTTAGCCTTGTATTTTTAGCACCAATGTCAAAACTATCATTTCGTACAAAATCGACGATGCTCTGCAATTTTATAATTCACTTTTCTCCCCTGTCTTGAACCATTTCCGAGATAGGAACGTTAGCATGAATGTCTAAACTATCTTTTTGTACTAAATCGGCGATACTCTTCAGCTTTGTAATTCACTTTTTCTTTAGAACCGTTTTCGAGATAGGAACACTAACTCCGCTATTTTCCACCAGGTGGCGCTGCAAGCGGTTTAACCTTGTACTGCATGGCCACTTTGCTATACTTACATACCATTTTTATCACTATAGCTGCAGCCGTTTACCAGTTAAAAGAGTTGGGACTGATTTTTTTGGACACCCTGTATTTTCTTTAGATCGTAAAGATATTACAATGGGGCCTATTTTTGACCAAGACCTTTTCAGCAAAACAAAAAAGTATCAAAATCGGAGCATCCGTTCAGAAGTTATGAGCTAACAAACATAAAAAAACCATACGGTTTGAATTGAGAACCTTCCTTCTTTTTTGAAGTCGGTTAAAAATGTTTTAATAGGTTAAAAAAAAGTGAACTTTATGCAGGAACCATTTTTACATATAACCTGATAAATTTTTTCCGTATTCTGCTAGTTTCGACGATCCTTTTAGAAAAATTAATTATTGCTTATGTTTTTTGAGAGTAAACCTAAACATTTTAGTCGGATATTTGTCCCTTATTTTATGTGGTTGTGGGGACTTTCCGAGAAGACTGCCCATTACTTTGTGCAGGACATAGACAGTCCACTCTCATCTTTTCGTACATCGCTTCAAAATTAAGAGGAAGGGAAATAAAAGCATTTAATGTATTTGCATTTATGCTATTAACACGCTGTTATAGTTGAATAGTATAAAACTTAACATAAAACCGCTCAATCATGAGTATGGACAGGAAAATGGGAATAACGTCGAAAAAAAATGAACAAGGGAATTAAAATAAATAAATGTACAGTCGGTAACAAAAGTATCCGAACACTAGCAAAAATTCCTATGTAAAAAAAAAGTAGAGTTAATACTGTTTTGATAAATAAATCCTTGTCGAAGTCAGTCTAAGAACATGATTCGACAAGGATTTATTTAACAAAACAGTATTAATTCTAGTTTTTTTTACATAGGAATGTTTGCTACTGTTCGGGTACTTTTATTACCGACTGTATTTAGACGTGTATAGCACAAAGATAAATGGAAACAGGTGATAAACTTAAATCATAGAGCTGACAGTCAGCTAATCTTATTAATCTTGGCAGAGATCAAAACTCGCTTTCGAGGAGCAATGTCGGCTCTATTTCAAATTCCTTTGATGCAGGATTTGAGTTTGCGCGATCCTCGAAGAGCGATTTCCACCTATGACAAACCTCCTGCTGCGATAATTGGCATGGAAAACTTTGATTTCTTTTGTAAAATTCTTCAAGGACAAATTTTGTAAAATTCTTCATCGGAAATAAAAAATTAATGTCCTTCCTTGTAAAAATGTTCAAAGCTTCACTTTCCAATAACACTACGCTTACACTGCAATTTTTTCTTTTTTTTTTTTTTTTCCAAGCCCTGATACCATTATTTCTGATTCTTATGTAAAATGACCTCCTGAATCCGAATAGGACCCCCATTTTGCTCCATCACTCACCGTTTTCTCGGAACGCTTCGCCCCCCCCCCCCCACCCTCCCAATTTTTATCACTCTTCGATAATTTTATAGCCATGAATTTTGATTTGTAGAATGGAAAATAATTATTTTAACTCTTAAAAATAAAAAAATATATAATGTATAATAAGTGATAATAATAACTGATAGATAAAATATGATAAATATAACTTACAATTTCAGTGGCAAATCCTCTTCCCTCCCCTAAATCTTCCCCTTGCTTCGAATGTTATAGAATTTTCACTTCTTTAGGCCCTCTGAAGATATTTAACAGTTAAAATATTTCTTTTGTCCACTATAAATCAAATGTATAGCCATAAAATTATCGAAAAGTGCTAAAAATAGGGGAGCGTCCCCAAAAAACAGTGGGTGATAGGGCAAAATGGCCGTTATATTCGGACTCAGGAGGTCATTTTACATAAGAATTTGTAAAAATGGTGTTGGGGACAATTTTCATGCCGAGCAGTATAATTAATAATTTACGACCATTTTGCTCTTTAAGCGAGTTCATCGAGATCTTGATTGCTTAGGAGCTGACTCTTTTAAACTTTAGTGGAGGGGGTTGGCATATATATTCGTGTATATGCTTTTTCTATGTATATTATATTTATAGTGTAGTAAGTTTCAAAAGTATGTTTTAAATTCATTCTGTTTGGGACAGTTTTAGTTTATTACAGTACAATTCACTGACTTACTGATTGTAAACCGTTATGTGAATCAGATTATTTTAATTGGCATTACAAAAGAATTGTACATTATATGTACACTCATTTTAATAGAAGGATTCTGTAAGAAATCTTCAATATAACTTTACAATTTTATGACAATTCAGGCATAATCAAGGCTGCAGATACGCGTACCACTACTACTTATAAATAAAAATATTTTGAAATATATTTATGCAATTGCAAAAAGCAATGATTTCTACACACAAATAGTGGTGCAAAAAACAGGAGCGGCGGTAAAAATGTACGTTTACAGCTGCCCAGACAGACAGATATACTGAACTGATGAACATTTTTCGGCTATGTTGGGAGGTCTAAAAAATATTTTTTAATTCTTTATTTATAAAAGTAGAGACAAATTTTTGGAAGAGTCAATTCACGTCTCCCTTAAAAATTGCAGAAGATTTAAATGCCCCTTATCCTTCCGCCACCCACTATTCGATGTCTATGCTAGATTGACAGTTTTAACTTATTATAAAAGGAATACTAAATACTGAATTAGTTAATTATAATAATAACCTAATAGCGAATGACAGTTTTCAACCATAACACTGACATAATTCATGAAAATAATACACTGCGCTTCAAAAAAAAAAAAAAAAAATTTTTTTCGACCCCTTATACCATTCTTGCTTATTTTTCCGAAATGACCTCCTGAATCCGAATATGACTACCATTTTGCCCAGTCCACCCACCGTTTTCTCGGGACACCACCCCCTCCCCTAATTTTTATCACTGTTCGGTCATTTTATGGCCATGAATTGGATTTGGAGAATGAAAAATAATTAATTTAACACTTAAAAACAAAAAAATATATGTTTAATAAATAAAGTTAATAATCGATTAAAAAAATATAAGAAATGTAATACATAATTTCAGTGGCAAATCCCCCCCTAAATTTTTCCTTTGCTGCAAATGTTCATGTTTTCCAACTCTGCAGCCCCTCAGGAGATATTTAACAGTTAAAATAATCTCCCCCCCCTCTAAAAATTAAATTTATAGCCATAAAATGACCGAAAAGTGATAAAAATAGGAGGTCGTCCCTAAAAAACGGTGGTTGATAGGACAAAATGGGCGTCCTATTCGGATTCAGGAGGTCATTTTACATAAGAATTTGACAAAATGGTGTTGGGGGACAATTTTCATGCCGAGCAGTGTAATTAGCAAAGTGGGGACGTTTCAAGTTGTACTGATGATCTGTTTCTACTTGTATGTGATCGTGATGTGCTGTTAACTGATGTGCATCTGACATGTCGCTTTAGTTTTGTGTCTAGTATTGTCCCCTTAACATAAAAAATAAAACTGTAGTGAGAAACATTAAATGAAATAGAATTTTTATGTAGAAATACGGGAGGGAAATGTACTGAAATAAAATAATACAAAATAATGTGATAAGTAACTATGAAAGAAAGGAAAAGCTTTGTTTGTAATTTCCAAATATTAGACATGAAAGTTGTTTTATAAACGATGTTTTTTCCTAAACCTAACTTTCCTAACATCCTTACACACACATATACACATATCTATTACGAATACCTTTTATTACACAAGGAGAAATGACGTAACACGTAAAGAACAGGAAAGATAAAAAAAAAAAGGGGGGGGGGGTGAAAATTTATTAAGGATCCTTATAATGAAATCATACAACATACAATAATTTTTCAAGGGCTTTCATTGAATGTTGTATGGAAACAAACTAAACTGACATGAAAATTATTTCAACTGCAAAATTTAAACAAGAAAGAAAAATCATGCAGTATGCACTGATTATTAACATATTCCAACTGTATGTACTTGTTGTATCGTTGAAATTTTCAATGTTCTTTGCCTACGTTGTAACACAAGGACAGACAGAAACACTGAAAGGCATACAGATAGACTAACTGAACTCATAATCACTCTTAAACATTGTTGGAAAATGTTAAAAATGCGTAACACAAAAGAAAATATAGCCCTTAATGTATCTGAATATTTTAGTGTAACTCTGTAAATCTGAATGTTAACCATATCATACTCTATACAAAACATTCTCTTAGCATATTAACAATAAATATCAATTTCTTTATGATTTTACAGTAGAAAATTATTTAAATGTGATTTATATAAAAAGTCTCCCCTAAAACGCAATACATTGACATTTTTGGGTGTCCCTGTACACAAAAAGGTTGTACAGAACCTATGAATGTCATTTTAAATAGAGAACACTCCACAGTGAACTTAAATAACATATGTCATTTTTTAAAAATTCTGAAAACATTTACGGACCGACCCTGGGGGCGAGCAGAGGGACAGATAGACAGATGAGCAGTAGGACAGACAGATACACAAACTGAAATCATATTTACACTTAAAAATTATTAGAAAGTTTTAAAAGTACTTAATGTAAACGAAAATGCAATTCCAGGAAATTTCCGATAAAATAATTCAATGTAACTGAATATTTTTGTGTGGCCCTGTAAATCTAATGCCAATTACACTATATTGTACAGAAAGCTTTCTTCTGTGCACATGAATAACATGTTTTAATTTCATTAAGATTTCTGGAAAGTAAAGTTATTAAAATTAGGTTTATAGAAATATCTTTTATGGATTGCAGTGCTTTGGAATACTTTTGGGTGTTCCTGTACAAAAACCAATGGTGGTATTTATTCCATTTTCTGTAGAAACCATACGATAGTGAACTTGAATAACATATTTCAATTTTATTAAGATTTGTGTAAAGTAAAGTTACTAAAATGTGGTTTATAGAAATACTTTTCATAGAACACAATGTTTTGGGAAATTTTCGGATGTCCCTGTACACAAACTCCATTCACTCTAACCATATTCACTCCATTTTCAATAGGGAATGCCGATAGTCAACTTGAAGAACATATGTCAGTTTGAAGAAATTCCATGGATATTTACGGATGTTAGAGAGCGGACAGACAGACAGACAAACCGAAGTCCTTAACACTCTTCAACCTTGTTAGAAAATGTTAAAAAGGGACAAAAACAATATAACATACATTTTAAAACTTTATATCTCTAATATATATATATATATATATATTAAATCATTTAAAATCATATAGATAAATTGTGTATTATAATAATAACATATAAAAACAGTCATTAATCTATAAATATTTCTCTCTTTATTACTCTTCAAGAAAAGAAAAATACATTTCATAAATATTCAAATAAACATCTCCAGCGTCAGAAAACAAATTCAGTAAGTTATATATCGAATAGATTTTAGAATTTTCTTTGGTACAGTTCAGAGTGTGGAAAGAAACAATAACACCACAAATGTGTTTTCTCTTACATTTTACGCTTTTTTTTTTCTCTTATTCAGAGCATATTTTCTTTTTGCTGTCAGACTTCTTTTCATAGAGTCATTGTCTTTAGTTCTCGGAGTATTTCATTTTTTCTTTTCTTTGTTCGTGGCGCTGGATAATACTTCACACCTATAAAAAAGAAAAAAAAAAATTGAAGTACTGTGGTTGAAGAAATATAATATTGATTTAGATCAAAATATTAGCAATTATTAATAGTTTACTTTAAAATAAATGCTCATTTATAGGACTTGCGGGGAGTTATATGCCGGTAGCATTAATTCTATTGTTAGATGGCTTTCATGATAGATCAATTCATTTTTTCTTTAAAAAAAGACTTTTATTCTTGTCGCCATCCTAATTGAAAAGATATGTTTCTTTTCATCTGACCAATTATTTTCCTGTTTATTTATTTATTTTTATTTATTCGCCTACACACACAAAAAAAAAGGGGGGGGGAGGTATAAATCTTATTGCTTTTTTTTTTTTTTTTTTTTTTTTTTTTTTTCAATTTGAACGCTGGTCTAAAGGGAATGGATCTCTAAGTGATGTTTGTAGAAAATCTATTGTATCGATTTTATTATAATTATTATTATTGATACAAGTGTGATTTTTTTTTTTTTTTTTTTTTTTTTTAAAGCCAAATTTGCATTAACAATTTATGATTTTCGGATGGAAATCTTCCAAGTTATCTCGTCGTGTGTTTTTTGAACTGGACTAAAAAAATAGCCTTTACTAATTGTGAATTTCAAACCGATTTTAATAAAAATTTAAAAATTAAGTTCCCTGTCGAAAATTTTCTTAATTCGGTTGAAAAATATAGAATTCAGGGAAAAATAATATTTGATTACATTCAAAGCTATTTACGGCTAGTTTCAGGGGTTCTGGGAAAAATCCAAATATAAAAAAATAAATAAAGTATATGTCAAACTATGAACGATTCTGAACATTTTATGATTCTGCGTACTTTGGTTCAAAAGTGTAACTGATATCAGCTTATCTTACTGTAATCTTACCGTAAAATCGACCTAATGGCTTTATTTATTTATTTATTTATTTATTTTACTTTTATTTATTTATTTATTTTTATTTGTACAAACCTGTTTCATGAAATGAATAAAGAGTTCAAAGACCTTTCAAAATTTAACATTTTAAAAATTATTTAAGCATAACAATTTAAAAATTTTCTAAAAATTAAATTTTTTTTACAATATATATATATATATAGGGGAGGGTTCCCCAAAACGGAATAGGTGGGCAAAACGGGATATTGAGCCTCGGATCTTGACTGGTGGTGCTACCTCGCGGGAGAAAGGCTAAACTGGTTCCCGACCCCCATGACAGCATTCTCAGTTAATCTCTCAACGCTAGCCACGTGTTTCGCAAAAAAATATTTTTTCATAGTTTTCAAACTATGAAAAAATATTTATATATAATAACTATATTAAATTATTATATTTATATATAATAACTACCCTTAGTCTGAATCACTTTTCAAAGTGAGATTTTTACTTACTTTGTACTTTTTTAAACTGCAGAACAACTATCCTTGTGCTTCTCCGTCCTTCGGAACAATTCCGGTAAGTATTGTGTTTTGTTCATAGCTCTTTTAACTACAATTTCATGTATTTAAATATTGCTAGTGAGTGACGGTTCAGGGGTCAGTCGTTTATGTTGTCAAAAGCATCACGGTCGGGCAAAACGGGACACTTTTGGGGTGCCCAAAACGGGATACAATTTTGATGTGTCCCGTTTTACCCGACCATTTCCATTAATGTTTTGGCAATGTGTTTAAGTTATTTAAATTGAAATAAGTAATGAATTAAAATATGTATAATCAATTACAACAATTTATTTTTATTTTAAATAAATATATTTTCGAAATAAAATAATTTACTTTACTTTTGGGGTACAAATAATTGGCCTGACTTATGTACAAAATTTAGTTATAGGTTAAAACTGTAAGTCAGAAAAATGTTTTGACCAAAAATTTAAGTTTTAAATTAAAAAAAAAGTTGAGTTTTTTTAAAATTCTTTTTAGGGGGCGGCTTATACAAAGATAAACCAGAAAAACACACGTTGTGCACACTATAATATTATAAAAACATAAGCTAGTCACAACTAAACTTTGACCAGATTTTCTTTGGCAATTTTTAAAAAGCTAATAATTTATTTTGGTTTCAGAATACAAGATGCCTCGCAATTATCAGCGAACTTCATCTAGAAATAGCTGGGACGAGCAGAGCATGGCAGAGGCTGTTCGAGAAGTTTTAGAAGGGAGGATGGGTTTACTGAAAGCTGCCCATTCATTTAATGTCCCCAAATCTACACTGGAGAGAAAAGTGAAAAAAGCTCGCTTAAATGCTTTGACACCAGAAGTGGCTGATGTAAAAAAGCTGGGCAGGTTTGAAAACGTCTTTACTGCAGATCAGGAAAAAAAGCTAGCTCATCATGTACTGATATTAGAAGAAAGGCTCTTTGGAACTACCCTAACCGACTTGAGAATCCTAGCTTTTGAGTTAGCTGAAATTAACAATATTCAGCACTGTTTTAACACCGTTAAAAAAATGGCGGGTAAGCACTGGAGAGGTAAACAGGAGAGATTGTACAATTTTCTTGGAAAAATAAAACCCTTAGTCTGAGAAACCCTGAAGCTACATCGATGGCTAGAGCAAAAGGTTTCAATCGCGTTGCCGTGAAAAAGTTTTATGACCTATTGGCCTCTCTCTATGAAAAGTATAAGTTTGCTCCCAATGACATTTACAGTGCTGATGAGACTGGGATTCTCATAGTTCCTAACAAACCTTCCAAAGTTCTTGCATTGCGAGGTAAAAAGCAAGTGGGAAGTTTGACATCAGGTGAGCGAGGAGTCTTGGTCACAGTAGAAACCTGTGTAAGTGCTGCAGGGAATTATCTTCCTCCCATGTTTGTCTTCCCCAGGCAAAGGGAAAACCCAAGGCTAATGGATGATACTCCACCAGGTTCTTTCGCGGCATACAACAAGACAGGCTGGATAAACAAGGAATCATTCATTGTGTGGTTCAAGAAATTCGTTCAGATAGCAAATCCTTCCCATGAAAGACCTGTTCTGCTGTTGCTTGATGGTCACTGCAGCCACACTAAAAGTATCGAACTAATAAATCTGGCAAGAGAAAAAAATGTTATCATGCTGACTTTCCCTCCCCACACTACTCATCGGTTTCAGCCATTAGATGTTACACTTATGCCTCCATTGAGCACCTTCTACGAGCAAGAAGTTTGCAAGTGGATGTTCAACCATCCTGGCAGAGGGATTACTATCTACGAAGTAGGAAAGATGTTCAATGCAGCATTTCAACGATCAGCTCTTGTCCAAACTGCTGTGAATGGGTTCAGGAAAACAGGCATTTTTCCATATAACCCAGATGTCTTTCCTGAATATCTCTTCGCTTCTTCTCTTCCAACAGATCACCCGTTGCCGGATGCTCAGAACAGCACGTTCCAACAACCATTAAATCTGCAACAAAACGAGGCCAGATCCGAAGGATCTTCAAGTTCAGTCATAGCATCTAAGAGTTTGCAGTCATCACAACCACTAGAGACAGTATTCAATGAATCACCTAGTGATGGGGGCACCGATAACACTAGCACAAACGCAGGACTTATCCAACCGTCCACTTCAACAGGAAACAAAGGACTTGGGCTATACTATCGTCCTTCACTGCCATTTTCTATATCACCCAAAGAAATTCTACCTTCACCACGAGTGATTGGACCAAGACCTCAAAATAAACACGATAGGAGAAGAGGGAAAACTGCAATTATAACAGGAAGTCCATATAAACTTGAGTTGGAAGAAGAAGAGCGTGAAAAAAAAGAACGAGAAAGAACTCAAAAGCTGAAAAAAAGTGCTGCCAAAACAAGTCTCTTGAATGTTCCGAAGAGAAAACAAACGAGGCGTAAAAGAAAACCAAGTGTAGATGCAAAACAGGCAGATAAAGTTAAAAAATGTTACTCTGAACCTGAAAAAAAAACCACAATCATCATTTGCAAAAATCGAAGAAAATGGACCTAACATAAGAAAACCTAAAAAAAATCATCCGTTAGCCAAGGTTGGACGTCGTCGTCTTCAGAATAGGAAGCATGTATTTTCTGCAACGCTCTGTATCTTGAATTGAAATCTGGAGAAGGCTGGATACAATGCTCGAGCTGCCAGGGATGGGCCCACGAAGCCTGTTCCAGAGCAGAAGAAGAAGACTACACATTTTTATGCGATTTCCGTGTTAGGTAATTTTTCAAATTTACAATTAAAAAGTTTCTTCCTATAATAACGTAGCCTATTTTTGTTCTAAAAACCAAATCAAAAGTAAAATCAGCAAAAACCTAATAACATAAAAATCCCTATCCCTTTTTACCCACCCTTGGTAGGGTGAAACGGGATCGTGTAAGACTTTGTGAAACTAGTATTTTTCACATAAATATTATTGAACAAATGTGACAAAGGTATTTTAAGTAGTTGAAAAGGTGTATACTTTTAAATGACGTCTAGCTTTGGAATGTACCTTGTACACAATAAGAAATAAAGCGAAGAATAGATAAGCTATCCCGTTTTGGGGTACTTTCCCCAATGTGTGTGTGTGTGTATGTATATTAAAGTTAATTTTACTAAACATTAATTCATTTTATATATACCCTTTATATAAATGTGTGTCTATGTGCAAAACTTTATATCAATAGGTAAAAAAAGTTTTTTCAAAATCTTGTGCACGGTGGAGAAAAAGTCTTTTTGAGAAAAGAAGAGTTAAAGATTAGAAACTCAATGAAGTTCAATACTGACACCAGTTACAATTTGGTGCATACTTTTGAACCAAGAATCCTATATGATACATTAAAATGTTCAGAATGGTTTTTATTTCCATGTATATTTCAAAAGAGCAGATTTTTTTTTTCAAGGTTAAAACTGCCAAGACGCCTTAAATAGTATGTTTCTTAGTTATATTTTATATTTTTCCCTTCATGCGTCCGTAATTTTATAAATTGCACATCACAGTTTCAAATCAATAATTTCATACCTTAATTTAAACATAACTTCATTTAATTTTTTTCATGTATTTTCTCCTTTATGACTGCATTGTAAAAAATACTAATATATTGATAAAGTCTTCTTCTTCTTTTTTTTTTTTTTGTAAGTTAGAATAAAAACATTAATATATATATATATATATATATATAAGTTAATTTTACTAAACATTAATTCATTTTATACATACCCTTTACATAAATGTGTGTCTGTGTGCAAAACTTTATATCAGTGGGTAAAAAAAAAAAAAAAGATTTTATCAAAATCTTGTGAAAGGCGGAGAAAATGGTATTTTGAGAAAAGAAGAGCTAAAGATTAGAAATTCAATGAAGTTCAATACTGACACCAGTTACAATTTGGTGCATACTTTTGAACCAAAATACGTAGAATCCTAAATGATACAATAAAATGTTCAGAATGGCTTTTATTTCCATATATATTTCAAAAGAGTCGACTTTTTTTCAAGGTTAAAAATCCAAGACGCCTTAAATAGTATGGTTCTTAGTTATGTTTTATATTTTTCACTTCATGTGTCCGTAATTTTATAAATTGCACATCGCAGTTTCAAATCGATAATTTCATACCATAATTTAAACATTACTTCATTTAATTTTTTTCATGTATTTTCTTATTTATGATTGCATTGTAAAAATCCTAATATATTGATAAAGTCTTTTTTTTTTTTTCGTAAGTTAGAATAAAAACATTTAAAAATAAATAAAAATAAAAATAAAAATAAAAATAAATCTTTTCTTCGCAAATTATTGTCAATCTTTTGAAATAATTTGCATTTGAATAAGAATATTGCAAAGATATTTATTTTTATTTCTATGTTTGTCTATTCATAAGCACAATTAATTATTTGCAATTTCAATTAGACAATGTATATATATATATATATATATCATTCTTTTCATTATTCTCATAATATATATATAAACTTCCTTTTATACAATGAGAAATATCTCAAAATTAAACAGCGTATTTTTTCCACAAAGTTTTAAAAATATGAAATAGATCATGACTAATGATAAAGAATTTTTTTTATTCAGCATATAAATAAAAAGAATGTGCCACAACCTTCTTTCAAGTGCCATTTTAAAAACTGAAAAATAACTTAATTATTTTTTTTTTTCGCATTTATTTTATATGCATATTATTACGAGTAAACTCCTCCCTCCCTTCACTTCCTTTCGTTTTCTGTTTGTTTCCGGAATTACTTTTCTATAGAAATATGACAATAATAACTTCCGCTGCACAAGAAATGATTGGATATTTACAATAGCGTTACTTTATTGAAGAATACTTGAGGTTCTAGTATAAATATCTTTTATTTATTAATTTATTTTTTAAAAATTGAATTTTTATTTCTGAACTGTAACAGTAGTTTATTTAGTTGACTTCCTTTCATAACCTTTTATCACCGCATAATCTTTTATATTTCATATTAAAAAAAAAAAAAAAAAAAAAAAAAAAAAAAAGCATTTTTTTTTTTTTTTTTTTTTAATAAAAATATTTTATAAAACAAAATGCATTTGATAAATAAAAAGTATTTTTGTGTACTGATGCTTTCACGCTGCATTTCCCGGTCTACTTCATTGTAAATACAAGTGCCCGAAATTCAGACAAAAATGTGTCTGAAATGCAGTATTTAATTTTAAGATGCAAAAGGAAGGGGGGGGGGATCTTACTTGTAACAGACACTTGAAGTACCTTAAACGGTACATGATTTCACATATTATATGTATTTTAGTTCCAGGAAGCATTTATAAAAAGACCAAAGCAAACCAAGTATTGCATTTCGACTATTCCCGTTAACACAAGGCAACTTCATAAATTTTCAAAGTCTAAATAAACTATCGTTAAATATGAATTCAATAAGTATTCAATTGCCTGATGTTAATATAAATGTACACATTATTAGTATTCGTAACGTTAAATTTCAGTAGGTAATTTTGTAAAGAGACAATTTCATTTCTTTGTTTCCGGTAAACGTTATAATATGTTATGGTTACTTCTTATAGTAATGTTATATATACTGGTGGACAAAATTAAAGCAACAACCTGTTTTCTTCTTTTGCACATAATTTTTAAACAAATAAACGTATGGACATAAAATTTGGATGGCCTGTTTGTTATCCTATTATTAACGGAATTTTATGTAACTTGAGCATAAGGATAATTTTTATGCGAATAAATATTCATTTTTTCTTAAAAAATAAGCTCATAAATAATTTTTCTCAAATTTCAATAATCTTAGAAAACAAAACGTAATGAAGAATGGTGTTAAAGATGCATTAGAGATAAGTAAAGACAAACATGCCTTGAAATGTTAAACTAAATCCCAATTTCTTTCTTTCTTTTTTTTTTTTTTTCTGCATTAACTTTTCTTTTACTTTTATAATGGACTTTAAAAAATATATATATAATTACTAATTTGTAAACTATGAGCATCACCAGAATAATAAAAATGTCGATCAATAGTTTTATGATGAACATCTTATTCAATTTTCATGTTTGTATGTATATTTTTTAAAAAGCGATTCACATGCGAAAAAAAGAAGAAACAGAAAAGTTAATGCAGATAGATAGATTTTTGGTTGTAATCCAACATATGGATGCGTGTGCATCTTTACCTATCTGTAAGGCATCCTTATGTTCATTTTTCATTAAGTATTCTTTCAAAAAATTATTGAAATTTTTCATTCTTTCCAAAGTTTACTTTTGAGAGAAAAATGACTATTTATTAGCTAAAAAATTATTCTTATGCTAAAGTTACATAAAATTCGGTTAATATTAAGATAACGAACAGACCATCCAAATTTTATGTTCATATGTTTATTTGTTTAAAAATTATGTGCAAAATAAGAAAACGAGAAAACAGGCTGTTGCTTTAATTTTGTCTACCAATGTAGTTTTTATAATGTAACTTTTAAAAGTATCAAAATAAAGTTGTGTTTACTTAAAATAATAAAGGTAATAAGAATATTATTATTATTATTATAAACTCTTGGTTAAATAATATTTCTTATATAATTGATTTTTTTTTTTTTTTTTAGTAATCATTTTACGTATTTTAACTGAACTCCAATTTATATAAAAAGAATTATTATTATTTATTATTCATTCATTTATTTATTTATTTAAGTGCTTTTTTACAATATTTCAAAACTGATTTTTTAACAGTGCGTGGAAACGAATATTTTAATAAATCTAAAAACAAAAATGCCTTCTGATCCGACAGCTGTTGAAAGCACGAGAAAAAACTTTTACCTGTTAAATCCTCCACTGTTTTGACAGCCATGTCAAAATTTCTGTACGAAATCTGCATTAGACAAGGCTTATATACACTATGCACGGATTACTTGTTTTAAAAGTTATACGTAAGTTAAAGAAAAACTCTGTATGCTTATACAAAAAGTCCTGTTTACCTCACTCTTTATAAAAAGGACTTAACATTATTTTTATTATTTTTATTATTATTACTTTTGTATGTTTTATTTATTTCACTTAAATTATATAAAAATTGCCTATCAACTTTACAGTTTTTAAAACACTAATATTATTATTCTGCAAAAATTTTTTAACCTATCATTGTAAATATATTTATATATTTACAATGATAGGTTACTATCATATAGTTAGTCATAATATTTTTATTAAAACTAGAAAAAAAAAGTATCTAAGAGCTACGATTTCTTATGCTATTTACAGTCTAAAAGATCGATCTCTTATGCATTAAAAAAAATAAAAAAATCTTTGGTTCTCACCAAAATAATTAAAGCCGTCTTGCGGCTTAGAAGTTTTGGACATTTAAAAAAGTTCATAGTTTTTAGCGAAAATTGATGATACCCATATTAAAATAATTATGGGAAATAAAACTGCTAGTTAAAAATAATTTGGCGAATGAAAGAGGCAAAAGTTCGAATGTTAAAGTGCGAAATCTTAGAAGACAAAGGGAAAAGAGAGGTAAATGTCAAATAGAAAAAAAAAAGAAAAAAAAAAGAAAGAAAAAACTCTGTAAAAGAAAATGTTGAACGAAAAAAGGGTAAACTTAAAAGTTAGGAAAGTGGAATTGTTCCGAACCTCAGGAAGAATTAAAAGCAATGGAATTATTGGTCGGTTATGTTTTGATAATGTTAATGTTTTGTTAATGTTTTGAAAAGATTGGTAAAAACCTCGTCTAACAAGGAAACATTCAAAAGGTGTCGTCTTCAAATAATATTGAAAAAAATACATATGTATACACTCTACATAAAACAACAGAAAGTGAAAAAAAATATCAGCTGAAATGAAATACAGTGACCACAAAAAATTATCAAAATTAAGCATATTTGGCGAATTTACACTGTTTGGCGATTGATTTTCAGTACTTGGCGAAAAGCAACACACGGTTCTGTTCGTACACGGCAATCTCATGTCAATACTCGCGAACTTATCACCTAACAGCGCTAAATCGCCAAAAATGCTTAATTTTGATAATTTTTTGTGGTCGCTGTAATTCGTTTCAGCCGATAATTTTTTCCCTTTCTGGTGTTTCATGAAAAGTAGAATCACACATATTTTTTTTTTTTTTCAATATTTTTTGAAGACGACACCTTCTGAATGTTTCCTTGTAAGCTGAAATTGGCAAACATCCAAATTCATCAAAGTTTAAGTGGTCTATAGAATCGGTGATCATTTAAAATTGCAAGTTGAAAGAAGTAGACCTATGACGCTAAAATATAAATTTATTTTCATATTGAACTATATATTTGTGACAGTGTTTCTTATGATTTTTAAAGTCATCTTTTTCTGGCATTTGTTTGTTTATATATATATATATATATATAACAGTTATAACAGTAAATACTCTGTCTCATTTCAAACATAACATACACTAATATCTAAAAGAAAAATCTCCATCTTTTTGCTCCAACTTTTTAATGTCAGTATTTCAATTTAAAACACCTGTTTCCAAAAAAATTATCCACCGTAATCACAGCGGCAGTTTTAACTTTTCTAAGAGAAATCTAACGGAACAAAAATGTCGACACCAAAATGATTTCATAAGTTTCTTGTGAAAAAGTACGAGAATATATAAATATTCTTTTAAATTTCATGTTTCATTTTTTAAGACCTTCGAAATTCATCAAACAGCTCGTTTTAAAACAGAGATGTTGACGAAGAAAGAGAGAAAAAAAATCCGAAACTAATATATGTGTTATGGTTTTTATTTTTCATTTTAGTATATATGTCAAGTTTGTTGTTCCGTGTTCATTTTATAGAGAGCGAAATATTCGTTTTATAGTCTATTTCGCAAAAGAAAAATGAACACTTAGAAATGTTAACGATTTCTTGTCAAATTTATAACATTTTTATACGTTTCTGTTTTTAAAATTTACAAAAATACAAGCGACTGCTTTATATACCTTTAAAATAAAAATACATTAGAACCTCGATTATCTGAAGTAATTGGGACCGATCATCTTTCGGAAAAAACGAAATTTTTGGATAATAGAATTTTAAAATTAAGAACAAATGTATGCATTATTTACTATTATGGTAACACATGCTTAATAAAAATAAAGCGATATCAAAATATAAACAAGAATAAATTACTGTCCATTCTGTAATTCAAGTACAAAACAAACAAAGGCGGTTCTGTTCGAAAATGGGTGGACGCTATCACTGAGATGAGCATGCCCCGAAATTTTGTCGCTGATGGTTTCTTCCCATCCCTATTTTGATAAAATCGGTGCAGAATTAACTCATCCGTGATAGTGCTCATTGGACTCGACTCTAATCGGAAATTAAATACCCTTTACATATTTCACAAATGTGGGAAACAAAGTTTTGTCTTTCGCAATTTCAATTGCCTTTACTTTGCAGCTAAATCACAAAGTTGTTTTTTTTTTTCTTATATATATATATATATTATTAGTTCACTAATATTATAATAATTTTTTCTACTATTCCAGCGATGAAAAAACTTTAGCAAAACATTCAAAATCTCGTTTTCTCCGCTCCCATAGTTGTTCTCTTCTTCGCTTTGATCCGCACATGTTAAATTCAAAAGTATTCTAAGGAACAAAATTCAAAATATTTATCAACATTCGTGACAATGTGATTCATGGAATGTGAGGGGGGGGGAAGCTTTAAAAATGGTGAATTTGTAAATAAGGAATGTGACAGTTAGAAAAAAAAAAAAAAAAAAAAAAAAAAAAAAAGGAGAAAGAGAGAGAGATTTAAAAATGGATTTAAGTTAATCGAGAGTTTCGGTTAAAAGAGTTTCGGATAACAGAGGTTTTACTGTAATTCGAAATACGTTTATTGTTTGGAGATACTATTTAAACTTTGAAATTCTTGATTAGGTTCGAGATAGTTATGTTAATCTATTTGTTATTATTTTGTATATTAAATTTCACAGAATGCCGAAGCATTGCTCTTACCCGCATTTTTGTACACCACTTTTTTGTACAATAATTTTTATCCAGTGTGTGATTTTGGTTAAATAAGAAGAAAATTGCTCTTTAAAAAATATGCTAGGAAAAACAGGTGCTCTCTAACAATGCTGCGGAATAAATAAAAGCCTCTCAGTACCTGTACATGTCAGCCTCTCTGTACACTGTTAAAAATTTCTGTAAATTTAATGCAAATATATATTTATCCAGAGTCTCTATAAATTTACAGTAATTCTTAGTTAAAAGTGAATAATCGAGATTCTCAATCTTTATTCTGTATTTTTACGAAATTTTATTATTTAATTTTTTAATTAAAATTAAAAAAGACTGTTTCTACTTTAGAAAGAGCATTCCAAGTCCGAAATATATTCTCAACAATCATTTATTAAATTAATATTAGTTATTAAAATGAATGTATGTAAATTAAGTTTTTTAACATCTGCGTTTATTTTTCTCTGTAATTTTACGTAAGACTTAAGATAATACATTACACAGAGTTTTCTGTTGAAATTTTCAACAGTGTATAAGGAATCGGAGTAAGTTTCTGAGGTCTTGTAAATCAAATCTGTTACGATAATTACACATTATTTGCACGAAAAATGGTATGTGTCCAAATAATATTTGTACTAATATAAACTTAATTACTTTAACACTAATAGGTCCTTACCTATCTAGCGATCGCTATTTTCAAGTAAACGTATTTCCAAGTTCATTACTCATTTTCTGCTTTGCTTTCCGGCCAATTTAAACCATAGTATTTTTTTTTTCACTATACTTTTAAAACTAACGCTATATTTTACATAATCTTGTTATAAAATTTTAAAAGAAATGAGAAATTACAAGTAATACTTTAAACATTTAATTTATTTAAGGTACTACAAAATCTGGCACGAGTGTCTCACTCATGTGCGATGCAATTCACTTTTTTTTTTCCTTTCTTAATCTGTAAATTTATACACCATATGTTCATATGTCCAAATCAGTAATTTAATTTTGAAAAGAATTTCCAGTTTTATTTTTCACCGGTAAACATACATTTTTATAGAGGGGGGGGGGGGGATTGAGCGTGTGAATACACTTATTGATTTCTTTATTAATTTGGCTCCAGCATTTAATATAATTAAAGCTACAGTGACGTCAATTTTAACAGATGTATGTCTAACAAGGAAATATTCAAAAGGTGTCGTCTTCAAAAAATACTGAAAAAAATATATGCGATTCTACTCTTCCTAAATCACCAGAAAGTGAAAAAATTATCGGCTGAAATGAATTACAGCGACCACAAAAAATTATCAATTATTTGGCGATTTCACATTGTTGTGATTGATTTTTGAGTACTTGGAGGAGAAACAAAACACGGTTCTGTTCGTACGCGGCAATGTTGGTGCTAGCGAACTGAACGCCTAACAGCGCTAAATCGCCAAATATCCTTAATTTTGATATTTTTTTGTGGTCGCTGTAATTCATTTCAGCCGATAATTTTTTCACTTCCTGGTGTTTTATGAAGAGTAGAATCACATGTTTTTTTTTTTTTTTTTTTTCAATATTTTTTGAAGACGACATCTTTTGACTGTTTCTTTGTAAGTTTAATTTCAGATAAAGTTTAATTTCAATTTTATTGTTCACGTGCAAAACATGCTTATTTCTTTTTATTTCAAAGAAGAAAAAGACGATGTAAATGTTTTGCTTTTTTTGGCATTAACATGATATAATTTATAATTTTAGAGTTATTATGGTATTTCTAATTAATTTCTTCTAAAGTACTTGGACTTTAAAAAGCCAATTTGGATTCTTTTTTTTTTTTTTTTTTTTTTTTTTTTTTCAGCATCTTCTTGTATGTTCTGCGTCTTGCTGCATACAGCAGTTCGTGAGGAAATAGCCGGCAATTCTTGCATACATTTGAAGCTTAGTATACTATAGATTGTTCCAATTATGATGTCAGTTTTAGGCTAAAAACCCGAAAATTGTAGGCTTATATTATTAAGAAGGAAATATATATACTAATCGATCTGTAGATCAGAAACCTCAACGTCCTATTTGCATCAATCATTACTCAACAGATCACTTTTGCTTATTATATAGTACTTGAAATAATCATATACAGTAAAGCACCGTTTATTTAGTCCATACGTATTATTTAGTCCATACGTACTTTTTTTTCCAGAGAAAACATGCTTTCAAGGAGCTTAATAACGTATGAGGATCCCATTATGTTGAACGCAGCATAAACGCGTTTAAATGAAAATCTGTTCATAGACTCTAATGTAACGAAATCCTTTTCTCTGTCCTTGTCAACGAACCATAAACATTATATAAACGAATAAAAAATGTACAACTTATTCTATGTAGCTCTTGAATAATTGTTCGAAATTTGACCTAATTTCGATGATTACGTGGCATTATCGAAACACTTTTGTGAGGTCCTGTACATTAATTATTAAGTCTAAGCCCACATTTTCGACAGAAAACATGCTTTTAAATATTTCAAATATGTATGTAAATTTCATTTTCTTGAATTCAGTGTAAATGAAATCCTTCCTATAGGCCATAAAGATAAGAAAACATTTGTTGTGTCCCTGTACATGATCCATAACCAATATAGGCACCAAAAACTATGCATCTATTTCTGTACAGTGCCTGATTATGTGTACCAATTTTCAAGTCAATACAGGAATTTTTACGCTTGCTATTGCGGTACGTACGTATGATAAGAAAAACTTTGGTGTGTCCCTGTACACAAACTACAAATAGAATATACACCCAAAACTATACAGCTATTTCTTTGTGATTAATGAAAATGTGTACCAAATTTCATGTCAACAGGGTGATTTTTGCGGCCGTTATCGCGAGACATACAGACAGACAGACACCCACACAGAACCCAAAAACTTTTTGAGTCTCCCCACGAAGGCCTCCACTGATGTTATGGCAATAAACTTAGTAATTATTTACTAAATTGTATTTAATTGTTAGTAATAATTTATATAAACTTTATTATATTGATTCCATTGTGTTGTATGTAGTATAAAAATTTCATTTAAATATATTTGTCCTATACCATAATGCATATGTAATACTTTGTAAATCCTTGTACACAAAAGTTCTGGTATTTATACCGTCTTTAACCCTTTGTCTACCAGATTGTGAAAAAGACAAAAAACGAATTTGAAGCACATATTTTTAGTTACTTAAGATTATCATTTAAAGATATATGTAACAAAAATTATGCATGTCAAATTATTAATAAGGGTTTTGTGAGGTGATATTTTAGTCTACCACTGATACGTAAAGGTCAAAATATGTATTTTGAACTTAAAAAGTTTAAAATCCACAAATTAATTCGTATGAATTAAAATCAACTATGGATGAAATTCTGTCTATAACAGAATATAATTTAGTACGACAGGACTACTTATATTTGTATTTTAACACCCTTTAAAATAATAATAATAATAATAATAATAATAATAGAGGGCGCTCATTAAAATTCTTAAACACCTATTCAAATAATGTATTGATTTTTAATTCAAAATAAAAAATTTGACTGCATTAATTGTATAATATCTTCCCCTAATTGGTTAATACTCATTTACTAAATATTTTAATTAGTAAAACAATCTTCATAACAATTTCGTACTTATTATTAATAATTAACAGTTTCAATTTCTACAGAACAAAGCATAACATTATAAAAACTATAAACCAATTATTCGATATTTAAGTTATACTCAAAATTCGTCACAGATTAATTAATATTAATCCATTAATTTCTCAAAAACATAATTAATATCAATATACTCATCTTATAAGTTGGAAAATAACACATTGTAAATAAATTTCAAAGTTTTAGTCTAAAAATACCTGAAAACACAAGTTTAAATAATCAGGAAATATTCAGCCAAGGCCTGGCTGTGTGGTTAGAAAACAGAACTACGAACCTGAAGGTTGTGAGTTCGATCCTGACCGACAGGAAGTGAGATAAAAAAAACATATGAAAAACGTATGTGAAATCCGTAAAGGATTTCACAAAATATTTTAAGATAGAGTAAGAAATTAAATGGCAAAATTGGATATTGGCAGGCATTTTCGATGTGGAATACTGTAAACTGATAACGCCTCAAAATGGCAGATTGAAAGAAGTTGGTAAAAAATCAGCCTTCTACTCTATTCTTTCAAAATTGAATTTTCAAGGTTGTTAAAAAAAATTTCTGAATTGAAAATTCATGGCCTCTTGGAGTTGTGCCCAGTGCTGCCAGATTTGAGGGAAATTTTTATTCAACATCCACCGTTAAATTTTACTTGTATTGGTTATCTAATTACATAGACGATTTCAGTAAAAGATGTTTCGAAACAATTAGCAAACCGTTTCAATTAAAATTTAGTGGTGGGTGTTAAATAAAAATTTCCCTCAATCTGGCAGCACTGGTTGTGCCATGTTCAAATTTGTCACTTGCTATAGCTGCTCTAATGCATACTCGGTGACCTTGCCAACGTAAATTATGTGAGAAAAGTGTGGAGCTGGTTATCAACCAGGTGACATTATGTTACAACCAATTATCACACTACCTCACATAATTATCACACTACCTCTCATAATTGGTTGTCACAACCAATTATGACAACCAATTATCAACCAGCTCAGTGATTACAGCATCCGCGCGTTAAGCGGAATAGCCCGGGTTCGATTCCCGGCTCTTGTATTATGTTGGTAAAAAATCAGCCTTCTACTCCATTCTACCAAAATTGAATTTTCAAGGTTGTTAAAAAATTTCTAAATTGAAAGAAATAGTTCTGTCGTACTAAAAATGCATTTACTTTTATCTCCCTTATATTTTTTTTATGAGACATGATGGTAGATTCTTGAGGTAATATAGGAATGATAACAGGAGACTTGGCGTTGGAATATTAAAACTCGAATAAATGACTACGTCAGAAACGCCAAAGAAAAATATTGGAAATGCATACAGCTGTTTCGGCAGCTTTAAGCGTGCCGTCTTCAATGCAAAAAGGACATGCATCCTTTTTGCACTGAAGTGCATCCTTTTTGCACTGAAGACGGCACGCTTAAAGCTGCCGAAACAGCTGTATGCATTTCCAATATTTTTCTTTGGCGTTTCTGACGTAGTCGTTTATTCGAGTTTTAATATAGGAATGAATTCTAACACATGTGAAGATTGCGAAAAATACTAAGCAAAATCAGCGAGAGCACTCTATGAAGTCCTTTTGAGAAGAAAATCAGCTATTATATAGCGTCTAGTGGCTTGCGGTGAGATTAAAGTGGGTTACATATGATCTATTCTTAAAAAATACCCTTGACATTTCTTCAACTAATTCGATTTTGTACGCTATTTAAACTAATATTACTTTAAGGTTCCGCCGGTAGGTCTAAGGGTTAATAATCTATTTAAAAAAAACTTTTAAAACCCAAATTCTTAATATATCGTATCACATAAATCTTTCCGAAGTTAGAATAAAATTTAATTTGAAAAAAAAAAAAAAAGTAACTTCTTTGTTTATTAACCAAAATCGATGAAATTTTAACTGCAGTTTGGTCGTGTGTGGTTCAGGCTGTATATTATGTTTGTGTTCGTGAGAGAAAATTAATAAAAAAAAAATTGAAAACTGCAATTTTTAATCCCATTTCAGAAACATGTGACTTAATGAGTAGCAGATTTTTTTTCCCTACAAACGGTTTCCATACAATCTTCTGCTGTTGCCACCTAAAATTCATACTTTATATAATTTTAAAAAATATAATTATCCGATCGATAAACTATTTAATGCATCGGATTAAAAAAAATCGCCCCTTTCATTTGGTACCTTATTTGCAACGATTCGACTGATATTCCTAATTTATTTTCTAATTTTTCTAATTTATTTTCCTCATTTTAAGTAAATGTACTTTTTTTTATTCTGTCGAAAAATATTGGCAACAATTAAATTATGGATAAAATTTAAATGGCTTGTTTATCAGAAATTAGCCCGGGTTCGAATCCCGGAGATGGCATGGATGTATGTATTGTCCTTCTCCATGTTCTTGTATCTGTTCTTGTAATAAAAACTTGTAAATCCTTGTAGTGTGGATTATTCGAGATATAAGCGGCCCTAGAGGCAAGCAATAAATCTCATGTATTCATCAAACCAAATCAAATCAGAAATTATAAGGTTATTATTTTCCCATTTTAATTAATTAAGTAAAAACTAATCAAAAATCGGGCTTCGAGGTGCATCAGAAGAGGTATTCTATAGAAAACCGTATTCTATAGAAAACATGTTTTTGTGCATATGAATAATAAAAGTCAATATCATTATGATTTGTACTATTCAAAGTATTTAAATATGATTTATGAAAATGCCCCTCATAGATCGTCACACATTGGAATTCTTTTGAATGTCTCTGTATACAAATCATTCATGCTATTTATACCATTTTCAATAGGGAACATCTATAACACATATTCGTTTAACGTCTTTAACAGTTTTCAGGATTTCTTTAGAGAGCAGACAGACAAACTAAAGTCATTTATACATTTGAACTGTGTTGCATAGTTTTTATAAAAGAAAGAGAAAAAGAAAATACTTGAAAAAAAACAGTTGAAATATTTTTTCTTTGACGACGAAAAATAACACCACCTGTAGAATAAAAGTCATTTGGAATATCTTAGTTCAATCTTAAATATACTTTGACGTTTTCCGCGCTACATCTATCAAAAATGCCCAGCAAAGAAACGGATTGCAAATATATATCCTTCTCGAAAAGGAGAGCAACGAAAAATAAAATCAAGCAAAAATGTTTTTATTTTCTTTCTCTCTCAAATTTGAATATTATTTATTTGATTTTGGAGAAAAAGAAGAGGTTCTGATATGCGTCAAAACATTTCTTCTGTATAGGAAACGTAACAGAAATTTGCGAAAGCTACATTTTTTTAATTTTATAGAGACATATGTTATGAAATATAACGTGTGTAGATTGCATGTTGATGCCTACAAAATTATTACTTTTGTAAGGAAAGTAAATAATAAATTGTTGGTGAGGTATTTTTAGAGATATTTATCTTAAGATATTTAATCTAAAATTAGCAATTAAATATCACAATACTAACTTCTATATTTTCGTGTACAAATTCTCACAATACATATTATATATAAAAATTATTTTATCTGATAAGTGAGATCGATTTTCATCTCAGATATATATATATATATATACAGGGTGATCAGTTTAAAAGAGTACCCGTTGTTTTTTTTTTATTACCCTTAGATAGGACGGCAACTACTCTAACACTGAACTATAATTATTTCAACCTTGTTTAAGTGTGGGAGACAATTTCTAACACTGTTGGACTGTTACAACTTTATTTGTGAGGTAAAACAGAAAGGGAGACGCACAATGTTATTTAATCCTGTGATAATTTTATTTATGAAAAACAAAATTTAATTCAAATTTTTTACGTTATCATTCCTAAATTACATTTACATTATCATTATTATTTTATATTATCATTTCATAGGGTTTTCCAGAGAAGTCCTGCAAACATCGATGAATTAAAACAGATCATAACTGAAGAAATCTCGTCAATAACACCAACAATGCTGCGAAGTGTGTCAAAAAACTTGGTTCGACGTGTTCATGTTTGCATTCAAAATGGTGGCGAACATTTTCAACATTTTCTGTAAGAAATGACAATGTAAAAAATTTAATTAAATTATGTTTTTCAAAAATAAAATTATCACAGGATTAAGTAACACTGTGCATTTCCATTTCTGCTTTACCTCACAAATACAGTTGTAACAGTCCAACATTGTTAGAAATTGTCTCCCACACTTAAACAAGGTTCAGACAATTATACTTAAGTGTTAGAATAGTTTCCACATCCGTCAAATTTAAGGGTAATAAGAAAAACCAACGGGTACTCTTTTAAACTGATCACCCTGCATATACAGGTTGCTCCAAAAGTCCCACACTCCCCTCCTAATTCGAAAATGAGTCAAAATTCTGAAAAATGGCGAAACACATATTTAATGAATTCGAGAGGGATCTCTTTTTGTGAAAAAAGTTTGGGTCTGGAGGGGGGGGGGGGGGCTCCGGGGACCGCTAGGAAGGGCAACTTTAAAATTTCAAATAGGAAGGTATGTCTTGTGATACATCCTTGGAAAAGTCTCTTTAAGACAATGAATTAGATATAAATAGTTTTGCCCTACGATGATTATTAAAGGAGATACTTGGGTTTTTAGACTTTTGAAATGTGGATTTTATACTTATGTATCCCCTTTAATAATCACTGCAGGACAAAACTATTTATATCAAATTCATTGTTTTGAAGAGACGTTTCCAGGGATGTATTACAAGACATACCTTCCCATTAGAAATTTTAAAGTTGCACTCCCTAGCGGCACTCCTACCATCCCCTCCGGATCCAAACATTTTTGGGCAAAGTATGTCTTGTGATACATCCCTGGAAACGACTCTTCAAGACAACGAATTTAGCATAAATAATTTTGTCTTGCAGTGATTATTAAAGGGGATACATAAATATAAAATCCACATTTCAAAAGTCTAAAAACTCATGTATCTCCTTTAATAATCCTCGTAGGGCAAAACTATTTATACCAAATTTATTGTCTTGAAGAGATGTTTTCAGGGATGTATCACAAGAAATACCTTTCCATTTGAAATTTTAAAGTTGCCCTCCCTAGTGTCCCCCCTAGCCACCCCCCCCCCCGGGCCCAAACTTTTTACCAAAAGAGGTCCCTCTCGAAATATGTTTCACCATTTTTCAAAATTTCGACTCATTTTCGAGTTAGGAGGGGGTGTGGAACTTTTGGATCACCCTGTATATATATATATATATATAAATGAATTAAATAACTAACTAATAGAATCGTGAAATTTAGATTTAATGCATTTTTCACATTTTTTACAAACCTTTGACAGTTTTATTACTATTATTATTTTTTTTTTTTTTAATGATTGTATTAAATGATTTTTAATTATTTATTTATTTATTTTGTGTCGTGAATTAATAAGCAATCAATAACGCTTAATATAATACATATTTAACGTTGTTTCTTTTCATATTCTCCAGTTAAATTTATGTTTTGCTTTTCTTCGCATTTTGTTTTCTGATTTTTCATGACAGCAAATGAATTATCTTTACACCTCGGTAAACTTTTCAACTCAAATACATCTCAACTCAACAGCAATACTGTCCAATGACAAAATGAAAAAGTCACATAATATATGCAATGAAATATAAGAATAATAATAAAACTTGCATTATCTAGAATGTTCTTTCATATTTTTTCGACCCTATCTGACAGAAACGAAATCTAGGGTCAGGAAAACAGTTGTCAAATATTTTATTATGATACAAAATTAATAAATCAACTTTTCAGTAAGGGCAAAAAATTTTTTCATATAAGCTTGATGATTATTTTGGTCTTATTTATTTATTTTTTCTTTTATTAAATTCAATACAATGAAGTATCGGATTCATGAAAATATTCAACTTTCCGTTTTTCACGAATTGACACTTTTTGAAGGTCCAGAATTAAATTTGACACTCTTTATAAAAAATATCGATATCTGTGTGTGCGACAAAATTGTTTCGCCAACTCTCGCTAGAAAAAAAAGTTTTTTTTTTTTTTTTTTTAACAAATTTACATATAGTTGTACCTTGACAAAAACCAAGTGCCTATCAATTTTTAGTGCCTAATAGGTTGGCTCTGTCATAACGTGATATAAATTTCAATACGGCAGCATGGGACTAAGTGTTTCGTATAAATGTACACATGGATTTTTATTTAATCATTGGGAAATTGCAGAATAAATATTTATAATCGTAACAGTCAACTAGGAAAAATTCTGTATATGTAGAAGCATCGCTTGCCCTCCTGTGGGGGGAAGGGTGTGCGTGAATTTTCAATATGAGGAGTATTTTACAACAGAGCTCGTCAATACTTTTAGAACGAACGGTTCAATCGTCGATCTGCGATAATTTGAAACAAAATTTTCGATCTTTTTTTCCATTAGAAAAAAAAAAATAGAAGGTGTTATGGCCACCACAAGACTTTCTTCTATTATAATATTATGCAAATTCCTACAGTATAAATTATTTATTAAATTATTATTTGTTAAAATTATTGTCCATTATGAATACACACGACTTTTATCTTGGAGAAGTAAAATAAGAATTGGCGAAAGAAAGTAATTTTGTGCCAAAATCAGAAGAAATGAGAATTTTTTTCCCCTTCCTTAAAAATGAAAAAAATCTATAACTTTCTACTAAATTGGTACAGATCTATGGTTTAACTATTCATTTTAAAGGTATTGACGAGTTCTTTCGGAAGATACCCACATTGAAAATTTACACCTCTTAGGGAGAGGGGGGGGTTGGACCGATGTTTCTACAAGCATACACTTTTTTCCCTAGCTTACTGCTACTATTACCAATAATTCATATTAATTTTACTATCACGTGTTAAACATAATTTTCATTATGTGCTTTCGTCCTATACTGCCACGTTAATTATTTAGAAAAAAAATGAAATTACTGCGCCACCTGTTGAGCGATTGATCCCCAAATAGCACTAAATACCAAGTTTGGTTAAATTTCGTTCATTGGTTCGTATGATATAGCGTCCAAAACATTTGTGATACACACACACAGATGAACATTTTTTTAAAGTGATCAAATCATGTTCAGAAGACCTCAAAACGTGTATTCATCCGTGGGTCCATCGAAAACCGGAGGTCAAAAATTTTCACGAATCCCATACTTTCTTCATATAGAAGAAAGTAAAAAGTAGCAACTCATGTTAAAAGATTTCACCCTTGTATGGTTGAAGCTACTCTCCCCAACAGCACGTATTCTCCCAAGAACATCCTTAGGATCCCGGGATGTACAAGAATAAATGTGCTGTTGGGGTAATCCCAAGTTTAATCCAGCACAAAAATTTTGACAATTTAGTAAGCGTAGACAACATGATAGAATTTAGGTTGACGAATAAAAGTCTTGCGTATTTAACTTGTAAAATTAAATGTAGAAACCCTACAAACAAAATTTATATGGGCCAACATTCAAACAAAGACGGGGTTTTTATTGGCCAACGCTTATAAATGGCCGTTGGCTAGATTGGTGGCTCAATCGATGGCCTATATGCAGTATTTTACTTTGACAATACATTTTGGTATTTATCATTTGTTATTTTTATGCTTTCTTGAGAATAATCAACATCCTCGGTGATATTTTAATACGTGAAATAATTTTATATATATTCTTTAAAGTTACGACTGGTTAGAAATGAGCCGTTATATGTAAATTTAACACATCAATTATTGTTGGACTCAGATCGTTGTTCATCATGGTGGGCCAACCTTAGCTATCCCAACAAATAAAATGCCAAACAAACAAACACACAAACAAACAAACAAAAAAAAGACGTTGAGCCAACTACAACTATCCGAACTAGCCAAGCGCCAACCGCACGAACTGTTATCTGCTGATGGGCCAACGGCTTACGTTTGCAGGGAATCACCCACATTTAACTTTTGAAGAACGTAAAATGTAGGCACCTTTTTCAAAATTGGCAAGCCATGTGGGATGTCTCTGATAAAGGAAGACATACCCACAATTTAATCCCATTAGCCACGAGTAATAACTAGACCCTAACACCACCAATAACTGCTTTTCTTACGGGTCATGGCCCATTCCCAGCTTACCTCCACAGGTTCCATCGCCGACGTTCACCCCGGTGTCCATGCGGCGAGGAGGGAAATGCTTCGCATTGCTATTTTAACTGTGTTCTAACCTCCACTTATCACATGGGAAACCCCTCCCCTAGACCAGTAAACTGGCTATATAATATTTTAACCAGATCAAACCTAATAAATAAACTTAACAAAATATTCAAATTCTTTATGGAAATTGCTAATGCAACAGATTGAAATTAATAAGTTACTACCTACTGGTTCTGGCTGGACTTTAGGATCTCCTAAAAGTCTGTGTCCACAAGTGAGGTTCACTCCTAAATGTTCAAGTGTTTGCTTCTTCTAAGTTTTCAAGTGTGTATTTCACCTAAGTGCAATAAGAGTATCTGATCTTCGATACTTGTTGCCCCTTGTCTCCTGGAGCGCTGCCCGGCAACAGGTAATTGATCTTCAGCAGTCATCTTCTACAGTTTTTCAAAGCCTTCCATATGAACTTTAAACGAACTCTATGGACCTTAATCAACCCAGATCAACCAATTCTTCAGTTACATTTCATGTTCAAACAACATAGTGTCCATTGTCGCGTGGGGAGAAATCCCGGCATATAATCTTATTTTAACCTCTTTCGCCCTTTGTCTGTCTTGGGCTACAAGCCTAGTGAAACTTTGTATTATTATTATTATTATTATTATTATTATTATTATTATTATTATTTCTTTTGGTTTCCAATAAGCATCGAAATAGTCCCCTTTGTCTCGACATTGAATCGCTCGACATCGCTCCAAGAGCGATGAGCGGGGGACGTACTTAATTATAAAATATGAAATGTAGGTAATTAACAATTTCTTGAATTGTGATTCTTTGTATTAAACATCACCATCTGAAGATTTTTCAACTAAATTTTTTAAATTAATCGAGGTATTTTATGTGATATATACAGTATTTAAAAGGGTTTTGATAAAAATACAAAATTTTAGGGGACATAATCCTCTAATGACTGTCCAAATAAATGACGATATTGTTAAATTTTACAATTTATCGATAAAATCGGAATAAAAATTTTACTCAAACTTAGTTAATCATAACACTAACAAATACGATAATGCGAGCGATATGATATCGATATCTTTCTACGAAAGGTGGAAAACAGGAAAGAATGAATTATTATTTTAAAAATGGGGAAAGAAAATCACTTCCAAATAACCAAAGAAACAAAAAAGTACCTTTTGATTTACTCTTTTCTGTCCCTCTTCTCAAAAGTTTCGAACCCTGCCCTGTCGATTTCGTCGAAATCCCTTTTATTATAGGTCTCGAATCCGGCCCTGTCGATCTCATCAAAGTTCTTCTTGGCCAATGCTAGTTGTCTATATCGTGCAGGATATCTTTTTGCAAAGCCGGTGAATCCGACATTGTCGATTTCGTCGAAGTTCCGCTTGCTCTCTCCGAATGTCCATCCGCTGACACTATCCAGCATGCGCTTGGGGTATTTGGTGTGATTCTTCCTGAGGGCATTTAGAACGGCCATCCTCTCAGTCGAATCCAGAGAGGACAGGAGGTCATTAGCAGATATGGAATCCAACAACCTCATGACATCACCCTGCAAATAAAATTTGAAATTTGAGTTTTTTACAGGTTGGCTCAGGATTTACTGACTTACTTTTAATACGTACTCAGAATCAATTGTACACAGTCCTAAATTAATCGTGCTTAACTTAAAAGAAAATACAGAACAGCATAAGAATTAATTATTTATTAAATTACACATTGCCTATTTTAATTAATAATGCATTTCTAGAGTGGGTCCAAACCCACGTCACGCTCGTTGGCTTAGGTGATTGGAATTTTTTTTTATAGATTTCTCCCAATCTTGCGTGAATACGATCTAGAATAGTTTGCAAAGATAACCACGCAAAGCCCGCCTGGTCTTGCGAGTAGATAATTTGCGTAACTTATAAATGTGCACCTTCTTTTCTAGTCGTTATATGACTTCTTGGTTTAAAGTAGATAATTATATTTTATATTTTAGTTTATGACGATATGTAGTTTCACAGGCGTCCAAGAAGGTAATGTAGTGTAACAACATTAAATAAAAAAAAATTCTTTAATAGTTTCATAGGTGTCCAAAGAAACCATGCGGTGTATACATAATAGATTTCTTTAAAAAATAATATTATATGTGTTAAAATATAAGCAATGGGTACTATATTTGAGTTATTAAACAGCTACATTAAATAAACACAGGAAAACTCTACAAAAATAGAATGCCATAGAAAGTCAAAAGGAATCATCAAACAGACAGCCGTTTCGGTAGCATTGAGCGTCCTCATCAGTACATAAAATAACGAATTTCTGTCATTTTATGTACTGATTGCAGTACCATAGCCTCCTTAACTAGATGCCTGTCGCGTAGCTCGGAAACTAGGCAACAGTTGAAGCGGTAGACAGCGCCACCTAGTATAGATTATGGGACTTTTTTACTCAACTCTCACCAATAATTTAAAGAAGTGATACATGATATATATAATCGACGTTTCTTCGATTCTATTCGCCTTTTATGTATATCACATCCCACTTTTAAAAATTTTTGGTGACTGTTGAATAAAAAAGTCGCGCAATCTGTACCAGGTGGCGCTGTCTACCCCTTCAACTGTTGCCTAGTTTCCGAGCTACGCGACAGGCATCTAGTTAAGGAGGCTATGGCAGTACGCTTAATGCTACCGAAGCAGTTGCCTGCAGCTTGATTATTCCTTTTGGCGTTCAATATGGTGAAGACTTTTCCTGTTTAACTTTACTTATCTAGCGCCATGTCTCCTTTTGACATAACTATTATTTATGTATAATTTTGGAAATTAAAGATAAATTCTAACCTGATCTGCAGTTTCTATCCAGTGGCTAAGGTCGAGCGAGCGTAACATTTGTCCTCCTCCAAGACCGTCGAGTGCATGTGAAGATCTCTGGGTGGATTTGTCTTCACGGGCTAACCGCATCATATTCTGTCGACCCTGAAAATAAAATAGACGTTTAAAATGAATGTCATGCATTAGGCATTGTATTGCTTCAATTTCAGAAGCAATCCAAAAGTCGATCCACTTAATACAACTATAAAGTTGCTGTTGCTACACAAAATACGCTTTTTAAAATATGGGCGATGGTCGAGAAGTTCTACTCTCAAAACTGCGGTACACGAGATGTACTGAATTTCAACACATATCACACTCATAGGCCCAGCCATTTGGTATTTACTTATCTAGTTTTTTTTTTTTTTTCAAAACTCGCATTAATACGGGCGAATAAAATAATCCGTTAGAAGAGCCAACAGCAGAGGACATACATCCAAGTCTGGGTCCTTACTGCACGCTATTGGCCTCCTTTCATGAACCACTACTAGAAATGTGGGCATTTTTATAAATATTTTTACATTGGTAACAAAGTAGCAATATGCTAAAGGCATAGTTCATTTCTGTAACGTTGTCTAAAGATGGAAGTCCTCAGGTTCGGTAATTTTTAATTATGTACAAATTTTTACCCGTATATTTTAATTGAGTGGAATCTTCTAAATTGAAATATTATGGCTGCATCTATGTACACAGTGCAACGAACTAAAACAATCACTTTTTGTTTTTTTTGTTTTTTTTAATAAATCTGTCATCTTTTTAAATAAATAAATAATTAAATAAGGGAAATAAACCGCTTCATAGCATATATTAATTTAGAATTACTGATTTTTTTATTTTATTTTTATTTTTATTTTTTTATTTGACAATAAAATAGTCCCGTTTCATTAAAATATCTCATAAGAGCCTCATTAATGTCAAAGCACACACCACCGGAACGATGTTTTAACAATTATATTTTGATTTATAACTGACAGAAATTCCTCATTAAAATTAAAAAATAGATAAATAAATAAATAGTTTTGTCTCTTTGGCTGTTTAAATAAGATTCTTAAACAACACTGTTTTCTAATAATAATCATTTCTTAATTAAAGTACAGAATTTCAGTCTTAAAAAAGCCAACAAATTATATTAAAAATAGTGATGGTTACGTGTTCCGGGCTTAATAAGGTTCCGTATCCAATCAAAAGTATCTGTATTGTTTACTTTGATTGTTTACACGATTTTCATGAAGTGAATTTCATGGCCTGTAAATTTCTGTTAATACTTCAAGGGTCTACAATATTGAGGGAGCTGCCACGTAGAAAAGGATCGATAGTACCTGTTGATGAATGTTTCAGCTTCTCATGGCGAATTAAAAACTGATATTCTGATAGATATCAAACTAGAAAAAGAGGCTTTCCTTTTTTTTTCTTTTACATCTTTTAGATGAAGCCTGGAATAGATGTTAAGTACATGATTTTATTTAAACAGAGTAAAAAATTGCTAAGTTCTATAAAAATAGCCCATTATCAGTTTTCCATACATTGTGTACGTGATTTTTTAGAAGTGGTTCCGATGACCTGAAAAAAATCTGTTTCTGTGACGGGGCCTTGCAGTTCTCACCTTCAAAGGGATCGAGAGTGCCGGACAATGAAGATTTTCTACTTATCTTCACGAACTTATAAAACAAAATTCTGATGGCTGTTAACCGAAAAAAAAAAAAAAAAAAATTAACTTGAGAATATATTTAATGATTGTCTGGAGAACATATTAGTTTAGAATTTCTTAATTATCTTATTATATAGTTTACTTGTCCATATCTCCGTTATATTTCATTAAAATAGCCCATCACCAATATCTGTGTTACATACTTTGATTGTTTACCTGATTTTTAGAAAATGGATTCAATGATCTGAAAAATTCTGCTTCTACATCGGGATCTACAATTTTGACAAGGTTACCACCTCCAAGGGGATCGAGAGTGCCGGACGATGAAGGTTTCTGCTTATCTTCACGAGCTAATGAAACTAAATTCTGATGGCTATTAAACTGGAAAAAAAAAATTATAGTCTTGTAGAATATATTTGATAATTGTTTAGACAATATTAGCTTAGAATTTTTTAATTGTCTAATTATATGATTTACTTCATCATATCTCTGATATATTTCATTAAAATATCCCATCACCAATATCCATGCTATATGCTTTGATAGTTTACCTGAATTTTTGGAAACGAATTCAATGATCTGAAAAATTCTGTTTCTACATCGGGGTCTGCAACTTTGACAAGGTTGCCACCTCCAAGAGGATCGAGAGTGCCTGATGATGAAGGTTTCTGCTTATCTTCACGAGCTAATGAAACTAAATTCTGATGACTATTAAACTGGGGGAAAAATTGAAATCTTGTAGAATATATTTCATAATTGTTTGAAGCACATATTAGTTTAGAATTTCTTAATTATCCAATTATTATATTTATTTCACCATATCTATGTTATATTTCATTAAAATATCCCATCACCAATAACCATGCCATATGCTTTGATTGTTTACCTGATTTTTTGGAAACGAATTCAATGATCTGAAAAATTCTGTTTCTACATCGGAGTCTGCAACTTTGACAAGGTTGCCACCTCCAAGAGGATCGAGAGTGCCTGATGATGAAGGTTTCTGCTTATCTTCACGAGCTAATGAAACTAAATTCTGATGACTATTAAACTGGGGGAAAAATTGAAATCTTGTAGAATATATTTCATAATTGTTTGAAGCACATATTAGTTTAGAATTTCTTAATTATCCAATTATTATATTTATTCCACCATATCTATGTTATATTTCATTAAAATATCCCATCACCAATAACCATGCCATATGCTTTGATTGTTTACCTGATTTTTTGGAAACGAATTCAATGATCTGAAAAATTCTGTTTCTACATCGGGGTCTACAACTTTGACAAGATTGCCACCTCCAAGTGGATCGAGAGTGCCTGATGATGAAGGTTTCTGCTTATCTTCACGAGCTAATGAAACTAAATTCTGATGACCATTAAACTGGGGAAAAAAATTGAAATCTTGTAGAATATCTTTCATAATTGTTTGAAGCACATATTAGTTTAGAATTTCTTAATTATCCAATTATTATATTTATTTCCCCATATCTATGTTATATTTCATTAAAATATCCCATCACCAATAACCATGCCATATGCTTTGATTGTTTACCTGATTTTTTGGAAAAGAATTCAATGATCTGAAAAATTCTGCTTCTACATCGGGGTCTACAACTTTCACAAGGTTGCCACCACCAATGGGATCGAGAGTACCTGACGATGAAGTTTTCTGCTTATCTTCACGAGCTAATGAAACTAAATTCTGATGGCTATTAAACTGGAAAATAAATAACAATGTTGCAGAATTCATTTCATAATTTTTTGAAGCACACATTAGTTTAGAATATCTTAATTATCTTATTATATTATTTCCTTCACCATATCTCTGTTATATTTCATTAAAATATCCCATCCTCAATATCCATGCTACATAATTTGATTGTTTACTTGATTTTTAAGAAATGAATTCAGTAATCTACAAATTTCTGTTTCTACATCGTCGTCTACAATTTTGACAAGGTTACCACCTCCAAGGGGATCGAGAATGATTGACGATGAAGTTTTTTGCTTATCTGAACGAGCAAAACACCATATTCTGTAGATTATCATCCTCGAAAAAAAAGTTTACTCTTTTTTTTTTTTTTTTTTTTTTTAATGTTAAGATAAATTTCAATACCTTAGATATAAAAATTCCATCACTAGTAGACAAATTCTTTTCGTGTGAACTTTTACCTTATAATTTAGCAATTCTAAAAACCTAAAACTGTTCTGCACCGTGTCAGATCTTTCTGCCTTAACGGTCCTTCCAAGATGTCCACCCCCAAGGTGATCAAGTGTGTATAAATATTTAAACCTTTGCTTCCGAACTTGTGGCTCATTTTTTACTATATCAATCCTGAAAGAGGAAATTATCATGAAAAAGACGTGGGGAAGTATTTAAATAAATGCCTATTTTACTAAAAATCAAAACAGAACCACTTAAAGAAATTAATTTTATATCTGCTTTTTCGAATTTTTTTGGTTGACGTATGTAGGTAAAGCCATCTGACCGTGCGCCACTGACGAATATATTCGGTCACTTAGCAGTATTTTTTTTTTTTTTTTTTTTTTTTCCACAATACACTTATGATTTAAAATTATATAATTATAAATATTTAGCTTGTTTATTAAGTTTGGAGGTCTTTCATAATACCCATGTAGATTATAATCCTGAGTATATTTACATTTTTAAACTCAAGTCAAAATAAGCATTATATTAGTATATTGAAATACTATGTGCAATGAAAATAACATTACAATTTTGCCCTTTCTCAAAGTCAGTCAGAGGATTATAAAACGTATTGTAACAAATGTACAGATTTTTATAACGGCCACTATTATGAAGCTTAAATAAAGATGAAATTTTCAGTAATGTTAGTAAGTATAATGAGAATATATGAATAACGAGGTTTTCGGGACAAAAATATCAGAGAAAGAAAAACTAACGACGACATGTTTTTTCTGCGTTTAAAACCGTTGATCAAAACATGATTGTCTCCGTTTACGTCAATAGATTTTTAGACAGAATTACTGTTGTACAAGCTGTTAGGGGAAGTACAGTCGGCTGCAAAATTATTCGAGCACTAGCAATAATCCTTGCCAAAAAAAAGTACACTTAATACAGTTTTGTTAAATAAATCCTTGTCGAGTCATGTTCTTAATCAGTCTAAGAACATGATTCGACAAGGATTTACTTAGCAAAACAGTCTTAAGTGTACTTTTTAAATATAGGAATTATTGGCTAGTTGCTCGAATAATTTTGCAGTCGACTGTAAGTAAAATATACAAATTAAACCTTCATGTTAAGTAATATTTCTTCTTGCTAATCCAGTTAACACATCAATATATATTGTTACAATTAATATTATCTCTATTAAAAGTTTCAATTAAAAAAAAAAAAAAAAAAAAAAAAAAAGATGATTTTTTCAATTGATTAAGGAGAAATAGCCGAGAATTCATTTTTCAGTATACTGAATAATGTCGCTCGTGGTTGACGAAATAGATTATGAAAGAATATCCGATATTTGTGAACATTTTCTGTGAATTGTTTACTTAAGTTCTAAGAATGTTCCTACACCATGTGTAGGGAAGTGCACCGCTTTTGTTTAGGCCAGAGTTTACTCTAGGAAAAATATTGAGGGATTTTCTCACTCATGCAAAAAATTTAAATGGGATTTTTCAAATTTATGTAAGAAATTACATAATTATAATTTTGCTTTATTTATTTATTTATTTTATTTATTTTTTTTTTCAAGTATTTCAAATATACAAAATCAAACTATTGTAAAAATCGAATAAATGATAAAAACGAATATTATATATATATATTTCCCCTTTTGACTTCATTTTTCAGAATTTCATATTCTAAATTTTTAATAGAAATGCAGAAAGAATTGCTTAAGTTTTTATCATTTAATTTGTATCAAAATTAATTTTTAATTTTATTTTGAGTATTCAAAAAGCGCTCAATAGAAGTGAAGTAGCTGCAAAGACAAAAATTATCTTATATATAATTGGAAACTTTAGCTTCTACACTTTGCCGGACATTTAGTGTGGTCCCTACACGTCCCTAAACTCATTTTAAGTCCCTAAAATTCCCTTATTTTGGCAAAATGCACCCTATGGCAAAATGCTGCCTATGTAAGATTTTTAGATATGTTGAGATGTTAGGTATATATGAATACTTCTGACACTAACAGTATATATTTTTAAATTATTTGATTTCGAGTATTGCGCTCGACTTACGCATAGCAGGGGATCATTAATACACACACACACACACACACACACATATATATATAAATTTATTTTTATGTGTGCATGTGCGTGTATATATATATACTATATATACAGGGCTGTTATAACATAACAGCTATTAAACTGGGAAAAAAAAATTTAAAATCTTGTAGAGTATATTTGATGATTGTTTGAAGCACATATTAGTTTAGACTTTCTTAATTATCTAATTTTTATATTCATTTCACCGTATCTCTGTTATATTTCATAAAAATATCCCATCACCAATATCCATGCTACATGCTTTTATTGTTTACCTCATTTTTTGGAAATGTATTCAATGATCTGAAAAATTCTGTTTCTACATCGGGGTCTACAATTTTTACAAGGTTACCACCTCCAAGGGGATCGAGAGTGATTGAGGATGAATGTTTTCGCTTATCTGAACGAGCAACTAACACCACATTTTGTGGATTATCATCCTAGAAAAAAAGGTTTAAAAATTTTTTTCATGTTAAAATAAATTTCAATACTTTATATATAAGAATTCCATCACCAGTAAATAAATTATTTTCATGTGAACTTTTACCTTATAATTTAGCAATTCTAAAAACCTAAAACTGTTCTGCGCAGAGTTAGGTCTTTCTGCCTTAACGGCCCTTCCAAAAGATAAACCACTAAGGGAATCAAGCGTGTAAGATTTAAACTTTTTCTTATCTTTCCGAGCTTGTGGCATATTTTTCGCTATATCCATCCAGAAAGAGCAAATTATCATCAAAAAGATGTGGGGAAATATTTACATAAATGTCTGTTTTTACTAAAAATCAAAACAGAACCCCTAAAATAAATTATTTTTATATCTGTTTTTGTGAATTTTTATTGCTTGACTTAGGTAGATCAAACCAACTGACCGTGCGCCAATGACGAATTTATTCGGTCACTTAGCTGTTTTTTTTTTTTTTTTTTTTTTGTTTTTGTTTCCCCACAACGCACTTATAATTTAAAATTACATAATTATAAATATTTAGCTTGTTTATCAAGTTTGAAGGTCTTAAATAATACACATGAGGGTTATAATCCTGAGAATATTTACATTTCTAATCTCAAGTTAAAATAAGCATTAATTTAGTATATTGAAGTACTATGTGTAGTGGAAACAATATTACTATTTTGCCCTTTCCCAAAGTCAGAGGATTATAAAACGTATTGTAACAAATGGTCAGATTTTTAAAACGGCAGCTATTCTGAAGTTTAATTAAAGAAGAAATGTTCAATAATGTCATTAAGTAAAATAAGAATATACGAATGACGCGGTTTTCAGAGCAAAAATATCAGAGAAAGAAAAACTAATGTCGGCATGATTTTACTTCGTTTAAAACCATTGATCCAAACATGATTCTCTCAATTTATGTCAACATATTTTTAGACAGAATTACTGTTGTACAAGCTGTTATGGGAAGTAAGTAAAAGATACAAATTGAACCTTTACGTTAAGTAAAATTTCTTCTTGCTAATCCAGTTAACTCATCAATATATATTGTTACAATTAATACACTGGTGTTCAGAATTAAAGGTACAACCTGTTTTCTCATTTTCTTCTTTTGTACATAACTTTTAAACAAATAAACATATGAACATAAAATTTAGATAGCATGTTCGTTATCATATCATTAACTGAATTTTATATAACTTTAGCATATGTAATAATTTGTAAGCTAAAAAAAAATTCATTTTTTCTCAAAATTAAGCTTTGGAAGAAATGAATAATTTCAAAAAATAAAACTTAATGAAGCATCCATGTGTTAGATTAAAACCATATCTTTTTACCTGTATTCACTTTTCAGTTTCGTCTTATTTCTTCTTTTTTTTCTCGCATGTGAATAACTTTTTAAGAAATATACATACAAACATGAAAATTGGATAAGATGTTCATTTTAAAACTATTTATCGACATTTTTATCTGGAGATGCTCATAGTTTACAAATTACTAACTATTATTATTGTTATTATTATTAAGTCTATTATAAAAGTAAACGAAAAGTTAATACAGAAAGAAAAATCGAGATTTAGATGAACATTTCAAGGCATGTGCGTCTTTATTTATCTGTAATGCATCCTTAACACCACTTTTCATAAAGTTTTCTTTCCTAAAATTATTGAAAATTTTCATTTTTTTTAAAAACAACACTTTTGAAAGCAAAAGGAATAATTATTAGCTTAAAAATTATTACTCATGATGAAAATATATAAAATTCTATTAACTGTATGATAACGAACATGCCATCTAAATTTTATGTTCATATGTTTATGCGAAAAAGAAGAAATCGAGAACAGGTTGTTGCTTTAATTTTGAACACCATATTATCTCTAATAAGGGTTTCAAGTTGACCAAAAAAAAAAAAAATAATAATAATTTTTTAAATTGATTAAGGAGATTTAGCCGAGAATTCCTCTTCTAGTACTGTATAATGTCGCCTGTGGATGAAGAAATAGATTATGAAAGTATATCCGATATTTGTGAAGATTTTCAGTGAATTATTTTCTAAAGTATAGAGAGTGTATAAAGTATCAGAGTGTACTCTAGAAAAAAATATTGAGGGATTTTCCCACACTAGCAAAAAATTTAAATGGGGTTTTTCAAATTTAAGTGAGAAATTAAATAATTATAATTTTGCTTTACTTTATTTTTTTCAAGTATTTCAAATATTCAAAATCAAAAAAATGTAAAAAACGAATAAGTGATAAAAATGGATATTATATAGTGTATATACAGGGTCATCAGTTTAAAAGAGTACCCGTTGGTTTTTCATATTACCTTTAAATATGACGGATGTAGCAACTATTCTAACTATAATTTTTTGAAACTTATTTAAGTGTGGGAGACAATTTCCAACACTGTTGGACTGTTACAACTTTATTTGTGAGATAAAACAGAAATGAAGATACATAATTTTTTTTAATCTACATTAATAAAATCAGACTTTTGTCTGTAAATTTCTCGGAATAAAAAAATTTTGCGATATCTTCACGTTTCACACCCCATGAAAGCCGAAAATGACTTCAGAAAATTTTGCCTGTGTGTGTGTGTCATCGTGTCCGTATGTCGCTTATTTTGTCCGGGCATCACTCGAGAACAACTGGACGGAATTCAACGGCGGTTTATCAGTAACTTAGGTCTTCATCCAACTTAAAATTATATCTATAGAAATTTTCAAAATTTTGATTAGTTTTTGAATTGTGGGTAAAAAACACCTGCCCATGCGATATAAATATTTTTTCACTAAAACGCTTTGAATGTAAAAATAAAATATAAAAATAAATTTTTAAGTTAAATACTTTTTTATTCACGTGATTTGAACAAATTATGAAAAGATTGAAATGAAGTGTTGCCATCTAAGTTTCATAATTTAGTTGATTTTAAAAAATGTAATTGTCGTATCGAAAAACTGTTTGCACCCCAGGATTCAGAAAAATCACCCCTTTCATTTGGTACTAAATTTGTAACGATAGGTCTGATATTTCTAATTTATTTTTCCCTTTTTCCGTTACGACTTAAATTTCATACTTCATTTATTTTTTAAAAATCTAATTGTCGCATCAAAAAACTGTTTTCACCCCTGGATTCAGAAAAATTGCCCCTTTCATTGAGTATCAAATTTATAAATATATGTCTGATATTTCTAATTTATTTTACCCTTTTTCCGTTTTCAACCCAGATTCGGTAGAAGGTTTTATATTTATATATTTTTTTATTTTCCAGAAATAAAATATTTTTAATTTCACGTGAATACTAATAAAAATTAGAGAGAAAAAAAATAGTTGACTTACAAAGGTTGGTAATTTTTTTTTTTTTTTTTTTTTTTTTAATCAGGAATTTGTATGTGGATAAATATTTTCGTAGAGATATTTGGCATTAGTTTAATATTTTTATTTAATTAAGCAGCACTTTTCTTTCCTGCAGTAAAACAAAAAATTTTGTTGTTATTATCTACCTTATGAGGTTCATTTGTGTTCTCCCCTTAATTGTAAATGATTATAATTTGGATTTTATTAAGATTTTTTATTTTTATTTTGTAAATATCAGAAAAGAGTTTTTATTTTATTTTATTTTACTTTATTTTATTTTATTTATTTATTTATTTTGTGTACGGAACAGCTTTAATATCGGATCCCTTTGGCAAAATTTGAAATTTGGCACCGAAGAAACTCGGACGTTTCTCGCCAAGATAATTAATTGCACAATTGAGATAGCCAATTCAAAATATTTAAAGTCACCAAAGGGGTCCCATACTAAAGCTGTGATTTTTGTATTTGTCTATTTATAATATTTTCTATTAAAGACTTCTGTGGTCAGGAAATTTGGTGCGTAAATTGTTTGTATGCATGCGGCACTTACTGTAACTGGATTTCACGAAATTCGAAATCCCCCCCTTCCCCCTTCTCGGAGTCGGAGGGCAATAAACATGTGTAAAAACATGTTTTTCCGTTTGAATTCGCTTTGAATTATCTTAGAAAGACGAATTTTGGTGTGTGGATATTGATTAAGTGTACGCATTATGTACATTAGTGGGATTTTGCAAAACTTCGAATTCACCCGCTGAGGAAGAGGAAGTAAGAAGTGGGTAAGTTGCTGCCGAAGGCAGTGGGGACCCATGTTCCTCACGTTGCGAGCGAGAAAAACCTCTACTAATCACAGCGAGAACTTAGGTTATTAATAAAGATATGGAATTTAGACAACTCATTTAAGTTTAATGTCCAGCGAAGCGGGCAAAGCCTACTAGTCCTGTAATAATTTTATTTATGAAAAACAAAATTTCATTAAAATTTTTTACGTTATCATTTCGTAAGCTTTTCTAGAGAAGTCCTGCAAACATCGATGAATTAAGACAGATCGTAACTGAAGAAATCTCGTCAGTAACACCAACAATGCTGCGAAGTGTGTCAAAAACCTGGTTAGACAGACGTGTTCATGTTTGCATTCAAAATGTTAGAGAACATTTTTAACATTTTCTGTGAGGAATGATAATGTAAAAAAATTGAATTAAATTGTGTTTTTCAAAAATAAAATAATTAGAGGATTAAAAAAATTGTGTGTCTCCATTTCTGTTTTACCTCACAAATGAAGTTGTAACAGTAGAACAGTGTTAGAAATTCTGTCACAAACTTAAACAAGTCTCAAACAATCACACTTCAATGTTAAAATAGTAGCCACATCCGTCAGATTTAAGGGTTATAAATAAGAAAAACCCACGGGTATTCTTTTAAACTGATCACCCTGTGTATATATACATACATATATATATATATTTCCCTTTTGCATTCATTATTCAGAATTTCAGATTTTAAATTTTTAATAGAAATGCAGAAGGAATTGCGCATTTAACACTTTATCAAAATTAATTTTTAATTTGATTTTGAGTATTCAAAGAGCGCTCAACAGAAGTGCAGTAGCTGCAAAAACAAAAATTATTTTAAATATAATTACAAACTTTAGCTTCTACACTTTGAAGGGCATTTAGTGTGGTCCGTACACGTCCGTTAACGCATTTTAAGTCCTTTAAACACCCTTATTTTGGCAAAATTCTCCCTATGGCAAAATGCTGCCTGTGTAAGATTTTTAGATATGCTGAAATGTTAGGTATGTATGAATACTTCTGACACTAACTGCATATATTTTTAAATAATTTGATTTCAAGTATTACACCTGGCTTACACATAGCAGGAGACCGTTAATATATATATATATATATATATATATATATATATATATATATATATATATATATATATATATATATATATATATATGTATGTATGTGCGCGTGAATATATACAGGGATGTTATAACGTAAATTAAAATGAGGGGAAAAAAATCTTGTAGAATATACTTGTTTAAAGCACATATTAGTTTAAAAATTTCTTAATTATCTAATTATATTATTTATTTCACCATATCTCTGTTATATTTAATTAAAATAACTACATCACCAGTATCCATGCTACATGATTTTATTGTTTACCTGATTCTTTGAAAATGAATTCAATGATCTGAAAAATTCTGTTTCTACATCGGGGTCTACAATTTTGAGAAGGTGATCACCTCCAAGGGGATCGAGAGTGCCTGACGATGAATGTTTTTGCTTATCTGAACGAGCAATTAACATCATATTCTGTGGATTATCATCCTAGGAAAAAAGTTTACAAATTTTTTTAATGTTAAAACAGATTACAGTATTTTATAAATAAAAATCCCACCACCAGTAAACAAATTCTTTTCATGTGAACTTTTACCTTATGACTTAGCAATTCTAAAGACCTGAATCTATTCTGTGCCATGTCCGGACTTTCTGCCTTAAGAAGATGCCCACCCCCAAGGGGATCAAGCGTGTGGGAAGATTTAAACTTTTGATTATCTCTCCGAGCTTGTGGCACATTTTTCGCTACATCCATCTGGAAAGAGCAAATTATCATAAAAAGATGCGGAAAAGATTTACGTAAACACCTGTTTTGTTAAAAATCAAAGCAAAATCACTAAAAGAAATTCCTTTTATATCTGTTTTTGCGAGTTTTTACTGGTTGACGTAGGTACAGTCGGTAATAAAAGTCTCCGAACCCTAGCAAAAATTCCTATATAAAAAAGGTACACATGATACAGTTTTGTTAAATAAATCCTTCTCGAATCGTGTTCATAGACAGTCTAAAAACTGTATTCGACAAGGATTTATGTAACAAAACTGTATTAAGTGAATTTTTTTTATATAGGAAATTTTGCTAGTGTTCGGAGACTTTTGTTACCTACTGTAGATCAAACCATCTGGCCGTGCACTTTTGTTGAATATAAACGGTCACTTAGCTGTTTTGTTTTTACAATATGCTTATAATTTAAAATTGTATAATTATAAATATTTAGCTTGTTTATCAAGTCTGAAGGTGTTAAGTAATATCCATAAGGATTATAATCCTGAGTATATTTACATTTTTAATCTCAAGTTAAAATAAGCATTATTTTGGCATATTGAAATATTATGTGCAGTGAAAATAACATTACATTTTTGCTCTTTCTCAAGGTCAGAGTATTATAAAACGTATTGTAGAAAGTGTACAGATTTCTAAAATGGCCACTATTATGAAGCTTAATTAAAGATGAAATTTTCAATAATGTTGATAATCATAATGAGAATATATGATTGATGAGGTTTTCGGAGTAAAACTATCAGAGACAGAAAAACTAATGTCGGCATTATATTACTGCGTTTAAAGCCGTTGATCAAACATTATTGTCTCAATTTATGTCAACATATTTTTAGACGGAATTACTAATGTTTAAGCTGTTAGGGGAAGTAAGTAAAAGATACAAATTAAACCTTCGTGTTAAGTAATATTCCTTCTTGCTAATCCAGTGAACTCATCAATACATATTGTTACAATAAATACACTGGTGTTCAGAATTTAAGGAACAACCTGTTTTTTTTCGTTCTCTTCCTTTGCACATAAAAAAAAAAAAAAAAAAAAAAAAAAAAGTATGAACATAAAATTTGGATGGCATGTTCGATATCACCTCATTAACCGAATTTTATATGATTTTCTCTTGAGTAATAATTTTTAAGCTAATAAATATTCATTTTTTTTCTAAATATAAGCTTTGGAAAAAAGGAAAAATTTTAATAATTTCAGCAAACAAAACTTAATGAAAAATGGTCATAAGGATGCATTACAGATAGGTGAAGGCGCACATGCATCCATGTGTTAGATTAAAACCAGATCATTTTACCTGTATTCACTTTTCTGTTTCGTCTTTTTTTCATCATTTTTTCGCTTGTGAATAACTTTTTTAAAAATATACAGTCAAACATGAAAATTGAATAAGGTGTTCATTATAAAACTATTTATCGACATCATTATTATGCTGGTGATGGTCAAATTTACAAATCATTAATTACATATATATATATACATATATATAAAGTCTATTATAAAAGTAAAAGAAATGTTAATACAGAAAGATAAATGGAGATTTCAGGCAACATTTCAAAGCATGTGCATGTGCATCTTTATCTATCTGTAGTGCATTCTTAATACCACTTTCCATTAAGTTTCCTTTTCTAAAATTATTGAAATTTTTCATTTTTTCCAAGGCACACATTTGAAAAAAAAAAAATGAATAATTATTAGTTTAAAAATTATTACTCATGATAAAATCATATAAAATGCAACTAATGGTATGATAACGAACATGCCATCTAAATTTTATGTTCATATGTTTATGCGCAAAAGAAGAAGTCGAGAAAACAGGTTGTTGCTTTAATTTTGAACACCATATTATCTCTAATAAGAGTTTCAAGTTGACCAAAAAAAAAAAAAAAAACTAATTTTTTAAATTGATTAAGGAGATTTAGCCGAGAATTCCTCTTCTAGTACTGTATAATGTCGCCTGTGGATGAAGAAATAGATTATGAAAGTATATCCGATATTTGTGAAGATTTTCAGTCAATTATTTTCCAAAGTTCTAAGAATGATCCTACATCCTGGGCAGGGATGTGCACCGCTTTTGTTTAGGCCAGAGTTTACTCTAGAAAAAATATTGAGGAATTTTCCCACTCTAGCAAAAAATTTAAATGGGGTTTTTCAAATTTAAGTGAGAAATTAAATAATTATAATTTTGCTTTATTTTATTTTTTCCAAGTATTTCAAATATGCAAAATCAAACAATTGTAAAAATCGAATAAATGATAAAAATGGATATTATATAGTGTACATACAGGGTGATCAATTTAAAAGAGTTCCCGTTGATTTTTCTTATTACCCTTAAATATGACGGATGTAGCAACTATTCTAACACTGAACTATAATTTTTTGAAACTTGTGTGGGAGACAATTTCCAACGTTGTTTATGCTGTTACAACTTTATTTGTGAGGTAAAACAGAAATGCAGACGCACAATTTTTGTAATCATGTAATAATTTTATTTACGAAAAACAAAATTTAATTAATTTTTTTTACATTATCATTATTATACATACATTATCATTTCATAGGCTTTCCGAGAGAAGTCCTGCAAACATCGATGAATTAAAACAAATCATACTGTAGAAATGTCGTCAGTAACACCAACAATGCTGCGAAGTGTGTCAAAAAACATGGTTCGACGTGTTCCTGTTTGCATTCAAAATGGTGGCGAACATTCTGTGAGGAATGATAATGTAAAAAATTTGAATTAAATTATGTTTTTCAAAAATTAAATAATCACAGGATTAAGTAGCATTATGCGCATGTATTTTACCTCACAAATAAAGTTGTAACAGTCCAAGACTGTTGAAAATTGTCTCCCACATTTTAACAAGGTTCAAACAATTATATTTTAGTGTTAGAATAGTTGCTACATCCGTCAGATTTAAGGGTAATAAGAAAAACTGACGGGTGTTCTTTTAAACTGATCACCCTCTCTCTATATATATTTATATATAAATAGACAGACAGATAGATATAGATATGTATTTCCCCTTTTGACTTCATTTTTCAGAATTTCATATTCTTAATTTTTAATAGAAATTCACAAGGAATTGTGAAAGTTTTTATCATTTAATCTGTATCAAAATTAATTTTTAATTTGATTTTGAGTATTCAAAGAACACTCAACAGAAGTGCAGTAGCTGCAAAGACAAAAATTATCTTATATGTAATTGCAAACTTTAGCTTCTACACTTTGCAGGGCATTTAGTGTGGTCCCTGTACGTCCTTTAACTCATTTTAAGTTCCTAAAATTCCCTTATTTTGGCAAAATGCTATGTAAGGTATTTAGATATGTTGAAATGATAGGTATGTATGAATACTTCTGACACTAACTGTATATGTTTTTAAATTATTTGATTTCAAGTATTACACTCGGCTTACACATAGCAGGGGATCAGTAATATATATATATATCATTATCATGAAAAACGGCAGTTTTTCTAGTGACGCAAGCGCAAAAACAAACGAACGCCACGACACTCAGCGGAAACGGAAAAACGAACGAAAACTGCGACACTTATATATACAGGAATTTTAAGATCAAAGTAACCGCTGAAAGCCGACACTTAATATCTCAGGAAATATGGGAGGTTATGTTCTGATATTTTCAAAATAGACTTTCACCTTCTGTCTGATCCTACCCTGAAATCCCTACATTTCTGCGTGCAATATATTTCGAGATATGAATTGGCTCATTTAAGTTGTAAATGGACGGCGTATGTAAGGAACAAATTTTTCTCGAATATGGCTCGAGCGAATTTAGTTTAATTGATATATGATATTAATCGCTTTTATCTGATGTGCCTGACATCTCCCTTTTCCCTAGGAAAACTCTTGTTTTTTTTATAACTCAGTTTAAAAATCGAACTATTTTTTACTCCGAAAATACCGTGATGCGGCAGTTTCGCGGACGAATTTCTTCTCTTCCATCTGAAATACTGAATATCAAATAATCGTTTTGGCTCCATCTATCGGGGAGCGTCAAAAATAAACACAAAAAATAAAATGAAAAATATTTTTCTTTTTTTAATATATATATTAAATGAGTTATTTATTTAGGTACTTGTATTTTATATGACATTTATTTATCAAAAATATTCTTTGTATTTATATTGTTTTCATGCTGATACGTTGTTAACTTTCAAAATTGGTTCTATTTTAAAAGGTGATTGCAACAACAAAAAAGTTTTCCTTTATTTTCATAAAAATGACAAATAATATGATAATCATATGCAAATATTTGTAATTTTTTCAAAATTAGGTGATAAATCACTTAAACTACGGATTGAAAAAATTCTTAAAACAGAATTTGAAAATAATTAATTTGCTCATTAAGTTTCTAGTATATACATAATATATAAATTACAAAATGTTAAGCTATAATAAAATTTTGAATAGATTAAGATTTTTTTTTTTTAATTAAATTCATAACAAACTATACTACTTAAATATTTACCAGTATAAAATTTTCACTTTTTAAAGATTTTTCTATTATTATTTATTTTTCTCTTTTAAATCAAACCTATACCTAAAACATTATAATAAGAAATAAATATAAATAAGAAATTTTTGTCATTTTTAAAATGTACTATATTATGCCTTTGTAATGTTGCATGTGTCCATCTTTTTTATCACTTTTTATAAAATTTTGAAATTTTATTTAGTTTGTTATTTTGTTCGAGTGTGACCTATAAAACAACACTTTTAATACAGTGTTATTACCATGCTCCTTTAATTTTGCGTTTTGATCATTAACCCCTAAAAAGTAATGATATCAATACAAAAAACCCTTAACGGGTTAAAAGTTTGTGACGCAGCATTGTACTTTATGGCTATAAGAATTAGAAATACGGGTCTTAAAAATAATGATATCAAATTTTCAGTGACGCTTTGATATTAATTAAATTATACATAGAATTTCTTATTTGAATTTGCTTTTTCCTTTTATTTATATTTACAGTGTAAACGTTATTTTCAACATAAAATAATATATAGCATTTACTCATTGATACCTTTCCATTCACATCTCTTATACTATGAAAGCATGTGTTTTAAAAGAAATTATATGAAATTCCAGTAACGCAGTGGTGTTACATTAAGTGATTTGTTTTTAAATTTCTCTGCAATTATTTTGTTTTGCATATTAAAGTATATGTGCACATTGAAATATTGCTTTTAATTTTCAAATACGCTGTCAAATATATCACTTTCATTAAGCTTATATTATGTACTGAAATATATTTATTTCAATGAATTATTTTATCTTTTGCGTCACGCCATCCAAAACTGTAAGTAAAATATATGGAAATGTTTACTTTGTGTCATTTCATCCAAATAAATTGAAAATGCATGCAAATAGATATCGTGATGCAAAGAAAAAAACTGTGAAATTTTTTTCAGTTTTGGATGGCGTGACGCAAAAGATAGAATAATTCATTGAAATAAATATATTTCAGTACATAATATAAACTTAATGAAAGTGATATATTTGACAGCGTATTTGAAAATTAAAAGCAATATTTCAATGTGCACATATACTTTAATATGCAAAACAAAATAATTGCAGAGAAATTTAAAAACAAATCACTTAATGTAACACCACTGCGTTACTGGAATTTCATATAATTTCTTTTAAAACATATATTATTTTATGTTGAAAATAACGTTTACACTGTAAATATAAATAAAAGGAAAAAGCAAATTCAAATAAGAAAATCTATGTATAATTTAATTAATATCAAAGCGTCACTGAAAATTTGATATCATTATTTTTTAAGACCCGTATTTCTAATTCTTATAGCCATAAAGTACAATGCTGCGTCACAAACTTTTTACCCGTTAAGGGTTTTTTGTATTGATACAGATATACATATATATATATTTATATGTGTGTGCGTGTGTGTGTGTGTATATATATATATATATATATATATACTGTATATATAAGCTATTAAAATGGAAAAATAAAATAAAATTTTGTAGAATATATTTGATAATAGTTTGAATCACATATTAGTTTAGAATTTCTTAATTATATAATTATGTTATTTATTTCATTATATCTCTGTTATATTTCATTAAAATATCCCATCACCAATATCCAAGCTACATGCTTTTATTGTTTACCTGATTCTTTGGAAATGAATTCAATGATCTGAAAACTTCTGTTTCTACATCGGGGTCTACAATTTTGAGAATGTGACCACCTCCAAGGGAATCAAGAGTTCCTGACGAATAATGTTTTTGCTTACCTGATCGAGCAACTAACACTATATTCTGTGGATTATCATCCTAGGAAAAAAGTTTACAATTTTTTTTAGTGTTAAGACAGATTACAGTATTTTATAAATAAAAATCCCACCACCGCTAAACAAGTTCTTTTTGTGTGAACTTTTACCTTATGACTTAGCAATTCTAAAGACCTGAATCTATTCTGTGCCATGTCAGGACATTCTGCCTTAAGAAGATGCCCACCCCCAAGGGGATCAAGCGTGTATGAAGATTTAAACCTTTGCTTATTTCTCCGAGCTTGTGGCACATTATCCATCTGGAAAGAGCAAATCATCATAAAAAAGATGTGGTAAACATTTACGTAAACACCTGTTTTGGTAAAAATCAAAGCAAAATCACTAAAAGAAATTACATTTATATCTGTTTTTGCGAATTTTTATTGGTTGACGTAGGTACACTTGGTAACAAAAGTATCCGAACACTAGCAAGAATTCCTATATAAAAACAGTACACATAATACAGTTTTGTTAAATAAATCCTTGTCGAATCTTGTTCTTAGGCAGTCTAAAAACAGTATTCGACAAGGATTTATGTAACAAAACTGTATTAAGTGTAGTTTTTTTATATAGGAATTTTGCTAGTGTTCAGAGACTTTTGTCATCGACTGTAGATCAAACCATCTGGCCGTGCATCGCTGTGCAATACAACCGGTGACTCAGATTTTTTTTTTTTTTACAATATGCTTATAATTTAAAATTGTATAATTATAAATATTTAGCTTGTTTATCAAGTCTGAAGGTGTTAAGTAATATCCATAAGGATTATAATCCTGAGTATATTTACATTTTTAATCTCAAGTTAAAATAAGCATTATTTTGGCATATTGAAATATTATGTGCAGTGAAAATAACATTACATTTTTGCTCTTTCTCAAGGTCAGAGTATTATAAAACGTACTGTAGAAAGTGTACAGATTTCTAAAACGGCCACTATTATGAAGCTTAATTAAAGATGAAATTTTCAATAATGTTGATAATCATAATGAGAATATATGATTGATGAGGTTTTCGGAGTAAAACTATCAGAGACAGAAAAACTAATGTCGGCATTATATTACTGCGTTTAAAGCCGTTGATCAAACATTATTGTCTCAATTTATGTCAACATATTTTTAGACGGAATTACTAATGTTTAAGCTGTTAGGGGAAGTAAGTAAAAGATACAAATTAAACCTTCGTGTTAAGTAATATTCCTTCTTGCTAATCCAGTGAACTCATCAATACATATTGTTACAATAAATACACTGGTGTTCAGAATTTAAGGAACAACCTGTTTTTTTCGTTCTCTTCCTTTGCACATAAAAAAAAAAAAAAAAAAAAAAAAAAAAGTATGAACATAAAATTTGGATGGCATGTTCGATATCACCTCATTAACCGAATTTTATATGATTTTCTCTTGAGTAATAATTTTTAAGCTAATAAATATTCATTTTTTTTCTAAATATAAGCTTTGGAAAAAAGGAAAAATTTTAATAATTTCAGCAAACAAAACTTAATGAAAAATGGTCATAAGGATGCATTACAGATAGGTGAAGGCGCACATGCATCCATGTGTTAGATTAAAACCAGATCATTTTACCTGTATTCACTTTTCTGTTTCGTCTTTTTTTCATCATTTTTTCGCTTGTGAATAACTTTTTTAAAAATATACAGTCAAACATGAAAATTGAATAAGGTGTTCATTATAAAACTATTTATCGACATCATTATTATGCTGGTGATGGTCAAATTTACAAATCATTAATTACATATATATATATACATATATATAAAGTCTATTATAAAAGTAAAAGAAATGTTAATACAGAAAGATAAATGGAGATTTCAGGCAACATTTCAAAGCATGTGCATGTGCATCTTTATCTATCTGTAGTGCATTCTTAATACCACTTTCCATTAAGTTTTCTTTTCTAAAATTATTGAAATTTTTCATTTTTTCCAAGGCACACATTTGAAAAAAAAAAATGAATAATTATTAGTTTAAAAATTATTACTCATGATAAAATCATATAAAATGCAACTAATGGTATGATAACGAACATGCCATCTAAATTTTATGTTCATATGTTTATGCGCAAAAGAAGAAGTCGAGAAAACAGGTTGTTGCTTTAATTTTGAACACCATATTATCTCTAATAAGAGTTTCAAGTTGACCAAAAAAAAAAAAAAAACTAATTTTTTAAATTGATTAAGGAGATTTAGCCGAGAATTCCTCTTCTAGTACTGTATAATGTCGCCTGTGGATGAAGAAATAGATTATGAAAGTATATCCGATATTTGTGAAGATTTTCAGTCAATTATTTTCCAAAGTTCTAAGAATGATCCTACATCCTGGGCAGGGATGTGCACCGCTTTTGTTTAGGCCAGAGTTTACTCTAGAAAAAATATTGAGGAATTTTCCCACTCTAGCAAAAAATTTAAATGGGGTTTTTCAAATTTAAGTGAGAAATTAAATAATTATAATTTTGCTTTATTTTATTTTTTCCAAGTATTTCAAATATGCAAAATCAAACAATTGTAAAAATCGAATAAATGATAAAAATGGATATTATATAGTGTACATACAGGGTGATCAATTTAAAAGAGTTCCCGTTGATTTTTCTTATTACCCTTAAATATGACGGATGTAGCAACTATTCTAACACTGAACTATAATTTTTTGAAACTTGTGTGGGAGACAATTTCCAACGTTGTTTATGCTGTTACAACTTTATTTGTGAGGTAAAACAGAAATGCAGACGCACAATTTTTGTAATCATGTAATAATTTTATTTACGAAAAACAAAATTTAATTAATTTTTTTTACATTATCATTATTATACATACATTATCATTTCATAGGCTTTTCGAGAGAAGTCCTGCAAACATCGATGAATTAAAACAAATCATACTGTAGAAATGTCGTCAGTAACACCAACAATGCTGCGAAGTGTGTCAAAAAACATGGTTCGACGTGTTCCTGTTTGCATTCAAAATGGTGGCGAACATTCTGTGAGGAATGATAATGTAAAAAATTTGAATTAAATTATGTTTTTCAAAAATTAAATAATCACAGGATTAAGTAGCATTATGCGCATGTATTTTACCTCACAAATAAAGTTGTAACAGTCCAAGACTGTTGAAAATTGTCTCCCACATTTTAACAAGGTTCAAACAATTATATTTTAGTGTTAGAATAGTTGCTACATCCGTCAGATTTAAGGGTAATAAGAAAAACTGACGGGTGTTCTTTTAAACTGATCACCCTCTCTCTATATATATTTATATATAAATAGACAGACAGATAGATATAGATATGTATTTCCCCTTTTGACTTCATTTTTCAGAATTTCATATTCTTAATTTTTAATAGAAATTCACAAGGAATTGTGAAAGTTTTTATCATTTAATCTGTATCAAAATTAATTTTTAATTTGATTTTGAGTATTCAAAGAACACTCAACAGAAGTGCAGTAGCTGCAAAGACAAAAATTATCTTATATGTAATTGCAAACTTTAGCTTCTACACTTTGCAGGGCATTTAGTGTGGTCCCTGTACGTCCTTTAACTCATTTTAAGTTCCTAAAATTCCTTTATTTTGGCAAAATGCTATGTAAGGTATTTAGATATGTTGAAATGATAGGTATGTATGAATACTTCTGACACTAACTGTATATGTTTTTAAATTATTTGATTTCAAGTATTACACTCGGCTTACACATAGCAGGGGATCATTAATATATATATATCATTATCATGAAAAACGGCAGTTTTTCTAGTGACGCAAGCGCAAAAACAAACGAACGCCACGACACTCAGCGGAAACGGAAAAACGAACGAAAACTGCGACACTTATATATACAGGAATTTTAAGATCAAAGTAACCGCTGAAAGCCGACACTTAATATCTCAGGAAATATGGGAGGTTATGTTCTGATATTTTCAAAATAGACTTTCACCTTCTGTCTGATCCTACCCTGAAATCCCTACATTTCTGCGTGCAATATATTTCGAGATATGAATTGGCTCATTTAAGTTGTAAATGGACGGCGTATGTAAGGAACAAATTTTTCTCGAATATGGCTCGAGCGAATTTAGTTTAATTGATATATGATATTAATCGCTTTTATCTGATGTGCCTGACATCTCCCTTTTCCCTAGGAAAACTCTTGTTTTTTTTATAACTCAGTTTAAAAATCGAACTATTTTTTACTCCGAAAATACCGTGATGCGGCAGTTTCGCGGACGAATTTCTTCTCTTCCATCTGAAATACTGAATATCAAATAATCGTTTTGGCTCCATCTATCGGGGAGCGTCAAAAATAAACACAAAAAATAAAATGAAAAATATTTTTCTTTTTTTAATATATATATTAAATGAGTTATTTATTTAGGTACTTGTATTTTATATGACATTTATTTATCAAAAATATTCTTTGTATTTATATTGTTTTCATGCTGATACGTTGTTAACTTTCAAAATTGGTTCTATTTTAAAAGGTGATTGCAACAACAAAAAAGTTTTCCTTTATTTTCATAAAAATGACAAATAATATGATAATCATATGCAAATATTTGTAATTTTTTCAAAATTAGGTGATAAATCACTTAAACTACGGATTGAAAAAATTCTTAAAACAGAATTTGAAAATAATTAATTTGCTCATTAAGTTTCTAGTATATACATAATATATAAATTACAAAATGTTAAGCTATAATAAAATTTTGAATAGATTAAGATTTTTTTTTTTTAATTAAATTCATAACAAACTATACTACTTAAATATTTACCAGTATAAAATTTTCACTTTTTAAAGATTTTTCTATTATTATTTATTTTTCTCTTTTAAATCAAACCTATACCTAAAACATTATAATAAGAAATAAATATAAATAAGAAATTTTTGTCATTTTTAAAATGTACTATATTATGCCTTTGTAATGTTGCATGTGTCCATCTTTTTTATCACTTTTTATAAAATTTTGAAATTTTATTTAGTTTGTTATTTTGTTCGAGTGTGACCTATAAAACAACACTTTTAATACAGTGTTATTACCATGCTCCTTTAATTTTGCGTTTTGATCATTAACCCCTAAAAAGTAATGATATCAATACAAAAAACCCTTAACGGGTTAAAAGTTTGTGACGCAGCATTGTACTTTATGGCTATAAGAATTAGAAATACGGGTCTTAAAAATAATGATATCAAATTTTCAGTGACGCTTTGATATTAATTAAATTATACATAGAATTTCTTATTTGAATTTGCTTTTTCCTTTTATTTATATTTACAGTGTAAACGTTATTTTCAACATAAAATAATATATAGCATTTACTCATTGATACCTTTCCATTCACATCTCTTATACTATGAAAGCATGTGTTTTAAAAGAAATTATATGAAATTCCAGTAACGCAGTGGTGTTACATTAAGTGATTTGTTTTTAAATTTCTCTGCAATTATTTTGTTTTGCATATTAAAGTATATGTGCACATTGAAATATTGCTTTTAATTTTCAAATACGCTGTCAAATATATCACTTTCATTAAGCTTATATTATGTACTGAAATATATTTATTTCAATGAATTATTTTATCTTTTGCGTCACGCCATCCAAAACTGTAAGTAAAATATATGGAAATGTTTACTTTGTGTCATTTCATCCAAATAAATTGAAAATGCATGCAAATAGATATCGTGATGCAAAGAAAAAAACTGTGAAATTTTTTTCAGTTTTGGATGGCGTGACGCAAAAGATAGAATAATTCATTGAAATAAATATATTTCAGTACATAATATAAACTTAATGAAAGTGATATATTTGACAGCGTATTTGAAAATTAAAAGCAATATTTCAATGTGCACATATACTTTAATATGCAAAACAAAATAATTGCAGAGAAATTTAAAAACAAATCACTTAATGTAACACCACTGCGTTACTGGAATTTCATATAATTTCTTTTAAAACATATATTATTTTATGTTGAAAATAACGTTTACACTGTAAATATAAATAAAAGGAAAAAGCAAATTCAAATAAGAAAATCTATGTATAATTTAATTAATATCAAAGCGTCACTGAAAATTTGATATCATTATTTTTTAAGACCCGTATTTCTAATTCTTATAGCCATAAAGTACAATGCTGCGTCACAAACTTTTTACCCGTTAAGGGTTTTTTGTATTGATACAGATATACATATATATATATTTATATGTGTGTGCGTGTGTGTGTGTGTATATATATATATATATATATATATACTGTATATATAAGCTATTAAAATGGAAAAATAAAATAAAATTTTGTAGAATATATTTGATAATAGTTTGAATCACATATTAGTTTAGAATTTCTTAATTATATAATTATGTTATTTATTTCATTATATCTCTGTTATATTTCATTAAAATATCCCATCACCAATATCCAAGCTACATGCTTTTATTGTTTACCTGATTCTTTGGAAATGAATTCAATGATCTGAAAACTTCTGTTTCTACATCGGGGTCTACAATTTTGAGAATGTGACCACCTCCAAGGGAATCAAGAGTTCCTGACGAATAATGTTTTTGCTTACCTGATCGAGCAACTAACACTATATTCTGTGGATTATCATCCTAGGAAAAAAGTTTACAATTTTTTTTAGTGTTAAGACAGATTACAGTATTTTATAAATAAAAATCCCACCACCGCTAAACAAGTTCTTTTTGTGTGAACTTTTACCTTATGACTTAGCAATTCTAAAGACCTGAATCTATTCTGTGCCATGTCAGGACATTCTGCCTTAAGAAGATGCCCACCCCCAAGGGGATCAAGCGTGTATGAAGATTTAAACCTTTGCTTATTTCTCCGAGCTTGTGGCACATTATCCATCTGGAAAGAGCAAATCATCATAAAAAAGATGTGGTAAACATTTACGTAAACACCTGTTTTGGTAAAAATCAAAGCAAAATCACTAAAAGAAATTACATTTATATCTGTTTTTGCGAATTTTTATTGGTTGACGTAGGTACACTTGGTAACAAAAGTATCCGAACACTAGCAAGAATTCCTATATAAAAACAGTACACATAATACAGTTTTGTTAAATAAATCCTTGTCGAATCTTGTTCTTAGGCAGTCTAAAAACAGTATTCGACAAGGATTTATGTAACAAAACTGTATTAAGTGTAGTTTTTTTATATAGGAATTTTGCTAGTGTTCAGAGACTTTTGTCATCGACTGTAGATCAAACCATCTGGCCGTGCATCGCTGTGCAATACAACCGGTGACTCAGATTTTTTTTTTTTTTACAATATGCTTATAATTTAAAATTGTATAATTATAAATATTTAGCTTGTTTATCAAGTCTGAAGGTGTTAAGTAATATCCATAAGGATTATAATCCTGAGTATATTTACATTTTTAATCTCAAGTTAAAATAAGCATTATTTTGGCATATTGAAATATTATGTGCAGTGAAAATAACATTACATTTTTGCTCTTTCTCAAGGTCAGAGTATTATAAAACGTACTGTAGAAAGTGTACAGATTTCTAAAACGGCCACTATTATGAAGCTTAATTAAAGATGAAATTTTCAATAATGTTGATAATCATAATGAGAATATATGATTGATGAGGTTTTCGGAGTAAAACTATCAGAGACAGAAAAACTAATGTCGGCATTATATTACTGCGTTTAAAGCCGTTGATCAAACATTATTGTCTCAATTTATGTCAACATATTTTTAGACGGAATTACTAATGTTTAAGCTGTTAGGGGAAGTAAGTAAAAGATACAAATTAAACCTTCGTGTTAAGTAATATTCCTTCTTGCTAATCCAGTGAACTCATCAATACATATTGTTACAATAAATACACTGGTGTTCAGAATTTAAGGAACAACCTGTTTTTTTCGTTCTCTTCCTTTGCACATAAAAAAAAAAAAAAAAAAAAAAAAAAAAGTATGAACATAAAATTTGGATGGCATGTTCGATATCACCTCATTAACCGAATTTTATATGATTTTCTCTTGAGTAATAATTTTTAAGCTAATAAATATTCATTTTTTTTCTAAATATAAGCTTTGGAAAAAAGGAAAAATTTTAATAATTTCAGCAAACAAAACTTAATGAAAAATGGTCATAAGGATGCATTACAGATAGGTGAAGGCGCACATGCATCCATGTGTTAGATTAAAACCAGATCATTTTACCTGTATTCACTTTTCTGTTTCGTCTTTTTTTCATCATTTTTTCGCTTGTGAATAACTTTTTTAAAAATATACAGTCAAACATGAAAATTGAATAAGGTGTTCATTATAAAACTATTTATCGACATCATTATTATGCTGGTGATGGTCAAATTTACAAATCATTAATTACATATATATATATACATATATATAAAGTCTATTATAAAAGTAAAAGAAATGTTAATACAGAAAGATAAATGGAGATTTCAGGCAACATTTCAAAGCATGTGCATGTGCATCTTTATCTATCTGTAGTGCATTCTTAATACCACTTTCCATTAAGTTTTCTTTTCTAAAATTATTGAAATTTTTCATTTTTTCCAAGGCACACATTTGAAAAAAAAAAATGAATAATTATTAGTTTAAAAATTATTACTCATGATAAAATCATATAAAATGCAACTAATGGTATGATAACGAACATGCCATCTAAATTTTATGTTCATATGTTTATGCGCAAAAGAAGAAGTCGAGAAAACAGGTTGTTGCTTTAATTTTGAACACCATATTATCTCTAATAAGAGTTTCAAGTTGACCAAAAAAAAAAAAAAAACTAATTTTTTAAATTGATTAAGGAGATTTAGCCGAGAATTCCTCTTCTAGTACTGTATAATGTCGCCTGTGGATGAAGAAATAGATTATGAAAGTATATCCGATATTTGTGAAGATTTTCAGTCAATTATTTTCCAAAGTTCTAAGAATGATCCTACATCCTGGGCAGGGATGTGCACCGCTTTTGTTTAGGCCAGAGTTTACTCTAGAAAAAATATTGAGGAATTTTCCCACTCTAGCAAAAAATTTAAATGGGGTTTTTCAAATTTAAGTGAGAAATTAAATAATTATAATTTTGCTTTATTTTATTTTTTCCAAGTATTTCAAATATGCAAAATCAAACAATTGTAAAAATCGAATAAATGATAAAAATGGATATTATATAGTGTACATACAGGGTGATCAATTTAAAAGAGTTCCCGTTGATTTTTCTTATTACCCTTAAATATGACGGATGTAGCAACTATTCTAACACTGAACTATAATTTTTTGAAACTTGTGTGGGAGACAATTTCCAACGTTGTTTATGCTGTTACAACTTTATTTGTGAGGTAAAACAGAAATGCAGACGCACAATTTTTGTAATCATGTAATAATTTTATTTACGAAAAACAAAATTTAATTAATTTTTTTTACATTATCATTATTATACATACATTATCATTTCATAGGCTTTTCGAGAGAAGTCCTGCAAACATCGATGAATTAAAACAAATCATACTGTAGAAATGTCGTCAGTAACACCAACAATGCTGCGAAGTGTGTCAAAAAACATGGTTCGACGTGTTCCTGTTTGCATTCAAAATGGTGGCGAACATTCTGTGAGGAATGATAATGTAAAAAATTTGAATTAAATTATGTTTTTCAAAAATTAAATAATCACAGGATTAAGTAGCATTATGCGCATGTATTTTACCTCACAAATAAAGTTGTAACAGTCCAAGACTGTTGAAAATTGTCTCCCACATTTTAACAAGGTTCAAACAATTATATTTTAGTGTTAGAATAGTTGCTACATCCGTCAGATTTAAGGGTAATAAGAAAAACTGACGGGTGTTCTTTTAAACTGATCACCCTCTCTCTATATATATTTATATATAAATAGACAGACAGATAGATATAGATATGTATTTCCCCTTTTGACTTCATTTTTCAGAATTTCATATTCTTAATTTTTAATAGAAATTCACAAGGAATTGTGAAAGTTTTTATCATTTAATCTGTATCAAAATTAATTTTTAATTTGATTTTGAGTATTCAAAGAACACTCAACAGAAGTGCAGTAGCTGCAAAGACAAAAATTATCTTATATGTAATTGCAAACTTTAGCTTCTACACTTTGCAGGGCATTTAGTGTGGTCCCTGTACGTCCTTTAACTCATTTTAAGTTCCTAAAATTCCTTTATTTTGGCAAAATGCTATGTAAGGTATTTAGATATGTTGAAATGATAGGTATGTATGAATACTTCTGACACTAACTGTATATGTTTTTAAATTATTTGATTTCAAGTATTACACTCGGCTTACACATAGCAGGGGATCATTAATATATATATATCATTATCATGAAAAACGGCAGTTTTTCTAGTGACGCAAGCGCAAAAACAAACGAACGCCACGACACTCAGCGGAAACGGAAAAACGAACGAAAACTGCGACACTTATATATACAGGAATTTTAAGATCAAAGTAACCGCTGAAAGCCGACACTTAATATCTCAGGAAATATGGGAGGTTATGTTCTGATATTTTCAAAATAGACTTTCACCTTCTGTCTGATCCTACCCTGAAATCCCTACATTTCTGCGTGCAATATATTTCGAGATATGAATTGGCTCATTTAAGTTGTAAATGGACGGCGTATGTAAGGAACAAATTTTTCTCGAATATGGCTCGAGCGAATTTAGTTTAATTGATATATGATATTAATCGCTTTTATCTGATGTGCCTGACATCTCCCTTTTCCCTAGGAAAACTCTTGTTTTTTTTATAACTCAGTTTAAAAATCGAACTATTTTTTACTCCGAAAATACCGTGATGCGGCAGTTTCGCGGACGAATTTCTTCTCTTCCATCTGAAATACTGAATATCAAATAATCGTTTTGGCTCCATCTATCGGGGAGCGTCAAAAATAAACACAAAAAATAAAATGAAAAATATTTTTCTTTTTTTAATATATATATTAAATGAGTTATTTATTTAGGTACTTGTATTTTATATGACATTTATTTATCAAAAATATTCTTTGTATTTATATTGTTTTCATGCTGATACGTTGTTAACTTTCAAAATTGGTTCTATTTTAAAAGGTGATTGCAACAACAAAAAAGTTTTCCTTTATTTTCATAAAAATGACAAATAATATGATAATCATATGCAAATATTTGTAATTTTTTCAAAATTAGGTGATAAATCACTTAAACTACGGATTGAAAAAATTCTTAAAACAGAATTTGAAAATAATTAATTTGCTCATTAAGTTTCTAGTATATACATAATATATAAATTACAAAATGTTAAGCTATAATAAAATTTTGAATAGATTAAGATTTTTTTTTTTTAATTAAATTCATAACAAACTATACTACTTAAATATTTACCAGTATAAAATTTTCACTTTTTAAAGATTTTTCTATTATTATTTATTTTTCTCTTTTAAATCAAACCTATACCTAAAACATTATAATAAGAAATAAATATAAATAAGAAATTTTTGTCATTTTTAAAATGTACTATATTATGCCTTTGTAATGTTGCATGTGTCCATCTTTTTTATCACTTTTTATAAAATTTTGAAATTTTATTTAGTTTGTTATTTTGTTCGAGTGTGACCTATAAAACAACACTTTTAATACAGTGTTATTACCATGCTCCTTTAATTTTGCGTTTTGATCATTAACCCCTAAAAAGTAATGATATCAATACAAAAAACCCTTAACGGGTTAAAAGTTTGTGACGCAGCATTGTACTTTATGGCTATAAGAATTAGAAATACGGGTCTTAAAAATAATGATATCAAATTTTCAGTGACGCTTTGATATTAATTAAATTATACATAGAATTTCTTATTTGAATTTGCTTTTTCCTTTTATTTATATTTACAGTGTAAACGTTATTTTCAACATAAAATAATATATAGCATTTACTCATTGATACCTTTCCATTCACATCTCTTATACTATGAAAGCATGTGTTTTAAAAGAAATTATATGAAATTCCAGTAACGCAGTGGTGTTACATTAAGTGATTTGTTTTTAAATTTCTCTGCAATTATTTTGTTTTGCATATTAAAGTATATGTGCACATTGAAATATTGCTTTTAATTTTCAAATACGCTGTCAAATATATCACTTTCATTAAGCTTATATTATGTACTGAAATATATTTATTTCAATGAATTATTTTATCTTTTGCGTCACGCCATCCAAAACTGTAAGTAAAATATATGGAAATGTTTACTTTGTGTCATTTCATCCAAATAAATTGAAAATGCATGCAAATAGATATCGTGATGCAAAGAAAAAAACTGTGAAATTTTTTTCAGTTTTGGATGGCGTGACGCAAAAGATAGAATAATTCATTGAAATAAATATATTTCAGTACATAATATAAACTTAATGAAAGTGATATATTTGACATCGTATTTGAAAATTAAAAGCAATATTTCAATGTGCACATATACTTTAATATGCAAAACAAAATAATTGCAGAGAAATTTAAAAACAAATCACTTAATGTAACACCACTGCGTTACTGGAATTTCATATAATTTCTTTTAAAACATATGCTTTCATAGTATAAGAGATGTGAATGGAAAGGTATCAATGAGTAAATGCTATATATTATTTTATGTTGAAAATAACGTTTACACTGTAAATATAAATAAAAGGAAAAAGCAAATTCAAATAAGAAAATCTATGTATAATTTAATTAATATCAAAGCGTCACTGAAAATTTGATATCATTATTTTTTAAGACCCGTATTTCTAATTCTTATAGCCATAAAGTACAATGCTGCGTCACAAACTTTTTACCCGTTAAGGGTTTTTTGTATTGATACAGATATACATATATATATATTTATATGTGTGTGCGTGTGTGTGTGTGTATATATATATATATATATATATATACTGTATATATAAGCTATTAAAATGGAAAAATAAAATAAAATTTTGTAGAATATATTTGATAATAGTTTGAATCACATATTAGTTTAGAATTTCTTAATTATATAATTATGTTATTTATTTCATTATATCTCTGTTATATTTCATTAAAATATCCCATCACCAATATCCAAGCTACATGCTTTTATTGTTTACCTGATTCTTTGGAAATGAATTCAATGATCTGAAAACTTCTGTTTCTACATCGGGGTCTACAATTTTGAGAATGTGACCACCTCCAAGGGAATCAAGAGTTCCTGACGAATAATGTTTTTGCTTACCTGATCGAGCAACTAACACTATATTCTGTGGATTATCATCCTAGGAAAAAAGTTTACAATTTTTTTTAGTGTTAAGACAGATTACAGTATTTTATAAATAAAAATCCCACCACCGCTAAACAAGTTCTTTTTGTGTGAACTTTTACCTTATGACTTAGCAATTCTAAAGACCTGAATCTATTCTGTGCCATGTCAGGACTTTCTGCCTTAAGAAGATGCCCACCCCCAAGGGGATCAAGCGTGTATGAAGATTTAAACCTTTGCTTATTTCTCCGAGCTTGTGGCACATTATCCATCTGGAAAGAGCAAATCATCATAAAAAAGATGTGGTAAACATTTACGTAAACACCTGTTTTGGTAAAAAATCAAAGCAAAATCACTAAAAGAAATTACATTTATATCTGTTTTTGCGAATTTTTATTGGTTGACGTAGGTACACTTGGTAACAAAAGTATCCGAACACTAGCAAGAATTCCTATATAAAAACAGTACACATAATACAGTTTTGTTAAATAAATCCTTGTCGAATCTTGTTCTTAGGCAGTCTAAAAACAGTATTCGACAAGGATTTATGTAACAAAACTGTATTAAGTGTAGTTTTTTTATATAGGAATTTTGCTAGTGTTCAGAGACTTTTGTCATCGACTGTAGATCAAACCATCTGGCCGTGCATCGCTGTGCAATACAACCGGTGACTCAGATTTTTTTTTTTTTTACAATATGCTTATAATTTAAAATTGTATAATTATAAATATTTAGCTTGTTTATGAAGTCTGAAGGTGTTAAGTAATATCCATAAGGATTGTAATCCTGAGTATATTTACATTTTTAATCTCAAGTTAAAATAAGCATTATTTTAGTATATTGAAATACTGTGTGCAGTTAAAATAACATTACATTTTTGCTCTTTCTCAAGGTCAGAGTATTATAAAACGTATTGTAGAAAGTGTACAGATTTCTAAAACGGCCACTATTATGAAGCTTAATTAAAGATGAAATTTTCAATAATGTTGATAAGCATAATGAGAATATATGATTGATGAAGTTTCCGGAGCAAAAATATCAGCGAAAGAAAAACTAATGTCGGCATGATATTACTGCGTTTAAAACCGTTGATCAAAACGTGATTGTCTCAATTTATGTCAGCATATTTTATACGGAATTACTATTGTACAAGCTGTTAGGGAAAGTAAGTAAAAGATACAAATTAAACCTTCATATTAAGTAATATTCCTTCTTGCTAATCCAGTGAACTCGTCAATACATATTGTTACAATTAATACACTGGTGTTCAGAATTTAAGGAACAACCTGTTTTCTCGTTTTCTTCCTTCGCACATAATTAAAAAAAAAAAAAAAAAAAAAAAAAAAAAAAACATATGAACATATGAACATATGAACATAAAATTTGGATGACATGTTCGTTATCATATCATTAACCGAATTTTATATAACTTTAGCATGTGTAATAATTTTTAAGCTAATAAATATTAATTTTTTCTCAAAAATAAGCTTTGGAAAAAATGAAAATTTTTAATAATTTTAGCAAACAAAACTTAATGAAAAATGGTCATAAGGATACATTACAGATAGGTGAAGGCGCACATGCATCCATGTGTTAGATTAAAACCAGATCATTTTACCTGTATTCACTTTTCTGTTTCGTCTTTTTTCATCATTTTTTCGCATGTGAATAACTTTTTAAAAATATAAATACAAACGTGAAAATTGGATAAGATGTTCATTATAAAACTATTTATCGATATTTTTATTATTCTGGTGATGCTCATAGTTTACAAATCATTAATAATATATATTATATAACTTATATTATATTTAAAGCCTATTATAAAAGTAAAAGCAAAGTTAATACAGAAAGAAAAATGGAGATTTAGAGCAACATTTCAAAGCATGTGCATGTGCATCTTTATCTGTCTGTAATGCATCCTTAATACCACTTTTCATTAAGTTTTCTTTTCTAAAATTATTGAAATTTTTCATTTTTTCCAAAGCACACTTTTGAAAAAAAAATATTATTATTAGTTTAAAAATTATTACTCATGATAAAATTATATAAAATTCAATTAATGGTATGATTACGAACATGCCATCTAAATTTTGTGTTCATATGTTTATGCGCAAAAGAAGAAATCGAGAAAACAGGTTGTTGTTTTAATTTTGAATACCAGTGCATTATCTCTATTATAAGTTTCAAATTGAAAAAAAAAAAAAAACAAATTTTTTTAATTGATTAAGGAGATTTAGCCGAGAATTCCTTTTCCAGTACTGTATAATGTCGTCTGTAGATGAAGAAATAGATGATGAAAGAATATCCTATATTTGTGAAGATTTTCTTTGAATTGTTTACTAAAGCTCTAAGAATGATCTACGTCCTGGGTAGGGATATGCACCGCTTTTGTTTAGGCCAGAGCTAGAAAAAAATATTGAGGAATTTCCCCCACTCGCAAAAAATTTAAATGGGATTTTTCAAATTTAAGTGAGAAATTAAATAATTACAATTTTGCTTTATTATTATTTTTTTTTTTCAAGTATTTCAAATATGCAAAATCAAACAATTATAAAAATCGAATAAATAATAAAAATGGATATTATATGAATATGCAGGGTGATCAGTTTAAAAGAGTACCCGTTAGTTTTTCTGATTACGCTTAAATAGGACGGATGTGGCAACTATTTTAACACTGAACTATAATTGTTTGAACCTTGTTCAAGTGTGGAAAACAATTTCCAACACTGTTGGACTGTTACAGCTTTATTTGTGAGGTAAAACGGAAATGAAGATACACAATTTTTTTAATCCTGTAATAATTTTATTTATGAAAAACAGTATGTCATTAAAATTTTTTACATTATCATTTCGTAAGCTTTTCTAGAGAAGTCCTGCAAACATCGATGAATTAAGACAGATCGTAACTGAAGAAATCTCGTCAGTAACACCAACAATGCTGCGAAGTGTGTCAAAAACCTGGTTAGACAGACGTGTTCATGTTTGCATTCAAAATGTTGGCGATCATTTTCAACATTTTCTGTGAGGAATGATAATGTAAAAAAATTTGAATTAAATTATATTTTTCAAAAATAATATAATTAGAGGATTAAAAAAATTGTGTGTCTCAATTTTTGTTTTACCTCAAGTTCTAACAGTCCAACAGTGTTAGAAATTGTGTCACAAACTTAAACAAGTTTCAAACAATCATACTTCAATGTTAAAATAGTAGGCACATCCGTCAGATTTAAGGGTTGTAAATAAGAAAAACCCACGGGTATTCTTTTAAACTGTTCACCCTGTGTATATATATATATATATATATATATATATATATATATATATATATATATATATATATATATATATATGTATGTATATATATATTTCCCTTTTGACTTCATTATTCAGAACTTCAGATTCTAAATTTTTAATAGAAATGCAGAAGGAATTGCGCAAGCTTTTATTATTTAATCTGTATCAAAATTAATTTTTAATTTGATTTTGAGTATTCAAAGAGCTCTCAACAGAAGTGCAGTAGCTGCAAAAACAAAAATTATTTTATATATAATTACACAGTTTAGCTTCTACACTTTACAGAGCATTTACTGTGTTCCCTACACACCCCCTAACGCATTTTATGTCCTTAAAATTCCCTTATTTCGGCAAAATGCTGCCTATGTAAGATTTTTAGATATGTTGAAATATTAGGTATGTATGAATACTTCTGATATTAACTGTATATATTTTTAAATTATTTAATTTCAAGTATTACACTCGGTTTACACATAGCAGGGATAATTAATATATATATATATATATATATATATATATATATATATATATATATATATATATATATATATATATATATATATATATATATATATATATATATATACATATACATATATATATGTACATATATTTATTTAATGGTCATTAAATATTCATATATATATTTATATGTGTGTGGGAGTTTGTGTATATATATACTGTATATACAGGGTTGTTATAACATAACAGCTATTAAACTGGGGGGGAAATCAAAATCTTGTAGAGTATATTTGATAATTGTGTGAAGCGCATATTAGTTTAGAATTTCTTAATTATCTAATTACATTTATTTCTTTGTATCTCTGTTATATTTCATTAATATATCCCATCACCAATATCCAAGCTACATGCTTTTATTGTTTACCTCATTTTTTGGAAACGAATTCAATGATCTAAAAACTTCTGTTTCTACATCGGGGTCTACAATTTTGAGAAGGTGACCACCTCCAAGGGAATCGAGAGTTCCTGACGAATAATGTTTTTGCTTACCTGAACGAGCAACTAACACTATATTCTGCGGATTATCATCCTAGGAAAAAAGTCTACAATTTTTTTTAGTGTTAAGACAGATTACAGTATTTTATAAATAAAAATCCCACCACCAGTAAACAAATTCTTTCGTATGAACTTTAACCTTATGACTTAGCAATTCTAAAGACCTGAATCTATTCTGTGCCATGTCCGGACTTTCTGCCTTAAGAAGATGCCCACCCCCAAGGGGATCAAGCGTGTGTGAAGATTTAAACTTTTGATTATCTCTTCGAGCTTGTGGCACATTTTTCGCTATATCCATCTGGAAAGAGCAAATTATTATTAAAAAAATGTGGGAAACATTTACGTAAACACCTGTTTTGGTAAAAATCAAAGCAAAATCACTAAAAGAAATTACATTTATATCTGTTTTTGCGAATTTTTATTGGTTGACGTAGGTACACTTGGTAACAAAAGTATCCGAACACTAGCAAGAATTCCTATATAAAAACAGTACACATAATACAGTTTTGTTAAATAAATCCTTGTCGAATCGTGTTCTTAGACAGTCTAAAAACTGTATTCGACAAGGATTTATTTAACAAAACTGTATTAAGTGTACTTTTTTTTATATAAGAATTTTTGCTAGTGTTCGGAGACTTTTGTTACCTACTGTAGATCAAACCATCTGGCCGTGCACCGCTGTTGAATATAACCGGTCACTTAGCTGTTTTCTTTTTACAATATACTTATTATTTAAAATTGTATAATTATAAATATTTAGCTTGTTTATCAAGTCTGGAGGTGTTAAGTAATATCCATAAGGGTTATAATCCTGAGTATATTTGCATTTTTAATCTCAAGTTAAAATAAGCATTATTTTCGTATATTGAAATACAATGTGCAGTGAAAATAACATTACATTTTTGCTCTTTCTCAAGGTCAAACGATTAAAAAACGTATTGCAGAATTTGTACAGATTTCTAAAACGGCCACTATTATGAAGCTTAATTAAAGATGAAATTTTCAATAATGTTGATAAGCATAATGAGAATATATGATTGATGAGGTTTTCGGTGCAAAAATATCAGAGAAAGAAAAACTAATGTCGGCATGATATTACTACGTTTAAAACCGTTGGTCAACACATGAGTGTCTCAATTTATATCAACATATTTTTAGACGGGATTACTATTGTTCAAGCTCTTAGCGGAAGTAAGTAAAGGATACAAATTAAACCTTCATATTAAGTAATATTCCTTCTTGCTAATCCAGTTAACTCATCAATATATATTGTTACAATTAATACACTCATGTTCAGAATTTAAGGAACAACCTGTTTTCTCGTTTTCTTCCTTTGCACATAATTAAAAAAAAAAAAAAAAAAGAAAAAGAAAAAACATATCAACATAAAATTTGGATTGCATGTTCGATATCATCTCATTAACCGAAATTTATATAATTTTATCATGAGTAATAATTTTTAAGCTAATAAATATTCATTTTTTTCTAAATATAAGCTTTGGAAAAAATGAAAAATTTTAATAATTTCAGCAAACAAAACTTAATGAAAAATGGTCATAAGGATGCATTACAGATAGGTGAAGGCGCACATGCATCCGTGTGTTAGATTAAAACCAGATCATTTTACCTGTATTCACTTTTCTGTTTCGTCTTTTTTCATCATTTTTTCGCATGTGAATAACTTTTTAAAAATATAAATACAAACGTGAAAATTGGATAAAATGTTCATTATAAAACTATTTATCGACATTTTTATTATTCTGGTGATGCTCATAGTTTACAAATCATTAATTACATATATATATATATATATTTAAAGTCTATTATAAATATAAAAGAAAATTTAATACAGAAAGATAAATGGAGATTTAGGGCAACATTTCAAAGCATGTGCATGTGCATCTTTATCTATCTGCAATGCATCCTTAATACCACTTTTCATTAAGTTTTCTTATCTAAAATTATTGAAATTTTTCATTTTTTCATTTTTTCCAAGGCACACATTTAAAAAAAAAATGAATAATTATTAGTTTAAAAATTATTACTCATGATAAAATCATATAAAATTCAATTAATGGTATGATAACGAATATGCCATCTAAATTTTATGTTCGTATGTTTATGCGCAAAAGAAGAAATCGAGAAAGCAGGTTTATGCTTCAATTTTGAATACTAGTGTATTATATCTATTAGAAGTTTCAAATTCGGAAAAAAAAAAAAAAAAAAAACTAATTTTTTTAATTGATTAAAGAGATTTAGCCGAGAATTCCTTTTCCAGTACTGTATAATGTCACCTGTGGATGAAGAAATACATTATGAAAGAATATCCGATATTTGTGAACATTTTCTGTGAATTGTTTACAAAAGCTCTAAGAATGATCCTATATCCTGGGTAGGGATGTGCACCGCTTTTGTTTAGGCCAGAGCTTAATCTAGAAAAAAAATATTGAGGGATTTTTCCCACTCTAGCAAAAAATTTAAATGAGATTTTTCAAATTTTAGTGAAAAATTATATAACTATAATTTTGCTCTTTTTTTTTTTTTTTTTTTTTTTTTTTTTTTCTGCAAGTATTCCATGCAAAATCAAACAATTGTAAAAATCGAATAAAAGATAAAAATGTATATTATATAGTATATATACAGGGTGATCAAATTAAAAGAGTTCCCGTTGGTTTTTCTTATTACCCTTAAATATGACGGATGTAGCAACTATTCTAACACTGAACTATAATTTTTTGAAACTTGTTTAAGTGTGGGAGACAATTTCCAACATTGTTTATGCTGACTGTTACAACTTTATTTGTGAGGTAAAACAGAAATGGAGACGCACAATTTTTGTAATCCTGTAATAATTTTATTTATGAAAAACAAAATTTAATTAATTTTTTTTTTACATTATCATGAAAAACGGCAGTTTTTCGAGTGACGCAAGCGGAAGGACAAACGGACGGAAAGCTGCGAACTCATATATACGCCTAGTCTGACATCAAAGAGATTCGTAAAAGCCGACACTTAATATCTCAGAAAATATGCTATATTTTGTTCTGATCTTTTCAAAATAGTCTTTTTTCTTCGGTCTTAATCTATCCTGAAAATTTTACGTTTCTACATGCAGTATGTTTTGAGATCTGAATCTCAATTTAAAGCCAAAAAGGAAAAACGTGAGGTGTAAGGATGTAATGAACTAAATTCATGAAAAAATATCTCTAAAACCGCACGAACGATTTTAATTTAATTAATATATGTTGTTAATGGGATCTTTCTGAATCTAATAACGTTTTTGTTTTTTTCAGGAAAACTCTTGTTTTTTGTAAAAGTTGCTTTAAAAATAGAACTATATTACTCCGCCAAAATGCATGCTTTTATTCGGCAAAAATGTCGTAATTCGGTCCTTACTTTCAAGGCACGTTGGTTGGCTGTCTAATGTGAATGCAGTTGATAAATTTTTGTTATGAAGAAAATATTTTTAATTTTAAAATTTCCCATTTCGTCAAAAACGTATTTAGATAATATTTAAAATAAACGAAGTATTTTTTAATTCTATTTCATCGTTATTCATAATAAATTAAAACTTTATTAAAGCCAAAGAGTTTAAAGCACTCAAGCACAGGAATTTATACCATGGTCGATGATCTGTAGAGCGCATGCGTATATCATCCGGATCGAAAATTTCTGGTTCTTGCTGTAGACGCTAAAGTTGTTTACCAGTTTACACTGTTCCTGTCTTGGCACTGTATTCCTCCGCCGCTGTTGATATTCTGATCGCATAAATGTCAGTATTCTTTTAAAATATGTTTTATTAGATTGTGAAATATATAAAGAGGTAGAATTGTTTGTAAATTGTAGAAAATTTTATAATTTTTCTTTCATTCATATTAGACCACTTTACAAATCAATGCCTCATGTTTACAAGTTGATTTCCTGTATGCGATTCTTATGCGTAGGTCAGTGTTTGATTTTTCTTATGCTATATGCATGAACCAATGCATTTTTCTTGATCAACGTTGCGAATTTTTTTCCATGAAAGATTCGTTATAATATTTTCGCTGAAGTTTTTTTGTTTTTTTTCAATTTGTGTTTAGTAAGATGCTTTAGCAAAAAAGCGAAAACGTGTTATTTCATTTGGGCATTTTGGATAAGTCTTTTAGCATTTCGCGAAAAATGCTACCGTAGCAGAAACACTGTACTGAGGTAGACAAAATTTCCATTTTATAGATACAGTAAAACATTATTTACATGTCTTTTGCATTTATACACCCTTTTAATGAAGTCCTGATTCATTCCTATTCAATTTAATGAAAAATTCATGTGAATTAAAGTGTTGATGATATTGAATGTGAAGACGTTATTCTATGTTCCTTTAAAGGTGCAATGGACTGCTTTTTTTTTTTTTGTCAAAACAAAAGGAAAAAATCATTTACAGAACTTAATTCACAATGAAGTTCTTAATACTACTCACAGACAATCAGGTGATTATGAAAAATTTTATATTTTAATTAAATAACTACTGATGTGGTTATAAATCATACAATATTTATGATTGGAGAAATGCAAAATGTATAATTAATACTCAAAATGTGCTAATATAGTTTTCCAGATATGTAATGCAATACTCAAAATATAAATATCTTAGTATACTAAAATCGTGGATTAATGATTTATTTATTTTTTTAATTTTAATTATTTTTATATATAAATTTCCTATGCTAGTTATCTTAAAAAAAAAAAAAAAAAAAACTCTCGCTCACAGCAATAATGCAGCAAGTGCTGCAGATTATTGTGGGAAACTTATTATTGAGAGCAGTAAAGTATAATTTTTGAATTACCAGTTTCATTGTTTAATCACAATTGCTTACATTCTGTTATTTTGCTGCTCATCAATAAAATTTGCCCTTTTTTTCATGCTATTCCTGAAATGTTTACTTACGATCGCCATAATACACAATTATTTTGTTTTTGTATCTATAAAGTCTGTGATATTTTGAAAACTACTATTTTGAATTGAGCAATAATTTTACAGCTTGTTAATAAAATATGGAATCATATTGCTGCTTATTGAGGAACTTTATGCTCAACAATACAAATAATTGCTAAAATTAGAGTATTTTATTGCTAATTGATAAAATTCTCTATTTTTTCCCACCAAAGCTATTTCTCGAAATCTGTGATAATTTTGTGGCCTATTATTGAAATGCGGAATCATTTGCTGCTAATTAACAAATTTTATGTTTAATAATACAAATAATTGCCAAAATTCATGATTATTTCTTTCCCTATAAAGAAAATTTTTACTTTTTTCTGTTCTGTTTACCAAAATATGCAATAATTTTGTAATCTGTTATTGAAATGCACAATAGTTTTGCCGCTAACAGTCCGAATGTATGTTTAATAATGCAAAACTGTGGAAATAGACTTATTTTGCTCTAAATCGATAGAACTTTTTTTTTTTATTTAAGGCTATTTGTACCAAAATACGAAATAAACATAAATTTGTTAATTAGTGGCAAAAAAATTTCATTAAATTGAATAGGAATGAATCAGGACTTCATTAAAAGGATGTATAAATGCAAAAAACATGTAAATAATGTTTTACTGTATATATAAAATGGAAATTTTGTCATTACCTCAGTACAGTGTTTCTGCTATGGTAGCATTTTTCGTGAAATGCTAAAAGACTTATCCAAAATGCCCAAATGAAATAACACATTTTCGTTTTTTTGCTAAAGCATCTTACTAAACACAAATTGAAAAAAAAAAACTTCAGCGAAAATATTATAACGAATCTTTCATGGAAAAATAATCGCAACGTTGATCAAGAAAAATGCATTGGTTCATGCATATAGCATAAGAAAAATCAAACACTGAACTACGCATAAGAATCGCATACAGGAAATCAACTTGTAACTTGTAAACATGAGGCATTTGTAAAGTAGTCTAATATGAATGAAAGAAAAATTATAAATCGTAAACCGAAAAGCTTTGAATAGTAATAAACAAATTTCACTTATATTACTTACCTTTTTTTTGTTTTGGTAAGTTATGTTTTTATTTTCAGATATTCAGATACAGTATAAGCTTAATGTAGTTTTACATGCTATAGTCAGGGGCCAATCTAAGATTTCAAACTTAATACCTATTTTTGTGAAAAATCTTAACTATATTTTATTTTTGTGAAAAATTGTAGTGCACTCTTTTTCTTTCTCTCTGTGTGTATGAGGGGGGGGGGAGTTTGAACAAAGTAGAATAATAAAATTAACTCTCAGCAGCTAGTGTGAGGCTTATAGCAGAACAGGAACCAAAATCCAAAACTTACTTCACTCTGAAGTAAACAGTTCAGTAGAGATAGTGTAAGTAGAAGTTGTTTTTATTTGTGTTAGTATCACTGCAGTATACATGAATTGTACCAGGGAGGATAAACACGTCACCATACAGTCACCAAAATGTTAAACCACCTGATGAATCAGCAAACGGTACACTATGGCCACAATTTCAGAGCGTGTCTGTACCGATACACACAAGGATCGTTTTGTTTACATATGCTGCACTGTTTCTCCCCCATAACAAACGCTTGTGTGTAGATTAAAACCAACATTCTGTATGATTCTTGCTTCGCAAATCGCATCAACAGAAATGCACGAATTACTTTCCTTTGAAAATGTGCTAATTAAAAATGTTAGATTTTGCTGGGAGGACTAAGATTTTTGTGAAAGTACCGATTTTAGCTGTATGATTTTTGTGAAGATACCTTTTTTGCCAGGTCGATTTTTGTGAAGGTACCCATAAACAGTAGTAAACTCGACCTGTATTAATCCCTGATAGTGATAATTATATCTCCAGAAAAAGAATATAAGTTGTATCTAAAACGTTCATATTGCTTTAAAAAAGTTTACAATATAAAGTAATAATCTAAAAAGTTTAATGTTTTTCATGTCTGCCAATAAATGAGGTAAAATATATGCTTGTACTATATTCAAATTGATCTGGTTACAGTTTTACTTTTTTGTTTTTCATTTCAAATTAAAAAAAATTTACCTTCTGTGTATAACTCTTTAAAAACCTGATTAAAAACTTTTAAGTTTAAATGACAAATGAAAATCAAACATATTGAGGCGTTTAGAATAACGTGTAAACTGATATTCATCTTTTTCTACTATTCCTGGCATTTTAGTATTTTGCTAAAGCTTTTTTTCTGATTTTAGCTTTTTTGCTAAAAATAATTTTTACTCGGCTTAAACCCTGACTCAGTAGCAGAATTTTTTCTGAGAATCTGTGACAGCTATATGGGCACTAAAAAATAATCTGTAGCATAACTTTACAATAAGTAACAGAAAATAATTATAAGACAAAAAAGAAAACTTTTTATATACCATGTTTTTAAATTTCCTGTTGAATCATTAATAAAATATGCAAGGATAAAAAATAATAAATAAGCAATGTTTAAGCACGCGGACTCAATTCAGTGAACTAATAATAATGAAAAAAAAAAGTTGGTTTTTAAAATAAATACGTATATTAGCACCATGAACTATATTAGCACTTATCAATGTGTATACATTTTTTAAAGTGATAATAACATCAATTTTTATGAGATGCATCGTTTAACTTTTTATAATTTTTTAACGTTCACGTTTAATTAAACGTGTTTATTTTTATGTCGAAAGAAAATGAACACGCAACAATTAAATTATAGCTAATATTTTAATGGCTATTTTTATTGCTATTAGGAGCTTATTATTTTCATATTTTAATTAATTAAAAGAAAACTATTCAAAAATCGAGCTTTGGAGTATTGTGTTGTCACCGGGTTCTGATTTATGCTAAAAGTTTCAAATGTAGAGGAGTTAGTTAAAAATAGATTGCAAGATTTGTACCAGACAAACAAACAAACAAGAATCGAAGTTAATAAAACATGGTAAAAATGAAGTTACAAGTTTCAATAGTAGGTAATATTTTTATCACAAGATTGCATATGTAATGTTTGTTAATCAGTTAGATATGATCAAAGCATTATAGTTATAAAAATGATGATAGTTAATCATTGTGAACAGTTCTACCTCTATATATATTTAAACATGTTATAAAGAATATTGACATATATGTTATGTATGAGAAAGATTAGAAATCATAAGGATTCCATGAGGTGTATGGTCGCTGATCATTAGCACAGGGATTAGGGCATCTCAAAAAATTACATGAGTGTAAGGTATTGAACAATTCTACTTCTTTATAGCTGCTAGAATTTAATAAAGGGTGTTTAAAGCAGGGTTGGCAATCTGGGCCCAGCCCAGAAAAACTTTGCCCGGGTTTTTCTGGGCGGGCCCACCAACAAAAACCCACTGGGTTTTTGCAAATAAGTGGGTTTTTGTTAAAAATTATTTATAATTTACAAATCCGATCTATAAAGTATAGAAAACACCTTAACTTTAAAGAAAAAACTCTTATTGTTATTTTCTAGAAAATAGTACTTAAACATAAAAAGTAACTACAGTTATAAATATAAAAGCAAGTTTATCTTCTATAATTGGTTCAGTTTTCCTTTTCCTGTAAAGCCGAACGATATTTTTGTTTAACAGTGGATATAAATGTTGCCCAGAATCAATATTTAACTAATTAAATTGTTTAGTTTTAAAACTTTATAATTTTATTTTAATTTTAGTAGCAACATAATTATAAATCTAATAACATAAAATTTTCTTCTATAACCATTTCAACTATTAAAAAACTTAAAAAAAAAAAAAAAAAAAAAGATAAAGCAGTGCAACTTATTTTTATAATTAAAACTAGTTGGCATAAGTGGACTCTGCTCAGTTCCCCATTATATATATATTCTCATACATTTCTAGTACAGGACATTTTCTTAACATGATTATCATGTTAAGATAAATGAATCGACTAAACACTTGACACAATGAAATCCCCACCTAATAGGCTATCCACCATTCATTTTGATATATTTATCTTATATTCTAATCTATTAATTTATTTTATTTGGACCAATTTCGTAGTTTTGTTTTCATGCTACTATTTCCAATGCAACAATCCTCAAAATGTCAAAATGCATATTTATATGGGATATCGCCCCATTTTACTATGTTGATAAATTCTTAAATTACGAGTAACTTGCAAAATTTTCTTATTAGAATATTTGTAGTCAATTATGTTCAAACAAGTATCATAAATGTTATTTTGAAGTTGTCTGATATATTTATGATCCTCAAAATGGGCATTTATGCTCAATTCTGCCCTATTCTGCCATTTTAAGTAAATTGTTAATTCCAAATAATTTACGAATTCTTTTAATTGGAAAATTTATACTCTATGATATTCATGCCAGTACTTGCAAAATTTTCAAAGTAGCATGTTTCTAGTTACTGATGTTCATTCCGACATCAAAACGCATATTTTAAAACTGGTCTCACATTTTTTTCATAAAAATTTTCCATTTAATGCAAAATTTTACTTAAATGTAAAATTTTGCCCTATTTTCCCATGTTAAGAAAAGCATAAATTTTTAATAACTTACAAAGTTTTTTAATTCGAATATTGCAAATGAATAGGGTTCTTGCCAGTGTCGAAAGTAATATTTTAAAACTGATCTGACTTCTATGTGATAATTTGTTCTTGAGACATCGTGTACACAGACTAACGGACTAACAAACTAATACGCACCATACAAATTTTGTCATTTTTCGAATTCCTTACACGTGAAAATGTGTAAAAATGAAAAAAAAAAAAAAAAATGAGGTCGAAAATTTTCACGATTATTTAAGTTCTCCATCTATAGTATGATGTGGAACTAAAAAATTTAAGTAATATGTATTGTACTTAAGAATTTAAATTCGTTTATTTTATCAACCCGGGTTTTTGCCAACCCTGGTTTAAAGAGAACACTGACATTTATGTTGAGGATGGAGAAAGATTGGAAATCACATGACTTTTGCATTGCATTTGATCACCAAGTGTTAGAGTGGAGGGAAAGGGGGAGTGTTCTAAAAAAGTATATGAGTGAAAGATATTGAACTATTCAATTTCTTTATAGTTTCTACAATCTATTTAAGTAAATTGGAAAAAAAAAATGTCATACCGTAAAATTCCGATAGTACCCCCCCCCCCCCTCCTGAAATTTCACGTACTTTACTTTTTCGGAAAATTCTGTTTATAACCCTCCTCCCTTACTTTTGGCGGCTAAGTCCGCCATTATTTCATTTTTCCCATGATCATTGCAAACATACTTTTTTTGTAACATCTGAAGTCATATGTTTATTTAGAAACTAATTTGCATGTAAACGTATCCAAGTGCTATTTTTGCTCATCTTTTTAAAGTAAAATAACTCCAAATAAAAAAATGCTGCTTTGTTTACATTCTTTAAACTCCAAAACATTAACTGCTATTCGTAAGCGACCATTGCTTTCACAATCTTGTTTATGCAACTATGTTTTTGCGATCATAACTTTTTTCTAAATTTTAAATTCTCTTTTTACTTTTAAATCTTTAAATAACATTAATAGTTATTGTTCACCCTGTTCTGTTCTTGCATATCAGTTAATTGTTAATAGCAGTGCAATTAACTGTTTGTTTAACTGTTAGTGAATCTTCTAGCGACTTCGCAATTTGTTTATAAGAGGGGGGAGATGTTGCACGTGTACATCACATGTTCATTATTCGGTTACATTTTCTTTTTCAAAATTATGTTTATTAATAAAATTTAATAAATAATAATCAATATTATTGTTAATATAATTTAGTAGCTATTATATATATAATTAATAAAATTTATGTTTTTGGAAAAGATTGTGAAACTTCCGATTATAATCCCCCCCCCCCCCCGCCTTACGAATTCGTCATACATTTCTGGAAACTTTCAATTATAACCCCTCCCCCCCCAGTTTTGACAAATTTCCCATTGAAAAATAAAAGGAGGTTACTATCAGAATTTTACGGTATATATTGAGGATGGAGAAAGATTAGAAATCAGAACGATTCTGCAAAGAATTTGTATGTCGTCTGTTTAGTTTGTGAATTTTAGAAAAGTGGAAAAGACATAACTAATATTGTGTGACTAAACAAAGAAATTTTTCATTGAAATGAATAGGAATGAATCAGGACTTCACTAAAAGGACGTATAAGTCTAAATGATGTATAAATTGGGTTTTTCTGTATATAAAATGGAAATTTTGTGGTTACGATAACTTTCGACATAATACTCAAAATTGAATTGAACCAAAGTTACACAGCAAACTTATCTTACAAATATCTTAGATGAGTTCATTAACTAAGTTGCTCTGCAGCTTGTTTTCAAGTGAAGGCTACATGAAAATTTCAAATCAACAGTTAAGACCGCATTTGCTTGAATTTTCATGTTCAGATTGACCACATAAAGGTCTCAACCAAGTGTTTATTAATGAATTTTATCTGCCATTTTTAACAAAATGACCGATATCTTAAGTACATTCATTTCAAATCAGGCTACCACTTGTAAATTTATCATCAGAATAACTTTTGAAATACTGAATCAGTTCAAGTTGGACAATGAACTTATCACACAAATATCTTGGATGAATTTTGTTCCAACATTTACCTAGTTTCCAATTTGCAGCCACTTCAAATCAGGCTGCTACTTGAAAATGTGCCACCACGATAACTTTTAGAATACTAAACTGGTTCAAATTAAAGTTGGGGAGTGAACTTAATACAATTCAAATATCTTGGATAAGTTTGCTAGGCAACTTGCTCCACCATTTTGTTTCCAAGTGGCAACCGCTTAAAATTTTTTTATTACAATAACTTTTGTAATACGGAATCAGTTTGAATCACATTTGCACAGTTGACATATCATTCAAATATCTTTGATAAGTTCACTGGTCATCTCAGTCACTCTGTCCTTTTGTTTCTAAATGGTGGCCACTTGAAAATTATCACAGTAACTTTTGAACCGATTTGCTTAACACTCCATATATACATAGCCATCATTAATAAATCCACCAAATTCATTAATAAATTGTACCTGCCATTTTGTAAAAAATGATGGCAACTTGATAAGAAAAGATAAATCAACCTAACCTTCCTATGAGCCGGAAGGACTTGTTTTAATTTTTTGATCAATAACCTCTAAAAAGTAATGATATCAGTACAAAAACCCTTAACGGGTTAAAAGTTGTGACGCAGCTACTTTATCACTATAAGAATTTGAAATATGGGTCTTAAAAATAATGATATCAAATTTTAAGTGACGCTTTTCTATTAGTTAAAATATACATAGATTTTCTTATTTGATCATTTGCTTTTTTCTTTTATTTATATTTACAGTGCAAACATAATATTTTTAACTTCAAGATAAGACAGATATATAAAATATACTCACTGATGCTTTTTCATTTGCATTTTAATTTCAAAATAACAGTTTTAAGAGGAATGATATAAAAATTCCAGTCACGCCTTGATGTCATTTTAAAAGATTTGTTTTTAGATTCCATTAAAATTACCTTTGTTTTGTCTACTAAAGTATATTTACACATTGAAACAGTGCTATTAATTTTGAAATATACTGTCAAATAATCACACTTTCACTGAGTTCGCATTATAAATTAAAATTATTTATTTCAATAAATCGATTTGTCTTTTGCGTCACGCTATCCAAAACTGTGAGTAAAATATATGCAAATGTTACTTTGTATCATAGTACCCAACTAAGTGAGAATTTGTGCAAAGAAATAGTGTGATGCAAAGAAAACATTTGCACAAATTTTACTTGCAGTTTTGGATAGCGTGACGCAAAAGACAAATCGATTTATTGAAATAAATAATTTTAATTTATAATGCGAACTCAGTGAAAGTGTGATTATTTGACAGTATATTTCAAAATTAATAGCACTGTTTCAATGTGTAAATATACTTTAGTAGACAAAACAAAGGTAATTTTAATGGAATCTAAAAACAAATCTTTTAAAATGACATCAAGGCGTGACTGGAATTTTTATATCATTCCTCTTAAAACTGTTATTTTGAAATTAAAATGCAAATGAAAAAGCATCAGTGAGTATATTTTATATATCTGTCTTATCTTGAAGTTAAAAATATTATGTTTGCACTGTAAATATAAATAAAAGAAAAAAGCAAATGATCAAATAAGAAAATCTATGTATATTTTAACTAATAGAAAAGCGTCACTTAAAATTTGATATCATTATTTTTAAGACCCATATTTCAAATTCTTATAGTGATAAAGTAGCTGCGTCACAACTTTTAACCCGTTAAGGGTTTTTGTACTGATCATTATTATACATACATTATCATTTCATAGGCTTTTCCAGAGAAGTCCTGCAAACATCGATAAATTAAAACAGATTTTAACTGAAGAAATGTCGTCAATAGCGCCAACAATGCTGCGAAGTGTGTCAAAAAACATGGTTCGACGCGTTCCTGTTTGCATTCAAAATGGTGGCGAACATTCTGTGAGGAATGATAATGTAAAAAATTTGAATTAAATTATGTTTTTCAAAAATTAAATAATCACAGGATTAAGTAGCATTATGCGCATGTATTTTACCTCACAAATAAAGTTGTAACAGTCCAAGACTGTTGAAAATTGTCTCCCACATTTTAACAAGGTTCAAACAATTATATTTCGGTGTTAGAATAGTTGCTACATCCGTCAGATTTAAGGGTAATAAGAAAAACTGACGGGTTAAACTGATTTAAACTATTTTAAACTGATCACCCTCTCTCTATATATATTTATATATAAATAGACAGACAGATAGATATAGATATGTATTTCCCCTTTTGACTTCATTTTTCAGAATTTCATATTCTTAATTTTTAATAGAAATGCAGAAGGAATTGCGCAAGTTTTTATCATTTAATCTGTATCATAATTAATTTTTAATTTGATTTTTAATATTCAAAGAGCGCTCAACAGAAGTGCAGTAGCTGCAGAGACAAACATTATCTTATATGCAATTGCAAACTTTAGCTTCTACACTTTGCAGGGCATTTAGTGTGGTCCCTACACGTCCTTTAACTCATTTTAAGTCCCTAAAATTTCCTTATTTTGGCAAAATTCTGCCTATGTAAGGTTTTTAGATATGTTGAAATGTTAGGTATGTATGAATACTTCTGACACTAACTGTATGTATCTTTAAATTATTTGATTTGAAGGCTTACACATAGCAGGGGATCATTAATATATATATATATATATGTGTGTGTGTGTGTGTGTGTGTGTGCGTGTATATATATATACACGCGCAGCTATTAAAATGGAAAAATAAAATAAAATTTTGTAGAATATACTTGATAATTGTTTCAAGCACATATAAGTTTAGAATATCTTAATTATCTTATTATATTATTTCCTTCACCATATCTCTGTTATATTTCCTTAAAATATCCCATCATCAATATCTAAGCTACATGCTTTCATTGTTTACCTGATTTTTTGGAGATGAATTCAATGATCTGAAAAATTCTGTTTCTACATCTGGGTCTACAATTTTGACAAGGTTACCACCTCCAAGGGGATCGAGAGTGATTGAGGATGAATGTTTTCGCTTATCTGAACGAGCAATTAACATCATATTCTGTGGATTATCATCCTAGGAAAAAAGTTTACAAATTTTTTTAATGTTAAAAAAGATTACAGTATTTTATAAATAAAAATCCCACCACCAGTAAACAAATTCTTTTTGTGTGAACTTTTACCTTATAACTTAGCAATTCTAAAGGCCTGAATCTATTCTGTGCCATGTCAGGACTTTCTGCCTTAAGAAGATGCCCACCCCCTAAGGAATCAAGAGTGTGGGAAGATTTAAACCTTTGCTTATCTCTCCGAGCTTGTGGCACATTTTTCGCTATATCCATCTGGAAGAAGCAAAAAGATGTAGGGAAGTATTAACATAAATGCCTGTTTTATTAAAAATCAAAACAGAACCACTAAAAGAAATTATTTTTATATCTGTTTTTGCGAATTTTTATGGGTTGACGTAGGTCCATCAAGCCATCTGACTGTGCGGCACTGACGAATATATTCGGTCACTTTTTTTTTTTTTTTTTTTCCCACAATATACTTATCATTTAAAATTGTATAAATATAAATATTTACCTTGTTTATGAAGCCTAGAGGTGTTAAGTAATATCCATAAGGATTATAATCCTGAGTATATTTACATTTTTAATCTCAAGTGAAAATGAGCATTATCTTAGTATTTTGAAACACTATGTGCAGTGAAAATAACATTACATTTTTGCTCTTTCTCAAAGTCAGAGGATTATTAAACGTGTTGTATTAAATGTAGAGATTTCTAAAACGGCTATTATTATGAAGCTTAATTAAAGATGAAATTTTCAATAATGTTAGTAAGTATAATGAGAATAGATGAATGATGAGGTTTTCGGAGCAAAAATATCAAAGAAAGAAAAATTAATGTCGACAGGATTTTTCTGATTTTAAAACCGTTGATAAAAACATGATTGTCTCTATTTATGTCAACATATTTTTAGACAGAATTACTGTTTTTCAAGCTCTCTGATCCAGTTAACTCATCGATATATATTGTTACAATTAGTATTATCTCTATTAAAAGTTTGAAGTAAAAAAAATTTTTTTTTTAATCTGTTAAGGATATTTAGCCTAGAATTCATTTTCCATTATTGTATAATGTTGTCTGTGGATTAAGAAATATAGATTAAGAAAGAATATCCGATGTTTGTGATCATAAAATCATTTGTGAAAATTTTATACAGAAAAATTACTAAAATTTTGCAATCTAATGTCATTTATTTACTTTGTCTTCGAAATTTGGAGACACTACCATATTTGTCCTCAAATTCAATTTTAAAAAATCTTATCACTTTATTTACAGAAACTCTGATAATATGTCTCTAGACTATCCTCCGGTTGAATCCAAAACCATCGCCAGTAGCCCACTAGGTAGCTCTAATTCAACGGTAAATCAAACCAAACCTTCCAGCATGGCAGCATAGCAGTGGTATGATTCATTGGAAAATTAAGGAATCGAAACATGTGAAATATTTATTTATTATTACTTATTGAATCGCGTGCTACGTCGTACAAATTGGTAAAATAATTACAAGACTAGCTGGCCAGAGACCCATGAAAATTTTTATCAAAAAACATGCTATCGGGCGTCTGCGGCGCCAATCCTAATTTGTTCTCTGTAAAAGTCGCATAATATTAAAGCTCTAGTCAACGTAGCTCTAGTTCAACGTAAAATACACTCAAATCAATTAAAATCAAATAAACCATACAAATATCTTGTAATTCCTCAAAACGTAGCTCTAGTTCAATGTAAAATACACTCAAATAAATGAAAATCAAATAAACCAATCAAATCTCTCATAATTCTTCATAACCTAGCTCTAGTTCAACGTAAAATACACTCAAACCATTGAAAATCAAATAAACCAATCAAATCGTAATTCCTCATAACGTAGCTGTAGTTCAATGTAAAATACACTCAAATCAATGAAAAACAATAAACTAATTAAATCTCTCCTAAGATTCTCCATTCTGCGTCATTATAGAAATGGGAAGTTTTATTTTCATGTTTTTATTAATTAAAAGAAAACTTATCAAAAATTCGAAAATCTGACTTCGATGTGCACAATGACCCTTCGGAGGGCACCTTTTTGTTAAATCACGTGACTGTCCGAGCTACCGTTTTCGAGAACAGTGAAATATACATATATATATACAAATATTGCTCACTTAATTGTATAAGATAAAAAGACCTTTCTATATACCACATTTTTATATTTTCTGTTTATTTAATTTTAATCACTTTTTATTCGTTTCTACTATCCGCAGATTTTAGAAACTTTAATTTTTTTTATTTTTTTTATTTTTCGCACAATATATTTTAGCAAACAAACTAAATTCATGTGTATTCTGTTTTCAAAATCGTCAAAGGCCGTTACACAAAAGTGCAAGCATTGAATTCGATCGAAGCGCCAACTTGTGCATTTTTCAAAATTTACTGAAAAGGAATTCAATTCTGCTTAAAGATGGCTAAATGTATTAAAAGAATGCATTAACATCGTGTTCTGAATTATTCTAAAAGTTTCAAATGTCTACTGCTAGTTGGGAAGTTAGTTTAAAATCGATTGCAAGACTCGTTCTGGACAAACAAACAAACAAACAAGAAACCGAGTTAATTAAAACATGGTAATAAATAGATTTTCTTACATTTATTTCTTCCTAGCAGCAATTTCGTTTTTGATTCATGTGTATATTGACAATTTAATGGATTATCTTTTTATATACAGACAATACCTATGCATTTATGTTTATGATAGTGCGAAAAAAGTATTTCTTTTTTGAAAATCTTAGCAAATCGTCAACAAAGACCTACGGAGGACCAGTGGTTGGGAATCATTGCATTACGAAGTTTGTCTAGATATAAATATAGAAATTTAGAAGCGGACATAGAATCACACAGACGAAGTGAGGTCATAAATCAGCTTCCATTATATTTGAATGTTTAAAAGGTTAGAATAGACTTTTTAAGGGAACCCAAAAGCAAAAAATTTTTAAAAATCTCTTTATTATTATTATTATTTAATTATTATTGTTAGTTTTTTTTTTTTTTTTTTTTTGTATTATTTAATTATTTAATTTTTAATTTATTAAAAAATATGTATTTATATTTTCTAGTTCCCTCCTCCTTAATTTCTTGGGAAAATTCTTTTATATTAAGATGACGGTGAGTATCATAAAAATGTTTTGTAAATCACAGTCTTAAAATTAATAAATGTTGCATAATACATATAAACATCAAAATATAACAATATGAAGTATATTGCAATTTCTTCAAAACCATTTATATTTAAAAATTAAGATCCAAAATTTTATTTGTTTATTTTTTTATTCATTTTTCATTATCTATTTATTATGGAGGAAAATGCTCCAGCCTCGCTAACTTTTAAGGGCCCGCATCACTCACCGTCACCGGAAGCCGAAGCTAATGTTATTCTATGGGAAATTTTCTTTACAAATAACTTATTAACTAATACATATTTTTAAATTCCGTTTTCACATTATGAAAATTACCAACTGTTAAATGGACGGGCCTTTTTTAAAAAATTATTTTTTTAATTTTTTATATTTTATTTTGAAGCTTCAAAATGCGATTTTTCAATATGTGAAATTTTTCATTTTGCAATTTCAAAATAAAATATTAAAAATTAAAAAAATACATTTTTAAAAAAGGTCCGTCATTGGGTCGGGCTTCCGGCGACGGTAAGTGAAGAGGGCCGTTAACTTTTTCCCTCAATGTCACGTTATTATACTTCAAATTTATATTCTTAACATATTTGTGTATTACTTGCTGTATTCATGAACAAAAAAAATTATGAGTAGTATTTCTGAATGGTGAAATTCAGGCGAATTTCAAGTTTTGCATATTTAAAATATTGATTATATGAAGCTAAATTCATTATATTTTTGTGTGTGTTAACAGGTAGGTTACATTATTATGAGGAATGATATGCAAAATGTTTTGTGATGGCCAGTACGTACTAGGATATATTTTTTCTTTTTCTTTTTTTAAATTTTGTTACGAGAACAAAATATATGTTTACCTGAAGTGAATATTAAATGTATAATAACCAATACACAATGTATGATGTTGCTTCTTTTTTTTTTTTTTTTTTTTCCTTAAAAAGATTAAAAGCTTTCTGCGATTATGTTTTCAGAATGAAAAATGACATTTATTTATTCATTTTTAAGTTTAAAACTTTTTTTTTTGGTGTAAAACAAAATTATATGGAAAGTATGTATGGTTCAGATAAGCTGATTTCACATTTATATATATATATTTTTTTAAATATTATCCATGGAAAAATCTTTTAAAAATAACTTTGAAAAAATATTCTGAATCATCCATCTTGCTTTAAAGTGACACAGAATATGTCGGGTATTATTACTCAAATAAATTTCTTCATGAATATGTAAATAGTTTCGATTCTCGGCTGGAGAATATCGGTTACAGTTAATTGGGCATTTTAAACCTCATTAAAAGTGAATATTATGATTAAATTCGATTTTATCCACATAGAAATGTTATCTTACATAAACTCATATTAATTTTTTATCATATTTACATTAAATTTTTATAGTTCTTTTCAATTTTAAATATATTTGTTTTAAATAATCAGTTTAAAAATAATTAATAATAATCCGTTTTTAACATTTTCCAACAAATTAGACTTCAGTTTATCTTTCCTTCCTTCTCCTACATATACACTAAACACGGGGGTGTCGAATTGGCCTATCCGTTCGAAGTTCCCTGTGGTTTTCTCCGAAACTCTCATAAATGTGGGATAGGACCTTGCTCTCTCGCCTCCGTAAATAATTTCAGAATAGATTAAAATTGGTATATAGTTCCCGCCGCTTATTAAAATCACATTCGGTCTGAGCCAAAGTGATTTTATTAAGCGGCTGATTTTTATATCCGACAAACGTTCTTGCACTTAAGGAAAAGGCATTGCTTCCCTTAATCTGGGAAGAAACTTCAAAAGGTGACGAATAGGAATTAGTAAACGATATTAATTATATTTTGATAAATAATTAATTAATTGTTTCTTCGATATAAATAAATTAAACGCATTCCGAGTTCCCCGTGCACTTTCGTTTGAGGAAAATCGTCATTACTTTACCCAAAGTTCACATTGTTCTTATAAATTTAAAATATCTTCGTTTAAACCTCATGAATTATAATAATTTTAAAATAAGATCTAGAAATTACCTTTTAACCTTTCAGGGGCACTAAGTAAAAATGATTGAATTTCCTTTTATATATATATATATATATATATATATATATATATATATATATATATATATCATAAAGTAAACATCCCCTACAAGTCATATTTGATGAAGAAAAAAATTCAGCATGTGGGGATTTTTTTGTGGGTGGTGGCTAGACGTTCTAGCCACTGTGTCTATCCACCTAAAAGATGCTCCTAAAAATCAAACTAAAATTAATGATCTAAGATAATATGTAAATCTGTTCTATTTAAAAGGTGCATTACAGTATATTTACACTACCAAATACTTTGAATAAAAAATTATTTTTCATAAAAATATATAAAAGAAACTTCAAAAAATTTTCCCGCAACTTGTCCATTTAAAAAAAAAGTCACAGGCACATCCTGCTTAAAGTTACTGTAGTTCTGCCATCTCTATTTCAATTTTAGAAGTACACATTAACTTTTCATAAAAGTGGATAAAAAAAGTAGCCACTGCACACTTAGAGAAAAATTTCTAAAGTAGGTGGATTGACCCTCTAGCCACCGCCCCTGAAAGGGTTAATAATTAGAAATTTAAATATATATATAACGTTTCAAATCAAATTTGTAACTTGTTACTGCGTTTTGAAGAATACGTACTTTGAAACCATTACGGAGGAAAGTGATGGGGCGTGTTTAATCTGTAACTGTGCTGCGAGTGTAAAATCTGCGATTGTTGTGCAATAATTTCCTTTATTATTAAAAAAAAAAAAAAAAAAAATCACAATGTAAAAAAAAAAAAAAAATAGTGTGCATAAATTATATTTTTGGCTGCTGAGGATTTATTTTTGAGTTTATTAACCGGCGATTCTAATTTTATTAAGCAGCGGCTTTAAAAGTAATTTGTATTAATTTGATTCCGGTCCTGGCCATTTGATCAGATTAAGCGGCTGATTTTATTAACAAGTGAATTTATTAAACGGCGGTTACTGTATATTATTCATGTTCACTATGCATCTTTCGTGTTAAAAACGGTATAAATAGTAATCATGGTTTATATACAGAGATATTCAAAAAATGATTTGGATACATCATGGTCTATAAGTGGTGTATCTATAAAGCATACTTTATATATTTTTATAGAGCTCAAAACGTAACGAAACTAGCATACATTACTGAGATGATTAAAACAGGATTAACATTAATGATTCGTTTGCATTTGCGTACAAAGGTATGCAGATACAATATATATATATATATATATATGTGTGTGTGTAAATAACTCGAAGTGTATTTTAAGTTACATTAGTTAGGATGTCTATTATTATCATTATATTAAATTTTTAGTACACTATAATATGGGCACGTATTTTTTGCACCCTGTACAGGGCTATATGAAAGCAATTTATATTAATATAACATGTATTTATACAATTTTAATAATTCTAGAATAATTTAGTATATAAATTTATTTAACACTTTACAGAAAGGAGTTTACGAGAAGTGCTTAGAAAAGTTACTGGGCTGCACAAAAACAACCTTATTTTATGCTTTCTTTTTAAGATGCCTGCCTACTGTCGGAAGTTTTTTTTTTTTTTTTTAATTGAAAAAATACCTATTTATGTGCATTATATAACAGAATATAGTTAAAAACAGGGAATAACATGAAAAAATATGCGAATTTAAAAAAAAAGCATTTGAGTAAGAAATATAGAAAACGGTATATACTATCAGCTCACTGTACTACATTGTCCAGCCCAAAATGGAGTTGCAGAAAGAAATAACCTCATTTTGAAATAACACGAGCACTTAGCAAAAAAAAAAAAAAAAAAGTGGGTAATTTTACCGGTAAAATTGTTGCTTATACCTTAGTAATTTTACCGCTAAAATTGCCCCTTAGACTAGAAAGAGTAGGCGTGGAAAAGTAGCTTACCACGCCTTTCTCATTTAAAGATAGTGCATTGTGATGGTAAGTTTACTCATCATGACTTTAAAAAGGATTAAAATTCAAATTAATTATATCTAATAATCTAATGGATTTATTTTCTTAAAACAGTCTCAATCCCAAAAATATTTTAATGTACAGGGTGGGCAAAAAGTCCGTAAATACTTTAAAAATTCATAAAACCCGAAAAAATAACCAAAATAAAAAACGGTTTGCAGGTTTAGCATCGATAAGGCACGGGATTTATTTATTTATTTATTTATTATTATTATTTTTTTTTTTCAGATAAGAAAAAAATAATAATTCAAAAAACAGCCGATAGGGGGCGTTTCGTACATAAGTGAAAGAAAAGGCATGTAAATAACAAAATAATGTTACCAAATCATTTATTATAGCAATATGTGTTCCACATATCCACCACCACAGGTAATAAGCACATTGCAGGTGTGTCACAAATCCAGCAACGTCAGAGTGCAGCATTTCCGGCAGTATACATGACAGTTCACGGCGGATTCCATTTTTCATTTCCGACAGATTGGATGAACGGGATCGATACACCCGGGATTTAAAATATCCCCATAGCCAAAAGTATTCATAATCGCCTGTCTCATTTGCATATTTCCAACTAAGTCCTTCATATCAGCGCCATCTGTCGGCTGTTTTTTTTTAATCTTAAAAAAAAATCCCATGACCTATCGATGATAAACTTGCAAACCGTTTTTTATTTCGGGTTTTTTTCGGGTTTTATGAATTTTTAAAGTATTTACGGACTTTTTGCCAACCCTGTACCATTGCAAGAAATACGCTACCCGTTAAAGGGTTAACGAAGATGACGTGATATTCCACATACTTCCTTTTATTTAAAAGACAGAGTAACTGAGGTAAAACACTTTTTAATTTTTAAATCCACGATTTAATTAACTAATTATTCAAATCATCTACTAATTAATATGTATTTTATAATTTTTATTCATCAATTAATTTCTTCACTAATAATTAAATTTATTTATATTCAAATTCACTTTACATATTTGCATATATTGTATGTAACATACACAACATACTTGCATTTGATAAGCCACAATTATATACTATATTATCCATCTTATAAACTAAATTTATACAACTCATGCAACAGCATGTTTAAACTAAGTTTTTATCACTGGTTCGTGTAAATATTTATTTAAATAAATAAATTTTAACCTTTATAATAATAATAATAATATTAATTTTTCTATAAAACTGCTAAGTATAAACAAAAAAAGATTTATTTTATATAAAAACTGCATTTCAAAATTTTTTTCGCTTAAATTCTTTGTGATATTATTAAATGTTTTCTTTAAAATTAATTTCACTTGAAAAATTCCAATTTTTACTAGTATTATAACGACGCTTGATAGTTTGATAATCTTTTCTATCTCGTATGTGAGAGAGAAAATTAACTTAATTGCTTATTAAAAGTTAAACTAACAGTTAAGAGTTCCCGTTTTAAATTGACTTATTAATATCAGTACTGGAGTAATAATTCAGTTTAAAATAGAGTAGGAAATTATAATTTTCAGTTACGTAAAACTCTTTTTAATATGTAGTTAAAGCCTAGGCACCAAGTATTTTTTTAATCAGATTTTAATTTTTCGAAATCATGTTCGAATTTATTTTTTGCTTTCTTTTACCCATATACGTTAAGAAGGTATTGCTTTTGAGTCAAAATTTTTAATTGAGTTTTCTTACATTTACAAGCTTTCTGGTTCCAATGAATCTGAAAATTACATTTTCAGCAGTTGAGCCTAATGGTCTGTTTGTCTGCGTGTCCGTTTAAGTATGAATCTGTTATCACACAGCCTCCTAAACTAGATGCCTGTCGTGCAGCTCGGAATCTTGGCATCAGTTGAAGCGGTAGACAGCTCCACCTGGTACAGATTGCGCGACTTTTTTATTCAACTGTCACCAATAATTTTAAGAAGTGATCCATGATATATATAATCGACGTGCCTTCTATTCTATTCGCCTTTTATGTATATCACATCCCACATTTAAAAATTTTCAGTGGTTGTTGAATAAAAAAATCGCGCAATCTGTACCAGGTGGCGCTGTCTACCGTTTCAACTGTTCCCAAGTTTCCGAGTCACGCGACAGGCATCTAGTTTAGGAGGCTATAGTTACCAGAATCACTCAAGAACAGATATTATCAGGAAATATAAAATCTGTATTTTTAAATCTGTATCATATGGGGACGTTTCTTGAATTTTTTCTTTATTTCCTTATTTTATTACTTTATTTTATTGAAATCGAACGCGATGGCTCGTGTACATGGGTATGCAATAGTGTTCAAATACGTTACGTCTATGGGTGAAATTTTTGGTAGGTACAGTTTAGCCTCTTTAGACTGCACTGAATAAAATGAAAAATAAATAAATATATATATATATACTATCGCTCATAAATATTTTCCCACCATCCCAATTTTCTGAAAGGTGTTTTAATAATAATTTCTTGTGGCAATTGTTAATATATGTAAACTAGAAGTAAAACAAAATAAATATTTTTGGCGATCACTTTCATGAAGGCGAACACTTTCTTCAATAGAGAAAGTATATTTTTCCCATTGGCATAATTTCAATTTCCACTTTTATTAATCGAACACTATCAATTTATTTAATTATTCATGAACATAAAACAAAAAATATGACGGTAACGTGAAACAATAATATTATACTTTATGCATAACATATTGTTATCATCATTGATTAATAAAATACTTAATAAAATACATCTGAAATAAATATATAAACGAAAAGCAAATTCTATAAAATTTTCTTTTTCATTTTTGTTTTTGTCAAAATCAATCTAATTCTTCCGGAATAATTATATTTTAATTAATTTGAAATATTTAATAATGATTTAGTGTGTATTCTATTGGGAAATTTCTTTTTCTTTCTTTCTTTTTTTTTTTTTTTTTTTTAATCGCGCGGTACTTATGAGTCAGCATCGATTGGAGGGGGGGGGGGCAAACTCATGGTCATGTGTGAAAGAACATCAATGGGTCGCCATCGCTATCCTTAACAAGGATGGCATATCCGTACCTTGTTCAGCATTCGAACCAAGGACCTACCATGTGAAAACTACCCAAAATTAAGCGAATATATTATTTTTCTTTTGAATGTAATTCTGAAAGTACTTTACTAAATTTAACCTTGCCTAGGAAAATTGTTTAAAAATTTAATTATATTTCATACCTACATAGTAGACGCAGTATTAATTGAAATCCATTTTAAACGATGCCTTTTTTCGTTAATTATACGTTTTTAAGGTCCCTTAAATAAAAAATAGATAAATAAATAAAGTAAAAAATTAAATTAAATTATACATCTGTGTGTCTATCTATTATCATCGTAACTTAAAAATAAATAATTACTGGAAGCTCAAATGTTTTGAAGATGATATGAGACTGCCTCATGAAAAATTTGACAAAGATTGGTAAATTTTAGTTGGTGGTGTTAGTGTGGGTTAATGTCATATGAACAATTTAGATTTTTTTTTTTTTTTTTTGGTCGATTTAAAAACAACCTTGAGTTTTTATGAATATATGCACTATATTGAAATGGGGGGATTGAGGGGAAGCTTGTCAAATAAAACTATTTGTAAAGCGACTTTCAATTGTTTTTACACAGAGAAAAAATATATACCGCTGTTGGAGAGAAATTGTTATTTTAGAGATACTCTCCAATCTGTACCATACATTGCGTTGATTTATCTCTAAAAAAATAATAATCTAAATAATAATTTAAATAATACCCAAGTTCATTAAATTTTTACTGGGTCATAAAATGAAATTTTGAATACTAAAATTTATCTCCTATTTTATTAAACGGTCTTCTAGGAATAATTTATCTAGAAACCAATGAGAAAAAAACAATAAGAATCTATAATAAATAATCTTTTATTCATTTTTTTATTCTAAACATAAAAAATTCTTTGTCAAAAGTAAATATATCCTTTTGTGAGCACTTTAAGCGGGACTCAGCCAGTTTTTTTTTTTTTTTTTTTTTTTTTTAGGAGGAAGAAGAAAAAAAATGAAATCTAAAAACTTTAGCTATTTTCTTTAAATATATATATATATATATATTTAAAGTATTGACTCACCCGACGACAAGCGTTCAACTTTAATGTAATCCAGAATTCCGGCATCAATCATAACGGGCTATATATCACCAGAGCTTTCACCACAGTTTTTAGAGCATCATATCTGCCGCGAAGATCCAACCGTTACATTAGGGGCGCATTTCCTTTCCAGCCTTATGTATCTCCGAAGGCTCCTTTGTTTTTACTCTCCAGCCATCGGAAGATTTCTACTCCTGGACTCTTGGGCGTAGCTGGCCTCTTCCAGGTCTACAGCATCTGCGAGGGTACAACCTTTTCTTCACTGGATCATTTCTCCTTCAAAAATTTTTTCTCATCTGACGATATTTTGTATTTTTTACTTACAGGCCCAATTTGACTCCGCCTTCTGCCACACACGGGGCCTTTCCCCCTTTTTTTTTTTTTTTTTTTTTTTTTGTTATTGGTCGTTTCTTTTACCAACGTACTCCTATACTTCTCTTCTGCTCTTCTTTGAAATCTCGCTCTCGAAAAATCTGCTCCATCTCTTTTTTGCTCATTTATAGCTGCAATAAACCATTTTCGTGAGCTTTTGTCGTTTAATGTCAAACGCGTCGCCGGGCAGTCTCTAAGATTCATATCAGGGACACATTACAATTCTCCCTCCTTCAGTTTCACAATTATGGCTTCCCGCTTTTACATCTAGCAATTTATCGCTCATGTTAAAAAGAAACATTTTTACCTGCCCATATTTACATACAAATCACTTTTTCAATTGTATTATATAAACATAAAGTATTTTTACATATATATAAATTACACACATGTTTGTTTAATTTCCTTTTATAAATAAACATGTAATTTTAATTATACACATTTTTCTTTAATTTCCGTTAATAAATAAATGTGTAATTTTAATTACAACAACCGCCTTCATCTAGAATGAATAAGCGGTCATTTTCTAAATCCCTTAACTAGAAATATCGATTTCCGAGTTATGCACATAAGGCGCGCCAATAAACTGAATCGACGAAATGATCGAGAATTTCTAGTCTACACATTTCTAGAGGGTGAAACAATATTCTGAATATTCTGAATTTTTTGTTGGGCGAGAAATTCTCGCTTGATTTTCTAGAGTTGGATCATAAACCAAGAATATAATTTCTGAAACCCGCCTCTTGTATTCGCATTTATTTGCAGAGATTTTTAAATAGCTTTGCCCACAATAATACAGGCAAACGTACTAGAATTCTAATAGGGGTTTCTGGAACTCGCTTTCGGAGGAGACTAAAATTTATAAGGATGACATGGAACTATTTTTTCTTGAACCACAATTTAGATTTTAGATGTCAGTTACAGAATTTTTTCTCAGTGTATAGTGCATTCATATATGGTACTTCTATTTTACATTTTAATCTAATTCGAACTTTTCACCAATCATTCAATTATCTGGCGATTAATTCTGCAATTTTTTTTTTCTTTTGATTGTTTCAATAAACGGAGCGGTTCCCTTAGAAGCGCTTGACACTGCTCTTTGAGCGGTAAACGGGGACCGCTCCCTGTTAATCCCTGTTAATCTATATTCTGTTTTTTTTTTTTTTTATTATTCAAATGCAGGGTAAGAGAAAGTCGTGTGAGTGCACACCAGATTATTTTATTACTTTGAGATTATCCTTTGCTTTCCTTTTCATACTGAGTTTTATGTTTCTGTTTATCTGTGAATTATTTACATTATTATTGGTTTAGTTTAAGTAAGAGCTTGTCCAAGGGAAAGAAGGCAAATTCACTTGGCAAAAACGCCAAATCCCATCAGAGTAAAGTAATCCAATTTAATCTGAAAATAAAATTTGTATAGAATGAAATCATTGACGGCGTAAAAAACCATGATGATTGCTTTGACGATAAGAAAAAACTTAAAGGCGAATGTTCAATTAGATTTTGAAATATTTTCTAAATACAGGACAAAGCATACATTTGCCGAATGATTCATTCTTCGACCATGACAGACAATGGATATTCGATTTCGGGACAGGACTTAGTATTTAATTTTATATTTAACTTCTCTAACATTCTTTATGCATGGAGTATTAAAAGAGAGAGAATTTAAAAGTTTAATCTAATTCCTTCTTTTTTTTTTTTTTTTTTTTTTTAATTTTTTTTTAAGAAAAACCTATAAACGCAACCTATAATGATGCATATGTAGAAACAAAATGAAATTAAGTAAAATAATAAAAAGAAACTTTATACTTATTTATTTATTTATTATTTAAAGGCAAACATGAAATATTTTATAAACTGAGGCCTTTTTCTTATGGACAGATGCCAATGGACTCCCTCTTTTAGTTTAATTTCTTTAGAAATAGACTTATTGCAATCGCTTGGTTTATATGAGTACAATTGTTTAAGCATTTTCTATGTATACTAAACAAAGAATCTGGCTTCATAGAATTTGAGCTGTCTTGATGAGATCCCTTGGCCTTCAAAAGATGAACACAGTCTGAGAGAAAAGTATTACTTTGAATGGTGTATGACTATGTATAAAGAAAGTCTTAAGAATAACAAATAAAAATTAAATTTCTACTACGAATAATCTCAGCAATTACTAGAAATTTACTATTTACTCCCGTATGTGCACACATAGTGCATATTCTATTATTTCCCTTTTTTTTTTTCTTTTTTTTTTTTTTATTCCATGGGCCTACAAATTTGCCGGAACACATTTGCCTACACACTGACGTGCACGCATAATATATATCCTATTTTATTCTTTTTTTTTTTTTTTTTTTTTTAAACAGCCATCGGCCTAGAACATTTGTTTATAATAAGCTTGATTTTCAGTTAAATTTAACATGAGAACTTAAAAAACCCAAGATTGTAATTGAAGAATATTGCTAATTAGCATCAATCGCGAAAAATTACTCTTTACTTATAAACATATGGCTCGAAAACTTCTTGGTACTAAAGGTCAAGGAGTAGAAGCTGCGCGCGCGCTTTCTACTTGACCAGTGATGCCAGATTGGGGATTTTGTCCCCGTTTTAGGGATTTTTGGGGCTACTGGGGACATTTCTGGGGAGGGGGGGGGGAGCAGATGTTTGTGGGGAATTTCGAGGGGAGTTTTGAAATTTTTAGGAAGAAATCTGCGGAATTTTTCAACTTTTTTTTTACTCTTATTTTAGTCGACCTGTTAAGTTTACAGCATTGCCAATTGAAAGGATTTGTCCTTACGCCGAGGAGCTTTTAACAGCTTTCTTTAGCATGTAGGAGCTTTTAAAGGTACTTCTTCTCCTCAGGACATCATTAGGCTATCCTGAAGATGAGAGTATATCTTGCGTACCTCCTCAGCACTAAAGTACTTTACACAGATTTAAAATTTACCGATAACTAGTGTGTATATAAAAGTTATTTTTATGTATGGGGATTATTTTCAAAAATGAGTGTCATTTGGGAAAAAATCTGGGAATCTCTTAAATATTTAAAAAAAAAAAAAAATGTAAAAAATTTACTTTTTTAGTAAAAATTGAGTTGAAATTTTTTTTTTTGGAAATAACCCCTAATTTGGGAAAATTTGAAAGCCTGTTTCGGGAAATTGACTGTCGGCCATCAGGGAGCACTGTACATGACTCTCCTTAATATTATTTACGGATAGAAAATGAGCTTTAAGAATAGAAAAGTACAATATTCAGAGAGTTAAAAGGGATTACTATTAAAACTAGTTTGAATAAGTGGACTCTGTTCAGTTCTCTAACATAAAATTTTTCTCATAAATTTTTACTACAAGGCACACTATATTAATGTTAAGATAAATTAATTATTTAAGATAAACTAATTATTTTACACAGTTAGTCGTAGGAAATGCACACCTACTAGGCTATCCTCCAACCGATTCAGTACATTTACCTGATTAATTGCTGATTAATTTTACTTGCGTTCGTTTCGTATTTCAGATTTCATGCAACTCCTTACCCTTTCTAGTGTAATGAGCATGATTCTCATAATGAAATTTTATGTAAAGTATTGTCCTATAATGCCATGTTAAGAAAGTATTAGATACGTAATAACTTAGTCCGACATGCTTACGGGGAAAATAATCTTTACAATGCACTTTTATACGAAACTTAACCAGGGGTCGATCCAGGTTTTAACTTTTGGTTCTCTTTTTTTTTATGAAATATAAAATATTTTTGTGAAATTTTTATTTAATTTTGTGAAAAAAAAAATAAAATATTGCGCAGAATCTTCCATTTTTGCACTCATTGTATATAATGTTTAATATTAAATTAATGGAGTTTCATTGAACCAAATTAAGGCATTAATTAAAAATGGTACTGAAAACATAGAAGCATTTTATAAAAGGATAACTTTTATAAAACAAAATCTTGTGAAGTGCCCCTTTCTATGGATTTGTATTTTGTGAAGGGTCCTTTTTCACTGTGGAATTTTGTGAAAGGGCAACAAAAGGGACTCAAATTTTGCCTGGATCGACCCCTGTTAACCCTATTCTGACATATTAAGAAAAAATGTAAATTTCGAATAATTTACGAATTTTTCGAAGTAGAATGTTTAAAGTTTTTATATTATGGATGCCAGTATCATAAAGGATATTTTACAACTGATCCGACATCTATAAGATGAAAATGATTCTCATAATTCCAGTATATACGAAAATTTACCCTAATCTTTCCATGTTAAGAAAACTGTAAATTTGGAATAACTCATGAAATTTTGAAATAGAATGTTAAAAATCAATAGTCTATCCAGAATTATAAATAATACAGTAGAGCGCCGATTATCCGGACGCAAATTAACCGGAATGTCCAATTAACCGGATCGATCAAGGAGCATTTTTTCTTTTCGGTCTTCTCCCTCCCCCCGAACCCCCCCTCCCCCTCCCCACGAAATTTCAGTTTTTATCTTTAGATTGTCTGAAGACGATCGAAATCGCTCCTTTTGTCCCCCGCTCCTCTCCACTCGCTTTCTTCCGCTCAGTTTCAGTGAGGGGGGTGGGGGGAGTAGAGAGGGCTGAATGAAAGGACTAGGATTTTTCTTTTCGTAAGAATTAGAGAGGGTAGGGATGTGATCCCTGATTCATTTTCTTCTGACTTCCTCTATGAAGCAGAAGACTCTCAAGAATTTCTTTTTACCATCACAATAAATTGTTCTTTAAATATATAATACTATACTGTAATACTATGTAATACTGTAATATAATTTCTATGTGAGCTTTTATGCAAAAATTTGTACTATTTATATAGAAAATAAAAAGTTAAAAAGTTAAAAAATTAACTTGTAAACACGCCATTTGTAATATGCTAAATAGGTACTGCTACAATTGTCAATCCTAAGCCTGGAACAAGTGTGAAGGGAAGTTACCTAAAAATCATTGACTTAGCCGTTTTATAAGTTGTCCAGTTATCCGGATTTTTCGTTAATCGGATCAGCCTCGATCCCGACTGATCCGGATAATCGGCGCTCTACTGTATTATAAAACTGGTCCAACCACTTTACGGTACTTCGTTTTTGAGTTATTGTCTACACCTAATTAATTAATACAGTAACTAACTGGCAAACAGCTTAACATACGGGAGCTTTTTACATTGATTTTGTGATCTTTGTAATTAAATTTACTTGAAAACGTGTGAAAATGTCGAAAAGGAAAATAAAAATAAAAATGAGGTGGAAAAATTTCCCGAATGATTAAGTTTCTTGATAAGTAGTTTGATGCGGAACGAAAAATATAGGTATTGATTCATGCATTGACTGTTTTAATGCATTTTACCCGAAAGACTACCTGCTAATGCTCAACGGCATTTTTCGTAATTTTTTAACTACAGTTCTTTATAACCGAAAGTGGATGTTATAACACGAAATTTTATGTACAACACTGTTAAAAATGGTTACTTAAAAATGAGCTAAATTGTCTCAAAATAGCTCCGAGACAATATATACTTAAATTTGAAAACCCATGTACTCAATTTTGAGTATACTAATAAGTCAAACACGGGGATATTGGGATTCTCATCAGTCAACTCCATGTTTGAGCATGTCATTATATTCAAAAATGATTACATGGGTTTTCAAATTTAAGTATATTGTTTCGGAGCTATTTTGAGACAATTTAGCTTATTTTTAAGAAACCATTTTTAACAGTGAAGATGCATATTATTAAAATCTGAGATATTTTTATTTTGGTGCATGTCATCCCAGAGGTAGCGCTGCTATTACTAGACATTACTCTACTTAATGTATTCTACATTCTTCCAGGTGGCTAATTTAAATCAACTTTTGCTTGAAATTATGCCAAATCGCATATGTAAACTGTTTATTATGCTAAGCTATATGTTGATTAAATTTTTGTGTAAGTTAACCTGTTAAAAAGTAGGTGGCGCTGTTATATAGAATGATAGAGAAGACACCTTTACTATGGCTACATCACACTAGTTTCGAATTCGATTAAAAATTGTAACATGTTCTTTTCGTGTTGATTTGATATCAGAATCTATGTTATCTGTTTAATTTTTAAAATTAATCGCATTCGATTCATTTAAGTTTAAACTTACCAACTACATTTTGTAATTGTTCGAAGGTGGAAAATACATTAGTAACCATAAATATGAATTTATACACAATAGAAAATAATTCCATTGATGTTAAAAATCTTGTTTCTTCAACTCCAAACTCATTTTTAAATAAATCAGTTAATTACACTTCCCTAAAATAATCTGTTGCTCCTCGCATAACATTTAAATGATATTTTGATTCGTATTACATGAAAATCCGTGTTTCCATTATTTAATGGATATCAATTAATTCTGTGTTATATATACTAAGGAATTTGCAAACCAAATTATTTCGCTTAAGCTCCATTGGAGAACGTTCGCTTCAGCAGACGATTCTTCCAAATTGTTGCCATCCAAATTTGTATAATGTAATTTTTAAAAGTAATGAAAGTTTCTTGCCACAGATTAATCTCTTAATTTGTTAACATATTCTGTAATAATAAATAGCTTATTTCGATGAAGAATTTTACTCATAAATATTCAAGAACTATGAAATGAAAAATAAAGCGGAAATTTGCGTGTGTGTTCTTATGTGGCTTATATCTGATATACGAAGATTACGTAGCAAAGTTCGATAATCGTCATGATATTTGTAATTTTTTTTTTCCCTTAAAAGAAAACATATTTTAGTTACAAAAAATATTGAAAAGATTAATGGTCATATTGATTGTTTATTCGATATCATTTACATGTTTTTTCTTTTGCTTACGTATTTTCTCCTTGTCTCTTTAACAATCAGCAATATTTGAACTTTTCTCATTGTATTAAACGTGCTATGTTAACATGTAAAATGCATTTCAATAAACAAAATCTATTCTTTTAGGGTTTTTAAGAAAAGTAATTTGTCTTTCACGTAATCGTTTTGTTGTGCATTTGTTTACAGTAATTGTTTATAAATGTTTCCACGATTCAGGGTTCGTGCGGGCCATTTTTTCCTTAGTCTTATACCAGTAAGTTTGTATAACTATTTTCGTTATAAAATAAGTCAGTAAATTTAAGAATTCTATTGTTTCAGAATACTATTGTGAGACTAGGGGGAAAATGGCTAATTCGTAAGAACCCTTATGATTATATAAAAAGTGTAATACATTAAAGTTTACATTTTCCCTCTTTAAAGAGAAACGCGTGAATACGGACTAGGACTCCTAAGAAAAAACCCCATAGAGGGCACACCTCCTCAGGCCTAGGACCCTAGAGCAGTCAATCGGCCTTACTCCCAATCCAATCCAATCCCCCTTTAAAGGCATTAAAATACTGATATTTAATTAGTTTCTAAAAATCATCCCTTTTTTAATTAAAAAAATCTGGAGTGACTCCACTCGATTTTCCGAACATTGAGTAATTAACAGTTTCGTAGATAAAGTAAAGAAAGAGGAGTTGTTAAACAAACAAAAGAGAGAAAACCATAATAGAGTGTTTGAGCATTTTTCTCCATATATTACATGATGTTTTGTTTTATTTACCGCTACTGAACTTTGAGCCCATAGATCATAAGGTTAAAGAATTTTTCGTTGTGTCCCTGTAAAAACCTATAAATGCTAGATTCACGAAAATGCTTATAGTTAGTGCAACAGTGATTTATAATATTCATATAAATTTTCAGCTCAATTGAATAAGGCATTTAGAGGCTATCGTACTTTTAAAAATTGGGTTCCATAGGCCATAATTGTAAAGAATTCTTCTTTGTGTCCCTGTAAAAAAACTGTAAGTGCTAAATTCACCAAAATCTATACAGTTGGTGCAACTGTGACCTTTAACATGTGTACAAATTTTTTTCTCAGATTAATAAGGCGTTTAGACGCTATCACACTTTTAAAATTTTGGCCCCATAGGCCATAATGATAAAGAATTTTTCTTTGTGCCCCTGTAAAAAAACTGTAAGGGCTAAATTCACCAAAATCTATTCAGTTCGTGCAACTGTGACCTATAATATGTGAAAAAAAAATTTTGCTCAGATTAATAAAGCATTTAGACGCTATCGCACTTTTAAAAATTTGGCCCCATAGGCCATAATGATAAAGAATTTTTCAGGCCATAAGGATAAAGAATTTTTCCTAGTGTCTCTGTAAAAAAACTATAAGTACTAGGTTCACCAAAATCTATAGGGTTCGTACTATGGTGACTTACAATATACGTACCAACTTTCAGCTTATTCGAACAAAGCGTTTAGACGCTAGCGTGTTCACTCACAGACATACACACACACATACACACATCATCGTAAAAATAGTGGAAACGGACTCAGGGGACCTCGAAACGTATAGGAACATCAAAATCTTGAATTCGGATTTTTGAAATGATTACAATACTTTCCTCACTATAGTGTTCGACAAGTAAAAATATATATTATGTATATATGTATAATGATTTTCATTTGAGATATACAAATAAAAAAATAATTATAATTTAGAGTGTTGTATATTATTATGGATTTTCTATAAGTAAAAAGTTATCTCTCAGCAAAATTACATGCTGATTTTAATGAGAGACTATCAAAAGATTCTCAATGCATGTCAAAATATAAAATAATATGAAATAAGAATACGAGAAAATTATAACGATATAGAAATTAATGCAATTAAGAAAAATTCTCAACTTCAATGTAATTTCGTAGCCGAACTTTGAAATTTTTTGTGCGTTATTTCACCTGAATGTGACAACAAATAATACAAATAAGGTAATAAATAAAACTTTTTTGAACAGTTTATACATTCAGAAAACAAAACATATTCTTATTATATTTACAGAATTAAAAAAAATATATATATTTTCATTAACTGTACTAAAATTTCTGCATATTCTTAGTTAAAAGAACTGATTCATTTCGTAAAAGATATTTGAACACTATATGATTATTTTGGTAAGAAATATATATATATATATTTCTTTTTCATAAGTATGAAGAAATAATTAACGGTCAAAAAGGCATATTTTTTCTTGAATCAATCAGAACTAAAAGATAATTAACTATTCCATATACATATATATATATATATTAATTAAACATCGACTTTGCATTAAATATGTTCCAAAATTATCCTGCACACGTTTTCTTTTTCTTTTCTTTCTCTCTTCTTCTTCTTTTTTTTTTTTTTTTTTTTTTATCTTTCATGTTACTGCAAAAAACCTTCTGTATATGCCATGGAATAAAGTTTTTTTTTTTTTCTTTTTTTTTTAATGTTTGTGCTGCACATTAATACCGTTATCTTATTCGAAGGTTCTCGAAAGCTGCGGATTGTTAAACGATTTTGGGAACTTCAAAGTCCTTTGTTTAAGCATACAATGGAATATCTTTTATAAGATACGAGTACGTATACAGTGTTAAAAGTTTTTTTTTTTTTTTTCCGGGACAATTCTCTGATATTGACAATGGTGACGTGGTATATTTAGTTTAAAACATTAACCCTTTAACTAATAGTGTCTAGGGAGGTACGCAATAATGAATATACTGGGTGTCCGAATCAAATGCCTCTAATCTGAAGAGGCCATTATACTTAACAATTAAACTAAAAATATTATAAGAAAAATGCAAAATAAAGTAACAGGACTCGCAAAGTTTTTAGAAAAATATAGATACACTTCCATGTACACTTCAATTACACTATGTGTACACTTGTTATTTATTTACAGTTTCAAAGAAAGTTTTTTTTTTTTTTTTTTTTTTTTTTTTTTTGGGAGGGGGGGGGCGTTTTTTAATATTCTTAACGTAGTATGGATTTCTTTTATAAAGTGTTTTCATTGTTATTAAGGATTTGTGTTCTGCATACAAAAGAGCAAATTTTCTCTTCTCCTGGGGAAAAGCCATGTTTTCGGCTCAGTACATGTGCTGAATGAACGTGCACATATGCCATTGGCGGAAAATAGTCATCGTAATCTAAGAATTCAACAGCCAATTTTGTCTAATACCATCAACAATCGACTGTTGAAATTAGAAGCTTTTAATTCCAATACGCTATATTTTTAGAGCTTAACGGTATTTATAATATAAAATAAAATGATTTTTATATAACGAATCATAATTTAAACAATGTGAAACGCATCAAATTTTGCTCTCTCTCTCTCTCGCTTTTTTTTTTTTTTTTTTTTTTTTTTTTTATATGTAAAAAATGTGTTAGTTAAAGTCGCATGAAAAATGTCTCTTACATAGGGTCCACCATACGTCCAAACTTAACCCCTGTATCTTAAAAATGCGTCGGAATTTCTGAAAACCGTAAAAGTCGTCTTTAATCAATTTGAGGAGACTTTTTTTTATAAAAAAAGGTAGGGGGGGGGGCTAGGAGCATAGGTACCTAACGCCAGCTATAAAATTTCAGTTGGGGAGGAGGGTCTTTTGGGAGTTCCATGAAACTGTATTTTCAAATAGATATAGTAATTTATATAGCTCTATCATCCCCATATTATCATGCAAATATTTTTGATGCCGAAAAAATTTTTTGTCATCAGCCATTAACTGGTATTGAAACTCGGCAATTGTAGTAAAATAGAATGTTGATGAGTTTTCAAAATGTCGAAATATTGCGTCTTTTAATTCTTCTAATAAATTTATGAGAAGAAATGGGATAAGTTATCAAAAAAGTAAATTATATTTGACTAAATTATGAAAAATATAATTTTCATAATCCGTTGCTTTGTTATTATTATGAAATAAAACGGTTTTGATTTTTAATGGAATACTTTTCTCAAAGTTTGATATTTTTTAAGATTTTATATTAGTAAGTAATATAGAATTATCAAAATTCTTTTAAATATTGTTAGCAGCGGCGCAGGTAACATTAATTTTAGTATATAAAAAGAGTTTAACTTTAAATATTAACTAAATTAATAAATATAGTAAAAAAAATGAATTTCAAATTGTATAAAAGGTTTTACATTCACCTTTAGTACATACAGTCGGTAACAAAAGTGTCCGAACACTAGTGTCCGAACAAAAGTGTCCGAACTATGTAAAAAAAGTACACTTCATACGGTTCTGTTAAATAAATCCTTATCGAATCATGTTCTTAGACTAAGAAGAGGATTCGACAAGAATTTATTTAACAATACCGTATGAAGTGTACTTTTTTTACATAAGAATTTTTGCTAGTGTTCGGACACTTTTGTTACCGACTGTAAATTATTCATAAATTTCATTTGCTAAATTATCCGTGTGTATTCATTCGGAGAAAGACGGCCATTAACTGGTCAAAATGGCCGTCTTTCTCGGAATAAAAAGGAATCATTTTTTCTCCCTCCATGATCAATCCATGTCTTATTGCTACATGAATGGTATTTTCAAGACAAATATTTTATCATAAATGTCTTGTGCTACATGATTTTCAGGAGGTTATGAATAATTAAAGTTTTCTCTAAAAGTCCCTTTATATCTCAAAAATACATCGGAATTTCTGAATGTATAAAATTTGATGAATCAATTTCAGGGATATTTCATTTGGATAAAAATATTTCGAGACAGGAGTATAGGGGTCTCTTAGGGAGGCACGTTTTTAATTTCAAGTGAGGTAAAAGAGCCTTTTTCCTTAATTGTATTTTCATAAGACATAACTTCATTAAAGAGAATCAAAGACATATATATATATATATATATTTTTTAAACGTTTGTCTTTAAAAAACCTATAAATGAATTAACTAAATTGCGGCGGCAAAGAGACTGAGAATGGTTTTCTAAAAACAGTAGTAGAGAAACAATCCTTTTCTTTATTCACAAGAACGTCAAGGAAAGGCAAAGAGCAATCCTGTTCAACCTCAAAAGTGAATTGAATGCATGGGTCAATCGAATTGACCAAAGAAAGTAAATTGGACAAATCGACATCAGGGGAGACAAGAACGAAAATGTCATCCACATACCTAAACCAGTGAGGGCATTTATATACACCGAAGAGTTTTTCTTCAAAATAGTGCATATAAATGTCACAAAGTAAAGGAGAGAGAGAGGACTACCCATGGCCATACCCTCATTTTGGGAATAATAAGTACCATTAAAAATGAAGGCAGATTGCCTGATACACAAATGAACTAAATTTACAAGTTCCTCAATTTCAATAGAAGAATAATGGAATTCACGTAGTCTTCTCTCTAAACAAACCAGAGCACCTTGAACCGGAACATTAGTAAAAAGTGATTTTACATCTAAAGAAATCATAGTATAGTTAGACGGAGTGATGCATTTAATTTTGTCCACAAAATCATACGAGTTTTTAACAGTATAAAGATTAGTAGTAGTTAGATGAGAAAGAGAGTTTGAAAGAAATCGAGCAAGATTATAAGAAGCCGCACCAATATTAGACACAATAGGCCGAAAGCAGAGAGTGGGCTTATAAACTTTCGGAAGTGCATAAAAACGAGCACAATTAGCAGCAGAAGGGAGTTCATAAGCCCTCATAAGTTCATAAGTAAGTTCATAAGCCCACTCTCTGCTTTCGGCCTATTGTGTTTAATAATGGTACGGCTTCTTATAATCTTGCTCGATTTAGTCCTATATCTGTACCGATAAGTATAAAGGATTTAAGTCCATATTCTTGATTTTTCAGGAGACGAAAAATAAAGTTAAACTAACTAAAACCTAATCAGCAGAATCGATTAATAAAAAGGGATTATGTTGGTTTATACACTTTATACCACTCAGTGATTGTCAATCTTCATTTAAGGGAAAAATTGAATTAAATATTTTATACCAAAGATTAATGCTAAATTTCTTTTTCCTTAATTGTATTTTCATAAGACATAACTTCATTAAAGAGAATCAAAAGACATATATATATATATATATATATTTTAAACGTTTGTCTTTAAAAAACCTATAAATGAATTAACAACCCCCTCTCCCATTTGGAATTTCAAAGGTGACACCCTCTAGGGACAACCTCTGCCTTCTCAGTTCCAATTATTTAAAACAAAATTTCGAACAGACTGCAATGGTCTGGAAAAACGTTCCTACCATTTTGTAGAAAACAGAGATGTAAGAATATTACACAAATAATTAAAGCATTAACTTAAGCAATTAATAATATTACATAAGTAACAAAAAAACTGATAATACATTTGTAATAGAAAACATATAAAATAGTTTCCACTAATATATTTTCAAATTTGCGTGCAAACATTAGTTTCGTGAAACAAACACAATCACACCATATTCTGTAAGGAAACATGATTTTGTGTATCTATGAATGAATGCATTTTAATGCCGTTTCGTTGCGTTTTATGCAATAATAAAGATATTAAAATTTACTTACTGTAATGTATCCGGATTCTTTTGTGAGTCAACGTACCTAAACCATTAGTTCTACTTATACTAATTTCAATAGGCAACAATGAACCTGAATAACATGTATAAGTTTCAAAGCATTCTAAAGAGACTTAAAAGATATAGAAATGAGAGAGCGTGCAGAAAGATAGACAAGTTTTATTCATTACCGCTTTTCAACTTAGTTTGAAAGTGTTATAAAATTATATACAAAATTTCAATTAATGCCATGTGGCATTCATGCTACTTTCTATTAACCTGGATTACTACACATTAGAGACTTATACAGGTCAGGTAAACTTGTTCCGCACTCGACCCGCAACTTGATCCCGATAACATTTCGAACTAACTTAAGCCCCACCATTGAGAGGATCTGCTCTCGAAGTTGGTAAACGGGGTGTACCGGGATCATAGATATAGTAATAAGACATAGATTGGTCAGCGAGAGGGAAAAAGTGATACCTGTTTTTTCGGGAAAAGTCACTCTAATGGCTGCCTTTCCCCGAACAAATCACACATAGGAATACACACGGATAATTTAGTAAATAAAATTTATGAATAATTTATTTACTCAAGGTGAATGAAAAACTCCAGATACAGTTTCAAATTCATTTTTCTTTTTATTCTTTTTTTCAATACTCTCTAAAGGCTGATTTTAGAACTTTTTTCCGCATCAAAATTTTTTTTCTCGATAACATGGGGATGATAGATCTATATATATTACTATATCTATGACAGGGATCGATCCAAGGTTGTGCTCGTTGACTTAATCATTCAGAGTTTGTCATGATTTTCTCCGAAACTCTAATAAATACTGACTAGGATAAAATAAAAAGAGGCCTTGGACCCACAAGCAGTTAATCTACCTTAATTTCTATACCAACATCAACTAACATTTAAAAAGATTCAAAATAGTTTTAGATGCAATTTTATTTTATTTACATTTGTATGTAGGAAGAGCCTGAAAAAAAATTTACCGTCTTCATCTAGAATGAATAAGTGGTCATTTTCTAAATTCCTTAACTAAAAATACATATTTCCGAGCTATGCGCATAAGGCACATCAATAAACGGAATAGACGAAACGATCGAGAATTTCTAGTCTACACATTTCTAGATAGTGAAACAATATTCTGAATATTCTGAATCATTTATATTGCAAGAAATTCTCGCTTGATTTTCTAGAATTGGGTCATAAACCAAGATTATAGTTGCTGAAAACCGCCTCTTGTAGTCTCGTTTATTTGCAGAGATTTTTAAATAACTTTGCCCCCGAGTATATAGGCAAACACTCTAGAAGTCTAATAGGGGTTTCTAGAACTCGCTTTCAAAGGGGACTACAATTTATAAGGATGACATGGAACTATCTTTTCTAGATCCACAATTTAGATTCTCCATGTCAGAATTTTTTCTCTGTGTACATATAACATTATATTGCAGCTACATAAAAATAAATAAATTAATAAATTAAAATTAAAATTTTTATTAAATTCAAAAAGAATAAATAAATAATTTCAAATCATTGCAAGAGAGATTTTTGTCTGCACCACTCTATAAAATTTATTCGTCTAATTTTGAGTAGTTCTATATATTGTCGATAAATTTTGTATGCACTAAATGGCATATCTAAATTCAGCACAGCAAAAGAATTTATAAAGCAATTTGAAATAGCCTTCGAGCTTATTCCAACCATAGCCTTAATGTATCTTAAATATTTTGTGTGGTCCTGTATACGAAGAGTGGATGCTTTTCATATGATATGTTCTATGTAAAACATACTTTTATAAAAAAAAAAAAAAAAAAAAAAAAAAAAAATCATTTATTTTATCTTATTTAGAGACAACTAAAGCGGTAAAATATGCAAACGAGAAACTTAGCTCATAAGACTTAATGTATTTGATTTCTTTTGAATGTCCCCGTACAGGAACTTTCTGTCCGATCTCAATAAAAGTTATTAAGTATTATTCTCATATGATATTGATGATTTAAAATTCTGAATTTAGACTATCTGAGAATATCTGTTTTTGAGTTCTGTTGATAACAGATACACAGACACAATCACAAACCAACCGCTAAAAACCTGATTTTCAAATTAAGGAAATCTAAAAGCTTATATTTATATCGAAAACTTGGCTATATATATCGGAGAAAGGAAAGAGAAAATAAATGTTATTATACAAGAAGGGGATAGACCTATGTTCATTTATTGATTATCATTTGATGAATTTTTATGGAGTTAAAAAATATAACAATTTTTTTCCCTGTTTAAACCGCTTATTTTCTAGGTAGCTTATATTTGGTTACAAAGTTATCACTTGACCCTGTTTTAGTAAACATCAAAAGCGCTTACAGAAGTAACTAAAAATAGCTGGCAAATTTCTGTTACGTTATAGATAGGATCTTGCCATCCTTGTATAGTTAGAAAATTATTTCTAATATTATTATAAATATTGTCCCAATTTTCCCATGATTTATGAAGTAAGCACTGAAAAAATGTATTTTTTTTTTTTTTTTTTTTTTTTTTTTTTAAGTTTTTATTAACTTCTGTTGAAACAGATATGCGAATCTATAGATTTATTAAAATACTATATTCTTCAAGAATCGTAATAAAAAAATCATTTGTTTATTACGATACTCCTAGTAATATTTTAAAATCATTTTTTATTTCTTTTTAATCTATTTAGAGAAAAAATATTGTAAAATACTAAACTGATCTTCATTTTTGAAGGTGGTAACATTAAATTATTCTTTAACTTTCTTAGCAGTTTCCAACAAACTTTAAGATGTCTAGGGAATTTTAAACTAAAAAATAATCAACTTTTTGAAAAACAAAAAATGCATAGGCTAAAATATGAACAATTTTGAACATTTTGGTGCTTCATTTATGATTCTACGTGCTTTGGTTCAAAAGTTATGAAAAACATTGTAACAGTGTTGAACTTCATTGCATTTCTAAACTCTTTAATGCTTTTTTTTTTTTCCTAGAAAGGCCTTTTTTGCTACATCCGCAAGATTAAAAAAAAATAAAAAAATAAAAATAATTTCACCTATTGCTATAAAGTTTTGCATACACATTTATAAAAAAGATATCTACAAAATGAATGAATATTTAAAAAAAAACTAACTTTATTTAGTCTTTTTTTTTTTTTTTTTTTTTTTTTTTTTATAAGTTTGAATTTTAAAATTTTTATGTTTTTCAAAATTTTCAAAATAGTAAAATTCTGAAATATCTCAAGACCTTTAATTCATTTTATGAAATAGGTTTGTACGAACATTTTAAGATTTTTACTGATAACTTTTGAACTAAAATACATAGAATAATAAGTGAGGCATCAAAATTGCTCATTTTTTAACATACATGTATTTTAAAAGTCGATTTTTTTTCTTTTATGCTTAAAATCCCATAGACCCGTTAAAAATGTATATAAATTCAGTATGTCTGTTTACACTTTGAAGGAATGATATGAAAGGAGAGGACCTGTCCGAAAGATCACGAAGCCAAAATGGTATCCGCAACTATAAGAAATTCTCCATTGCCACTGTGGTTAGTTGGTTAGTTGGGTTTAAAATCACACTAGTACTGCGCTATGGATAACTGGTGACGTTCTGGGACTGACTCCTAAGGATGGTCCGAAGACATGCCATCACAATTTTGATCCTCGACGGAGAATTTTTACAGTGAAATTATGTAATATGGATTATTCCAGATGAAAGCCATTGTAACTATGTACTTCCCAAAGTTGTCAAATAAATCAATACTAGTCAATGTTTGGTAGACCCAATATGGCTTCTCCGATAGCCTCGACTGCTATGGCGGCAGCCATCTTGGGTAGACAACAGTTAACTTCATTTGCACTGCGTGCTCATACGCCGTATGCCAACTCCTCTTAGATCACTCCTCCGAGGTCTACACTGCTAAAAATTTAGATGCTAAGTTAAACTAAAACTTGTTACAACAATAGATGTAATCTCAATATCGTTATATCATGGTCCTTTTACAGTGATTTCGTGCTTTTTTTTTTTTTTTTTTAATTAACACCAACAAATCATAGTAGAAGGTTTCGCCATCTTATCGTTTCAGTTAAGTACGAAATTTTGCTTCAGTTAAGCACCCAGATTTTTACTTCTTTTTTTTTTAAATATTTTTGAATACCTTGAGACTGATTTAGGTTCATTATAACACGTTTCTTATTTAAAATCGCACAAACTGTATAACTGCTTTGTGTATAGGAATTTGGGTACATGATTGTTTATAAAATTGTTTGCACTAGATTTTAACAACTGTATACACTGTTAAAAATTTCAGTTCAAACTTGAACCCCACTATATGAAGTAAAGTTATAAGAAATACCATAATAGGGTTCAACCTCACTTTTTAAGTTTTCTGTACTTCTTGAGATTGAATTTAAGTTGCACCAAGCTACCCTACATCCACTCACAAGGGAAGTATGGATAGTAAAATCCCTATTGAAACCAAACCAAGCTTAATTTAAAGAGCATGGTAGAGAACATGGGGTAAAGTGCAAATTTTGTGCAACAACTTACTCATGAGTCAAGATAAGACCCTAGAAAATTTAGCCCCTTTTATCAAAATCAACGAAACATACACAGAATCAACAGGCAACCTGGCACTGTGCCGAAATATTTCACCTAAAACAAGAAGGTCTTCAGTTCGATCCCCATTTAGGTCGAATGTTTTTTTTTTTTGTTGTTGTTGTTGTTGTTTTTCTAACACTAAGAGACAAAAAAACTGGTATAGGCGTCCATATGCAAATAACAGAGGTATGGAACCAATCAAAGTAACACGATGCAATCGGCAGTGCTTACATAAGATAACAGGTGTCTATCAAAGCTGTTAGATCGATTACTGCTGCTACAATGGCAGGTTATCAAGATTTAAGCGACTTTGAACATGGCATTACAATTTTTGGACGAAAGAGGGGCTATATCATTTCCAATGTAGCTATGAAATTTGGATTTTTGAGTACAATCATTTTACGAGTGTACCGTGAATATCAGGAATACAGTAAGACGTTAAATCTCCGACATCACTGTGGCCGGAAAAAGGTCGTGAAAGAACAGTGCCAGTGACGACTGACGAGAATCATTAAACATGACAAATGTGCAACCCTTCCTCAAATTGTTGCAGATTTGAATGCTGGGGCACCTACAAGTGTCAGCGTACGATCAGTTCAACAAATCATCACTGATATAAATTTTCAAAGCTGAAAGCCTAATCGTGTTCCATCAGGTGTACCAGTTTTTTTGGCTCTTCAATGCATTTAAAACATAATACCAATATTTAGTTCAACATAAAATTACCAAATCATGGTAAAAGGTTAAACGATCGGGTGGTTTCAGCTACATCAGTACCAAATTTTGGTTCAAACTAACACCAAATTTTTAACAGTGTACTCATATACTGGTGTAAACATTAGGAACTTAAGATACATTATTCGAGTATAACAAGACATTTTTCCTGAAGAATAGGATATTCATAAGCATTAATGGTTGATTTACAGTTTGAGACAAAAATTATACGGAATCATTAATGATTGTATATGGAAATTGCTCGATGTGCATTTCCAGTTGTGTTATGATTTTTAAAAAACAAAATATATCTTAAGGTGTCCTCACGAAGATAAATACGTTGAAGATAGAACGATATTAAGCGCAAATACAATTGTAAATCTCTTAGAATGTATGAGAATCACTTTTTGTTTTTGCGTATGATTGTGTCTATATCTATATGTGTACGTATCTTTTTAATAAACTTCAAAGAAAGAAGTTTATTCAAAATTTAATTATAGATATTGTAAATTGACACATTTTTGGACGTGGAATTCTTTGTGAGAGGTCAGAGACAGTCAAGGAAAATCACAATTAGTCCCAAGTCATTTATTAACATTTCGATTATGGGACACATCACAAATTACGCATGACAAATATTAATGAAATTGATGATATATGTACAATGATAAAAAGAATATATTTTACAGTTCATGTTTACATTTCGTTTATAACTACCGTTCTTCATCCTTCGACCTTCAGCCCTCGTCTCTCGACATTTCCCTCTCGTTCCGAGAGTTGGGTTGCCATTCTTATTTGTGGCGGCGCAGGTTCGCCAGATTTGGCACACCTTACAGATATCTATTTACCTTTCTCTAAGGTCACATTATAATTTTGTTTAACATGTTTGAGTTTACATTTTTTTTTCCATTGAATTTTTTTCTGTTGATACAACTAAACAGAAAGCGAAAAAATTTAGATTGAGTTTTTTTTTTTTTTTTTTTTTTCCTCCTATGGCGTAGCACTTGCTATCTCAACATTGACCAGAAAGTCGCCGAATTGATGGCCTTTTTTCAACGCACACCCAATGGGCGGTCATCGCAGTTCCTAATAGACACAACGTAAGGTAAACATCCATGAGTTTTCCGAGTTTCGAACTCGGGGCCAACCGTGTGGGAGTCAGGGACGGTAACACATCCACACCGCATGTGTGACAGAAAAAAAAAATGTATTTGTCTATAGATTTTACATAATATATCTTTTTTATTGGTTGTGGTGGGTTAAGGACGATATTACTACTTTAGGATCCTAGGCCTAGATGGAATGGGTCTCTAGCCCGTATTCATACATGTGTTGGAGAAAACTACGGAAAGCTCCTAATGATTATGCCGACGAGATCAACCTGAGATCTAACCTGACAACTCTGTCTTTCAACTTTGAGAAAAAATACATTTACGGAACTGAAACCGAAGACAGGAAGACGAACCTGCAGATAAACCGAATTCATAACTTTTTTCAAATGTGTTGCAATGTGTTAAAAATGAAAAAGAAAACTTTTTAACTTATTCTAAAAGCCATAAAAATCCATTAAAATTGCAGTGTTGTTTATATTTTTCTTTGTAGATCTCTTTTTAAAGTTTATTAATAAATGATATATCCAACGAAAAAGAAAAAGAAATTGTCTCTTATCTACAAAAGTTCGTCTTTTTGATCTATACAAGCCCTTTTAAGGCACAGAAATATCGATCTCCTGTTTTAATGCGAGTGATGATTTCAAACTTTTTAAAAGCCTTCCGGAGTTGCTTGGACCACGTATCTTTAAGCTGTAATTTATGTTTCATAATCGAATAAGTTGAACGGCTTCAAAATATGCAAACACCCAAATAATAATTCTAATAATTAAATTATTGGCAAAACATTGCTGTTTGAGAAATTAAAAAATATTGATCGCGGAAATTTCGCATATACCAAGGGGTAATATCTTTTATAATTTCTTCATAAAGAAAAGATAATATGAAAATAGTTGCTTATTATAATCAACTTTTGCATGTTAAAAGAAAAATAAAGCAACGGATTAAAAGAGGGAAGCAGAGATAGAGGCTGCAGACTGCAGCAAAAATCACCAAAAATCTGGTAATAGTATGAGAAATTCGTAAATATACAGGGTGTTTCTGAACTCCACGTACGTACTGGGAGAGGAGATAGAAAACCTCATTAGTAATCAGAATCATACAGCAAAACAGGATCCCAAATGCCGCCTTTATGTGATGAGTAGACATAAAGATAAAGCAAGAGCACCATATAGAATATAGTATAATGCGCTTTATCACGCAATATATATATATATGCATATATATATAACGTAGCAATTGTATATATATATATATATATATATATACACAATAGTTAGAAACAGTCACAGGTGGTAATAAATATAAAACTTTCAATAAACACCATAAAATGCAATAAACTCCACCACAAGAACACACGACCCTTCGTCAGGCGAACAAAGTAGGCACGAGTATTGAAATCAAAACGGCAACGCACAAATTCGTATTAAGTAAAGAGCAAAAATATGTAAAATGAATTTAAATATAAATACTGGTGTGATCCGAATTATCAAATAAAACGCCAGTTCTGTGGTGTTTTCTCTTTATTATTTTTATCAGTCACAGGAGGTGTTCATGTGATGTCACAGGAGGTGTTCATGTGTTCATGTGATCACATGAAATACCATCAATCGGCATTCATGCACGATTGACACCGACGCTGTATGGATTAGCGAACATTTTCAAAAATACCGAACGTTAAGCGGATCGTAGCAGCAACAGCGGTGGCGATTCTTGAAACAAGGTTCATTTCAGAATCTACTGGCGTTTCGTAGACAATAAGCTTCATGGCAAACCACAAACAAAAATCAAAAGGCTATAAATTAGGTGATCTTGGGGGCCATGCGACGGCCACGGGACTCATTCAGTCGCCGCCGTCTACAATGAGCAACCTGCGCGTGCTGACCTCAAGAGCTTGACTGCAACGTCACCTTTCGTTTGGGACTCTACTTTTCTGTGTGATAATGATTTCTATTGAGGTTTTCTACCTTCCCACCAAGTTTTTAAGCGGAGTTCGGATACACTTTGTATATCATAAAATACAAAAAAATCCAATAGTTGTTTTGAATCGAAATGATTGACCACAACATTTCATCATGCTCAAAGAGTAAGAACGAGTTCAGCGAGAAGCAGAATCTTCTCTTTTCAACCTCTTTAAAAAATAAATACAAATCATATGGATAATTAAAACTTTCACATTTTTTGCTGACACTCGTGTTCCTTTTTACTTCCATTACCCGACAACCGTAGGTAATGGAAGTATTGTATTCGGTCCGAAAATTCACTATCGAGTTTTCACCTGACGTACACATTTTAAGGTCTCCTGAGTCCAAAAAAGTTGTTTTTGGCAATTGGTCAGTGTGTATGTGTGTGTGTGTGTATGTGAGGAATCTTCTGACTATCATAGCTCTGAAACTATTAAAGACAGAACTACGAAACTTCCGAATTGAGACAGATCTGGTGTACAGATAATTTTTTCAAATTTTAAGGAAAATTGGAAAACCAGAAGTAGGACATCGCGAACCGTAAGTAAAGCCGGAAGTCCGTATCTCAAAAATGGCTCTAACTGTTTTCGTCAAAGTTGCTATATAAAAAACCAATTAGATGTCTTTTCGTATGAAATAGTTGATTAGTTCAGCAAAATTGATAGGTGTCCTGTATAAATCGCTCAATTTCAGGTCTCGTAAGTGCCTTCCCTTAAAAATGGATGTACAGATTTTTTTTCAATCTTGCCAAATTAGCCACCTTTCAGATATACTTTTCTATATAATTATTGCTTTCTAGTCAATGACTGGGTATGCCGAGTTTTAGTAAAGGACGGTATCTCAAAAACGGCTCTAACGACTGTTTTTTTTTTATTATTATTATTGTTAAGCAAACCCACTGTAGATATCCTTTCTAATGTATTACGTGTTTATTAAAGGAATATTAACAGTTATCCTGATTAGGTAGATAAGTTTTAGATCTCGGAAATTAATGTTTCAAAAAACAGCTCAACCGATTTTTTTCTTCTATTTTAATTCGCTGTGTAAATCTGTTTTATGTCTTTACACGTATATCAGTTTTATTTTAGCGGGAAATTTTTAACTGTCTACATTGTTTTTGTCTCTATTTATCACATAATCCCCGAAAAGTTAATATAATACGTACAATATTGAGTATTGGAAGTCGCGTAGTTCCGATTTTTTCACTTGATGAAGGGGCGTACATAATTTCTTCCCTTCAAAATGATTGTTTATTGCTTTCACAATTTATATCATTTCATTAAAGTAATTTTATTGATATTTCTTCAGCACCTGTGTCTGCATCATCTCTACATATAATAAAAGATTTATGTGTATGTCCCTCGCTTTATAAGCAAATGGCTACACTGAGAAAAAAAAAATATACCGCTTTCCTCTAGAACGAATAGGTGGTCCTTTTCTAAATCCCTAAACTAGAAATGTAGATTTCCGAGCTATGCGTATAAGGCGCGCCAATACGCTGAGAAGAAATTCGATAATTGACATCTAGAATCTAAATTGGAGCTCTAGAAAAAATAGTTCCATGTCATCCTTATAAATGTCTTATAAAAGTTTTTCTAGTCCCCTTCGACAGCGAATTCTAGAGACCTCTATTAGAATTTTTGACCGTTTGCCTATACTATCGACGACAAACCTATTTGAAAATATCTCCAAATAAATGTGAATACAAGAGGCGGGTTTCAGCAGCTATAATCTTGGTTTATGATCCAATTCTAGAAAATCAAGCGAGAATTTCTCGTAATACAAAAGATTCAGAATATTCAGAATATTGTTTCACCCTCTAGAAATGCGTAGATTAGAAATTCTCGACCATTTCGTATATTCTGTTTATTGGCGTGCCTTATGCGCATAGATCAGAAATCTATATTTCTAGTTTAAGGATTTAGAAAATGACCAATTATTCATTCTAGATGAAGGCGATATATTTTTTTTTTTCTCAGTGTAATTGCAGAGCCACAGAATTTTGCATGGAGATCTGTTGTGACCTTTACTGATGTACTTCGAAGCCCAATTGCCGAATATATATATATATATATATTTTTTTTTTTTTTTGAATCAAAATCTATAATTTTGTGAAATGATCGTCTCTACATACAGTAGCATAAAAATAAAAACAGTTACCGTAGAATATTAGCTCAGTTTGTTAGCGCATCAAACTAATAACGGGACGGTTGTGGGTCTGATCCTCGAAGAATCACGTGTTTCTTTTTGCAGATAATTAATAGAAAACATGCCATTTGATTCTCCTGATGCACCTCGAAGCCTGATTTTAGAATTTTTGATTCTTTTATTATTATTATTAATTAATTAATTAATTAAATTTTTACAATATGAAAGATTGTCTGGTGTTGTCACCTATTGTAATGAAATGAAAATCTGTCCAAATAAAATTATACTTTTAAAAAATTAAATAACACGCTTTTATTGAAACGTGAACTAAAAAGCACAAAATATCCACCATTATAGTTTTAAAATGCAAGTTAGGAGAAAGTCGTGTGAGTGACACACCATAATATTTACATACATTTAAATCTTTAATAAATAAATAATTTAGAATTAAACAAAAACCATTTTTAAGAAATCTTCCCTGACTGGGCTCGAACGTTAGACCTTTAGGTTAAGGTAAAGCCCGGAGCTTTACCTCACAGCCACAGCGTTCACGTAGGGAAAGTCTTTTTTTTACAATATAGATTTTTTGTTTGCCCCTAGAGCGGTTACAAACATACATACAAACATACATACAGGTGAAGCTAATAAAAGCGTGTTAAAAATGTAATTTTTGAATAAAAGTAGTGCTAGTTATTGTCCAGTTAGCATCCAAATTGAAATGTCCGGTTAAGGCGCGAATACGAGCATTGGGTATTCGGAACCGATATACTGCAGGGACCCTAAGCTGTGGTTTTAAGCGATTCCATGAAATTGTTTTAGTTTTTATTTATAAAGTGATTAAAAATATAATGATTAATATATATATATATATATATATATATATATATATATTATTATTATTATTATTATTTCTTTAAATATAATGACAGGCTAAAGGAGGCAAAGCCTGCTAGTAAATAAATGCATAAAAAACATTGTTTTGTTTTATTTATTTATTTGTTTATTTATTTATTTTCCATTATCATTCTCCTTTTGAAGTTTCATAACAAATGATTTATCCAATGAAAAACTAAAAATTGCCTTTTATCTCCGAAAGTTCGTCTTTTTGATTTGTTCGGATACTTTTAAGATGTAGAAAAATCGATCCCCTTTTTTATTACTGGATGAAGATTTAAACTTTATAAAAGCTTTTCTTGAGCCAGGATTTATGTTTAAAAAACGAATAATTTGAACAGCTTCATATTTTTTTTTTTTTAAACACCCAAATATTAATCCTAAAATTTCAATTATTGGCAAAGCATTGTTGTGTTGGGAAATTAAAAATTATTGATCGCGAAAAAAATCTGCACGTGATAAGTCGTAACAAGTTTTAAGTTCATTCAAAAGATTTGTTATAGATAATATAAAACTGCTGACGTGTTAGAATGTATATATATTGACTCTTATTGTTGTTTTCACTGAGATGTAGGGCAAAATTAATAGCTCTTTTTTGGATTTTTTAATCCATCGCAATTATCAGAAACACCTTAATATTTTTCTCTCTTGCAAAAATATGCCCCTTTTTCGAAATAATTTTATTAATTTCTTATTTGTTTTCGATTCATCTTTATTTGCTATGTTATTTCTGTGTTTTAATGATTTGAATTTTGCCTTTGTTAAACATAGTTTTCAGATCTAATTCTATGTAATAATAATAATTCATCAGTTATATATTCATTTTTATTTTCAATTTGCTATTTTTATTATTGGCGAATACGAGTGTTTCTGGTTCATTGTAACATGAGTATTGGGAATTTTTTCATATTTCTTTAAACTATTCCTGTATATATATATTTTGTATCGTATGGATAAATTTGGTATTTGGTCCCATGTTTCTTTTGCTTTCTACAAATTGCAGCATTAAAAAAATATGTACACCCCACCACAAAAAGATGGGTACAAAGGGTTTTTTCTTTGATTTTTCATAAAATAACATTATCTAAATTGTGCTTATCATTTACTATTATCATAAAATAACACTATTCCCGGACTCATTTTTGTTTTAAGACTCATTTAGAAAAGTTTTAAGACTAAAATTTTTCTAATTTAAGACTACACTCCGCGGCAAAAAGATAGGAACAAAGGGGTTTTCTTTAAGTTTTCATAAAATAACATTATCTAAATTGTGCTGATCATTTATCATCATAACAAAATATTATCATATCAAAAACATATTAAATGTTTTAATCATATTCAAAATAATCATATTCAAAATAATCATATTCAAAAATTAAAAAAAAAAAAAAAAAAAAAAACTTTGTTCCTATCTTTTTGTCGCGGTGTGTAGTCTTAAATTTTTTTCTAAATTAGTCTTAAAACAAAAATTAGTCCGGGAATAGTGTTATTTTAAAATAATAATAAATAATAGACATGATTTAGATAATGTTATTTTATGAAAAATCAAAGAAAAAAAACCCTTTGTACCTATCTTTTTGTCACGGGGTGTATATACAGATGAATGACAAAATGATCTGACCTCTTTTGACTTAACACGTTTTATCAAATATCTCAAGAAATACTTGAAAAATTCCTTTATAAGTTTGAAGGTGTGAAGTAGATGTTTTTGCCACTTGTTTTCCAACAACAGTTTGGGAACAGAGGCATTCTGGGGCTCCATTACAAATGCAAGAACAACAATAACAACAAATAATAATAATGATAATAGTAATTTTTCGTATTCCACCTGTACATGGTAAGAGTCTAAATGGCCTATAAGCGTAGAATATTGTTCTCTGGATCGCTTACAATTTTGTTTTCATTTGTGTAATGCTATCGATTATATTCATGGGGATATAAAGGTTTGTTAAAAACATTTTAAACAAATTTGCATATCTGGAATTATAACTCACTGAATTTTCAAACAAATTTCCCGCAGTTTCAGATATATTGATGAAAAATATTATAAACAATAATCTATAATTAGAATATATATACATTTAATCATTCATGAAATATGAGCGTTTGTTCTAAATGATTTATAACTGCGCATCCTTTAACGGGGGGAAAAAAAGATACATTTTTATAATTCAATACGCAAATGTTCAACGTAACTTAATAATAATAATAATAATGTAAATAGCTATCTCGAAAACTCAAAACGTTATTCGCGATAAAAATCTGTTTTCAATGATTTTCTAAAGGAGGATTGATATTTCACATTGTTAATTCACCAATGATTTTCAAAATTCTAAATAGCAACTTGTTTTTTTTTCACATAACTTTTAAGCAATTGAAAATAGAGAGATACATTTTGAATGGCATGTTCATTATCAAATATAATTGATCGAACTTTCTGTTACTTTTGAATCCAACATATTTTTTAACTTATATATATTTTTTAAAGGATAATTTAAAACGATTTAAAAAAATAAAACTAAATAAGAAAAGATATTAAAGGAGCATTATAAACAGATGAAGAAGTACTTTTTAAAGATTAACTATTTTAAGAAAATTAATTTAAACTCTTTTTTCTTTAACATATTCTTTATTTTTTATGTGAATAATTTAAAAAAAAAAAAAAAAAAAAAGCTAAATATGTGAAATTTGAATTAGTTGCTTGTTTTAAAATGGTTTGACGTCTTTATTAATCAGCGATATACATAGATTCCAAATTAATAATTATATTTAAAAAATAAATAAAAATAAATAAAAGGTGAACAAAGGTTGCGTGTACGGTTGTGAAAGAATTTTCGAGGCCAATTGAATGCACAACCTTTTTATCAGACGAAAAAAATGTAGACAGGAATGTGGAAAGTAAGGTTGAATTGTTTAATTTCCAACTTATTTAAAATGGATTTTTAAATAAGTGATATTGATGTATGATATTTTTAGATTATATGTTGTATGTATTAGTGAAAAGTTTTTTTTTTTTCGCCTGATAAAAATACATTAAAAAAAAAAAAAAAAAAAACTATTATTGCATTTTTTAGTACTTTTTTCGTACATTTTTTCCCGCCTGATAAAGGGGCGTACAATGATATAGACCTGAAAAATCTGTTGGTTGTTTTTGCGAAGTATGATGCATTTTATAGTGGTTTTGTTTATCTTCATTCATTAATTCATCAAGATTGTTAAAATGAATTAACAATTAAGGAAAAGGAAAAAGGGTAATAATAACAAATATTTTTTTATATTTTATATTATTCAGTCTGGATCACAGGGACGATCCACTTTTTTTTTTTTTTTTTTTTTTTTTTTTTTTTTAATGAAAATGAAGTCTTGCTTTCACGCATGAATAAACTTCTCATCCAAGTATATTTATATTAACATACAGATAATGTGTTAAAATAAATGTAGTTAAATGAGACGTTTATTCCATTTTGAATTCAGAATTTTGGTTTCGTTATTAAGAAGCGGTTTCGTTATCAAGAAGCTTGGGATCATAAATAAACACAAAAAAACATTGTTTTTTTTTTTTTTTTTTTTTTTCATTATTCTCCTTTTGAAGTTGCTTAATAAATGATTTATCAGGTGAAAAAGTAAAAATTGTCTTATCTCCGAAAGTTCGTCTTTTTGATCTGGTCAGATACTTCTCTAAGATCTAAAAAAATCGATCCCTCTTTTTTAAATGCTAGGTGAAGATTTTAAAACTTTTTAAAAGCCTTTTTAGGGTTCTTCTAAAACGTATTTTTAAGCTGCGTTTTAGGTTCCGTAATCAAATAAATTAAACAGCTATTTTTTCTTTCTTTCTTCTTCCTTCTTTTTTTTTTTTTTTTTTTTTGTTGTTGTTGTTTAAGGGGAAAAAAATTAAACTTACAAATATCAATTCTAATAATTGAATTATATTGGCAAAATCATTGTTGTCTCCTAAATTAAAAAATATTGATCGCAGAAATTTTGCACGTAATAATTCGTAATAACTTTTTAGTTCATTTTTAAGGTAAGAAAAGATAAGAAAAACTATTAACATAGAGTAATAGTTGTCGGTAAAATAAAATAAATTAAATTAAATTCTGGTTGTTGCTAAAGTATCAATAAGTAATTAATATCGTCATATTTTATATCTTTTTTTTCTTTCTTTCTTTTTTCTTTTTCTTTTTTTTTTTTTTTTTTTATGGTAGAGAGTGTTTTATTATAACCTCCCATATTTCTATTTGTTGAAATTTTCAATTACTAGTTTTAAGGTATTTTTTTAAACTGAATTTAAATATTTTTAGAAAATTTTAGTCTGTGTGTTTTTGTTCGACCGAAGTTTATGGGGATTTTACATAAAATAATGAAATATCCACGAAACTTTAGTTGGAATTTAAGAAAAAGTAAATAAATAAATAAATAATTATATTTTAGTAAATAATGTCAAACACCTGGAGCTGTTCTACAACATTTTTTAATATTTTGATAGTAATAATAAGTTGAAATCTAAAGGTTGAAAATAGAACAAAATTAATACAAAAATTCTGTATTGTGCGTTAATTTACTGATTCAGTTGTGTTCACGGGGATCTAAAACGCAATGCTCCTACGCCACACATAATTATAATTTGCATGATAGTTATATCTCAGCCTCTGTGGCATAAATTATGACACGTCAATTATGATATTGTTAAGCTAGCTGAATTTTGTTATGAATCAATTAAAAGGACGCGCTCTTATACTAAGTTATACAAAATCATGTTAAACATTATTGTTATAAAGAATTATTAAGTAATAACAGTTGTTGTTATTAAGTTGTTATTGTTATTAGTAATGGTTATTGCTATTAAGTAATGAAAATGTGCAACACCTTTATTTGAAAACAAATTTTAACGCATAAGGATGTTTTTTAATACTATACAGTAATCATAGCAACATAATTACATTCCCGTTGCTATAAAAAATAATATATATATAATAATCTTTGTAAAAACTTTTAAAAATCAATTATTTAACAAAAGCTTTTGTTATAGTTAATCATCTGTTGATTCCGAATCCGTCAAACACGATTCAAGTAATTGCATAAATTGTTGCTCTTTTTAAAATGGAATGTCGCTTGAAATTGTCATTAAATTGAAACGCCCAATCGAACTGTCCGTAATTGGATTGTATATTTTATAAAGTAAACGTAATTACAAAGGATTATAATGAAGAACAAATAATTAAGTGGATCCGATATCATTTTTGCTTACTTGAGTTTGTTTATAAAATGAATTTTGTCCGATGGCTTACCTTTTAAATAACTTTTTAAAAACAGTTTGTATTTGATTTGATAATTTTTATTCAGAAATTACATATAAATCCCTCGTTAATAATAGATTTGCTTCTCTGAGATTTCAAATCTCTCAATTTACCATTTTAAAGCGAAACCTAATTATAATTTTTGTGTTAATTCTGAAAATCTTGAAAATTTCATTCATAAAAAAAATTACCACTTTGTTTTTTTAATTGCTTTACTTGATATATGAGATCTGTTTGATTGGATTCTAATTTCTCTAATTCTTTCTTTGTTTTAATCAAATCTATCTTATGCATAATTACGCTAATACTGGATTTGGCAACTTTCTTGTGTTAGCGTTATGTGTGGGAAATTATAAAATTGAAATTTTTCAAAGCTTTTCTTTTTTCTTTTCCTTTTTAATAATATTTATTTTAACTAAAAGATTAAAATAAAAACCTGAGAATATGATATTTCAACATAAAATGCTAAAAATTGTCCATCTTAAAAACTAATACAAAATATGTAAAAATTATAAAAACTGTATATCATTATAATTATTCACATTTAGCTCATTTCTGAAACATTTATTGCATTTAAAGGCTAATTTGTAAAAACAAAAAAAGAAAAAATTTTCAAAAATAAGTTTTTTTTTTTTTTTTTTTTTTTTATTTATTTATTTATTGTACCTTTGCTACCACTTTCTTATGACTTTTTAAATATGAGTTACTATACAATTATCAATTCATTCATGTACCTCCTTTTAAATACATCTCTAATCATGGAACACAAATGTATTTATCACGTTTTTCTTGTTATTAAATTTTCCTGACGAATGGTCGAGAGGTTTGGTTCTTGAAGCTAACAAACGAGAGATGCCGGTTTCAAGCCTTGCCATTTGCAGTTTTCCGCGGTTTTCTCTGAAACTCGCGTAAATATAGGATAACCTCATGGAGACTATAAATCTTTATAAACCTCATGGAGAGTACTCCACATAAGTTTTAGCCCCTAACGCTGACCATTATTAATGGTGTCGTGCCCTTAGCGACCGTGCCCTTAGCGGAACGTGCCCTTAGCGGAATGGGGTCAAAGGAAAGGAGGAGGAATAGAAGTAGCCGTGCCCTTAGCGGAAATAAGAAGGTATGTTCATTCTCGAACTGATATATGTTTATTATGGAGTGTTCTCTATGGAAAATGGAGTAAATATTGTTATTGGTTTATGTACAGGAATAGCCGAAAGTATTCCAAAGCATTTCGTTCTATGAGAGGTATTTCTACAAACCAAATTTTAATAACTTAGCACGTGTGTGTGGGGGGGGGAATTTTGTGGCAACTGTATCTCCGGAACTACTGCTTAGAATTGCATAAAATTTTACGTGTAGATGCACCTTGAACTATATCAGTGCCTGTCAACTTTTGATGCCAACCGCTTAACAGGTGGCTCTGATATACAGCAATTTCCACAATTTAAGGGGAAGTTACATATCAGGTTCTTTTGTGTATAATCAATCAAAACTTGATATAAGAGAAGGCCATTGTGTGACATTATGCTGATTCAATTTGAATGCTTATGGACTGACAGGTACCGCTGCTATACAGATATTTCTGCAATTTAAGGGAAAGCTCAGGAACTACTGCATAGAATTGCATATAAGTTTATATATTGATGTACTCTATTCTAAATGAGTGTCTATAAACTTTTAGTGTCAACCGCTCAGCAGGTGACGCTGCTATACAGTCCCTGGCCAAATTATTAGACGCACTGTAAGATTCTATGTAAAATCTTAATTATCAGGTGATACTATACAGCTTTATTGTTTTTACTAGATACAATGTATTTTTTTTTTTTTTTTATTATCCACCTTATTACCTGTTTTTTAACACAAATAAAATACTATAGTTATAGAAAAAATATGTATTTATTAACTCTTGAAAAAATTTTAAATTAATGCAATTAAATGTTAATATTTTGTTGAGCCACCTTTAGCAGCTATGCGAGCTTCAATTATGCATCTGAGAATGGTGATTCCACACATGAATGACCTTTTCTAAGAGTTGCGTTTTGTTTATGATCACACCTTTAGCCACTTCTCTCGTCATCAGCTCCCTCACGTTTTCAGTAGGTTTCACATCTGGGCTATTACCCGGCCAATCCAACAAGGGATTTTTGGCACTTCCAAACAATCTTTAACAGGCCGTTCTGTGAGGCAGGGAGCTCCATCTTGCATAAAAATGAATGCGGTTATCCATTTGGAAACCATTCTCTGAGCTGCAAAACATGTAATTATTAAAAAACTATAGTGCGTCTAATAATTTGGCCAGGGACTGTACAGCGATTTCCGCAATTTAAGGGGTGGCAATATCTCAGGTTCTATTGCTTATAATCGAACAAAACGTGATATATATGAAGGCCATTATGATGATTCAATTTGAATGCTTATCGGCCAATAGGTGGCTCTGCTATACTGCAAATTTTTTCGATAACGAGAAAGTTATATCTCAACTTCAATGGCATATAACTGTACGAAACTTGATATGTGAGATAACTATTATAAACATGCATTTTTTAAGATGTCATTTATAAACAATAAATCTGTCTTTCTTTGGATATTTAGTGTTAGTTTTCTCTAAGATAAAAATTGATTATTTGCACTTAGTAAATTTGTATAGGAAAATATAAAAGAAAATCGTGGTGGCCACAGCATACTAGTTTTTATTTTTATTTTATTTTTATTTATTTATTAATGATATGTGTTATTTAAATTCATTATTGATTATTCCCTACTTAAAATGGCTCTAATAGAACATATGCCACTGGTTTGTGTACAGGGACATCCAAAAAATGCCAATGCCTTGCGCTTTGGGGGAGACATTTTAAATAACTTCATCAAAAATCCTAAAGGATTTCGCATTTATTGTTTATATGCTAAGAAAATGTTTTGTATAAACTATAATATGCTTAACCTCCAGATTTACAGGACTACGCAACAATGTTTCGATACATTAAGGGGTGCAAATAGGAAATTAAGAGCAGCATATCTGTTTGTGTTAGGCATTTTTAACACTTTCCAACAATGTTTCAGAGTGATTATGAATTCAATTAGTCTATATGTCTGTCTTTCTGTTTGTCCATTGTGTGATAATATGGAAAAAGAACATAGAATGTTATACGATACAACGTATACGTACAGTTGGAAAGTGTTGATAATCAATGTATACCTCATGATTTTTCATTTTTGCTTTAGTTTTAAAAGGTGTAATGTTTAGTTATCTTTTCTCAAAAACTTAAAATCATAAAATGGCAATAATGTTCGTTTTCGTATGGGGTACTGTGATTCATTAAACTTTATATGGTTACAGATCACCATTCCCTCAAATAACGGATATTTTACAGTACGCATACCTATTTTTGCAACGGGTTACTTCTGAAGCAAAATATAGCCTATGCTAAATGTGGATAAAGTGTAGAGGAAAACTGAAGATCTCATTTTTTGTTTATTAATTTATTTTTAAAGTTATTATACATTTCCGCTAAAGGCACGTATGCTGAAAGCACGCCACCGAGGGGAGATAACATTTCCGCTAAGGACACGGGTTTATTGATTTCCGCTAAGGGCACGGTCGCTAAGGGCACGGCCCCTTATTAATTAGTTCAGTTTCTACACCTTCAATTTTCTGTGAAATTAATATTACGTATCTTTATATAGATAGATAGATCTAGATATTTAAGAAACTTCGTTGCATTAAGTAATTTATAACTTAAAAAAACGAAAGAAAGAAAGAAAAATTGTGTACCAACTTAATTTCATATTTAGAATTTTCATCATAAAATGCATATTATACATAACAATAATACCCCTCATTCCAGCACATGCCTACAAAAAAAGAAAAAAATTTAGTATCTCTACAAAGAGCTGACAAAAGAGCTTTTCTAAATTGATTGAGTGACGGTAAGAGGAAAAAGAAAAAAAAAAAAAAAAAAAAAAAAAAAAACTTCTCTCCGTCAAATAAAACATTGCCTTGCATCTTTCGCGTTCAAATTATTTTTAAACTTGCATTTTTCCTCAAACAACAGATGCAGCCATCGATTTTTTCTTCGTTGTTATAGACTGTTTTAAAAGACACAAAGCAAAGTTATTGCACACGCCGTATATTCTCTACAAACAATCTCTTTTATCATCTTGTTTATTTCGATTTAACTTTCTGTTACATAAAAACAAGGTTTTTAGCTTTGCTTTTCTATTTTTATTTCCATACTATTAAGCATTCTTACAAATAAATGTCCGTTTCATCGTCTTCAAATTCTCTTTCCGTCTTGTTTGCTACTACAGGGAATATTTTATGAAAGAAATTTTTGAGTGCATTCACCGGAAAAGAAAATAAAAGTTAAATTAGGTATAAGTGTATACTCCTTCGGAAAATGACAACGAACGTTTTAGATAAAGATAATACGTTTTAGATGGATATTTTGTTTGATATTTTATATATATATTTTTAGCCCAAAATGCAGTAGAGGACTAGTGTTGAAAGTAATCAATAAAACATAAATATAATAATAATAATAATAATAATAATAATAATAGTAAAACACGCAACAGTTGTTTCAGGTCGAAATAATACCACGACCCTTATCAGCCAAACAAAGTCTGCACGAGGGCAGTAAACAAAGTGGTATTGCACTAAGAGAATAAAAAAAAAGTATTCTAAGGATTTACTAACCGAAGAATGTAAACATTCAAGTTTGTTTTAATTGTTTAATTTGTTTAACCTCTGCATAATATTCATTTTTAAAATTAAAAATAACAACTCTCTGCCTTTCCTGGTACGTTGCCGCTTTTTTTTTGCTGCGCTAGTGCCTACATTGTTTGTCTGACGGAAGGTCGTAGTATTATTTCGACCTGAAACAGTTGCTGTATTTTTATTTATTTATTTATTTATAATAGTTATGCAAAGTTTTTTAATTTATTATTATTTCCTTAAATAGTCTAAAAAGAACTAACCTTATAGCAGAGCTGCTATAGGCGACAATTTTTTATTATTATTTTCTTACCACTACTTTCATAACATAAAATTTATAATAAATTTATTCAGCTGGATTGCAAATTAACCTGTGAAAATATAATATAAATTTTATTTTTTGGAAATAATGGTACGAAAAGAGTATAAAAAAAATCTGATGTGGGCACCACATGACTTCCTTATACACTTTTAGAAATATACATAATGTTAAAAAACATTGACATTGGACCCGAAACAGTTGGCTAAAAATATTTTTAAAAAATGAATTATCACCGTTTTCTGAGCTTTTCTGAAAGTTAGTTTAAACCGATTGCAAGATTTGTACTGGTAACGCTGACGAAGGCAGCAGGGACCCGAAAAAATTGGCTAAAAGCATTAAAAAAAGGAATTTCACCATGTTCTGAACTATTCTGAAAGTTTCAAATGTCTTCCTAGTCGGGAAGTTAGTTAAATAAATTTTTTGTTGGACCATATAAACGCTGCCGAAGGCAGCAGGGACCTGAAACAGTTGGCTAAAAGTATTAAAAAGATGCATATTCACCGTGTTCTGAACTATTCTGAATGTTTCAAATGTCTAACTAGTCGGGAAGGTAGTTAAATAAATTTTCTGTTGAACAATGTAAACGCTGCCGAAAGCAGCAGTGACCTGAAACAATTGACCAAAAATATTTAAAAAATGCATTGTCACCGTATTTTGAGCTTTTCCGGAAGTTTTAAATGTCTAGCTAGTCGGGAAGTTAGTTACAAATCGATTCCAAGATCTGAACTGGTAACGCTGCCGAAGGCAGCAGGGACCCTATACAGTTGGCTAAAAGTATTAAAAATTCCTTTTCACCGTGTTCTGATCTAATCTGAAAGTTTCAAATGTCTAGCTAGTCGGGAAGTTAGTTAAATAAATTTTCTGTTGAATCGCATAAACGCAGCTAAAGGTAGCATGTATCGGAAACAGTTGGTTAAAAATATTTAAAAAATGCATTGTCAATGTGTTCTGAGCTTTTCTGAAAGTTTCATATGTCTAGCTAATCGGAAAGTCAGTTAAATTGCAAGATTTGTCTAAACAGTTTTTGAGTTATTATCGTTTTTTGATACATTATGGCCAAAACCTATGTATTTTTGTCATTATGAATCTAATTTTCCTAAATATCTCCAAAACGGAAAATCATAGAAAGTCCAAAAAGGGAGGTGTACAACTAGATGTTATAACAAACCTATGTACCAATTTGCAACTTTCTACGACGAACCGTTTTTGAGTTATGCGACATACGGACACACACACGGACACACATACATACAGACGTCACGAAAAATCGTGTAAATTCCCTTATATCTCTAAAACGAGAGCTCGTGTTAAGACGACACTTGCAAGTGTACAACTAGACATCATGACAGTCACACGTATAAATTGGCAACATTCAGCGATCATTCGTTTTCGAGCAATGTGAAATGCAAAATCCATTTCGCAAATCGGGATTACTATACTTCCTTATACTTTGTATAAGGAAGTAAAAAAAGTCGCCTGCTGCATCACTACTACAGAGAATTGACATACTAATGAAACATACGAATACTGAAAGCGAAAGACAAAAAAAGGTTTGAAAAAGTATTTTAATGGAGGAATGTCAATTACAGCGGGTAAAAGGAAAAATCATGCATCATGCGTATGTTAAGAAACATTTTTCAGCAGAACGAAGATGGAGTTATAAAAATGAGTGTGTACAGTGCAGCCACATATCCTAAAACTAGTAGTGAGGACGCGTCCAAAATGTTGGAGGGATGCCAGCTTGAAATTTGGAAAACATCCAGCAATTCCGTGCTCTGTTATTGCTCATTTTCTCCGAGTCAGTTGATTGTCACCCCTATTTCAGCATTGGACTCGTTGAGTTAGCGCTTGAGCAGATGCTTCCATGGTTTAATCAAATGTGGTCGAAGAATATCCAGGAATGTTATTTATTCAAACATTCTCCGTAAAAACATTTTAAAAAAATAAACGGAATAATGTTGTGTTCATGTAGTTGTCATTGTGTGTGTAACTGAAATCTGTTACAAACACATGTTAAAGATTCTGTGTAAAAGTTTTCTTTTATTTCTAACATATCTGTAAACATTCGGGAAAAAAAATTGAATTTTCACTTTTTCTGTTCCTGTACATTATTGGCATATATCAAGAAGTACCTTTAACTTATATATACGAAATAGCTATGAACGTTATTATGTCAAATTATAACTTGAAGCTTTTTTAAGCATAGTTTTCTGTTTAACAATTTCCAAGAAAGCTTAAAAGTGCTTGTAATTTCGGTTTGTCAATTAGTTTTCTATACAACTCAAAAAAAAAAGGTAACAAGAACATGACACTGGCACTTTGTAATGCCCTATATTCTGTATTAAGGAATATACACTCTATAACAAATAATAATAATAATAATAAATAAATAAATAAACGACGCACGAAGAAGAAGTGGGGACAAAAATTGGTAGATGGGGTGGAATGGATGGTCAAAAATTGGTAGATGTTATGTACACGTGGAGCAAAACAATTGATTACAGTTTCAGAAAATTTGAATAATTTAATCAAGAGAAAAGGCCTTACAAAGTAAACAAGTCAATAACGCGTTGGTCCACTTCTGGCCCTTATGTACACAGTTATTCGGCTTGGTATTAATTGATATAGTTGGCAGATGTGCTCCTGTGAAGTATCATGCCAAATTCTGTCCAATTGTTGCGTCAGATTGGTAAAATCCTGAGTTGGTTGTAGGACCCTTTTTATGATGATCCAAACGTCCTCAGTGGAAGAGAGATCTGGGGACTGTGCTCAACCTCACTGAGCCGCCTATTAAGGGTATTTGAAGTCACTGAAGTACCAGTTGCACGTAGGATCGACGATAATGATGAATTGGTGCTTGATTCCATCAAAACCTGTATGTATGTCAATTTGTGTCCAGTTTGCATTACTCCTTCTTGATGCGTCACTTTTTTTGTTATAGAGTATATCTTCCAGAGACATCACATTGTAGCATCTATGATTCATCACACAAATCCGCGCGTGCATGAAATCAGTAGTCACCGCATTCTCAGAATTTGCTGATTATAAAAATCCATGTATGAAATTAGAATTTTTTTAATCTTCCATTTGCCAATGATACAGGTACCACTGCATAAAGTGGTTACATGAGTTTCAAAAACTTTTCTTTTTTTTAAGCATAAATTCTCTCTCTCTCTATTTTTTTTAAAGCATAAATTCTCTCTTGCTATTATTTTTTTAAGCATATATTCTCTCTCTATTTTTTTAAGCATATATTCTCTCTATATTTTTTAAGCACAAATTCTCTCTCTCTCTCTCTCTTTATTTATTTTATTTAAGCATAAATTCTTTCTCTCTCTCTCTTTTTTTTTTTTAAATAGAATAAATAAAATTGTTTATTTAAAATTTTGAGCATATAAAGAACAAGCTTTAAGCACTATTTTATAAAAATTCTCATTAAAATATTTGCAAATTTCTGCCAGTGGGTCCTGGTTCTTTTTTTTTGGAGACCCTTCAGAAAAGCGGTGGATATGATTTCTCAAAAACTAATGCACTGATCTTATTGAAATTTTGCACATTTCTTCAAAATAGAATTAACTAGTGGTTGAACAAAGTATTAAAAAAAAAAGAAAGAAAGAAAGAAAGAAAAAGAAAGAAAAATATAAAATTGCTGGCAGAGTTGTACGCAAAATCAAATTTAAATTTCCAATATATCCACATATAACCTTTAAAATTAGTTGTAATCGGAAAAAAAAAAAAAAAATCCGCTCAAGCACTAGTCAGTTCTGTTTTGAAGAAACGTGCAAAATTTTAATAAGATCGGTGTTTTGAAAAATCGTGTCCTCCGCTTTTCTGGAGGTTCTCCAAAAACCAGAACCCACCGGCTGAATTTTGCCTATTTTTTAATGAGAATTTCATAAAACAGTGCTTAAAGGTTGCTCCTTATATGCTCAAAATTGTAAATAAAAAATGTCTGTGTGTGTGTGTGTCTGTGTGTGTTTCTGCGCTCTGGCGCTCACACTACTGATCGCAGAGCTTCCAGATTTGGCATATAGGTACCTGGGAGCCTGCAGGTGTGCACCTCATCGAGATTTTTTCGAATTTCGAATTTGAATTTTTTAAATTAATGTTTTTTCGATTTTAATTATTGGCTTTAATGCTTCATTTTCATAGATCTTTTGCTTCAATCGTCTGCGTATCTTAGCAACGGCTATTACGCAAATTATTTTTATTTAATACATTCATTTGAAGGCGATTTTTTTTCTTTTTTTTTTTTTTTTTTTTTTTTTTGTTATATTTATTGAAAATAAAATCGTAATGCAGCAGAAAAAATTAAGTATAATTAGTTTTAAATTTAAAAACGTAATTATAACAGTTATGTTTAATTTTTTATGGTAGAACAACTTCTTATTTTTCATTTTTTAATTAATTCCTTTAAAAGAAAAACTTTTATTTATTAATTTTTTTTTATTTGCAGTATTTATCGGGAAAAATGGTAGTACATACGTAGTAAAAAGGATTAAATTGATTAAAATTTATTTGTTTATATATATACATATTTATTTTTTAATCTACTTTTTATTTTGTTTTATTTTATTACATTGATCGGAATCAAATGGTAATATAGTGTAAATAGCATGGGCTATAAAATACATGGTTAAAAACTAAAATATTTAATAGATGCTGAGATGCAGTCATCTTTAAAACCGTAGTTCTTAAATTGTAGCAGATCCCCCCCTGTCGTCGATAAATATCCAGATTGAAGTGCCCGGAAAAGATCTTTCTGCAGGCATGGGAAACCTAGACCTGATGCAGTGCGGGCTGGAAAAGAGCTGCCCTAGACAACGGGTATCCGAAGCGAGGTTTGGAGCAATTTCAGTTTTTTTTCTTTTTTTATGTTTTTTTTTTTTTTAATAATGTGGTGTAGAAAAATAAATATTAATTCAATTCCTTCAAAAATTCATTTAAATATAGTGACCAGCGAAGCGGGCGTAGCCTGCTAGTTTAATAATAATAATAATAATAATAATAATAATAATAATAAATAGTGAGAAATTATGTTTTTCTAGCCTTTTGAAACACGTGTAACCCATTAAAAAAAGTATAAGACAGAGTATAGGGTAAAAATGTCAAAAGTTCTTGTAAGGAATGAAATTCACTTTTTTCTCACTACTTGACACTAGATACTTCATAAAACAGTTTTTGTTCAAATATTATACAAGAGAGATCTTTATTTACTTATTTTAGTTTCCTGTTGCAGTTTTCGGCTGGCATTTTCTCCAATCTTCACCTGTTTTATAACACAGGTCGACATGTAAAATTTTGATTTTATAATTTTGGCTGATCTTTATTTTTTTTTTTTTTTTTTTTTGGTGTGTTAAAACCGAAAATGAAGCTATCTATACAATTTCTTTCATTACTCTTCCACCAATATAATTATTCAATAAGTTTTATAGTATGTTTCGCTTATTAATTAATCGAAACGCCAAAGAAAAATATTTGAGATGCATGCAGCTGTTTCGATAGCCTTGTTGTAATATTCCAACGCCATGTCTCCTGTTATTATTTGTTAAGCTTATACGGGATTAGTTGTGTTATTGGTCTTCTGCTCTTATTGTTACTGAGCATTCTTTTTGCACTGAAGACGGTACGCTTAAGGCTACCGAAACAGCTGTATGCATCTCAAATATTTTTCTTTGGCGTTTCTGACGTAGTAGTTTATTCGGGTTTTAATGGACACCTATTGTTGTGATTGCGCAGCATTAGTGTGACGCAAAACTATACCAACCAACCAACCTATTATTAGGATGGTATATGTAAAAAATTGTATCGTTAAACCCCCTGTATTGACAAAAATCTGTAACGTGATAGAGAAAAACGGGCTGCATTTTCGGTTTCAGCACATAAAAATACACAAAGATCAGCTAAAATCATCCAATCAAATTTTGTCAACATCATTTTTGTAGACTTGTGTAATTAATGTGTAACCTCAAAAATCCACCATCAATCTTAGAAAAAATATAATCACGATAAAAAGTAAACACTTTTTTTTACATATTTTTTCAAGATATTGACCATTTTTTAGACCTCTATGTACCGATGGTACATTAAAGCTTTTATATTAATTATTATGATATTCGTATATTAATTATTATCTTAATTAATGACTACGATGAGGTGAATCTTCATATTTTTTATTGTGTAACATCTTCAAAAAATTCCTTTTAACTAACTAAAAAAAGTAATACTTGAAATACATTTATTATTATTATTAGTATTATTATTATCATTTATTTCATAATCAGCTAAAATTAGAACTTTTCCAAATTCCCTGACTTTTTCATGTGCATATTTTTTTTCCCTCACATAACGCTGTTTATTTTTCAAAAAAATTCACAAAATTTGCAAGCAATTTAGCGATTTACAATAACGAGCTTTCAAATATGGCTTGTTTCCAGTCATAATTCCCTGACTTTTTCATGTGTATATTTTTTCCCCCTAACATAACGCTGTTTATTTTTCAAAAATTTGCAAACAATTTGCAAACAATTTAGCGATTTACAATAACGAGCTTTCAAATATGGCTTATTTCCAGTCATAATTCCCTGACTTCAGATGAAATTCCCTGACTATTCCATGACTATTTTTTTCCCTGACATAACGCTGTTTATTTTCAAAAAATTCACAAAATTAGCAAACAATTTAGCAATTTACAGTAACGAGCTTTCAAATATGGCTTATTTCCAGGATGAAATTCCCTGACTATTTTTTCCCTAACAAAACGCTGTTTATTTTCAAAAAAATTCACAAAATTAGCAATCAATTTAGCAATTTACAGTAACGAGCTTTCAAATATGGCTTATTTCCAGTCATAATTCCCTGACTATTCCATGACTTTTCCAGATTCACTAGACTTTTCCATGTTTCCCTGACTAGTGACCACTTTGATAATGTGGTAAATAAAAGGTTAGTGCACACAATTAAAACTCGAATACATTGCAGTCTATAATTTGTAGTTCATTGATGTATATTTTAACTTTGCTATACATCCTCAAACAGAAAGGCTTACTTGTGTTTTTATTTAAAAATTTACCTGTAAAAATTTTTACAATTCAATATATCTTTATAAAGTTTTAGAGTTAACTTTCATAATTTCGTTCTTAATAGAAAATGAATCAATCAAGAACTACAAAACGATTAAGTTTCTGTAAAGGTTTACAGTAATGTTCCAAAAAAGGAATTTTTTAATTCTCGAAAAAATTCTAGAAAGATGTCATATTTTTTTACAGAACAGGATAGTGGAATAACAGCAATTTTCTTCTTCTTTTTTTTTTTCTGAACTAAAATTATGCATTTGCCTTGAATCTAAACCTTGAAAGGAGAAAAAAAAATCCACTACTTCGACAATAGTAAATATTAACTATGTTTTTAAACTCTATATTAAAAACTATTTTTTACCATGTTTTTATTAACTTCTATTCTTGTTTGTTTGTTTGTATGTTTGTTTGATTATTTGTTTGTCCGGCACAAATATTGCAATCGAATTTTATCTAACTTCCGTACTAGCTAGACATTTGAAACTTTCACAGTAGCTCACAACCCGGTGACAACACAATACTTTGAAGTCCGATTTTCGAATTTTTGATTAGTTTTCTCATAATTAATTTAAATATGAAAATAATAACATCCTAATAGCGTTAAAATATTAGCTATAATTTAATTGTTGCCAAAAAAAGTTTACGAGTTCATTTTCTTTCGACATAAAAATAAATACATTTAATTAAACGTGAAAGTTAAAAAATTATAAAAAATTAAATTATGCATCTCACAAAAATGGACGTCATTATCATTTTAAAAATTTTATGCACATTGATAAGAGCTCAATGATTCATCAAAAAATTTAAAACATGGTATATAAAAAGTTTTTTTTTTTTTTTAATCTCATAATTATTTTCAACTATTTTTAAAAAATATAACTTTAATTTGTTGATAAATGATTCAAGGAAATCCGTATATTTTGAGTCTTTCTTTATTAGAAAATTGTGCAATTGAACTTTCAAAGTTAAAAAACTTCTTTTAAGATAACTCTTTAAAACTAATAAAATTGAAAACTTACGAAAGAAACATTATGAACGTAACTTTCACTAGTAGTTTTACATTATAACATTTCGTTCGTAAGCAACATTTTCAAACGCAGAATAAAATGGCTGCAAACAAATGACTGTTGCCATCTCTTAAATCCGATTAACAGAAATGGTGCATGAAAAATGTTCAGAATATTCTTGTCCTCATTAGACTTACATTTTCATCTAGGATGTGACGTATATAAATGAAGGACCATAACTCATCTCATTAGCCAAAATGTGACATGAATGTTTTGAGATAATGAGTACATTTTCTTAAGAAAAGGATATGGAAGTGTTTGCGAATTACTAGGATTTTAATTGGTCAATATTTTGAAAGTTTGTTTGACCTATAATTAGAATAAATATTTAATTCACGCCTTAATGTATACATTAAGAGTTAAAAATGTAGTGAAATAGTTATTTGGATTAAGATTAGCCAATAAATTGGAAATTTTATCCAAAGGAACAATTAACAACTAATTAACACTTTATTGTATATTACGTTTGCAGTTATTTTAAGTATATTTAATAATTTCGTTCTAGAATTTCATTCTGATCAAAACAAATATCAGTAAAATTAAAAATTAAAAATCTGGTGTGTAACAACAACACGATTTCCACTACCAACTTTTACATATATTATATGCACTCGACTTCCACTATCCACTAGTACAAGTATAATATGGTCAGAAATTATAAAACTGATGTAACAAATTAGACACCTAACAATTTTTCTGTGTGAGAAAACTGATACATGTGTAAAGACATATGAAATGGAGTTTACACAGTGAGTTAAAAAAAAAAAAAAAATGAAAAAAGAAATCGGTAGAGCTGTTTTTTTAAACACTAATGTCTGAGATCTAAAACTGACCTACCTACTCAAGATGGTTGTTAATTTTCCTGTAATAACCACATAATATATACGAAAGGATATCTAAAAAGCGGTTTTCAAGAAAATCATTAGAGCTGTGTTGTTTTTGAGATACCGACTTTTACCAAAACTTGGCAAACTCAATTGATGACCGGAAAACAACAATTACATATGAAAGGATATTTAAAAAGGGGTTAAAAGGGTCAAGTTTGGGAAAAAAAAATCTGTACAACTGTTTTAAAAGGAACTTACTTGCGAGACCTCAAAATGACCTAGTTAAACAGGACGCCTATCAATTTCCCTGAACTAGCCAACTAATACATATGAAAGGAGGGCTGAAGTACTGTCGGCGTTTGATAGCCCTAGCGCATGCGCAATGAAATGGGATGTGAATAAAAAAAACCTCTTTTTTTTTTCTCTGCTATGGATAGTAATGCTAGAAACTTCAAATTTGATATATAGGCTACTTCTAATGTATACATACTCTCTAAGTACATGTTTTTTTTTTTTTTTTTTTTTTTATTATTCGAAATTAAAATGCAGTGAAACGATTAAAAACTTTCTAAAATCATACTTTCGTGAAATTTTTATGCGTATGATTTAAACATTAAAGAGGTTAGAAGTCATCGCACTTTAAACAACTTGAGCCCTTACTCACTCAGACAACCTTTAGGCAGAAACATCTGTGGTCTATCATGTAGATAGCTCGGCAGAAATAAGCCGCAGGAAATGGAAAACACCATTAAACAATGGGAGAAAGAAATACAATTTGTATACAAAATTGTACAATTACGGGAGAAATACAAACAATGGGAGAAAGAAATACAAAATTGTATTTCTTTCTCCCATTGTTTAATGGTGTTTTCCATTTCCTGCGGCTTATTTCTGCCGAGCTATCTACATGATAGACCAGAGATGTTTCTGCCAAAAGGTTGTCTGAGTGAGTAATACTGACCGGTTGTCAGCCTGGATAGCTCAATTGGTAGAGCCTTGACCTTGTAAGTCAAAGTTCCGGGGTTCGACTCCCGGTCCAGGCATTATTTTCACTCAGTCGGAAAAACAAACATTTCAATATGATTTTCTTCCACAGTTGATTGTGTGATTTTAATAAAAAGTGAGCCCTTAATCCATAATGATTAAAAAAAGATTTTTAAAAAAATTTTGTGTCCCTGTAAAAAAAAAAAAAAAAAAAAAAAAAAAAAAAAGTGCTCGATTCACCAAAATCTATATAGTTCATGCTACGGTGACCTGTAACATACGTATCAACTTTCAGCCTTCTGAATAAATCGTTTAGTCGCAATCATGTTCAATACACACGCATACATGTATCACGAAATGTTTTGTAAAATCCTAGATATCTCTACAACGTGAGGTCGTGTCAAGAGGTGTGTAACTAGACGCCATGACAGTTACAAATATAAATTTGCAACATCCTACGATCATTCGTTTTTGAGCAATGGGAGACACAAAGTCCATTTCGCAAATCAAGATTAGAATACTTTCCTTACATAGAATATTCAGAAAGTTAAAAAAAAAAAAAAAAAAAAAATCATTATTATTAGAAATAATTTATGTAAAAATATAGTGATCAGCGAAGCGTGCAAAGCCAGCTAGTAAAGCTATAAATTTATTGTTCTTATAAATATGAATTTTCGTTTAGTACATTTATTATATGATTTATTTCGTTCGAAAATTTATTATAGTTTCAAATTCACGTAATTTTAAAAAATTCGTTTTCAAATAAACATATATGATGGAAATAGGATTTCCTATCCATTTTAAGAATAAAATTATTAATATTTTAAAACTTTATTGTATAAGATATTTAAATAATGATAGTCTCATTTAAAAAAAAAAAAAAAAAAACTTTTTGTGCCATTATCTTACAGAGACAGTATATTGTTGCCAACAAATTATTAATATTTAAATACAATACAAAAAAATTTCTGAAATTTTTCTGCCATTTAAAAAAATATTTTATTAAAGAATGAAATAAAACTTATATGTATATGAAATAATATACTTATATTTATTTATAATGAAATTTATTTATAATTCTGTCGTAGGAATACAGGTTAGGATCTCTTAAAAAGACCCCGTACGCAAAACGTTGCAGCCATATCATAGGTCCTTAGGGCAGGTACCCACCCAACACCAACACCACCATCTTTTTCCATTCGGCGCCCCCCCCCCCCTCCATTTTCGTTTCGACATGCTTTTTTTTTTTTATTATTATTCTTTTCGTTTGACATTTTGCCTTTTTCGATTGACCTTTTTACGTTAAGCATTTATTACTGTAATTCCCAGGCTTTCATTTTCACGTAATGGATCGCATTCATTCCTAGAAATTTTTTCATCGGTCTCCCTCCTGCTTCCTTATAATCCCCAGATTACGCATATCACGGACAGTTGTTTTTTAACCAGCTAAGACTTCTTTCCAAGTTATCAGGCGACTTTGATGAAATCCAAGGATTAAGGTTTTTGAAAAATTAAAAATCGATCTGACCGGTTCTAAATCTCTGGGGAAGCTGAATTTCCACCCATGTATCTTTTGTGGGAGAGAGAACATTATTTACGAGAGCACTTTACATTACTTTTGACCCTTTTGATAATAATCATTAACAGATGAAATAATTAGGAATAATTATAATTTAAATTTAAAATATCACAAATGAATCAAAGTAACAACCGTCTGACTGAGATAAATAAAAGCAAGAAAAAATCTTTTGTGCTAAATCAATACAGGCCTTTAAGAATTAAATTAAAATTTATCAAAAGCAGAATTTTTACTATCATTATGTATAACGGATTAAAACTTTTTTTTAAACTATTTTTAATTAGAGATACTTTTAACAGGTTTCAAATCTCCGAGAAAATAAGTTTCCGCTGTTAACGCTATCTCAGTTAGGATTGAAAATGTTACTAAAAACGAAAAATCAAGCGACCCTAGCGATAATAAATAACAACAAATGAAATAATACCATGAGAAATATTCAGTATGAAAACAATGCCCAAAAGCAAAAATCATCTGATTTAAATGAGTGAATTAAAAAATAAAAACATCTTTCGTACTTCTATAGACTTCTTATGGCATTAACCAAAGATTGTCATAGACCAAATTAATCCATTAACGACCGAATTACTTCTGTTAAATACATTTTTATGTATATCTCAATTAAAAGTTAATATAGATTACGAAGGATTTAATTATTCATTGAATAATTAAATTCAAGCACTTCTTGTGTCGCCGTGTCTCCGTGACGCAGAGGTGCTCAAACGAAGCTTAGCCGCGACATTATATACATATGCAGCTAACTTAAGATTTAAAAAAAATTTCAAAACGCCGACATTTAATAACTCGGCAAATATGTGATATATTTTTCTGATTTCTTCAAAATAGTCTTTTACCTTCTGTCCGTTCACATCCTGAAATTTCTACATTTTTAACTGCAATGTGTTTTGAGATCTGAAATGGTATATTTAGACTTTAAGAGCTACTTTAATACTACTAGACTTCTATGTAAAGGTGTATGAATTATTTTATCGAAAACGGTTCGGAAATTTTATTTGCGAAAATTTTATTTGTAGTTTTGGATAGCGTGACGCAAAAGATAAAATAATTTATTCAAATAATATTTCAATACGTAATACAAGCTTAATGAAAGGGATATATTTGACAACGCATTTGAAAATGAAAAGCAATGTTTCAATATGCAAACATACTTTATTAGACAAAACAAAATAATTGCTAAGGAATTTAAAGCAAATCATTGAATGTAGCACCACTGCATTACTGGAATTTATATTTCATTTCTTTTAAAACAAACATTTGATATTATAAGAGATGTGAATGAAAACGTGTCAGTGAATAAATAATATTTTATGTTGATGTTATAATTTTTTATGTTGAAAGTAATGTTTACAAAGTGAATATATATATATTAAAAAAAAAAGCAAATGATAAAATAAGAAAACCTATGTATATTTTAATTAATAGTAAAGCGTCACTCAAAATTTGATATTAATTTGATGTCAGTTTTAAGGCCCATGTTTCAAATTCTTATAGCCATAAAGTACAGTGCTACGACACAAATTTTTAACCCGTTAAGGATTTTTTGTACTGATTAAAATTACAACGGCTCTCATTTGAGGACATCGGGTATTTCACTTTTTCCAATGAAGAAACATCGAGATAGATATAAATTTCCTTGTATATTAACGAATGCCCTATTCAGTAAAGTATTATTATACATATTATTCTATTAACTATATTCACGTGACTTAAGTTGGTGCATCTGCGAAAAAAAATATTCATACAAGTTTGGGGATAAAAGAATCATAAAACGGTGATTCTTATCACGAAATAATAATTAATACGGGAAAATTTGAGGGATTGTTTATAACGATGCCATCAACCATCACCAAAATAAATAAATTAAGTAAATAAATAAATAAAATAAAATAAAATAAATCTTTCCAAGGAACCGTAAATATTCTACGCGCTATTTTATTAACTGTTTATAAATAGGACGTTGGTCGTTAATCGGTTAAGAAAACTTCAAAACTTTTCTAAACGAAAAAGAAATTCATAAGTCAATTTTAATTGAACTTAGTTGTTCTTTGATAGGTGAGAAATCTAATATTTTTAATATTTGATTGTATGATGATATAAATTCTATAACATTTGAAACTGTTATTTCTATGTAAATGTTTCTACACATAATTTTTATAGGTCCATTTCTTAAAAAAATATTACACAGTTAAATACACCTAAAAACTGCTATACAATGATAAATATTAAGAACTTTGTATATATAGATATATATGAGAGAAAAGTTAAATTACAAAAACATGCTTAAAAACTTTGTAATAAAACACCATAAATAACAAAAGAAAATAAACAATATAGGGTTTTCTAAGAAGAAAAATATATACAGGGTGGTCCTAAACTATGTGTCAAAAATGTAAAGGCAGGTAGAGGGGAACCTAAATAAGCAGATTTATTACAGGAATGTGTGTGCGGTAATGCCGCCTTGAGCCGGTAGAGAGTGCTGATGACTGAGGCGTATAAAAGCGTTTCGCTAACTGGATTCATCGCTTCCTGCACGGATCTCGAGCTGCAGCATGCATCGTTTCACCAATGCGGAGCTGGCCGACATGCATTTCATGCATGGGGCTGCACAATGAAATGGATTAGCACAAGAAATGGATGAATCCAGCTAGTGAAGCGCTTTTATATGCAGCAGTCATCAGCGCTCTCTACCGGCTCAAGGCGGCGTTACCGCCTACACATTCCTATATAAGAAATCTGTTTATTTAGGTCCCTCTACTTGCCTTTACATTTCTGACATATAATTTAGGACCGCTCTTTCTCACTCTCTCTCTATATATATATGTTTTTTTTTTTTTTCTTTTCACCATTTTTCTAGTACTAAATAATTTTTTTTATTCAAAATTTTGAGCATATAAAAGAACAGCATTTGAACAATATTTTATAAAATTTTCATTAAAAACTTTGGAAAATTGAGCCGTGGGCTTTTGAAGACTCTTCAGAAAATTGGTGGACACGATTTCTCAAAAAGTAATACAGTAGCCGCCGCTTTATAAAATCACGCTTGTTTTCATCAAAATGATTTTATTATACCGCTGATTTTTATATCCGGCGAACATGCCCGAACTCAATAAAAGATTATTCATTACATAAATATGGAAAGAAATTCTTCTTTGCCCTTCCATGTATCACCTAGAAATCCATACGAATGGAGTTTTTGCTACTTATCATTTATGTAATATTTTCAGCTTTTAGGGACAAAATTACATATAAGTTGGAAATTTTCTTTGACCTGGCATTCTTGTACCTATCTAGAAGTGCTACGTTGATGACTTCTGCTCTCCTTATTCATTTTCGCTTGCGATTTATTCTTCCGTTTGCTAGAATTTAAGCACTATTATCATCTTTATCATTATGTTTACATGAACCAAATTCAGGAATTTCAAGTTTCGATGCGGCTTTCCTTTGACTATACATTTGAAGAAAACCATCATACTTTACCTTCAAAATAAAAACTACCCGCTTGCATATCTTGCAGCTAAGATGCTTCAAAATAAGAACTACAAACTCTATTTGAATATTTTAAGACAGAAAAAAATACTCATTGGCCAATCATTTTAAGAATTCATTCCTCGAATTCATAACTGACACACATGGTGGAACGTGTTTTTCTTTTTCTTTAACTTTTTTTTTTTATTGGCATATAATTTCCGACAAAGAGTAATAATGTGATGGCTTGCTATGGTTTTTTTTTTTTTTTTTTTTTTTTTTTTTTTTCAAAAATCCGGTGGGAAAATATAATTCGTTGTTTAGCTAACATACATGGTCATTTTTACTATTGAAGAGATTTTCTTTTGAGTTTATTAACCGGCGAAGCTGATTTTATTAAGCGGCGGTTTGTACTGATTTGATTCCAGACTCAGCAATTTGATCAGATTAAGCGGCTGATTTTATTAACCAGTGATTTTATAAAGCGGCGGCTACTGTACACCAATCTTATGGAAATTTTGAGCACTTCTTCTAAATAGAATTAACTAATTCTTGAATAAAGATTTTTTTTTTTTTAATTTTTGGTGGATTTGTCGGCAAAAAAAGTACAATTTTTGGTGCATTTTACATGTATAGTCTTGTAAAATTAGTTGCAATCGAAAAAAAGAAAACACTTTCATTCAAGCACTATTCATTTCTCTTTTGAGGAAGTGTGTGCAAAATCTCAATGAAATCGGTGCATTAGATTTTGAGAAATCGTGTCTATCTCTTTTCTGAAGGATCTGCATACACCAGGGCTCACTGGCTGAATTTTCCAAAATTTTTAATAAGAATTTTATAAAATATTATTTAAATGTTGCTATTTTATATGCCCAAAATTTTCAATTAAAAAATTATTTATTATAATAAGAAAAAGAGAGAGACAGAGAGAAATATGCTTTTTCTAGTCTTTGAAACTCATGTAACATCTTAAGACATTGTAAGTAATTACCATAAATTCCAAAAAACTATTACAGTTTCTGTTGTTTCTTACAAAATTTTTATTCGTTGTAATTCACCAACAGTATTTCATCATCATCATCATCAAGACACCTTAAGATGTACCTGCGGCTGTCAAAACCTACAAAGCCCAACAGTCGGTTATCACTGCATAAAATTGTCGCTAGAATATATAACTTGTCTTCCAGAATTAGTAGTAATCGGTACTGACAAAATAAGTGTTTAAAGTATTTCATTGCATTTTTTAACAAAACAACATTAAAAAAAAAAAAAAAAAAAAAAAAAAAAAAACATATTTGAATGTGTTAGCCTACGAAATTCTAATTTTTCTACACTTTCTTTTGCTTGAAATATTCAACTTTTCTTTCAATTTCTTTAAAATATGCAATTCCTTTTTTCCGATGCCACGTTATGATATGTTTAGAAAATAAAATTAAATACTTCAGACGAATGCACTGAAAGATTTCATCTCTTTTTTTTTTTTTTCATGTAATATTGCTGTCAAAAAATCTTCGTACAACTTCATTTGATAAAAATATACTTCTTCATATTAAATCGTAAGGAAAGTCAATAAGAGAGGTTTCTAGTAAAATATAGTGCTAGTAAACTTTATTTAGAAAACAGAAATGTTTGTTACTAATAATATAAAGAACATTGAAACCTCTTTCCAAAAACTGTGTAAGTTATTATTTGCACTATTTAATTTCTTTCTCTCCCTCCCCCCCCCCCTTTTTTTTTTCAGTGCTTCTTTTTTGATAGATAATTTCACAGGATGTAAATCAAAAGGATTTCTGCATCCTGGTTTTAATTAAGTACATGTCTAATGATTTTTTTTCCAACTTCAATACGAGATCATACGGAAGATATTACAAAGTTTTTTTTTTTTTTTTTTTTTTTTTTATCTTTTTCCTTTCCGAATTCTTCTTGAATTTTAATGATTTCCTCGGTCACATTATGAATTCGTGATTACAAGTGATTTATTTTACCAAGTTTTTTTGCTAATCAACGAAAGAAGAAGGGAAAAAAAAAAAAAAAAAAAAAAAAAAAAAACACTAATTGCTGGTCAGAAAATTTTAAGATAAAAAAGTTTAACTTTTTTCTTCTTCGATTGGTGAAAGTAATTTATATAATATAAAAAAGTGTCAACAAATTCTGTACAAATTTCAGCAGCTGAGATTGAAGACAAAGGGGGAAAAGTTTTATTTGATTTCTATCTAGTTGGAATTTGGAGTCGCAGAGATTTTCTTTAAGCACAGAGAATGAAATACTTACATAAAAAATAATTAACGTAGCTTACTTTCATTGTTGTTGATTTTTTAAATGATTTTAACCAACGTTTAAAAGTGTTTAAAAATTAGGTTTTTCTGTGTTTGTTTGTATACGCTATCACTTACATAAGTAATTTGGAAGTAAGTACGTTTGGAAAATGCATTGTAATCTACGCTAACGGCATGATTTTTTTTAAAGAGATTTTTGAACATCAACTCTCTTACGTCTGTGCGTTCACTCACAAATATTTTTATAAAACAAGATTTAATATTCTGCATAGTATGCGAAATAAAAGTGTATGTGCATTTTAAATCTCCACGATTTTTTACATAATTTGATGTATAAAAGAGAAAAATATATTAAAAGACATCTTTAAAAGTTTATTATTATTATTATTATTATTATTATTATTTTCTTGATTTACTGTGTAGTATTACATATTCAGTTCAATGCAAATAAATACTGAATAATAAATAAAATGGAAGCTGCGTTGGCTTTCATACATGTGCCGTTAATTTAAAATAGTGTATTTTAGTGATTTATAATGAGGCAATTTCATAATCCAGTTAAAAAGTATTTTATTTTATTTTATTTTATTTTATTTATTGCTTAAAAATGGCTAAATCTTATTATATTATATTTTAGTTTGAAGAGAAAATAAAATATATAAATAGAAAAGTGAAGAAAAGAACAATACAAGTTTATTAAAAATTAACATTTTGTATACAGAAAATATTAACACACTATACATGGTGGAAAACAGAGCAAATTTGTCTTTCGCAAGATGAATATTAACAATGAAACATCGACAACGAAAATACCGGTAATCAAAAAATCAAAACACTCTAAAAATTAATACACTCTAAAAAGAACTATTTTATGTAAAAATATTTGAAAAATCTATTTTTACTCTTCCTCACATAGCTTAAATTTCTAAAAATTATTGTTGCTCAATGCACAAAAGAAATTTTTTATTTTTATTTTACTTATTTTATTTTATTTTTTATTTTCTACTTCCCCCCCCCCTTCATTCAGGAAATTTATTTAAAAGAAAAAAAAAATATTTTACAAAATTTTCTCTGCAAAATCTTTCTATGTTGATTTTATTTAGAAATTATCGTGTAACAGATTCAAAAATCTGAAAACTTTTTTTTTTTTTTTTTTTTTTAAGAAAATTTTGAATTTATTTTTATGTTTTTTTTTTTTTTAAATTTTAAGTGGCGCAAATTTTTTAAAAGAAAAACGTTTGTAATTTTTTCAGATTATTATTTGAGACGAATAAATTTTGATGAAATTCTTATTACTGCCCACTTGGAGAGGGAAGTACAAAAGGAATGGAATGTCATAACGTAAAAGCAGCCGAAATTGTCAAAGATCTAATTTCCAACCTAGCTTACAAATTTAATTTTTTCAGTTGGTAATTTTTTTTTTCTTTTTTTTTCTCATAATGTTTTTTCAAGCGATATTTTGACATATACAGTGAAACTTGAATAATTCGAACTTGTTTAATTCGAAACTCTGAATAATTCGAATATTTTACTCGGTCCCTTGAATTTTGTATTAAAATAATGTTAAAAAATCATGGATAATTCGAATTCTATTTTGGATAATTCGAATTTTTCATACGATTACCTTTAAAATATTACAGCAAAATTTGTTCCCGAGATTTTTCTCAGCTAAAGTGCATTATTTTTCTTAACAGTCTTTCGAAAGAAGGATAGGGAAATACAAGAGAAGCCCCAACCAGTGCATCAGAAGATATGGTCCATCTCCATATACATGAACTTCGAATTTTTTTTTTTTTTTTTTTTAATTGAAAGTCATGTGTAATGTAGAAGATTTTATTTTTGTATCAATTGATAGGTTGAAGTCATATGCTATGACACAAATATATTACTTAAAGAAGCAATAAAAAATACCTGAGTATTTTTTAAAAAGTGTTGAATAATTAAGCTCGTAAAAAATATTGATTTAATTGAGGGGGGGAGGGGAGATGCAGAAGTATTCTTAGATATAAAGTTATGTGTTAAATCTTTGATCGTAGAGTTTTAATTTCTGAATTTATCTCTTCTTTTTGACAAAATAGTATATGTAATTCGAATTTTTGGATATTTCGAATTTTTCTCTGATCCCTTCAACTTCGAATTATCCAGGTTCTACTGTATATGATCCACTAAACTTGATAAATGATGAAGATAACTCAACTCTTTTAGTATTTTGACTGCCACTGTTCTTGTAACTGTATATCGCCATGCTGCAGCTAGAGTAACTTCCCATTTGCTTTTTTATTTTAATTTGTATATTTCATATTTTATATATATTCCCTTAATTCTTGCAAGATCGATCAGGAACATAGTAAGTAGTGTAAAAAGGACAGTTCACCGCCACGGTGGAGGGACGGAGGGACGATGAGGGTCAGGGTGGAGGCGCGCCACCACCATAGACCCACCGTCCCTCCACCCTGTCGGTCAACGTGTCCTTTTTACACTACTTAGTCATCATCTTGGACGAAGGGGTGTTGCCACCGGAAGAATAGAAACTGTGTGTTGCCACCGGAAGAATAGAAACTTTGGGTATCACCTTTTACGAGGGTTTCCGCGATGAGTGCTGCCATCTATCGGGGAGAAAGGGGAATTTTGAGGAGTTAGATTTATTTTCCTAAATTTCGGGACGTAGTATTTTTTTACAATTTTGGGGACTTCAAAATTTTTTCGAAGTTAGATTTATTTTCATAAATTTTGGACTTAGTAATTTTTTCACAATTTTAGGGACTTCAAAATTTTTTCGAATTTTTGCAGGGGGATTAGATAACGTCACGATCTTTTGGGACTTTAATATTTAGGTGTTGCCACCGGAAGAATAGAAACTTTTGAAGAGTTGTCATTCGGGGATTATAAATTGATTACAGAATTAAATAGAAATTTTCCTATGTATTTCAGTGAATTTGACAAAATAAAACAAAGGGTTGGTGAGTATTATATAATTAAAAACATTGAATGTGAATGGTATAGACATTAAAATTTAGATGTTGCCATTGGAAGAGTATAAATAATTTCCGGTGGGACTTAATATTTTCGACTGAATGAAACAATGACTGAAGTTAATTAACATCAGTAACAATTTATGAGTATTTTAGAAACTTAGCAGTTTTAGAGATTAAAAATATATTGTGTTAAGATAATAAATAAGGAATTTAAATAGGAGTTCATACTTTTAGTGACATCATTACAAATTTATATTAGGAAATTTTTACAGAATTAAATAGAAATTTTCGTATTTTGTGGATTAACACATAGATTTAAAAGCAAAACAAATAATAAATAATTTAACATTCATTAAAAATGTAAGACACTTAAAAATTCTAACCTTATTTTAACACTAAATAAGTTTCACTTTTTAAATTTATTTAGACTATCTTAGAAATAATATTATTACATTCGTTAAAAATTGAACCCACATGCACTTTAAAAAATTACTATCATATAAATTAAACTAAATATAATAAAAATTATGTAAATTAAACTTTATATTCTCACTAAATAAGTTTAACATTTCTTTAAACTCTATCTTACATTCGTTAAAAATGTAACAGAATTTTTTAATCAGTTAATAAATTTTGTATACAGTTATGTTATATAAACTTAATATAATAAAAATTATATAAAACACATACTGTTATTTAAGCTCTAACTTTGAAATACTATTTTTACATTCTTTAAAAATTGAACACGCATACACTTTAAAAAATTACTATCATATAAATTAAACAAAATATAATAAAAAATATGTAAATTAAACTTTATATTCTCACTAAATAAGTTTAACATTTCTTTAAACTCTATCTTACATTCATTAAAAATTTAACAGAAGTTTTTAATCAGTTAATAAATTTTGTATACAGTTATGTTATATAAACTAAATATGATAAAAATTATATAAAACACATACTGTTATTTAACCTCTAACTTTGAAATACTATTTTTACATTCTTTAAAAATTGAACACACATACACTTTAAAAAATTACTATCATATAAACGAAACTAAATATAATAAAAATTATATAAAGCGCGTACTGTTATTTATGCTATAACTAAACAAATACGGTAAACAAAAGTTTCAAAATCAGTAAATGATGATATATATGTTATAAATTAAACTGAATACAATAAAAATTATTTAAATTAAACTAAATATAATAAAAATTATATAAATTGAACTTTATATTCTCACTAAATAAGTTTCACACTTATTTAAACTCTAACTTACATTCGTTAAAAATTGAACACATGCACTTTAAAAAATGACTATCATATAAATTTAAAAAAAAATTACTATCATATAATAATATTAATTAAAAAAAAAAATTACTTTTATATAATAATATAAATTAAAAAAATTACTTTCATATAATAATATAAATTAAAAAAATTACTTTCATATAATAATATTAATTAAAAAAATGCATACAAAGATATACAGTAAAGTTCTAAAATAAATAAATAAATAAATAAAAAATAAAATAAATAAAAATAAAATAAAAATGACTATCCTATAATAATATTAATTTAAAAATACATACAATGTTTAAAATCAACAATTAAATTTTATATACATTATAATTAACTAAACTTTATGCTGTTACTATTAAATAAATTTATCCTAACACGAAAACTTTACATAAATTTTATAAGCAAAAAAGCTATAAGTACATGAATATGTTATTTAAATTAAACATTATATTCTCACTAAATAAGTTTAACATTTATTCGAGTTTAACGCTGTAATATAATTTAAACTATCTTAGTTGATTTAAATGAAACAGGTAAGTACTTTTAAACTTGAAATAATAAAAATAAGTTCTTTTTATAAAATAATTGATATAAACTATAATATTAAAAAGGATTAGTTATATTTAAAAACTATCAGTTACTAAAAGTTATTTTATATTAAACATTTCGAAATAAATTGCATAAAAATTCAATGCATCATTTTAAATGAAAATAAGCAGTTTCCTTAAAAAACAGATAATGCGGAATATTCTATGAGTCAGTTATCACCTGCAACGGAAAACCCCTATAGCTGATGAATCATGTGTAATCCACACTATCTCATATAAAGATTAAGTTAAAATCATTAAAACAATACAGCGGATAATTTGGAAAATGCAATAATTTTTTCACAAAGCATATCATACACTGAGTTTAAACGATTATTACCTACCTATCACTTAAACGGTATTGAAATAAATAAATATAAAAGTAAGTTATAGTTAAGCAATAAAAATTCGTTTGTGAAAGGAGTTTTATATATTGCAAAAATTAGTTTTACTCAAATAATTTCTAAACATACACAAGTTAAATGAAAACTTTTCTAGGTTTCATTTAAGCAATAATTTTCCATGTGTGAAAGTAGTTTTATTTATGCAAAATTTAGTTTTATATAAACAAAAAAGTTTATAGTATAACAATAAAAAATTCCTTATAAGTAAATACCAATAAAAAATATTTTTTAAATTAATTTTTCTCTCTTCAATAAAACAATAAAAATTTCTTATATAACTTTCGTAAAGTTTTAATAAAATTTCTATTATAAACAAATATATTTACTAGAGTATACATATTAAGATATTACGTATAGAGTAGAGATACATATTAAGTTAAATAAATTATCAAATAGTAATAATAAATTATAAAACTTACTTAAAATTGAAGAAATTTCCCTTAGCGAAATGCAACCTTCATTCACACTCAAATGCGACAAACTGTTTTATCGCTAGACGATGACTCATAAAGATAAGAATGTTGAATCATACCTATTTGGCAGAAGACTTTTGGTGTTTGAGATCATTTATTTAAATAATGCATTGAGGGTTGAACTTTACAATTAAAATATTGAACTGTGGTTTCAAAATTATGTTAAGAAAATAATTAAGCTAATGAGATCAAAACAGAATTATTTTACGATAAGTCGCGCTTTTTATATTTAATAAACAAAGATTTAATAAAATGTAACTGTAATTTTTAATGAAAGGTTTTAAAATCACTTAATAGAATAAAATTAAAAACATAAATCTTATTGTTTTAGTAATTATTTTCTCTAGTTATTGAACTAAGTAATAAACTATCTATAAATAATAAGATACCAAGAGAGGTTTTTGTATAATAACTATATATTATTTTAATATACGCATTACATCGCAAGGTAAAATGTTCAACTTATTTATACGTATTGAACTATAAGTAATAAAAATTACTCATTTGCATAACCGCTAAATTTTATAAGTTGGATATATGATTTAAAAATAAAATACTAAACAATAATCCTTATGAGAGAATTTGGGTGACACTATCACAGAAGGAATTTATCCTTTACAATAAGATTTGCTCAGAATGTCTAAGTGAAAATAACTTACCGTGAGGTCAGTGAGTCATGCAGTTGTATTGAAATTCCCTGTTTTTAGTTAATGGGTGATTAAACTTCTAATGAGACAATTATTTTTTACTAGCATATAAATGTACATTTTTATATTATTCATGTATATATAAAATTTTAAATAATTCATTAAGTGTTAAACTTTGCATTTAATAGATTAAATAAATAAAGTTTTAGTAAAATATAAGAGTAATTTTTTAATGAATGGTTTTGAAATCACTTTAACTTTATAAGAAAAAAAAAAAAAAAAAGTAAAAAGAGGTTTTAAAATTACTTAATAGGATAAAATTAAAAATCTTATTGTTTTTAGCAATTATTTTATCTAGTTGTAAACTATATATTATTATTTTAATATACGCCTTATACTTAAGTCAGTTTTAGAGAAAAAACCCCAAAGGGTAGGCTGATGAGTTGGATTATTCTATTATACTTAAAGAACCCAGGTACGGAAAAACCGAAATACATTATGCGGAAAAACAGGCGGGATTTTCGGTTAAAACTTCAAAGCAGTGGACGGTAAACATAACACACCGTAAAACAACCTACTCACACGACCGCCAAACTAAGAATGAAGGGAAACGTTGAGTTGTAACACCTTATCTACTAGAGATAAGGGGGAATTCCCCATGACTCACCCCTCGTTCGTTCATGTACAACATCTTCCGAGAAAGTTCGTGAAGGATCGGTTACGAGTTTGAATAATTTGCGTAACCGCTAAATTGTATAAGTGTGAATCTTTTAATGTGAGTATTATAGTAATGATAAATTTATTTTATAATCGATAACTCATCAGGATCACACATTATATAAAACAATACTATATTTAAAAGTTTTTACTATACAATAAACATTCACATATGGATATTCCTAAGGTTTAAGACTATGCGAGGATCCTATAAGCGAAATGCATGAGAGTCTTTCTAAGGAATCCTATTGCATATTTAAGCAGGTTTTAGAGAAAACCAAGAAATACTCCAATCGACTAGGTTGATGAAATGGATTCGAACCCAACACTTCCCCTTTTACTATAGAATCGTTAACAAATCGTAAGATTGATGACTCATACTAGAGTCATACAGCTGCATTGAAACTTACTGTTTTCAGTTAATGAAACTTCGAATGAGACAATTATTTTTACCACCACTTAAATGAAAATTTTTATATTATTCCTATATGGATAAAACTTTAAATAATTCATTACAAGTGTAAACTCATACCGTTAAATATTTAAGTGTTGGCCGTATAAGTGGATTGGTCTGTGTGGGAGTCTTTCTATATTTAAGTGAGTTTTGAAGACATCCTCGGAAAACTCCAAACAGATAGGTTGATAAGCTGGAATCGAACCTGGTATTAAACACAGAATCGTTTGATCTTCCAAAATCCTTGTAACAACATGTTTATGAACTTTATAAGAAAATGCTTAATACGGTTTGAGCTTAGTAGATTTTGCATGCGTTAACTATGTAACAGCGAATTAAACATCTATAGTTGTAATTTTTTTCACTATATATTATTTAACTATATTTATACACCATGCATTGTGTAATATTTCCCGGGGTAAAAGTTTAAACTGAGTAATTATTCATCAACATAAGTGTTAAATTGAATACAAAAGACAGCATATGAATAAACGGTTAGTAATGTGAAAACGCTGATTTGTAAAACATATTGAAAGAAGTAACTCATCAATTTATTTGATATCTTTATACTTATGCATACACACGCTTAAGAGACTTATATAAAACAACACTATGATTAAAAGTTTTACTAATTTTTCAGCATACAATAAAAAATAGTAATCAATATTCATTTACAATAAATAATTTAACGTTATTAAACCAAAAAATAATTTATTTTTTGATTCGATTTAAATACTTAATATTTATATAGGGTTGTTGGTTGATGAATGTCATTCAATGAACACTTAAACAAAGGGTTTGCGGATTATAATTGAATTGTAAACGAAATGTCGTTACACGTTTTGAATGACTATCCTCCTTCATCAGGATTTAAAGGGTAGTTTCGAAAGACTATCCTGTCTTATTTATAAATTGTCAGATAAAAGAACAACACTCATGCTGCATTCTGATGGGTTGAATCGGGTCACATGATAAAATACAGCATTCATATAACTTTTTAGAATTATGCAGAACCTTTAATAAAAAAAATTTGTATGCATTTTAGGGACTTAGCATTTTTGGAGATATTTCGGAGACATAAGTTTTGATGGAATTAAAAATTAAAGGGATTACATAGGATGGAAAACAATAACATACCGGTAGTTAACAGTTAATTTTTTAACATACATTAAGGTTAGTGGATGAGTGTCAGGTAATTCATTTAAAACAAAAATATAATAAGGGTTGATTGAAACAAAGGGTTTGTAGGTTATAATTATAGGATAAAACGTTATGTGTTTCGAAAACCCTTCATCAAGATTGGAACAACCGTTTCGAATGATACTCTCCCTTCATCAGATAGACTTAAACTTTTATTTTATCAGAATGAAAGAAAACGATAGACGATTTACACTTATTGAAAACCCAACTTATAAATAATTCGACTTTCATTAAAAATGCAACTTGCATATACACTTTGAAACAATCAATAAATTTTATATTATCACTATGCATTAAATAAGTTTCCCATTTAACATTCAAGATGAATTTATTTTTACATTAATTAAAAATTGAACACGTATTAATTTTTAAAATGACTATTTTTTAAAAAGTTTTAAAACAGCTAATAAATTTTATAAGTTTTTACAATTAAATAAATTTAGCATATTATGAAAGTTTTACATCACTCGATAAAATTTCTTATATAGGCAATAAAAGTTATACACATTATAAATATAAACTCATAAAATAAATTTCACACTTAACATTTAAACTCTAACTAATCAATCTTAAAGTAATTTTTTATCTTTTGTACATACTCATAAACCTTTTGTTTCTATTGTAAAGTGAAGTATGACTCATGCTTTAATTAAAATCTCTAATCAAAATTATAAGAAAGTAAAGTTTAGGAAATACCTATGTATTATAGGTAAATTAATACAGTATAAATATTCATGTTTTTCAGTTAAGTAAAAAAGTTATATAATTAATTTTACAGAGTACTTAAATAATGTATAATTAAGTTTCAGAATTATTATTATTATTATTATTATTATTTTTCTTCTATAGTATGTATATATAAATTTTTAAATACAAAGTTTTTATTAAAATACAATAACCAAAGTTTTGTATGATATTAACTTACAATGCACCTAAAACTTTAAATATATAGAAACAATTGTACAGTTGGTTTTCTCTGAAGCATATATAAATAATAAGATCTTGTTCAGTTTAGTTTTTAAAACACTATAAAGATTTTAGATACACATAATTTTATGTTGTTTAAATAAAATTTTTAAAATGAAACAATATTAATGTTATAAAATAATACACTCAGCATGACTCACCGAGTGTGCTATTCCATCAAATTTTTCCGCATACATGTAATAACATGTCTGACTTAACTATATACTGAATTACCATTATTTCAGAAAAAGTTGGGACTTACCTTAAAACACGTCCTACACCCTTGGCAGACTTGAAGAAAATGAATGATATGAGACATTCTTATCAGTGACGCCCGGTCACGAGGTCAGTGACGTCACGAGTGATGTGATTGGCTATGCTCAGTCACGTGATCATGACGCCATCCTCTCATCAATGACGTCACCGATTGCTTATCAGCTACCACAACGCGCGGAAATGTCCTTCAGTACGCAGTGAAAAATATTCAAAGTCTACGGGACATTACTCGAAACGATTCCATTGTCTTATACGGTAAATTGAAATATAACACGCGGAAAAAAGATCGACATATACCGGAGAAACTATGCATACTGCTCGATGAAAATAACCCGCACAACTAAGGAGATGCTACCAGGATGAGAGTCAAAATCCAACTGAATTCAAACAATATGACAAGGTCTATAAATCTCCCGTGTTGATTAGATGGTTTTGATGAATGGGTTTTCCCCCACACCTAAGCAGAATGGAGAAGTCATAGGTTTTTTCCTCACCTATCACGAAGATGATATCTCTTAATTAAGTTTCTTAATTAAAATTATGCAAATTATATGTAAGTCTTTCAAATATCTCTTAATTATATTTTCTAATTAAAATTATGTATCATATGCTCTCCTAGTTAAAGATTTAATAATCCTAACTTTTATACAACATAAATAAATTTAATAAGTATAATCTGTTCGATGACTCATCAAACGATGACTCATCGTAAACATGTGCGAACATGTCTAAACATGTCTGAACATGAATCTGCTTGAACCTTAACATTTTATTGTATAAGATTTTATATTATTGCTTTTTATATTATTCAAACCGAAAGTTATTTTTATATAAAGAAATGAACAACTTCTAAGATTAGTTTTTCAATCATTATGAATAAAAATTTAATTATTAACTGCAAAATCTGTTTACTGTTAAGAAACTTAATTTTCATCAAGTAGTGTTATTTACTTAATTTCCAACATCGTATACTTTGTGATTCATATAGTAATAATCACTTATTCAGTAAAATATTAAGGTTCAAGTAGATTCATGTTCAGACATGTTTAGACATGTTCGCACATGTTTACGATGAGTCATCGTTTGATGAGTCATCGAACAGATTATACTTATTAAATTTATTTATGTTGTATAAAAGTTAGGTTTATTAAATCTTTAACTAGGAGAGCATATGATACATAATTTTAATTAGAAAATATAATTAAGAGATATTTGAAAGACTTACATATAATTTGCATAATTTTAATTAAGAAACTTAATTAAGAGATATCATCTTCGTGATAGGTGAGGAAAAAACCTATGACTTCTCCATTCTGCTTAGGTGTGGGGGAAAACCCATTCATCAAAACCATCTAATCAACACGGGAGATTTATAGACCTTGTCATATTGTTTGAATTCAGTTGGATTTTAACTCTCATCCTGGTAGCATCTCCTTAGTTGTGCGGGTTATTTTCATCGAGCAGTATGCATAGTTTCTCCGGTATATGTCGATCTTTTTTCCGCGTGTTATATTTCAATTTACCGTATAAGACAATGGAATCGTTTCGAGTAATGTCCCGTAGACTTTGAATATTTTTCACTGCGTACTGAAGGACATTTCCGCGCGTTGTGGTAGCTGATAAGCAATCGGTGACGTCATTGATGAGAGGATGGCGTCATGATCACGTGACTGAGCATAGCCAATCACATCACTCGTGACGTCACTGACCTCGTGACCGGGCGTCACTGATAAGAATGTCTCATATCATTCATTTTCTTCAAGTCTGCCAAGGGTGTAGGACGTGTTTTAAGGTAAGTCCCAACTTTTTCTGAAATAATGGTAATTCAGTATATAGTTAAGTCAGACATGTTATTACATGTATGCGGAAAAATTTGATGGAATAGCACACTCGGTGAGTCATGCTGAGTGTATTATTTTATAACATTAATATTGTTTCATTTTAAAAATTTTATTTAAACAACATAAAATTATGTGTATCTAAAATCTTTATAGTGTTTTAAAAACTAAACTGAACAAGATCTTATTATTTATATATGCTTCAGAGAAAACCAACTGTACAATTGTTTCTATATATTTAAAGTTTTAGGTGCATTGTAAGTTAATATCATACAAAACTTTGGTTATTGTATTTTAATAAAAACTTTGTATTTAAAAATTTATATATACATACTATAGAAGAAAAATAATAATAATAATAATAATAATAATAATTCTGAAACTTAATTATACATTATTTAAGTACTCTGTAAAATTAATTATATAACTTTTTTACTTAACTGAAAAACATGAATATTTATACTGTATTAATTTACCTATAATACATAGGTATTTCCTAAACTTTACTTTCTTATAATTTTGATTAGAGATTTTAATTAAAGCATGAGTCATACTTCACTTTACAATAGAAACAAAAGGTTTATGAGTATGTACAAAAGATAAAAAATTACTTTAAGATTGATTAGTTAGAGTTTAAATGTTAAGTGTGAAATTTATTTTATGAGTTTATATTTATAATGTGTATAACTTTTATTGCCTATATAAGAAATTTTATCGAGTGATGTAAAACTTTCATAATATGCTAAATTTATTTAATTGTAAAAACTTATAAAATTTATTAGCTGTTTTAAAACTTTTTAAAAAATAGTCATTTTAAAAATTAATACGTGTTCAATTTTTAATTAATGTAAAAATAAATTCATCTTGAATGTTAAATGGGAAACTTATTTAATGCATAGTGATAATATAAAATTTATTGATTGTTTCAAAGTGTATATGCAAGTTGCATTTTTAATGAAAGTCGAATTATTTATAAGTTGGGTTTTCAATAAGTGTAAATCGTCTATCGTTTTCTTTCATTCTGATAAAATAAAAGTTTAAGTCTATCTGATGAAGGGAGAGTATCATTCGAAACGGTTGTTCCAATCTTGATGAAGGGTTTTCGAAACACATAACGTTTTATCCTATAATTATAACCTACAAACCCTTTGTTTCAATCAACCCTTATTATATTTTTGTTTTAAATGAATTACCTGACACTCATCCACTAACCTTAATGTATGTTAAAAAATTAACTGTTAACTACCGGTATGTTATTGTTTTCCATCCTATGTAATCCCTTTAATTTTTAATTCCATCAAAACTTATGTCTCCGAAATATCTCCAAAAATGCTAAGTCCCTAAAATGCATACAAATTTTTTTTATTAAAGGTTCTGCATAATTCTAAAAAGTTATATGAATGCTGTATTTTATCATGTGACCCGATTCAACCCATCAGAATGCAGCATGAGTGTTGTTCTTTTATCTGACAATTTATAAATAAGACAGGATAGTCTTTCGAAACTACCCTTTAAATCCTGATGAAGGAGGATAGTCATTCAAAACGTGTAACGACATTTCGTTTACAATTCAATTATAATCCGCAAACCCTTTGTTTAAGTGTTCATTGAATGACATTCATCAACCAACAACCCTATATAAATATTAAGTATTTAAATCGAATCAAAAAATAAATTATTTTTTGGTTTAATAACGTTAAATTATTTATTGTAAATGAATATTGATTACTATTTTTTATTGTATGCTGAAAAATTAGTAAAACTTTTAATCATAGTGTTGTTTTATATAAGTCTCTTAAGCGTGTGTATGCATAAGTATAAAGATATCAAATAAATTGATGAGTTACTTCTTTCAATATGTTTTACAAATCAGCGTTTTCACATTACTAACCGTTTATTCATATACTGTCTTTTGTATTCAATTTAACACTTATGTTGATGAATAATTACTCAGTTTAAACTTTTACCCCGGGAAATATTACACAATGCATGGTGTATAAATATAGTTAAATAATATATAGTGAAAAAAATTACAACTATAGATGTTTAATTCGCTGTTACATAGTTAACGCATGCAAAATCTACTAAGCTCAAACCGTATTAAGCATTTTCTTATAAAGTTCATAAACATGTTGTTACAAGGATTTTGGAAGATCAAACGATTCTGTGTTTAATACCAGGTTCGATTCCAGCTTATCAACCTATCTGTTTGGAGTTTTCCGAGGATGTCTTCAAAACTCACTTAAATATAGAAAGACTCCCACACAGACCAATCCACTTATACGGCCAACACTTAAATATTTAACGGTATGAGTTTACACTTGTAATGAATTATTTAAAGTTTTATCCATATAGGAATAATATAAAAATTTTCATTTAAGTGGTGGTAAAAATAATTGTCTCATTCGAAGTTTCATTAACTGAAAACAGTAAGTTTCAATGCAGCTGTATGACTCTAGTATGAGTCATCAATCTTACGATTTGTTAACGATTCTATAGTAAAAGGGGAAGTGTTGGGTTCGAATCCATTTCATCAACCTAGTCGATTGGAGTATTTCTTGGTTTTCTCTAAAACCTGCTTAAATATGCAATAGGATTCCTTAGAAAGACTCTCATGCATTTCGCTTATAGGATCCTCGCATAGTCTTAAACCTTAGGAATATCCATATGTGAATGTTTATTGTATAGTAAAAACTTTTAAATATAGTATTGTTTTATATAATGTGTGATCCTGATGAGTTATCGATTATAAAATAAATTTATCATTACTATAATACTCACATTAAAAGATTCACACTTATACAATTTAGCGGTTACGCAAATTATTCAAACTCGTAACCGATCCTTCACGAACTTTCTCGGAAGATGTTGTACATGAACGAACGAGGGGTGAGTCATGGGAATTCCCCCTTATCTCTAGTAGATAAGGTGTTACAACTCAACGTTTCCCTTCATTCTTAGTTTGGCGGTCGTGTGAGTAGGTTGTTTTACGGTGTGTTATGTTTACCGTCCACTGCTTTGAAGTTTTAACCGAAAATCCCGCCTGTTTTTCCGCATAATGTATTTCGGTTTTTCCGTACCTGGGTTCTTTAAGTATAATAGAATAATCCAACTCATCAGCCTACCCTTTGGGGTTTTTTCTCTAAAACTGACTTAAGTATAAGGCGTATATTAAAATAATAATATATAGTTTACAACTAGATAAAATAATTGCTAAAAACAATAAGATTTTTAATTTTATCCTATTAAGTAATTTTAAAACCTCTTTTTACTTTTTTTTTTTTTTTCTTATAAAGTTAAAGTGATTTCAAAACCATTCATTAAAAAATTACTCTTATATTTTACTAAAACTTTATTTATTTAATCTATTAAATGCAAAGTTTAACACTTAATGAATTATTTAAAATTTTATATATACATGAATAATATAAAAATGTACATTTATATGCTAGTAAAAAATAATTGTCTCATTAGAAGTTTAATCACCCATTAACTAAAAACAGGGAATTTCAATACAACTGCATGACTCACTGACCTCACGGTAAGTTATTTTCACTTAGACATTCTGAGCAAATCTTATTGTAAAGGATAAATTCCTTCTGTGATAGTGTCACCCAAATTCTCTCATAAGGATTATTGTTTAGTATTTTATTTTTAAATCATATATCCAACTTATAAAATTTAGCGGTTATGCAAATGAGTAATTTTTATTACTTATAGTTCAATACGTATAAATAAGTTGAACATTTTACCTTGCGATGTAATGCGTATATTAAAATAATATATAGTTATTATACAAAAACCTCTCTTGGTATCTTATTATTTATAGATAGTTTATTACTTAGTTCAATAACTAGAGAAAATAATTACTAAAACAATAAGATTTATGTTTTTAATTTTATTCTATTAAGTGATTTTAAAACCTTTCATTAAAAATTACAGTTACATTTTATTAAATCTTTGTTTATTAAATATAAAAAGCGCGACTTATCGTAAAATAATTCTGTTTTGATCTCATTAGCTTAATTATTTTCTTAACATAATTTTGAAACCACAGTTCAATATTTTAATTGTAAAGTTCAACCCTCAATGCATTATTTAAATAAATGATCTCAAACACCAAAAGTCTTCTGCCAAATAGGTATGATTCAACATTCTTATCTTTATGAGTCATCGTCTAGCGATAAAACAGTTTGTCGCATTTGAGTGTGAATGAAGGTTGCATTTCGCTAAGGGAAATTTCTTCAATTTTAAGTAAGTTTTATAATTTATTATTACTATTTGATAATTTATTTAACTTAATATGTATCTCTACTCTATACGTAATATCTTAATATGTATACTCTAGTAAATATATTTGTTTATAATAGAAATTTTATTAAAACTTTACGAAAGTTATATAAGAAATTTTTATTGTTTTATTGAAGAGAGAAAAATTAATTTAAAAAATATTTTTTATTGGTATTTACTTATAAGGAATTTTTTATTGTTATACTATAAACTTTTTTGTTTATATAAAACTAAATTTTGCATAAATAAAACTACTTTCACACATGGAAAATTATTGCTTAAATGAAACCTAGAAAAGTTTTCATTTAACTTGTGTATGTTTAGAAATTATTTGAGTAAAACTAATTTTTGCAATATATAAAACTCCTTTCACAAACGAATTTTTATTGCTTAACTATAACTTACTTTTATATTTATTTATTTCAATACCGTTTAAGTGATAGGTAGGTAATAATCGTTTAAACTCAGTGTATGATATGCTTTGTGAAAAAATTATTGCATTTTCCAAATTATCCGCTGTATTGTTTTAATGATTTTAACTTAATCTTTATATGAGATAGTGTGGATTACACATGATTCATCAGCTATAGGGGTTTTCCGTTGCAGGTGATAACTGACTCATAGAATATTCCGCATTATCTGTTTTTTAAGGAAACTGCTTATTTTCATTTAAAATGATGCATTGAATTTTTATGCAATTTATTTCGAAATGTTTAATATAAAATAACTTTTAGTAACTGATAGTTTTTAAATATAACTAATCCTTTTTAATATTATAGTTTATATCAATTATTTTATAAAAAGAACTTATTTTTATTATTTCAAGTTTAAAAGTACTTACCTGTTTCATTTAAATCAACTAAGATAGTTTAAATTATATTACAGCGTTAAACTCGAATAAATGTTAAACTTATTTAGTGAGAATATAATGTTTAATTTAAATAACATATTCATGTACTTATAGCTTTTTTGCTTATAAAATTTATGTAAAGTTTTCGTGTTAGGATAAATTTATTTAATAGTAACAGCATAAAGTTTAGTTAATTATAATGTATATAAAATTTAATTGTTGATTTTAAACATTGTATGTATTTTTAAATTAATATTATTATAGGATAGTCATTTTTATTTTATTTTTATTTATTTTATTTTTTATTTATTTATTTATTTATTTTAGAACTTTACTGTATATCTTTGTATGCATTTTTTTAATTAATATTATTATATGAAAGTAATTTTTTTAATTTATATTATTATATGAAAGTAATTTTTTTAATTTATATTATTATATAAAAGTAATTTTTTTTTTTAATTAATATTATTATATGATAGTAATTTTTTTTTAAATTTATATGATAGTCATTTTTTAAAGTGCATGTGTTCAATTTTTAACGAATGTAAGTTAGAGTTTAAATAAGTGTGAAACTTATTTAGTGAGAATATAAAGTTCAATTTATATAATTTTTATTATATTTAGTTTAATTTAAATAATTTTTATTGTATTCAGTTTAATTTATAACATATATATCATCATTTACTGATTTTGAAACTTTTGTTTACCGTATTTGTTTAGTTATAGCATAAATAACAGTACGCGCTTTATATAATTTTTATTATATTTAGTTTCGTTTATATGATAGTAATTTTTTAAAGTGTATGTGTGTTCAATTTTTAAAGAATGTAAAAATAGTATTTCAAAGTTAGAGGTTAAATAACAGTATGTGTTTTATATAATTTTTATCATATTTAGTTTATATAACATAACTGTATACAAAATTTATTAACTGATTAAAAACTTCTGTTAAATTTTTAATGAATGTAAGATAGAGTTTAAAGAAATGTTAAACTTATTTAGTGAGAATATAAAGTTTAATTTACATATTTTTTATTATATTTTGTTTAATTTATATGATAGTAATTTTTTAAAGTGTATGCGTGTTCAATTTTTAAAGAATGTAAAAATAGTATTTCAAAGTTAGAGCTTAAATAACAGTATGTGTTTTATATAATTTTTATTATATTAAGTTTATATAACATAACTGTATACAAAATTTATTAACTGATTAAAAAATTCTGTTACATTTTTAACGAATGTAAGATAGAGTTTAAAGAAATGTTAAACTTATTTAGTGAGAATATAAAGTTTAATTTACATAATTTTTATTATATTTAGTTTAATTTATATGATAGTAATTTTTTAAAGTGCATGTGGGTTCAATTTTTAACGAATGTAATAATATTATTTCTAAGATAGTCTAAATAAATTTAAAAAGTGAAACTTATTTAGTGTTAAAATAAGGTTAGAATTTTTAAGTGTCTTACATTTTTAATGAATGTTAAATTATTTATTATTTGTTTTGCTTTTAAATCTATGTGTTAATCCACAAAATACGAAAATTTCTATTTAATTCTGTAAAAATTTCCTAATATAAATTTGTAATGATGTCACTAAAAGTATGAACTCCTATTTAAATTCCTTATTTATTATCTTAACACAATATATTTTTAATCTCTAAAACTGCTAAGTTTCTAAAATACTCATAAATTGTTACTGATGTTAATTAACTTCAGTCATTGTTTCATTCAGTCGAAAATATTAAGTCCCACCGGAAATTATTTATACTCTTCCAATGGCAACATCTAAATTTTAATGTCTATACCATTCACATTCAATGTTTTTAATTATATAATACTCACCAACCCTTTGTTTTATTTTGTCAAATTCACTGAAATACATAGGAAAATTTCTATTTAATTCTGTAATCAATTTATAATCCCCGAATGACAACTCTTCAAAAGTTTCTATTCTTCCGGTGGCAACACCTAAATATTAAAGTCCCAAAAGATCGTGACGTTATCTAATCCCCCTGCAAAAATTCGAAAAAATTTTGAAGTCCCTAAAATTGTGAAAAAATTACTAAGTCCAAAATTTATGAAAATAAATCTAACTTCGAAAAAATTTTGAAGTCCCCAAAATTGTAAAAAAATACTACGTCCCGAAATTTAGGAAAATAAATCTAACTCCTCAAAATTCCCCTTTCTCCCCGATAGATGGCAGCACTCATCGCGGAAACCCTCGTAAAAGGTGATACCCAAAGTTTCTATTCTTCCGGTGGCAACACACAGTTTCTATTCTTCCGGTGGCAACACCCCTTCGTCCAAGATGATGACTAAGTAGTGTAAAAAGGACACGTTGACCGACAGGGTGGAGGGACGGTGGGTCTATGGTGGTGGCGCGCCTCCACCCTGACCCTCATCGTCCCTCCGTCCCTCCACCGTGGCGGTGAACTGTCCTTTTTACACTACTATAGTATTTTGGCTTAATACGGCCTCTATAGTCTGAAATCTTTTAAATTTTTATCCTCTCGTAAGAGTTAACGATACTGATGAAGAAACTCGTCGACGTTTGAGCTTTTTTAAAAAATTTCCACTTTTAATAAGTTTTTATCGATCCTTTTTGGTTATTTGTATCCCAATACTTTTATCATTTTCAGCTAGTATGAAAACGAGCTTTTATGGATTATTTTCAAATAATTTTTGTAGATTTTTCCATATCTTTATTAAAAATTATCAGCAGTTAAATCTATTTTTACTTCTTGTGGATATAGTCTCGTATACTATCATCTGTTATTTTTGCATTCTACACTGAAACTAGTATGTTGTGGCCACCACGAGACTTTCTTCTATCTTTTCCTATACAAATTCACTCAGTAACAATAATAATAATAATAATAATAATAATAATAAAGTATAGAATTAAGGGGAGAGGGAAAAAAAAAAGTGGGACTTTATCAAATTTTCAAATTTTACCCAAAATTTTGTCAAAGTCCCACTTTTTTTTTTTTTTTTCTCTCCCCTTAATTCTATGAAACTCCCACGGTTTCCGTGTTCTGACAAACTTAAACAAATTTTTGCATTTTTGCCCCAATTTTGTCAAAGTCCCACAGTTTCCGTGTTTTGAAAAACTTAGAATAATTTTCATATTTTACCCAAAATTTTGTCAAAGTTTGTCAAAACACGGAAACCGTGGGACTTTGACAAAATTAGGGGGAAAATGCAAAAATTAGTTTAAGTTTGTCAGAACACGGAAACCGTGGGAGTTTGATAAAATTAAGGGGAGGGAAAAAAAAAATTTCTAAGTTTTTTTTCGTAAAAAAGTAAAAAAAATCGATAACTTTGTTTTAAATTATCACAGATTTATAGTTCAACCATTCGTTTTAAAGGTACTGACGAGACCTTTCGAAAGATACCCATCTTGAAAATTTTTGCCCTATATCACCCTGTTAAAAATTTAGAAAAAGCGGGATGGTAACGCAACGTGTAAGACGATTTTTACCAAAAGTTGATAGGCACTAATTTATGTCAAGGTGCAACTACATACCAATTTGTATGAAATTCTGTGCAGTAGTTCCAGAGATACAGTTGCCACAAAATTTTGTCACACACACACACAGACAGACAGACAGACATTTTCTAAAAATGTTAAAATCGTGTTCTACAGCTCTCAAAACGTGTAAATCCATCAAAAACCCGAAATCGAAAATTTTTACGAATCCAATACTTTCTTCTATTGAAGATAGAAGAAAGTAAAAAAATTCTGTAACTGACATCTAGAATCGAGATTGGGGCTCTAGTAAAAATAGTTCCATGTCATCCTTATAAATTCTAGTCTCCTTTGTAAGAGAGTTCTAGAAGCCCCTATTAGAATTCTAGAGCGTTCGCCTATATTATGGTGTCAAACTTATTTAAAAATCTCTGCAATTAAATGTAAATACAAGAGGCTACTTTTAGCAACTATAATCTTGGTTTATGACCCAATTCTAGAAAATCAAGCGAGAATTTCCCGCAATACAAAAGATTCTGAACATTCAGAATATTTAGAATATCGTTCCACCATCTTGAAAAGTATAGACTATAAATTCTCGATTATTTCATCTATTCAGTTTATTAGCGTGCCTTATACGCATAGCTCGGAAATCTATATTTCTAGTTTAAGGATTTAGAAACTGACCACTTATTCGTTCTAGATGAAAGCAGTATATTTTGTTTCTCAGTGTACATTCATTGTTATAAAATACATAACACTTCTGAATATGAGAGTAAACGTAAATATACTTAAATACATACAATTAAGACTGCTATTCCGTCTTAAATTAATTAATTAATTAAATTATAATACAAAAAGTTTTCCGCAAAATTTGAAATATATATTTTCTTTTACTTAAAAAATAATACAGCGAATTTGAATACAAATTTATTCTGACTATTTTGTTCTCTTTCAACTTGTAATTCTCCCAAGCGTCTTTATTCCAGCTGATTGGAGGCAATGTTTTCTGAAATAACAGGGCTACTAGAGATGTAACTTTAATTGAATTCGGCACGATGTTCGCTGTGTACTGTGTTCTTAAAATTTTCCCTACATTTAAATACACAAGTATTAACACTGAATGAAACTCGAGTACCTTGACAAGACAGATGTACTATGTAGAAAATAAATCTGATTGGATGAGAGAATTTTGGTAAAATCAGACTTGTAATAATTTCTCATCACCATCGATGAATCTTTTGTTGACGTATTTGCTTTATTCAGCACATTTGTCGATCGATCAGTTTGTTAATGATATTATCAGTTCATTGTGATTATTAAAATAATCTCTACTGTGTTTGCAAAAAGTAAAAAGAGTCAGGAGTGATTCCACTCGACTTTCCGATCGTTAGGTAATTAAGGGTTATTTAAATAAATTAAAGTAAGATATATCTGTAATCAATCATAGATGTATCTGTAATCAATCATCTCAATCGAATAAGAAATTTAATGCTATTGCACTTCAAATATTTTGAGCCCATATAGGTCATAATAGTAAAGAATTTTTCATTGTTTCCCTAAAAATATATAAATGCTAGGTTCACAAAAATCTATACAGTTCGTGCGACGGTAATTTTTAACAAGTATATAAATTTTCAGCTCAGTCATATTATGTATTTAGACATTATCGCACTTTAAATAATTTCAGACCATAGGTGATAATTATAAAGAATTTTTCGTTGTGCCCCTGTAAAAAAAAAAAAAAAAAAAAAAAAAAAAAATCCATAAATACTAGATTTACCAAAATCTATGCAGTTTTTGCGACGTGACCTATATCATTTATATAAATTTACAATTCATTTAAATAAGGCATTTAGACACTATCGCACTTTAAAGAATTTCTGCCATAGACCATAATGGTAAAGTATTTTTCCTTGTGCCCCTGTAAAAAAAAATACACCAACATCTATGCAGATCGTGCGATAGTAACTTTTAATATGTATATAAATTTACAGCTCAATCGAATAAAGCATTTAAGCGCTGTAGCATTTTAATTAATTTAAGCCCATAGGCCACAATGATATAGAATTTTTCTTTGTCTCTATAAAAAAAAAAAAAAAAAAAAACTATAAATGCTATATCACCAAAATCTATACAGTTCGTACGACAGTGACCTATAACATACGTACCAACTTTCAGCTCAAGCATTTTGACGCCATTGTTTTTACTCACACACAAACATATATCACGAGAAATCGTGTAAAATCATAAATGTGTCTAATGGCCATATCACACGGGAGCTTATATACTTAACACAACATTATACTCAACATGTTCCCTGAGTGTCGTTCAAAGTTGGGGAAGCTGAACGAACAAGAAAACCGATCAGCTGTTCATAGGGTTCACACCCTAACTGATAGTGTGTATTCCTTTCTCTAAGGGTATTCCAGGAAAAATTCCTATCCATCCCTCCCATTGGTCCCTTTTGATAAGCATGCTGAACGTAGTCAACTTTTTCAAAAGCCCGTCGTAAAAGCTGATCATCCAAAAATGTGCTGTCCTTGAACAAGGTCAGGCTGAGTGTGTTGGGTATAATATTGTGCTTAGTAAAATGTTGAGCGAAAATCTCTCGTGTGATATAGCCATAAAAGGGAAGCTCGTGTGAAGACTTCTTTTTTTTTTTTTTTTTCATTTTACATCCCTTTTATTTATTTATTTTTTAAATAAAATCATATAGCAAATTAAATTAAAAATATCCATAAAAAAATCAATATTTGTACATAAAATATTATGTACTAGCAAACCCATAAGAAATTTTCGCTCTTTATTTGTTTTCTTATTTATTTTAAAATTTGAAACTATAAATCTTTCATCAATTTCACCACCTAATTTAAATTTAAATTCATCAGAAGCCAAATTATTATAAGAACTAAATTAATATCGTGCGATAGGGAAACCGGAATCATTAAAAGAAAGGTTTCAAAATAAAATTCATGTTTGGAAATCCAGTTTTCAGACATCAGGTAGTACAATTTAGTACAGGACTTTTAAATTTCTTTCGCTATATTGGCGATGACTTTTCATTCATTTATTTTTGCATATTTTTGTCTTTAAAAACTAGTACCTATTTTGATTGTACTTTCAAATATTATTTTTTACCCTTGCGTATTTTATTAATTACATGACTATCACATCGTTTACATAAAATTCAATCATAACTGGTTTATCTTAGCGAAATATTTATGTAGATATTTTATGTAAATTATATGTATATTTTACTGAAACGATTTTAGCATAATATATCGCTTTTTTAAACCTTGTTTAGAAATATATTCTGGGATTTTTTTTATTATACATTAGAAATAAAATGTAAGTTTTTAGTTTCTTTTAAAGTGTATATCATTTCGTTTACAATAAATTGTAATATTAGTGTACCCGTTCCAAAGTTCACATTTATATTGAAGTAGTCAACCTCTACTAAACTGTGAAAAGATATATATATATATTTAGTTTTCTGTTAAAAAGCAAAATTAATACAGAACATAACATTATTTAGCATAACTATCAAATATGTCTCTTAAACAAACAAGATCTCCACTCGAAATATTTTGTACATAGATATATCTGTTAAATTGAAACTTCAATACCCCCTGACTCCATTGAAATGTTAGAAGTTCTTAAGTATTTAAATCTAAGAGCGTAAGTAAAATAAATTTAGACGTACTGCAAAATGACATAAATTCATTCTGCTATATCAATATTACGAGAAAAAACTCTTAAAAAAAAATACTCAGTGATAATTTTTAAAATTTTGATAATCTCTCATTATAAAGAAAATATTTAAGGACATACTAAACCAGCAATATTGATCATTCATTTCAGCTGGATTTTGATTACAATACTGCTACAGAAATTATTTGTTGCTAATAATTCTTCCCTACAGCTGAAAGCATAATAATAATAATAACAATAATAATATTTTTTTCTTAATAATAAAAATCCCAGATTTTAGAAAGTAATGCTCGGAACTGATACCATTGGTAAAATAATTTAATGAAATAAATAAAATGAAGATTTTATCCTTCATTTGGAGGAATGAATAAAATAATAAAAGAAGGAAGATTTAGGGGAAAAAAACAAAAGAAAAAAAAATGGTGTCACAATTCCGACAATGCATTGAAAAGAAATAAATTTTACTCGTGATTTTAAATAAATAAATAAAATAAATTTAAAATTGTAGATTAAAATAAGAACCGCTACAAACCGCAAAATTATGGTTAAAACATTTAGCTAAATTAGAAGAAAACGAAAATAAATAAATAAATAAATAAAATAAAAATAGTTGAAATGAATATAATAAATAATAAAATAATTAATATTAATATTAGTAAAAGTGATAATATATTCTGACCGAAAAATGTCATGGTATTTTTCTATAATCCGGATCGGATTCAGGTAGAGTAGGAAAGAGTAATAAAATTATGATATTTAGGCATTATTCCTTCACCAAATAAACTAGCGACGATTTTGATGAATTAACACGGAAGTTAATTTTCATAAATAATAAAATTTAAATTCTATTTCATGACTTGAATTATATTATTTTGATTGAAAAACGCAGTTAAATTTTAATTTTTTTTTTTTTTTCAATATTGATTATTATTATACAGGGTAAGTGCACCAGTGATTGACACTTTTAGAGCAATCTCTAATATTTTTAATGTTCTAGTCATGAGAAAATATATTTAGAAATCTTAAGTTAGTACATATGGTACGAAAGACATCCAGAACCACGTACATGTTAAAATATATACTTTTGATAACAATTATTTTTTTTTTATGAATTTTTATTTGACACCCATTCAGTGTTCCAATAATTGACACTGCCAGTTTTTTATTTTATGAGTATTTGGCCCCTATGTTCCAGTGTTTTACAATGCTAGTTTCATTTTACCAGTTATTAGCACCCTATGCTCCAGTGTTTGACGTAAAATGTTAAAAATCTTATATGTAAAATATATGATTTTATTATTTTTCTTATTTATTAATTATTTCGGGATAGATGTCAATTACTGGAACATGCCAATCACTGGAGCACCTACCCTATGGCTACTACTTTCGATATGGCTACTACTTTTCGATTTGAAAAAAAGTTCATTTAAAAATGTCGACTGCTCTGACAAGTATATTTCACTATTATGAGCAAAAACTAAGATAACGATACCCTGATAACAAATATTAAAAATGTAAAAAAAAAAAAAAAAAAAAAAAAAAAGTCCAATGTATTTAAAATGCTTCTTCTGAAAACCAGCAGTCAGGATGTTTTGCTAAGATAGATATTAAGATCAATTTTTCGTACAACAATAAATGCCATGATAAAAAGAATCACTTTATAAAACTAACGTTTTACGTTAAAAAAAAAAGAAGAAAAAAAAAAATCCAACTATACGTACTCATTGCATCATCGTTTAACCTTCAGTGTGCTTTGCCTACGTTATCATGCAACGGACAGACAGAAGGACAGAAAGGCAAACAGAATCACTCTTAAACATTGTTGGAAAGTGTTAAAAATACTTAACACAAACGGATATGCAATTCGAGCAATTCCCATTCGCAGACCTTAATGTATCTGAATATTTTTAATGTAGACCTGTAAATCTGAACACTAACCATATCATATTCTAAAAAAAAAAAAAAAAAAAAAAAAAAATTACTTCACCATATTACCGATAAAATTTAATTTCATTATGAGTTTTGCAGTAGAAAGTTATTTAAATATGATTTATAAAAATGACTCTCATAAAATGCAATACATTGGCGTTTTTTGGGGTGTCCTTGTACACAAAAAAGTTGTACAAGGCTATTACTGCCATTTTAAATGGGGACCATTCCATAGTGAACTTGAATAATATAGATCATTTTTAAGAAATTCTTAAAATATCCACTGACGCTGGAGGTGAGCAGACGAACACATAAACAAATGGACAGTCAGACAGACAGATAAACTTATTCAAATCATATTCAATCTTAAACATCGTTAGAGAGTGTTAAAATGCTCAATAGAAATGAAAATTCTATTCCAGTTATTTCATTATTTCAAATCCCTCAATGTATCTTAATAAATATTTTTATGCAGCTCTATATTATTGATGCTAATTGTACTAGATATTATGAAAAACATTTTTTTGTACATATGAATAACATATTTCAATTTCATTAAGATCTGTGCAAAGTAAAGTTATTGAAATATGGTTTACAGAAATACCTCTCATAAAACGCAATGCTTTAATACTTTCGGGTCACCCTGTACACAAACCATTGGTGGTATTTATTCCATTTTCAACAGCGAACAATCGATAATGAACTTGAATAACAATAGCATATATCATTTCAAGAAATGCCATTAATATTTACGGGAGTTAGAGCTTAGATAGACAGATGGACAAACCGAAGTCATAAACACTTTTCAACTTTTTAGGAAAGTGTTGAAGAAAAAGAAAAGAAAAAATTAAATTTCAGTATTGGTAATAATAGTAAAAAAAAATAATAAGTGAAAAAATAATACAGCATGTTATGGTATTTACTTAAAGTTTTTCCCTTTATCTTTTCAAATCACAAAGCATTAATAAACATTAATAATTCATTTTAATGACAAGTGAAAAATCATAAAGATAAAAATTCGTATTTTTGGATTGCATAGATTTCGATTCAAAAAATATAATAAGTTTTGATAATCAGTATTAATAACGATTTCAGAATCATAATGATAAATTCGATACATTCGGAAAGCATTTTGTCGAAATATATATATATATATATAAATTAATAAATGTTGATAATTTGAAAATCATCAAATTAAAAAGAGATATATTCGAAAAGAATATCATTTTATGAATTCAAAAAATGTTAGTAAGTATTGATAATGGATATTAATAATATTTTGAAACTCATAATAATAAAACCGATACATATGAAAAGCATCTCCTGAATAACCTCAACTTTACCAGTATATTAAATCTTTAAAAAATAACTAATTCCATTTGTATCTAAGATAGTTATTAAAGAGATCAATCATTTTATTTTTATTTTTTTCATTTACCTATCTTTGTAACTTCTTTAACAAACGCAGGAAGAAAAAAAAAAAGAAAAAAAAGAAACACCTTTGTCAGCAAAACTTACTCTGAAACTACTGACAGATGACAGGGGAGGGGAGGGGAGGGGGGGGGGGGAATTAAGAACGCCAGCTTTTCCAACTGCTTTTATTTGATTTTTATGCCAACTTAGAATGAAACTTTTCATAGAACTGTCTGCAGAGCAGGCTGTTTAAAAACGAAGATGTAAAATGTAAATCGCTATTGACGTATATAATTGAACTGCGTAAGCATTTTTTTTTTTTTTACTTTTTTTTTTTTTTTTTCGTGTCATTTGAAAGAACTACAGATATTTCTTTGACGTGAAATAATTTCTATAGTTTCTGGAATTTACGTAACTAATAGTATATTTTTGTATCACCAGTTTATTTTTTCAACTGGTGATACAAAAATGGAATGATATTACATTCCTAATTCAAATTTCTTTCTAAATTCATAATCTAATAGACGTGTTTAATCCAAGATTTTCTAATTTAGTGGTATTCCATTACCTATATTTTCAACAATATAAAAATACTTGCTAACATTGAGTAAATTTTGAATAATAAATAATCTGACATTATTTATATAAAATAATCCAACATTATAAATATATTTGCATAATTTAAATACTTCAATATCCTGGAAATTCCAACTGGTAGCATCAATCATTTTGCAATCACTCACGGCCCTGTTATTCATCAAATTTTGTTCGATTATACATAATATAAACTGAGATAGGGTAGGTGCACCAGTGATTGACACTTTTAGAGCAATCTCTGATGTTTTTAATGTTCTAGTCATCAGAAAATACTTTTAGAAATCTTAAGTTAGTACATATGGTATGAAAGACATTCAGAACCATACATATGTTACAATATACACATTTGATAACAGTTATTTATTTTATGAATTTTTATGTGACACCCACTCAATGTTCCAGTAATGGACACTGCCAATTTTTCATTTTATCAGTAATTGCCCCCCCCCCTTATGTTCCAGTGTTTGACACTGCTAGTTATTCATTTTACCAATTATTAGCACCCGATGCTCCAGTGTTTGACATAAAATGTTAAAATTCTGATATGTAAAATATATTATTTTATTATTTTTCTTATTTATCAATTATTTCGGGATAGATGTCAATTACTGGAGCATGCCAGTCACTGGAGTACCTACCCTATAGCCTTCCCTTAAATAGGAGAAGTCGAAGTAAAGAAACGTCACCTGTTGAGCGATTTCCACCAAAAATTGATAGTCTCTCATTTTTGTCAAGGTTCCACAGCATATAAATTTATATGAAATACAGTGAAGTAGTTCGTGAAATACAGTTGCTACAAAATTTTTGTCTCGCGCATACAGACATTTTCTAAAAATGATCATATCGTACTTTCGGCCTTTCAAAACGTGTAAATCCACCGAAAACTGGAAGTAGAAAAGTTTTACGCTACCAATAAATTCTTCTATTCAATATCGTAGAAAGTAAAAACGTGAGTGCTACGCCATATTATTTCTTTTATTTACACCCCGCGACAAAAAGATAGGTACAAGGGTTTTTTTCTTTCATTTTTCATAAAATAACATTATCTAAATTGTGCTTATCATTTATTATTATCATAAAATAACACTATTTCCTGACTAATTTAGAAAAAATTTAAGACTAAAATTTTTCTAATTTAAGACTACACTCCGCGACAAAAAGATAGGAACAAAGTTTTTTTTATTTTTTTTTATTTCATAAAATAACATTATCTAAATTGTGCTGATAATTTATTATCACAACAAAGTATTATCATATCAAAAACATATTAAATATTTGAATCCTATTCAAAATATTCATATTCAAAATAATCATATTCAAAAATTTAAAGAAAAAAAAATGGTGTTCCTATCTTTTTGTCGTGGTGTGTAGTCTTAAATTAGAGAAATTTTAGTCTTAAAATTTTTCTAAATTAGTCTTATTTTATGATAATAATAAATGATAAGCACAATTTAGATAATGTTATTTTATGAAAAATCAAAGAAAAAACCCTTTGTACCTCTCCTTTTGTCGCGAGGTGTAGCTTTACTAGAGAATTAATTTGTTTTTGGGTCAAATTTTCGAACGCGAGATTTTGTTATGTTTACACGTTCTGAGGTCCCCTGAGTAAGAAAATCATATTTTTAGCAAATGGTCTGTGTGTCTGTGAGTCTGTGTGTCTGTTATCAGCATATCTCAAAAACAAATTATGCGAGAAAGTTCAAACTTGGTATTCTAAATGTGTATCATATACGGATGCTACAGTAAGCTTTTCATTCAGATCAAGCAAATGGTTCGTGTACAGGGACAATCAAGAGAATTCTAATACATTACGTCTATGGGGGAAATTGCAGGTAAGTAGAGTTTAACGTCTATAGACTGCACTAAACCAAATAAAACGAATATATATATTTTGTAATAGAGATAGCCAACTGGGAAAAAAAACTGTGTATATGGGAGCCTCGCCTCCCCCCCCCCTGGGGGGAAGTCCCCCCTCGAGGGGAGTAAATTTTCATGATGGATATCTTTCAAAAGAGCTCGCCAATACCTTTAAAACGAATGGTTGAACCATCGATCTGCGATAATTTAAAACAAAGTTATCGATTTTTTTTACTTTTAACAAAAAAAAAAAAAAACTTTGAAAAAAAAAAAAAAATCTTTTTTTTTTTTTTTTTTTTTTTTTTTTTTTAATATTGAGATTAAAATGGACTTTATTCGTATATTTAGTGTTATACTACTTTTCTAATATGGAAATCGTCTGCATTATCATAAAACATAATTTTTTTAAATAATAATTTTAATAAATTATTTTACAGAATTATTTTTTAATAACCGAATTAAATTTTCTAAAAATTTAGGTGCATTAATGAAACGGGGGGTTGAGGGGGGCGGTAGCCTCCCTCACACAGAACTAATTATCATATAAAACTCTTCAGAAGCCTTATATGAATTGTTTAACACAGGTTTACATAACAGTACTCGTTATCTTACCTTTTAATCTGCAACCTGTATTTATATTATTAAATTTCAGGGTAAGAGAAAGTCGTGTGAGTGACACACCAGATTATTTTCTTTGAAAAGAAAATTTTTATACTTACAAATTGTTTCACTAAAAATTTAAATTTCTAAAAAGTAAATAAATGTTAATTACCGATTTCAAAAGTTTGCGAGAAAAAAAAAAACACAAAAAAAAAACACGAAAGCGACAATTAAAAGTGCATTGTGTTTTAGCGAGCTTTTGGAATAGGTAAATCAAGACATTCGGACGCTACTTGAAGAAAACGCTCATTAGGGAGACAATACATGGACAGCGAAGGAAATGAGGATTGAGGATCCTTTAGAACGAGAATCCTCATTGATTTTTGATTGTTTTCTGTGCCTCGCATTCGAAGAAATATTCCTAAGAGGTCCGGTTAATTATTTTGTCCGCAAAATCAATCAGTGTGAAATGAAATGAATTTACAATTACTTTAATATTATTAGTTAAAGGGTTGGCAACCAAACTTATGAAACTGCATGCTTTTAAATTTATGCAGAAAGGCTACTCAGTAATAATTAATTAGGCTTTTTTTAACAATCTAATCTCAATTAGAATCTATTTTCACTATTATATACAGATTTTAAACAAAATTAGCATTAAAATAGTACATAGTTATAGGAATTTATAATTAAAATAAAAGTATTATGCAAGCATTTTTAATTGGAATTAGATTTGTATTATTTTAGCTTAGATTTTATATATACTTAGTAAAGTTCTATATATATATATCTATAATTCTCTAGTTATACCATAAACTGTTGAATTATTATACGTAGTCCTACCATAAGTTCTGTCCACCAGTTAGAAAGGTATAATGGGCTCTTCCCACCTGACGTCAGAGGTCACATGATAGAGGAAAAACAAATAGCAGGCGAAGTCTTGCTTATCTAGAGTGATTACTGAAATAACATATTTTCTATTCTTATTTTTGATCAATCGTATTTAATCTGTGTTATTTTTTTATACATCGTCATTCTTAATCCATTTTATATCAATATTCATCATCTTTTGTTTGCTGTATACATTTACAATCATCATTTAGTTTATATTTGTTATTGATGTTCATGAAAAACATCTTAAAATGATTTTTGGTACTTAAATCAGCGACAGTGCAATATCGTACTGCATAAATCCATTTAGACCAGTAACTAAGTTAATTAACTTGTTGTAACACCTTTATGCAATTAAATTAAATGAAAACATATTAAAATTTCAAATTATAATCCATAAAAATTCCACAAGAACAAGCTATTATTTACTGCTAGATCAGTGTAACAGTACACTAAAACATACAAAAATCGATTCTTAGAGTTGAAAATAAATAAACACATAAAGTGTTTTTAAAAAAATATTAAATTTACATATAAAACTATTCTACTGTTTACAAATGCACAATATTACTTTTATTTTATTTTATATTAAATATTAACATTTTTGTTCTTAAGAACAATATTTAATTGAATTCGATTCTCAGCATTCGATTATTCGTTTTCCTCTATCACGTGATTGAGCATAGACGACGGTGGGAATAGCCCATTGCTATAGAAAATGAAACAGAGTTTAAATTTCACATACATTTAATTTATCACTTATAATATATTACTAAAGATATATATATATATATATATATATATATATTCAAAATGGCTCCTTTACGCCTTTACACATTTTTCAAACGCTCCGGCCACTCATCTATCGCTGCACGTACGAGTTTATTTGGAATTTCTGCTGCTGTCTTTACTAAAACTGCTTTTAAAGTCTCAATATTTGGAGGCTTAGCGCAAGCCTTTTCTTCTAAAATGTTCCAAAGACCAAGGAATTTAAACCTGGGCTTCCAGATGGCCAATAATCATCTCTGATGAACACAGCTATGGTGTTTTCACACCATCGCTGAGTTGTTCTTGCCTTGAGAGCAGGTGCTGAATCCTGTTAGAATATCCAGTGCTTTCCAACAAACAAAGTATCACTTAAGGACTTCACAACTTGCTCCAGAATGTCGCTTTGGTAGTTTTTAGCTGCCTTTTTTACACCTTTTCACAAAAATGTAGCCTGGTTACACATTCACACGAAACCTTCCTTTCAGAATATTACTGAAGCAGGGTGGTGACCTCTTTCAACTAGGCAGCCTGTTTAGAACTGCGAGCTAACACCCTGTCATTTTGCTTGTTCAAATTGTCCTCTACACTGAACATTTTTTCAATTTCCTGCTGTTTGTTATCCGAGTGCCGCTCAAACAGAACTTTTGCTCTGGTCTTACGAATATTTTTAAGAGCAGCCGTAAGTCGCTGCCTTGCACTTCTACGGTACTTCCCTTGTTTTATAATGCGGAACATATTCCTGGTAGGGATATTCATTTCACGAGCCATAATTTTTTTGCTTACGTAGCGGATTTTTGTGAATCCTTTCCTCTACGCCTTTAACCTGTCCAAGGTGTCCTGAGTGGGGCCTGTCGTGCATCAGCGGAGGCTGACCCGGGTTTTTAATATATATATATATATATATGTATTATGCAAAGAAAAATGACCATTTCAGTTGTTTCATAAAGGTGACATTAAATGTAAAACTAATTTAAATAATCTAGTGTGTTACTCACACGACTTTCTCTTACTCTGCATTTTAATACTGTAAAGATAGATTGTAGATTAAGTCTTGAGATCAATAACGTAAGATAATAAAGTCCAATCTATTTCAAAAGTAATCTAAAATAGGTGTAGGAACAGTTTCATTTGACATATAATACTATGTGTATATACCCATCGTTCAATTATAGTGCCTACATTTTATTTTTTTATTCATTATTATTATTATTATTATTCAAGGCTGTTATTAATTTGCCTACAAACTTGCTAATTGTTATACTAATTTTTCAAGTGGCAACCTCATACGAACTTCAAAATACCAAATTTGAATTTCTATGAGGGTTTTTTTTTTTTTTGTTTTGTTTCATTTATGCTGATAGAAGCTATACATACAGATCAACCGCTAAAGGTTGGATTTTCGCATTCAGGGAACCTCAAAACGTGATATTATACAAAAAACAGAATTGTAAATGGAACTCTAAAAATATTTTGTTTACATTATGAGCATAAAAAATTAATTTTTCTTCTTAAGAAGTGTTCATCGACATAGTAAAACGTAGCAAGGCAATTCCATCAATTACATTCAGTAGAAAAGAAATATTTCGTTTAATTTTGGATAGCCCTGTATATTGTCTATAAACTATGTACACATCACATATGAATCACTTTATGATACAGATTTAGAACGACGAGTTTGGATTTTCTGCTACCATTTTTTCTTGAGATATGCTGATAACAGACACACACACACAAAGACCAACCGCTAAAAACACGATTTTCGGTTTCATGGAACCTCAAACGTGTAAATATAACAAATACTCAATTTGGAAAATTTATCTCAAAAACAATACTTTCTCTACCATATATATGAGTAAGACAAAGTGAAAAGAATTTAAATTCACTATGAAGAAAGAAATGTAGGGGAGAGTTGTCTAAAACGGGGACGGCGGGTCAAATGGGGACGTTCAATTTCTCATTGATTAGTGCTGTCCTCTTTGAATCCAATAGTCTACGATAATTCTAATTCGGCTATAAGCAAGTTTGAATCTAGTTGTTGACATATTTTACCGGATCTGTTATTTTCTACAAAGTTTTCAAATTTTTGCTATTTTCATTTCGATTGTGGCCGTACACTGTATTGTATCTTATCAAGTGACCTTTGAACGTTCGATTTTGGTAAGTACGTTATGGATTCGTCTAGATTTAATACACATTTTCACACATTGCTTTATAGTTTTCTCTGACACGTGTGTGAAGAGACGCCACGTTTTTAGCACACGTCATGGTCGGCTCAAACGGGGACATTGACGGTAGTCCAAAACGGGGACGTCGAACCCCAGAAATGTTCAGCTTTTAACATTTCGCCTAAAATAATAATGCCTCCATAAGAAACTGAACGTTAGCAAAAAAAAAAAAAAAAAGTGAATGACATGAGGAGAAGTAAAACTGTCATACTCACTTCATCACCTTACAAAGCAGAATTGAAAGCTGCAGAACAGGAGAAAAATGCAAAACAGAATAAACAGAAAAGAAAATTGGTCAAGAATCCCACCGAATCTAATCCTAGTTATCCAAAAGCTAAAAAGGAGAAGAAAATAAAAAAATTCAAGACCCAATATTATCATCCGATGAGGAACACACGAGTGAGGACACTTGTATTTTTTGTAATGAACTTTACATTGACTCGAAAGACAAAAAGGGGTAGATTCAATGTAGAAGCTGTCGAAGTTGGGCACATGAAGTCTGTTCAAGTGTTGAAAAAAGCGATGTCAATTTCATATGTGACGTCTGTGTTTGATTTTATTTTGTATCATTCTATTAACTGTTGAAAAAGATAACAAAATACTTTATCTGCATCTTGATTTTGCATTAACTTCACCTTTTCTTTGTAATCCAAGTTTTTCTAATAAAATTTCGCATTAGGACTTGAATTTACGTTATTTTTTATGAGTACCCCATTTTACCCAACCGGTTGTCCAAAACGGGGACTTTGCCCATTTTTCAGAAAAATGTTTTTTCTGCCTATACTAACGATATATTTTTTAAATAACTTTGCCATCTGATAGTCCAAAACATGTTCTAATCAGGAAATGCTTTGCCGAATTTTTCTTATTTATAGATTTTTTTTTACAGACAGAGATATGTTAGCGTCCCCGTTTTGGACAACTTTCCCCTACACTGAGAAAAAATATATACCGCCTTTATCTTGATTGAATAAGTGGTCATTTTCTAAATCCCTAAACTAGAAATAGAGATTTCTGAGCTATGCGCATAAGGCACGCCAATAAACTGAATAGACGAAATGATCGAGAATTTCTAGTCTACACATTTCTAGATGGTGAAACAATATTCTGAATCTTTTGTATGGCAATAAATTCTCGCTTGATTTTCTAGAATTGGGTAATAAACCACGATTATAGTTGCTGAAACTCGCCTCTTGTGTTCGCATTTATTTGCAGAGATTTTTAAATAACTTTGCCCTCGAGAATATAGACAAACGCTCTAGAATTCTAATAAGTGGTTTCTAGAACTCACTTTCAAAGGGGACTAGAATTTATAAGGATGACATGGAATTATTTTTTATAGAGCCACAATTTAGATTCTAGATGTCAGTTACAGAAATTTTTCTCAGTATATTGTGCTCTTGGAGTTACACTTCAGTAAAATAACGCATTGTAAAGGTTTTTTCTTTTAAATTAATTTAAAATTTTGCATTTTTCGTTGATGCCAATAAAATTACTGAAAATTTAATGTTTCATACCCTCTACAAAGTTGGTGACAGCACAAAGTTGTGGAATGAAAGAAACGAAAAAAGAAGAAGAAGAAGAAAGAATTTTTACTAGACTCTTAACATTAAAACATATTTAGTTGATTAATAAAGATTTAATCATACGCCTTTACATAATAACGTTAAATCAAAAAGAAGAACAAAAAAAAAATATCGTAAAGAATTAGCAAAGAATTAGTTTCTACTAAAAATTAACTTAATTTGTTTGGTTTTAAATTATTGAAATGTCATTGACGTTACTTAAATTATTAGAGAAAAATCTGTTTTTTTTTTCCATTAAAAGTATGAAGAGTGGAGAAGGAGAATAATGCATTTAATACAAACCAAGAAAAAAAACCCAAAATTAATTTGCGGTAGGCCATTTTCCATCTTTAATTTTAAAAGTGTATTCGAAAAATGATTCTGAAATCAATTTGTAGATGCTAATAATATTGAAATACATAAAAATTTTCACTAATTAGGCTAAAACATTTTCTTAGTGAATAATAATTTATTGCTACACTAAAATTACATTCGTTCCGTAAATTATTAATATTTCTAACAAATTTCATTAATTTTCAGTAGTATTAAAAACATTTTTTTTTCCTTCCGACTAACTCAGTTTTAGTTATTTTATTTTTCATTTAACTGTATCTTTGACGGCAAGAGTTATTATTTTTTTCTACGTAAATAAGTGGTGTTTTCGTACCATTTATGGAAAAAGTAAATGCTAAAAAATGCATTAGTGGAGAAAATAATTGCGAATAGTCACGTGATATAATCCATCCCCCTAAAAAAATTATCGATTTCAGAAATACGTTTAGTTTAATGCAACCATAATTTCAAAATGAAAAGGAAAGAAAGAGTATTTTCTTTTAAATTTATGCTTTTAATGAAGATTTTTTTTATTCAGAAAATTAATTGTTAAAAAAAAAATACAATTCCAAAGAAACAATTAGAATTTTTTTTTTCTTAAATAAATAAAAACTTCGTCTGTCTGTATGCATTAGATGCAAATAAATGGATTTCTTCTACTTTTGCCAAAATATCAATTTCAAAAACAAAGAACCATTAAACCAGAATGGTTCGCTAAGGAAGAATATGTAAAGTTTACTTTTTCCTGTTTTAAATATATAATTCCAAACTTTTTTTAATTTGTTTTATTTAAGTATAGACTTTCTAAAACCTATTTTTAAATTATCCTAGTTTTTAAAAATATATATATATATATATATAATAGATATATATCGTTTTTTCGCATCATTTCCATTAACTGAACTGTTAAAAATTTCAGCAGAAAACTCTGTGTAATCTATTATCTTAAGTCTTACGTAAAATTACAGAGATAAATAAACGGAGATGTTAAAAAACTTATTTTATACACTCATTTTAATAACTAATATTAATTTAATTAATTATGTTGAGAATATATTTCGAACTTAGAATGCTTTTCCTAAAGTAGAAACAGTCATTTTTAATTTTAATTAAAAAATTAAATAATAAAATTAAGTAAAAATACAGAATAAAGATTGAGAATCTCGATTATTCACTGTTAATTAAGAATTACTGTAAATTTACATAGACTCTGGATAAATATTTACATTAAATTTACAGAAATTTTTAACAGTGTGACGCTTTTTGCAGAGAACTGGATTCAAAATCACGAAGTAAACTATTTCCCACGCGTTCTTACAGTTAAATAAATAAATATAAATAAATAAATATAGGGTTGGGTTTTAGGGATTAAGGCTGATTGACTGCACTAGTATCCTAAGCCTGAGGGAGAGTGCCCTCCGTATGGGCATTTTTAAGGGGTCCTAGCCCGTATTTAAATAAATAAATAGAAGAATAGACTAGAAACATTTTTTCAGATATACGAAATAGTCTTGTCGTACCAAATTAAATTCGGCCCCTGACATTTTTTATTTTTATCCTGTCGACCATAAAATTACAGCAATTTCGTCCCAAATATACTATTACATGAGCATTATAATGTGCTTTGAGCGGCATTTTATCTTATTAAAACTACTAATTTTTTAAAAATAATTATTTATTTATTTATTGTGATTCTTCTTGTTTTCCCCAATGCAAATGCGGTGGTGGATGAGTTAAGTTTTACGCATATAGCAGGACTTTAGCCAAGTTTATCGTCAAGACAAAATTCCTGGTGACTATGTGATAATGCAAAACAGTGGATCTCAACGTGTGCCTGTTTCGACTGTGCCTGTAAATGTCGTTCTACTGCCATCAGACTATCGCCTCGTAAAAACTATCTTTCTCCGAGACCTTTTCTGGAAAATAAAGAAAATATTTTTAAATTCGTAACAGTATTTTAGAATCCTATTTAAAATTAAATTTATGCTACTACAAATATTTTGCCTTTTGCTAAGAAATTTCTGTCTATGAATTTTAGTAAAGCCATTTTACTCTTCGTAAGTAAATAGTCTTTATAGATTATGGTCATTATAATGTTTTTCACCAGTTTTTAAAGTTTAACTTTTAAGTTTTTGCTCATCTCCCAGTGTATACAATCCCCCAGATTAACAAGAGTCAATTCTAAATATAGAGTATCATAAACAAACAATATATTTTTTATTTTATTTATTTATTTTTTAATTTTAAGATTTTAAAACTGTCGTTATTTGAACAAACAAATGATAAATAATATATATATATATATTAATACATAAAAATATAAAACTATAGGAGGGGGGGGGTGGAGACTGACCAAAATTAAAATAGTCAGCTGCAACAACTGTTAAAATGGATTGTCTTACGAGAATATTGTTATTTTTATTTAAATATTGACTGTAAAAAACATGGCTTGTTAAAAGAATATTTTTCATTAGAAAAATATTTCCTCTTTTATAATAATAATAATATTATTAGTATTACTATTTACTTTTGTTTATTTTAAATATTGTATTACAATCATGATGGTACTTCTTCTCCTTCTTCTTTTTTTTTTTTTTTTTTTTTTTTTTTTTTTTCTAAGTACGGAGGACTATTAGTCTTAATCTACGGATAAAACGCAGTCATCAGTTTTACGAAGGTTGGACATTTATCGAAAATATAATTGAATAATTTGAAAACGATGTTATAAGTTGGAAAAAAAAACTAAACTAATAGTCCTTCGTACTAAACTAAATTCTGCTTTTGCCAAAATTTCATCAAACCTTTTTTTTTTTTTTTCTTCTTCTTCTTCTTCTTCTTTTTTTTTTTTTTTAAGAAAATGAATAATAATCAGTATCGAAAAAGTTGAAGAACAAATTATGTATTTTTAGACAAAAATACATAATTTATTTTAATTTTTAATTGTTGCCAAAAATGTTTACGAGTTGGTTTATTTTATTTTATTTTTTTAGAAATAAAAAGAAATCCACGCGTAAATACTGAAACTGATATAAAACTTTGGGAAAAATTAAACTTGCAGGGTAAAATTGACATCATTATAGCTCTAAAGGTTTTATTATTATTATTATTATTATTATTATTATTATTATTATTAGCTTTTTATATGAAATTGACTTTGTCATCGTGTCTCCTTGTCACGCTAATAAACAAGGCGCCTCCATTTTAAAGTAAATATAAGTTGCTCAGTCTGTCGCTCCTTGGCTTAGTTGGTTAGAGCGTCATGATAGTAACGCGACGGTCGAGAGTTCGATAACGGAAGGTCCAACTTATTAATTTAAAAGCTCAAAATAAAACGTTTTAAGTAAACGTTTTTTATTTCTTTTATAGAGCATTAGTTTAGGAGCTTCTTGGCTGCTTTTAAATTTTTATTCTCATTTCGTTGACGATTTAAAATGGCTATCGCAAATGCATAAGTAAAGACTTTGGCGAGAAATGTCCGAGCTATAATTCGGTGCCAAATTTCAAATTTCTCAAAGGGGTGTTCTAAAATTTTTGCACACTCTTATTTATTTTTATTTTTATTTTTTGTAATCTATATTAATAAAAGCAGACTTTTGTCTGTAAATTTCTCTGAATCAAAAAATTTAACGATATCTTCACGTTTAACACATATTGAAAGTCAAAAATGACTTCAGAAAATTCTGTGTGTGTGTGTGTGTGTGCATGTGTCGTTATGTCTATATATCTTTAACGTTATTTTTGCCTGAGTAACACGTCAGAACGGCTGTACGGAATTCAACGACACTTGGCAGGAATTTAGATCTGTATCCACCTTAAAATTATATCCATCGAACATTTAAAAATTTTGTTTAAATTTAAAGATATGGGTAAAAAACACCTGCGCATGCGCAATAGGAATTTTGTCTGTAAAATATTTTGAGTGGAAAAATAATTTTGCATTATCTTTACGTTTTAGGCATCAGTGAACCCCAAAATGATTTCAGAACATTTTTTTCAGTGTGCATGGGAGAGACGGAATGTTTTTTATTCGACTGGGTATCACGTAGAAACGGCTGGATGAAATTCATTGTCACTTGCTTAAGGTTTAGGTCTGTATCCAACTTAAATTATATGTATATATATATATATATATATATATATATATATATATATATATATTGATATGATTTATATATATATCAGTGGATTGATAAAGGCTGAAATTACTGATGAAATTTATGGTGATGATATATGTGTTTTATTGTGTGTTTTATTTTCTCTATTTATTAATTTGTCTGTGTGCAAAATTACATTAAATCAGTTTCCAAAATGTCAAACCATCTCTTTTACATCAAAAATTAAATTTCACCTCTTTTGAAATTGATATTTAATTTTTGAAAATGGAAACCTTCCAAAAATGTTTTTTTTTTTTTTTTTATATAAACTGGCAAATTCAATTGAAAAAGCATAACCTAGCAACGCTGATGTACTTAAAAAGGCTTCATTATTCCAATTAAAATAATTAAAAATGTTGACTTGCGTTTATTCATATGCAGATGCAGTTTTCGAATTAGCTTTTAAAGAAGTTCTCAAATTAACTTCGTTATTTGAAGAAAAAAAGTAACATTCTAAATTTTAGAGGATTTCTTTTCTGTCTAGAGTTTTGACGTTTAAATGATTTACAAAATGGCAACAGTATTTATCTTCAGTTTAAAACGTTTCAAAAGGAATACTGTAATCATATCTGTGACTGTAACATTCTGGAAACTGGAATGGTGTAAAATGGAACTCAAATGGTATGGTATTTATGAAAGATTTTTAAAATAAATATAGAAAATAATAATAATAATAAATTTATAAACATAGAATAAATTCCATTTCGTACTGATAACTAATTTCCCAATTACATGTTCGATTTTTTTTTTTTCAAAGGATATAAATAAAGCAATCTTCTAATTATTGAAAGTAAAGTTAAAATAAATGGATGATTCTCTACAAAATGGCTATTTTTATACTGGTGATGAGACCAAAAAAAAAAAAAAAAAATCATGTCAAAAATATTTATTTGTGTGTGCTGAAAGGGGAGGAGGAGGAGACGCTAGAAAAGTTACTAATAATAAATAATAATAATAATAAATAACCGTCACAATTAATATTAAAATATACTGTAATAATGTAAATTTTGGATTTTGGATTTTTTTCTTTCAACATTTTTCTGCTATTCCCACCTTTTTGCTTTTAGTTATGAATATTTTAATACAGAATGTGATTTTACTTGGATGTTTTGTTTCTTTTTTAAGTATTTTATACGTTCTGTTATTATATTTCTTTCTTTTTATAACAGGATCATTTTTTAGTTTTTCCATTCTTCTTTTGGAATATTTTATTTATTTATTTATTTACTTATGAAAACCAGTCGAATAACGCTGTCGCAAAATCATCACTTCTTAATGCGAGGGAATGACCATTGAGGAATTGACAAAACTAACATTATTAGCTTCTGAAATTCATAATTATAAACAAAATAAAAGGAAAAATACATATTTTCAAATTTTTCACTAAGGAAAAATGAAACTATATTTTTAAGAAATAAATTAACTTTATAAATTTAAATGAGGGAATGGTGATTTCATTTTAACACTTACCCAATCTCTTTGTACAATTCTTCTTTCCTCATTGAAGAACTGTTTTCAGATTACCGAGAAATTAATTTTACAGTCTGTTTAGAGCATGTTGACTCTAAGAATTATAGAATAAAAACGAAAAAATAGGTGGGGGTCCGTCTTCCGTGCAAAAAGAAGCATTGAAGACGGTACGCTTAAAGCTACCGAAACAGCTGTATGCATCTCAAATATTTTTCTTTGCCGTTTCTGACGTAGTAGTTTATCGGATTTTAGTATTCCAACGTCAAGTATCCTGTTATTACATATATGTATATTTAATTTGGTGGAAATATTGAAACAAAGCAATATATAAAATGCTCTAGCCTAAACTAAATTCATTGAAGCTAATTTAAATATTTCATTATGTTGTAAACCTTTTTCACTAATCTGATTCCCAATTTCGTTTATCAAAGTTTTTTTTTTTTTTTTTTTTTTTTTTTCTTTGTACAAAAGAGAAAACAAACACTGCACACTAAATTCTTCTGTTAAAGAGCGTGGTTTTCATTAAATGACTTAAATAAGTATCCCGTATTTGTGACGCTATGTAACTGTGATTAATGAATATTTAAATTATATTTTGTGATGGAATAAGCAGTCCAAATCTGCATTATTAATGCATTCCATTGTAACATCTCTACGCAATACATCGGAATACTTAAAATAAATATATTAATTACGTTCACGAAATTTATTACGTTGGGTTTGAAATGATACAATTTTCATCCAGCAATTTACATTGAAATATTGTAAATCTCACATAAAAATAAAATTAATTAACAAATAAAGTTTAAAACAAAATCAAAAAACTTTTTTTTTTTCTTTTTACGAAAATTTGGTTTATGACAAGTACAAAAGGATCTCAACAAAAAACATGTGTAATTTTAATCAGATATTTTTTCTGGGTTTAACCGAATCTTAAACACATCTGTAAGGCCTCCACTCGACATTCTAAGCATTGTTAAAAGTTTAACTATTTAATGTTCACTATATATATTCGAAAATTACTAAACTAATTTCAAAAATGGCTCTATTAGACACATAACTAATCATAAAAATGGTAAAGAGAAAAAATTATCATTACTTTTATTTTCGAGATATTTTAGGTTAGAAACATCTACATGTTAACTTGTTTAAATTGAAATAAAAACTAATTTGATAAATAAATAACTTCGTAAGTAAACAGCAAAATTGCAAAAACTCGCAACAGTTTTGTCAGGCCAAAATAATAGAGCAGCCCTTCATCGGGTGAAAAAAAGCAGCGAAGTGCACTCCCTCTTAATAAGAAATTTCAGCTATTCCGTGTTTGGCTTCCTCTGAAACATTTATTATATTTCCGAGGAGTGCTGCAATCTACCAAACAAAGAAGAAACAATATTATAAAAATTTCTTAAAACAGAGGAAAAATATTTAAACACTGTTGCCTAAATAAATGTTAAATAATTGGTTTCAGGGCGAAACCAATAAACGCTAAAGATTTTAAGACAACTAAAATAATCTCAACAAAATGCATTCGGCATTGTTAATAAAATGCGTTCTTTGGGTGTAACCAAACCTTGAACAAATTTCAAGTGACTCCACCACCCTTTTTTAATTTTTAATAGTTACTAAAGATTTAAATTGATTTTAATGAGTGAATAATTAAAAAAAAATAAACGAATGAGAAATTAATAAGATGTTTGGGCCAAGCTCTTATATCAGTAAAATAGAGTGTAATGTGTCTTTTGCACGACTATGTAAAAGAACCTTAAATGCTGACCACAAATTTTTCTAATAACGACATGACCATATTGCAGCAAAATTCTATATCATATAAGTTTCGATTTATTTTAAATAATTTATTCCACTTCATATGGTTATTATATGTAATAAAAACGTAATAAGTGTAAAATATTTAATGTTTTCTGTAAAATAATTGTAGGGGTCGGGGTAAGATAAATCGATTTGAAAGTTAGATCAAATACTCAAATCAAAACATATAATGTAAAATGTTTTGCCTCTTTCTTTATAACATTATGAGATATTCTGAATAACGATCTAACACTACTACTTTAAGGATATGACTATTATGTATTAATTGTTTCTTCCCGCAAATAAAGGTTCTAGAAACCTTTGGGGTAAAAACGAAAAACCTTTTATATATACTGCCACTTAGTAATTTTATATGTCCATAATATGTAGGACACTATAATTTACAACAATAATCAACATATTACAGTGTTGGATTTAATTCACCTAAAGTGTGGCTTGGCACTTTCTTGTCCCCAGCCCCACCTCAATATAGACAATTCAAATGCTACGTGTATCATTTCCCATAAAATCCAAACCTTACTAAGGCAAAATTGCACATTAATAATTTAACAAAAAAAAAAAAAAAATTTTTAAAGTTTCAGATGATTTGGGTCCATAAGTAGTCGAGCATAAGAATTATTATTATTATTATTATTTTATTTATTTTCCATAAAATTACTAAATCTTCTATTCGTAAAAATTTATATAGTTAGTGCAATGCTGGCCGATAATATGCCAATCCAATTTTAGCTCTATCAAATGCAAATTTTAGACGCTATTGTATTCATTTAATTTATATGCGTACACAAACCAAAATAAAATGTATAAAAATCAATTCAGGATAGTTCAAAACATATTAATGTACCAAAATCTTATAATAGGATGTTTTTTTTTTTTTTTTTTTTTTTCTGTTACAGTATTTTCCTTTATGTTCGAACCGTAAAATACAAATAGGTACAGACTCAGCAAAACGATCTGTTTTAATTTCAAATATTTAAAATCAAAATTTCGAAAAATATCGCTTTATGCATAATTTTTAATAGATTTTTTTATAATTATTATTTATTTTACTTACTGATTGGTTGGTGTTTTTAGAAAAAAATATTTTCTACGTCTTGTAAAACATGTGTGGTTGTTCCCATTAAACATAACAGGCTGTTTTTTTTTTTTTTTTTTTTTTTTCCCTTAATTACTTAAAAAAAAAAAAAAAAAAAAATCTGAACAAAAACGAACTCCATGAACAGTTTTGTTTAAAATGATCGTAATTATTAAACTAACCTATCTATTACTACCATCCCAAACATTGTTACAAATTGCTTTTATTGACTTTGTCCAAAACACAAATAAACTTCCTGCCTTCGAAACGGTATATATACTCCTGAGAATATAAATTAAATTGTTTAAAGAAAACAACTATGCGGTTTTCATTAAATGCCATTATAAATAGTATGTCACTCTGTACGTAACTGTGATTAATACAGAGCATCAAATTCTATTTCGTGATCGGATAAGTATTTTAAAATCTCATTATTATTGCATTTCTCTGTAATGCCTTTTAATACAGGAATATACTCGAATTTATTAAGTTTTGCATATTCACAGTGGTTGTTACATCCATTTCAAAATAAAATAAAATTAATTTAGTAATTCTGTATTCGGTTACCTATATTAATCAAATCAGTCTTTGTCTGTAAGTTTATTAGAATCGAAAAATTTTTGTGATATCTTCACGTTTCACACATCCTGAAAGCCAAAAATGGCGTCACAAAATTTTCTCCGTGCGTGGGGGGCGGGGGGGGATCTTTGTGTCTGTATGTCTGTAACGCTACTTTTGTCCGGGTATCCCGTGAGAACGGCTGGACGAAATTCAAGCCACACTTAGCAGAAATTTAGATCTCCAACTTGAAGTTATATCTATCGAACATTTCAAAACTTTGATTAGATTTAGAGATATAGCGCCTGCGCTTGTGCCACAAAGCTTTTGCTTTATGTTTTAGACAACAGGCAACTCCTAAAATGAGAATATTTTCTCTGTGTGCATAAGGGGGTTCAGGATATATAGAACGCTTTTTCATTCGACCAGGTATCACGTGAAAACGGCTGGATGGAATTCAATGGCACTTGGCTGAAAGGTTTGTACTCAACTTAAAATTATATCCATCAAACAAATGCTTCTCCAACCAATTAAAAATTGTATCTTGATATTTAGATACGTTAAAATGACTATATTTGACAATAAAACTAGACTTCTGTTGTTGTTTATTTATTTTTATTATTATTATTATTATTATTATTATTATTTATGTAAAGTCTTAAGCAGGCGATACATTTTCTCATTCTTAAAAAATTTGTTTTAAATTTATATTTCCCTTGAAAAGTTAGATTGTTTTGTTATAAAACCTATCTTATCGCAAGCAGTGGTGATTCACAAGATTTTTTTTTTTTTTTAATACTATATTATTTCGTATTTTTTAAGTAATTATTTTTCTAAAGTAGTTGTAACTGCTATATTTAGTTATTTAAACTAAAAAAATAACAATTGCAATCTGAAAAAAAAAAATGCAATATTATTTTTTATAATAATTTATGGGATTTACACTTCTCTCTAGATGAATGTATTAAATAAAAATCTGGTGTGAAACAACCACACGACTTCCATTACCCACTATTACACGTATTATAGGCATTTTTGAGAGATAATGTGATCAGAAAACATAAAAGTGACTTAAAGAGAAAATCGTTAGAGCCGTTTTTGAGATACCAATTTTTACAAAAAATCAATTATTGACCAGAAAACAATAATTACATACAAAAGTATATTTAAAAGTGAGTTAATAGGGCGAGTTAAAAAAAAAAAAAAAAAAAAAAAAAAAAAAAAAAAAAAATCCGTACAGCCGTTTTTAAAGGAACGCGCTTAAAAGACCTGAAATTGAACTACTTATACAGGAAGCCTATCAATTTTCCAGAACTAACCAACTATATCATTCGAAAGGACATCTAATAGAGTGTTTATATAGCAAATTTGAAGAAAATCGTTAGAGCCGTTTTTGAGATACGGACTTCCGGTCCCACTTCCGGTTTCCGATGTTCCACTTCCGGTTAAACTCAATTATAGACAGGAAAACAATAATTACATACAAAAGCATATTTAAAAGTGAGTTAAAATGGTGAGTTTGAAAAAAATCCGGACAACCGTTTTTAAAGGAACGCCTTTGCGAGGCATAAAATTGAGCTATTTATACAGGACGCCTATCAATTTTCCTGAACTAACCAACTATATCATTAGAAAGGACATCTAATAGAGTGTTTATATAGCAAGTTTGAAGAAAATCGTTGGAGCCGTTTTTGAGATACGGATTTACGGTCCCACTTCCGGTTTCCGATGTCCCACTTCCGGTTTTTCAATTTTCACCAAAATTTGGAAATTTCATCTGTAGACCAGACATATTTCAATTCTAAAATTTCGTAGCTCTATCTTTATTAGTTTCTGAGCTATAATAGCCAGAAGATTCTCCACGTACATACACACACACACACACACACACACACACATACATACACACTGACCAATTGCCAAAAACCACTTTTTTGGACTCAGGGGACCTTAAAACGTGTAAATCAGGTGAAAACCCGATATCGAATTTTCAGACCGAATACAATACTTCCATTACCTACGGTAGTAGGGTAATGGAAGTAAAAATAAATAAATAAAAATAAATAAATAAATAAATAATAGAGCTGAAAAGCTGAAAATGTAATGAAACTTTATGCAATACAACGGAGCGTAGGAAGTGCATACAATCTGACATTACTTATATAATTCAAGCTTTTTTTAAGTATTACTTTATATATATATATATAGTTCAATACTTAATTGCTAATCATACGTTTTTGCCTTTTATTTACTTTTACACTTTCTAACAAACTTAAAAAGCTTTATGAATTCAGTTTTCTGGCCATCTGACTAACTGTTTTAGTTGTTATATCCGTATACATCTTCACACTGATACTTCACACTGGTATATCTAATTCAGCATTACTTCAACATGTTTACTATCGAAAATTCTACAAATACCACTACTGGTTTGTGTAGAAGATATTACAAAAGAAATCAAATACATAAATCTCTAACAGATATAATACACTACCATTCCAGAAATTACCAAGCATTTTCGTTTTTCCAAATGTCTCAAAAGTACCAGACGAACGATCTTGAAACTACAGGAGTGTAAAGAACCTATTATGCCTCACATACTTCAGTGAAAGTTTTGCGCCAAAAGTAAAAGTGGAACCAATAAAAGATTAAATAAAAATGAAAGTGTTTGGCATCACCCTGTAAAAAGTAAAGCTTGAAATGCGATCTGGCTGTAGCGTGCGATTATGGGGCTTCTTCTTAATATCTGTATAATATTTTATATCTCTACTACGTATAATTGTTGCTGTAAATGTCCGAAATCGGAGAATGTCGACATTCACCGGTGAATGTCAACATTCACATAGTTGTTTTGTGTATGTCCGAAATATTCAGTTACCTTCTTATATATTCAGACTATCACCGGTGTATGTCAAGAATCACAGACGTACTCTGGTGGAGGTCAAAACAAGAAGCCGATGTCAACGGAAAGGCTACAGTCTGACACCAAATCATTTCTTCTGGCGTGATTAAGGTTCTGTGTCTCGGGAGGGCTTAACTCGGTTACAAAGGCACGTAACTCGGTTCCGCGGCAATCACTATCACGTATGTTAAAAAAAAAAAAAAAAAAAAAAATTACTGGACACCCGTACCTCACAGTGCATGAACCTGAAAAAGCACGTAACTCGATTATAATAACTTTCTCCTATTTTGGCATATATCATAATATGATTTAATAATAAAGTATGATAAAAAAAAAAAAAAAAAAAACATTATTTTCTGTATTCAGTTAGAATGTACTGTCGCCTTTCCGTCGATATCGGCTTCTCGTTTCGACCTCCACCAGAGTATGTCAGTGATTCTCGACATACACCGGTGATAGTCCGAATATATAAGAAGATAATTAAATATTTCGGACATACAGAAAGCGACTATGTTATGTGTATGTTGACATTCATCGGTGAATGTCGACATTCTCCAGACTTCGGTCTTTCACGGTAACATAATCATGAAGATACAACGGTTTCTTTAAAAAATTGCAACAAAATGTTACTCTTTTAGCTATAACAAGCAAGGTATTAAACTCAGTGAGAAGCCATTTTCAGAAAACTTGACATTCAGAATTATACACAGCATATTGCAATCAGAAAGCAAAAGCATTAAAAATATAATGAAATATGAACATTTTTACTAAATAATTTGTAGTTGCTCATACGCAAGATTTACTGAAATTTCATTTGTATAGTTTAATAGCCAAACGTATTGAGCTACGTATGTAAAAACCCCAAACAAGTCTCGCGTAAACTCAAAAATTTGTACGCGATAGAATGAACTACTAATCAGTTTCTCTCTAAAAAAAGCTAAACTATAAGGGGTTTTATTCATATTTTTATTTTGATTCAATGAATGATAATACAGTTTTCTATGATTGTAAATAAATATTGATAAAAACCCCTTCTCTCTCTCTTTTTTTTTTTTGAGAAGAGTTGAAATTTATTTCATTCTATTTCGTATAACTTTTTGAATTTGCATGATACTTGTGTGGGGTTTTTATATAAGTAGCTCAATACAATTGGCTATTAAATGATGCAAATGAAATTTCGCTTAAATCTTGCGCATGCGCAGTTAAAAATAATTTAGTAAAAATGTTCATATTTCATTAATTATTTAATATTTTTGCATTCTGATTAGATTATATGCTGTGTTTAATGGTCCATGTCAAGTTTACTAAAAATGGCTTTGCATTACATTTAATACCTTGCGTGTTATAATTTAAAAAGTGACCAGGTTTTTAGCAATTTTTTAAGGAAACCGTTATATCTCCATGATTATATGTGGAAGAGACATAAAAATTTATACAGATAAGGTAAAAGAGCCCCATAATCCAATGCTACAGCATTTCAAGCACTACTTTTTACAGGGTGATACCAAACACTTTCATTTTTCTTTAATTTTTTACTGGTCCCCCTTTTACTTTCGGGGCAAAACTTTCACTAAAATATATGAGTAATTTCAAAAAGTTGAACATGATAGAATGATATTCAACTCAGAGGTGTAACATGTTCGTTACACTCCTGAAGTTTCAAAATGATTCGTCTAGTACTTTTTGAGATATTTGAAAAAAAATCTGAAATCGAAAATGTCCGGTCATTTATGGAAAGGTAGTGTACTTAAAAACATATTCTAACATCTATATACTGCAAAATGAAGCCTAATATACACAATGAAATTATGAAAAACAAGATTTATTTTAAGATGCCACCACGAAGATAAAACATATTAGAGATTAAACGATATAACAGGTGATTACAGTTAGATTTTTTTTCTTTTTTACATATTTTATGCGAACTATTGCAGGTGCTCCAGTGATTGACATGCTCCATTAATTGACATCTTCCCCGAAATAATTAATAAATAAGTAAAAAAATAAAATAAAATGATTTACACATCATAATTCTAACATTGTATGTCAAACACTTGAGCATAGGGTTCTTATTACTGGTAAAATGAAAAAATTAGCAGTGTCAAACACTGGAGCATAGGGGGCCAATTACTCGTAAAATGAAAAACTGGCAGTGTCAATTACTGGAACATTGAATGGGTGCGAAATAAAAATTCATAAAAAAAAAATAACAATAATAATCTTATTATCAAATATATATATTTTAACATATTTGTGGTTAAACATTCAAAACATCAGATATTGCTCTAAAAGTGTCAATCACTGGAGCACTTACCCTATATATAGGGGAGAGTGAGGAAGAATGGGACATTTTTCATGTTTTTACTGATAACGTTCACCATATGTAATTCAGAATTTTGTAACATTGCTCATAAGTACACTTCAGTAATCAGTTACATATAAACATACTAATCTTAATGAAAAGTTATCATTTTTAATTAATAATAATATTTTTTTACATGCATGTGCATTGTCCTATTCATTCATACCTATGGTGATGAATGGGACATGATTGGGAATGAATGGGACAGGACTGGAGTTAACAAAGAAAAGAAAACAAATTGGAAAGTAAATACATTTTTAAAGTTAAATTTGTGTAATTTTATTACACACTATGAATTTACTGAAATTGACATAAACTGATGTATTGACTCGAATTAACATCAAAAGCAAAAGTCCTTTGGTTCACACAGTTCCTAGTGCTCTACGCTTTGGTAATTTAATCTAATAAGATCTAGTCTAAAAATAAATAAATAAATAATTTAGACACTAGAAAGAGATAAATCATTATGATAGAGCACAAATTATCCAGAAAAATTGTTGTTTTCGACTGATCGGGATAAATCAGCATTCTATTATGTATTGCATAAATAATCACCAGGATTTATTTAATTAGCTTGATTGAAGTTGTGATTTTAATTAAATGATTATTAATTAATTAATTTATTTATTTTTAATTATTGATTTAAGTTGCATTAAATATTCTAACTTATAATTTTTTAATCATAATTATAAACAAAAATCAGAACAATTAATTTCAATCTATTTCTTTAAATCCATGCTACTTCTATAATTCTATGTTATAACTACTGAACTACAGGTTACAAAAATATTGAAAATCTATTTACGATTTGTTTTAATGTAATTTTTGTGTACAATTTTAAATTAGCACATAGTGGGAAATGTCCCATTCATCCCCACCACCACATGATCATATAAAACAGGAAATAGGCTTAAGAAACAATTGTCAATATTCTTCTTGAATATCATAAACACAATAAAAGATTATGCCTTTTCACTATATAAGAGTTATATTAACTTTGAGCAAATAGTTAATATCTTAACTACTACCTTACTGAATCAGTGAAAACTTACTTTGGCATCTGAAAAAGACACTTTAATTTTTTTCTGCCCTTCTATGGATAGCAGAATTATGAAACTACACTTGATGAATGACCTCAGTGTTGCTATATATCAGAAAAATTGTCAAGTTTCTAGTGCTTGCAAAACATAAAAATTTTGCTATTGTCCCATTCATCCTCACTCTCCCCTATATATATATATATATATATTGTTAATGGTATTGGAAAAATACACCAAAGAAAAAGAAACTCAGTGATAAACATTTTCATCTAAAATGACCGAAACCATTTGTAATGTGTTGTTAAACTAACCCATCTTCTACTACGATCCTAAACATTGTTCAAATTGATTCAATCGAGTCTGTCCTAAACACCAGATAAAATGTCTCTCTTGTAAACTGCATAACATACTCCTGATAATACGAATTAAATTGTTTAAAGATGAACAGTGTGGTTTTCATTAAATGCAATGGTAAATATTGCGTTACTCTGTATACGTTACCGTGATTAATGCAGCTTTTGAAATTCTATTTCGTGATCCGATAAGCATTTTAAAATCGCATTATTATTCCATTCCATTGTAATACCTTTTAATACAAGAATACTCGGAAATGAATTTATTAATTAAGAGTTACATTTTCGTCGAGGTTATTAGATCCGTTTTGAAATGAAATAAAATTCAATATTATTATTTGTTTTAAAACAGAGCATTTCTGCCGAAATAATATGCTGATATTTAATTAGACACAAAAGCATATACAAATAAAAATAGTTATACGATTCGGTTTGCAGTCTCCGGTATGTATAACGCATTTCTATTATTGACCGGACACTTTCGATTTCAGACATTTTGTCAAATTTCTCAAAAAATACTTGACGAAATATCCTGAAGCTTTTGAAGTTTATAAAAAAAATTATACCTTATAGATTTTAGTGAAAAATGAACCAGTAAAAAAATGTTTTCTAATCAAAATGTTTGGAATTAACCCGTAAAAAGTAATGTTTGAAATGCATTCTGACTGCCCATTTCCCCAACACAGTAACTTCAAGGCCACGGAATGCGGACAGGGAGATCACGTGCTCAATTCCGTCCAGTGAGATGCCGTTGTTTCTTCAGTAACCTAGCAACGGATGGGGAAGTGAATTCACAGCTTATCTGATTGTGGCCTTGAGCCGACTGCCTAAAGGAAATAAAGTATAATTATATATGTAAGTTTTTATGGGGCTACCACATATATTAATGGAAATATAAAGGTTTCTTAGAAAAATTGCTCTTTTTACTTTCTTCTATATGTATATACATTATATAGCGAAAGTATTGGACTCGTGAAAATTTTCGAACTCCAGTTTTCGACGAATTTACACGTTTTGGGATGTCCTGAACGCAATTAGACTGCTTTTAGAAAATGTCTGTCTGTGTGTATCACAAATTTTGTGGACTCTGTATCTCACGAACCAATGAACGAAATTTAACCAAACTTGGTATTTAGTTGAACCCTGACATAAACTTGTGCGGATTAGATTTGGGGGTCATTCGCTCAACAGGTGGCGCTGTGATATCATTTTTTTTCTAAATTTTTAATATGGCAGTATAGGACAAAATTTTGTATAAATGTACATAATGAGAGTTATTTTTAATGTGTGGTTTTAAAATTAATATGAATCATTGATAATAGTAGTAAACTAGGAAAAAAAAGTTTTTGCATGTGGAAGCATCGCTTTCGACCCTGAGGGGTGAAGTCCCTCCACCTCCCCCCGGGATGTGTGTAAATTTTCAGTATGGGTATCTTTCGAAAGATCTCGTCATTTCCTTTAAAAAAATCGTTGAATCATAGATCTATGATAATTTGAAACAAAGTTATCGAATTTTTCAATTTTTAACGAAAAAATTGAATTTATTTCTGCATTTATTGATATAATTCTGCCAAATAAAAATCGTCTGCATTTATAATGGAAAATAATTTATTCACTTAATAAATAATTTGTACTGCATGAATTTTGTGTAAAATTATATAGAAGAATGTCTTGTGGTGGCTTCATCATACCTAGTTAGTTTTAATTATGTCATGAAAAGTGCCAAACACAATACAAAGCCATTTTTAGAAAACTTAATATACTACTTTAGACACAGTATATTGCAATCAGAATATAAAAACATTAAATATCTAATGACATATGAGCATTTTTACTGAATAATTTTTAAATACGCATGTGGAAGCAAAAAAAAAAAATTATAACATATCGTTAAAAAATTAATTAGCCTTAATTGTGGTGCTGCTTATATAAAAACCCCAAACAAATATCGTGTAATTTCAAAAAGTTGAACATGATAGAATGAACTGATATTCAACTCAGAGATAAAAGAAGGAGGGGGGGGGGCTATATTATAAGTGGTTTTACTCACGTTTCTATTTTGATTCAATTAATGGTAATATAACGGTCCTTGACTGTAAACAAACATTGATAAAACTTTCTATCATTTAAAATAAAAGGGGGGGAGGGGTTGAAATTCAGTTTATTCTATCGCCGACAATATTTTGAATTTGCAATATATTTGTTTGGTGCTTTCATATAAGTAGATCAATATTTTTGGTTAATAAATTATGAAAATGAAATTTTGTTGAAGCTTGCGGATTCGCAGTTAAATATTATTTAGTAAAAATGCTCCTATTTCATTCGATATTTAATATTTTATAATTCTCATTGCAGTAAGTTGTATGTAATGTAGTATGTTAAGTTCCTAAAAATGGCTTTGCATTTGGTTTAATAGTACTCTGCATGTTATGATTTAAAAAAGCTTCTTCTTCCTTTCTTTTTTTTTTTTTTTTTTTTTTTTTTTGCAAATTTTTAAAGAAACCTTTTTATTTCCATTAATAATATACATGGTAGTCTCATAAAAATCTATATTGATAATTTAAAAAAAAAAAAAAAAAAACTGTTAACGTAAAACTGTTAATTCTACAGCCAAAACGCCTTTTTTTTTTTAGAGCGTGATCCCAAATATTTTGACTTTTCTTTAATTTTTCGATCCCCCTTTTACTTCCGGAGTAAAACTTCGCTGAAATATATGAGGTATGACATGTTCTTTACAATCTCGAAATTTCCAGATAATTCGTCCTATACTTTTTAGGATTTGACAAAACGTCTTTTTCTTTATTACCTGCTTAACTGTTAGTCATATGTTTTTTGCGATTATTTTCTACAGTTTCTAAAAAACTTGAAAATATATATAACATTTATCTGTCTTTTTTACGCACTTCGTAAATATCTTTAGAAAGCTATGATACCGACATAGGTAATTCAGGATTACTAGAAGATGTTTCTTACTGAAAAATCAACAAATAGCGTTGCTGATTGCTGTAAAAAATGTTATAAAGTAATTCGAATAAATAAGAGAGATGTGTATGTATATACATATTTTCTTTTCAATATTTTGATAGTTTTATGCTACACAAACATAACTAAATTATTAAAAATAAAATATTTGTTAAAGTTTTATCAAAAACATTTAACCAAGTCATCGATTTATATATTTATTTGTTTATTTGTTTGTAATTTATGCTGTCTACAACATTTTAAAACTTTTTTTTTTACTTTGTTGAACAAATTCATGAACGAAAACAAATTCAATGGTAAAATATTAAATACTTTCAGTTAAAATGACCAAAACTATATGCAACATACTATTAAACTACCCAACATTCTACTAATATCCTGAACATTGTAACAAATTGATTTTCTATTGACTCCCTACGTAATACAGATAAAATGCCCCTCTTGTAAACATATATACTCCTGAGAATATGAATTAAATTGCTTAAAGAGAACGGCAGTGCGGTTTTCATTAAATACCATTGTAAATAGTGTGTCGCTCTGTGAGTAACTGTGATTAATGTAACTCTATTACGTGATCGGATAAGCATTTTAAAATCGCATTATTATTGCATTCCATTGTAATACCTTTATTATGCGACAACTTTAAATAAATTTATTAATTAAGTAGTGCACTGTGATAAGGGTTCTTAGAAACGTTTTTAATATAAATTTCTTATTTATATTCGATTATTTCTGTATATATACACTCCTTCTCATATTTATAAGAACACTTTATATTTTGAAATAACTAATGTAAAAATAATTGTAAACAAGATTATACTAAGTGCACTTAATATATCTAGTATTCTAAAACCAAAACTGTTATACTTTTTTTAATATAAAACAAAATTAATAAAAAATAATGCAAAATGTGTTTTTCTCCACTTTTTTAGATGTTCATAATTGTAGGGACAATCCAGATTTTTTCGTTTTATTTAACTTACTAGCGGATAAATTACAGTTGACATGCGAATTTGTTAACTACTGGGCTAGATTAATTCATATATGAGCCTTCATTTTTTCTTGGACGGACATTACTGACAATTGCTCGAAAAATAGAACGTTCAAGTAGTAAAGTATGATAAATGTGTTTTTTAAGTGGAAGGATAATTTCAATCCGCCGAATTTCTAATGAAATTTGAAGGTCTAAAATTGCTGAAGGAAATGTGACCAAACGTTGAACTGCTGGTTCGATAGGAGAGAGATCTGATGCAAAATCAGAGTTGTTTTACAGAGATCGAAGACTCATAATTCCTCTTACTGTTCTACTCATAATGACTGCTGCTGAATTTGCTCGTAATTTTTAACGAAAGGTTAGGGTCCACATTTATGCATGTTTAAAATGATTAATAATATGTTAAAATGAATAAAAAACCTGTAATAATCAATCAGCATTTAATGGAAGAAAGAACGTCTGTGTTAAAGTTGAATAAAGACAATATTAAATGGTAAAATGTTGCATTTTCGGATGAAAAACATTTTATTCTTGATTAACCAAATGATTTTAACAGTTAATGGCACGATCTGAAGATAGCAAAAGACAGAGCAGATTTTTTAAAGGCAGATATGAATCGAGCATTTTAAAGATGGATCTATGGTGCTCTGGGGAGCTGCTTCTACTGAAGGCAGAATGAATTTAATAATTTTTTCTATTATTATGAACATCCAGAGAATACCCGCAAATTTTAAGCGTGGAATTATCAGATTTTTGTTAGATTTTGGGGGGTAATAATATTTTTTTTCAACAAGACTTACATTTTTGCTCTACTTTTAGAGCAATAGGAAATAGTTTGTGTTGATTAATTATAACTAGATTAATGCATAAAGAATTGACCTGCATCAAAAACATTTTACTCAAACGAAACTAAATGTCAGCATGCAATATTAAGAAAAGCTAACTCACCTCTCTCCTGCATTTCCTCTGGTCGCTTGAAAAAACATTTAGGAGATACAAGTCAAGAAAGATGAAATCCGATTACTTTCTATAGTTGATTTAATCATAGATTTTCTTGCAGTAGTTTTATGAATAAAAACAGAATCTTTCACAAACTTTAGCACAGGTTTAAACATTCAGAATACGTATAAAGACATTTTTTTATGCCTTGAATGAATTATAAAGAATAAACAGAAGAATACTTATTGTTTTAATAATATAACAATTAATGGATTACTTGGCTGTACGAATGCAGCCTGAATATTAGAATGTCAATTCAAGAATAAAGTTTTACTGAGAATAGTTCATGATTGCACATGGTTTTAGAATCGACTACAAATTAAATAAAAGCTTGATTTGATTTAACGAATAATGATTAACGAATAACATTAGAATTAGAATTATCAGGTATGCTTTCATTAGATTATGAGTACCTGAACCGTTTTTTTTACTTGACTCCCGAAAACGAACATGTTTCCGAGAGAGCCAAAATAATAATAACAATAATAAAAAAATCTGATGTGGGCACCACATGACTTCCTTATACACTTTTAGAAGTATACATAATGTTAAAAAATATTGTCACTGGACCCGAAACAGTTGGCTAAAAGTATTTTTTAAAAAATGCATGCATACGTAAAAAAAATAAAATAAAATAAATAAATAAAAGTAAAATTGTGCCTTGAGGGGACTCATTTTAAAGTTGTGCCTTGGGGGGGGACTCATGTCAAAGTTGTGCCTTGGGGGGACTCATGTCAAAGTTGTGCCTTGGGGGGACTCATGTCAAAGTTGTACCTTGGGGGGGGGACTCATGTCAAAGTTGGGCCTTGGGGGGACTCATGTCAAAGTTGGGCCTTGAGGGGACTCATTTCAAAGTTGCGCCTTGGGGGGACTCATGTCAAAGTTGTGCCTTGGGGGGACTCATGTCAAAGTTGTACCTTGGGGGGGACTCATGTGCTTTGGGGGGACTCATGTCAAAGTTGTGCCTTGGGGGGACTCATGTCAAAGTTGTGCCTTGGGGAAGGGACTCATGTCAAAGTTGTGCCTTGGGGGGACTCATGTCAAAGTTGTGCCTTGGGGGGGATTCATGTCAACGTTGTATCTTGGGGGGGACTCATGTCAAAGTTGTGGGAACATGTTAAAGTTGTGCCTTGGGGGGGGACTTCGGATCCGAAACAATTGGATAAAAGTGTTTAAAAAATGCATTTTCACCGTGTTTCTGAACTATTCCGGAAGTTTCAAATCTCTAACTAGTCGGGAAGTTAGTTAAATAATTTTTCTGTTGAATCATATAAACGCTGCTGAAGGCAGCAGTGACAAGAAGCAATTGGCTAAAAATATTTAAAAAATGCATTGTCACCGTGTTCTGAGCTTTTCTGGAAGTTTTAAATGTCTAGCTAGTCGGGAAGTTAGTTAAAAATCGATTGCAAGATTTGTACTGGTAACGCTGCCGAAGACAACAGGAATCGGAAACAGTTGGCCAAAAATATAAAAAAAACGCATTGTCAACGTGTTCTGAGCTTTTCTGAAAGTTTCAAATGTCTAGCTAGTCGGGAAGTCAGTTAAATTGCAAGATTTGTCCAAACCGTTTTTGAGTTATTACCGTTTTTTGATACATTATGGCCAAAACCAATGTATTTTTGGTCATTATGAACCTAATTTTCCTAAATATCTCCAAAATGGAAAATCATACAAAGTCCAAAAAGGGAGGTGCAGAACTCTATGTTATGACAAACCTATGTACCAATTCGCAACTTTCTACGTTCAACCGTTTTTGAGTTATTACCGTTTTTTGATACATTATGGCCAAAACCTATGTATTTTTGTCATTATGAACCTAATTTTCCTAAATATCTCCATAACGAAAAATCATACAAAGTCCAAAAAGGGAGGTGCACAACTAGATGTTATAACAAACCTATGTACCAATTCGCAACTTTCTACGTCCAACCGTTATTGAGTTATGCGACATACACACACACACACACACACAGACACACACACACACATGCAGACGTCACGAAAAATCGTGTAAAACCGCTTATATCTCTAAAACGAGAGCTCGCGTTCAGACGACACTTGCAGGTGTACAACTATACATCATGACAGTCACACGTATAAATTGGCAACATTCAGCGATCATTCGTTTTCGAGCAATGTGAAATACAAAATCCATTTCGCAAATCGGGATTACTATACTTCCTTATACTTTGTATAAGGAAGTAAAAAAATGACTTAACGCCATTTGGAAACAAGCTCTTCAATTTATCTCACAAATTTTTATCTCCATTGGCAGGAAACTTGATTGGTCAGACGGGAATCCATCAGTGGTTACACTTTCAGACCTTCTACTAGCCTTTCTAAATTTAAGAAACTTTCTTTTATCATTTTCACTCTACGGAAAAAAAAATACCACCAGATACTTCGTTCATGGCATTACCACGGCTATTTAAACTTACCAAAACATTACATATTAGAATAGTTTAGCGTCTCTTTGTTGCGGCAAACATCTATGGAGCTAAGTGAGTTTGGCAGGAATTCACGCTTGGCGCACAGATATAACTAATTATCTGTGGTTTGACTCTATGCTCTTATTCACCGACTCCTTTCGCTTAGGTTTGTTAAGTTTATGTTTGTTACTGTTTGGCTGTTTGATGACAAATCATAGAATAATAATACGAACAGAGAAATCGAAATCTGCTTTTATTGATTAAAAGTCAGTATTCTTTTCACATTAAAAAATAAGTCGATCGTTTGGAAAGCAACAGAAATTTTACTTAATACGCAAAGTTACGCAAAGTTAAATCCTTAAAAAATCTGATGTGGGCACCACATGACTTCCTTATACACTTTTAGAAGTATACATAATGTTAAAAAATATTGTCACTGGACCCGAAACAGTTGGCTAAAAGTATTTTTTAAAAAATGCATGCATACGTAAAAAAAAAATAAATAAATAAATAAAAATAAAATAAAATTGTGCCTTGAGGGGACTCATTTTAAAGTTGTGCCTTGGGGGGGGACTCATGTCAAAGTTGTGCCTTGGGGGGACTCATGTCAAAGTTGGGCCTTGGGGGACTCATGTCAAAGTTGTACCTTGGGGGGGGGACTCATGTCAAAGTTGGGCCTTGGGGGGACTCATGTCAATGTTGGGCCTTGAGGGGACTCATTTCAAAGTTGCGCCTTGGGGGGACTCATGTCAAAGTTGTGCCTTGGGGGAACTCATGTCAAAGTTGTACCTTGGGGGGGACTCATGTGCTTTGGGGGGACTCATGTCAAAGTTGTGCCTTGGGGGGACTCATGTCAAAGTTGTGCCTTGGGGAAGGGACTCATGTCAAAGTTGTGCCTTGGGAGGGACTCATGTCAAAGTTGTGCCTTGGGGGGGATTCATGTCAACGTTGTATCTTGGGGGGGACTCATGTCAAAGTTGTGGGGACATGTTAAAGTTGTGCCTTGGGGGGGGGGACTTCGGATCCGAAACAATTGAATAAAAGTGTTTAAAAAATGCATTTTCACCGTGTTTCTGAACTATTCCGGAAGTTTCAAATCTCTAACTAGTCGGGAAGTTAGTTAAATAATTTTTCTGTTGAATCATATAAACGCTGCTGAAGGCAGCAGTGACACGAAGCAATTGGCTAAAAATATTTAAAAAATGCATTGTCACCGTGTTCTGAGCTTTTCTGGAAGTTTTAAATGTCTAGCTAGTCGGGAAGTTAGTTAAAAATCGATTGCAAGATTTGTACTGGTAACGCTGCCGAAGGCAACAGGAATCGGAAACAGTTGGCCAAAAATATAAAAAAAACGCATTGTCAACGTGTTCTGAGCTTTTCTGAAAGTTTCAAATGTCTAGCTAGTCGGGAAGTCAGTTAAATTGCAAGATTTGTCCAAACCGTTTTTGAGTTATTACCGTTTTTTGATACATTATGGCCAAAACCAATGTATTTTTGGTCATTATGAACCTAATTTTCCTAAATATCTCCAAAATGGAAAATCATACAAAGTCCAAAAAGGGAGGTGCAGAACTCTATGTTATGACAAACCTATGTACCAATTCGCAACTTTCTACGTTCAACCGTTTTTGAGTTATTACCGTTTTTTGATACATTATGGCCAAAACCTATGTATTTTTGTCATTATGAACCTAATTTTCCTAAATATCTCCTTAACGAAAAATCATACAAAGTCCAAAAAGGGAGGTGCACAACTAGATGTTATAACAAACCTATGTACCAATTCGCAACTTTCTACGTCCAACCGTTATTGAGTTATGCGACATACACACACACACACAGACACACACACATACAGACGTCACGAAAAATCGTGTAAAACCGCTTATATCTCTAAAACGAGAGCTCGCGTTCAGACGACACTTGCAGGTGTACAACTATACATCATGACAGTCACACGTATAAATTGGCAACATTCAGCGATCATTCGTTTTCGAGCAATGTGAAATACAAAATCCATTTCGCAAATCGGGATTACTATACTTCCTTATACTTTGTATAAGGAAGTAAAAAGGTTCTCTTTCATCACGTGACCGTCTGGTTTCCTGTACTGGCGCCCGCACTCCGATTGCTTCAACATACTGCGCGGGCGGGGAAGGCACCGGGGCAGGAGTCGACATACTTGGAACAGGGATGACAAGTTGCTTGACATATTTGCTTGGTTTGGCTGTTGGTTGAGGCTCTGCATATGTTGTTTAGTCCACCTTCTCCAAAATGTCCTTTTCGCCTGTATAAGAAAATTACACCTAGAAGAGAGACTTAAAAACATGAAAGTTAGTGAGGTTTCTGGTAACAAAATTTGCTGGTTTTCTTGGAGATTGAGAGCGAGTGGAGGTTTAGAGCTTCCTACAAGGGTATTGTCAAAGGATTGTTCTTGAACTGCAACTGAATGTAGAGGGTACATGGGTGGTATTTTATGGATGTGGAGGTCTTTAGTAGGAGAATCTTGATTATCTAAAGTTTTCTGAAGTGCGAGATTTTTCTTATTTAACATCGTATTTTCATTTTTTAGGGTATTTTCAACTTTATAGCTCAGGAGGTGTTTTCGAATATCAATAAAACGATTTGGACTCAAAGTCGCAGACATCGGTACTCTTTTAACAGGGCTTGAAAAAGGTGAATGAGAATTCGCAGGAAAGTCAATGATCGAAGTATTTTCAGACAGATTTTCCTCTATGAAAACATTAGACTCATAAGCAGATAATTTTTGACAGTTAATTGGAATATCAGATGATTTAAGAGTAGAGACTGGTTCTAGGGACAGAGTTTTATCACATTTTTCACCTTGTATTGATAGAGAATTATGATTAACATTGTCGACACCTTTTTTGGCACCGTAAAGGGTTAAATCGGACATGCGAGCATTTTGCATTAAACCCACAAGTGAAGGACAGGAATGATGCATAAAATTGGTAGGTGGGATAGGAGGAGCTGCTCGGATACAGAAGTTAACAATGGGTGCACAAGCTGTTCCGTAGGTGACAGTATTCAATTCGTAAAAGGATAATTGGTCATTGGGAGATTCTCTCCAAACAATTCTTTGGTAGATTCTATGTTTCCTTTCAATTAAGATTTGCCGATACATTTTAGCTATGTTTGCACTGAACGCTACAGGGTTGGCTCGAAATTTTACTAAATTGTCAAAAATATTTGACTGTAGTTTAGGACCAATATATAGAATGTCATTTAAAGATTTGTTATTTGTTGTTTTAAACGAGGCGTCAAATACTACACGTAATTTTGTTGTTTCAGAGTTTTCACTTACCACAGCATGATGCGGTAAAAAATGTGGCGTTTCACTAAATTTGTTTTGATTTAATTTTGTCATATGACCCAAAGATTCGTTCATGAAATTCGAATACTCCCTCTTTAATTGTGGGTTCCTTTTAATTTTATTTTCAGTGGAAAGAAATCTTGAAATAGCACCTGACTTACTGTCACCTAGTGCCTTATCTGGCTTAAACGGTAGATGAACTGCATATTTTCCCTGCGTATTCCTTTTTGTTTTTGTGAAATAAATATTTTCCATAGGATCATTTTCTAAATTTTTTGTATCTACATTTTGTGTAGATTCTCTATCAAAAAATTGTTTCAATGTATTATTTAAGTCATCATCAACAGTGAGGTGACATAAATTTAAGTTTGTAAAATGAAGACTTTCGACTTTTCCTGAAAGGAGGTAACCCAATTTAGTGGGAAATGCTGTAGGAGTTCCAGCTGGCCCTTGAATTGGACTGCCATTGCAGATTGAGGCGACTAATTCTGCCCCAAGAAGAATATCGATGGGACCACTAGCAAAATAATTGGGATCAGCTAGTTGCAATCCTTTTATGTGTGGCCACTCATGTTGCGGTAGTTGGAAATTAGGGAGAGGTGAGGTAACCCTATTAACTATAAAAGCGCTGACTGAAAATGACTCCGACGAAAAATGCGGAGTGAAGCTAACTTCTGTTTCGTTTAGAGCAGTCTCTGCTAAAACGCAATTAATCCCTATTATACTATGCGACGTGCTCCGTAAGGGCAAATTTAGTCGTTTAGCACATTCCTTAGTAATTAATGAATTTTGACTAGCATTATCTATCAAGGCTTTACAATGCATAATTTTTCCTTTATTCGATTTAACCTTAATTAGTGCTGTAGATAACAAAACATTACTAGAATAAAACTGAGCACTATTAGAAACCGAAATGTCTGGCGATACATGATTCGCCCTTTCAGAATTTATATTTCTACCATAAACATGTAGCAATGTATGATGTTTTTCTGCACAATTTTTACAATTAATGTTTATCCTACAATTCTCCAGCCTATGATTTTGGCGTAAACAATTTTGACATAATTTATTTAATTCAACGAATTTCCATCTTTCATTAACCGGTTTTGAATTAAATGTCGGACATTTAAATAACGGATGATGCTCATTACAAAGAATGCACGTATTTTCCCTTTTCACAATTGTACTCAGTACATTATGTATATTTTTCGAATTAGTGAATTTTACGTCTTGTTTACATTTTATCTCTTCAACACCGCGCGCTTCGCGCTCAACGAATTTCCTAAAAAGATCAAGATCAGGCAATTTATCACTGTCCAACATTAATTCCCATCTCTGTTTTAACGATTCATCCAATTTCCCCATCATGAATTTTATTATAATTAAGTCGCTTAACGCATTAGAATCTAAACCCAAAGTTTTTAAGTTTCTGACGGCTTCGTTACAAGTATCTAATAACTCAAGTAAAGTTTTAGCATTGTTTGCTTTTACAATTTTCATAGAAAATATTTTGTTAATTTGACTCAATGCTAATTGTCTTTTATTTTCATATCTTTCATTTAATATTTCCCAACATTGATCTAAATTTTCCTCTTTTAGAGCGAATCCTCGAATTAATTTAGCTGCGTTTCCGCGCACTGAAGAATGTAAATATTGCAATTTTTCAATTTTGGATAATTGATTATTTTGTAGAATTGTCGAATTAAAAATTTCTTTAAAAGAAATCCAATTTTCGGTTTCACCAAAAAATTTTGGAAGATCAAATTTAGGTAATTTAATAAGAGACGATTTACCATTTTTCTCATCTTTATTTTCCGCGTGAGTATCTGAATCGCACGCATTTACTTCTGTTTTGTCCTCTAACTCCACCAGTAAATCAAAAACCATTCCCTTATATCTCAAATACATATCCATATAATCCTCATTCTCTTTAGCGGATAAATTTTTAAATATTTCCGCGATTTCATGATCATACGATTGAACTTTGGTTTTTAATAATTTAACCTTAGATTGTTCATCTTTACTACACCCCTTTACTCTATCTCTAAAACTATCGATTTCCTTACATAAATTTTCAAATAATAAAACTTGCTTAGATAATTTCGGCATTTTAGAATATATAAGTTTAAATACACATAACTATAGGCCTTCGAATTACAGAACAAACATTCAAGAACAAAAATAAATCATTTTAAGAATAAATGATTACGAATAAGAATAAGAATATCAAATACATATTAAATATATATAGTTTTTTTTTTTTATATCTATATAAATCATCGATAGACTCATGGCTCTAGGACGGACCAAAAACATGTTGATTAATTATAACTAGACTAATGCATAAAGAATTGACCTGCATCAAAAACATTTTACTCAAACGAAACTAAATGTCAGCATGCAATATTAAGAAAAGCTAACTCACCTCTCTCCTGCATTTCCTCTGGTCGCTTGAAAAAACATTTAGGAGATACAAGTCAAGAAAGATGAAATCCGATTACTTTCTATAGTTGATTTAATCATAGATTTTCTTGCAGTAGTTTTATGAATAAAAACAGAATCTTTCACAAACTTTAGCACAGGTTTAAACATTCAGAATACGTATAAAGACATTTTTTTATGCCTTGAATGAATTATAAAGAATAAACAGAAGAATACTTATTGTTTTAATAATATAACAATTAATGGATTACTTGGCTGTACGAATGCAGCCTGAATATTAGAATGTCAATTCAAGAATAAAGTTTTACTGAGAATAGTTCATGATTGCACATGGTTTTAGAATCGACTACAAATTAAATAAAAGCTTGATTTGATTTAACGAATAATGATTAACGAATAACATTAGAATTAGAATTATCAGGTATGCTTTCATTAGATTATGAGTACCTGAACCGTTTTTTTTACTTGACTCCCGAAAACGAACATGTTTCCGAGAGAGCCAAAATAATAATAACAATAATAAAAAAAGGTTCTCTTTCATCACGTGACCGTCTGGTTTCCTGTACTGGCGCCCGCACTCCGATTGCTTCAACAGTTTGAAAAAAGGAACTTCTGTATTATTGCCTTTCCTATGGCCTAAAAGTTGAAAAAACCTTAAATTATGATATTAGAAAAGTGCATGCAATTGGAAAGCAATTTTAAATAGTTTAAATGTATTAAGAATATCATATATGCTATATGAAATGGTATTGAAACTGAATATTAAAAAAATAATGTGTATATATATATATATATATATACCAGAGAGAATGTCTGATTGTTTCACCCTAAAAAGAGACACCATAAAATATTAATTTAAAGAATAACTGAAAAAAAATTACTAAAATTCGAGCTGTCCTTATAATTCTGAACACTTGAAAAATCATCTTTTTACCATATTTAAAGTTTTTTAAGATATAAAAACGATAAAACTTTTTAAATATAGTCTATTAATGAAATTCAAATTAATAAAAAATATATTTATTTAAATAATAGTGTTCAGTGTTTAGCTAATATAGGAAAACGGGTGTCCTTATAATTTTGAGAAGGAGTGTATATATATATATATTGTACCAAAATTATATTTTATTAGGGAAGGCACACAAATAGATATTTTGAGGTTTATAAGTCTCTACTCTGTATTTACATGTATATCAGTTCATATAATAAATGATACGCTAGGGTGAAGTGGGTTAAGTGTGACCATGGCGTATGTGTAAGCTCATCTCATAACTCAACTGATAAGTTAACTTTGGATCTAATATGCTTTCTATCTGTTTGTTTGAACCAACCAGATAAATAAAGTAGAGTGCTGATTCAATGCAGGAATTCCTCAATTCAGTCAGCACTCTCTTAAAATGTGTGACCGAATTTGCTTTCTCAAAAAGGAACGAAATATTTTTAGCCATAATTTAAGAGGAATTTCTTTGAAAAAAATCAAATTTCAGTAAAATCAGTCTTTTCTGATCAAAAATCTTTTCAGTCAAATTAATCTTTAAACTGTGAGCTCCTTTCTGATCGAATTTCGATCACTTTTCATTTGATTCAGTAAAACTGCGTAATGATGGTGCCATCTATCGATCATATTTTAAATGACACATAAAAAATATATTTTTAGATATATATATAATTAATTAATTTATATATTGTTTTAAATATATGTTAAGGACTTTTGATAATTAGAAAAGTAAACTATCAAAGATACTTTTTTTTTTATAAATATAACAAATGTTTTATATACAACTGACAAAAAGTAGTATAGCTATCAAATCACGAGTGTTAGTCATAAAAAGCTAAAATTTATTTTTTCTAAACGAACTAAATTATACAGAATTAATTTGCAAGCTTTTAAAATGTTTGCTTGTCATAGAGTTTCTATTTTCAAGAATTTTTCCTCAATTTTAAATCACTAGTTCTATTTTAAGGAAGTTTATTGGGTTTCCCACAGCTTTATGTTATGTATAAAACTAGTAAAAATTGATAAATAATATTTTCTCCATTTGAGGATGATTCAGAACGGCTATACGACCTTTTTTGCATGAAATCGTAGCATAGTGGTAGCGCGTTCTTCTGCCACCAAAGGGGACCCGCGTTCGATTCCGGCGGAGGGAATCTGATATTTTTTTCCATCATCAAACAGGTTCACTCAAGTTTGGCCTGATTTCTCTCAAAAATGACTTGTTTCAATTGGCTCAAATCTAAACGCCCCTCACTGTATCAATTGTGATATCTATAGTAGAACAATGTCAGCCTCGGATAGAAAACGCCTAAACATTGACATGAAACACCCAACTTACTCACATAACTGTGCTGCTTTTCACTTAAAGATTAGGGAAATTGAAAATAAAATAATTAACTCAGGTCAGAATATTACAAAACAATTTTCTTGATTTTTCAACAAAATCTTAATAATAATAGAATAGCAACAGCAGCATTTTTTCAGTTTTTAGTTAGTGAGGGAGCAGACCTGGCATGCGTCCAGGATGCCTATATTTTTAATAACAAACCAATCGGCAAACAACAAAATATAAACTGTTATAGTTCTATTAGAAAAACATGTCATATTCTAATAATAAATCCTAACATAAAGCATTGCCAAGTGGCACATTTTGAAAACTCAGTCATAGTAAATATATCTTTTAATGATCAAGAACTGACAGTAATATCACAGTACACTCCCCCCTCGGGAGACCTCAAGGCAGACCTGGACGCATGGTTGACTGCTAAACATCTTTTCCATAAATCTTTTATTCTTCTGGGCGATCTAAATGCACACAGTCCCTTATGGGGATATCCCAGTCAGGATGAACGCGGTAGATGCCTAGAAGATTTAATTAATGATTTGAAACTAATAATAATAAACCAGGTTCCTTCTATCCCTACTTTTGAGTGTGGTAATAAGCAGGGCTGGCCGGACGTCTCTCTGACCTCTCTCGAATATTACAAATATGTGAGAGCATGGGTCGTTCTGGACGATCTTCAATTCGGGGACCACCGACCAATAAAGATAGAAATAGACCAAATAATATCCGAACAACCAAGACGAAGATTCAAAACAAAAAATACACCAATAACTAAATTTCTAAATGGTATAGCAGAAAAAATTCAAATAGAAGATATAAATTTCGATAACATAAGAACAAAAGAAGAATTTGATATGAAATACGATAATTTTTATACATTAATAATTAATCAAGCAAATAAAAATCTAAGGAAAAGGAAAAGTTACTATTTAAACAAAGTTACTTGGTGGACTCCGGCTTTGAGATCGGACAGAAATCGATTAAGAGCTCTATACAAACGAACGAAGCTACAAAATTCCACAGACACAGATAAACAAATTTTTAGGAGAGAGCGAGCTCTTTACAAAAGAAAATTGGAGGGAGCAAGGAGAGACGCCTGGATTAAGTTGTGTCAATCACAGACATCACCTTATGGCAAAGTAAAAGAGTTGGCTTTTAACAAACATGTAGACCATACTCTGTTTGTCGTTTCCAGCGACTCCACACCCATCTTAGATCCTCCAACCAGACTTTCAACATTAAAATCAATAACCACAGCAATCTTTGGTCCATCTACCCCTACAGCGCAAATTCCATTCGTTCCCGTGGATGAAGAACCACTTTTTACAATTCCAGAGTTAAAACAAGCAATATTTAGTTTTAATAAAAACAAAGCACCTGGTCCGGATAATTTAGATCACATACTGGTAAGAGCACTTTTTAAAAAATTCACACCTCTTTTTCATTCAATGTACAATATGCTCTTAAAATTAAATTACTTCCCAAGTGCCTGGAAAGTAGGTGAACTGGTTTATTTTAAAAAAGAAGGCAAATCTTTGGACCAGCCGTCCTCGTACCGTCCGATTACACTTCTCCCAATATTTGGCAAAATTCTTGAAAAATTAATTCTAAAAAGAATAAATCATCATCTTAACAATTCTAAAATATTATCCAGAAAGCAACATGGCTTTGTCGAACTTAAATCAACAGAAACAGCTGTGCAGAGGGTAATACGAATTATAAAAAGTAATAAAAGCAATGAATTATACACAGCCTTGATTTCCATAGACTTTAAAGGAGCATTTGATAACCTCCCATGGGACGAATCAATAAAATCTCTCAAAAAACTAAAACTCTCAATACAATATATTAACTTAATCAGTTCTTTCCTAAGTAATCGGAGGGTACAGTACGACTGGACTGTTCCGGAAGCACAACATCAACTCAATAAAGGTTGCCCTCAGGGTTCTTGCCTGGGGCCATTTCTGTGGTTGGCACTGCTGGATGATTTGCTTAGCTCATGTGTGGGCGATAATTTCACACTGACTGCATACGCTGATGACCTCTCACTTCTAGTTTGGGGAAAATCGAGAAGTACACTGGAATCAAATGGTAATCAAGCTCTAGGAAAAATAGCAAATTGGTCAAAATCTAAACGCTTAAAAATATCTCAAGAAAAAACACAAATGACTCACTTTGGTAAACCAAAAATCTTAAAACGTCCACCTATTTTCAAAATAGATAATAATAATATAAAATTTGTAAAACAAATAACTTATCTGGGTATAACAATAGACCAATCCCTCTCGTTTCTGCCTCATCTTAAAAACAAACGTTTAGAGGTTCAAAAAATCACGCAAAATTTATACAAATTTTCTTCTAGATCAGGTCGTCTTCCTCAAAATTTTTTCAAAGTGTGGTATGATGCCATTTTGCAGCGCAAATCAGCTTATGCGTGCTCGGTGTGGTTCCCACATATGTGGCAATCCCACGGGAGCAGGCACTTATTATCAGCGCAGAGATCGGCTCTCTTGCTTATCTCAAGAGCATACAATAAAACATCTACTGTGTCTCTACAGGCAATAACAGGTTCTCCCCCTATAACGGAACAATTGAGAATGGAAGCGGAGTTCTCTCTGGTGACGAGGCACTCAACAACTATTATGAACCATTTCCCACCAGATTACAATACAAAAGTCTCAAAGCACTTAATTAAACCAACATGGAAAGGAATGTGTTTGCTCTCCCAAGAAAAATACAAGGGTGGTCTAAAAATTTATACAGACGGCTCAAAAATGGAAAAAGGAACAGGCTTTGCTTTCTGTGTTTTCAATAACGGAAAGAGAATTTATTCTTAAAATGCTCGTCTATCGGACAGAAACTCCGTCTTTCAAGCGCAATCAGACAAGCTGTGGAATGGTTTCATTCCTCACAATTTAATTCAACTATAATACTTTCGGATAGTCAATCAGCACTCTTAGCATTAAAGAAACTGGAATCGCAAGACTCACTAATTGTAGAAATTCAACAAAAATTGATAAATATAAACAAAGAAATATATTTTGACTGGGTGAGAGGTCATACAGGTATTGAAGGCAATGAGCTGGCAGATGCATTGGCAAAGGAGGCCATCGGGAACGAAAGTGCAAAGCAAATATATCAACCAATCCCATTAAATAATGTCATGAATTGGAGTGCTTATTAGTTCTGGTGAGCGCCGATGGTTTTATAGATTTAGTGTTTAACAGTCTGAATTACGTTTTGGCCTGTATTTGAAAAACTATTCCTGCAGAGTTTTATTGTATTACGCGATGATACATTGTTCAATAATGATTTTTGTCTCTTGTATCTTCTGGAATTTTCCCAAGCTAATCACTAATTCTTTTCAAAGACTGTTTTAACTCTTAAATCCCTGATTGTTTTTTAAATCAATTTAAAAATTGTTTTGTTTTTTCATCTCTTAAATAAATCACAGAAAAATACTTTGAAAATTCATACATTATTTTAACTATTGTTTACAGCTAAAAAGCGATTTGTTGCTAGTTGCCAAATATGAGGCATTAGAGCTTCTAAATTAGTCTAATAATACTTTGGGAGACAAAATTGGGTATGTTGACGAAAGGTAACACTTGGCATTTACGGTTTAATTCATTCGGAGAATATATAAAGAGGGATTCTTTCAGTTATCTATGGAGGGAAATGCCCTCCTGGAGCAAATCTTCTGCCTCCCCTCGACAACCTTTGTAATTCTAAGAATGAAAGTAATTTAAACTGTATTAAACACTAAAATTAAAAATCATTGACTGTAGTGGCGCCTCTGCGAGGCAGCTGTGGAGTGAGGACGGCAGTGGACTTGTGGTTCTGTTAGAGCGACATGGTATCATGAATTTGATCTAGGATTTTTGGTCCAGCCAGGAGAACATGAAACAACAAACAACAAAATTAAAAATACAGTCATTTAAAAGGTTTTAACGACAACCAGCCCTTAATTGTCAAATATTCTTTTCAGAAGTGTATTTCATTAATGATACGTGATCTTAGTATTTTTCCTCCTCGCCCCTGCGGTGTTTGACCAAAAGCTCCTTCTTAAATAACTCTCCTGCGGGGGATTCGGGGAAATTTGAAATTCATTATTATGTAAAATTCATTATTTTATGCAATAATTTAAAGTAAAGTATTTTAATCAATTTTTCAACTATTTTGAAAAATAATCATACATAGACCACTTTCAGGGGTGACACGGGTTTCGAAAACTAAAAAAATCTGATGTGGGCACCACATGACTTCCTTATACATACAGCTTTAGAAATACATATAGTTAAAAGACATTGACATTTTCGTGTGTTGTAAGCGTTTCGTAAATATAAACAGGCATGTTTTAATCCCTAAAAATTTCTGAAAAATTTGAATAAAATTAATACTCAAACCACGTAAGTTACAATAAGAGTTGTGGTTAATTTATAAAGAAATAAATCACAATAATACTAACACACCGTAGAAAAAAAATTTCGTTTGTTCATATTCTTAGAATTTTACAGATTATTAGAGTATCTCACATTGCTCATCATTACAGTTAAGAAAAAGTTCAATTGCACTCGAGTAAAGATTGCATTTTTAACATTCCTTGACAAAAATTTATTGCAAGAAATGGTAGTTATATAATAAAGTTTATTCCATTTCAAAGTGAGAAAACGCTTCCAAATTCTGTGAACACTAAATTATTATTTTCCGTTGAGTATGGTCACCAATCTTGCCAAGCTAATCCACAACATCGACTTCCTTTGAAAGCAATAAAATACTGTCATGTTGTTATGTTATGGCGCCTTTGCATATATTTTTACTTAAAAATTCTAGTGAACGAAAGGAGTTTTATCTTTTAAACCACATTGTTACAAAATATTAAACATCTTTCGAGCATCGAAGTTGTTATTTAGGAAAATATTATTTACAATTATGGAAACAAGTGGCAGTTTCTTTTTTGCGTTTTCACGAAGGGCCCTCTTTGGTTACAACATTGACATTCTGACGACTTGCCGATAAAGTTTGGCTAAAAATTGTAGTTAACAATTGTCAAAGTTTAGAAGTTATACCTTTAATGGGAGCCGAATTCTGGAATTTTCTGGAATGATCCTATGGTTTCAAACGGAAAAAATGCCTCTAAAATTATCTAAATTTCTAACGAGACTACAAAAAGAGAAAAATATCTCCCAAAGCGGTCAGTTTGCGTTAAGACTTGGGCTGAGTGATCGTCTCTCAAACACTGTGCCTTAAGCAATTGATCATTGTTTCTAAATTAAAAGGCTTCTTGTTCTGTGATGTGTTTAACACTATTCACTTGAGTTTGTGGTTTAAATGACTGTTTTATTGTAGTGTTTAAAGAATATTAGCTGATTTTTCTTTTTCTACATTTAATCTAAATTGCTAATATTTGTTACTACTTTAACGATTTTCAGGAAATCTCATCTCTTTTATATTTTGGCTTCAAAGAAACAGCATTCAATTTTTTAGGCAAAATTGCAGAGTAATGCGCAATGTTTGTTCCCCCGTCAGTATACAGCACGGATATAGGCTTTAAAGAAAGTGATTCATTGTCTTTTTTAGAAGTATTTTTTGTATATAAAAAATGATTTTTATACAATAACCCTGAATCACATAATTCTTGTAATTCCCTCAAGTTCATTTTCTTGTGTATATCATCATTCTTTATTTCTTCATAGACATAAATATCCCTTGAAGCTGCAATTGCAATGGCTTTTGTATGTACTTCATCACCCCACGTTTTAATGTCTGCAGTATTATTTATTAAATGTGTAATGCTTGTATATTCAAATAAAAAATTCATTCTGTCATGATGTTCAAAATATGACCAATTTTTGTAAAAAATGTAACAACATAAAATTCTAATGGATTTATGCAATTCTTGTGTCCCAAATAAACATAGAGATAAGGAACGAAATAAGCATGATCCATCACCCTCTGTTTTTACTACTGCAAAATTTTCTCTTAACGCATCATAAATTTTTTCGTTTCGTTGAAAATCAATAGGATGAGACTTTAAAATGACATTATTATCTGCTAGAACACTGCGTTTTGCATTTTCCAGAAATTCTTCATATGCTAAAAATACCATTTCTAAACGATTACAATAACTTTCCTTGAACAATGCAACATTTATTGTATGAATCTCCAAAAGAATTCTATCAGCAGTTTGAAAAATAGTTTCATCAGGAATTAAAGGCTCTTTAGAATTCAATTCAGAATTGTCTTTAAAAGTATTACATTCTTGAGTAGTAATAATTGTACTACAATTTGAAATTTTATTTTGTCTCATTGTTGGGAGTTGCTTATTTTTTTTATGCACAAGATTATTTTTCTGTAAATTAAACTTTACAAATATTGGTTTATGGTATGAGAAGTATGTTTCATACACGCCTGTCTCTATATATTTAGTTGTAGAAAATATAGTATCTATTTGTCTATTTAAATTCGTAGTGCAGACATCAGTTGGCAACATGGAGGTTAAGTTATAATTCTGAAAAATTTTAATTGCATCATTTCTTCTGTTACATTTCATATCAAAATTGAAATCACCAATAACTATTATTTCTTTGTTATTTTCAAATGTTTTCTCATATATATTTCGAAAACTATTCTCAAAAATTTCATTCGTACATGAAGGTGATTTATAACCACTGATAATACAATAATTTTCTATTTTCATGCTGAATAATTCTGTATGATAATCAGTTTCATTTTGATTTTCTTTTATTTCAAGTTTATGATTCAAAAACAGCACATCAATTCCTTTTCTTGCAAAACAAGCGAGACCTCTTGAGGAACGATGCACGTTCGATCGAAATAATTCAATAAACTCAGGTATTTCAAATGTTTCGGAAGGTTTTGATAATGTTTCAGCAAATATTAAAATATCACTTCGAAAATACCACTCATCACTTAATATTAATTTTAACTTTGTTGAAAGCGAATTTATATTTTGATAAATGATTGTAATTCCTTCAACTGTTTTCAAATTGTCAAATGATAATTTCATTGATTTTTCTGTTCGTAATCTATGTAATTCTAATAAAACAGGATCATTTGATTTGGCAATTTTTGGTGGCTTAAACTTACCTAAAATATATAGCCCAGACAGCATTGTAACTCTACTAAGTGCTACATACAGCATAGGCCGCGTAATTCTTTTCAGTTTATTAAAATCTATGCATATTTCGTTGTAGGTCTGGCCTTGACTTTTGTGTATTGTCACTCCTTCTGCAGGTACTATTGGAAATTGTTTTCGGAAAATTTGGTACTGTAATTTATTCGAAATGTTTAGTGCAATACTTGTTTTCACTATTGGTGTTAGATTAGCATCGATATTTTCGGATTTCATGAAATCTTGATAAGGAAGCCTTGTTTTTTTACCAACAGCATTAGATGTAAAATCTATCCACATTATGTACGGATCTGTGGAATTTTGAAGGAAAGTTATGTGCTTTAAGAACCCACAGGCTCCGTTCACAATTCCGTCTTCAATATCAATGTTACTTGTTATCATATATTTAATATTTAATTTCAATTTTACTGTAAAAGGTAAACCATTAGTCTCCGTTATACTTTTTATTTTTAAAGATTCTAATACACGACTTCTAGTTGAGTCTGATACTTTACCTAAAATTGTGTCTTTAGCTTCAGAAATGTGTTCAGTACCAAGCTGCTTATCTATTTTTATCTGATTATAATTATTAACATCAACATTTTCCGCAAACAATCGTATTGCACTTTCAGGAACATCTGTTTCTTTAACTTGTCTTGTTGTAAACAGTTCTATGTCATTTGCTGTCATTCGGCCTACAGCTAAATTATTTAATGCTTGAATAAAAAGTTTCTCATCTCTTTGTCTCATGATTTCTGTAAGTTCAAAAAACTCAAAATCTTCCCATAATGGATTTACGCTAAAAAGCCGAAACATTTCATTAGTTTTTGATGGTTTATAAATTGGCGAATCCATTACAGGTGGTAACTGATTCATATCACCAACTACTATTATTGACAAACCGCCAAAAGCTTTATTTATTCCTCGTATCTGCCGGAGTCTAGTATCTACACGACTTAAAAGGGTACTGCCTACCATTGAAATTTCATCTATTATTAATAGTTTTAAATGAAACAATTTTTCTCTGATATTATTTGCTAAATCAGCAGATAAATCAGGCATTTGGCCACCAAACTGTACTACGGGTAAAGCAAAAGCTGTGTGTAAGGTTACTCCGTTTATTAAAAAGGCAGCTTTACCAGAAGGTGCGCAAAGTAAAACAACCAATCTATCTTTTTCTGAACCAGGTAAATTATCGTGGTAATTAGTGATGATTTGATAAAGACATTGAATCACTGTAGATTTTCCGACTCCGGCAGAACCACTTAAAAATACTTTTAATGGTAATTTATTTAATTTAAAACAATTTAAAACATGCATTACAAATTCGCGTTGTAAATTATTTAATTTCATCATTATACTTTGCAATTTTTTATGTGATACTCGTTGAGGGCATACAAAACGATTGTAAAATTTGTCTTTAGAAATTTCTTTTCCATCTTGTTCTAAAATATCAATTAATTGGTGATCAGATAATTTATCAGCTAGGAAATTATTAATTTCGTCATCTTCTATTACCTGGATTCCATTTTGAGCATTTTCTATTGCTTGATCTAATACATCATCACCTAATATTGAAAATTTTTTTCTATGTTGATCGATTGTTTTATATTATTACTGTAAATACTTTCTGCATCTACACATTCTACTTCCTTTGCTTCATTTCGCCATGGTAAAAATAACAAAATTTGTTCGCGATAATAGTTAAACGAATCTTGGTCTAACTTATACCGTCTGTATCTAATAACAGTAATTTTTTCTTTAGGTCGGTATTCGAATAATTTATCATCATTGCCATTACTTTTAATTTTTCTTTTTGAGTAGCTAGATACAAAATCTGCTAAACAGGTACTTTCTAGTGCTGGTGGTCTTCTGGCGTACTTTGTAATGGCATCATCCATAAATATTTCAGTTGAGTCAGAATTCAATTTTCGCAATTCATTTGGAGACTTTAGCATTAAAACACGTTCATTCATTGGACTTGTGTTAATATAAATTGTTTGTCGAGTACTTTTTGACAAAGGTAAAGATAAAACGTGATATGCTGCTTCTTGTGCGCACATTAAATTGCTGTTCAAAAATACGTTAGTAATTTTCCGGAATTTTTCTTTTATACTAATATTACCATTATTCGCATCTAATTCTGCATCACGTAAAAGTTTAGAAAGTCCTGCGTCCACTTTTCCTACATAATTAATGATGTATGATGCAATACCATATTCTTCTAAAATAAACTGCACGTCTATATTAGCCTCAAATAAATGTAATATAGTTTTATTATAGCAATTAATATTTACTTCTAAACTATTACGTTTTAAAAATACTTGTGGTCTTTTTAATGAACTCCTTAATGCTGAAATATATTGCTGTTCTGTTATTTTTAATTTAATTAAAATATTTTCTAACGTAACAAGTTCTTGTTTCTTTGAAAAATACAGCATTAAATTGCGAATTTGAGACAAAGTCTTTGCAGTTTCATTAGTTTTTTCTTCATTACGTAATGGTTCTAAAATCATTGTTTTATTCATAACAGGCAATGGAAAATTAAATCGACATTTTAATTTATTTTTCGTACCTTTGTAACAAGTATGTGTATGTCTATGACGTTGAACAGCCATGAAAACATCATTTTCATCATATTTACATGTTATAAATCTATCTATAAACTTAATGCATTCATCTATACTTCCGCTGTTAAAAGGATCATATTTAGGTGCATCTTTAATCCAAAGAAAAATGTGTTCGTGAGGTGATCCCCGTACTTGAAATTCTACTCGTTCATAACAGTCCTCAAGTAAATATTCATCAAAAACACTATTTTCTTTTTTTAAAAGTAGCATTAATTTATTTACTTTATAGTCAAAGTATCGTGCACAAGTTACTGGATCTCGTGTAACTAGTTCTGATTTTTCTGCACCATCTAAATGTAAGGCTTGTTCAACTGAAATTATATTGCCAAAATTTAATTTGCTTAAACATTGTAACAGTTCCGGCCAAATCTTCTCACCTGCTGAGAGAGTTAAAAAGATTGTGGGTTTTCCTAACTGCCTTATCATTGCCATTAAATCACGTTTCTTTGATTCCCAATAAGAAGGAGAAGATCTAATTTGCTTTAATATTTTATGTCCTTGATCAAATTTTATCATATTGTTTAAAAATTCCATATCTAAAACATTTTTCACTTGCGCATCCTTGGTTCGCTTTGTTTTCCTCAAACAAACATTTAAACTGGCTAAACATGATTTTTCTAATTTTTTTTTAGCCATAAAAAGAAGCCTAGTAGGAATACATGATCTTCGATCCCAACGCCTAATCTCTGATTTTGCCCGATCACTATACGAAATAAAAGAAGGAATATTCATTTTGAAGCCACCAAATATCTTAGGAAAACATAACTCGTCAATATCTTCCACCGCATGCCAAGGTACAGGAGTTTTTCCTTGACCTGGCGCTATAATTCTGACATTGTTAACTATCTCCTCGTTTCTGTCAAGTAACATAACTTCTTCATTTAATTCTACATCTAATTCAAAATCTGAATTAAGATCTACATCATTCAAAAGACGTATATTATTTTGGTTTTTATCTATTGCTGTTTTATCGTTAATATCTGACTTATCTATTATGAAATCGACTTTTTCATTGAACCTTCTTTCATACTGATGTAAATATTTATAATCAATCTGGATATTGTATTTCTTGTAAAGTGGAGTTTTAGTTAGATGATTTAGAGCTTCACAGATAACAGCGGGACGAATAGTTTCATACATATAATTGCTTCTGTGATCTAAATGTCTTTTCAATTTCAGCTGCACTGTTGCCATCTGATCAAAATTTCTAGGCAATACCTTTAATATATCATTTATTTCTATTGGTATATTCACAACACTACCTTTTAGACCAAGTTGGGGATTTACAGAAAAAGATTTTAGGGGCCTAATTTGCATAAAATTAATATAAGGCGCAACCATTCTCTCTTCAAGTGGAGAAAGAATTTGCAGACAGTTTGGAATATTAATAAATTTCAATCCGTTGCTGGTAGATAAATTAGGTATTTTACCTCTATTTACGTGAAAGTTACACGTTTTACAAATAAAGTTTGAATTGTAATTGTAAATTTTTAAAAATATGTCACCGGAAACAATCTTCTTAATTTTATCTACATTAAAATGAACTACAGAGTGGTTGAAAAATAGGCCTTCACAAGAACAGCATACACATTGAGGCATACATGCCCTATCTTTAATAAATTGCAAATAATATTTATATTTTAGTTCATTATTTCTCTGATATTGTCGGACAATATTCTCTCTAAGACGTAATTGGTCATCATTTCGTTTATTTGCTTTTTCTTGCCTGTCTTTTAATCGTTCTATTTCTTGATACGATTCTTCTAATCTTAGTTTGTGTACATATTGTCTGTTTTTCTCAACTTCTTTCTCTTTATAATCATCATCTTCTCTTAGTATCTTCATTCTTTTTTTGTTGCTTAAACTTTCCTTCTCTTTATAATCATCATCTTCTCTTAGTATCTTCATTCTTTTTTTGTTGCCTAAACTTTCCTTCTCTTTATAATCATCATCTTCTCTTACTATCTTCTTTCTTTTTTTGTTGCTTAAACTTTCTTTTTCTTTATATTCATCATCTCCTCTTAGTATCTTCATTCTTTTTTTGTTGCTTAAACTTTCTTTTTCTTTATATTCATCATCTCCTCTTAGTATCTTCATTCTTTTTTTGTTGCTTAAACTTTCTTTTTCTTTATATTCATCATCTCCTCTTAGTATCTTCATTCCTTTTTTCTTCGTAAAATTTTCTTTGTCTTTGTATTTGTCATCTTGCCTTTTTTCTGCAATATATTTCTTCAATTTCTTCTTCTTTTGCCTATATGACTGTTTCTTTCCCATCTTTTGATTATTCAATTATAATTCCTAAAATAAAAGAGGGAAATTTTATAACGTAACGGGAAGAGCAGTATTTGTAAAACCTGCATACAAATTTTCCTTTAAAAGTTCTAATTATTATTAATTAATGCCGAGTGTGTAAGGGGAATTTATTTATATTTTTCTGTAAAATGATATAGGGAGACAAAGAGAGATTATTTATGCGATTATTGTTTCTGTATGTCTTTCTATTTTTTTTTCAATATTTCATAGTTTATTTATATTTTTGATGCGCTACTTGTCTTTGGCTGTCGTGAAAGTTGAGTCCTCGGCGGAGAGTGTCCGGTCTATATTGCATTCAACAAAAAAATTCTACATTAAAAATTCCCCTACAGCGAAATAGCTCGGAGGATTCTCACCAAGGTCTTACGCAATTACAACAGCTATTTTAATTCATCGCTAAAATGGACAAATTTATGGCCAACGGCCTGCGGTTAGAACGTGGATTTAGTTGAGGTGCCTTCCTGGGAATTTTGAAAAGGGGTGCTAGCCCGTATTCATGCATATGTTTCGAAGAAATTTACAGAAAACTCCACTTAGGCCGATGATTGTGACCTGGTGTCGAACGTCTAGCAGTTTGAAGAGCAAACACACTAAGCAACACTGTTTGAAGCAGAAATTTGTACTGTTTTAGTTTTTCTGTGATGATTTCATGAAGAGATTATTATTTCTTAGAAAGGAATACCGAGCCAACTGTTGAAATATTTTCTTAATAGCTATCGATTGACTGCTTTCTGATTCTAGCTTTCTTTAAAGGAAAAAAAAAATCTTATACTTTTTCACAGTACTGTTTTTATCATGTACATTGACTAATAATAATTTTGGCTAGTGAATTAAAATTTTAATTGGATGGTGAAATTGGTAAATAAAAAAAAGAAAGAAACTGCGAAAATTTCGTATGGGTTTGCGAGTATATTTTATTCTTTTTTAAATATGAATATAGTTTGCTCATGATAAATCCGAAAAGGATTTTCATTTACACTTTTCTCTAAAATCGTCTGCCAAACTTTAAAGTAAAGCAGATGATAATATAAATGTCTCCCCCCCCCCCAAGCAATATATAATATGAGTGATATTCTTCGAAGAAACTAAAACATAAGGTACAACTATAGTATCTCCCCACAGCTGAATTTGGCGATTTTTTCTTTGGCGCCGTTTTGAACGATAACGATGTCGTTCTGGACTGTTTGCGATATAATATGGCAGTCTGCATGCTATTTATTTTGGATTTATGATTTTATGATTTATAATTTAGCTTATGATATTATCATTTATGGTTTTTAGATTTATGATTTAGCCATAATCGCCAAATTCAGCTGTGGGGAGATACTATTGTTGTTCCAAACATAAAATTTACTACTTAAAAATTTTACAGTATTTTAAAGTTTCCGACTTACTTTTAAAACGGTTTTAAAGAGGTTTCAGAAGCAGTTTTATTTACCACATTTCTTGGTATTACTTCTTTCTCCATTTACAGTTTTAATATTGAAATTAAATTAAAATAATCGTAGTTTTTATAAAAATAAAAATATATAGATCAGTAAGGTAAGATAAAATTCATTGTACTTTTAAAATAATCTAAAATAGGTAGTGGAATATTTTTATTTAACATATAATTCTGGGTGATTCGGAGCTGCCGCCATCCTCAACCTCCCGTTTCATTATGGTGCCGAAATTTATTTAAAAATTAAAATCAAGTCTCTTAATAATTTACCTCCAAACTTGACAACGTACATCAAAATTTTAAGTAGTAAACTAGCTGTCACTTAGTCACTATTCACAGTTAAAAAGAAGCTTTCTAAAATCTTACTTGAAAATAAATTACTATAAGTCATTTATAAAATTAATAAATAGTTTAAAAATGTATACCATTGATAACTTTTTCAGCACAGAATATCATTCCACTTTCTTTCACTTTAATAAAGAAAATAAAATAAATACAAATAATCAATAATACTGTTGCCTAATTTATAATCTATGTAATATTTCTCTAACGTGAACCAGTTGCGATTATATTGTAGAAATAATACGATAGTGACAATAAAATACGCGAGGATAAAAAATAATATACCGATAATATTTAAGCACGCGGACTCAGTTCAGTGATACAATATTTTTTTTTTTTTTTAATGACGATATTTGTCTGATTAGATCATTTCATAGGAAAATTTATTTTTAAAAGTTGCATCTTTACAATCTTTCAAGGCGTCATTTTAAACCCATCAATACTTTAAAGATATAAACAAAATATCAACTTTTGTCATAAGTTGACTGAAAAACGCAATCATAAAAAGCATAATCAAAATAGGTACTAAGGCTTTTTAACAAAAAATTACGCCAAAAAGAATAAATAATAAAATTAAAGGGATCTCACCAACATGGCGGCAAAATTTTAAAAGTCGCCATAGGGTTCCTTTATTAAAGCTGTCTTGCCTGGGGAATTATGAAAACTGGGTCGCCAAACATAAATTTTATTTTGTAACTTTTCTTTTAATGATTTCATTTAACTATCATGAGCGTTTCATCACACACAAATGTCTAGCTAGTCGAAAAGTTACCATGTCAAAGTTGTGCCTTGGGGGGGGGGGGACTCATGTCAAAGTTGTGCCTTGGGGGGACTCATGTCAAAGTTGTACCTTGGGGGGACTAATGCCAAAGTTGTACCTTGGGGGGACTCATGTCAAAGGTGTGCCTTGGGGGACTCATGTCAAAGTTGTGCCTTGGGGGGACTCATGTCAAAGTTGTGCCTTGGGGGGTACTCATGTCAAAGTTGTGCCTTTTGGGGACTCATGTCAAAGTTGTACCTTGGGGGGGACTCGTGACAAAGCTGTGCCTTGGGGGACTAATGTCAAAGTTATGCCTGGGGGAGACTCATGTCAAAGTTGTGCCTTGGGGGGGGGGACTTATGTCATAGTTGTGCCTTGGGGAAGTTTTAAATGTCTAGCTGGTCGGGAAGTTAGTTAAAAATCGATTGCAAGATTTGTACTGGTAACGCTGCCGAAGGCAGCAGGAACCCTACACAGTTGGATAAAAGTATTAAAAAATGCATTTTCACCGTGTTCTGATCTAGTCTGAAAGTTTCAAATGTCTAGCTAGTCGGGAAGTTAGTTAAATAAATTTTCTGTTCAATCACATAAACGCCGCTGAAGGCAGCAGGCATCGGAAACAGTTGGCTAAAAATATTTTAAAAAATGCATTGTCAACGTGTTCTGAATGTTTCAAATGTCTAGCTAGTCGGGAAGTCAGTTAAATTGCAAGATTTGTCCAAACCGTTTTTGAGTTATCACCGTTTTTTGATACATTATGGCCAAAACCTATGTATTTTTTGTCATTATGAACCTAATTTTCTAAATATCTCCAAAACGGAAAATCATACAAAGTCCAAAAAGGGAGGTGCACAACTAGATGTTATAACACACCTCTGTACCAATTCGCAACTTTCTACGTCCAACCGTTTTTGAGTTATGCGACATACCCACACACACACAGACACACACACATACAGACGTCACGAAAAATCGTGTAAAAACCCTTATATCTCTAAAACGAGAGCTCGTGTTAAGACGACACTTGCAGGTGTGCAACTAGACATCATGACAGTCACACGTATAAATTGGCAACATCCAGCGATCATTCGTTTTCGAGCAATGTGAAATACAAAATCCATTTCGCAAATCGGGATTACTATACTTCCTTATACTTTGTATAAGGAAGTAAAAAAAGCATACTTTCTCTCTCGCGCGCGCTCTTATACATATATTTTAAATATAAAAAAAAAAAAAAAAAACAGAATTTTTTATATAAAATTTTGAGCACATAAAAAAGCAATATTTAAACAGTTTTTCATAGAATTTTTCATTAAAAATTTTGGAAAATTTAGCCAGTGGGTCCTGGTTTCCAGAGATCCTTCAGAAAAGCAATGGGCACGAATTTTCTCAAAAACTAATGTACCGATCTTTTGCACACTTATTCAAAATAGAATTAATTATAGTGCTTGAACGGAGGTTTTTTTTTTTTTTTTTTTTTTTTTTTTTTTCGATTACAGGGTTATTACATGGAGTAAAATCTAGCAAAAATTGTACTGTTTTTTACATATAACCAACGAGATAAATAAAGTAGAGTGCTGATTCAATGGATAAGAGATTAGCTTTCCATGGTTCACCATGAATCACGTGATATGAACCAATAGATTGCTATGTTTGACCTTTTATCGCTATTTTGGCATTTAAAATTTCAATTTGGCAAATTATCATTATTATTAGGTAGCACCACAGTCCTATAACCGAAAAAAAAACTGTTTTTTAAATAATCACATTTCACATTATAACAAATAATAAAATAATTTTCTTTTTCATGATTTTCCAACAAAGTTTAAAAGTGCTTATAAAGAAAAATTAAACTTTTAAAAGAGCTAAATTTAGCAACAAGTAATAATTTATCAACTACTTTTGTCGGTTAAATTTCGACTACACGAAATAAAAAAGAAGTAAAATAAAAACTAAAATGATTTAGAACAAAAACATATTAAACTTCAAAAGTAAACAAAAACATAACTTTCGCCAAATACGATTTCCAAACTGTTGCCATAGAAATTTATTGAAAATAAGCTGTTACCAAGGGAACCCCACGCATAGATGGTTCATGTCACATGACACATGTTGAACCATGTCAGGGTTACCATTTATCACTCTACTTTATTTATCTCGTTGCATATAACTCTGCCGAAAATTCAAATTTCATTAAATCCTTCGTTTAAGCTTTAGTTAATTCTGTTTTGAAGAAGTATGTAAAACTGCAATTAGTTAGTGCAATATTTTTTGAAAAATCGTATTCACCGCTTTTCTTCAGAAACCAAGACCCATTGGCTGAATTTTCTAAATCTTTTAATGAAATTTTTTATAGGCTCTTTTATAGGCTCCTCTTAATCATTGTTTACACATAATATAACATACTTGTTTTTGCGTATTTTGAAATAATGGAAATAACTTCCACTAAGCTAAATCAAATGTTATTTATAAATTTATAATAAATATCACCCGTTGCTAAGATTTATATGAAAAAAACCAAGTTTCTCCTTTCTCAAAAAACACAATTATGTTAATTTAGGAGATTTGAATGTGTTTTTATATATTTTAATGTTTGGAAAAAGAAAAAAAAAAACTTTTATTTACCCTACTAAAAATAGTCTCAAGATTTTCTCTAAAAATATCTGCAGAATACCTTAAGTTAGTTGGCCCATTCTTAAGAAAGTTTACAAAATTTCTTTAAAATGTTTTCAAAATCTCTGTAGATATTTTTATAGAAAAAGATAAATCCTCAAAATATTTAAAAGTATTTGAAAAATGGCTTAAGAAAAAACTATTTTCTCAAGAATATCTTCGGATTGTTTTTAGTCGGGTTATTTACAGCTAACTTTTTAGATTTGTATCTACTTTACATACTTATAAGAAATAGGAAAATCTATTTAAAAGAATATTACTTTGTAATGTTTATACTTTGCTTCCTCAATTTTCTAAAAGCCCTTCTTTCCGGATCAAATAATCTTAAATAAACTCTGTACACTAATCAATACAAAATATTACACTTTTTTTTTTAATGATGTAACCAAAAATAATAATAATAATAATAATAAATAAATAAATAAATAAATAAATAAAATAAAAACTTTTAATGTCTAATGTGTTTTACGTTTTTCGTTAGCAAATATAAAGGAAATATTCTTAAAAAAATCAATTTGATTTTCAATAATTAACAAACTCTAGATACACCATAATATTATCTTTAGTTTAATTCAAATATTTTCGCATATTTTTATCATAGCACTTGTAACAACTCATCTCACGGCAATTTTAATTATGAAAATGAATAATAGATGGGCTATGACAAATTTAATATTTGCCAAGTGAAAAAACACAATCAAAAATCTTATTCCCATATTTTAATTATCGAAGTCAAAAAAAGTGGAAAAGGGGGAAAGAAACACGGGAACTTTGAAGAGCGTTAGAAATTGGCGGTAGAAAATTGGGAAAAATAAATTACAGATGGTAATAAAACAATTTAGCTTTAGACTGAAAAAGAAAAAAAAAAAAAATACAAATGAATCAAAAAGGGTATAAGGTTTTATCTTTTCCTATTGCACCAATAAACTCAGGTTTCTTTTATACCTAACATGCATATATTCGCTGAAGACTCGTTTTATTTTATTACAATATATTAAATAAGGTCTCTAGAATTTCGAAAATTACTCTAAAGTGCAAATAAAATAATATTATATTTTTAAAAAATTAAAGAACACGCTTTTATTGAAATGTGAACTAAAAAGTACAAACTATCGATATTTATAGTATTAAAATGCAGGGTAAGAAAAAATCGTGTGAGTGACACACCATAATATTTACATCTTTAATAAAAAATAATAATAATAATAATAATTGATTAGTTGTTACCACTCAACGTTATACAAATACGGCCAAATCCTGTGCCACATACAATAGAGTTTAATATATATAGAGATTTTTTTCGTTTGCCCCTGATGGGATAGGAGCCTGGAAACACTTGTATGTAGTACTGTCATCGACTATGAAGTCTTGTGCAAAATTTCAGGATAATCGAACGAACAGAACTGATCGAAAATTGAATTCCAAGATTCCGTTACATACATTAATAGTTACATCATATCAAGTTAATAAAAGCATGTTAAAAATATCATAATGAAGGAATGAGAAATAAATAATTTAGAATTAAACAAAAACCATTTTTAAAAAATCTTCCCTGACTGGGCTTGAACGTTAGACCTTTAGGTTCGTAGCCCGGAGCTTTACCTCACAGCCACAGCGTTCACGTAGGGAAAGTCTTTTTTTACAATATAGATTTTCTGTTTGCTCCCAGAGCGGTTACAACCATACATACAAACATACATACAGGTGAAGCTAATAAAAACGTGTTAAAAACAAAACAAATAAGTAGAAATGATTAAAAAATGATAGATAGATATATTTTTGTATGTCTCATTTAGTACGCAGTTCAAATTCTTTTATCTAACTCAAAATTAGTGAGTCTGAGCTTGTGTTTGGGTACGCGCTGTGTGGTCATTTTTTTTTTTTAACATTAAAGCATAGAAAGTTCTAATTATTAAGACTCTGATGATTAAAACTTTCTAAGGACAAATTAATACTTTAGCAAGCCGAATTTTAGATTATACTTGATTCACATATAAACTTTTAAAAACTAATGCATTAAATCTGACAAATTTTTAAAACATTAAACTCTAACGATATCTTAAAATATTAAACTCTAATGATGTTATTGTCTTATGCTACCATATTGGAGTTTTTGATAAAATAAGATGAAAGCGTCGTCTTTTAAGCAATTGATCCAAAATTCAATCAGCACTAACTATAGTCAAGATATAACAAAATATGAAATTTGGTTACATTTCGTCCATTGGTTCGTCAGATACAGAATAAACAAAATTTTCAATATACGTACACACAGACACACTGTTAAAAATTTCTGTAAATTTAATGTAAATATTTATTCAGAGTCTCTGTAAATTTACAGTAATTCTTAGTTAAAAGTGAATAATCGAGATTCTCGATCTTTATTCAGTATTTTTACGTAATTTTATTATTTAATTTTTTAATTAAAATTAAAAACGACTGTTTCTAGTTTGGAAAATAACATTCCAAGTCCGAAATATATTCTCACCAATAATTAATTAAATTAATATTAGTTATTAAAATGAATGTATAAAGTAAGTTTTTTAGCATATCCGTTTATTTTTCTCTATAATTTTACGTCAGACTTAAGATAATAGATTACACAGAGTTTTCTGTTGAAATTTTTAACAGTGCAGACATTTTTAAAAATGGTCAGATTGTGTTCAAGACATCTCAAAAAGTCTAAATCCTAAAAAAAACGGGCGATTGAGAATTTTCATGAGACCAATATCTTCTTCTTATATACAAAGGAAAATATAAATAGAATTTTTTTAACAAATTTATGTTTGGAGACAACAAAATAACTGAAAAATGCTATGAAACGTGAATTTTATTCGTTGAAAACGTGAATTGTGTTTAAAGATTAATTGAGCATAAAAATTTAACTTCATTTCTTTTTCTTTTTTTTTTTTTTTTTTTTTTTTTTTAATGCAATAAAGTCATCAGGAATACTAAACGAAAGAATTTGAATTACCTAAGCAAGAAGTTTGAAAGTTTAACCAACACACGATTTCTTAACATTATTTAGAAAGCCTTTTCAAAGGGGAAAAAAAGATCCAATTTAGTTATTATAAACTGAAGTCAAAGCGATTTACTTCATTTTATATATTATTTATTTTCATTTATTTCTTTCTTTATATAATAAAGTACATTTAAGGGGATGGTGGACATTAAAAAATCGTTCTTTAAAATTATTGTCTTAGAGTTGTCAAAATTAGCATACACGAATACACTACATACCACTAAGTATTTAGACACTTTCGATTTTAGACGTTTTGTCCAATATCTAGAAGAGTTCTTTGGGAATCATCTTAAAACGTTGGTAGTGTAAGAAACATGTTATATCTCATATATATATTTCAGCAAAAGTTGTGTCCTGAAGAGAAAAAAGGGGACCAGTAAAAAGTTAAACAAAAGTCAAAATATTTTGGATCACCCTGTAGAAAGAAATGCTTGAAATACATTTTCGCTGTGATTATGAGGATTCTTCTAACCATCTGCATAAATTTTTATGAGGTTACCACGTAAATTCATGGATATATACCGTTTTCTTTAAAAAATTGCAACTTTTTTAATTATAGCAAACACGTACAGTATTAGACCCAGTGCAAAGCCATTTTTAGGAAACACAGCATACTGCAATCATAATACAAAAATGTTAAATATCTAACAAAATATGAGTATTTTTATTAAATAGTTTTTAAGTACGCATGCGCAAGCTTTTAAAGAAATTCATTCGCATAATTTAATAGCCAAAAGTGTTGAGCTACTTATATAAAAGCCCCAAACCAATATCGTGTAAATTAAGAAATTTATATGAAAGCCCCAAACAAATATCGTAGAATGAACAGAATTTCATTTCCTCTGAAAATTAAAGATAAACTATGAGGGGTTTTACTCACATTTTTATTTTGTTTCAACCAATGCTCACTATGGCAACATTGGACATTTATTTGACATTTATTGAGACCTATAGTTACAGTGACTTTCGTCTCGATTGCTCCAAATTTTTACAGAAATTCACAGGACTACGTGCACACAACATTGCTGAAGTCATAGGACAGCACAAACATCCATGCCCGCACCGAGATTCGAACTCGGAACCTGGGAACCCAGAAGGTAGAGCCCTGCCGACCAAGCAACCAGGCCGGCTCACTATGGTAATACAACGTTCGCTGATTGTAAATAAATATTGATAAAAAAAAAAACCTATCATCTTTCTTTTTTCTTTTTCTTTTTGAGAGAGAGATAAAGAGAGGAACAGAAATTCCGTTCATTCTATTTCTCATACCTTTTTGGATTTACGCAACATTTGTTTGGGGTTTTCATATTTGTACATCAATATTTTTGGCTTTTAAATTATACAAGTGATATATTTGTTTAAAGCATGCGTAGTTAATAATTATTTAGTGAAAATCCCCATATTTTGTAAGATATTTAGCATTTTTGCATTTTGATTGCAGTATGTTGTATCTAATGGGGTACTCCAAGTTCTCTAAAAATGCCTTTGCACAGGGTCTAATACCCTAGGTGTTATAATTAAAAGAAGTGTTGCAATTTTTTTAAAGAAACCGATATATCTGCATGAATATATGTGGTAGCTTCATAAAAATTTATACAGGTAATTAGAGGAATCCTCAAATTTACATACTATAACCAAAATGCATTTCAAGTATTACTCTTTATAGGATGATCCAAAATATTTTTGCGTTTGTTTAATTTTTTACTGGTCGTCTTTTCCTCTTCAGGACAAAAACGTTGCTGAAATATGTGACGTATAACATGTCCTAAAGCTTCAAGATAATTCCTAAAGAATTCTTCTAGATATTTGACAAAATGTCTAAATTTGAAAGTGTCCAAATACTTATCGATAGATAGTGTATTGAAATGTATCAATATTAAATATATTAACATTTCTCAAAAAATATTTAAATAAAAAATATTAAAATTCAAAATTTTATTTTATTTATTTATTTATTTATTTAATGATCCATGCAATTTAGTTTTAAAATGGTCTCCTCTCGATTTTACATTATTATTGTTTACAACACATTTGCGCGTTACTTAGTGTATTGATTGATAAGTTATTTTTATTTATTTATTTTTAAAATATTTTTATGTTTGAATGCAGAAATTTCATAAAAACATTTAACATTCACGCATTCTTTTTATTATTATTATTGATTATTATTATTGACTTACCAATCAATCTACAATTTAATGCAGAAATATGTTTAAGAATATATTGATAAACTATAATAATGTAAAAATAAAAATAAATAAAACTGAGTCGTATAGAGCATTTTGAAAACTTACAATATATATATATATAATTTAATAGCTATCGAGAAATTTTAATATACTTAATATGGATACATTTCTATGCATATGTATATAAACTTTCATAACTCTAAGATACTATATATTCAGAGAATAATTTCCAACGTCCACCATCTCCTTAATAAAAATAAAAGAAAGAAAAATAAAAAAGAAAGAAATTCGGACTCATCAGCCAATACAGAACATCACCTCAAATGAAAATCCTCATGATATCTTAGGAATGCCCTGTCCTTCCAGTATATACTGAGGTGGTCACGAGAAGAAGGCATAATATATGTAAGGCGACCTAATTTTTGAAACCCAATTTGAGGACAAATAATCGCAGCGTCCTCAAATTGAAGGGCCATTCGAGGACAGAGCTAAATTATGCTTTAATTCGAGGACAACTGAGGACAAACTTGCAAATTCGAGAACATTTGTCCTCAAATGATTTTTAAATTGCTGAGGACATAGGTCGAAATTCGAGGACGTTTGGTCGACTTAAATATATGAAAGATTTGCAGGAAATGAAATATGTTTTATCTATTTTTAAAAATTTTTGTTTTTGTTTTTCATTTATTTATTTTTTAAATGAAACAGAAAAAGTAGATTGTTAAAAAAAAAAAAAATAATAATAAGAAGAAGAATTTTATTTCGAAAATTAATGAATCTTTGAAAATTTAATTTTATGATGCTAATTTTAGGTAACAATCAAACATTTTTATTTTTTTTACCATAGCACTTGTAACAGTTCATTTCAAGAAATAATAAATTATGAAATTAAAGATTATGTAGTAATAAAGAATTAATATTTTCTTAGTGTGAAAAGAAATTTCTTTGAGATATATAATAACTATAATAAAAAGTAACACTATTGGTTAATCAGTATGAAAGCTTTCATATATTAGATAATAAATAAATAAATCTTTGACATATTTTAATTTAGTGCCAAAGACCCAGAGTTTTTCTTATTACGGGGATTTTCATGTTAAGCGCGCTTTTGTGAAAGTGTCATTTAGAGATTCTTGAAAGAAATTTCCCAAACAATTCTTTGAAATGACAGAAGTAGATTTACTTTTTGTAGCGCTTTATTCTCTTTGAAATAGCGGATTACCAGTGAAAGATAATTTTTCAGAAATACACTATGGCCTCAAATAAACAAGCAACTACCTGTTTTCACTTTTTCACATATATATAAGGAAAGTATTAGACTCGTAAAAATTTTCCATCTCCGATTTTCGACGCATTTACATGTTTTGAGATGTCCTGCACACGATTTGGCCATTATTAGAGAATGTCTGTCTGTGTGTTCGTGTGTGAGTATCATAAAATTAGTGAACACTGCATCTCACATACCAGTTAACGAAATTTAACCAAGCTTGGTATTTATTTGGACCTTGACCTAAATAGGTGCTGATTACATTTGGGGATCAATCGTTGAAAAGGTGGCCCTGCCCTGCCATTCTAATATTTTCTAAATTTTTAACATGGCTGTATAAGACAAAATTATATATAAATGCACATAATAAGAGTTATTTTTAACGAATGATTATGAAATGAATATCATTTGTTGATAATAGTAGTATTAAACTTGTAAAAAAACTGTATGCATGTAGAAGCGTTGCTTCCTCTCCCCCCGTGATATATATGTATATATATATATATATATATATATATATATAACAAATCTATGACTTAACTAGTAAATCAAAAAATTTCTATTGCCTTAAAAATAGCTATCAGCTTAAAGATAAAGTCTTATCGATGAACAATGTCACTGATATCATGACACATGATTTTGCTTACCTGTTTAATAATGTTAATTTAACTGATCTTCATCATATCATCTTTAATATTTTTGAAAAATTTAAAAGTCAAATTTCTTTACCAAAATGCTTTTCTGCAACATCATTTAAGACACTTTCCAACTGGCGGCTATGGAAAATTTGTTATCACTGTAACTTTAGAAATACTTAATCAATTCAAATCAAAGTTGAAAAATGGATTTATCATTCAAACAACAAAAATCTAGAAAATTCACGTAACTCGTGAACCAATCACGTTATTGCGTCCACCTTTGGTATATCGATAATAAGTATTTTCTCGCCAAAAGTCACCAAAAACGTCGCCATAGGGGAAAAGTCGCCAAATTTGGCGCCAAATCCATTACCTGCGTTGCTGGATCTTTTTAATGCGTTTTTAAGGAAAATTAGGCTATTTTACTGCTAAAACAAGCTAGAAATGCAGAAAACTAACATTTTATCCACTTACTAACCTTCTTTGAAAGAATTTCTACAAAAAAAATTATTTTCAAATTTGAAACGATATTTTAGATGAGGAACTTTCTCTGCCATTTTGATCGAAGTGCCAGCCACTTAATTTTTCAACACGATGACTTTTGAGATTTTGAATTAATTCGAACTATATGTGTACAGTAGACTTATCTCACAAATACATTTCATATATTTGTCAACTTAACTCACCATTTTCTTTCCAAGCGCCGGCCACTTGAAAATCTTAAATTCACATAAAAAGGTATTTATGAACCGATTTGCTTAAAAATCCATATTTGCATAGCCTACATCAATATTTCTACCAAGTGCATTAATAATTTGTAGCCGCCATTTTGAAACAAAGTGACGGCTACTTGATAAGGAAAAAGAAATCAACCTACCCTTCCGAATAAACCGGAGGGACTTGTTTTAATTTAAATCCTTCACAATATTATATTAATACTAACTATTTTTAATATCCTATTAATTTTTTTTTCTAAAATGTTAAATATTTACTTTATATCATTTTTGAAATTTTAGTTAGATGTGTAAATACATCTCAATATACATAAAATGCATTAGAATATTTAACAAATCTTAAACTTTTTTAATAAATTATCTTACCTATGATATGTTGCTTATTACTTTAATTTATTAATGTAATTAGTTGCATAAAATATTCTATGGTATTATTATTATAAATATATAAAAAATCATTTTCTTTCGTCCTTCTTTTTATATAAAAAAATACTTATTATATTCAAATTAATTTTTTAAATGTAGTTAGATGAATAAAATGCACTACAACACTACTATTTTATATTAAAGTTTATTGAATTTCCTATCAAAATAATTCTTAATAATAATATTGTAATACATTTTATGCATCTAACTGAAAAGTTAATTTAAATTTAATAACTATCATGATTAAAAAAGGAGAAAAAAATGATAATTTTATTGAGTAACAAATAAATAAACAAATAAATAAAATTATGTTTAAAATAATACCAAGGCAATTTATGATTTAATTTAAACTTCAAAAACTAATTTTAAAGCAAAGGTAACGTTAAATTTAACAAAAAATATATTTAATGAAAATATAGTTTAATAGGAAAATTGAAATTTTTTTATTTTTTACTAGTATTTGAAAACCAATTTTGAAACATAAAATGCAAAGAAATGTAAACTATTTTAAACATTATTTAAAAAAAAAAAAATTGTTATTTATTTATTTATTTTTATTTTATTTATTTATTTACTTCTTCTACTATATTACTTATTAACTTTATCTTTAAGGTAAATTTTAAAATGTGTAGAGAAATAAAATGAAGGGGAAAAAACGTATCTTATTTCAAATTATCTTTCCACTAAAATTTATATTTAAATTAATTTCAAAGGTTCGGATAAATTCGTAAAAACATATAATTTCAGTGATACAGAATTTCTATATCAAGCTATATACTAATGAAGAATTAAAATGCTAAATGTTATAACAAAATAGTTTGAATTATTTTATTAAAAGAATATTTAAATAGAAAAAAAAAATCGAAGTTTCAGTATGAAATTGAATAAATTTATCTTATTATTTAGAATGCATTGAAATCAGTGATAAAAGATTTATTTGTTGATTTATTTATACCGAGAGAGCATGCTCTTTTCAAAACTGGGTATAATAAATTACCAGATGCCAATCCACTTTATCCTTTCTTTTGCTTAATTTATTGCTGAATATTGTTATAAAAATATATATATTCTAACTCATTTATTTTTTTAAATATAGAAATAGCACAAAAAAGAAAGTTTTTTTTTTTTTTTTTCGTGAAATATATCAGTTAATTTTGTACACAAATATGAATTTTTAAAAATTTACATTTTTAAATGAGATAACAAAAAGCTCATTTATTATATGTTATGTTATAACATGTTTGTAAAACGAGAATTCAAAAGTTTTTTTTTTTATTATATATTATAAAATAAACGACATTTTGTTTTAAAATATTAGGAAAATGTTACAAATATTAGAAAAATATATTATGTTATAAAACAAAATACATTTTTTTTTTTTTTTTTTTTTTTTTTTTTTTTAAGAGGAGGAAGGGGAATGGTCTTTTCTTATCGGTAAATTAGAGTAAATTACAGGGGGGGGGGGAATAATAAAAGACAGAGAGAAATCTTATTTATATCTATTGAAAGATAAACTGAAATGTAAAATATTTTATTAAATACCTTGTGCAGTTAATATATATACATACATATATCACTTTTGTAAATTTTAATTTAACGCCAGAGATCTAACAAAGTTAACAAAGGCATTTTATTTAATTAATTAATTAATTAATTAATTATTTTTTATTGTTCGCTATGCTTTTATTAACCACGTCATTTTGTTTATTTGCCAGATTGTTTATCTAAAGCAGACGCTTCTTTAATTTTATACCTCATTACCATATTAAATGTAAAATATTCTTGACAAATTGAAAATAATTAGAAGAAAAAAAATATATTATTTATTCCAAGTGATCCACCACAAATGGAATTTTATTGCAAAATTGAGCAAACTGTGGCTTTGGCTGTAAATAAATCGCAGACAAATCTAAATTAAAGAAAATATTTAAAATTATTCTCCGATATTGCGGTAATAGATACTTCGTAAAAGAGAAAATTTATTTCTAGAAATTTTAAATTAAAAAAAAAATTAATTAATTAAAATTTTCTCTTATATAAAGCGTCTAAGAAAAATAAGTTCACTGCGTAAAAAAAAATAACTTGCATATATTGAAAAGCATTTCATTATATACTTATAACACAAATTAGCTTTTGCAATAAATAAATTGATTAATTAATTAAACAAAATAAACAAATAAATAAAAATGAATTTACATTTTTAAAAATGTTAAAAATGTGTTGCATTTTAATGAATTATTTTCAGTGTTAAAATTCTATTTGAAATTTAATCAATAAATAAAATCAGTTTAAATTGTGTTTAAAATCGAAAATGAAACGTTTTGGATTAAATGAAAACAATTAAAAAAGAAAGAATAAGAAGAAAAAGCTTTTGAAATGTGAAAGATAAACTTTTTGCGTAAGTGAAAACATTTGAAATCTAAAACACAGATCTACACTCTTATTAACACAGAAATTAACATCAGTACGAACTACTTACTTGTCCTGGTGCACCGATCACAGAGATAACTACCATCATCATCATCAAGAGGCATGACGTATGAAGAATCATTTTTAAAAAATTAGAAATTTAAATAATCTAATTAAATAACTGCCGGGGAAAAAATTGGCTTCGATTTTTCTTGGAGAGCTGATTTTTCGTTTACGCGAGCTGCGGACAGAATGGAAGAAAAATGAATCAATCTCCAAGTTTTATATTCATTCGAATAAACTGCTAAATTCTATTCGACGTCGCTCTTTAAGCGTCTGCCAATAAGAAGCCTCAAAGCACGCCTACTAACTGTGATGTCATCGTGACGTCAGTGATTAACTTTTGTCTTTCAGAAGGCAAAAGTTTTGCACTTGTTTGTAAGAAGGATCTGACGTTTCGATGATTTTGAAGATTTCAAAAGTCATTTGTGTCGATAATTTGTCAGATCATACGCGAGTTATTTATTTTCCGGGACATTATAGGACATGTAAATGAGGTTATTACAGTTGCATTAATTCAAATAACAATTTATTAAATTGTAAAAGTCAAATTGAGGTCAAAATTGACATAATCTTTCGTAATTACTTATTATAAGGAATGACATCTTAAGATAAAGTTTTAACCGAACTGAATTGTTATCAAACTTAATAAGTAAATATTATTTAGTACTATTTTATCTAAGGTTATCTTATATATGTCTGAAATAGAAGTGGAAGATGCTTTGTAAGAAAATAGTAAATGAGATCATTAACAACATAGTGGGCCTAAAATTTACATTTGAATAACTAAACACGGTGTCTTGCAATGAATATATACCTTTTTTTTTTTTTTTTTTTTTTTTTTTTTGGACTGAATGAAAATAATAATAATAATAATAAATCTTCATGTTTTATATTAATTCCAATAAACTTTTAAATTACGCAAAATAGTTTTTAATTTGCAAATTACACATCAAGTTTTGCAAATTACTGTACTCTCGTAAACTAAAGTAATTTGCAAAAATATAAAATAAAATAAGGTATACATTGAAATTAGTACCATTTAAATCTGATAGATGGCGCTAAAATTAGCTGAATCATGAAAAATGTTATAATAATATTTATTTATTTGAAATAGTAATGGACAATGGTTTGTTAAGAAAAAATATATGTAATCATTGGATTTAAGGGGGGGGGGGGGGGACTCTATTTCAAAACTAGATAACTAATAAAATAAATTTATAGAGGGGAAAAAAAAGATTAAAAACTATGCATACATGTTAATATTTAAGTTGGTACTTGTAAAAAAAAAAAAAAAAAGAAAAAAGAGAGAGAGCTATGTATGGTGCTGTTATAAGCATAATAATGATAATACTATTTTTAACCGACTTCAAAAAAACGTGGAGGTTCTCAATTCAGACCGTATGTTTTTTTTTTTTTTTTTTTTTTTTTTGGGGGGGGGGGGGGGTTAGCTCATAACTCCTGAACAGATGCTCCGATTTTGATACTTTTTGTTTTGTTTTAAAGGTCTTGGTCTGAAATAAGTCCCATTGTAATATCTTTATGATCAAAAGACAGTACAGGGTGCCCAAAAAAGTGAGTCCCGACTCTTTTAACTGCTTAACGGCTGCAGCTATAGTCATAAAAATTGTATGTAGGTTTAGTAAAGTGGTCATGCGAAGCGTGATTCAACCGCCTGCGCCTACGGCGCTATCTGGTGAAAAACAGTGGAGTTAGCGTTCCTATCTTGAAAACGGTTCAAGATAGGGAAAAAAGTGAATCACAAAGTTACAGGATATCATCGATTTAGTACGAAAACACAGTTTGTAGACATTAATGCTAAAGATAGAACGATAAAAACGATCATTTGTTTGCCCGCAAATTTCTATTTTCTTCACACTTCAACGACATTGTATACGTTGTACGTAGCAGGTGACATTTATGCTATGTAAAATTCAAAGTATGGTTATTGTAAGCGGTCACATCGATTAACGTATAGACGTTTTAAACCGACTTCATAAAGAAGGAGATTCTCAATTGAAACCATGTTTTTTGTTGTTGTAGTTGAGGTTTGTTAGCTTATAATTACGTAAAAAATGCTTTAATTTTAATACTTTTTTTTTTTTTTTTTTTTTTTTTTTTTTGTCGCAAAGATCTTGACCTGAAATAGGTCTCATTATGATTTCATTAATATCTAAACAAATTACAGGGTATTCACAAGAGTCAGTTCTCATTCTCGCTGTTGAACGGCTTCCTCTACACTCGTAAAAGTAATATGTAAGTATTGTAAAATGACCATGCGCTACAAGATGTGACCGCTTATAGTGCCACCTGGTGGGAAGATAGCGGAGTTAGCGTTTCTATCTCAAAACATTAAAAGGTAAATTACAAAGTTGTACTGCATCATTTATTTAGTCACGAAAAGACACCTTGCAGACATAAATGTTTAAATATGCATCTGTTTGTTCGCAGTTTTTTTACACTGTAAACAAATCAAAAAGCCTTTATTTCGATGTTGAAGCTTCTGTCCGTGAGCTGCAATGCATATTTTGATCTTTGTTTGAACTTTACGCTGCACGCATTCCAGCGTAGCGGGTGACACATATTCACTGTAAAGTTTGTGAGGTTGAGACGCCAGAACGTCACCACAGTTGTTTGAATTAAGCTGGATCCAGCAAAGTAGAAAGTGGGGACGGTTAAAATCGCTTCGTCGCCAGTGACTCGGCGAAAGTTGAGGTCGAGTTAGTTTTGTGTCAGCAGGGTGCTGCATTGAAAGAATTAGATTCAGAGTGTTAGATAAATTAGAAGTGATTTCAAAAGGACGGATTGAAATGTAGTGAAAGGAGGGTGTAGGAAGAAGTATAAAATGGCGATGGTTTTAGTAGATGGGTGTGGATGTTGGAGGATATTATAGTGGATGGTGATGAATCTTATTTTGGCGAGTATCGAGAAGTAAAGTTGTGGAGATTTAGTTGCGTGAAGTTAAGTAGTGATGAGTGTTGGTGTGCGTATCTACTAACATTCGGAAAGATAAAGTTGGGTCTGAAGGGAATCCTCTGATCCATAGTGAAGTCGTAGTAGCGGAGTACGAGTGCAACCGTCTCTACACCTTCGACTATCTGCTGAGGGGAGATATTTAAGATTAGATAATTAAATTGTTGATTCAGATATTTTGATTAAGTAATACGCTGTCTGAGCTAAGTTTATTACCAGGCCGCCCTCCCATTAATCTGGTTCAAATAAACTCTTGTTGTTTGTTTAATTCTTGTGTTCTCTTAGTAACCTAATTAAGTATTTAAGTTAAGATGGAGCTTGCATCAACGCAAACTCCACAAGTTCAATACATGCCTATCCAAATTTTCGTTATGAATACAGCGTATCCATTTTTTACATTTCTAAAGTCTTTTTAATTTAATGCATGGTCATTCAATAGGTAGTTGTTTCTCATATCCGATAAAGGCAAGAAAAGTGACACTTAAAAATGCATTATTTGAGAAAAATCAACTTAAAGATAAGGCATTGACTAGAATAAAACTGACACAACTGTCTCTCGAATGGATATTTTTTTAGATGGAGATATAATGTTTTTTGTTCATATTGGGGATATTTCATATATTTCTCATTGACATAAACTCGAAATTACCATTTTTTGAGTTGTGTCACTTTTCTTGTGGGTTGTGATTTGTCAAACCACCGTTGAACGTCTTCTGATGTTCTGCTACTTGAATAAATTTTCACTGAAAAAAAAAAAAAAAAAATATTTTTGTAAAAAAAAAATAGAACTGACTCCAAAAACTTTACTATTCAAACGACTAAAAATGAAAGAAAATTGGTAAAAAAGGAACTGTAAATTGCGCCGAAAAGTATAAAATAATTTATTTTGCCAAACTACATAAATCCTACAATTAAGCATAATTTTTGAAATCGGCGCAAAATTAAATAAAAATTGATACATTTATTCAATACAAAAATCAAATTCTATTCAAAATATACATCTCACTTCAGTATCTGCAAAACACAACCGAAAACTACTTTGATTCGAATAAACAAATAAGATTTCGTAAACTGCAAAAGTTGGCGGAGCTGCTGGTATCTGGCGTCCTTGGTGAAAAAAATCACCAAATTATATCGGTAAACATATTTAATTCTTTTGAGAGATCATGGTTGTTTTAATAAGGTATAGTAAGAGTTTGACATGAAACACACGATGGGACTTTAAAGTGAAAATGGACATAATTTAAGAATTACAATGAAAATTAGGTTTTGCAGACACTGAAGTGAGATGTATATTTTGAATAGAATTTGATTTTTGTATTGAATAAATGTATCAATTTTCATTTAATTTCGCGCCGATTTCAAAAGTTATGTTTAATTGTAGTATTTACGTTGTTAACAATCAAGAATATGAAACAATACTTCGTACAATATATATTATAAAAATATACATCTCGCGTGTATATTTTTGCATTACGTTTTGATCGCCAAATCCAAACACCGCCAAGGATGATAGTTGTCAAAGTTATACCAAGTTTACGAAGAAAACTTTAGTAACTTCATAGAAACATAAATACCGAATTGCAAAAATGTTCACTTTTATATTTAGAAGTTACTAAAGGACCAATTGTACACAGTGATAAAATAATAAAGGAAACATAAAAATGGATCATTCGAGACAACAGCATTTGTAGCTATCGGTCTAAAAACAAATCTTTAAAAACGAATTAAATTCTATTTAATTTTGCGCCGAATGTTCGCTCAATGTTCGCTCAATAATACTTTTATTCATAATTGATAACTAATCAGTTTTCAGATTAATCAGGTTTGTTCAGAGCCTTACTAAGGCAGGAGCATACGGGGCAGTTGCCCCGGGCCCCCACATCAGAGAGTGCCCCCAAATAGAATAGAAAGTTTATTTTACGTTTCCTTCTTTAATGAACTTTTTTTAAACAAAATATCAGTACAGTGCAAAATCCGACTTAATTGAGCCATCGTAATTGCGAAAATTTAGCTGAGTTCCACCCTAATGTCAGCAAGGATATGAATTTTTCGCAGCTAGATGGCAAAGTTAACAATCAGAAATAAAATGGACAGAACGATATTTCGTCTGACTATTGAAGAGGGGTGGGGGGACTTTATAGTTATTTTAGGTTCTAGTCAATTTTCTTGTTATATATCTATAAAGAAGTGAAAAATTTAAATACCTCTATAAAGTTCGGTTCTTCACTACTGAAGTAGTGAAGCAGAGGGATCCCTAAAAGAAGTTTTTGTCCAAGTAGTGAAGCAGAGGGGGGCCCCAAAGAAGTTTTGCCCCGGGCCCCAATTAGGCTAAGTCGGGTCCTGGGTTTGTTACCTATTGCTATATTTTGAAAATAATTTTCATTGTATTTTTTAAATTATGTCCATTTTCACTTAAAGTCCCATCGTGTGTTTCATGTCAAATTCGGTGGAGGTCTTGATTGACCGACTTGAAAAGTTATGTTTAATTGTAGTATTTATTTTGTTTGGCAAAAGAAATTATTTTATACTTTTAGGCGCAATTTACAGTTCCCTTTTTATCAATTTTCTTTCATTTTTAGTCGTTTGAATAGTAGTTGCTTTTTGGAGTCGGTTCTATTTTTTTTTACAAAAATATTTTATTCTGATTGATATTAAGACAATAATGTTTTCAAATATAATTTAATACATTTCATATTGAATTAATAAGACACGTTGTGCAAGAAATGCTTCAATTAAAAAAACTGAAAAATAAAAAAACTTTTGATTAAAGACGTCAATAGCACCTCACTTCGTGAATGCGAAAGCAAATGCTCGCTCAATAAGCGGGAGAGACATCCGCCCGTGGCAATTTTAGATTTCTCCTCATAGAGATTACATTGTGGTAATTGCGCTCTTTGAATAAAAGTTTATTTATCGCTGGATAAAAAATTATTTTAACTTTATTTTTTCTTAACTCATTAAGGAAGGTTAATTGTAAGGCCTGAAAGCATATTTAGTCGAATAAATTTAAGTATTTATCTATAAAGTTCAATTTAATGATGATCTTCATAGGCAAATTCTATGTGGAACCTGTTTCACATCCCTATAATTAATATAGAAATAAAGAATGCAACATAAGTTTTATTATAACTAGATTGAATTAAACTAAACATTTAAAAACATTGCCTATATTTTGAAAATTTTTGTTTTTTAGTGAACAAAAAATCTTTTTTTTTTTTTTTTTTTTTTTTTTTTTTTATGAAATGAAGGTAGAAGCGTTTGGCGATATTCTCCGTAGTACTTGGCGGGAACTTTCTTATCTGCAAGTTTAAAGGGAAAATGGAAAGGCTTTAAAATGGATATCTGTGTGTAAAGATTTCTTTCTTTCTTTCTTTTTCTTTTTTACATTATTTATTTATTATTATTGCTCTTACTTTTACCCAACTACAAATTGTAATATACACTGTATTAAAAATATGAATCGAATACGAAAACAATTTGTTTAATAATCTAAATCGTATAGCTGAATAATTTTATAGACATTTTATATGCTACGTATGTTTGTTTTATTATTATTATTTTTTTTTTTAACGTTAACTTCTAAAATACTAATTCTACAATATTTTATATTTATTTGTCGAAAATTTTGAGCCATCATTCCATATTTTGAATAAAAAAATAAACTAGCTTAGTAATAAATATATTTTTTGTCAAAATATACGTTAAGATAGGTACAAATATTTCTTTAAAACATATATACATGATATATATAAATGATGTAATATCATCAATTATGAAAAATAGGATTTGAAGCTTTGATCCAATTTCACATTTAATAAAAAATGTCAGGAAATTTAACTGAATAAATTATTTTTAAAACAGTTTATTTAAAAGACAAACTAAATAAAAGAGCAAGAGCAAAATACAAATAAAAAGAACAGAAAAAGGAGCAGAGGCCACCACAGCTTAAGACGAGTGTAACGGGTTAAACCAATTTCGAGAGTATCCAACTTTCCCCAAATCCTTCGCAAGATCATATAATTACGAAGTTAACTAGTATGTTGTGGCCACCACAAGACTTTCTTCTATATTTTCCGATACAAATTCACTCAGTAACAATATGAAAAAAAAAAAAAAAAAAAAAAAAAAAAAACACGATATTTTTTTTTTTTTTTTTTTTTTTTTTGTTAAAAGAAAAAAAAATCGATAACTTTGTTTTAAATTATCACATATTTATAGTTCAACCATTCGTTTTAAAGGTATTGACGAGACCTTTCGAAAGATACCCATCTTGAAAATTTACCACCCCCCGGGGGGTACTTCCCCCAAGAGGGGAAGCGATGCCTCCCCATGCACAAAATTATTTTCCTAATTAACTACTACTATTATCAATAATTCATATTAATTTTACAATCACAGGTTAAGAATAACTCTCATTATGTACATTTATACGAAATTTTGTCCTATTCTGCCAAGTTAAAAATTTAGAAAAAATACGATCACAGCGCCATCTGTTGAGCCATTGATCTCCAAATCGGATCTGCCCCAGTTTATGTCAGGGGCCAACTAAATATCAAGTTTGGTTAAATTTCGTAAAATATATATATATATATATATATACGATTTTTTTTTTTTTTTTTTTTTTTTTTTTTTTTTTTAATAAAAAAAATCGATAACTTTGTTTTAAATTATCACAGATTATCAACCATTCATTTTAATGGTATTGACGAGACCTTTTGAAAGATACCCATCTTGAAAATTTACTCCCCTCCAGGGGGGTGGCGAGGCTCCTACACATACAAAAAAAATTTCCCAGTTCACTATCTCTATTATAAATAATTCTTGTAAATTTCATAATGATTACTAAAAAATAATTCTCTTTATGCACATTTATGCAAAATTTTGTCCTATATCACCTTGTTAAAAATTTAGAAAAAGCGGCAACCTGTAAAAGAATTTTTACCAAAAGTTGATAGGCACTCATTTATGTCAAGGTGCAACTACATACCAATTTGTATGAAATTTTGTGCAGTAGTTCCTGAGATACAGTTGCCACAAAATTTTGTCAGACACACACAGACAGACAGACATTTTCTAAAAATGGTCAAATCGTGTTCTACAGCTCTTAAAACGTGTAAATCCATCAAAGCTCCGAAGTCGAAAATTTTTACGAATCCAATACTTTCTTCTATTGAATATAGAAGAAAGTAAAAAGTTAAAATAAAGATAATTACAGCAAATAAATTATTAATTAAAATTAAATTTTAAAAATAATGCTTATCAAAACTATATGTAATATTATTTAGGATATTATACTACATCAATTATACTATTAGATAAAAATAATTTATTTTTTTATTATTGAATTTAATAAACTAAATTCATATAAACTAAATCAAACATACGTGTTATATTTTTGGTTCTTGTGGTTTATAGGAGCAATTCATCAATGACTTACTTTTATATGATGTATGCTTTCATTTTTTAATTAAAAAAAAAAAAAAAATTAGTTAATGTTCCATTTTTTTTATGGCTGTCTTTTTTCTTCCTACGAATTGTTTGAAAAAGTTTTCAATATGCATATATGTAATGTATGTGAAATTTTGTTACGGTTGAATCTCTCTGGAAACCTGGAAATATAATAATTGGATTTTATTATTATTATTATTATTGTTATTTATTTTATTTTATTATTGAATCAATGTTATCACTAATTATCAAAGTCATTTTAAACGAAATATTAATAAAAATATCTGGAGTGACTCCACTCGACTTTCCGAACATTGAGTAATTAATGGTTCAGTAGGTAAAGTAAAGTAAGAGAAGTCGTTAAATAAACAAAAGAGAGAAAATTATAATAGGGAGTTTGAGTATTTTTCTTTATATAGTACATGATGTTTCATTTAACGCTATTTTACCGAACACTTAGATCATAATAATAAAGAATATTTTATTGTGTCTCTGTAAAAACCTAGAAATGCCAGATTCACCTAAATATTTGCAGTTAGTGCAACAGTGACTTATAATATTTATATAAATTTTCAGCTCCATCGGATAAGGCATTCAGACGCTATCGTACTTTGAAGTTTGAGCCCATATGCCACAATGATGAAGAAATTTGCATTTTGTCCCTGAAAAAGAACCCAAAGTGCTAGATTCTCTAAATTTCATAAAGTTCGTGTGACGGTGACGTACAACATGTATATAAATTTTCAGTTCATTTGAATAAGGCGTTTAGTCGCTGTCGCACTTTAAATAAATTGAGCCTATTGGTCTTAATGATGAACAATTTTTATTTGTGTCCCTGTAAAACTCGTTAAGTGTTAGGGTCACCAAAATCTATATAGTTTGTGTGATGGTGGCCTATAACTCGTATATAAATTTTCCACTCCAACGGATAAGGCATTTAGATGCTATAGCACTTTAAATAATTTTACCTCATAGGCCATAATGATACAGAATTATTTTTTGTGTACCTGTAAAAACACTAGAAGTGCTAGATTCACCAAAATCTATGCAGTTCATGCAACGATTACCTATAATATGTGCATAAATTGTTTGCTCAGTTTAATAAGGTGATTAGACGCTATCGCACTTTTTAAAATTTGGTCCCATTTTTTGTGTGTGTGTGTGTGTCCCTGTAAAAAAAAAAACTATAAGTGCTAGATTCTCCAAAATCTATACAGATTGAGTATCTGTGACCTATAATATGTGTATAAATATTTTGCACAATTGAATAAGGGGTTTAAATGCTATCGCACTTTTAAGATTTTGGTCCCATAGGCCATAATGATAAAGAATTTTTCTTTGTGTCCCTGTAAAAAAAACTATAAGTGCTAGATTCATCAAAATCAATATAGGATTCGTGCTATGGTGACTTGCAACATGCGTATTGCTGTTTGATTATTTAAATGTTGTATTTTACAACATACAAAACTTTTCAACGTGTACAAATATTTAAAATTAATTAATACAGTAGCAGTGATGTCTACTTTTTATTAAGTTTATAAGAAAAATTCGCCAAATATTACCGCCAAACTTATCAAGTGCAAACAATAATTCGCTCTCCTGTTTAGGCAAACTCGCCGTTTTAGGCGATAAGGACGCCGAATAATACGTCTGCATCTAAACGTCGCCAAACAATATTTCCGCTGGGCAACAATGGTCAACTGTGAGTCAGATCGTATTATGGGGGCCTTGCTAGTACGAGTATCCGTCAGAAAGATCCCTTTGAAAGATATTCCATCTAGGCCTAAATCCCTCATGCAAACAATTTGCCATAACCCAAACACAAACACTCAGCTTTTATATTTTATATTATTTTTATATGCGACGGTAAGTCTGCGTATTTGTACAATTAAACTTTTGATAATATGCAAATTATATTTCAAGTATTTGTGGAGTAACAAATCTTCAAAAATATCAAGAACCAATGCATTCAATAATGATTATATGAAGTTTTTTATGTAGTCAGTTATAGCGATTAAATTCAAAAACCGTATTAGCACCTATGTTTCTTAATAGTCATGTGACTGTATTTAAAAGGATACTAATGACGTCGATTTTAACTGACACAGCTTATTTCTTAATATACAGTCTGTCAAAAAATTAAATGAACACGAAACCTCTCTCAGAATTCATATAAGAATAAGTCTAAAATTTTTTGACAGACCAAAAAAAGGAAACCTTAAACTTTTTTTTTTCTTTTTTAATAAAACATGATGATTCAATTATTTATATACAATAATAATCTTATTTTTTACAGATTGCATATCATAGTTGGATAACAATAGGGCTGGATTATTTATCAATATATCCCCAAGTATCGATATTTTTTTAATATCGCGATAACAGTATTTAAATTCTTGCTCTACCAATATATCCCTCTAACGATATTTCCTAGTGCGCACAGCGCGATCGATCTATATGCCGATAAACAGCGTCCAACGCCAACCACCATATCTTCAAATTCTGCTTCCCCGCATCACCGTACCCCGTACCACCCCGTAAACACCCAACAAACAGACCGCCGAATATCTTATACAAATACACCTTCTCCTCCTCCTATTTACTCACTGACTAAACTCGAAAAAATAACCCCAACCGCAAACGATCCGAACACACTTTCTCTTCCTTATTCCCGCGATGTGTCCCTTTGCTTCATTTGTGCGAACTCTCAATTCGAAACCACTACTTAAAAAGTATGACCTTGAACGATAACATATAAAATGTTTCATTCCTCATTCATCAAGTTATCGCAGTAGTATATTATTTCCCATTCGATAATATCCCCACACCAATAATATCGAAGCTGCTCATCGCTCGCAGGTGAAAAGTGAAAACACTGCAAACAGTATATCGCGTTTAGTTCATCGCAGTAGTATATTATTTCCCATTCGATAATATCCCCACACCAATAATATCGAAGCTGCTCTTCGCTCGCAGGTGAAAAGTGAAAACACTGCAAACAGTATATCGCGTTTAGTTCTTGCTATCGGTTCGTTGATATATTGTTCGGAATTGCATGAATTGTTCGAAATATCGTCAAGTGGGTTTTTTTTTTTTTTTTTTTTCTTTTTTAAGCAAAGAATTAACTGAAATTGATTACTTATTTTTAAAAAATTGGATTTATTATTCTATCTTCTGCATATATAAGAAAATATAAGATTTGGATAAACGTTTTTCCTGTTTTCGATGAATTTACACGTTTTGAGATTTCCTTGCATTTTAATTAACTGAAATTGTCTACTCATTTTTAAAAAGTGGATTTATTACTAGTTTCTGCGTACATAAGAAGAAAGAAGATATGAAATAAATTTCGATTTCCGTTTTTTGATATATTTACACGTTTTGGGATTTCCTTGCATTTCATTTAAGTGAAACTGATTACTTATTTTTTTAAAAGTTGATTTATTATTATATCTTCTGAATATACAAGAAGAAAGTATAAGATTTGGATAAATTTTTATTTCCAGTTTTCGATGAATTTACACGTTTTGAGATTTCCTTGCTTTTCAATTAACTGAAGCTGACTACTTACTATTTAAAATGTGGATTTATTACTGGCTTCTGCATGCATAAGAAGAAAGTAGAAGACACGGGGAAAATTTCGATTTCTGGTTTTCGATGAATTTACACGTTTTGAGATTTCCTTGCATTTCAATTAACTGAAATTGACTACTTATTCTTAAAAAGGTGGATCTATTATTTTACCTTCTGCATATATAAGAAGAAAGTATAAGATTCAGAAAAAATTTAGATTTCCAGTTTCCGATAATGTTACAAGTTTTGAGATTCCTTGAACTCTAATTGACCATTTTTAAGATTTCCTTTCTTTCTTTCTTTTCTTTTCTTTTCTTTTTTTTCTTTTTTTTAGTCCGAACGCTCTATTTCATGGACGACTCGTGCCTATCGGCCAACAGGGGTCGCTGCTGTGCTGCAATTTAATTCCGTTTATGAGAAGACAGTTGTTTTGTTTTGCTTTGCTTTGCTTTGCAAAAAGTGATTGATCTTCAACCACTGGGCGGTACTAGTATATAAATATAATACAATTTTCAAATGTTATAAAAACATTACAAAATATGAATTCAATATATATATCTTAAAAAAAAAAAAAAAAAAAAAAAAAAAAAAAATCATGATATGGTAAGTAGATAAAAAATAAAATAAAAATGGCAGGTAATTGACCTTTAGAATACCTATGAATTATAGCGTCTCAAATTAATATTACTCTACAACCGAGAAAGTTTATTCGGTGGCAATTCTAAAGAAAGTTTATAAACTGTATTTCTACTGTGCATTTCTTATTCACTGAAATTAATTTATTTACAACCATATCGCTATCAATGACTGACAGAACTATTAGCAAATGAACATTCTTTATACTCAAGGATGGGAATTAGGCGCAAAACTCATACTAATATTTATTTTTAAAATTTCCGTATATAAGTGAATCATTGATATATATAGAGAGAGAGATAGATAGATACACAGTTAAGTTACGACTTCTGCGCAAAATTTTATTAATCATCTACATTCTAAGTACAACTTCATTTTTCTTAAGCTTATATTTTTATTATAATTATGTATCTTGATGATATACTTTGTGTAAATAAAACACATATCACCAATTAGCTCTCTTAAAATGTGATTTTGAAATAATTAAATCTTAAAATAGAAAGAATGGAGGACAAACTATTCAGAAATATACTTAAAAGTAATGGTATAAATTAAAAGAAACACAAAACATTGTGTTGCTATTTATGCATTTTCTTTATTTATGCTTTTTTTTTTTTTTTTTTTTTTTTTTTTTTCTTTTTAATAAAAAAGATTTGGAAGTAATATACCAGAAAATATAAATATACATATAGAAAACACTCCCCACTTGTATACATTAAAATTGGTGTTCATTTGTCTTTAAAAAGTAGCAAATATCTATTTTCCTTCTCTTGAAATAAATATCGCAATATATCACCAATATCGATATTAACTTGATGATATATCGCGATATTTAATTTCTGATATCGTCCAGCACTAGATAACAATGTTATCTTAACAAATCTTTTTTTAGCAGTAAAATATTTTTTTTATATATTCTTATGTCAGGTTATGTCTCTGAATAACATCCATGAGGATTGATCCATCCCATGGATTGTTCTAAATTTCAGCTGGTCAGAAAGCTTAAAAACTTAGAGAATACAAAACAACTATATTTTGAAAACATTTGGTGACCAAGGCTTTAGTTTCACTTTTGCCTGTAAAAACAATCTTCACCGCAACAAAACCTTTTTTTTTTTTTTTCAGTTATTTGGTCAAGAAAATAATATTTATAGCGACGACTTGCAACGAACAATCATTTTTCTAGAGATAATGAAACCATTTCCATTTTTCGATTTGCCTTATGAGGTTTTAGTCATAATTTTTAAAAGGTATTTTACCTTCTACAATAAATTTTATACCTTGTATAACATGCCCGAATTCGCTCATTTGTTTTCAGATCCTTATGCGTAGTTGGTTATTAATGAACGTTTGACGGAAATGCTTCGTGTTATGAAGCCGGGCTGGTATCAGAATTGTGCCAATTATCCTTATTATGTATCTTTTGATCAAAGAAACATGATTATATCCTTACGCTATTTCAAATATGCGAGGAAATACAAAAACCCTAACATTACGTATTTACCATTGCGCGACCAAATTCTTACGGTCGATGTAACGGAGTATGTAAGTTTTAGAAACATGGAATGGAAAAAAATGCAAGATTATTTGACAAACATTTTTCCGAAAGAGTTTGCTCCCATCGAAAACCTGGATGACATAAATATTACGAATTACCTTACGATACTCTTTCAGTGAATTGTTCTTCTAAAACTCTTCGTTATAACTGTAAAACGTTCAGTTTTGATAAAGAATGTATATTAAATTTCATAGGCAGTACAGACACACCTCATTTTAAAGTTACACCGAAAAATAACCACGATATTGAAGTAGAATGTATTTACAAGAAAAAATGTTTCCAGATCATGAACAAGAAACAAATTTTTTCGCCAGTCGAACCGCTTTGGACATTTATGTCGCAAAAAGGTTGTACAGCATTGTTGTACAGCATTGCAAACTTTGTTTGCAGCACTTCTGCCTACTTTGTTCGCCCGACAAAGGGTCATGTCTTTTTTTCGACCCGAAACATTTGTTGCGAGTTCTTGCATTTTATGGTGTTTATTCAAAGTTTTGTACTTATTAAGGATGTAGTTGTTTGTGTTACTATAATGCTGTATGACGTACATATTGTATGACGTTATAACAAATTTAAAATTAAGTATAATTATTATCCAATTAATTAACTGTTGGATATATTACTTTTTAACTAATTATGCTTTAACTATTTTAGATTACTGAAGAAATGTTTAAAATTTAAGATTAATTAATAATTCAATTATTTATCATTTTACTTTTGTAACTAATAAAAATAATTTAACAACGTAAATGTAAATAAATAACCAATAATATATATAATACCCATGTAAAGTAACATTTTATCAATAATATAAAAATAAATCAAATATAAAAATCAAAATAAATAATTTTAAATTAACTTTATCGCATAATGTTGATTTAATTAAGTACTAAATATAATCATAAAGCTATGTCGTTTATATAACTAAAATTATTATTATTATTATTTTATTATTTTATTTATTTATTTATTTATTTTTTACGTGGTTTTATTCTATGATAAAAATTATAAAATTAGTAAAAATTATTTTATGTAAAGAATATATGTATTATTTAAGTATTTAAGAAACTGGAAAAAGTTATATGAGCTTCTAAAATTATCCTTATTTACGTCTAATTTATAAATTAATAATAAATAATTATAAGATAAAAAAATTCTTATACACCATGTTTTTAAATTTTCTGTTGAAAAGCTATATCTACACATTAGCTACATTAGCACTTTATCAATGCGTATAAAATGTTTAAAGTGATAATGACGTCAGTTTTTGTGAGATACATAATTTACCTTTTTACAATTTTTTTTTTTTTTTTTTACAATGTTCACGTTTAATTAAATGTATTTACTTTCATGTCAAAAGAAAATGAAATCGTTTTTTTTTTTTTTTTTTTTTTTGTGGCAACAATTAAATTATTGATAATATTTTAATGGCTATTATTAAAGCTTTAGGAGATTATTATTTTATATATTTTAATTAATAAAAAAAAACTAATCAAAAATTCGAAAATGTGTTGTCATCGGGTTCCGAGCTATTCTGAAAGTTTCAAATGTCTAGCTAGTAGGGAAGTTAGTTAAAAATCGATTGCAAGATTTGTACCGGACAAACAAGAATAGTAGTTAATAAAAACATGGTAAAAATAAACCCAAGTAGTTACTTAATACACACTACATTTAAATTTTTAAGTGATATGAAATTAAATATCACTGCCTAAATTTTTCTTTCTTTCTTCCTTTTTTTTTTCGTTTAAATTTTTTAAATAACCAGAAATTTAAATAAAATAAAAATGATTGTTTCACGTATGCCTCATTTAAATATTAAAGGAATATAAACGAAATAAATATTTAAAATAGAACATTCTTAAAAATTGCGAGCTGAGCCTAGGTATGAAAATCTCACAGAAACTTGATTAGAACACATTCTTTAAACGTAAGCACTATTTTAAATTCCTACCTTCATCTGATTTATTGGCAGTTGTGTTAATTTGGAGTAGTTTTCTCTTCCAATTTCCTCTGCTTTTATTGAAATGATCTTTCATCGCACCCGCACGGTTGTTGTGAAATCGGGCGTAATTTTCAAACGGTGAAACAAACCTTTCGAGTGAAGTTGAGAGAGCTTTTAATTGCTTTAGAGTTGCCATGGAGGCACACATTATTAGCTGGATACGTGGAAGAATTTCAACTTTTATCGTTTGCGAGCTCGGTAAATGTTTTCTTACAAACCTCAGTTTTCGCGTAAGACTTTGGATAAGATTTAATATTTTAAGGGATATTTGAAAAGAAAATTAAAATATTTTTAAATACTTTTATTGGAAAAATGCTCCTTATTTTTAAAAGATATTTTTATTTTTATTCATATTTTTACAGGCCATTAAAAAGCATTCTTCCTATGAACTGTTAAAACCATAGATATAGTAATAAGACATAGATTGATCAGCGAGGCCGAAAAAGTGATGCCTTTTTTTTTTCGGGAAAAGACGGCCATTTTACTCTCTTGTGGATGTCTTTCCCCGACTGAATATACACGGGAATATACACAGATAATTTAGAAAATAAAATTTATGAATAATTTATGTACTAAAGATGAATGAAAAAACTCCAGATACTCATTTTTCTTTCTCTCTTTTCTTCTTCTTTTCTTTTTCTTTTCTTCTTCTTCCTTTTTTTTTTTTTTTTTTTTTTTTGTATGGAATAACGACATTTAAGAAATTTATCGTTTCTGTCTACTATTTCTGTCTGGTTAGAAGTTTTTATGGTCGAAAGAACTATTGGACTTATCCTCATCTTTTGAGATATTAGAGTTAACCCTTTAATTGCCAAACGCAATGCAGTCGGACACTTTTGTTACCGACTGTATAGAGTAGAAATTTATGTTTACTTGGAAATGGTTATAAAGATATTAATAAAAGTTTGGGATAAATGCTTTTTAGAGACCTAAAACAATTGGAACATCATTAGCATCAAGAAAACTAGTGTTAACCCTTTAACTGCCAATCGCAACACGTAGTAGAAATTGAGTTTAATCAGAAATGGATATAACGATTTTGTTTAAAGTTTGGAGTTAAGTGTCTTTTTTTTATTTTATTTATTTTTTTTTTTTTAAGAACTAAAACGTTTGGACATATCCTCATCTTCAGAAAAAATTGTGTTAACCCTTTAACGGCCTGTCGCAACATATAATAGAAATTAGGTTTACTCGGAAATGGATATAACGATTTTTATAAAAGTTTAGGATTAAGTGTTCTTTTGAGAGATAAAGCGAATGGACATATACTCATCTTCAGGAAAATTTGCGTTAACCCTTTAACGGCCAGTCGCAACAAATAATAGAAATTAGGTTTACTCGGAAATGGATATAACGATTTTTATAAAAGTTTGAGATTAAGTGTTCTTTAGAGAGATAAAGCGATTGGACATATCCTCATCTTCAGGAAAATTCGCGTTAACCCTTTAACGACCAGTCGCAACATATAGCAGAAATTAGGTTTACTCGGAAATGGATATAACGATTTTTATAAAAGTTTGGGATTAAGTGTTCTTTAGAGAGATAAAACGAATGAACACATCCTCATCTTCAGGAAAATTCGCGTTAACCCTTTAACGACCAGTCTCAACATATAATAGAAATTAGTTTTACTCGGAAATGAATGTAATGGTTTTTATAAAAGTTTGGAATTAAGTGTTCTTTAGAGAGCTAAAATGATTAGACATATCCTCATCTTTAGTAAAATTCGAGTTAACCCTTTAACGACCAGTCGCAATATATATTAGAAATTAGGTTTACTCGGAAATGGGTATAACGATTTTTATAAAAGTTTGGGGTTAAGTGTTCTTTAGAGAGCTAAAATGATTAGACATATCCTCATCTTCAGTAAAATTCGCGTTAACCCTTTAACGACCAGTCGCAATATATATTAGAAATTAGGTTTACTCGGAAATGGATATAACGATTTTTTATAAAAGTTTGGGGTTAAGTGTTCTTTAGAGAGCTAAAACGAATGGACATATCGTCATCTTCAGGAAAATTCGCGTTAACCCTTTAACGGCCAGTCGCAATTTATAGCATAAAATGGGTTTACTCGGAAGTGAATGTGGCGATTTTGATTAAATTTTGGGGTTAAGTTTTTTTTTTTTTTTTTTTTTTTTTTTTAGAGAGCTAAAACAATTGCACATATTCTCATCTTCAGGAAATTTTGCTTTAAACCTTTAACTGCCAATCGCAACATATAATAGAAATTAAGTTTACTCGGAAACAAATGTAATGATTTTGATTAAATTTTGGGGTTAAATGTTTTTTTAGAGAGATAAAACGATTGGACATATCTTCATCTTCAAGAAAATTTGCGTTAACCCTTCAACGGCCAGTCACAACATATAGCAGAAATTGGGTTTACTCGGAAATGGAGCGCGAACAGGTGGGCAAGCAGACAGGCAGAAAAACTAATTAATATCATAATATTTTCTTAAACCTTGTTCGAAACTGTAACAAACGCTTAACACAACTAAAAATGAAATTCTAGCAATTTCGAATTATAGCCCCTAATGTAAACGAAATTCGACCAAACTTGTATTCAGTTGGACCTTGACCTAAACTGGTGCTGATTAGATTTCGGAATCAATCGATCAACAGGTGGTGCTGCCATCCTATTTTTTTAAGTACTTAACATGACAGTATAGGACAAAATTTCATATAAATGTACATAATGTGAGTTATTTTTAACGCATGAATGTAAAATTTATATGAATTATTGATAATAGTAGTAATAAACTTGAAAAAAAAAAAAAAAATGTGTGCATGTAGGAGCATTGTTTTCCTCCTGGGAAGGAAGTGCTCTTCCCCGGGGCCTGTGTAAATTTTCAATGTGGATATTTTAGAAAGAACTCGTCAATATTTCTAAAACGAATGGTTGAACCATACATCTGTATTAATTTAAAATGAAGCTACAGATTTCTTTTATTTTTAATGTTATATATATATATATATACAGTCGAACCTCGTTAACGTGAATTACTTTTAACATGAACTGTTACCATAATCCCCGTCAAAATGAAGATTACTTTAGTTATATGACGATCAGTTACTGATAGCATGAACTACTGATAAGATGAACAGATTTTTGATCCCCCTTGAGATTCACGTTAACAAAATTCGACTGTATATCTTTTCATGTCTGCACAAAAAGGATTTTTTTCAGCATTTATTATTATACTGCTTTAAGAAAAAAATCGTCTGCATTCATCATGGAAAATATCTTTAATAAATTATAACTTAATAAATAATTTGTATTGCGTAAATTGGTATAGGATTAAATAGAGAAGAAAGTCTTGTGGTAATACTAGTTATAATATATTAAAACAAGCGGGTTTTACCTCTGCCACTGCTAACTACATTTAAAAGAATTTTGAAAATTCGATATTACTTACTAATATAAAAACTTAAAAAATATAATAATTAAAAAAAAAAGTATTTCATTAAAAATCAAAACAGTATTTAAACCATAATAATAACAAAGCAACTGATTATAAAGAATCATATTTTTCATAAATTAGTTAAATTTAACTTACTTATGAAAATTTATTCCACTTCCTTTCATAAATTTATTTCTACAATTAAAAACCGCGCAGTACTTCGGCATTTTCAATATATATCAACCATGTCTTATTACTATACCTATGATATCAACATTGTATTCCATTGTTGTTTTCGAGTTTTATACTCTCTCATCATGGCTGATGCCAAAAACTTTTTCGGCATCAAAAATCTTTGCACGTTAACATGGGGATGATAGATCTATGTATATTACTATATCTATGGTTAAAACAGGATACTACTGATTGTGACAGAGCCTTATAAGACCATAGATATAGTAATAAGACATAGATTGATCATTGGGGGGAAAATGATTCTTTTTTTACTCGGAGAAAAGTCCACAATAAGGCCGTCTTTCTCCGAGTGAATACACACAGATAATTTAGAAAATAAAATTTATGAATAATTTATGTACTAAAGATGAAGGAAAAACTACAGATACATTTTCAAATTCATTTTTCTTTCTTTCTTTTATACATTTATTAATTTAGTTAACGTTTAAAGTTAAACTCTTTTTATATCCTAAAACTAACGTTTTTTACCTATGCCGCTGCTAACTATATTTAAAAGAATTTTGAAAATCCTATATTACTTACTAATATAAAATCTTTAAAAATATCAAACTTTAAAAAACGTATTCCATTAAAAATCAAACCAGTTTTTATTTCATAATAATAACAAAGCAACTGATTATAAAAATTATATTTTTCATACTAATGTAGTCAAATATAATTTACTTTTATGATAACTTATCCATTTCTTTTCATAAATTTTTTAGAAGAATTAAAAGACGCAATATTTCGACATTTTGAAAATTCATCAACATTCTATTCTATTCTATTCTACTACAATTGCCGAGTTTCAGTGGTTTCAATACCATTACATGGCTGATGCCAAAAAAATTTTCGGCAGCAAAAATTTTTGCATTATAACAATGGGATGATAGATCTATATAAATTACTATATGTATAAAACCTGTTGTTTGAAATCAATATGATTTAACACAAACTAATTGCGTATACGTGTGTTTTAAATAAAAAAATTACACTGTTTATTTTTTATTTTATTTATTTATTTATTTAAGCTGGGGAGGAGTGTGTATATTTCATTTAAAAAAATTCTTTTTCCTTTTTATTATAACTTTGAACTCACTAATAGAATATAGTGGCAGTGGAAAAATAATTTTACGACATGGTGAAGAGATGACTATATGATTTTTAAAGTTTATAACTTTAGATTTTGTCAGTTATTCTTTTTTATCTTTGAAATTTATAAACTATGTATTTCAGAATTTTATCATCCAGGAATATACGGTGTAAAAAGGCAGTTGTAGATAGACTTCCATTTATTATGTAAATATCTATATAATATTTCTCTAACGTGGACCAGTTTCAATTATTTTTTGCCGAAACGATACGATACGCGAGGATAAAAAAAATAATATTTATACATGGACAATATTTAAGCACGAGGACAATGAAAAAATGACGACATTTGTCTGATGAGATTGTTTTACGAAAAAATGTATTTTTAACAGTTGTTTCTTCAGAACCTTTGCAAGCGTCATTTTAAACCTAGCAATATTTTAAATATACATAGAGAAAATGAACTTTTGTGTCATAAATTTGACTAAAAAACACAATCATAAAAAACATAATCAAAATAGGAATTATTTTATTTTATTTTATTTATTTATTTATTTATTTATTTTTAAACAAAAAAATTATACCAAAATTCATAAAAAGTCATCGCCAACATGACGACAAAAATTTAGAAGGCGTCGTGGGAGTCCTATATTAAAAATGTACTGCCTGTGGAAGTACGAAAATTGGGTCGTGAACCATGAATTTTATTTGGAAACCTTTCTTTGAATGATTTTGGTTTCACTATTGTGCAATATTAATTTGATTTTAATAATAATTTGGCTTCTGGTAAATTAAAATTTTAATTAGGTGGTGAAATTGGTATAACATTTATGAGTTTCAAATTTTAAAAAGGTAAATAAGAAAAGAAAAATAGTACGAATATTTCGCACGGGTTTGCTAGTATATATATATATTCCAAAATGATAATATTATACAAATGAATTACTTGTAATCAGCAGTATTTTTCTGCAGCTGATTTTTCTTGAACAAAAGTATTTCTTTCAGAAAGTTTTGGAATGGAATACGGAAGGCCCGGGTTCGATTCCCGACTCTGGTATTTTTCACATAGTTGGTATAAAAAATCAGCCTTCCACTCCGAAATTTTCTGAAATGAACTTTCGTGGTTTATGAATAAATTTCTAAATAAAAAAAAATATTTCTTTTGTATTTTACCAAAATATGATCTGGTAATATTTAAGCATTATAATACATGACGTTCTGACTACAATTACCCTCCTACACCGTGTATCCCTCGTTAGTAAAATTCCAAAATGCATAGTTTATAAATTTCTCTATATATTAAAAAAAAAGTTACTGTCGCTGGAGTTAAATATTTTTGGCTACCGCTGCATCTCCTAGCGAACAATAGTGTCCTCTGTGTCATGAGATATATCAATGTGTGCCGAATGCTCCAAGGCAGATATTTCAGTTGGTTAGAAATTTCTATCATCTTAATTAACGAAGTTCTTAAGTAAAAACGTCGGGTTAATAAAGAGACTCTATTTCCCAACATACAAATAATATCATGAAATCGTTCGTAGTTGTGTACTCTGACCACAGAGCCAACGGGTTTTGACTGAATATTTCCTGATTATTTAGACTAGTTTTTTTTTCAGATTATTATTTTTTTTTTTCCCCTTCCCATCGGTGAGAATCGAACTCACAACCTTCTTGTTCGTAATTGGGTACTCTGACCACAGAGCCAACGGGTCTCGACTGGATATTTCCTGATTATTTTAGACTAGAGTGTGTTCAGTTTTTTTTTTTTTTTTTCACTTCCCATCGGTGAGGATTAGACGCGCAACCTTCTGGTTCGTAGTTGTGTACTCTGACCACATTGTCAATGGCTTTTCACTGAATATTTCCTGATTATTTAGACTAGCGATTTCAGAGGGGTTTTTTTTTTTTTCACTTCCCATCGGTGAGGATTGGACGCGCAACCTTCTGGTTCTTAGTTGTGTACTCTGACCGTAGAGTCAACGGTTTTTGACTGAATATTTCCTGATTATTTAGACAAGCGATTTCAGAGGTTTTTTTTTTTTTTTTTTTTTTTTTTTTTTCACTTCCCATCGGTGAGGATTGGACGCGCAACCTTCTGGTTCGTAGTTGTGTACTCTGACCGCAGAGTCAACGGTTTTTGACTGAATATTTCCTGATTATTTAGACTAGCGATTTCAGAGAGTTCTTTTTTTTTTTTTTTCACTTCCCATCTGTGAGGATTGGACGCGCAACCTTCTGGTTCGTAGTTGTGTACTCTGACCGCAGAGTCAACGGGTTTTGACTGAATATTTCCTGATTATTTAGACTAGCGATTTCAGAGGTTTTTTTTTTTTTTTTTTTTTTTTTTTTCACTTCCCATCGGTGAGGATTGGACGCGCAACCTTCTGGTTCGTAGTTGTGTACTCTGACCGCAGAGTCAACGGTTTTTGACTGAATATTTCCTGATTATTTAGACTAGCGATTTCAGAGGGTTTTTTTTTTTTTTTCACTTCCCATCGGTGAGGATTGGACGCGCAACCCTCTGGTTCGTAGTTGTGTACTCTGACCGCAGAGTCAACGGGTTTTGACTGAATATTTCCTGATTATTTAGACTAGCGATTTCAGAGGTTTTTTTTTTTTTTTTCACTTCCTATCGGTGAGGATTGGACGCGCAACCTTCTGGTTCGTAGTTGTGTACTCTGACCGCAGAGTCAACGGTTTTTGACTGAATATTTCTTGATTATTTAGACTAGCGATTTCAGAGGGTTTTTTTTTTTTCACTTCCCATCGGTGAGGATTGGACGCGCAACCTTCTGGTTCGTAGTTGTGTACTCTGACCGCAGAGTCAACGGGTTTTGACTGAATATTTCCTGATTATTTAGACTAGCGATTTCAGAGGTTTTTTTTTTTTTTTCACTTCCCATCTGTGAGGATTGGACGCGCAACCTTCTGGTTCGTAGTTGTGTACTCTGACCACAGAGTCAATGGTTTTTGACTGAATATTTCCTGATTATTTAGACTAGCGATTTCAGAGGTTTTTTTTTTTTTTTTTTTTTCACTTCCCATCGGTGAGGATTGGACGCGCAACCTTCTGGTTCGTAGTTGTGTACTCTGACCACAGAGTCAACGGTTTTTGACTGAATATTTCCTGATTATTTAGACTAGCGATTTCAGAGGGTTTTTTTTTTCCACTTCCCATCGGTGAGGATTGGACGCGCATCCTTCTGGTTCGTAGTTGTGTACTCTGACCACAGAGTCAACTGGTTTTGACTGAACATTTCCTGATTATTTAGACTAGTGATTTCAGAGGGTTTTTTTTTTTTTTTTTTTTTTTTTTTTTCACTTCCCATCGGTGAGGCATTGGACGCGCAACCTTCTGGTTCATAGTTGTGTACTCTGACCGCAGAGTCAACGGTTTTTGACTGAATATTTCCTGATTATTTAGACTAGCGATTTCAGAGGTTTTTTTTTTTTTTTTTTTTTTTTTTTTTTTCACTTCCCATCGGTGAGGATTGGACGCGCAACCTTCTGGTTCGTAGTTGTGTACTCTGACCGCAGAGTCAACGGTTTTTCACTGAATATTTCCTGATTATTTAGACTAGCGATTTCAGAGGGTTTTTTTTTTTCACTTCCCATCTGTGAGGATTGGACGCGCAACCTTCTGGTTCGTAGTTGTGTACTCTGACCGCAGAGTCAACGGGTTTTGACTGAATATTTCCTGATTATTTAGACTAGCGATTTCAGAGGGTTTTTTTTTTTTTTTTTTCACTTCCCATCGGTGAGGATTGGACGCGCAACCTTCTGGTTCGTAGTTGTGTACTCTGTTGGAGAGAAATTGTTATTTAGAGATACTCTCCTATCTGTATGGCACATTGCGTTGTTTCTAAAAAAATAATAAGCTAAATGATAATTTAAATTATACTTTAAATAACACCCAAGTTCACTAAATTTTTTACTGGGTCATAAAATGAAATTTTGAATACTAAAATTTTCTCCTTTTTATTTAATCTGTCTTCTTGGAATCATATATTAGAAACCAATAAAAAAATATAAGAATAATTTATCTAGAAACCAATAATAATAAAAAAACACACTAAATATTTCTAACCAATGATCCTTTATTCATTTTTTTATTTTAAACATAAAATTCTTTATCAAAATTAAATATATCCTTTTGTGAGCACTTTAAGCGGGACTCAGCCATTTTTTTTTGTTTAGGAGGAAGAATAAATGAAATTTAAAAATTAAATATTTTCTTTTTTAATATAATTTAAAATTAGAGACTCACCAGACGACGAGCGTTCAATATACACTAATGCAGCAATTAGGCATCCAGCATCTTTGGCTCTTTTTTGAGAAGTTTCACTATAATACTCAGGGCATCATCAGTCGAGGTTATGAGAATCCAACCTTTAATTCCGGAAAGCATCTCCCTTTCAGCGTATCGCCTCCTATTCCTTCGATGATTTCTGCTCCGGCAATCTTACCGGCCGCTTCCCCGGTCTGCATCGACGAGGGTCCAACCGCTGATTCAGGGCTGATGGCTTGTTTTTTTCTTCCAAAAATTTTTTATCATCTGACGATATTTTTTGTATATTTTACTTACAGGCCCATTTTGACTCCGCCTTCTGCCACACATGGGACCTTTCCCCCTTTTTTTAGTGGTCGTTTTTTTTTAACCAATGTACCTTCTCTTGATTCCCTCTGCTCTTAGAAAATTTCAGTCCTTGGAAATCTCCTCCATCTCTTTTTTTCTCATTTATGGCTGCTATAAACCACTTTCTTGAGCTTTTGTAGTTTAGTGTCAAATGCTTTCTCCGCTCGTCGCCTGACTGTCTGGTAGATTCATATCAGAGATACATTACAATTCTACCTCCTACGATTTTACAATGATGACCTCCCGCTTTTACATCGCTCATGTTAGAAAAGAAACATTTTTTACTTGCCTATATTTATATACACATCACTTTTTAAATTGTATTATACATACATAAAGTATTTATATATATATATTTAGATTACACACATGTTTGTTTTATATCCTTCTATAAATAAATGTGTAATTTTAATTATACACATTTTTGTTTAATTTTCGTTAATAAATAAATGTGTAATTTTAATTACAACATACTCTGACCGCAGAGTCAACGGTTTTTGACTGAATATTTCCTGATTATTTAGACTAGCGATTTCAGAGGTTTTTTTTTTTTTTTTTTTTTTTTTTTTTTTTTTTTTCACTTCCCATCGGTGAGGATTGGACGCGCAACCTTCTGGTTCGTAGTTGTGTACTCTGACCGCAGAGTCAACGGTTTTTGACTAAATATTTCCTGATTATTTAGACTAGCGATTTCAGAGGGTTTTTTTTTTTTTTTTCACTTCCCATCGGTGAGGATTGGACGCGCAACCTTCTGGTTCGTAGTTGTGTACTCTGACCGCAGAGTCAACGGGTTTTGACTGAATATTTCCTGATTATTTAGACTAGCGATTTCAGAGGGTTTTTTTTTTTTTTTTTTTTTTTTTCACTTCCCATCTGTGAGGATTGGACGCGAACCTTCTGGTTCGTAGTTGTGTACTCTGACCACAGAGTCAATGGTTTTTGACTGAATATTTCCTGATTATTTAGACTAGCGATTTCAGAGGGTTTTTTTTTTTTTTTTTTTTTTTTTTTTTCACTTCCCATCGGTGAGGATTGGACGCGCAACCTTCTGGTTCGTAGTTGTGTACTCTGACCACAGAGTCAACGGTTTTTGACTGAATATTTCCTGATTATTTAGACTAGCGATTTCAGAGGGTTTTTTTTTTCCACTTCCCATCGGTGAGGATTGGACGCGCAACCTTCTGGTTCGTAGTTGTGTACTCTGACCACAGAGTCAACGGGTTTTGACTGAACATTTCCTGATTATTTAGACTAGTGATTTCAAAGGGTTTTTTTTTTTTTTTTTTTTTTCACTTCCCATCGGTGAGAATCGAACTCACAAACTTCGAGGTCGTAGTACTCTGACCACAGAGCCAACAGGTCTTGACTGAATATTTCCTGATTATTTAAACTAGTTTTTTTCATTTTTTTTTTTTCTTCTTCACTTCCCATCGGTGAGGATCGCACTCACAAACTTCTGGTTCGTAGGTGTGTACTCTGACCCCAGAGCCAACGGGTATTGACAGAATATATAGACTAGCTTTTTCAGATACTTTATTTTTTGTTGGACAAATGGGGGGGGGGACAAATTTTTACTATGGAGTATTTTTGAAAAAAAAAACCGTTAATATCTTTAAAATGAATGATTGAACCACTGGTCTGTAATAACACTGAGCTACCAAAAAATAAATAAATAAATAAATAAAAAAATCGCCCCCTTATACCATTTTTGTTGATTCTTATGCAAAATGACCTCCTGAATCCGAATAGAACTACCAGACACCCACCAGTCCCAGACACCCACCGTTTTCTCGGGACACCACCCCGCTCCCCCAATTTTTATTGCCATGAATTTGATTTGAAGAATGAAAAAAAGTTAATTTAACACTTAAAAACGAAAAAATATAATGTTTAATAGATAACAATAATAATAGATTACAAAAAATATGAGAAATGTAATACATAATTTCAGTGGCAAATCCCCCCCCCCCTTAAATTTTCTCCTTGCCGCAAATGTTGATGTTTTAAAAATTTTCAAATCTATAGCCCCTCAGAAGATATTTAACAGTTAAAATAATCCTCTCCCCCTCCCTAAAAATCCAAATTTATAGCCATAAAATGACCGAAAAGTGATAAAAATAGGGGACCGTCCCTGAAAAACGGTGGGTTGAAGGGCAAAATGGCCGTCCTATTTGGATTCAGGAGGTCATTTTACATAAGAATTCGCCAAAATCGTGTGGAGGCAATTTTCATGCCAAACAGTGCAATTTAAAACAAAATTATAGATTTACCTTTTTTTTTTTTTTTTTTTTTTTTTACTGAGTAAATTTGTACAGGAAAATATCGAAGTAAGTTCTGTGATGGCTACAACATATTAGTTTTACTTTAAAAATATCGAGTTTCTCAAAATAAAAGAAAATAATGGAATGTGAAATTGTTTGAAATTTTTTCTAATGGAATATTTCAGGCTATTTTTCTATATTTCTGTATAATATACTAATATTTTTTTATGTTTATATACATATATATATATATATATATATATACATATATATACAGGGTGTTCCATAAGTCTGTGGACATTTTAATTGAAGGTTTCTTCTTTTTTTTTTTTTTTTTTTTTTCTTTTGTGGCAAAGGAAAAAAAAAATAGTTAATTTTTTTGTCGACAATAGTTAGACAAATACATAAATTTTTCGCATGGATGTGAAAGAAAAATATGCAAGTGAAAGTCCTATAAATTGCACAATTTTGCGATTGGAACAGTTTATTTCTTATTTTGCCTCCTACTTGTGCACACATGAAGTTTTAATTGCGATGCTGACTTGGTGGATGAAGCGTTACTGGTGAAGATGTTTTCCCTCAGGTAAGAACCGCCGACTGAAGCTGCAGTTAGCAGTGTTGTAATTCGTTTGCAAACTGTAATTTGTAATGACAATGGACACATAGAATAGGATTTATTTGCCTGTAAACATATGCATGTGAATAAGCAGTTTTTCATGAAAATGTGTGATCTGGTCACGCACAGCGCCCTCTATCGACAAACAGCTTAATTATTATTTTTTCTTTACCAAAATAATAATAATAATAACAGTAATAATAATAATGATAGCAATAATAGTAAAATCACCTTTCTCGAGAATGTTTTTTTCGCAAACCGTGTTCAATTCTATCAATACATTCAATAGTTATGAATTTTTAAAACGTCTATAGACTAAATAATTAAAAACCACGTGCGAAATAACTATTTAAAAGAGTAAAATCCGCTGTAAGAGGCACGTTAAAAATATTTAAAAGAATTTTAAAAGAATACATAAATATTTAAAAGATAATACATAATATTTAAAAGAATTCTTTTAAATATTTTTAACGTGCCTCTTACAGCGGATTTTACTCTTTTAAATACGTCTATAGACTTTCGCAAACCGCGTTTAATTCTATCAATCCATTCAATAGTTATGAATTTTTAAAATGGCTACACACTTATGGGACAGTATATAATATGGATTGTCTATTTACTTTTTTTTTTTTTTTTTATTCTCCCATAAGTTAAAACAGTAGCTCTACTGGATAAGTCTGTCCTTTGAATTAAAATATTGACATCGGAAATTTATCCTGGATAATATTTAAGATATTCTTGGGTAACTTTTAAGATGATAGATTTACGATTAGTAAAATATCGTATAAATATTTTTAAACAAAAATTTCCGATATCCTTTCATTAATTCAAAAGAACGGAACTTTCTGGTAGACTCCGTAATCGATGAATTGTTTTCTCGGTAGAAAAAAAAAAATAAATTTTTAAGCAAAGTTTTTTCAATTAGAATTTTTCGAAATATCATTAAACCCCGTAGCAGAAGGCTTCTTTTAAAAAAAATCCCTTTGATAGTTATTCAGTATTTTGTCATTTTACATTAATACAGTTATTCTTTGATTTCTTTTATATTCGCTAGAAAAAAAAAAGTATTGCATTAGTAAAAATTTCAGACTTGTGGTTTTCGATGGATTTACATATTTTGAGAGGTCCAAAACATGATTTGGTCTTTCAGGAAAGGTTTGTCTGAGACAAAAATTTTGAGGCAGCTCTAGCTCAAGAATTAATGCACATAATTTTTATAAAAGTTTATATGAAACTGCACCTTGGAATAAATATCTCTATCAACATTTTGTGCAAATCGCTTAATGGGTGTGATTGCCATCCAGTTTTTTTCATAATCTTTAATATAGCGGTATAGGATAAAATTTCGTTCAAATGGGTACAATGAAAGATATTTTCAATCAATCACTGTAAAATTAAAAAAATTATTTATAATAGTAATAATCAGTTTAAAAAAATTTTGTTTATATATATAGGAGGCAATTACTTAATAATATATTTGTTAATTCAAAAATACATTTGTTAATAAAATACCTTTAAAACGAAAGGTTGAACCATACATATATATATATGATAATTTAAATCTTTTTTATCATTTTTAATAAACAAACAAACAATAAATAAATAAATAAATACATTTTCTAAGAAAACGTCTGTAGGTACAAAATTGACTTTTTTTTTTTTTTTTTTTTTTTTTTTTTTTTTGTCTTTTGAGTCATTTATTGTTATACTTATCTGAGACTTATCTACACTTATCATAAAAAGTAATTCTGATGATAATGATTTTAATAAGTAATTTGTATTACGCTATTTTGCATAAAAAAAATACATAGAAGAATGTTTTGTGATGGATACAATAAATCGGTTTACAATTTATAATTGATGTAAAATCTATATATTTAAAAAAAAAAAAAAAAAAAAAAAAAATCATTATGAAGTGCTAATTTTTTTTATACCATCAGGTACGAAATATTGCGGCACTGATTTTTACTTAAATAACAAATAAGATCTTAGTCACGCAAGAAAAAATTGAAACAGATAATTTTTATTTACTCTTGTGCCTGTATGTACCTTTCCATAATTGTTTTTAAGAGCTGTATCATGTAAATATCTGCCCATCGCGTGACATTATTCCTACTCTCATTTTACTGCCAATATCGAAAGTTTATATAATTATTTATCAATGCTAATTTACTTACATTAGTCTAAGTAATCCATTCAATGTAACTCAGTAACATTTTATTATTATTATTATTTTTTTCAGAGTGAAATGTGATTTCGAAAAACAGTTTTATTCAAAGGTAAAAGATAAATAAATAAATTCTGTCTTCAGGCATTATCTACGTTTAATGTTACACACTATAAATAAAAGATTTGTGACCTGTGTATAGTGGTTTAGATGTTAAGGTCGATTGACTACTCTCGGTTCCTAGACCTAGGTGGATTGTCCTCAATTGGAGGTCTTTCTAAGGGGTCTTAGCCAGTTGTTACGCGAAATTTAAAGAAAAATTTCGAACGGTACTTGGGATTGAACCCAGTATTTCTTATCTATACCAGCTTCGAGAGACAAACTACTCGAACACTGTTGTGAAGTGTCTATAACAGGTTTTAGTTTCCCCATATCGATTGCAACTCCGTGAACCTATTATTAATTATTTATTTATTTATTAGTGCATACGCCTATTTTATTTCAATCTTCAATTTTCTGTCTAGTCCTTATGAAATAATATGCACTTTTCTCTCTCTCTCTCTCTCTCTCTCTCTTGATGGTATAGAAATTACTGTTCTTGATTAAGTCAAATTTCCGAAATTAAGTTTTTGTTATATTTACACGTTTTGAGGTCCTCTCAATCACAAAATCAGGTTTTTAACGGTTGGTCTTTATGTGTGTCTATGTCTTTGTGTGAGAGAGTCTGTTATCAACATAATTTAAGTACAAATAATTTCAGAAAGTTCAAACTCAGCATTCTAAGTTTGTATCATATGGAAATATACTTTTGGTGGAGAAACATTAATACCATATTTGGGGAGTGTGTGAGTGTTCTCACACATATGTCCTTTAAAAGCTTATTTATTTATCCAAATTTAATATATAACAAAAAGGAGGGATTAATATAGATTATATAAAATAAATCTTTTTAAATTTATCTAATTCAAGTAATTAATTATAGAGAATTTCCCGTTTTATTTTTAAATCAAAATTTTCATTTCTTTGTTCTTCTATCGTTAAAAACACATTGATCTAGGAATAAAATAAAGCAATTTTTATATTGGGGTTTGTAAAAATAGTTTGTGTATACATTTTCCCCGGATGGATTAAATCTATTTAGCCATAATTATTTATTTTCAGAGGGTAATTTAAAAAGCCGTTATCAACATATTTATACTATATACAGCTATTAATAAAATAAAACAAGCATTTGATTTCATATTTATTACCCTTGAATGTTTATGTTAAAAAAACCATTATTATTTCAAGAGGGTCATTATAATTCTAAAAATAGATTTATAATGATGTTCGATAGTCTGGGCGTCGCCTTCTTTGTTCATTGAGAGTTGAAGGTCATTTGGCATGGCTTCTCAATGTCAAATCGATTTAATATTTGTAACGACTTTTTATATTCAAAATTTAGTATGAATATTTTAGAAGAACAAAGAAACAGTTTGGCATTCTTTTGGCTGCATTTCAACAATGCCAATCTCCGGGGTTGCGATTTTAAGCTATCTGTGGCTAGCAGATTTAGTGTATCTTTTCGCTGTTGTTCAAGTCCTAAGAAGACGTAAATTTTTTGAGGTCCTCCTCCCTCTCTGTCTAGTTGATGGGGATAGAATATTTGTATATGCTTACGAATATAGGAGTGAAATGTAAAGTTATTAGTGACTGCAAACTGAATATTATATTGCTGCATTAATAAATTACAGTACTAAAAATGATGTGTCCTGATTACTTCGAAGTAAAGACTTCTACTTTATATTTTTAACTTTTCTACGATCCGGCTTTTGTGTGAAACGAACCTGACTGTACTAGGCAATAGTACATATTAATTGGTGCGTGTCCAGCTTCCCCGATCTTCAAAAATGGAGGGGGAGGAGGAACCCGACGGCAGCATAATGGATTTTCTATAAATGAAATTCTGGTTTTTCTTTGGAGAGGAAGGAAAGAAAGACATATAATTTTATAGTAACAGTGTTATCGCAGGACAGACTGTTTTAAGAGTCATGGACAGGGAAAATAGTGACTCTATAAAATTTTGTGGACGAATCTTCTTTTTCTGTGCAGTGAACTTACTTGAGCTTACAAAAAATTTGCTTGAGTGGGTGGCTATGAGCGAGGATTGTAAATCTTCTCTAGAATAAAGACTCTCTTCAGATATTCTTGTGTGATCATAGAACTTCTCAGATGAAGATAAGCGGCCGTGAGGGGGGCCTGAAGATATCGCCAGTCATCTTTGCTGAGCAGATGAAGATAAGCGGCCGTGAGGGGGGCCTGAAGATATCGCCAGTCATCTTTGCTGAACAGATGAAGATAAGCGGCCGTGAGGGGGGCCTGAAGATAGAAATAGTCAAGGTGTTTTTGTTAGTTTTTGTTGCCAACGAGGCATGAGAATGATCTGAACAAGGAATCAAGAAAGCCTTTTTACCGTGGGACACATCCGTCGGTGTCTAATCGGCAACTTCGCGTGCTCGAATTTTTGAATTTCTTTTCTACTATTGCAGGAATGCATAAGGATCGGAAGAGAGAGGAAAGAAAATAGGGAAAAAATATACCATTTTTAGAACAAAGTAATAAAATTAATTGAAAGATATTAATAAAGTAAACGATAATTTTTTTTTGTTTACAGAATATTTTTTTTTAACCAAGTTATGTCCAAGAATTCGTAAGTTAAGTTTATCTTATATTTTGAATATTTCATATAAATATGGTTATACAATATATAATTTTCAGTTGTTAGTGAAATTTTTTTTTCTTTTTCTGCTTTCTTTCTCACCAAGGATTCTTGTTATTTGGTATAAGATTAAGATTTATTTTTAAGAAGAAATAATAATGATAATTATAAGGGAAGCAGGGAAGAGAATTTTTAATATGATATATAGATTTATATTTGGAACATAAGTGATTTAAGAATTCTATTTTGACATTTTATTGAAATTTTAAGCAAAAGGAAAAAAAAAAAAAAGAATCTTCCTTATGCTTTTGAAGTTTTTGAAATATATATATTTTTCCTGATTTTTAATAAAGTATTTCATGCGATATAAGTATATGTGTATACATTTTGTTGTTTTTCATGATAGTTGGTATTTTTCTATGCTTATAAAAGGCATAATATTTTGTGCTCATAGATCTTAACGCAATTTATTTTTTTTTTTGCTAGGGCAATTTTGAAATTTTTTGGAATATATATTTTTAATGGGTCTCACAGTATTTTGTTGGGATTTTATTTTTCTTTCATGATGATTAATACTGTTATGAGCATATTATAATTTATTTTTTTAAGTGATTTATTACAATTACTGCTGCAAATTTCTACAATTCCTTATGATTTATTTTGTTTTTCGAATATTTTAAGATATATATGTATACTTTTTGACATTTTTAATGAGGTATTTTATCTGATGCAGTTGCCGTAAGCATAAAAAAACTAGTATGTTGTGGCCACCACAAGACTTTCTTCTATATTTTCCTATACATATTCAATCAGTAACAATATTAAAAAAAAAAAAATACGATTTTTTTTTTTTTTTTTTTTTTTTTTTGTAAAAATTAATACATATTCAATCACTAACAATATTAAAAAAAAAAAAAAAAAAAAAAAAAAAATGCGATTTTTTTTTTTTTTTTTTTTTTTTTTTTTTGGTTAAAAGTAAAAAAAATCGATAACTTTGTTTTAAATTATCACAGATTTATAGTTCAACCATTCGTTTTAAAGGTATTGACGAGATCTTTCGAATGATATCCATCTTCAAAATTTACCCCCCACGGGGGGGTACTTCCCCCCCAGGGGGGGAAGCGATGCCCCCCCCATGCACAAATTTTTTTTCTAGTTACGTACTACTATTATCAATAATTCATATTAATTTTACAATCACAAGTGTAAAATAACTCTTATTATGCACATTTATACGAATTTTTGTCCTATTCTGCCATGTTAAAAATTTAGATAAAATGCTATCACAGCGCCTCCTGTTGAGCTATTGATCCCCAAATATAATCAGCACCAGTTTATGTCGGGGACCAACTAAATACCAAGTTTGGTATAATTTCGTTTAAAAAAAAAAAAAAAAAAAAATACGATTTTTTTTGTTTTTTTTTTTTTTTGTTAAAAGTAAAAAAAATCGATAACTTTGTTTTAAATTATCACAGATTTATGGTTCAACCATTAGTTTTAAAGGTATTGACGAGATCTTTCGAATTATACCCATCTTCAAAATTTAGCACCCCAGGGGGGGAACCGATGCCCCCCCATGCACAAATTTTTTTCCCTAGTTAACTACTATTATTATCAATAATTCATATTAATTTTACAATCACAAGTTTAAAATAATTCTCATTATGCCCATTTATACGGAATTTTGTCCTATGCTGCCATGTTAAAAAATTGCATAAAATGCGATCACAGCGCCACCTGTTGAGCTATTGATCCCCAAATCTAATGGGCACCAGTTCATGTCAGGGTGCAACTAAATACCAAGTTTGGTTAAATTTCATTCATTAGTTCGTGAGATACAGCGTCCACAAAAAATGATACAGACAGACAGACAGACAGACACACAGACAGACATTTTTTAAAAACTATCAATTCGTGTTCAGGACATCCTAAAACGTGTAGATCCGTCAAAAAACGGAGGTCGAAAATTTTCGCGAATCCAATACTTTCTCTATATTACATATAGAAGAAAGTAAAAAGCGTAATTTTTGTGCTCATTTAATTTAATATATTATATATTTTTTTTTTACTCGAGTATTTCTGAGATATATTGATATTTATTTGACCCAACATAAATAATCAAGATGGCCACTAAAAAGAACATTAATATTAACATTTTAAATTTTGACGGGGACTCATCCTTACTTGAATTTTTTTTCGATCAGATTGAGTCATATGCAAAATTAAATAGATTAAATTCAGAAGAGGCAGTGGCAATTTTGAAAGGTAAATTAACTGGCCCTGCGTTAAAATTCATGACTCAATCTCCCTTATTATACAAATCGACAGATTTAAAATTTATCAAGGATGAATTCCAGAAATTTTTTGCTCCAATGAGCAGTACTCATGCTCTTGTGGAATTTAACAATTTAATACTCTTACCACAAGAATCAATTAGAAATTTTTCCCACAGGCTAATTATTTTAGCCGATGTAGTATATTCGCAGATTAATGATGCTAATGCTTTAAATTCCATTAAATTTACTAAATTCATTTCAACCATTCCCTCAAACATTAGAGTTAAGATTCAAGAAGAGGGAATCTCTGAGTACCAACAGGCGGTCAACCGAGCACAGAAATTACAGGACATTAACGCTAATGAAACATTATTACAATTAAGCTTAAATAACCCAGTTATTAATACACTATCTGAAAAGTTAGTCGAACTGACAGATAGGATGAATAATCTGTCATTTGTTAGTAAATCTCATGAGGTTAATCATTCACACGAATCCCCAGTGCAAGATAGGCAAAGAAATAATGATAGACAAAGTGAATTAAGGTATAATTATAAAAGTAGAAATCAAAATTTCAGGGGTAAACAAAATTTCAGGGGTAATCAAAATAAGAACAGATATCATTCTTCTCCTATTTGCCAGTTGTGCAGTAAAAGAGGACATGTTGCTACTAGGTGCTTTAGATGGCAAAGAAATCAGAATAGGGGTAAAAATTATGACAGAAATAATTATAGTAAAAATCCAAGTAATTTAAACGAGCACAGAGATGTAGTTTAGCTGATGCAAGTACATCTCAGGAATTGAATAGAGCATCAGCACAAAATTTTTCTCTGGACATTGATAATAACGTTAATCTACCCAAATTATCTAGTGACAGATTGGTGAATTCTACTGCGTCTCAGACACAACAAATCTTGAAAATTTCTGATTCTAAATGTACTCAAACAAATAACGATAAAAGGGAGAACATTTTTAATGTCCATGTAAATTCTCCAAAGTTACCTCTTATTAAAATTTTGCTAGATAAACAAAAGGTAAACACACTTATTGACACTGGTAGTTCTGTTAGTCTGTTAGCTGAAAGTACATTTAATAAATTAAAACATAGTTTGAAATATAGACATTTATCTTCCCATGTGACAATCAAAACCATGAACTCGAATGTACAGTTTTCATCTTGTATACAAACCACTTTCAAAATTCAAAATCAATTTTTTTCACAAAAATTCTTCATAGTGGACATACCTGAAGGTTCAGCATTTAGGGTTATTTTGGGTTACGATTTTATTCAACAATATCATGTAATATTAGATATGCAGAGGTCCTTGTTAAAAATAAAAGACATAAGTATTCCCATAACAAACACATATAGCGACCATGAAGAAAATCTTAATATGCATACTCAATGTAAGAAACTTTCAGTAAAAACGGGACAAAAACTTATTTTACAACCCAAAGAAGAATCTTCTATTACGGTTTATTGTCCCAAAGTTTCTTCGGGTGATTATTTATTTCAGAGTAAAAAGAGTTCTTCCAAATTAATTTTTTTTGGATTCAATAGTTAATATTGAGCATTCTCAGAAACAAAATTGTAATAGTAAATATGATAGAGTAAAATTTCAGTTATATGTTAAGAATAACACTAATAGAAATATGCATGTAAACAAACATTCAAATATTGGTACAATTAAAGAAATCGAACAAATTATAGACTATGGTTCAAAACAAAATGATAATGTTGATATTTCAGAGGATTCACAATTTATTAATTATATTCAACCTTCTAGTGATGTATTAAAAATGAGAAAACAAGATTTAACACCCACGGACTTTGATGTTAAACATCTCAATGGGTCTCATGCAACAAAATTAAAACAAATTTTATTAAGTAATTTCGCAGCATTTTCTAAAAATATGAAAACCCTTGGACATACTGACAAGGTAGTACCAGATTTAAAATTTTTAAGTGACTATCCAATTAAGACTTTGCCCTTTCCCATTCCTCAGGCTTTACAACAGGAAGCTAGAGATCAAATTAACCAATTGGTAGAGGCTGGGATTATTGAGCGAAACTGCTCAGAATGGGCTTGCCCAATTTTACTGGTAAAGAAAAAACAAGATGGATCTGGTAAACAGAAATTTCGCCTCGCGTTAGATTTAAGAATGTTAAATTCTATTATCCAAGGTTCTTCTTATCCGTTACCTAAAATTCAAAATATAATAGCTGATTTATCTGCGTATAAATTTTTCACTTGTCTTGATTTCCAACAAGCGTATCATCAAATTGATTTACCGGAACATTTACAAGATAAAATTACTTTCACATCAATGTTTGGCAGTTTCAAATTTAAAAGACTATGTTTTGGTCTTAAAAACGCGGCTTCTCAGTATCAAGCACTCATGGATTCTTTAATTGATGAAATTAATATAGATGGAATTTACGCGTATCAGGATGATTTAATATTTGGTGCAAATAGTTTTGAAGAGACATGTGTCAAACTTGAAAGAATTCTTAAGATTTTAATTAAATATAATTTAACCTTAGCTCCTAGTAAATGTACATTTCATAAGAGTGCTGTAAATTATTTGGGATTTCACATAGAGAATAATTCAATTTCTCCAATTGAGTCAAATATCATTAAAATAAACTCTTTCCCTACACCTACAACAAAAAGACAATTAAAACGCTTTATAGGAGTTGTAACCTTTTATAAGTCTCTTATTCATAATTTTTCTAAATTAATTCAACCACTTATTGAATTGACTAAACCGAAAACAAAATTTGTTTGGAATAAACATCATCAGGATATTTTTAAGAAATTTCAAGATATATTTTTAAATTCACCTATGGTAAGATTACCGGATTGGAACAAGACTTTCTTTCTCAACACTGATGCATCAAATATTTCTATTGCAGGAGTTTTGATGCAGAAATATGACAATCAATTATTACCTGTCGCCTTTTTCTCTAAATCACTTAAACCGTCTGAAAAAAGATATCCGGCTATCAAACTTGAATTAATGGCCATTTATAAATCTGTAATTGCTTTCAAATATTACTTATACAATAGAAAGTTTATCATTTTGTCTGACAGTGCTCCTTTAAAAAAATATAGAAAAACAAATAGTCCCGCTGATTTAACTACTAAATGGCTGTTAGAATTATCAGAATACTCATTTGAATTTGAACATATTCCTGGCACTACAAATGTTTTAGCGGATTATTTATCAAGATCAGACTTCTCAAATAATCAACAAAATTTAAAAACAAATCCAGAATTAATATTCAGTTCTCAACCTCTTCCTATCGTACAAGATGACACACATTCAATTAATCAAATTTCCACTTCTACTCAGTCAGTACTACAAAATCAATTCAACAATTTTCTAGTTTCTGGTAATATTCAAAATAAAGATCCCCTTTTGGAAATTTCAAATAATACATTTATATATGAGCAAAAGAATGATCCAAAATTGTCAATTATTTACAGCCAAATTTTGAGAAAAGGTTTTTCAAAAAATAATGATAATTTTTTTATTCATCCAGATTGTAAAGTTTTGATGTACAAGAAACAAAATTTGCATAATAATACTTTTTCATATCTCATTGTTGTACCACATTCTTTAAAATCTAAAGTTTTAACCATTTCACACCTTTCTCACTTTGGGTTAACAAAAACATACGAATTTTTATCAAATAGATATTATTGGAAAGGTATGTACACAGACACTTTAAATTTTGTTGCTTCGTGTACTTTATGTTTACAAAATAAACATCATAACACACCACCAGCTCCTCTACAACCCACCTATACTCCAACACATCCAGGGCATACTATTAGTGTCGACTTGGTTGGTCCTTTTATAGATGGACATTCAGTTTTGACTGTGATTGACCATTTTTCGCGACACATTGAATTATTTCAATTAAAAGACACTTCTTCATCAAAAATAGTTAAATGTTTATTTAATTACATTACGACATTTGGTAGACCATCAGTAATATTGTCAGATTTAGGCAAACAGTTTACATCAACTATTTATAATATTTTTAATGATAAACTTGGCATAAAAATTTTACATTCGTCTGTTGCTCATCCTCAAAGCAACTCTATTTCTGAGAGGATAAATAAATCTATAAAGTACTCAATTAACACTTTAATTTCTGAGGGGCATTCTTTTGAAAATTCACTAGCTATACATAAATCACTTTATAATGGTTCAACACATTCATCCACATTGTTTTCACCTAACCTACTGCATTTTGGTAAGGAACTGTCTTTAATATTTGATACATTTGACCAATTTATAAATCAGCCATTTTTGGATAAAAATGTAGACATATATAAATTATTACACGACTTAGATAACATCTATAGCAAAGCATATTCTAACATTAAAGAAAATCAAGACAAAAGATATCAAAATTTTCAAAAGCGTGCAAAACTGAGGCCTGTTGCTGTTCATGATGTTGTATACTTGAAATCAATAGATAAATTTAAACCCAAGTATTCTGGGCCATTTATTGTTGTACAAAAACACTCGCCAGTTTCCTTTTCCATTAAGAGATTACATGCACCTGATAATAAAGCTTTCAGGGTCCATATTGATAGACTCCTTATTGCTCCGCCTCGACGTAATTATTTGTTTACTGAACCCAACTCCAATGTAACACATAATATTGGCAATAATTCTACACATCCTTATAACTTAAGAAATCGCAATTAATTTTTTTCACAAAAAAAAGTTTGAATATATTTTGCTTCACAAATGCATTTTCCAATGGCCAAGGGAGTGTATTTGTTTGCTGTGCAGGAACTCGTCTTTATTTATTTTATTATTTTTATTTTTAGATGGCTGGTCCACTGTTTTTTTATATTTTTCTTTTGATGTAAAGACTATTTCTTGCATTGCAGTGTTGTTGAATATATATAATATTTATAAATAAGATGCATAAAAAAAAAAAAAAAAAAAAAATGATTCTAATGATAACATAAATGCTTGTAGATCATATTTTGAATTTCTAAATTAGTAATCAAGGTGTTATTTTTTATTTAATGTTTACTATATCTATTTTTATTGGATGAAGGTTAAACAAAAATAAGATAATTGAAATATATTTAATAGAGATATTTCATTGGAATACAGATTAAGTTCATAGGAAATTAATTATTAATGATAATAGTGCTAACAATATACATACAGCTAAATTTTATAAGTTTCCAATTGATTTTTGGTGTACAACATATGTTTGGTTTGTTCAATATCCAATCCAAATTTTTATTATTTTGGCACTCCCTCTCATCACTCAAAATTTTGTCAATTTGTTTTCTTTTACTTATTTATTACCCTATCCTAGATATATGTTGTCTCGTTCAAAATTTTCTCCCGGGAGAGCAACATTGGATATGTGATGAGAATCTATATTTTTGTTGACATTAATTTTTCAACATTTATGACACTTAATTAATCGGTTTCGTGAGGTGTCCCTACAGGGGTCTGTGGATTCTGCTGGGGGACGGAGGCCTGTGCCTAACAGTACAGGTCTTTCAACACGCCCTGTCCCGCTAGGATGTTAGCCTTAAGTTAACATCATTACACTTACTTTTTGTAAGGATTAAGGGAAGATTATTTTTTTTTGACTGCCAATGGCGTCCTTTTTAAAATCTTTCCTGTGTGGTATACACGAAAACTTTTCTGTTCTTTACTTTTATTTACTTTTTTTTGTACATAATTTTGTTTAACGTTGACCAATATGTGTAACCAAGGTGTTAGACAAATAAATATTACAATAATATGCTGGAACCTTTAGTATTACAACAATATATATGAATATATGTAATTTATATATATATATTTTCTTTTTCTCTATTTCACCATACATATTAGTGTGAAAATTTAGTATTTTGTGTGTAAAAATCTAACGTTAGTAACTGTTACTGTGGCATTATTTGCTAAGTTCATCAAAAAAGAGACTCTTTCATAAAAAAAAAAAAACATTTCAGCTGAAATTTTTGGTGGCATATAAAAAAACTATTTTGAACTGCATTTGAAATTACTTATAGAAGCCACATTTTTGCGCCTGTCATGACAAGGTGTTCCTCTTAAAGTTTTTGGTTACACATATTTTTGAAATATGTGTATTTTGTATTTTTGAATTAGTGTTTATATTTCATATATATTTTTTTGTTCAATATTAAGCATTCATATAATTTTTACTTATGATGTAATATCATTTTTTTTTAAGTGTGCGTCTTTGGTAAGTGCTTTTGAATATTATTGTTTGTATATGCATTTCTATACAGGAGGCGAGAAGGACTTATATTTTTTTTTGCTAGTCGAAGGGGAGATATATGTGTGAGTGTTCTCACACATATGTCCTTTAAAAGCTTATTTATTTATCCAAATTTAATATATAACAAAAAGGAGGGATTAATATAGATTATATAAAATAAATCTTTTTAAATTTATCTAATTCAAGTAATTAATTATAGAGAATTTCCCGTTTTATTTTTAAATCAAAATTTTCATTTCTTTGTTCTTCTATCGTTAAAAACACATTGATCTAGGAATAAAATAAAGCAATTTTTATATTGGGGTTTGTAAAAATAGTTTGTGTATACATTTTCCCCGGATGGATTAAATCTATTTAGCCATAATTATTTATTTTCAGAGGGTAATTTAAAAAGCCGTTATCAACATATTTATACTATATACAGCTATTAATAAAATAAAACAAGCATTTGATTTCATATTTATTACCCTTGAATGTTTATGTTAAAAAAACCATTATTATTTCAAGAGGGTCATTATAATTCTAAAAATAGATTTATAATGATGTTCGATAGTCTGGGCGTCGCCTTCTTTGTTCATTGAGAGTTGAAGGTCATTTGGCATGGCTTCTCAATGTCAAATCGATTTAATATTTGTAACGACTTTTTATATTCAAAATTTAGTATGAATATCTTAGAAGAACAAAGAAACAGTTTGGCATTCTTTTGGCTGCATTTCAACAATGCCAATCTCCGGGGTTGCGATTTTAAGCTATCTGTGGCTAGCAGATTTAGTGTATCTTTTCGCTGTTGTTCAAGTCCTAAGAAGACGTAAATTTTTTGAGGTCCTCCTCCCTCTCTGTCTAGTTGATGGGGATAGAATATTTGTATATGCTTACGAATATAGGAGTGAAATGTAAAGTTATTAGTGACTGCAAACTGAATATTATATTGCTGCATTAATAAATTACAGTACTAAAAATGATGTGTCCTGATTACTTCGAAGTAAAGACTTCTACTTTATATTTTTAACTTTTCTACGATCCGGCTTTTGTGTGAAACAAACCTGACTGTACTAGGCAATAGTACAGGGAGAATATTAATAATAAAATAGAATAATTCCGTGGAGAAATATTAATGCTAAACATTTTAATGGTATGTTTAATAGTGGCTGGAAATCTATTTTAAATTATGTTGCAAGACTACAGCCTTAAATGTTTTATAAATATTTCTAATATCCTGACGATGGGATTAGGGGGGTTGAATAGAGTGGCAGCCCTCGTCAAATAAAACTGTTTCTAAAGAAAATTTTGGAATTTTCCAACTCAGATAATTTATCGCTTACTTGAAACTGCAATAGTAATACCTATAGTAATATAGGGCAAGAGAAAGTAGTGTAAGAGCCCAGATTACTATTATTATTGTTATTATTAAGTATCTACTAAAAATGAAGAGTTACACTGTTAAAATTGGTTTCTTAAAAATGAGCTAAATTGTCTCGAAATAGCTCCGAAACAATATATACTTAAATTAAAAAACCCATGTATACTCATTTTGGAGGATATTGACATGTCAAACATGGGGTTATTGGGATTCATTAACCGCATTTTTGAGCATGTCATTATACTCCAAAATGAATACATGTTTTTTCAAATTTAAGTATATATTGTGTCGGAGCTATTTTGAGATAATTTAGCTCACTTTTAAGAAACCATTTTTAACAGTGTACAATTAATTTCAAACAACAAAACCTTTAGAATGTGCTACTTATTTTAACATTTATTTTCTACTCGAAAAGTTAACAAAAATGACGTCATTTAGACGCAATCATTTAAGAAACTTAAGGGAACTTAACACCACTGAAAGTTTTCCATAAAAACTTACAATATTTCCATTCAATATTTATAAAATGAACTACATTAGGTTAGTTCAATAAAACATACAGTCAGGCAACAATTCTTATGGTTTTCACTTCCATTACCCAACTATACCGTAGGTAATGGAAGTATTGCATTCGGTCGAAAAATTCGATACCGATATTTCACCTGATTTACACGTTTTAAGATCCCCTGAGTTCAAAAAAGTGGTTTTTCCCAATTGGTCTGTGTGTGTGAAATTTTCTGACTATCATATCGCCGAAACTTATAAAAATAGAACGACGAAACTTCATAATTAACACAGGTTTGGTGTACAGATAAAGTTTCCAAATTTTGGTGAAAATTGGAAAACCGGAAGTGAGACCGTAAGTCTGTATCTCAAAAACGGCTCTAACGTTTTTTTTTCAAAGTTCCTATATAAACACTCTATTAGATGTCCTTTCAAATGGTATAGTTGGTTATTTCAGAAAATTTGATAGGCGTCCTGTATAAATAGCTCAATTTGAGGTCACGCAAGTGCGTTCCATTAAAAACGGCTGTACGGATTTTTTTATTTCAAACTCGACATAATAACTCTTTTTTAGACATCCTTTCATATGTAATTGTTGTTTTTCGGTCAACAATTGATTTTGTCAAGTTTTGGTGAAAGCCTGTACCTTAAAAATGGCTCTAACGATTTTCTTGAAAATTGTTACATAAATCCATTTTAGATATCCTTTATCATGTATTATATGGTTATTACAGGAAAATTCACAGCCATCCTGCTTAAGTAAGTTAATTTTAGATCTCGGAAATTTGTGTTTCAAAAAATAACTCAACCATTTTTTTCTGCTATTTTCTAACTTGCCATGTAAACTTTGTTTTATATGTCTTTACTGCGTGTATTAAGTTTCTGATAACGGAAAGTTTTTAGGTTTCTATACTTCGTTAGGTCAATTTTATGTCTTCTGATCGTATTATCTCAAAAAAAAAAAGAATAGTTTGATAGTATAATAGAAGTATTGTATTCGGTCCAAAAATTCGATATCAAGATTTCACGTGATTTACATGTTTTAAGGTCTCCTGAATCCAATTGGCAATTGGTCAGTATGTGTGTGTGTGTGGAATCGTCTGACTATCATATCAACTTATAAAGATAGAACGACGAAACTTTAGAATTGACGCAGGTTTGGTGTACAAATGAATTTTCCAAATTTTGGTGAAAATCGGAAAACCGGAAGTTGGACGTCTGAAACCGGAAGTCCGTACCTTAAAAACGGCTCTAACGATTTTCTTCAAAATTACTGTATAAACACTCTATTAGATGCCCTTTCGAATGATGTAGTTGGTTAGTTCAGGAAAATTGATAGGCGTCTTGTATAAACAACTCAATTTCAGGTACTGCAATTGCGTTCCTTTCAAAACGGCTGTATGGTATTTTTTCAAACTTGCAATATCTCTTTTAAATATACTCTCTTAAAAATAGAACCTCTTTTAAATATACTTTTGTATGTAATTATTGTTTTCCTGTCAACAGCTGAATATGCTTAATTTTGGTAAAAGTCGCTATCTCAAAAACGGCTCTAACAATTTTCTTGAAAATTGTTACATAAACCCATTTTAGATATCCTTTCTCATGCTTTATATTACAGGAAAATAAATAGTCATCTGATCAGATAGATCAGTTTTAGATTTTGGAAATTGGTGTTTAAAAAAAAAAAAAAAAACACTCTACCTTTCTTTTTATTTATTTCTTTTTATTATTCTTTCTTTTTTTTTTTTTTTTATAACTCACTATGTAAACTATATTTTATGTGTCTTTACGCGTGTATTAACTTTCTCTTACTGGAAAATTTTTAGTTGTCTATTTCATTAGGTCAATTCTATGTCTTCTGGTCACATTATCTCCAAACAGTGCATATAATAGTGGGTAATGGAAGTCGTGTGGTTGTTTCACATCAGATTTTTTTTTTTTTTTGTGTGTGTGTGTGTGTTTCAAATTTGAAATATTTAAATTGCGTTTACTGAGTTTGCGTTTACTCATGAATTCACATTCTTCAAAATGCTAAAACTTCTACAGATATTAAAAAAAGAAGAAGAAGAAGACTTGATACTCTTTTTTGGATGTTCAATTTACTTCAGAAAGTTAGGAATGGATTTTGCAATGTCTTTGAAAGAAAAAGTATTAAAAATATAAAACATATATATATATATATATATATATATTTTTTTTTTTTTTTTTTTTTTTGGCAAATTTTTACATTATACATGCACTTTCAAATTTATTTTCCCAAAAACTAACTGATAAATTTCAAAATCCATTCCTCATTCTTTTAAGAAAGTTCCATTAAACATCCAAAAAATATAGTCTTTTCTTAAATATCTAAAGAAGTTTTAGCATTTTGAAGATCACGAATTCATCAAAAAATACAAACTCTGAAAACACAATTTAAATATTTCAAATGTGTAAAAAATTTATCAAGAACCTTAAGAATTGTTGCCTGAATATAGTAGGGATATCATTCACTGTTCGTTTACAGAGCTACACAAAAGAAATAGATTATAGTGCGATAATAGTTGAAAATTGGTGGAAGTGTGTTTCAGGTTGTGCCGCGTGTATTATTGCTATAGGATTATGTTTAGGTGCGCCATCTGATTTATACATAAACTTCAAAAGATATACAGGGCTGCAAATATTTAAGCGATAACGAGGGCTGCAAATATTTAAGCGATATTGTTAGTGGATCATAATAAGATTAGATAAGATAGTGGTCATACTAGGCGAGACGTATTAATCCTGGACGATATATTTAACGTTCCCGCTCTTCGATGTCTTTTTCTAGTCAATTTTGTCCTTTTATTACTTCCGGTGTGAGCCTTTTTTTTTTAAACACACTTGACATTGTGAGTTTTTTTTTTTTTTTTTTTTTTTTTTTTTTGGGGGGGGGGGGAGGGGTTCGTCCCATGCTATTTCTATGGAGTTTTAGCTTTTTTTCCCTCGTTTTCTACATTCTAAAGTGCGGTGGTCAAGTGTGTTAAAAAAAAAAAAAAAAAAAAAAAAGGCTCACGGCTCACACCGAAAGCAATAAAAGGACAAAATTGACTAGAAAAAGACATCGAAGAGCGGGTGGGTAGGGTTGGGGGCGTTAGACCTATCGTCCAGGATTAATACGTCTCGCCTATTATGGCGAGACGTAGTCTATCTTATTGAACAATCTTAATACAGTTCAATTTATAAATATTATATCGAAATATAAGCTTTTATATAAAACCTTCTGTGGTGTTGAAACTAAAGTGCCAGGTCCCCATAACTATTTGATGAATGAAAAAGAAAAAAAAAATATTTATTTTTAGAATCATATGGCCATTATTTTTCCTAACTGCTAATTTGTATGTTTGCCCATTTCGTAGACCCTAAATTTCGATGCCTGCCAGTGTTTTTTTTTTTTTTTTTTTGGTGATTTTAACCTCCTCCCGTTTTAATCTTGCAATCCCCATTCACAAAACATTTTAGGTTTTTCAACAAATTTTAAAATTTTCTTCAAAATATTCAGAAAATTGCCGCGTAAAACACTCTTTGAAATTTATTGAATTAATTTTGATTAGCCTGTATATTATCTATAATTTATATACCTACCAAATAACGTATATAAACTTAGCTCGCGCGCACGACTTCTTCCACCTTCCCCTCTCCCCCCCCAAAAAAAACTAATAATAATAATAATAATAATAATAATTTATACAACTTGAAATGCACAGGGATGTATTTCCCACTCTAGTACTAAAATATAGTATTATACATATGCCAACGATAGTACTAATATATAATGTATAGTACTAAATTCAATACTAATATACAATACTTTTCATACCATAACATATATTAAACATACTAGTGCAGTCTAAAAATGTTAAACTGTACCCTCCTGAAATTTCACCCATAGACGTAATGTACTTAAATATTTTTATATGTCCTTGTACACGAACCAATTGTACGATTTCTATAAAAGGTTTCAAGTAAGATCCCTATATAAAACAAATTTAGAATATTAAGTTTGGACTTTCTGTTGATATTTTTTCCTTGAAATTTATATTTGTAACAGACACACACGCACACACATATAGATCAGCTGCTGAAAGTCAAATTTTAAGATTCAGGGAAAGTCAAAAGATGTAAATATAACAAAATTTCAATTACGAAAATTTGACTCAGAAATAATACGGTAAGAGAAAACTTTAATGAAAATTGTCAATAATTTTATTTAAATTTGTTACAGAAAACTTAAATCAATGATCGTGGTCGTTGGCTTGTTATATAACGTTAATTGGAGCACAAACACGGAATTCAATGCCACTTAGTGAATATTTATTCCTAAAAAGGATTCGATGCTTCACGATTATTGATTTCAAAATGCTTCGGCGGAGAGGGAGGCCTTGGAAGATATGACTGTATTCGCATTTTCAACAAATGTCACGATAATTTCGCAATAACATTTTCCCAAATTAAGCAAGAGTAGAAACGTACCCCTCTCCGCATTTATTGGCAGAAAGAGCAAACAGTGGTGTGTTGACTCTATTTTCTAATAACTTACATGATAACTGTCAATCATCGTTAAAATCGTTTCATCTTCCTATGTTCGGCTGAATATCCTCTAAATTATGTTGGAGAGATTATTAAAAGCTCGGTACAGTTGTGACGTTTATTATTTAATTATTATTTTTGCTTTCTTCTATATTCTATAGAAGGAAGTATTGGATTCGTAAAAATTTTCGACCTCCGTTTTTTTTTTTTTTTTTTTTTTTTTTGGATTTACACGTTTCGAGAGAATTGAACACTTTTTAGAAAAATTTGTGGCGATTACTGCACAGAATTTCATACAAATCGGTATGTAATTACACATTGACATAAATGAGTGCCTATCAACTTTTGGTAAAAATTGTCCAACAGACTGCATTGCCATCCCGCTTTTTCTAAATTTTTAACATGGTGGTATAGGACAAAATTTTGTATAAATGTGCATAAAGAGAATTATTTTTTAATAATCATTATGAAATTTAAAAATATTATTTGTAATAGAGATAGGCTACAGGAAAAAATGTTTGTGCATGTAGGAGCCTCGCGTCCCCCATGGAAGGGAAGTCCCCCCTCGTTGGGAGTAAATTTTCATAATGGGTATTTTTCAAAAGAGCCCGCCAATACCTTTAAAACGAATGGTTGAATTATCGATCTGCGATAATTTAAAATAAAGCTATCGATTGTTTTTAATGTAATATTGAGAATAAAATTGACTTATATATATATATTTAGTGTTATACTACTTCTCTAAAATGGAAATCGTCTGCATTATCATGGAAGTTTTTTTTTTTCTTTTTTTTTAATAATATTTTTAATAAAATATTTGTATTGGGTGAATTTGTATAGGAAAATATAGAAGAAAGTCATGTGGTGGCCACTACATACTAGTTTTACTTTCTCTTACCCATATAGTAAAGAAAATATTGTTTTTGGATCAAATTTTTGAAATTGATTTTTTGTTATATTTACACATTTTGAGGTCCCCTGAATCCGAAAATCCTTCTTTAGCCGTTAGTCTGTGTTTGTGTCTGTGTATCTGTCTGTTATCAGCATATCTCAAGAACAAATAGAAGCAAAAAGTCCAAACTCGGTATTTTAAATGTGTATCCTTTAGAGATGCTACACTAAATTTTTCGTTGAGATCAAGGAAATGGTTCGTGTACAGGGACAAACAAGAGAATTCAAACACATTACGTCTATGGGGGGAATTGCAGGTAAGTACACAAGATCTATAGGCTGTCTTAAATAAGACGGAATGAACATCTTTTTTTAAAAATATGCATAAAAATAACGTTTTGTGCAGTTTGTGATGTGGAAATCATTTATCATTCATTTACAGGGTTTACTCAAAGTATTTGGATATATTGTTGCTATACTTGGAAATTGCTGGAATTGTAATTCCTTTTGTACTAGAAGTTTTTCGAGTCAGACTGAATTTAAGTACACAGTATTGTTTATAGTGCATATTGATTACAGACAATATACAGGACTCGTAAAATTAAGCTAAACATTCGATTTTATTGAATGCAATTGATGACAGTGCTTTGCTACATTTTACTATGTCGACGACCACTGCTCAAGAAACGAAATTAATATTTCATAGGCATGCTGTAAACAAAGTATTTTTTGATTTTTCAACTCTAATCATCAGTGTAATATTACGTTTGGAGGTGCCCTGATTACGAAAGTCCAATTTTTAGCTGTTGATCTGCATGTATACTTGTTATCAGCTTACTTAAAAATAATCTATTTAAAAAACCTTTTAAAACCCAAATTCTTATTATAGCGTATCATATAAATCTTTTCGAAGTTAGAATAAAATTTAATCTGCAAAAAAAAAAAAAGGAACTTTTTTTTTATTAACCAAAATTGGGGAAATTTGAACTGTGTTACGGAAAGAGAAATTCTTTCTTAAAATTCACAACAGATGGAAGCTCTACACGATTGCTTATAAGTTTTTTGATTTCATTTTCTGATTAAGGGCCAATATCTGCAATTGAATTATTCGTTTGAGGCACCTTTTTAGTATTATTTTAGTTCATTATTATTATTTTATATTATTACTTAACATTTTACTGATTTGGTTAATGTTTATGTGTTTTTCTTAATCATTTTTATTTTGTATTGTTAATTGTTTCATTGACATTTTAGTGAATATTCCGCCCAATAGAGGGCACTTGTAGTCCACAAAAAACTCTTTTTTGCTTCTAAAAAGTGATGTAATGAAAGGGCTTCTTAAAAAAACTCTTCAAAAATTCTTAGAATACTGTGTAGTCAACGATAAATTTTCTTTTATCAATTGACATCTTTTGTACTAATTGTCTGCAAAAATTAACACTCCGGACCTTCAGGGTATCGAACGCGGGACCACCGGGCAAACACGGCGCTCTTACCAACTGATCCACGGAGAGGCAAGCGAAAAAGTTTGTATTTACCTTAAAATAGAGGCGCGTTTTATATTTGGTCGAGATTCACAAACATACCGTAGTGAATGACAGTAAGTACATAAGAATTTGGGAACAAATAACTTCAGGAAATTCAAATTTAATATTTTGAAGTCCGCATTAGGTTGCCATTTAAAAATTTTATCAAGATTGGTAAGTTAGCAAATTAATAACAGCTTAAAAAAAAATAATAATTGCATGCACTATAATTGAACAGGGGTTGAGGGGAGGCTGTAGCCCCCCCCCCTCACAGAGAATTATATGTCAAATAAAACTGTTCCTAAACCTATTTTAGATTATTTTTAAAGTACATTGAACTATATTATCTTACGCTAATAATCTTAAGACTTAATATATAAGGTAATTCCGGGTGAGTTGCCCCACCGGTAGAGATGCCCCACTTAATGTAATTTCGAAACGCAACGCTAGATGGCTCTGCAAGTCCGATTGTTACTTCAGATAGATGTTGAATGGTGTGCTGTGGAACTTACGTGAACTTATTTCTTTGTGTTCTCCTGTCACAACAATATTTCAAGTACGTACCATGTTTTTTTTTACTCTGTTATAAGAGTGATGTAGCATTGTAAGGCTGGCACTAGTTAATAAAAATGGATTTGTTTTATATAAGCTTAAAAACCTGTAGTAAGAAGTTGATTAATCGACTTCGGCCATTGTGCCGCCATTTTTGCTGTCTTTTACTTTGGACAGTTGCCGGGGCATCTCTCCCATACCAAAAGGATAGACGCCCCAGATTATATTCGGGTGAGATGCCCCACATACACTTTCAGGGAGAAAAGTCTTTTAATTGTTTAAATTTTGAACTAATACTTTTAAATTCATATTTTTTTTATAAAATGCGTAATATTTGTAAATGGTTAAATTTTTCAACTTAAAAATATTTTTTGAAACTATAAATTTAGATTAAAATTCATCAAATGCAATTCAAATTCGCGTGATCGCTAGAAGTGGCAACTCAAAACGAAATCACAAAAATGCAGATTGAATCTGGATAAGAAAGCAAAAAAACGCTCAGGTATGTCAGACTGCCCTTTGACATTTAATCTATAACGTAAACAATTTTGGGCGCACGAAAGAAAAAATACTGGAGCATTTCATGGGACCTGGATAGAAGACCATTTAAAAGAAGCTCTTTGGAGACTAGAATCAGAGGAAATTCAATGAAGCTGCTAGGTACTATGGAATTCCTTCTCAGACACTTCATCGTCAAATAAAAACGGATAATAATACCAAAAGAAGCTCTTTGGGGCCACAAGGACGGAAAAAAATCTCATTAAGCACATCGAACGTTTAGAAAAATGTCGATTTGCACCTGACAGAGAGATAATTAGGACACTTGCATTTCAGTTTGCTGAAAAACTAGGTCTCTCTCAAGCATCGATTTAATTTAGAAGAAAGAATGGCTGGGTACGCCTGGCTGTCATAATTTCTTAGGAGAAACCCAGAACTAAGTATTAGACAAGCCCAGAGGCTAGCAAGGGGTGAAGGCATGAACAGAGAAAGTGTTGATCATTTTTTTAAACTTCTCTCTAGAGTGTTTGAAGAAAATGAATTATTTACCAGACCGGGGAGTCTTTATAATATGGACGAAACCGGCTGTCAGTTAAATAACGTTCCAGGAAAGGTCGTGTCTACCAATGGGGCAAAAGATTTTCATGTTTTGACGCCTACAGAGAGAACAGAAAATGTTACAGTCATTGCCTGTTGCAATGCAGAAGGATAATATCTCCCCCCTTCAGTTATTTTTAAAGGCGTTCGGAAAAAAAAAAGAACTTTCTGATGGTCTTCCACCTGTCTATGGTGTTCATGAACGAAAAATCTCGTACATCAGTACAGATATTTTTTTTGAGATGACTTAAAGATTTTTTTGTTACAAGAAAACCCCAAGGAAAATCATTATTTATTTTGGACGATCACGCATGGCACTTAAACTGTTATGACTGACTAGAATTTGTGGACAAGAATATTATTATAATTATATGCCTGTCCAGCCATATGACACAAGCTCTTCAGCCTCTTGACCGGTCTTTCTTTAGCCACTAAAACACTACTTTAAAGAGGAAGCAAGGAAATAGATTTTTAATCATCCAGAAAGGACTATTGGGAGAATACAAGCTTCAGAACTGATTGGAAAATCCTGGGAAAGGGTAACTTCTGTGCTATTAATGATTTTCGGGAGACAGGAATTTTCCTCTAAACGAAGCAGTGATTCCAAACCACTTCTTTTCCATAAGTGAAGTATTGAAACAGACGGGTGAACAGTCCCAAATTTCTGAATCAACTGTTCAAACAACCTCCCCGACAAAAATATTGCACCAGATTTCCCCTGTACCTAGGTTAGAGGAAAGATGCCGAAAAAGGAAGATACCGTCGGCTAAGGTTATTACATCCCAAGAGCGCATCCAAGAAAAAAAGTTAAAATCCGCTGTTAAATTAGCAAAGCTCCAAAATAGCTGGCGATAGACATGCCCATTGAAAAGGATGAAAATGATATCCTTCAAACAATTGCCTCGATTGTCAGTAGAACTACTATTTTACAAAAGAATCAGTAGATTGGATAAATTGCATAAAGTGCAATAAATGGTTACATGAATCATGTACGGGGATCTGTGCAATGTTTGCGGGAAAGCGAAAATTAGAGAAGAGAAAAAGAAAAATATCTGAATAAATTCGACAGATTTTGTAATATTTTTTCAATATATTTTCTAAACTGTAAATATAAAATTTTCACATATAGTAAATATATATATATATGTTTGAAATATTTTTCAGTAGTTTATGTGTTTTATTTTAAGTTTTACATTTTGTCTATTGTAGCTAAATATTTTAATATTTTATAAATTAATGCTAAGGCCTTATTTATTATTATTATTATTTAAATAGCTTACTTTTCATATGTTATAAACTACTGAAAAATTAATATAAACTATTGACCAATGTTAAAACATTTTATTATTGTTTTTACAGGCAGGGCATCTCTCCCATGTGAGTGGGGCATCTCACCCACAACTTCGGGAGAGATGGCAAAATGTAGTACTGCCGCAATTTTATTTTTTTCTTTAGAAAATTTACAATATGGTACAAAAAAACTACTTAGTAGTAATAAAGAATATCTATTATGTGTTTACCACAAATTTTCGTTGACATTGTTACTACCCAATTTATTTTATAGCTCCCTTTCCTTAAGTGGGGCATCTGTCCCGGAATTACCTTAATCTATCTTTATAGTACTGAAATGCAGGGCAAGAGAAAGTCGTGTGAGTGACACTCCAGATTATTTTTTAATATCGACTGTTATTTTAATCTTTGACCTAATTCTAGAAAAATTTCCTTTACTATTTGAAATAGGTGTTTTTGAAGTTGCACAGAGTAAAAAATAATGACTTTATAAGCTAGCACAATAAATAGTAAAAACACACAGCCAGTTTTGGTGGAAATAATTAAGCAGCACCTTTCATCAGGTCAGAAAAGTAGACGCCATTACGGAAACGCAGTTCTTCATTATTAACAGCTATTTTTCAGTGCATTTTAGCTTAATTTTATACTTCTTTATGGATATTCTAGTATTTGGACGGGTGGTTCTAAATGGTAGTTTGTTTACATTCACATATATATTTGACAGATTTAATTTTTTTTTTTTTTTTTTTTTTTTTTGTGATTATCTTTAAATATTTCTTTATATTTTTACTTTCGTAATGTAGTCTATACATTGCAGAAAAAATATTCCCTGGGCAATTTTTCAAATTCCCGCTACATCAATGGCCGAGATATTATGCTCGCAAAGGTGGTGCACAGAAACTGCCAAACTCAAATTGAGGTTGCGTTCGTCGTCCTAGGCACGTGGAGTTTTTTGCCAAAACTTGTGTTAATACAGGCTAGGACCTCTCACAATGACCCTAAATGAGGACAGTGCAACTAGGTCTAGGTTCCATACGTAGATAATAAATGGTCTTAACTTTTGCATCACGATACACGTTTACTTAACTTTTTGCCATAATTGCGCGTTTTGAGGTCTCCTAAATCCAAAAAACAGATATTTAGTGCTCTGTCTGTGTGTGAATCCTTTTTCACACATATAAATAATGGTAACACGTGTAATTTCAAAATATCACTGATTCTTTCGTTAACGCCAGCGTGAGTGCTTTAGAGTACCTGAATTTGTCGCAATCAATGCTTTGCTTACTTCGATCAAAAGCGTAAGAAACATAAAGATAATTTTTCAAAAGATTAAAAAAATAAAAATAAAAAATGCCAAAAAGGTTTTTATTTAGAATTTAGTTTCTGAAAAATTGCCCACGTGAGCAGAGATTTTTCACAGCGAAGCACCAGGAGTTACACACACACACACAATAATAATAATAATAATAATAATAATAATAATAATAAAAGACAAACTCTTTGAGAAATCCTAAGTGCAAGAGAGAAACTGTCGACGAGACGAGTCTGGAAGGCGAATAGAAATTAAGACCCTAGTTCAGGGCGTCCCAAACAACACAGGAAAGTGCTTAGAGTCCCAAATCAGTAAAAAAAAAGGGGGGGGCGTACATTTTAATTAAAAATAACGAAAATTAAATACTGAAATTCGACCAGATGTTGCAGGACAAACCAGAAACTTGTTCCTAGAGTATCCCAGAGGACCAATCGAACTTCAAAATCCTTAGTAAAAATTTGCTACTACAAACTGTGAAAAGGATCCCGGAGACCAATCAAAAAGAGAGAATCCCCACCAAAACTAAAGAATTAGAAACCAAAACTAAAAGTCAGGATGTTTAGACAAACTTTTCTAGCGAATATTCCAGAGGATTATACAACGAATCGTAAGTCCCGGCCCACGACCAATCAGAATTTGAGTTTAGAAAATTCATCTAAGAACTATGTCCTGAGCACAAAAATCTATAATAATAATTAAAACTGAATAAGAATTTGCCAAATAATAATTTTAAAAAAACATCTCGGCAGTTGAAAAATTTAAAAAATATTTACAATAAATAAAGCATTTCACTAGAAGAAAAGTGGATACATGCAACTGAAACTAAAGTTCGATTGTTAAGCCTGATGCAAGGGTTAGCCAACCAACATAGAAGAACATCTCATTCGTTCTAGAGAAAAATATAATTTAGTGAGGAAATTCTATGTTAAGTAACTCCCGAAAGTTTGTGCTCCCGAAATAATAATTCTATTTTTCTAAGGAACGGGTGGAAAGTCGTCTCCTCTAGGTGCCAAAACGTCAGTGGAGGCCTTCATGTGGAGACTCAAAAAGATTTTTGGTTTTGTCTGTGTGTCTGTCCAGGGCCCGACTAAGGAATTTTTGTGCCCAGGGCACTTTCAATTTTTCGTGCCCCCTTAGAATGAATGAAAGCGTAAAAATTATTAGGGACATAGAGATGGGTAGGAGCAAGAAGGTATACTTCACTCCCCCCCCCCCCACACACATGAATTGGTTTCTATATTAACACAATTTTTAATAGGCAAATGGACCAACTAAAAAAATTTGGATGAAAGATGACTCTTTCTCGGTTTTCATCGTCAATGATAGTTAAAATTATTCTTGTTAGCCAAACAACAAATTCTAACTTAAATTTTATTCACATATGTGATACACAGGGGAAATCTATAGAATTTAATTTAAATACTCTTAACTTTTAATAAAATTTTGTGCCCCCTTAAAAGTTTCGTGCCCAGAGCACGAGCACCGAGTGCCCGTGCGATAATCAGGCCCTGTGTCTGTCTGCCTGTTTGTCTCGCAACAGCGGCCGTAAAAATTACCCTATTGACTTGAAAATTGGTACCTATGTTCATGAGCCACACAGAATTAGCTGTATAGTTTTGGGGGTGTATTTTATATGTAGTTCGTGTACAGGGACACACCAAGGTTTCTCTTACCATTATGGCCGATGGACAGAATTTGTATGTACCGGAATAGCGGCCGCAAAAATCCCCCGATTAATTTGCAAATTGGTGCACACTTTTAGGCTCTGTATAGAATTAGCTGTATAATATTTTATGTCTATACTATTTATGGATCGTGTACAGGGACACACCAAATTTTTTCTTATCATTACGGCCTATGGGATGAATTTCGTTTAAACGAATTTTTACGTACTCTGCATTCAACAATATGAAATGGACGAACATTACAGAGATACTTTAACTCATGTTTCCTATAGAAAATAGGGGTGATTAGGCTTCATAATTAATATACAAAACATTACAAAAGTGTTCCGAGAATGTCACGGAATCATTCAAATTTTGTCATATTTCGAACAATTATTCATGAAACACATAAAATAAGTTGAATGGTATTCACTGGTAGGTACAATGCTTATGGTTCGTTTACAAAGACGTACAAAAGAATTTCGTGACAAGAGCCAATTGACAAATTCTTATCTAAACGCATTTTAACGCGTTTAGACTGCATTCAACATCATGAAATTTGCATACATTATAAAAATGCTTAAAAGCATGTTTTCTCTAAAAAAAAATTATATATATATATACCGGGTGATCCAAAAGTCAGGACAAACTTTAAAAATGAATAATTCGAAAACGAATCAAGATACAAAGATACGGTTTGCACCAAACGGATGGAAAAGAAGCCGGGTTTTGTGTGGCAAAGAAAAAAAAATAGTACTGTTGGCGACCAACAGATGGCGCTGTCGTATTTCTGATGTAGGATTATGGAAGGCAACAAACGATATAAAAAGGAACAAATACAGCAGGTAATGGTAGTCGAAGCTTATAAGCATCGAAATATCGCATTCTTAGTCGCTACTTTAATCACGCATGGCCTCCAAGATCTCCCGATCTGACACCCTGTGACTTTTGGCTGTGGGGATTCTTGGAAGTCAAAAGTGTACCGCGACCAACCAGCATCACTAGCAGCACTGAAAGGTGCCATCCGCCAAAATGTGTCTGCCATAACGCAAGAGATGCTACTAAATGCTGTGAACGATGTGGTGAATCATCTCACAGCTGTACTTCTGAATTATGGACATTGAACAGTTACTGTAGTAGTACTAATTAACTGTAATTAAGCTGACTTGTAAGTTGTCAACATTTTTTTTCATTTGTAAATCAACTTTTGGTGAAATAAAACACTATAGCACCATCTGTTGGTCGCCAACAAAACTAATTTTTTTCCTTTGCCACACAAAACCCGGTTTCTTTTTCATCCATTTGGTGCAAACCGTATCTTTGTATCTTGATTCGTTTTCGAATTATTCATTTTTAAAGTTTGTCCTGACTTTTGGATCACCCGGTATATATACATGTATATATGCATAAATTAAGTTTTATATGTATATGTATAGACTATATAACCACAAATCTGTAACAGTGGTTACAGATTTTATCTGGTTACAGAAAAAAAAATATGTATATATATATATATATATATATATATATATATATATATATATATATATATAATATGTACAGTACGAAGCAAAAGTTTAGACAATGAAGAAATTCAGACAGATTTCGAAAAATGTTTAATCAATTTTCCTAACATAGCTTGAATGTAATGTGCTATGCATATAAACAATATTTATAACAATGAAAGGTAGTACTGCACATATTGCAAGTAATTAAATGGTAACAAAAATATAATACTGTCTCAAAAGTTTAGACAAAAATTAAATAAAATCTAAATAAACAATTTTTAAAATTGTGCATCCGTGCTTCTGTATTACTTCATAAATACGAGATTCCATCGAAGAAACTAAATTTTGCATAGTTTGGGGATCGATGTCGTACTATGCATCCTCAATAAATGTCTTGAGTTCCTGTACAGAAAAGTATTTTCTACCATTGCTATACACTTAGCGAGACATGATGCCCCAAAGATTCTCTGTAGGGTTAAGATCTGTGTTACATGCTGGCCAGCGGAGAACTCTTATATTATGAGAATTAAACCAAGATTTTGTATTATTTGTAGTGTGAATCGAAACATTGTCTTGTTGAAATTGCCACTGAGGGCCACCTAGAAGCTCAGCAAATGGCATTAAGTTTTTTTCTAATGACTTTGTAAAATGCTGTGATATTTGACGACCACTGGTAAAGGTCAGAGATACTTGTCCATTATAGCAAATGGCTGCACAAATCATCACCGAGCCCCCTCCTTATTCGACTGAGAAAACCTAGAGGTTCCTTCCGCAATCATACCAATACGATGGCCAGACATCTAGACCATCTAGATTCTACTTTTTTTCATCGCTAAATATGACTGATTCCCATTTCTCTCCATATGAAATACGCTTTCGAGCCCACAACATTCTTTGTAACTTATGATGTGGCTTCAGAGCTGCTTTCTTTTACATTTTGCTATAAACTGTTGTTTCTTTTTCCACAATTGGTCTACGAATCGTATCCTTTGATGCAGAGAGTCCCGATGACATTTGAACTCCACCGTACACTCATTTATTGGGTACTCGCTAGTCTTTGTATCAGGCGATCCTTTTGTATATTTCTTACACGTGGCCTCCCAGATCTACATTTTGCTTTATATTCACTACCACGCGATAAAACTCGATGCATAGATTTCTTAGATCTATTAAAAATAGCTAAAATTTCTGAAGCGCGCTTCCCTTCAGCTTTGAACTGCCAAATCATTGAAACCTCATTCCCTTGAATTTTTTTAGCTCGCGGCCTGTCGACTACGAAGCTTTATCGTTTGCAGAACTTAAGTACTCAAAATCTGTGACATCATCGATTTTAAATTTGCATATGCCAATCAATATTCACAGAAACTCATAATCGTGTCTAAAGTTTTGCGACAAGCAAATTTTTATTTTTATCAAAAAAATTCAAATTATAGCAAATGAAACGACAGTCTTTTGATTATAACATTTTAAATATATATACAGGTTTTTGTAATTCTGACGTCATAATTCTAAATTTTAAAGATGAATAACGTCATTGTCTAAACTTTTGCGTCGTATTGTATATGACAGAGAGAGAAAAAAACGCATTTTTTAAGATGTTGTTGGTAGAGCATAAAAATGACTTTCTGTGGAAATTTAGTGCTATAATCTCTGAAATGGAAATCATCTGCATTCATCTTGGAAAATAAATTTAATAAATGATATGTACTACTTGAATTCGTATAGGAAAATATAGAAGAAAATTTTGTGGTGGCCAGAACATATTAGTTATTATTATTATTATTATTTATTTATTTATTTCTGTATTGATAAGTATAAAGGATTAAAGTCCAAAAATGTCAATTTTGAGTTAAGTATATAGTCAGACTCAGAAAAAAATTCTCTATCGATTGGTATAAGAGATTCAAATCCATGTCATTCAGTCTTTGAGAAAATCCATTGGAAAAAAGATTCAAGTCAGAAATTTAGTATTCATGTTTGTATATATTATATACGTATAATATATTATATACGTAAATCTGTTAAAAATAAACAAACTTCAAAATTAAATGTATGTAGTTTATTCACAAAATTGTATATTATGATAATATCCTGGCTAAAACTATATTGAAGAGAAGTTTTTAAAAAGAATTTTTTGAACTTTATTTTTCGTCTCCTGAAAAATCAAGAATATGGACTTAAATCCTTTATACTTATCAGTACAGATTTATTCTTTGAAAAATATATTTTATGCTCCCTGACTTCTAAATATGTTTGTTTGACATTTGAGATAGATGTTAATTTTTTTCCCACTAAAATTTTCTGATAATTTGCATTCTAAAGTACAAATTAAGCACATAAACAAGTATTTTGCTTTTAAAAATTATTATTTACTAAAATTTTTGATGACTTATCAAAACTTGAAACTTGAGGAAGCTTTAAACAAAAGAACTTAAAACTTAGCATAATTTTTCGTGTGGAAGTTGTGCAGAAACCAATAGTTTGTTTTGAATTAAATAATAAACGTAAAAAAGTCAAATCTTCATCTTTCTCCTAGCGAATTATATTTTTACTCATTAATATATCACGTTTTTTTTTTTTTTTTTTTTTTTTTTTTCTGCACTTGTTTTTCTGGGAATTTTTTCATAAATTTGCACCTTCATAACAATAACAAGTTAGTCATAAAATCATTGATTTTAAAATTCTTGGAGCAGAAGATGCTTTTTAGGTAATTATACATGTTAGATAACATTTCATTTTAATCTCAATGATAAAAGACTTTTGTTGCTCGTTAACAGGGTATTATTATGAATAATATTTTCTTTAATTGTATTTACGGTGTGAGTTGTTTTTAAAGATTAGTTTTGGTCCAACAAACTTTTCTTAATGACATTTTAATTATAATCTTTTTTAATCTTGCAAAACAAAGCAGGGTGTAGGGGATTTTTCATAAAAAATATATATAAAAGAAAGATTTATGGTTTTCGAAAGAGAAAAGGTGAAACTAAAACTATAATGAAATTAAAAGTTTTATTTTTATTTTTATTATTATTACTAGCAAACCCGTGCGAAACTTTCGCACATTATTTCTTTAGTTCTTTACCTTTAAAATTTGAAACTCATAAATATTATACCAATTTCACAACCTAATTAAAATGTTAATTTACCATAAGCCAAATTATTATCATAACCAAATGAATATTGTGCAATGGTGAAACCAGAATCATTCAAAGAAAGGTTTCAAAATAAAATTCATGGTTGACGACTCAGTTTTCATACTTCCACAGGCAGTACAGTTTTAGTAAAGGACCCCCATGACGTCTTTTAAATTTTTATCGCCAAGTAATGACATTTTATTTAATTTGGCGTAAATTTTTGTTTAAAAAAAAAAAAAAAAAAAAAAAAAAAATCCTATTTTGATTATAATTTTTTATGATTGCGTTTTTTAGACAATTTATGATAATAATTCATATTTTGTTTATATCTTTAAAACATTGCTAGGTTTAATAGGACGCTTGCAAAGATTCTGAAGAAATAACTTTTAAAAATATATTTTCGGTGAAATAATGTCATCAAACAAATGTCATCATGTTATCGAATTAGATCATTGAGCTGAATCCGCGTGCTTAAACATTGTTCATTGTTAAATATTATTTTTTATCCACGCGTATTTTATTGATTTCACCACTGTCGTATCGTTTCGACAAAAATTAATTGAAATTGGTCCACGTTAGAGAAATACTATATAGACAAAAGTAGCACTAATGTGGAGGTGTGCACAGGTAATTTTGGACGGGAGACGCTGGTTTACGCTGACAAAGGCAAGGGGATCCGGTGTAAGTTTTTACCCGATCAGAAATGATTTCTTTCATTTTTTTTTTTTTTTTTTTTTTTAATTCCTTTTCTTAAGAATAAAAGTTTATGAGTAATAACATGGAATTTTGAGAAATCATAAGAGTGGTGAAGGAATACGCGCGCGCAGCGCTCATATATATGCATTCGTGCGTGCGCATCGCGCACGGGTCTACGCTGCCGAAGGCAGTGGGGACCCGGTACAACATTTTTCCCGATCAGAGTTTTTTTTTTTTTCACATGATAAAAATTAATGTAATTTTGAGGATTCATTAATTATAATGATTCATTTAAAAATAGTGACCAGTGAAGCGGGCGTAGCCTGCTAGTTAGAAATAATTAAAATCTGTACGATTTCATGCCAAACATTGTGTATAGATTATATGTTTTGTACAATATATTTTAGCTTTGACATCGTTTGGATATTGATCTTGGATAAAAATTTTGAAGATAATTAATTAAGTTATATTTAACGATTTTGTAACTTTTACTGCCTTTTTTTCAAATGAGGCAAAGAATCAAATTTGTTGCGGAAGTATTTTTTATGTCTTATGCCTCTTTCATCCCATAAGTGGTATGTCATTATTTGAATTAATCTCCTATTATCCGATGTGTTTTACCTACTAAATTTTATTTTTCTGGTATCATGATGTGCATGTGAATTCGTTTTTCTGGTAACTTGATGTGCATGTGCAAATAGGGAGGGGGGGGGGGAAGAATAACAAAAAAAAAACTTTCGATGTTGCATATATGTGATACAGAAAGTCTTTTTGTTATTTTTCCATCCCATTATTGTTAAATATCTTGAAAAATTTTTGACAAATTATCCCTGAACTTCAGGAGTGTACATAACATGTTATACCTCATATAGTTTCAGCAAAGATTTTACCTCGAAAGCAAAAATAGTATTAAGAACAAATTAAAGATAAAACAAAATGTCTGGGAATACCCTGTAAAAAATACTTAAAACGTGTTGTGACTGTACCAAGTAATTACAATACCTTTTTAATCTATCTGTATTCATTTACGTAAGCATATTATATATAAGCATTTAGGGTTTTTTTGACAAAATCGAAAACTTTTTATAAGTTTTTTGTTTATAAAAAGCAGTACTTCAATGTCGATGCAATGCCATTTTTAGAAAGTCAGCCATACTATATTAGACACAACATAGTGCAATCAAAACATACAAATGTTAAATATATGATGGAATAGGAGCATTTTTATTAAATGCTTTTTAACTGTGCATGCGCAAGTGTTAACGAAATGTCAGTTGCATAATTTATTGGAAAATGTACTGAGTTGGGGAAAATCCAATCAAACCTTTCAAATTTTAAAAGGCTCGATTAGAAATCATCGATAGAGAAAAGTTTTTTTAACTTCACATCCATAGGATTAAAAAAGTTTTTAAAAATCTTAAAATACTATTAAGGTAACTGTGATATTACAACTGGAAAGTATTTTTATTGCCTTTTCGAAATTTTTCTTTTTTGTTTGAAAATAATTTTATAACCACCACTTATTTATCAATTAATTGCCAAATTATTTCATGGATTTAAAAAAAAAAGGTCTTTCTTTAAAATCTAACACTTTATCATTTCAAAAAACAAACTTTCTTATTGTAAAATTAAAAGCATATCCTTTCCTTGCTTCAAGAATTTCTAATCTGTTTTAAATTCAAAGTTTCCTATTTGAAGAGATAAATACTTTTTTTTTTCGCGTGTTTCTGAATAGTTCATTAGATTTGAATAAAATGAAAACAATTTAAAGTTAATTTTCTTTCATTATTGAATCTAGCTAATATTCTAAGGGAGGCGTGAAAGGAAAGATATAATTAAATTCCCTAAAAGTGTTTCTTGAAAAATCTTCAACGAACCTATAAATTAATTAGTTTAGTGAATTAAATTTCAATATTAAACCTATTCATATTGTATTAGATGAAAGTATTAAAGTAGAGTGATATTACTTTATTGAATAAAATTACACATTCTTAGGGAAGAAATACCTTAATTATAATACACTGTATTAAAATTGCATGTATTTATAAAACGCGTAAATGTAATTCTGTAATTATTAATTAAGATCTTTGTTAAATTAAAATAGAAAATAATTAATTAATTCCAGTATATTATAATAATTTTTTGATAAAGACTTAAAATTAAATTCTTAATATTTTTAAATCTGGAAAAAAAAAAAAAAAAAAAAACTTAAAAATATATTATTAACTGAATAAATATTTTACTGATTTGTATTGTATTTGTAATTAATTTAGGTTGGTGTATGGTCTGCAAACTTGGAGCCCACGCAAATTTTCAGATTGCAAGAAATACGTATTTGGCACGACAAAATAATCTGATTCCCAGTAAAAAAAAAATTCTGTAAATTGTAAATTTACAATAATTCTTAATTAAAAGTAAATAATCGAGATTCTCAAGCTTTGTTCTGTATTTTTATCCACTTTTATTAATTAATTTTTCATTGGAAATTAAAAATAAATGTCACTGCTTTAGAAAAAACATTCAAAGCCACAAACATATTCTTGCCAAATATCAGTTAAATTAATATTCGCCATTAAAATGTTTATATAAAATAGATTTTTTTACATCTCCGTTTATTTTTCTTTGTAATTTTACATAAGACTTCAAATAAGTGATTAACAGTACTTTTCTGTTGAAATTTTTAACACTCCTGGGGCATCCAAAAATTGCAAATGACTACAGAAAAACTACTAAAGTTTGCTTATCTTAAGTCCTATATAAGATTACAGCGAAAAGTAAACAAAGATGTTTAAAAAAAAAAAAAAAAAAAAAAAAAAAAAACTAGCTGGCATAGGTGGAATCTGCTCAGTTCCCCATCATATGTATGTTCTCATAAATTTCTAGTACAGAACATATATTCATGCTAAAAGAAATGAATTTGACCGGACGCTTGACACAGTGACAGAACGAAATCCCCGACTAATAGGCTACCCACCATTTAGTTCGATATACAGTAGAACCTCGATTATCCGAAGTAATTGGGAGCGAACTTACTTCGGATAATCGAAATTTTCGGATAATCGAGAATTCATCAATAATCATCTAAAATTTTTATAAGCACTCGTAGTTTGGAAAGGATGGCTTGCATACAAAAGGAATGTGGGAAAAAAAAAAAAACCTTTAAAAATACATGTTTGTTAAGAGAAAAATTTGGATGATAGTAGAAAGTGAAAAAAAAAGTGAAGAAGAAACCGACTTCGGTTAACGGAGAGTTTCGGTTAATCGAGGTGAGTTTCGGTTAATCGAGGTTCGGATAATCGAGGTTCTACTGTATTTATCTTAGTCTAACCTATTAATTTATTTTATTAGGGTTAATTTTATAGTTTAGTTTTCATGCTACTATTTCCAATGCAACAATCTCCAAAATGCATATTTATATGGAAAATCGCCCCATTTTGCTATGTTGATAAAATCTTAAATTTTGAATAACTTACGAATTTTTCCTGTTAGAATATTTGTAGTGAATCGTGTTCAAACAAGTATCATAAATGTTATTTTGAAGTTGTCTGATATATTTATGATCCTCAAAATGGATGTTTATGCTTAATTTTGCCCTTTCTGCCATGTTAAGTAAATCGCAAATTCCAAATAACTTACGAAATTTTTAACTTAAAAAATTCATAGGGATGTTGTCAGTATCTTAAATTATATTTTAAAAGTATTCTGACATCTTTACGATGAAAATATCCTTCAAAGTGGACGTTTATACTTAATTTTGCCCTATTCCGTCATATTAAATAAATCGTAAATTTCCAGTGACTTACGAAATTTTTAAATTGAAAAATTCATAGTCGAGGATGTTTATACCAGCCTCTTATATAATATTTTAAAAGTAGTCTGACAACTTTACAATGAAAATAGGGACATTTATGCGAAATTTTGCTGTATTCTGCCACGTTAAGAAATTCGTAAATTTCGAATAATTTGCGAAATTTTCAAAGTAGCATGTTTCTAGTAAATAATGTTCATCCCGGCATTAAAACTGATATTTAAAAGCTATTCTTACATCTTTACGACAAAAATATTTCTTTTCATGCACTTTTAAGAGAAATTTTGTCCTATTCTGCCATGTTAAGAAAATCAAAAATTTCGAATAACTTCTGAAGTTTTTGAATTCGAATGTTGCGAATGAATACGTTTCTTACTAGTGTCATAACTAATACTTTAAAACTAGTCCGACCTCTGTGCGATCATTTGTTCGTCAGATATCGTGTACACAGACTAACATACTAACACACTAACGGACTAACAAACTAACAGACACCCTACAGACGGACACCATACCCATTTTGATATTTTTGGATTCCTCACACCTGAAAACATGTAAAAAAGTCCAAAAAATGTAAAAAGTCGAAAATTTTCAGGATTACCTAAGTTCCCCATACCTATAGTATGATGGGGAACTAAAAAAATTATACATTTTAATGATTAATATTATTTCAATTAATTACACAGGCCTACACAAACAATGTTGGCAAAATTTGATTTGATAATTTTAGCTGATACATATGCTTTTTTCCTCCTGTGCTAAAACCAAAAACGAAGCCAGTTTTTCTCTAATTAATCACGGAAACATACTGTAAAAGTTATCATATAATTATATTAGTGGAAGAGTAACAGAAGAAATTGTGTCATTAGACACCTTGTATTAACAAAATTCTGTACGTGTTAGAAAAAAATTGGTTTCATTTTCAGTTTCAGTATATCAAAAACCATAAAGATCAGCCAAAATTAACAAATCGAAATTTTAGCTGTAGACTTGTGTTATTCGCATAGCATATTAGTGAATTATACTTTTTCTAAAGTAGAAATATTTGTCTTTAAATTTTATTGAGAAATAAAACATTTAAAAAAAAGTATAGAATAAATATTACAAATATCTTTAATTTCTTTACTAGCAGGCTTTACCCGCTTCACTGGTCACCATATTTAAATGAATTAAAGAAAGAATAATTATTTTTTATACCGTTCTACTAATTAAAACTTAAAAGAAAACACATTGAAATTGCTTACAAACTTCGCTTCAAGCCTTTGCTGCCTTCGGCAGAGACTTCCTCATAACGTCTTTGTAATGGTTAATTTAATTTAATCTAGAGATGTCAATAATATAGGAAAAACTGCATTAGTCATTTTCCTTTTGATGATAAACAGAACGGAAAAGCATAATATTTTGCACGGAGACATTTTGTATAGTTAGACCAATTTAAAAAAAAAAAACTTTTTCCTTTTTTTTCCCTCTTGTATTACAAAAATATTTAAAATAGAATTGAGAAAAAATGTGCAAAAACAATGAAACAGCTTGAACCTCTTGGCGGAATTTGAAATTTGGCACTGAAGTAGCTCGGACGTTTCTCGCCAAAATGTTTACTTGCGCATTTGCGATACCCATACACCGAAATGACAACAAGAATATAAATAATTATAAGATAAAAAAAACTTTTTATATACCATTTTTTTTTAATTTTCTGTTGAATCTTACAGCTATAGAACTCTATTACCATTTTATCAATGTGTATAAAAATTTTAAAATGACGTCAATTTTTGTGAGATGCATAATTTAACTTTTTACAATTTTGTAATGTTCACGTTTAATTAAATGTACTTATTTTTATGTCGGAAGAAAATGAACTCGTATTTTTTTTTTTTTTTTTTTTTTTAACAATTAAATTATAGCTAATATTTAAATGGTTAGTAGGATGTTATTATTTTCCTATTTTAACTAATTAAAAGAAAACTTTGCAACGTGATATCTTTAAATCTAATATATTGATGTACATAGTGTCCTCACAAAAAATGAACAGTTTTTAGAGCTCTTTTAAAAAGGTATAAAATCTATGCAGTATCTTTTAAAAAAATTCATCAGTTTTTACTAAAAAAAATGACCGACTTTCATCTCCAAAGTAGTTAAATCTAGACCAATTAAAAATGGGAGTGATCCACCCTACCCGGATGTGTTCCGCCAACAAACCCTTTGCTTTATAATTATAGATAACTAAAAACTACTGTAAATTTACTGAGACCCTGGATAAACATTTCAGTCAATTTACAGATAAATGGAAATGTTAAAAAATATATTTTATAGATGCATTTTAATGACTATTATTAATTTAATTAATTATTGGAAAAATTATATGTGTGACTGATTTTTCTAAAGAAAAAACATTGACTTTTAATTTTTATTGAGAAATTAAATTAAAATATAGATAGATAGATAGATAGATAGATAGATAAAAGTACAGAAAAAAGATTCAGAATCTCGATTACTTAGTTTTAACTGTGAATTATTGTAAATTTACAGAAACAGTAGATAAACATTTCAGTACATTTACAGAAATTTCTTACAGTGTACACCATTTATGTTATATTAGTGTTTATTCACATCTGCTAGGATTCATCTCGATTTTTTATTTTTATTTTACAAAATTTCCCTTTTAAAACTGAGCAGTAAAAAATCATTTATTTCTTTTTTTCTAACTTTGTTTGTAATTTTTGGTGGCTGTCGATATCTAATGAATACAATTACCTTGTGTGTCAAGGGATTAAGATTTAAGGTAAGAGATGCAGTATTGGAACAATTTTAACATATTCTTTAAACATAGTTTTAAAAAACACATAATAATAAATATATAAATAAATAAATAAATAAATAAATAAATTCTTTCAAATAGTTTTATAAGACATTTATGGATGAAGGAGGATCTTGACCTACAGTCCTCCTCCTTTGAATATGCTAGTTATACATTCATAAGCATTTATAGTTGTAACAAAAAAAAAAAAACTGTGTAAAAACACTATAAATTGCAAGAAACTCAAAACAATATTTGTGAGTTGTTTTTTTTTTTTTTTTTTTTTTTAATATAATTTTGAATTAGGAAATAAAAAGCACGCGTGGAAAATGAAATAAAAAATAAAACAAGATAATTAAGTTTCAGTTTGAGTTGGTAATTTTTCTTTTTAGGACGGAGGACTATTAGTCTCAATCTATGGATTTTTTTTTTCCCCTCCCATTTATGGTGCTTTTACAAATATTTTTAGTTATTACTGTCAAGAACAGTCCTCTGGGGCATTTTGTACTGTTTAAGTTTGTTATTAAATTTAAGAAAAATATTACGTATAATTCAAAAAACTTTCACCTACACCACTCATTAAAACTTTTTTGACTAGCTCTGTATATTTCTGTAGACTGTATAATCACAAAATAATGGACTTAAGTTTAGTACTGCAAAAAAATTATAACATAGATTGAAATGCATTCCGAGACATTTCCAATCATAGCCATTAATGTATCTGAATACTTTTGTGCGGTCTTGTAAAGAAAAGATGAATGCTTTCCATACCATATTCTACGGTAAATATACTTTTAAGCATATACAAAGTAAATGTTACGTTGACTATGTTTTAGTGTAGCCTAAAGGTATTAAAATCCACTAACGAGAAATTTCGCCCACCCATAGACTTGGTACATTTAAATTGTTTTATATGCCCCAGAACAGAAATTATCTTTCCCATCTCAATAAAAAATTTCAAGTAACATCTCCATATGGTACGGATTTAAAATGCTGAGTTTGTTATTTCTACTAATATTTGTTCTTGATTCATGCTTATAACAGGATCAAACACAGACGACAGACACATAGACCAACCACTAAAAGCCTGATTTTAGGATTCAGGGGACTTCAAAACGTAAAATTAGGATAAAAAATCAATTCTGGAAATTCAAATCCAAAAACAATATTTTCTACCATATATGATAAACAGAATGTAAACATGAAGCAATTTGATATTTAACACACATTTATGAGATGACATCTCTTTGCAGCATGATGTGATGTGGTGTGATGTGAACAAATCTGTAAAATAAAAAAATCTGGAGTGACTCCACTCGACTTTCCGAACATTGAGTAATTAACAGTTTTGTAGATAAAGTAAAGAAAGAGGAGTTGTTAAACAAACAAAAGAGAGAAAACCATAATAGAGTGTTTGAGTATTTTTCTCCATATAGTACACGATGTTTTATTGAACGCTACTGAACTTTGAGCCTGCATAGATCATAATGATAAAGAATTTTTCGTTGTTTCCCTGCAAAAACCTATAAATGCTAGGTTCATCAAAATGCTTGTAGTTAGTGCAACAGTGATTTATAATATTCATATAAATTTTCAGCTCAATTGACTAAGGCGTTTAGATGCTATCGCACTTTTAAAAATTGGGTCCCATAGGCCATCATGATAAAGCATTTTTCTTTGTGTCCCTGTAAAAAAACTGTAAGTGCTAATTCACCAAAATCTATACAGTTGGTGCAACTGTGACCTATAACATGTGTGCAAATTTTTTGCTCAGATTAATAAGGCGTTTAGACGCTATCACACTTTTAAAAATTTGGCCCCATAGGCCATAATGATACAGAATTTTTCTTTGTGTCCCTGTAATTGTGTAAAGAATTTTTCTTTGTGTCCCTAGATTTCCCAAAATCAAAATCTATACAGATTGAGTATCTGTGACCTATAATATGTGTATAAATTTTTTGCTCAACTGAATAAGGTGTTTAGATGCTATCGCTCTTTTAAGATTTTGGTCCCATAGACCATAATGATAAAGAATTTTTCTTTGTGTCCCTGTAAAAAAACTATAAGTGCTAGATTCACCAAAATCAATAGGGTTTGTACTATGGTAACTTACAACATACGTACCAACTTTCAGCTTATTCGAACAAAGCGTTTAGACGCAAGCGTGTTCACTCACAGACATACACACATACATACACACACACATACAAACATTATCGCAAAAATAGTGAAAACGGACTCAGGGGACCTCGAAACGTATAGAAACATCAAAATCTCAAATTTAAGTTTTTGACATGATTACAATACTTTCCTCACTATAGTGTTCGGAAAGTAAAAATTACAGTAGAGCACCAATTGTCCGCGAAATTGGGTGGCAATCGCGGATAACACGAAAAATATAGTAAAACGGGGTGCAAACATGAAAAAAATACATAGTAGAACAGTATAATCCTTATTTCTAAAATAAAAAATAATTTTCCTCCTAAAACCGTCAAAATATTTCGAAGTAAGCCTATAGAATTACGATGCAAAATAAACACGTAGGTAATTTTCGACCTTCGCACTGTAGAACCAACTGCATTTTCCATGCTGTTGGCTTGAATTAAAATTTGGTTTTTAGGAAGTTAGTAATATATATATATATATATATATATATATATATAATTTGAATAATTTAATTCCTTTAAAACACTCAGCAAATGAAAGATAGATGAAAATACCAACATATGAAATTTTAAATGAGATGTAATTCGAATAAAATTATTGTCATTTAATTACACTGAGTAGTAAAAAAATGTTAAAGTACTTACGCAGAAGAGAAATGACACACATAACTCATAAGCCTAACGATGAGAGAATGTGCATAATCCATTAATCCAATAGAAACATTCATCAAATAATAGAAATGGAAAGAGATAAATTAACCAAAAGGATCTGTTAAAAGAAAAGAGAATTCATGAAATGAAAAATAGAATTTTAAATGCTGAAAATCAGAAATGATCATTCATCAGGAAACTTGCATCTCTGTCAGCATAAGCAAGATTTCGGATCACTGTTTAGCTAATTCAAGCAATATACAACTCAAGTTTCTATCTTGCAACAAAACATTTATATATATATATATATATATATATCTTTGGAGACTGTCGCACTCGCGGATAATCCGCACCGCAGATAATCGGTGCTCTACTGTGTTTCTTTTCTAGGTTTTACTTTCAAGAGAGGACCTACCAGTGGTCCAGAGATTCTGTTCTCGAAGTTGATAGACGAAAAGTGCCAAGTTCGATTCCAAAACACGTCAGATTAGTCGTTCGGAGTTTTCCATTGTTTTCCGAAAAAAAAAAAAAAAAAAAAAAACTCATAAAAGTATAGTCTAGAGAACCCCTTACAAATATTTTCCCCATTCAAGGCACTCTACTCGAACCTAGAAATCTCATGTAATCAATAGCCTTTAACACCTACACCTATGCCTTCAAAAAGCAACGGAGCTATACAAATCATATTTCTTTATATATTCATTCATTTTAATTAGAATTGTAAATATTAATTTCAATAGCAAACATAGAAAAAATAGAAAAAATGCTTATCAGTCCCAAAAATGTATAGAAAATTAAATTGAAAATATAACTTTAATTTTATTCAAATACAACTTTAATTTTATTGAAAATATAACTTTTAATTTTCATCGAATTAATTAAAAAATTTAACTTCGGGGAAAATATGAAAAATAATCAAACTTGTAATAAACGTAGCCCATTATTTTAATAAACAAGTGTTTTAATTAAAATATTTTTTTTATAAAATATTGGTGTACATAATTTCAAATACAATAATTAAATGTTAGAAAATAAATATATTACGTCTATGACTTTTTGTTTATAATTAACTTAGTATGCAGCACTTACGTAGCAAATATGTGAATTTCATATGAAAGCTGTATCCTTTAAGAGTTTTAATTTGTGTATTAACCTAGCTTTAAATTGTTAATTTTTTAATTAGTATGAAACAAATTGCTTTTTATTATTATTTATTTATAGACATAACATTAATTTGATAAAAAAATTTCTTTACTAATTTTGAATATTTACTTATTTATTGAATGCCAAAATTTCATTAATAGAGCTTTTTTTTTTTTCAAATTATTAGTACGGATTACATTTATGCAGGTGTATATACAACTTCGAAAATTCCCTTCGTTCATTTTATTTATTATAAATAAGTTTTAATTATATTATTTTCATTAGTTAATTTAGTTTTAAATGTTATTTAATTAATGTCACTTGCAATTTTTAATCTATTTCACTATTTTCGTGTTTAGTTTTGAAAAAAATACTTCAGATTCTATCATGAGTATGATAACTCTACTAAAGCTTATCTATATAGTTGAATATAAAACCGTTCTTCCTGACTGAGTGTGTGAGGGGGTGATTCATCATCGCCCAGACCAAACCCCTGGACCTAGAAGCATGAAATTTTGTAACAATGTTCTTCCTATGACGTAGGCATCCACTAAGAAGTGATTTTACAAAATTCGCCCCCCAAGGGGGGAGAGGGGCAAAACGTGATTTCACAAAATCCTTCATATCTCAAACAAAAAAACTGATATCCACAATTTTTTTCCTTTAAAATATAGCTAACACAAATGTCTAAAAACAGATTTCTGGAATTTTAGAAATTCGGTCTCCAAGGGGGTGGGAGGGAGCGAAACGTGATTTCGCATAATCCTATGTATCTGAAACAAAAAAAAAAAAAAAAAAAAAAAAAAAAAAACAGATATACGTGAAATTTTTGCTCTAAAATATAGCTAATGCAAATACCTAAAAACCAATTTCTGTGATTTTAGAAATTCAGCCCCCAGGTGGGGCAGCAACGGAGGGGGGTGCTATGGGGCAAACACAAATAGAAATACAGTCAGGCTGTTCAAAATTGGTACAGATAGGTTTTGAAGGCCTGCAAGTCGAATGGGGATATTTTCGATTGTGTAAAGTTATTAGGAGGAGCGAGAAGGAGGGACGGGCGGTAAGGGAAGGGGCTATGGGCAAAAACAAACAGAAATACAGTTAGGCCGTTCAAAATTGGTACAGATAGGTTTTAGAGGCCTGCAAGTCGAATGGGGATATTTTCGAAAGTGTAAAGTTATTAGGAGGGCCGGAAAGGAAGGGGGCGGAGGGGCAAAATAAATAAAATAAAGTTTGATCATTCAAAACTGGTACATAGAGGTTTTCGATATCTATCAAATCGATTGTGGATATTTTCGAATTTATAAAATTACTGGGAGGGGCGGGAAGAGGGGGGAGCGGAGGGACAAAAAATACAAAAATAGAGATTGGTCGTTCAAAACTGGTGCATAGAGGTTTTTGATACCTACAAATCGATTGCGGATATTTTCGAATTTGTAAAATTATTAGGATAGACGGGACGGGGGGGGGCGAAGGGGGAAAATAATAGAAATAAGAGTTAGAGCATTTTGGGAATTTTTTCCGAAGGCAGTGAGAACCCGGTGCGACATTTTTCCTAATCAGATTTTGTTTCTCTTTTATTTTTCACGTGATAAAAATTAATGCAATTTTGAGAATTCAGTAATTATAGTGATTCATTTAAAAATAGGGACCAGCAAAGAGCGCATAGACTGCTAGTAATGTATATATACGAGTAAATGTAATTAAAGCACTCACCATAAGAATGCATAGGTCTTATTTACTAAAATGTGCAATTTAAAATTCAAGCTGCAGTTCGCTATTTTAATTTTTAAATATTAAACTGAACATTTTTTTAAATAAACATGCATGTAAAGCTTATAGTTATGTTATATTATATTAATTCATTTATTTGTTCATTTTTTATTTATTAAAAAAAAGTTTTTTTTTTTTTTTTTTTTTTTTTTTTTTTAATAGTTATTCATTTCGTTTTATTATTATAGGACATTAACACTAATTAATTTGTACCTTATACTTTGTCCGTTTTATATTCACATTATGCATTTCGGATGCAAACCACATCCTTCATCAGATGATTCAGCGAGGACAGTCATGAATCATCTGATGAAGGATGTGGTTTGCATCCGAAATGCATAATGTGAATATAAAACGGACAAAGTATAAGGTACAAATTAATTAGAGTTATTCATTTATTTATTCTTTTTCCCCCTCCCCAAATTATTTTATTATTATTTTTTTTTTTTCAAACACTTCATTCATTTACAAAAAAAAAAAAAAAAAAAACTGAAATTTGGCAGTTTTATAAACATGCTAAAACAAACCTTTTGTATGACACTTAGATTATTTTAGGTGGTATTTAATGTATAACTCGACTAAACTAACTTACAAAGGCTTTATAAAATCTGTAACTTTACACAGTAACTTAATTATGTTCTGCTTGCATATACTTCAATATATTATTCTGAGGAGTTCTTAATCGGTTTTTGATTTTAATCATTTTCAACCCATACAATGTTTACGTTGAAATCAGTTTCTTCTTAAATTCTTTTGATTTCGGAAAATGAGCTACTTCTCTGAAATTTTCATGGAATAAAGACAAACACATTCTACTTGGTTTAAGACTCACTTTATAAAAGTATTTTAATTTACTGATTTTATATTTATATATTAATATTATTGATATCATTATTATCATTATTATTATTATTAATTTTAAAACGAAGATTTTTTTTTTTCATTTGTCGGGGAAGAGAGTTCATTCAGAAGATAAAAGAATCAATATAGAGACTGACTAGAAGTTAACGGGGAAGGGGGTGTTTTTAACAGTCGTAAAAGCTCTCTAAATAAAAATTAATTACAGGGTTACAAGAAATAACTTGGACGAAGTTTCAAACCAAACATTTGTAACTACCACTATCGCAAACTCATTTTGGAAGACGTTGTCTTACCTTTGTCGCAAAAGTTCTTTGGAAATAAAAGATGGACCTTCCAACAGGATTCCGCACCTGCACACAGAGCTAAAGACACTCAAGATTGGTGCAAGACAAATTTTCCTGACTTCATTGGAGCTCAATAATGGCAACCGTATTCCCCAGATTTGAACCCAACGGATTATTCTGTTTGGTCCATCTTGGAGACAAGGGTGTGTGCTAAACCTCATAAAACTTTGGCATCCCTAAATGAATTCTTATGCAAGGAATGGGATAAAATATCAGTAAGTGAGTTGCGGCCCATAGCCGAAAATTTTGTGACACGTTTAAAGCTCTGTATTAATGCTAAAGGTAGGCAGATTGAAAATTTGTAAATGTAATAGACAAAATAATGTATTCATATTTATTGAAGTTCGGTCGTAATATTTTCATTAGCATTAAAGTTATAATGTATCATGTGTGTCCAAGTTATTTCTTGTCACCCTGTATATGTGTTAGAAATTCGAATCATTATTTTTCTACTCTATTTAAAAATATAAGCATTTTTTTGCTTCTCCCGTTTTAAAGTAATTTAGTTTTTTTTTTTTTTTTTTTTTTTTTTTTTTTCAATTTCTGTAATAAATTGGGAGTTGGAGAATATGAACTCCTTTATAATAGCTGCTAATCGTTCTGATTTTTGGATACCAGTATTATTATACAGAAATGTTTTAAAGCTTTTGTATTAATTTTTTATGATTAAATAAGGTGAAGATTCCTATTAAAAATAATAATCAAATAACGATATATATATTTATATATTTATCTGCGCAATGTTGATTGGGAGTAACTTCTAATATTCAATAGAATAAAGTATTGGACTCGTAAGAAATTTTAACTTCTATTTTTGGTGGATTTACATGTTATGAGAGATCCAGAACATGATTTAATCATTTTTTTTTTTTTATGTCTGTCTGTGTGAGTAACAAAAATTTTGTTCCAATTGTATCTCAGGAACTACTGCAACGAATTACATATAATTTTTTATGCAGTTGCACCATATGAGACATAACTTGTTGCCTTTAAACTTTTGGTGCAAATTGTTCAAGAGGTGTCGTTGTTGTACTGCGATTACTGAAATTTAAAGAAAGACTATATCTCAAGAACTACTGCACAGAATTGCATATAAGTTTATATGCAGATGCACACTAGCATACATTAGTACTTGTCAACGTTTGATGCCAATCGCTGAACAGGTGGCGATACTATATAGCAGTTTCTTCAGTTTAAATAAAAGCTATACCTCAGGTTTATAATCCAACAAAACTTGGTATGCGTGAAAGCCATTATACGGCATAATGCTTATTCAATTTGAGGACATATAGGGCGCTAGGTGGCGTTGCTATACTGGAATTTTCCCCGAGAACGAGAATACTATGTCTCAGATTCTATTGCATATATTGCACAAAAACTTTGTATTTGAAGAGCCAACCTTTATGAAACACTATGCTGATTTAATTTGGGTGTATATCGGCCAATAGATGGCACTTCTGCGCATCAATTTACCCCGTGAGTAGGAAGGCTAAATCTCAACTTCTATGATATATTATAACGGCTTCGGAACTTGATATGTGAGATATAACCATTATGAAAACGAATGCTGTCTTAATTTAGGTGTATATCAGCCAACAGGTGGAGCTGCTATTGTGATTTTTCGCATGGCTACATCTCAGCGTCTGTTGATCGAAATTGCACCAAATCCCATATGTAAAATCTTTATTGTGAGAAGCTGTAGTTAAATTTTTGTACATGTTAAACAGTAAGTGAAGCTGTTATGTAGAAAGGTATAGAAGAAAGTTTTGTGATGGCCACAACATGCTTATTTCATTTGACTTTACACTGCGTTCAACTTATATATATATATTTAATGATTTTCCACTAAAAATATTTCGTGCACATGCTATCTTCTGTTTATTTATTTATTAGTTTCATGGATATTAATTTATTTTCCCTTGCGGTGACTGAGACTTCATACAGTCTGTCATTTATGCCGTCACAATATTCGATTTTCCAAAAATTTCACATTTTTAAAAATTATTAGTGTTTCATTTTTAAAAGTAAGATAATTAAAATTAATAATAAACAGCAGTTTAAAAATTAACAATTAAAATTTTGTCTTGAACAAAATTTAATTTTGGATTTTAAAATATTGTACTTTTTACCTATAAATAAAAGTCATTGTATAGGGAGGGGGTACGTCTTACACCTCCTCCTAAAGCCCTGAACCGATATCAACTAAACTGAACACAATTTCTGCTTATGTGGGTGTTTAATATATCTAGCGCATGCGCAATGGGAGAGGGTTGGGGAAGTACCTCCCTCGTGAATAATATTTTTGTCTGATTACTACAGTAATAATTGCAGCTGAAACTTCAAATTTTATATGTAGGCTAATTTTAATGTATATATTCTCACTAAGTTGAGATTTTTAAAAATTTGAAATTAAAATTAAAAATCATTCGGAAATTACGCTTTCGTAAAAATTTCAGGCATTCAAATTAAACATTTTACTCTGAATGCATCAAAATGACATAGTTTCTAAATACAGGGTATTCCAGAAGTCCTACACCCCCTTCCTAACACGAAAATGAATCGAAATTGTGTAAAATGGCGAAACACGTGTTCAATAAATTCGAAAGCGACCTCTTTTGGTGTAAAAAGTTTGGGCCCGAGGGGGCTAGAGGGGCCGCTAGGGAGGGCAAATTTGAAATTTCAAATGTGAAGGTATGTCTTGTGATACATCCCTGGAAACGTCTCTCCAAAACGAGGAATTTGATTAGTTTCACCCTACGATGATTATTAAAGGAGATACATGAGTTTTTAGACTTTTGAAATGTGGATTTCATATTTATGTATCCACCTTTAATAATCATTGCAGCACAAAACTATTTATATCAAATTCATTGTCTTGAAGAGATGTTTCCAGGTATGCATCACAAGACGTACTTTCCTGCTTGAAATTTTAAAGTTGCCCTCCCTAGCAGCACTACTACTACCCCCTTGCTCAGGTCCAAACATTTCGAGGCGAAGTATGTCTTGTGATACATCCCTGGAAACGTCTCTTCAAGACAATGAATTTGATATTAATAGTTTTGTACTGCAGTGATTATTAAAGGGGATACATAAATATGAAATCCACATTTCAAAAGTCTAAAAACTCATTTATCTCCCTTAATAATCATCGTAGGTCAAAACTATTTATATCAAATTCATTGTTTTGAAGAGACGTTTCCAGGGATGTATAACAAGATATACCTTCCTATTGGGAATTTTAAAGTTGCCCTCCCTAGCGCGCCCCTCTAGCCCCCCACCTGGGCCCAAACCTTTTTCACCAAAAAAGGTCCCTCTCGAATTCATTGAACATGTGTTTCGCCATTTTTCACAATTCTGACTCATTTTCGAGTTAGGAGGGGAATGTGGGACTTCTGGAACACCCTGTATAATTAAAATCAAAAGAATTTTTTTTTTAACGTGTTAGAATGACGACATTTTCAGAAAATCCTCAAAATAAAGTACCATCGTCTTTGAAAAATGGCATCGTTTCTCAGAAGTCATTGGATGGGAAACGTGCATTTACATAGAGAAAACTACTGCAATTTACTATGATAGATTGGGGCTTTTATTTACTTGCAGTAGAATAGATAAAAATAAATAAATAAATAAATAAATAAATAAATAAAATAAAATAAAATAAAATATAAGCTCTTTTCTTAAAACTTTTTTTTTCTTTTTTCACAAGTGTTGCCATTCTAGGGTTATGTTTTACAAATGATTTATTTAATAAATAACTAATCTGTTCCAAACGATATCTGTTCATATTTTTAAGGCGTGTACAGGGCCCAACTATGCTTTTAGAAGAATCAGGGCACTGATGCTAATGGAGGTCCCCTTCCCCTGCTCGATAGAGCTCGCCAAAAGGACCCATTCTCAAATATAATATAATAAAATAAAATAAATAAAATAGTGCATTTTTTCAATTTTCCTTTCAATTATACCTTCTATTTCCTCATTTTTGTAGGAACCTAAAGCAAAATGATTAATTGTATGTTCAATACAAATGAAACACTGAAGCACATTGATCAGCTAATATAAATTTGTTTAGGAGATTAATGACAAAATTTAACAATTGTTTAAGTTCTCTAATTAAATATAGAAAGAAAATTTTAATTAGTTTTGTTTTTAATAGACATAGGATGGAAAAATTTGTACTATTTATTACCTTTGAACCTTTGGAAATGAGACCCCCTAAATTTGGAGGCCCTGGGGCAGTGCCCCGTGTGCCCATGCCATAATCTGGCCCTGGGCATATAGGCGTATTTTTTTATAAATATAGGAATTAAGAAATTGAGAATTAATATTCCAAAAATTGTTTTAAATATGATGACAATGCCAGTTAATCAAATATAAAGTGTTTATTTTAACTTAGTGTCAAATGGGGGGGGGGGGAGAGAAACCGTTTTCACACATTTTCTACTTTGTCTGAAAGACATAGGCCTCAGTCTTAAAAAGAAAATAAAAACCAATAAAAACATTAAACTTCAGTTTCAAAAAATCCCTTATTAGTTCCCCCCCCCCCCTCCCAAAAAAAAAAAAAAGTTCGAGTGGTTGAAATTTGAGAAATCAACAGAATATTTTTCCTAAGATGCGGATACTAATGATTCCCGGCACATTTCGACAGCAGAAATCAGTTTGGTTCAAATGCGAATTCTTTTTCTTAGATTTTTCACCGCAAAAAAATAAAAAGCGGACATCTACAACAACAAAAATAAAATAATAATGAATAATATATTAGTAGCGGTGAAGTAAACTTAAAACTCTTCATTGAATTCCAAAGCGCGTTTTCCTACAATGTTAAAGTATCTTAAACCGAAAGAAGTTTGGAATGTTTTGTACAGCCATTCAGAAGAAGGTGAATCTCCCGAATTTAGTGAACGGGAGGGGTTTATGACTCTCTTTTAAACTAATTTTTTATGATGCACCAAAACTTCTTGCAGTGGAAGTTCAAAAGTTTGTAACTGTTATGGATCTAATATAAATTTTAAAGTTGTCAATGAAACGAGTTTAAAATAACCTATTTTTAAAGTCGTTTTTTATTATGCTTCTACATAGAGTTCGTAATATGGTTATGATTTGTTATAACTTGTGGATCGTCAACCTCAAAGACACTTGTATAATACTCATTGCTGAGATGTTGTGTTTTATTTATTACACTCACAAACACACTCACATATCTGTATTAGAGGATACTTGGAGCAGTTTCCACTTATATCCTTTAATGTATCCAGTATTTTTACGTAGCCCTATAAAACAATCACCAATACTAACTTCATGAAAAAAGCACTTTAAAACACGTAAATATTTTAAAAACATATTTAATTAAAAAAGAGACATATAGTCTGATCGCGGTGAACTGATAGCGAAAGTAAACATAAAGGGTTGCTGTTTCATTACCAAAGTTTGCCACATTTACGTTTCCTCGCTGAATGGGCGATTCTGTTTATATTGACCGATGGTTAGCTTTCTCTGCCTTGTTAGCGAGTATAGTTTGTGATAGCTGGATAAAAACTATTCTTTGGATTCACTGCATTTATCTTTCCTTCCGAGGACTTTATTCCATGCTTTCATTTTCCATAATACTAATTAAACACCTGAAGAAAGGAAAACACCGCTAAAAAATAAATAAACGAAAAAAGAAGTCGTTCGCTTGTCAGAGAGACGTCGTTTGTCTTCAATCCAACGCCAGTCATTGAACAGTATCGCCAAGAAACACGGTGCTTTATTTACTTTCGCTAACAGTTCTTGGCGAACAGAGTTACACATATATTTCTAAGCTTTACTGAGAGCAGCTCCAACCGACGGACTCCAGAATTTTTTATGCGTATAACTCCAGAATTTTAGCGTTTTGATTGTTTTCCAGATGGACTTAACTGTATTTTTCACCTGATATCATAGTATATATATATATATACTTGAATGTATAACTGCACATTTTTGTCAAACCACATTATGTAGATGTCCTGATGATGCCCTGCTAATCAGGGTGAAAAGCCTAGAAATATATCTGTCTCTTTTTTAATTAAATATGCTTTTAAAATTTTTACGTGTTTTAAAGTGCTTTTTTCATAAAGTTAGAACGATATACGTGTTTTTTTTTTCTTTTTTTAATATCTCTATGCAAGATATGCTCTCTCTTAGGCAGGCATACTATTGTAACAATCGCAGCTATCAAGTCGAATTGTACACTCCGCAGCAAAAGTATCCGACCACTAGCAATAATCCCCGTCTGAAAAAAGTACACTTAATACTGCTTTGTTAAATAAATCCTTGTCGAGTCATGTTCTTAGTCAGACTAAGAACATGACTCAACAAGGATTTATTTATTAGAGACGGGGAATATTGCTAGTGCTCGGATAGTTTTGCTGCGGGAGTGTACGATCCGACTTGTGATCTACGATAGCTACGATAGCTGCGATTGTTAGAATAGTATGCCTCCCTTAATCATCAATACTATCATGCCCTATCCCAATTCTATAGGAAATAAACTTGTGCGCATCTGAATAATGTATATTGACTTTTTTATATATTGTGCAGTTTAAAGCTATTAAAATAAACTTTAAAGATACAACTCTCATAGTTCGTAATGTATCTGAATATTTTTGTGAGTCCTTATACCCAAATTAGTACTGCCGTTGACAAGATAAATCTAGGATAAATGGCCATAGAGAAGAGATGGCCAGTATAAATATTTCCTGAACTTGATCATAGATGGCAACATAAACTTTAGTTCAATGAGTTAGTTCATCCATTGCGACGTGCACCTGTGTTTTTCAATTACAGTAAAGCACCGTTTATACGTCTTTTACAATTATACGTCTTTTTAGTGAAGTCCCAATTCATTCCTATTCATTTTAATGCAAAAATTCTTCGTTTATACACCGCTCATATCGGTTATACGTTTTTTCCACTCAACTAAAATTTGCAAAATTTCTCGACCTGTCATTATTTCCCATTCTAAATAAGACTGATTTTTCCTAGAAAGCATCTTAAATGGAGGAACACAGGAAAGGTCGAAGAATACTGACCAAAGAATCAACTGGATTCACAGTAGAATTTTTAATACTCATAGACAAACAGCAAATGAGACGAATATTAAATATTTTTAATGTTATTAAATAAATATCTGCATGGACATAAATCGTATGCTTGTTATTAAAAATACGCAATATACTATATAATTAATGTTCAAAATGTGTTCATATATCGTTCTTAAGAAATGTAATATATTACTCAATATATGGTATATGTAATGAGTACCCCGTCATGCATGAATAGTATGATTTATCTCACTTTTTATAATAAATCTTTTTTATTATTATTATTATTAATTATTGTCTTAAAAGAAGTCTAATATACATTTACTAACTTAAGAAGCCTAATTAATTAGTATTTTCATACAAATTTTGCTTAAGCGTCATTAAATTTGTAGTAATCAAAGTGTTATTATTAAAATTTCGATTATACGTTTTTTCATTTATACGTCATTTACGTCAGTCCCTTGAAAGATGTATAAACGATGCTTTACTGTATAAAAAGTACGTAAATAAGAGTACGATCAAGCAAATAAACCAGATTCATAAACACTTTTTAACTTTGTTCTCATGTGGCAAACAAGAGGTTACATTTAAAGCTTTGGTATTTAATGCTTATAAGAACTTTAAAATATATAATTAAAAACTATAATAAATACAAAATGCAGATGTCAACTATGCATTAGAAAATTTTACATAACTAGAAATTAAGTAGATTTCTTGTTCTATTTTTAAAATGAATAACGTACGTATTCCACTCTGTGCGTAAAAATTTATTGCTGATATTAATAAGGCAATTTAAGTCTAGGCGTTTTTAACTCTTACTGTTAGTTTAACTCTTAATAAGGAATTAAGTTAATTCCCACGCGCATGTGAGAAACAGCGAAGATTAACAAGCTGTGAAATGAGTTTTTAACTATGAAAATAGGATCTTTGTATGTTTTGCCGCCGAAACAAAATTAGAGCTTATTAAAACAAAGTTTATTTTTGATTATAAGAGTTAATGTGACAAATGTTTTTTAATGCAGTATACTTTTTTTAAAAAAATGTTCATTTATTAGTGACTTATATTATTAATGAATAAGTAATAATTAACATTTAATCATTAATTGATTTTCTTGAAAATATTTTTGAATCATTTTGAGAGATAATTGTTTACGCCTTGCCCCATGTTTTCTTTTTCTTTCTTTCTTTTTTTTTTTTTATTGTTACACGCCTACTTAAGCGATAAATGACAAAAATATAATATATTAAGTTTTATACTTTATTTTCTTTTAACTCTTTATCTATTGAACCAAATATTGGTATTATGTTTTAAAAAAATAAATAAATAAATAACAAAAATTAAATTAAAAAATTAAAAATTAAAAATTCGACCGAGATTGAACTGAAGACCTTTTTGTCTCAAGCCGAACACTCTGGCACCGTGTCACGCTTTCTTGCCCGCTAACTCTGTGTGTTTCGTTGATTTTTATAGAAGGGGCTAAATTTTCTAGGGTCTTATCTTGGCCCATGGATGAGTTGTTGCATGAAATTGGCACTTTACCCTATGTTTTCGACCACGCTGTTTAAGTTTGGTTTGTATTCAATAGGAATTTTACGGATTCATACTTCCCTTGTGAAGGGATATATGGTAAATCTAAGTTATGGTGCAACTTAAATTCAATCACAAGAAGTAAGAAAATTTAAAAGTGTGGTTAAACCATATTATGGTGTTGCTTATAACTTTACTCCATATAGTAGTTCAAGTTTGAACTGCAATTTTTAACAGTATAACCGCACATGAAAGGAAATTATAGAGTGCTGTCGCTGATTTTGATTGACATTTTTCCCGATCTTCACGTGTATTATAATTAATTTATATATCGCTACGAAATTCTGCCATCAATTTTAGAAAATATATAAAAGACATAAAAAATACTTTTTTGTTGTTGTTTGTTAGTTTGTTTTTTTCTTAATGTTTCGATCTTTTTTTTTCGAACGTTATGTACCAATGGTACACTAAAATCAATATCACTGCACTAAATCCTCATTAATTATTATGATGAGGTGATATGCATAATTTTTATTGCATAAAATATTAAGTATGCATAATTTTCCTTTCTTTTATTACTCTAAAGTAACTAAAACAAGAATGAAAAATCATGCGTTGCGTATTGATTACAGCTCGCTGAAAAAAAAAATTTTTTTCGAGCCCTGATACCATTTTGCTGATTCTTATGTAAAATGACCTCCTGAATCCAAATATAAAACCCATTTTGCCCAGTCACCCACCGTTTTATCGGGACGCCACACCCTTCCCCAATTTTTATCACTATTCGGTCATTTTACGGCCATGGATTTCATTTGGAGAAGGAAAAAGAATTAATTTAACACTTAATAACAAAAATATATAATGTTTAATAAATAACATTAATAATAGATTCAAAAAATATAAGAAATGTCATACATAATTTTAGTGACAAATACCCCTCTAAATTTTCCCCTTGCCGCAAATGTTGATGTTTTAGAATTTTCCAGCTCTGTAGCCCCTCAGAAGCTATTTAACAGTTAAAATAATCCTCACCCCCTCAAAATCAAATTTATAGCTATAAAATGACCGAAAAGTGGTAAAAATAGGGGGCCGTCCCAAAAAAACAGTAGGTTGTAAGGCAAAATGGACGTCCTATTCGGATTCAGGAGGTCATTTTACATAAGAATTTGCCAAAATGGTGTTGTGGGCAATTTTTATGCGGAGCAGTGTTATTAACACTTTCCAACTGTACGTACTTGTTGTATCGTACAACTTTCAATTTTCTTTGCCTACGTTGTCACACAATGGATAGACAGAAAGACTGAAAGGCATACCGATAGACTAATCGAATTCATAATCGCTCTTAGACATCGTTGGAAAGTGTTAAAAATGCTTAACACAAAAGACAATGCACCTCTTTCGTTCTAATTGCAGCCCTTAATGTATCTGAATATTTTAGTGCAGCCCTGTAAATCTGAAGGTTAACTATATCATATTCTATACAAAACATTATTTTAGCCTATTAACAATAAATTTCAATTTCTTTATGATTTTTATAATAGAAAGTTACTTGTCTGTCCTAAAGCGCAATGCACTGGCATTTTTTCTTTTAAGTGTCCCTGTACACAAACCAGTTATAAAAGGTCTATTAATGCCAATTAAAACAGGAAACATTCTATAGTAAACTTGAATAATATACATCACTTTTTAAAAATTCTGAAAATATTTACGGACGCTGGAGGCGGGCAGACGGACAATCGAACAGACAGATATACAAATTCAAAACATATTCACACTTAAAAGTTGTAAAGAAGTGTTAAAAACACTAGATGTAAACGAAAATGCAATTCTAGCAAATATCCCATAATATCCCTTAATGTAACTGAATATTTTTGTGTAGTCCTGTAAATTTTAATGCTTTTCATACTACATTCCATAGAAAGCTTTCTTTTGTGCATATGAATAACATATTTTAATTTCATTAAGATTTGTGCAAAGTAAAGTTATTAAAATTTATTTTATAGAAATACCACTCATAGAAAGTAATTGCTTTAGAATACTTTCGGGTGGTCCTGTAAAGAAAACATCCGATAGTGAACTTGAATAACATATTTCAATTTCATTAAGATTTGTGTAAAGGTCGTAAAATATGGTTTGTATAAGTATCTCTCATAGAACACAATGCTTTAGAATACTTTCGGGTGTCCTTGTACACAAACCAGTAGAGGTATTCCCTCTATTTTCAATAGAAAACAAGTGATAGCGAATTTGAATAACATATATCAGTTTCAAGAAATTCGATTAATATTTACGGGAGTTAGAGAGCAGACAGACAGACAAACCGAAGTCATTAACACTTTTCAACCTTCTTAGAAAGTGTTAAAAATGAATTTCATATACATTTTTTGATTATTTCATAATGCTGTAATTAAAGGTTGAAGTCTGATAATAAAAATATTTAAATGATCAATTTTCCATGATTTGTAAAACAAATATGGCGTTCCTGTCTTTCAATTTATGTTATGCATAGATAAAATTTTCTATTCATTTTATAAAAATAATAATGTAAGAAAGTTTTTTCAGAACCATTATTCTTTTTTTATTTTTTTTATTTCCGTAAAGAAGCATGTGCCAATTTTTTTGTCCTTGCCCACCTGTTGACACATCACCGACTTAATTCATCCCATTGATGTGTACAATCTTTGCAGAAAGTTTTTCTAATATTTCTGCTTCACAAGATACAGACATTGACAAAAGTAAGATGAGAGAAAACGACAGAAGGCTCTGCTGTGTTTATACACACTTACACAGCGACTGAAAACTACTTAGTGGCGTAAATCCTTCTTTATCCTTCTTCTTAATGCGCAGATATTTCTTTTTCCGTGAAAAATATGGGAATGGTTATTCTGTAGAATTTTTTTTTTTTTTTCCTCGCGAATATCGTGATATTTGCTTCTGAAAGTTTTAATTTGTGTTTATTCAAGGGGGAAAAGAGGAGGAGCTTAGTAAGAAAACATGCATACAAATAATAAAACTTTAGAAATAACTTTTATACTAAGTGATTCAGTTTTTAACATTTTTTTAAGAAAGCTGAAAGGTGTTTACTAATTCAACACCTCTGTCCTTCTATCCGCCCGTCAATCATTCTATCTGACTGTCCGTCTATACCCGCTCTCATTGCCGTAAATGTTTTTATAATTATTTGAAATTGACGTATGTTATTTATGCTTACTATAGAATGTTTCTTATTGAAAATCGTACATATAGCAGAACCATATAACAGATCCGTACATATTACAGCGAAATCACAAAATATTTCAGTTATATTATGGTGTGGGGAGAAATCTCTCGAAAGTACATTTTAATATCTTTATACTGTACAAAAAATAATGAAATTAGCATATGTTATTTAGATTTAAAAAAAAAAAAATTCATGTTTCTTATAGACTATAGTATGATTAGAATTAAAATTTACAGAACCACACAAAAATATCAGATGCAAAATAGGACATCAGTCAAAATTGCTCGTAGTACATTTTCAGTCGTATTACAAGATTTTACTATACCAAATTTTAGCACGCTATAAGGCGCACATGTAATTTTTAAACAACATACTATGTTAAAAGCACAAAGTAAAGCCTTTTTTTTATGTTTTCTTTTTTCTTACAAAGCAAATCTATAAAGAATTTTTTGCAAGATTTTTTTTTCTTCATAATTAAAAACAAAACATATTTTAAGATGTTATAATACGCAAGCGAAGTGTGACGTCACTGGCCGTCTGTGGATGCAAGAAAAAGATTTCCTATGTTAATCGCTCATTGGATTTTTTGTAAAAAATTATTAAAAATCGAGGAAAATTATTTCCCGATTTTAATCCCCGTATTTGGGTATAGGTATGTATTAGTTATCGTACGCATATGTTAGATTGGGTTATTTTGCTGTCAAATTGACAAAATCTTAATTTTAAATTTCAAAACTCTGTCATCCTTGGCGATTTTGTATTTGGCGATCAAAAACGTAATACGAAAATATATATGCCAGATGTATATTTTTGTAAATTGTATTGTACGGAATATTGTTTCATATTATTCATTACTCTCTTAATATAAGTTGTTAAATAACCATGATTTTTGAAAGAAATTAAGTATGATCGCCAAATAATTTAGCGATATTTTTTTTCCTGCCAAGAATGACAGATATGAAATCTACTCCACTGCAACATATGAGTATCTTATATCAGACACTTTATTTATGCATTTGAAAACAAATTTGACTTCAAATTATGATAGAATATTTATCATTTTCCTTTTAATTAGTATACTAGTTGGATATTTATTGTGTAAATATCATCCTTTGAAATGAAATGTTTATGTTTTCAATCGAATATGGAAGTTTGCCTTTCTTTTTCCTAGAATTTTGAAATTTAAAATTCAAATTTTACCAATTTTACAGCAAAAACAACTTAATCTAACGCATGCACATGATAACTAATACATATCTATACCCAAATACGGGGATTAAAATCGGGAAATAATTTTCCTCGATTTTTAATAATTTTTTACAAAAAATCCAATGGGGATTAACATAGGAAATCTTTTTCTTGCATCCACTGACGGCCAGTGACGTCATCACTTCGCTTGCGTATAGAGAAATAATTCATTGATGGTTAAATATCTTAGAAACTAGTATGTTGTGGCCACCACAAGACTTTCTTCTATATTTTCCTATACAAATTCACGCAGTAACAATATTAAACAAAAAAAAAAAAAAAAAAAAAAACGATTTTTTTCATTTTTTTTTTTTTTTTTTTTTTTTCGTTAAAAGTAAAAAAAATCGATAACTTTGTTTTAAATTACCACATATTTATAGTTCAACCATTCGTTTTAAAGGTATTGACGAGACCTTTCGAAAAATACCGATCTTGAAAATTTACACCCCCCCCGGGGGGGGTACTTCCCCCTAGGGGGGGAAGCGATGCCCCAAAGTTTTTCCCTGATTAACTACTACTATTATCAATAATTCATATTAATTTCACAATAACAGGTTAAGAATAACTCTCATTATGTACATTTATACGAAATTTTTTCCTATACTGCCATGTTAAAAATTTAGAAAAAATACGATGACAGCGCCACCTGTTGAGCGATTGATCCCCAAATCTAATCAGCCTCAGTTTATGTCAGGGGCCAACTAAATACCAAGTCTGGTTAAATTTCGTTAAAAAAAAAAAAAAAAAAAAAATCTAAGTTTTTTTTTTCGTTAAAAGTAAAAAAAATCGATAACTTTGTTTTAAATTATTACAGATTTATAGTGCAACCATTCGTTTTAAAGGTATTGACGAGACCTTTCGAAAGATACCCATCTTGAAAATTTACTCCCCTCGAGGGAGGACTTCCCCCCCACGGGGGGTGGCGAGGCTCCTACGCATACAAAAATTTTTTCCCAGTTGACTATCTCTATTTTAAATAATTCTTGTAAATTTCATAATGATTACTAAAAAATAATTCTCTTTATGCACATTTATACAAAATTTTGTCCTATATCACCATGTTAAAAATTTAGAAAAAGCGGGATGGCAACGCAACCTGTAAGACAATTTTTACCAAAAGTTGATAGGCACTAATTTATGTCAAGGTACAACTACATACTAATTTGTATGAAATTCTGTGCAGTAGTTCTTGAGATACAGTTGCCACAAAATTTTGTCACACACACACACAGACAGACAGACAGACAGACAGACGGACAGACATTTTCTAAAAATGGTCAAATCGTGTTCTACAGCTCTCAAACGTGTAAATTCATCAAAAACCCGAGGTCGAAAATTTTTACGAATCCAATACTTTCTCTATATTACATATAGAAGAAAGTAAAAATGAGTAAAGTTGAAAAACATTGTATAATCTATGAGAACCACATATTTTTTACTTTCATCTATATTCAATAGAAGAAAGTATTGGATTCGTAAAAATTTTCGACCTCGGGTTTTTGATGGATTTACAAGTTTTGAAAGCTGTAGAACACAATTTGACCATTTTTAGAAAATGTCTGTCTGTCTGTGTGTGTGTGTGTGAGTGACAAAATTTTGTGGCAACTTTATCTCAGGAACTACTGCACAGAATTTCATATAAATTGGTATGTAGTTGCACCTTGACATAAATTAGAGCCTATCAAATTTTGGTGAAAATTGTCTTACAGGTTGCGTTGCCATCCCACTTTTTCTAAATTTTTAACAGGGTGATATAGGACAAAATTTTGTATAAATGTGCATAAAGAGAATTATTTTTTAGTAATCATTATGAAATTTACAAGAATTATTTATAACAGCGATAGTCAACTGTGAAAAATTTTTTGTATGTGTAGGAGCCTCGTCAACCACCCTGGAGGGAAAGTCCCCCCCCCCCCTCGAGGGGAGTAAATTTTTAAGATGGGTATCTTTCGAAAGGTCTCGTCAATACCTTTAAAACGAATGGTTGAACTATAAATCTGTGATAATTTAAAACAAAGTTATCGATTTTTTTTTACTTTTTACGAAAAAAAAAAAAAAAACTTAGAAAAAAATCGTAATTAAAAAAAATTTAAAACAAAATTTAACTAAACTCTGTATTTAGTTGGCCCCTGCCATAAACTGGTGATGATTAGATTTGGGGATCAATCGCACAACAGGAGGCGCTGTGATCGTATTTCTTCTAAATTTTTAACATGGCAGTATAGGACAAAATTTCATATAAATGTACATAATGAGAGTTATTCTTAACCTGTGATTGTAAAATTAATACGAATTATTAATAATAGTAGTAGTCAACTAGGAAAAAAATTGTGCATTTGGGGGCATCGCCCCCCCCCTGGGGGGAAGTACCCCACGGGGTGGGGTAAATTTCAAAGATGGGTATCATTCGAAAGGTCTCGTCAATACCTTTAAAAAGAATGGTTGAACTATAAATATGTGATAATTTAAAACAAAGTTATCGATTTTTTTTTTACTTTTAACGAAAAAAAGCATGGATTTTTTTTTTTTTTTTTCAATATTGTTACTGAGTGAATTTGTATAGGAAAATATAGAAGAAAGTCTTGTGGTGGCCACAACATACTAGTTTTTCTTGTTGATTAATATTATCATTATTATTAACACACAACCATGTATAGATTTTGTTAAGAAAATATGCTTTGTCTTTTCTTTTTTTTATGTTGTGTTAGTGCCACACCAGATTGTTTAACATAGCATTTCTTCCTTCCGAAAGTTAAGTATGCCGAATTGTGGGTGAAAACTTCATAAGTCAGCTAAGTCCTTACAAAATTATTGCTTTTAAAAAAGATTTTTTTTTTTCTCTTTTTTTTTTTTTTTTTTCAATCATAATTTTTTCAATTGATTTGCACTGGTACGGTACTTTCAATTCTTTCTTCTTTGTGGTGTTTTATCATTGGCTATTGAAATTAAATCAACGCCCTCTGAAAGATGATAAAATTTGAAAATTGCCTAATGCTATAGGCTGACCAGATCAAAGTACCTTTATAATAGAGAAGCATTAAAAATTGCTACAATTATCAAATTATGGATATATTTTTTCATTCCTAATAAATAAGGACTAAAAATAAAGTGTTATTGATTCATAATTTAGTTTCTACAATTTTTTTAAACTTAGAAAAATGCCTTCAAACAAAAAAAAAAAAAAAAAAAAAAAAGGCGTCTCCATTTGTCCCCAGAAAATGGGGACGTTTGGTCAGTTCAGTATACTAATGCATCAAAACTGCCCATCTGCGCAGCACTAGTGCAACGTAAAACCCAACAATCCATCCATCCATCCCAATGCATCAAAAAATATAGTAAATGTTATTTATTTAATTACATTTAAAAACGTTTGAAATCAATTATAAAGCACAAATAAATGCTAGACGTTTCGAGCTCACATCGAGCCCTTCATCAGTACAATTACATTCATTCAAGTATAAACATTCAAGTTGCAGCTCAAATGCATCAAGTTCAAAAACAAAACAGTTGTACTGCAACTTGAAATTTGACGTTTGAACTGATGAGGGGATCGATGTGAGCCCGAAACGTGTACCGTTTGTGTTGTTTAATTGATTTCAAACATTTTTAAATGAAATGTAATAAAGGTCATTTACTATATGTTTGTTATAGTTAAAGAGATATTAGGTTTTTAAATATATTCTTAGTGCAACTTTACTCAAGAATCCATGTTTTTCAGAGCTTATTGTAAAAAACTAGCAGATTTCGGTTTTATCGATTCTACCTATAAACACATATACACTGTCAGAACAATGACGTTGTTAGTTACTTACATACTCGAATTCTAGTTTGGAATTTTTTATGATTAAATAAAAATGACCAATAATATATTCACACAACACAGTAAAAAATGTATTTTAACCCTCCGCGTACGGTGCCCGTGATTTCGACGGGCAAAAGAACTTTTTGCATTAAATTTCATTTACACCACAATTTTATAAAATACTATTTTTAACAGATAAATTATTGAAAATTATTATCCCACTAAATAACATTTCCGCCACTAATTGTAAAATGAAATGTTTGATATTTATAAATCCTGAAAACTAATGAAACATGTTTTTATTCAAAAATAGTGGTATTAAAAAATAAGACTATTTGCAACTTATGTATGTAAACACAATAAATACAAAATAATCTTCACGTACGGAGAGAGTTAATATAGATTGTCTACTTGTTTTAGCTGCATTCATTTTGTTTAAACACAGATCTGCTAAATACTACAATTTTTGAATACTACTTTTACTGAATAAAAATGTGCACTTTATTTAAACATTAAAAACTCTTACAAAAGTATGTATACTCATGTCCATAAATTAAGGATAATGCTAGCTGCGGCAAATAAAGGTTCAGAAGAAAACCAAACATGACTTATTCATAAAGACCATTTATTAAACAAAAGATCGAGAACAAAAAAGGTGGTTTATGTAGAATACCATTCATAAAATCTACGATTTTTGCTCCCTGGAGTAATTACAAAAAATATCTACCTTACAAAAACTTAACATTACATGTTTGGTATGATGGTTTATACATCATATGTCTCCCAGATGATGAAATACAGTCCGTACAACGCCTAGGCATGCTGATATTAAATTATCGAGCTGATCTTGGGGAAAATTACTCCACTCAGTAATCAATGCTCTCCGAAGTTCCGGTACACATCTAGGAGGTGGTTGACTGGCTGCAACTCATCAGCCAAGCATGTCCTACACGTGCTCTATCGGATCCTAGTCAGGTGAGAATGCTGGCCATTCCATACGGGTGATATCTTCAGATTGTAGGCATCAGTGTACAATGTTTGCACGGTGAGGACGCGCATTGTCATCCATAAATACAAATAAATTCTAGTACCATAGCACCCCTAAACAAACGTACATGTTGTTCCTGAATGATGTACCGATAAATTTGGCCTGTCATGGTTCCGATTTGAACATGCAGATCTGTTCTGGAGCCCAGTATGATCACCCCCCCCCCAAACGATCACTCCTGCCCCACCGTAACGGTGTTGTTCAATGATGTTGTCATTGTGGTAACGGGTACCTGGTGTTCTCCATATGAAAGTCCGACATGAATCTGACTGCAAGCTAAACCTGGACTCGTTGGAAAACATCACACAAGCCCACTGTGCCACTGTCCACATTGCATGTTCTGAACTCCAAGCTAACTGCTGACCACAGTGCGTTGCCATGAACGGAACACATCTGACAGGCCTGTGAGCATATAGACCAATATCTCTGAGCGTCTGTACACGGTTTTCCTTGAAACTGTGGTACCTGTGGCTGCAGATTGCTGACGAGACAGGTCTGATGCTGTGCTCCATATGCTTATTTTGGCTGTTACTGCCAAGTACCGGTCGTCATTCGGTGTTGTAACTCGGGGCCGACTGGTTCTGTAACGTCGACTGGCATTTCCATCATTTTGGAATCGTTGCCAAAGCCTAGAGATGACATTTTAGGCGGTTCCAAGTTCTCTCGATACTTCTGTCGAAGTACGCGCACATTCCAGTCGGCCGATAATTCTACCACTTAAAAAATCAGCCGCATGCGTCCTCTGTTTCATAACTGTTCGGTTGTGGCACTGAGCAGCTTACAGAATGCGTGTGAACAATTTTCCTTCTTTGTTCCTATTCCGTTTCTACCACTTTCTTATACTTTCGTCACTGTGACATCATATCGGCGTCATCTAATGGCTTCCTATAATTTGCATGTTTTTCTTAAAGATATGTGTGGTACTTCTACAGGTGAAATTTTTACATTAAAGTTCGATTTCCGTGTGATTCTGAATTATCCTTAATTTATGGACATGAGTGTATATATATATATATTATTAAAAATTACTCGTTGTTAAAAACTGTAGCGCTCTGCAACTACGCAAACATATGTTTGTAAAAGCTCATCATTACAGTGAACATTAACGAAACATTCCATGAATAAACACCATAAAAATCAAGAACACTCAACAGTTATTCCGTGTTCAAAGCCATACCATTCTTTGGGCAAAAGTCGCACTCGTGCCTACAATTTTTCAATGAATGAAGAGTAGTGCTATTTTATTTCGATCCAAAAGAAGTTTAGATGCCTTATCCTATAACTTCAAAATACTCCCCCCTCCCCCCACCCTTTTTTTTTTTTTTTTTTTTTTTTCATTTTAATCCAACTATAGCTTAAACGTTCGTTTTTAAAATTAAAATAATAATAATAATAATTCAGACAGGGATTGTTAGAATATAGATGAAGTAACAGTTGTAAGTGAAACGACTTTTCCAATTATCTCCTTTAATTAAAAGGCACACACATCAACCGTGCTTTGCATTTTGTAAAAGGATTTTTTAAAAAAATATTCGCCTATCAACAAAGTGCTTCTCGCATCTCGTAGCGGTGGGCGAAATATTTAAATTCTCCAGTAACTGTAAACCCGCTCGTAAATAGTCTTTGTGTATTCAGTAAGCGAAGAAATTTTAAGATTTAAATAAAAGAATTTCGAAAGAAAAAGCTTTTTCTTTTTCTTTTTTTTTTTTTTTTTTTTTTTTTTGTGAGGAAGGAGAATATGTTTTAAGTTACTGATTTAAGGAATATTTTAATGTACAAATGTATTCAAAATATAATTTTATTCTATAAAGCACAGTTTTTTTTTAAATCTAATTTTATATTTAAAAAATGATTTTATCTTTTTTATTTTTTTTTTTAGGTGTGTGAATATGAATATGACTCCGCCCTTTTCGTTCGTATCCTTAGTAGTACCGTTTACGTGTACTATAAGATGGCGATGCTTGTATTCGATTGTGTTTGATGTCAGACGTCAAACGTCAGCTTAAAAATGTCGAAATGTATTCCAAATAAAAAAAAATAAAAAATAAATAAATAAATCATCCTTTGAGTACACATGTACATTAAAAGAAAAAAAAAAAAAAAAAAAAAAACATGGAACGTCGAAAAAACATTTGTGAAGTAATGATTCAAAAGCAAGAAAAAAAAGTTTTTTTTTTTTTTTTTTTTAACATAGAATAGTTAGTGAAGATGAAAAATGAATTTAATATAAAAATCCCAACTGTTAAAAAGCTTGGGTGGAGCTTGGTAAAGCTGGTCCATCGCAACCAAAGCGAGATCTTCATTATAAAAAGGTTATACTCTATATCTGATGAGATCATGAATGTGTGGTATTATTATGAACTGTTGTATTCAGATAAAACTATCAATATTGACACCTACTAATAATAACTAATACATTTGCAGCGAGTTATAGGAGAAAAATTGTCAGGATAGATAAATAGACGTAACAAAATAATTTTTCAACATGACAATGCAAAATCAGATGTTTCAAACATTGTAAAAAATTATTTAAAATGACAAAATTGGGAAGTTATACTCCACCCACTGGATTCACCAGACATAGTACCTTCAGATTACTATTTGTTCCGATGGATGCGGTCGTCTCTTTTTGAACAGTAGTTCAGTTTGCTATCAAAGATCGAAAACTGGTTTCATGCTTGGATCGCCTCCAGGATTTCTTCAGAGGGGAAATCCGTCAATTGCCTGAAAGGTTGGTGAAATACGTAGCAGCAAATGTGCATACTTTCTTTTTTTTTTTTTTTTTTTTTTTTTTTTTTTTTTTGTTTACTAAACTATCGAATGTGTTTTTTACCAAAAAAGATGGATTCATATTTACACACCTAATAATAATACAAATAAAATAAGTAATAAGATAATAAGATAATATTTTTATACTTTCTTTTAAAATATAAATTATACCATATTGAGGAAAAAAAAAAAAAAAAAAAAAAAAAAAAAAAGCATTTAGTTCAAAACACTTTAACGATATTTATATCAAAAGAAAAGCATCAGATATGAAAAGACACATAGAACAACAGGTATTTATAATATGAGATTTTAAAATATTAAAAAGATTTTTGAGAAGAAAGGCTTTTTCTTATTGCTAAATGCCATATACTTTTAATTTCCATTTTTATGTGATCTCCAGATTTATAGACCATTAAACCTTGGATTTAAGTGGATATCTACCAACTTTAGTTTAGCAAGATTTTTGTTAGCTTACAGAGAGTGTTTGAAGAATTTTCATCCGAGAAATTTTAGATAACGTTAGGGGCTATTCAACATTTCCTCAAGTTTATCATTTTTCATTTCCCGTTTGACATTCTTAATTCCCATTTAGAGCTAATTCTTTAACCTTTTCCCACCTTAATTCTTCCCACCTTAGTCCCGGTTCAATGGGTCTCATACATTCGCTAAATTTAATGGGTTCCCCGATCTCTGTACCGTATATTCTCGACAGTACATAGATTATGAATATCTGCTAAAATCTTATGCTTTTTTCAAGCGACCAAGAATAATTTCCACAACTTTAAACTTTAGATCCCTGTCTAAAAAGTATTAATGGGCAAAACAATATCCTTAAAGCGACACCACAAACCAAACCAACTTTATCATTTCAACGCCACCAGACTGCTTGAAGTGCTTTGATGAAAAACCTGAATTAAAAGTTTTTGAAGTTTAGAAATCAAGAGGTTATAAATCTTTAAAAAAAAAAAAAAATTAGTTTTCACTGGTAACTTTTTCTTCTGTGGGAGGGAAACCATTACTAATGGATTTTATCATTTCGATAATAATTAAAAGAAGAAGAAGAAAAAGAAAAGAAAATTAGAAAACTAAAAGAAATTGTCGTTAATATTTTAGACTTAAAATGAAAAGAAAACAAAATAAATAATTTCATTTGGACAAACTAAGGAGACAAAGAAAAAATCGCTGTGCTAAATACAAGCCTTTATCGCTCAATTATATCGGTCAAAATTTTTCTTTTTTTTTTTTCTTTTTTTTTTTTTTTTTTTTTTTTTTTTTTTGTGAATCTATAATTGGATGCAAAAATGCAAAATTATTAACAGCGTGCATGGATTGTGTTGTGTCATGACATGCGGAGTCTAGAATTTATTAGTTTCCTATCTAAATGGCGTACATCTTATTCAGCTAAGTTCCTACACTGAAGAGCCAAAAACTATGAGGTACCTCCTAACATTGTATAACACTTACTTTTGTCCGGCGAACTGCGTTAACACGACGTAGTATTGACTCAACAATCTGAAGGAAATCCCCTGAAGTAGTATTCGGCCATGCTGCTTCTACAGAAGTTCATAATTGCGAAAATGTTGCTGGTACATTATTTCGTTCATGAATATTGACCTTTAGATCATGTCGTATGTTTTCGATAGGATTTATATATGGCCATCTTAATAAATAAGTCATTCACTGAAATTATTCAGACACTGAAAATGTCTTAAACTAATCGCAAACGATTTTGACCTGCTCTCATGGTGCATTATCCTCTAGAAATATCATTGTTGAATTCGTACATGAAATCCATGAATGGATTCAAATCGTCTGAATGTTTCTGAACATAATCATTTCTGGTCAATGATTGGTTCAATTTGATCAGAAGATCCATTATAAAGGCATAATTGGTTTGCGCAGTGACTTGTTGACAAAATGGGTCCATCGCTTTGTGGGTCTGCATTAACTAGCCAATCCTACCATCAGTTCTTACCAACTAAAAATGATTTGACAAAGCAAATTTTTCCTAGGATTCAACTCACGCAACGTATTTACTATCCCATCAGAAATGTTAGAGCCAATGTTATGTTCTTCGTGAGGGCACTCAAATTGTTGTTTTGATCCCAAATCCTCTCAGTATCAAATTTCGATGCATTGTCATCACAGACATATTTGACGTAAGTCCCACATTGGTTGTCGACGTTTTTTCGCACAGTGTAGCTTCTCTGGTAATACTGACTATTCTATATAGACGTTGCTGGTCTAGGTCATTAAGAAGAAGCAGTTAATTAATTCAATACATTATCCATGCTGGAAAACAATGCTGAAATTCTATATTTTCGTCACGATCTTTGTCCCGCGTTCAGGTTTACGCCGGGTGGCTATAAACATCTCAGATTTTTTTCATATGATTCATTTGAGTACAAATGGAATCCCAGACAATGCATTGTCCGTTTAAACATATCTCACACGATACTACAGTTAGATCTTAAAATTTTAAATTATTCGCCAAGTAGCTGGCAAATCCTTTTAGCATCCTTGTCTTTTTTTTTTTGCAAATTATCGGACTAAATACTCACACACCATTAACAGAGACTATTCGTGCTTCAAAACTGACTACCAAATTACGCGATTATTTTACAATAGCTCGATAAACTTTCTTCTCTTTTGTGTCTAATTTCCAAAATATTCTTCACTTTTGGGGTCGATTTTCGAAATACAGGATTACTTCTCCGCTGTTTCACTTAATTTATGTTGTAATTGTCGGAAAACGCAATTGTCACGTGATCTATTAATGAAATTCATTCGAGGGAAAAAAAAAAAGAGAGAGAGAGAGAATTATTTAATTTATTTAAGTCGCCACGTGACGAGTAGATTTTTTGAGATATAACTAGTCATCCTGAATATTTTCATATTCAATTTTTACTATTTTGCAATCCAGTTACTATTAGAATTTAGTGTGTACTTTAAAAATCCTAAGAGCTTGTTTGACATTGCAACCTTTTCTTAAATAAAATTACTGAGACAGAAAAAAAAAATATTCAATAACTTAAAATTATTTAACGTTGAAAATACGACATTTTTTTTTTTTTTTTTTTCCTTGACATGCCAGGTGGAACAAGACAAATCTATAGACAATACGGTATTTTCATTATTTATTATTTAATTTAAAAACAGGTGTTTCATATTTGAAAAGTTCAACAAAATAGAATTTTTATACTTTTCCTTCTAAGAAAATTAATAATTTTTATTTAAGAAAATTTCTTTAAAAACTGTGGGAATTTATAAGTAATATACGGAGTGATTATAATTAAAGTTGCGATTTCAAAACGCTATAATTTTAGAACTATCCATCAGAGCGATTTGATATTTTACCAGAGCAATCGTGAGGAAATGAAATTTTGTTTGGGGAAGGAAAAAAGTAGTTCTAACATGTTCCTGTAGATGGCGCTATCAGGGTAATGTCAGGGGAAACGCCTCAATGGACTCATTAAACACGGGAATGTTGTTAGCAACACAGTGGAATAGCAGGAAACAATAGACTTCAAGGGTTTACTACAATTTTTTTAGCAAAAAGACAAGAATACGTGTTTAGAGCGGAAACAGTCATAGTGCAAAGAGAAAAAGAGGAGCTTCATGAAACAAATACTTTACGGATAATGAACGGCACGTTTTGGAACTATTTCTTTTTCTTTTGCCAAACAGAATTCCATTGCCTCACGATTGCTCTGGTAAAATATCAAATCGCTCTGATGGGTAATCTTAAAATTATATCATTTTGAAATCATTACTTTAATTATAATCACCCGGTACTAGTCTAATAGAAAGTTTTGTAATGACCATAATATACAGTTTTTTTTTTTTTTTTTTTTTGCGGTGTCAGGTCCTTTTAACGTAAATCATTATTCAGGAAGGTTTTTCTACATAAAAAAATATAGACAAATCACAACATTAGATGATTATTAAGAAAGGTCTCTTTAATTTAAAACTGCATATTCTTTAATAACTGAATTGTACCGATGGAGTTAAATGTAATTAAATTTTATTTAAGGTATCCATTACAGCTGTACATGATTTTCAAAGAATCCTATTTCAAACTTTAAATATGTTATAATTAGAAAGCCAATGCCTGGAATCGCAGAAATTAATGCCCCCTTAAGCCATTTTATCTTCAAATGTTATCCTGTGTTCATATTTCTACTGGAACTTATCTAAAAAGTATCGAGGAATATCCTGATTGTCTATTCAAAGACTGACCTCGTTTTTAATTGTATGAAATTTTTAAATCATATTATTGCTTTCAACAAAGATTAAATCTTATATATTTTATCGAACAAAGACGAATAGGATAAGTTAATAAATACAAACAATATAAGCAAACACCGTTATTTGCAAAACATGGTAAGAGTTGTTTCGGTTTGAAATGAAAATGCGACTCTTCATCACACGAAACAAATAGGCAAAAGTGCAGCATAAAACCTTTGACGTTTGAAAAAATAAAAAAGGAAAAGAAAGAAAGAAAGAAAATGCTGCACGACGACATGAATGTAGCATAAAATTGTTTTGTACATTTTCTTCCCGACCCTTTTTTTTTTTTTTTTTTTAAGCTGATGAAGGGTCGTGTCGTTATTGCGATCCAAACAATTGTTGGAATTCCTTGAAACTTATGGTGGTACTTTACAAAAGGATTATTTACTACCTATCAACACCTTTTTTTTTTTTTCATTTCTTTCTTCCTTTCTTTTTTTTTTTTTTTCCTTTCTTTCTTCCTTTTTTTTTTTTTTTTTTTTTTTTTTTTTTTTAACGCTGAGAAAATATGCATATATATATATATATATCTTCTTCATCTAGAATGAATAAGTAATCATTTTCTAAATCCCTAAACTAAAAATATAGATTTTTCGAGTTACACGCTTAAGGTAAACAAATAAACTGAATAGACGAAATGATCGAAGATTTCTAGTCCATATTTTCGTAGATGGTGAAACGATACATTGTATTTTGAATACTTTGTAATGCTAGAAATTCTCGCTTTATTTTCTATAGAATTTATTCATGTACTAGAATTATAGTTACTAAAACTTGCTTCTTCTTTTTTTTTTTTTTTTTTTTTTTTTTCACATTTATTTGTAGAGATTTTTAAATAAGTTTGCTAACAAAAATATAGAAAATCATTCTAGAACTCTGATATGAGTGTCTAGATCTCGCTATCAAAGGGAACTAGAACTTATAAGGATGACATGGAACTACTTTTACTAGAACAAAAATTTATTTCCTAGATAGTCCAGTCAATAAATACATTTTACCTTGCAAAAGGTGGGGTAGAAGATTTTGTTTTTTTAATTTGTACATATTAGTACTAATATGCAAAAAACGAGTTATCCAACATGGGCGGCCCCGGGGAGAATTTTTGTCGGCTGAAAAACCTCGAAAATTTACTAGTTTTTTGGCTTTTTTCAGAATATCTCAAAAATGGCTAAATTTAACAATATTTTTCTATTGTAATGTTTAAAGAGGATTAAATTTGCTACAATTTCCTTCATTACACCTTTTTTGTAGTACTAATAGCAAGCGCGTAACAGCTTCTTGAAAATAAACAGATTTCCCAACTTCGTAAAAAAAGCGCATTTCTCCTTATAAATAATCTACAGTAATTATTAGAATTAGAAGCTTTATTTACAGAAAGCTTAACAACTTTTAAGGGTTTTGCTGTGATATCTGTCATCCTTGGGATTTTTGGATTTGGTGATCAAAAACGTAATACGGAAATATGCACGTCAGATGTATTTTTTTACAATATATATTGTAAGAAATACTGTTTTATATTCTTGATTGTCCTCTTAACATATGCCTTGTTAAAATAATCGTGATTTTTGAAAGGGATTAAATATGTTCGCCAGATAAATTGGCGATCATTTCTTTTTTTTTTTTTTCACTAAAGACGACAGATAACAAATCTGCTCCCTTTTAATTTTTCCTTCTCCTTTTTACTAACTCTCTATCTCCCCTCCGGCCACGCACTGACAATTCTGACCTAACAACAGTAGTCATCATCAGACTCCAATAACTGCCAATGTATAGCATTCTATCACTAAAACACATAATACACACACAAAGACATACAAAGAAAAATAAATAAAATAAAGATATTTGTATATAAATGTAAATGAATAAATATTAGGGGGCTAGTAAGCAAAAACTCAATGCATTGATACATAAATATTTTAATTCTACTATTTATTAAATTATAAAACGTTAATGATATTTAGATATAATACATAATGTTGTAATAAACATTAATTACTGCTATATTAATATTGATGATAATAACAAGACACAATCTTAATTTTAAATGAACTTCATAAATAGGCAAACTTGCTTGAAGAACAATAGCAAATAATTACAAAAGTAAATTGTAGAAATTTAACTTTATATGCAAATTATAGGGAGATTCATTTAGACTTGAAACAAATAAAGAAACGTACATTAATGTATAATATACATGTTTATTTTCTTCGTGGTTATTTTGAAAGCCCGGGTTCTTAAATTTCAGTAGTCATCAGAGGTAGAAGAAAGGTGTGTCGTCCTCAAACTGTTCCTCTCCGTCTTGCAGTAATTATAAAAGCTCTTAGAATAGCTTATCTTCTTCAGCCTCGTCAAATGATGAAATTGTTTTGACATTTTCCTGTTGAGGATCAGAGTCCTTGTTACTATACCAGTTTCACTGAGTATTTTATAGCCAACATTTTGGAAGCAAACTGCTTTCTTGTTGGCAGTTTCGGCTATTAAAACATCTTCACCATATTTTTTGCAAAAGCGCGACGTAACCGTTCTGATGCCAGGACGAAAATCACCCTCTATTTTATTCATCAAATACTTTATTAGACTGGCACTCCTTCGAGTCGTTTTCAGGGTAGGAGTAAATTGATTCCATTGCCTCATCAGTGTTACTTGCACGGTAATATCCTCGTTTCATCTCACTTTTAGGCCTCCAATGCAGTTTTTGATGACAAAACCTGTGATACCCAGCATTTATAGCAACTAAACCTTTTACATTTCCGATGCATTCAAGTACTTTTTTTCTTCTCTCATCCCTACGATTTTCGATACCATTTATAAGTGTTTCTTTCACATCAGTTTCATAGCATGGTGGATAAAATTTCTTTCATGCTCAGGAAGTCGTTCCTGTTTTTTAAAGAAATCTTCAAGTATCCCCTCTCCACACGAGAAACACTGATCTTTAAAACTGAAACCTTTAGTTCTTGATGGAAGATATGGAGCCACACAGTTTGGACCAGCTCTATCACCAGTTGTATGACGCCGTACATATGCTGCAATCATTCGCCCATTGATGTATCGTTTGTGACAGGCATTGTGAATTCTTACTTGTTGTAGGTTCATCAAAAAACACCGATGTTCTTCATTTTGATGTTTTGCATTGCACTTTTGCAGATTTTTTGTATACCTTTCTCCTTCAGAATCTTTATTTCACCTTTATTCCAACTGATTTCGTAAATAAACCAAACAATCCTGTTATTGTAATAGAAAACGCTCATGGGTTGAAAAAGTATGTTCACACATTCGAACTGAACTGAATAATATAGGTAGATGCTCAGCCGAGGCAGCGTACTACAAGATGGGAAGAGACGGGAGGAAAGGGAGAGCTTTTTTTGTGTGGGGGGGGAAGGGGGGGGAGGGGGGCAATTTTCTTTTTTTTTTACCTCCTTTGCTACGAAGCAGGTATCATTTCCTAAGGTCAGACAGATGAATATGTCCTTTCTTTTTTTTCCGTTTTCTAATAAACGTTCATGCACCGACTCATTTCTTTGAGTTGTATTTTATTAGCTTGAGAAAAAATGCCGACTTTCAAGAGGCTGTAACACGCTTGCTATTAGTACTACAAAAAAGTTGTAATGAAGAAAATTGTAGGAAATTTAATCTTCTTTAAACTTTATAACAGAAAAATATTGCTAAATTCAGCCATTTCTGAGATATTTCAAAAAAAGCCAAAAAAGTAGTAAATTTTCGAGGTTTTTCAGCCGACAAAAATTCTCCCGGGGTCGACCATGTTGGATAAATCGTTTTTTTCATATTGACACTAATATGTACAAATTAAAAAAGAAAAATCTTCTACCCCACCTTTTGCTAGGTAAGCCCTTTTTTACGTACCTATTGACTGGACTAAGATGCCAGTCGCAGAATTTTTTTTTTTTTTTTTTTTTTTTTTTGTTCCCCTGAAAGCAAACATTATCAATTGCTAAAACACTCAATTGTTGCTTTGGGTCGAAATAATTAAGCAAAGCCCTTCATCAGGAGAAAAAATAAACGGTAGGTACGAGCGCATCATCAGAATAGCTATGCCGCAGAGCTGAAAATGGTAAAGTAGCAATATAACTCATAATATCTTTATATTTTCCCATCAGTCAATGGTAGTGTTTCGAAGCATTTTATGTCTATGTATCAAGTACGTTGCTGGTTATATACTGCACTTGTGATTACTTGTTTTTCACATGTTGAAGGATTGTGCTAAATTTGTTGAATTCGAAACAATTAATTGGTAAATTTGCAATTGATTATATTGGATTACAATGTTTAAATTCTTCTTCAATAACAAAAGTTGTTTTTAAAAACTTCAAATATCAATTAAAAAATAAATAAATAAATAAATAAATCAAATCATGAAGAGAGTGCTGCATGTCCGATACCAAATATATTAATAAAATAAAACTGAGTTACAATATAAGTAAATTTCTGAAAAGATTAATTTTCAAATTCGTAATTAAAATTTTAGTCATCATATACATATATGTGTGCGTGTGTTAAACCGCATGCTAATATAACAGATTCCAATAGAAAAATAAAAGTATTATCAATAACATGAGAGACTGGTATAAAGTTATTCATTTCTACACTACTAGCAAAGCCCCGATTCGGGAACGAACCGAATTCCGAATGCGGGAAAAATTTCAAAATCAAACTCGAAATGTACAAAACTCGGCCTGGTGCTGCCTGCGTGCCAATAGATCAAAGTTTGTTAACGAAACCATTTTTTAATTCATGAAATCAATGAAGGTAGTGAATCAACGAAGGCTTTTCTCGCTTCGCTGGTCACTATATTTAAAGGAAACTTTTTTTTCTATATCGCTTTACAAACAAAAATAAAATTTAAAGAAATCATGAAATTGCTTTAAAGCCTGCTTTGGTTCCCCGCTGCCTTCGGCAGCGACTCACTCCTTCCCAGGCTCTCGGGTGTCTGTCCCTTTGCCTGTGACAATAGCTTACCAGTGGGCTTCCATTTGGGTGCTTATCAGATGACAGTTTCGAAACGGACAGTATCGAAAAAATTGAAGTAGCCATTTTATATTTGAATCCCAGTTACATATGAATAACACTATACGTGGTGTACATAATATTTTCTTTCACATTATTTTCTATATTTATTTGATTTATTCGATCAACCATAAAATGACAACAATTTCATACCAAGTATAATATTACAATGTGCTATGATCGGCTACGTCTATCGCATGAGACAATTAATTTTTGTGGTTACAATAGTAGTTGAGTTAGTTAATAGTAGTTGGTATATAGAAAAATAAATAGTGAAATAATGAAATATGTAAACTTGATCATGGTACAACCTTAATGTAGCTCCCCTTGGCGACTTTTGAATTTTTATCGTCACTTTAGACAAAAATACATAATTTATGTTATTATTATTTTTCTTTCTTTCTTTTCTTTTCGTTTTCCTTTCTTTTCTTTTCTGTTTTTCAACATTTTATAATTTATTTATATTTTTTATGCGCTACTTGGTTTAAAGCGGCTTTTACGAAAGTGGAGTCCTTGGCGAAAAATGTCCGATCTATTTCAGCATCAAAATTTAAAAAATTACCTAGGATTATCAATAAGTAAAGCTATTTAATGTGATGCTGAATTAGCTTTCATGCCAAGCGCGATTCATCTATTTAACATACTGTTTAAACAAAAGGGGGGGGAAATCTAAAACTGAAGTATATTACTATTTTTTATTTTTTTACTCCATTTTCATATTTTCATTTTTTTTTTTTTTTTTTTTTTTTTTTTTTGCAGGAGCAAATTTAATATTTAATATACATATATATATATATATTTTCTCGTGAAAGCATATTTTATTTTAGGGGGGGGGTGATTATTTTTTGGCAACAATTAAAAATTTAAATGTCCAATTTTAAAGCTTTTAACAGGCTATTATTTTCACATTTTCATTAAGTTTAAAAAAATCTAATCAAAATTTCGTTACAAATAAGGTACCAAATGAAATGTGCATTTTTCTTATTCCATCGGTTTAATAAACTTATCGATCGGACAATTAGATTTTTTTTTAATTAACTAAAGTATGAAAAGCTGTGGCAATTTTTTAAATTAACTAAAATATGGAAAGCTGGTGGCATTAACACACAGATAAACAGAAGAAAATCTCTCTTAGCCAACCAACTTGCGTCCAGCCACGGACAAACAGGAAGCAAACTCTCTTAGCCATTTATATATACACTGTAAAAAAATAACTATTACCAGCTGCAAGAAACTCTCTGTGATTGGAGAAAATAATTTATTTTCTCCAATCACAGAGAGTTTCTTGCAGCTGGTAATAGTTATTTTTTTACAGTGTAGAGAGATATACAATTTGAGAAACAGCACACTAATGTTATCTGAATGGGCGTTATTTCACATAAAAGAATAAATAATATTATTACTGTATTAGTACCTGTTAGCCCAGGAATACATTACCGGGCGTTTGTCTAAAGCTTTTTAAACTTTGACTACTACTATTTCTTAATAGTGCTTTTTATGTTTCAAATCTTAGAAATTATAGTACTGGATAAAATGAAGGGTACTGTTCGAAAACATTAGGACACAAAAATATAAACCATATCTACTACGCACGACACGTGTATGTATTGCATTTCACGAAAGGATTAAAAAAAGAAAATTAGCCATATATCAAACAGTAATAGGTTATAAAAATAATATAAGAAGTTATAACGAAAATTAGTACACTGTAAAAAAAATAACTATTACCAGTTGCAAGAAACTCTCTGTGAGAGAGTTTCTTGCAGTCTCTCTGTCACAAAGAGTTTCTTGCAGCTGGTAATAGTTATTTTTTTACAGTGTATGGAACGAAATAACCTGTTACTCAAAGATAACTGTTAATCCATCCCATCTCTGTACACTGTAAAAAAATAACTATTAAAAGCTACAAGAAACTCTCTGTGATTGGAGAAAATAATTATTTTCTCCAATCACAGAGAGTTTCTTGCAGCTAGTAATAGTTATTGTTTTACAGGGTAATGTTATAACAATAAAAGTAGCGTAGCTTCGCCACTTATTTAACAATCCAAATCAAAATTCGATCGGTGAAATGCAGTGAAACTCTCTTAGAGGTCCAGTCAATATGCCACATAAAATTTGACGTTTCATAACTTTCCAAACTTTTATTCCATATTTTTAAGTATTGGCAACAAAACTGGTTTTTTACTTCTGATAAAAGTTTTTTTTTTTTTTTTTTTTTTTTTTAATCAAAGTAATAAGATAATCTCAACAAATATGCATACACATATAGTTTTAATCGTTCTTCTTTTCTAGCAATTAAAGAGCAAAGAATTATCTTCGAAAAACATTTAGTTTTCGATGAGACCCAATAATTTTAATTTATTGAGCAATTAATTCAATTGTTCGATACGGAAAGTAACATAAAGAAAATCGATAGAAAAATATAAGGGGAGTTTTAGCAAGAAGAAAAAAGAACACTAAGAAAGCGATATGAAAATGCTCAGTCAGAAGTTCTGACTGGGCTACTCAGTTCTGAGTCAGAACTGAGTAGCCCAGTTTGAATTTATGATGCACTCGCTGGCTTCCCCTCCCTTCCCTACTAATTTATCCTTCATCAAAATATAAGAAGACATATTTTGCTGCAGATTTTGTCTACAGCCGGTAACAAAAGTGTCCGAACACTAGCAAAAATTCCTATGTATAAAAAGTACACTTCATACGGTTTTGTTAAATAAATCCTTATCGAATCATGTTCTTAGATTGACTAAGAATAGGATTCGGCAAGGATTTATTTAACAAAACCGTATGAAGGGTACTTTTTATACATAGGAATTTTTGCTAGTGTTCGGACACTTTTGTTACCGACTGTACTTTCGGAATTTCAAACCACTTTTTCCAATAACAAAAAAAAAAAAAAAAAAAAATTCGTAAAAAAAAAAAAAAAAAAAAAAAAAAAAAAAAAAAAAATTTTTTTTTTTTTTTTTGTTCAGACAAATAATATTAATTAACCCAAGAAACATTGAAGCAATCATCAAGGAAGCTCTCTCCGCCCCAAATGCGAAGTGAAAAGACAATAAGATTTTTTAAGAAATACAAAAACAAAAAGTAGCTTGGCTTTCCACATCTTACCAAGAAGGGAAAAAATTAACCACTGGAGTTCTAAATGCAAAATGGAAAATTATTTGCATTAAGAATAATAAAATAATTTTGCATTTTGCATTCAGAACTCCAGCAGTTGACACAAAAGCTGCTCATCTCACTGACATAAAATGAACTATCGTTCGTATCTGAAGACCAGTAAAAACGTTCGACATGTTTCCGATAGGTGTTTGCACTGTACAGGTGAAATATAACGGTATTCCATTTTACTTGGTTATTCCCTATCCGTCACTGTTCCTCCATATAATAATAATTCGTCATTATAATGGCCAAATATCTGAAAGGAATGCTTCAATTAAGATATAAACAATTGCATGTGGAAGTGAAGCTTTATACATACCAAAAGATATTGAAAAAGTTAATAGATATAAAAAAAATAGCATTAAAATCCCCCCCCCCCCCCATAAAAAAAAAAAAAAAAACTGATATATCTTTGTTTTTGTTTGTTTGTGTTTTCAAACATTTTTTTTTTCCCTGTTAGCCTCAACTTTCGCAGATTCCTTAATTATTTCAAATTGAATTTTCATGATTTTTAATTTAATGTGAATTGCTTACAAATATTTAAATGTTATTTTTCATGATAGTATATTGAATCACAACCAATATCTTTCACTGAATGATTTTATCACATTATTATTTCACATATAATTTTAATCTTTTAAAATTTGACAAAACTAACTTTAAATTGATTTATTAATTAGATCAGATTGAAAAATGACAGAATTTTGAAGAATCATCAACATGGCTGCTTACATTCTTTCTCGCATGAATAAGAGGAGGATAATCAAATTGATTTCATCACATCAACAAGGGTCACAATTTCAGCCGCAAAATTTCAAATTTAATATCGCTTGACCTGTCTCCACTCATCTGACATTCTTTTCCTTTAAATTTGAGAAGGAAAATTTAGCGAAGCAATTAGTGCTGCTTTAATTATTCTTAATTGCAGAAAATCATCGCCGTAGGTTACAGTTACACCCACTTCTCAGAATTGTTATCCGCTTGAAAACCAGTTTATTGTTTATCGTCTGCTTTTAATTATTGTTCGATTAAAATAAAATTATCAAAGTACTCTTTACTGGAAAACTAATCATATAATTTTAATTAAATAATAATTAATTAATTAAATTTCAGGTGTTGATTAGAATCAGCAATAGTAACAGATACGATCTTTTAAGCAGTCTTTTTGATAATTTAAAGACTGAAGAATTACTTTAATCTTATTAATTACAGTGACAAAGATAAGAAACGAAGAAAATGACCTATTAAAAAATATAGTTATACATTTACATATGAGACCACCATTCTCACTTTTCAAAACATTTTATTTAATCCTATTTACTTTCTAGTTCTTCCAATCTTAGTCTCTCTCTCCTTTGCTGTGATAATTTTTATATATAATACCTTCACAGTGTAATATAAGTTAGAGTTCTGCACACCCGAACCCGACCAAAAAATCTTAATCGACCTGTAATTGACTCAAATCCACAATAGAGAATTTCATCGACCCGCACACGACCAGAACCCGATTTCTTTATACCCGAAACCCGAATCTAAATTAAAATTAATAATTCATCTAAAAATCATGCAAAATATTTTTAAGTTATAAAATAAAATAAACTTTCATTGTTACACATGTTGGTAAATCATTTTGAAAAGAATTAAAATTGTAATTACTAATACACTAAGTTAAAAACTTAAAAATCGGAAAAACGGCTTAATAGCAATTTTTAATTATTCAATGTGTGTTCTGTACTTCAGGCGTACAAAAAGCAGGATTAGAGTTTAGCGCTTGTAGTTTATTGTTTAATGTTTATCATAGATATAGTAATAAGATAAAGACTGATCATTGGGAGGGTTAAAGTGATGCCTTTTTTACTCGGGAAAAGACGGTCATTTTATTCTCTTATGGATGTATTTCCCCCAGTGAATATACACGGGAATACAAACAGGTAATTCAGCAAATAAAATTTATGCACTAAAAGAGAATGAAAAACTCCAGATACCCCTTTTTCTTTCTTTCTTTTCGTTTTCCTTTACTTTTACTTTTTTTTTTTTCACTGTCCTCTAGTATACCCATGGGTGCACAAAACTGTCTTTCTTTCGGCATTTATTATTATTATACTTCTTTGAGATAAAAATCGTCTGCATTCATCATGAAAAATAATTTTAATATATTACAATTTAATAAATTTTTTGTATTGCGTAAATTTGTATAGGATTATACATGGAAGAATGTCTTGTGGTGGCCACAACATACTAGTTATATATTAAAACTTCCGCCTTCCGAGGCTGCTAACTACATTTAAAAGAATTTTGAGAATTCCATATTACTTACTAATATAAAATATTAAAAAATATTAAAATTTTTAAAAAAGTATTCCATTAAATATGAAGACAGTAATTATTTCATAATAATAACAAAGCAACTGATTATAAAAATTATATTTTTCATAAATTACTTGAATATAACTTATTTATGGAAACTTATCCCATTTCTTTTCATATATTTATTAGAACACTTAAAAGCTGCCGAATATTTCGGCATTTTCAAAATTCACTATCATTTTATTCTATTACTATTTTCGAGTTTTAACTCTCTAATGGCTGATGCCAAAACACTTTTTCGGCATCAAAAATCTTTGCTCGTTTACATGGGGATGATAGATCTATATAAATTACTATATCTATGATGTTTATATCTTACACACACGCACAATATATATATATATATATATATATATATATATATATTAAAATGATACAACGTTACAGAAGTCAACTAAACGTAGGTTTTCGTCTAAATGTATATTTCAGTAACTTCTCTAGAAAAAATCTGCAAGAGAAAAATATTAATTATATCAATTTAAGTTCACAGTTTATTTCAAAAAGATTTAAGTAATCAAAATAGATGAATCAGGTATCTGAATATTGTCGCAGAGGAAGCCTGATATTCACAATTTACGTTCTAAAGAGTAATAATAATAGTAATTTGATGTCTTTTGTTAATTGTTTTAGTCGGATATGGATGTTTATTTTACTATAATAATTTGGATAAGCAAACACTATCTACCAATAAGTATTTAGATACTTTTTATTTTAGACGTTTTGTCAAACATTTAGAAAAGTGCTTTAGGAATCATCTTGTAATTTTTGATAATTAAAGAACATGATATACCGCCTATACTTCAGCAAAAGTTATGTCTAGAAGAGGAAAAGCAGGGAACCAGTAAAAAATTAAATCAAAATCAAAATGTTTTGGGTAACCTTGTAAAAATTAAAGCTTTAAAAGCGTTTTGGCGATTATGAGGCATTTTCTCCTTATCTGTATAATTTTTATAAGGCTACCACATTTCTTCTTGGAGATATAATGGTTAAAAAAAAAAAAAGGTCTACATAGTATATCTATAAAAATAAAACCAAAAATGGAAGATCACCAACTTTGACTAACATGATTTTTTAATTGGAAGATTGATTACCCCCCCCCTTCCCCCTGCAATTTAAAAATATCAGTGCAACATAGCCGGGAAAAATACATTTAATTTAATTTAAAAAAAAAAAAAAAAAAAAAAAAAAAAAAAAAAAAAAATCTATCAAACAGATTTTGATTAAACATAGCTAAGAACCATCCCGATTAAATCCGCGTTCTAATTAAAAAATAAAATAAAATAAAACTCTTTGAAATCTGTCTACTCGTTTGAAAACAATTGTACCACAGACAAACCAAAACCTTTCACTTAATAACATCTCTCGTCTTTAGTTGAGAGTTAAAAGTACCAATGCAATGTCAGTAAAATAAATTGCGAAATATTTGTTTCTTAAGGACAATGGACCTTCAGACTGAGAAAAAGATGTAAACGATTTTTTTTTTCTCTCAAAAAACGATTCCAAAATTTCATCAGCTTTAAATTAAACAAAACTTGCAATTTTTCAGGCACATTTTGGAGCTCCTGTGAAATTAAAACTTTAAACGCTGTTTTCTCACAACGAGTTTTTTTTTTTTTTTTTTTTCATATTGTGGTTAGTTCAAAATATTCCAGGCGTCATATATATATATTTTTTTTTTTTTTCAAATTACCCGAAAATTTTACACAATTGTTAATTAAGTATGTTAGCATATAACTTGCTATCAATTTCAATATTTTCATTTTAAAAAACTAAAAAACTTAAATTAAAAAATATTTTTGATGAAAATTCGCAAAAAATCACTTATGTTTATCGAAAATATTTCTCTTCTTCTAATGACTACGGTCATAAATAAGAAATGGCTAGCAAACTTTTGTTATAACGGTATAAAGCTATTTAAAAAAAAAATAAATAAGGTATCTGAGGCAAAAATTAATGCGCCTAGAACATTTTTAAATATAATAATTAATTAATAGATTTTAATTAATATCTTAATTAATTATATTCTGGAAATTATTTTTTATTTAATATTTTTCACCTATAAGCAACACTGTATCAATATACAAAATTTCAGAACAATTGATTCATAATTTTTAAAAAAGTCTTTTTGGCCATTGTCGCCTGAAACTGAGTTATTATTAGTATAATTTACAAGTTAAATTCAGTGTTATTTGTTTATAACACAGATCTATGATGAAATTTTCTTTTTTTTTTTATCTTCAGGCATATTCGGATGCATTTTGGGTGTTGATTAAGGGGAAAATATTCAACGAATTCCCATCACGTCACAGTTTTGACAGAAAATTGGATTTCTTGACAGAAAACAGGATTCGCATTCTCCTCCATTTTTTCTATCGTTTTCAGGAAGGAGAAAATTTCGCGTTTGTTGCTACCTGTATCTTTGTACGATAATTTCCATCCTATTAAATCATGGCACTCATATCTATAAAAATATCATAAAAATTTCTCCGTAACTCTAATGAGGGCATAAAAGGCAAAAATTTTCCTCCTAAAAAAAGGATGAGTCGTTCGGTTCTTTGTTTACATTTATATTTCTGTTTAAATAGTGTTCCATTGTTTACAGTTAGGTCTGTTTACATTTAGGACATTGTTTACACATAGGGTCTTTGTTTTCATTTATTTCTTTGTTTACATGTAGAACATTGTTTGCATATAGGTTCTTTGTTTATATTTCGGTTTTTGTTTACATTTAGTCCTTTGTTTACATATAAGTTCTTTGTTTACATTTAGTTCTTTGTTTACATAAGGGTCTTTGTTTACATTTAGTCCTTTGTTTACATGGAAGGTCTCTGATTACAGTTAGGTGTTCGTTTGCACTTATGGTCTTTGTTTACATTTAGGTCTTTGTTTACAAGAAGTTCTTTGTCTACATCTTGTTTATTGTTTACATATTGGGTCTTTGCTTACATTTAGGTCTTTGTTTACATTTAGGTCCTTGTTTAAATATAGATTCTTTGTTTACATTTCGGATATTGTTTACATTTACCTCTGATTATATATAGGGTTATTTTTATATTTAGGTCCGTTTACATTTAGTTCTTTGTTTACATTTAGGTCTTTGTTTACATTTAATCAATTGATAACATATAGTGTTTTTGTTTTAATTTAGGTCTGTTTACATTATTTCTTTGTAAACATTTAGGACTTTGTTTGCATTTAGGTGTTTGTTTAGATGTAAATTCTTTGTTTACATTTAGTCATTTCTTTACATATAGGGTCTCTCTTTATATTTAGGTCTTTGTTTACATTTAGTCCTTTTTTACATGGAGGTTCTTTGTTTACATTTAGATCTGTTTACATTTAGTTCTTTGTTTACATGTAAGCCTTTGTTTACATTTACGTCTTTGCTTACAAGACGGTCTTTGTCTACTTATAAGTCTTTACTTAGAAGGTCTTTGTTTACATGTACGGTCTTTTTTTACATTTAGACCTTTGTATATATATATATATATATATGTATATATATATATATGTTCTTTGTTTACATACTGTTTATTTGTTTACAGTTAGGTCTGTTTACATTTAGTTCATTGTTTAAATATAGGTTTTTTTACATTTATTTCTTTGTTTACATATAGGGTCTTTGTTTACATTTATTTCTTACTTTACATATAGAACTTTCTTTGCATATAGGTTATTTTGTTTATATTTCTTTTACATTTAGTTCTTTGTTTACATATAGGAACTTTGTTTACATTTAGTCCCAGTCTTTGTTTATACATATAGTCTGTTTCCGATTATGCGCTTATTTACTGTTTATATATTTGTTTACATTTAGGATTTTTGTTTCCATTTATTTCTATGTTTCCATTTAGGTTCTTTTTATTTCTTGTGTTTGTTCGCATTTAGGGTCTTTGTCTACATTTATTATCTTTGTTTACATTCAAGGTCTTTGTTTTCATTTATAGTTTTTATTTATATGTACAGTCTTTGTTTACATTTAGAACTTTGTTTACATATAGGTTCTTTTTTTACATTTCGAGTTTTGTTTACATTTAGTCATTTGTTATATATAGGGTTTTTGTTTACATTTAGGTCTGCTTACATTTACTTCTTTGTTTAACTATAGGGTCTTTGTTTACATATAGGATCTTTGTTTACATTTAGTTCTTTCCTTACAGTTAGGTCTTTGTTTACATTTACGGTCTTTGTTTACATTTAGGTCTTTCTTTACAAGAAGGTCTTTGTTTACATTTGGGCCTTTGTTTACATTTAGGTCTGTTTACATTTAGATATTTTTTTACATATAGGTTCTATGTTTACATTTAGTTCTTTGTTTCCATATAGTGTCTTTGTTTATTTTTAGTCGTTTTTACATATAGAGTCTTTGTTTACATTTAGTCATTTGTTTACATATAGGGTCTTTGTATAAATTAGTACTTTGTTTACATTTATTAGTTTCTTTACATATAGGTTCATTGTTTACATTTATTTTTATGTTTAAATATTGTTTCATTGTTTACAGATAGGTCTGTTTGCATTTAGGTCATTGTTTACATATAGGGTCTTTGTTTACATTTATTTCTTTGTTTACATTTAGAAATTTGTTTGCATATAGGTTCTTTATTTATATTTCTTTTTTTTTACATTTAGTTCTTTGTTTACATATAAGGTCTTTGTTTAAATTTAGTCCTTTGTTTACATGTAGGGTCTTTGTTTACATTTAGTCCTTTGTTTACATGTACAGTCGGTAACAAAAGTGTCCGAACACTAGCAAAAATTCCTATGTAAAAAAAGTACACTTCATACGAATTTGTTAAATAAATCCTTGTCGAATCCTGTGCTTAGTCAGTGTAAGAACATGATTCGATAAGGATTTATTTAACAAAACCGTATGAAGTGCACTTTTTTTACATAGGAATTTTTGCTAGTGTTCGGACACTTTTGTTACCGACTGTAAGGTCTCTGATTCCAGGTGTTTGCACTTATGGTCCTTTTTTATATTTAGGTCTTTGCTTTCAAGAAGTTCTTTGTCTATACATTTAGTTTATTGTTTACATATAGGTTCTTTGATTACATTTAGGCTCTTTGTTTACATTTAGGTTCTTGTTTAAATATAAATTCTTTCTTTACATTTCGGATTTTGTTCACATTTAGATCTTTGATTATATATAGAGTCATTTTTATATTTCGGTCCTTTTACATTTAGTTCTTTGTTTACATTTAATCCATTTTTTACATATAATGGTCCATTTATGGTCTTTATTAACATTTAGGTCTTTGTTTACAAGAAGGTCTTTTTTTGCATATAGGGTCTTTATATTTATTCTTTGTTTGCATTTAATTCATTCTTTATATTTAAGTCTTTGTTTACACATAGTGTCTTTGATTACATTGATTTCTTTGTTTACATTTAGAACTTCGTTTACATATACGTACTTTGTTTACATTTCCGTTTTTGTTTACATATAGAGTCTTTGTTTATATTTTGATCTTTGTTTACATTCTGATCTTTGTTTACAAGGTTTTTTTTACATATAGGGTCTTTGTTTACATTTGGATATTTCTTTACATTTAGGTTCTTTGTTTACATTTAGTTCTTTGTTTATTTTTTTCGTTTTTTAAATATAGAATCTTTGTTTGCATTTAGTCATTTGTTTCCATATAGTGTCTTTGTTTATTTTTAGTCGTTTTTTACATATAGAGTCTCTGTTTACATTTAGTCATTTGTTTACATATAGGGTCTTTGTTTTCATTTATTTCTTTGTTTACATGTAGAACATTGTTATATAGGTTCTTTGTTTATATTTCGGTTTTTGTTTACATTTAGTCCTTTGTTTACATATAAGTTCTTTGTTTACATTTAGTCCTTTGTTTACATAAGGGTCTTTGTTTATATTTAGTCCTTTGTTTACATGTAAGGTCTCTGATTTTAGTTAGGTGTTTGCACTTACGGTGTTTGTTTACATTTAGGTCTTTGTTTACAAGAAGTTCTTTGTCTACATTTAGTTTATTGTTTACATATAGGGTCTTTGATTACATTTACGTCTTTATTTACAATTAGATCCTTGTTTCCCTAACAGCACAAAATGTCACAGAAACGTTTACATTTAGGTCTTTTTTTGCATATAGGGTCTTTGTTTACATTTAGACATTTGTTGACATATAGTGTCTTTGTTTATTTTAGTCGTTTTTTACATATAGAGCCTTTGTTTACATTTAGTTCTTTGTTTACATACAGGGTCTTTGTTTACATTTAGACATTTCTGCACATTTATGTCTTTGTTTACCCATAGGGTCTTTGTTAACATTTATTTCTTTGTTTACATTTTGACCTTTGTTTACATATAGGTACTTTGTTTACGTTTCGGTTTTTGTTTACATTTAGTCATTTGTATACATACAGAGTCTTTGTATACATTTTGAACTTTGTTTACATTTATTCCTTTCTTTACATATAGGTTCTTTGTTTACATTTATTTTTATGTTTAAATATTGTTTCATTGTTTACTGATAGGTCTGTTTACATTTAGGTCATTGTTTACATATAGAGTCTTTCTTTACATTTATTTCTTTGTTTATATTTAGAACTTTGTTTGCATATAGATTCCTTGTTTATATTTCGGTTTTTGTTTACATTTAGTGCTTTCTTTACATTTATTCCATTATTTATACATGGGGTCTTTATATTTAGGTCTTTGTTTACATTTTGTCCTTTTTTACATGTAGGTTCTTTGTTTATATTTAGGTCTGTATACATTTACTTCTTTTTTTGCATTTAGGTCTTTGTTTATATTTACGTCTTTGCTTACAAGAAGGTCTTTGTTTACATATAGGATCTTTGTTTACATTTAGACGTTTGTATATATATATATATATGTTCTTTGTTTACATATTTCAATGTTTACAGTTAGGTCTGCTTACATTTAGTTAATTTTTACATATAGGGGTTTTTTTACAGTTATTTCTTTGTTTGCATATAGGTTCTTTGTTTATATTTCGTTTTTTTTACATTTAGTTCTTTGTTTACATATAGGGTCTTTGTTAACATTTAGTCATTTCTTTACATATAGGGTTTTTCTTTATTTAGGTCTTTGTTTACATTTAGTCTTCTTTTTACATGTAGGATCTTTGTTTACATTTAGGACTGTTTACATTTAGTTCTTTGTTTACATTTAGTCCTTTGTTTATATTGTTTGTTTTCGTTAGCTGTGACCCTGCTCACCTATGCGCATGCGTGAGGTCTGCATGGATTTTGTTAAAATAGGGTAGAAGCGTAGAAGATGAGAGAATGTTTACATTTTACGAGTGAGAGATAAGTTGCGGTTTCTTTTTTCTTTTTTTCTCTTTTCAGGACATTATTGAATTTTGAGGCGATACTTCTTCGTTATATTCGTATAAAGGCAAAATGCTGATTTTTCCCCCTTGTAATTTTTAAATAAGTGTAGAAGATCAGTTTTATTCTTCGATGCAAAATAAAATCCGTAAACTTAAAAGTAAATGCCTGTTTTCTTTCTTCTTCTTCTTTTTTTTTTTTCAGTTAAAATTATTTTTATTTGCTTACTTGATCTCTAAATTCGTACTATATCTGTCATACCTGAACACTTGTTTCATGCACTGATTATAGTAGTAAATTAATTAAAAATGACTTAAATTAGGTAAAATTTACATAATTCATTAATAAAAGAAGAGAAAAAGAACAACGTTTACAGTAGACTTTACCTGTAGTAAAAGTAATATATTTTTTTCTTTTAAATTATACTGCTAAAATAAAAATACCATATTTTTGGATCTCTATTTTACAGAAATTTACAGAAAATCGTATTTAAATCAAATCATTAGATTTTTTTATCATGATTATTTTACACCTTTTATTTTTCGCGCATATTGTCATATAAATTACATTAAATAAAATATTGTTAATTAAAATTAAAAATTAAACTTTAAATTCGCGTAAAAAGGTAAAATAAATATTGAAGACTCATAAAAAGAAAACGAACACGTGTAGAACGAAAAGCGCATTTGGCTAAGTGCCCATCTCATTCAACGCATCACCCCTTTTCCGAGTAGGATCGTTCCGCGAGAGGTAGACATGGTTTACGAAAACGGACAGTATGTAGGGTCTCTGTTTACTTTTAGATGTGTTTACATTTACATCTTTGTTTACATTTAGGTCTTTTTTACGTTCAGGTCTTTGTTTATATTTTGTTTTTTATATACATTCAGGGTCTTTGTTTACATTTATACACTTTTTTTACATTTAGATTCTTTGTTTTGTCTGTTCTTTGTTTTTGTCTATTTTTATTTATAGGCTCTGTTAAGATTTATGGACTTTGTTTATATTTAATTCTTTACATTTAGGGGGTTTGTTTACATTTATAGTTTTTCTTTACATTCAATTCTTTATTTACAATTAGATCTTTGTTTACAATTTGGCCTTTGTTTATATTTAGGTTTTACTTGCATTTTAGGTCAATTTACATTGATACAAAATGAAATACTCTGTGTATAATCTTTGGTAACATTAAGGTATTTCTTTACATTTGTAGTGTTTGTTTACATTTAGGTCTTTGGTTACATTTAGAGACGTTGTTTACATTTTTATTGTTTATATTTATATTCTTTGTTTATATTTGTAGTCTGTTTATATTTAGGATCTTTCTTTATATTTAGGGCATTTCTATCTGTACTTACATTTGGGGTCTTTGTTTACATTTATAATCTTTATTTATATTTAGGATATTTTCTTGGCATTTGTTTTATATTTAGGTCTCTCTTTACGTTTAGGTTTTTATTTTCATTTAGATTGTTTCTTTACATTTATAGTCTTTGTTTACATTTAGGTTTTTTTTTACATTTATACTCTTTTTTAGTTTATACAATTTTTCAGTCTTATTTTATAGTTTTTATTTACATTTATATCATTTGTCTACTTTTAAATCATTGTTTACAATTATAGTCTGATTACATTTAAGTCTTTATTTAAATATAGTGTATTTGTTTACATTTATGAAATATGTAATACTCTGTATATAATCTATGTTTACATTAAGGGTCTTTGGTAACATTTCAGTTCTTTGTTTACATTTGTAGCGTTTGTTTACATTTAAGGTCTTTGTTTATATTTAGTTCTTTGCTTACACTTAAGGACTTTGTTTATATTCGCAGCTTCTGTTTATATATATAGTCTATTTCCGATTATGTGCTTATTTACTGTTTATATATTTGTTTACATTTAGGATTTTTGTTTCCCTTTATGTCTATGTTTCCATTTAGGTCCTTTTTATTTCTTGTGTTTGTTCACATTTAGGGTCTTAGTCTACATTTATTATCTTTGCTTACATTTAAGGTCTTCGTTTACATTTATAGTTTTTATTTATATGTAGAGTCTTTTTTTACATTTAGAACTTTGTTTACATATAGGTTCTTTTTTTACATTTCGGGTTTTGTTTACATTTAGTCATTTGTTATATATAGGGTCTTTGTTTACATTTAGATCTGTTTACATTTAGTCCTTTGTTTAACTATAGGGTCTTTGTTTACATGTGGGTGTTTGTTTATATTTAGTCATTTGTTTACATATAGGATCTTTGTTTATATTTATTTCTTTGTTTACATTTTGTCCTTTGTTTACATTTAGGGTCTCCGTTTATATTTAGGTCTGTTTACATTTAGGTGTTTGTTTACTGATGGTGCTTTACTAGTAAAGCGAAAAGCTTCGGATAAATTTTTTTAGCATCTTTTAAATAAAATTTAATTTTACGTGTGTTTAAAGTGTTTTTAATATAATTAACTTTTAATATTATTATTATTTGTTTCATAATGCGGTAGATAAGAAGTTAAAAAAAAATAATAATAAATAAATAAATAAATAAAATCTATTTAATATTTCTCTAACGTGGTCCAGTTACGATTATATTTTGTTGAAACGATACGATAATGATCTAATTAACAAAATACGCGAGAGAAAATAATAATAATTATAAATGAGCAAAATTTAAGCACGCGGACTCAGCTCAATGAGATCTAATAAGAAATAACTGAGGACATTTGTCTGATGAGATTATTTTATGGAAAAATGTATTTTAAAAGTTGCTTCTTCAGTATCTTTGGAAGCATCATTTTAAACATAGCCATACTTTGAAGATATATACAGAATGTGAATTATCTATATAATATTTCTCTAACGTGGACCAATAACGATTATATATTGTCGAAATGATACAATAGTAATGAAATAAAGAAAATGCGCGCGGATAAAAAGTAATATTTATAAATGGATAATATTTAAACACGCGGACTAAGTTCAATGATTTAATAAAATATAAATAAATAAAAATATCATTTTTTTTTATTATTATTATTACATTATTTTACAGAAATATGTTTTTTTTTTTTTTTTTTTTTTTTTTTTTTAAGAGTTACATTTTTAGAATCTTTGCAAGCGTCATATTAAACCTAGCAATATTTTAAAGATATGTATAGAATATAAACTATCATCATAGATTGACTAAAAAATGCAATCATAAAAGTACAATCGAAATTAGAAATATATATTTTTTAAACAAAAAATTATACCAAATTAACTAAATAAAAAGTCGTCTCCAACATGGCGACAAAAATATAAAAAGCACCATGGGGGTCCTATAATAAAACTGACTGACTGTGGAAGTGTGAAAATTGGGTCGTCACGCATAAATTCTATTTTGAAACCTTTCTTTAAATGATTTTGTTTCCACTATTGGACAGTATTAATTTGATTCTAATAATAATTTGGCTTCTGCTAAATTAAAATTTTCATTAGGAGGTGGAATTGGTATAATATTTATGAGTTTCAAATTTTAAAAAGTAACTAATAAAATAAATAAAATGCGAAATTTTCACACGGGTTTGCTAGTATATAATAAACTTATACATCTTACGTATTTAAGGTAAATTTGCAATCCAGACACGTGATCATATTTTACATTCATACTGGCAGTTATTATTTTAATATACAGAGTGATAGATATAGATACAGATATAGATATGTAAATATGTACTATTCAAATTTACCTTGTTAAAAAAAAAAATGATGTTTTAACAAATTAATTACAGACAATATTTTTCTTTCATTTAACTGGTGTTTAGTCATTTCCAATATTTATGTTAAAATAATTTTTAAAAAAGCATAATACTTTAAAAGATCTAAAACTGAACATTCTCAATATCATTGTTTAAAGGATGCTAGATTCGAAAAACATTTTGAGTTCTAAATGCATTTTCTGCATAATTAGTTTACATTTAATTGTGATCCTGTTAGAAGAAAAAAAAAATCGGTATTTCTACATAAAACTAGTTGGCATAGGTGGACTCTGCTCAGTTCCACATCATATTTATATTCTCATAAATTTCTAATGCGAGACATATTATAATCATGTTAAAAGAAATGAATTTGACCAAAGCTTGTACACTGACAGAATGAAATCCCCACCTAATAGGCTATCCACCGTTCACTTTGATATATTTATCTTATTCTAATCTATTAATTTATTTTATTAGGGTAAATTCTGTTGTTTAGTTTTCATGCTACTATTTCCAATGCAATAATCCTCAAAATTCAGATTTATATGAAAAATTTACAATTTCGCTATGTAAATGGAAGTTTATGCTGAATTTTGCCTTATTCTGGCATGTTAAGTAAATCGTAAATTCCAAATAACTTTCGAATTTTTTAAATTGGAAAAATCATAGTCTATGATATTCATGCCAGTATCCTAAATAATATTTAAAAAGTGGTTTGACATCTTTACGATGAAAATATCCCTCAAGATTGACGTTTATGAGAAATTTTGCTCTATTCTGCCATGTTAAGAAATTCGTAAGTTTCCAATAACTTACGAAATTTTTATATTGTAAAATTCATAGTCATTAATAATCATTCCAGTGTCCTAAATAATATTTCAAAAGTAGTCTGACATCTTTACGAGGAAAATATCTCTCAAAATTCACGTTTATGTGAAATTTTGCCCTATACAGGCATGTTAAGAAATTCGTAAATTTCCAATAACTTGCGAAATTTTCAAAGTAGCATAATTATAGTTGCTGATGTTCATTCCGGCATCAAAACTGATATTTTAAAACTGATCTGACATTTTTACAGTAAAACGTTTCCATTTAATGCACGTTTAAGTGAAATTTTGTCCTATTCTCCCATGTTAAGAAAAACGTACATTTCTAATAACTTACGATGTTTTTAATTCGAATGTTGCAAATGAATAGGGTTCTTGCCAGTATAGAAATTAATATTTTAAAACTGATCTGACCTCTCTGCGATCATTTGTTCATGAGATATCGCGTAAACAGACTAACAAACTAACGGACTAACACACTAACAGACACCATACAAATTTTGTCATTTTTGAATTCCTCATACCTGAAAACCGATAAAAAAGTCAAAAAACTGAGGTCGAAATTTTTCACGATTACCTAAGTTCCCCATACCTATAGTATGATGGGGAACTAATATATTTTATAAAATAGTTATCAATTTCTATGATTTTTTATTATTATTATTATCTCATTTGCGAAGAGTCATAAAAGGAAATTAATGCCGCATGCGCGTCAAGCCGTGTATAGGCAGAGCACTGCTTACCTACATCTATTTGGGCTTTATTTAAGTGTATTTAGGATTTTTTTTTATGCATAATAGATTTTTACCTAAAAAATTCCCGTCTTTAAAAAGAATCATATTTATTTACACTTAAATTAAAAAAATTGAAAGTTAAACCTGTATCATCAAAACTTTTTGATAGAACTGACGTCATAATAACTTTAAAATTATTAAGTATGCTTGAGGGTGGTAGTAGTAATAATTCATTTATTTACAATTTCAGTTGATCAAATATTGTAATACGTATTTTTTTTTCCTTCATTTTATCGTCTGCAAACTAATGTGAATGTATATTCTGTTTATTTAAAACTAGCAGGCTTTGCCCGCTTCGCTGGTCACTAAATTTAAAGGAAACTCTTTTCTATACAGCTTTATAAAAAAAAAAAAAAAAAAAAAACTGAAATTGCTCAAAAGCTCGCTTCAGGTCCCTGCTGCCTTCGGCATCGATTTGGTCATCCGCTAAAACTCGGGCGCCTGTCCCTATTACCTGTGACGATGGTTTACCAATTGGCTTCCAAATAGATAGTATCGAAAAAATTGAAGTATCCCTTTTATATTTGAAACCCAGTTACATATGAACAACACTATACGTGGTCCACATAATATTTGCTTTTACGCCATTTCCTATGTATATTTTGTTTATCCGATCAGCCATAAAAATGACAGCAATTTCACGTCAAATATTACAGTATGCTATGACCGGCTACGTCTGTCGCATGAGACAATTAATTTTTGTGGTTATATATAATTCATGGTTTGTAAACCTGATCATAGTACAGCCTTAATATAATTCTCTTTGGCGAGTTTTGAATTTTTGTCACCATTTTAGACTTAATCCCTTGTAACAATATGCTATGAGCGCTATTCCTGCCGTATTTTAGACAACTAATATTTGTATGGTTTTATATATTTCCCATTAAACATATTTTTATTTTTATTCATTTATTTAAATATTAATTTGAATTAAACAAATATTTCTGTTCGGCAGCGTGCAAGTGCAGTCACACACAGAGGCTCATTTATTTGTATGATAAATTAGCATAGTGATTAGTATGTAAAAAAATAAATAAATAGGTAAACATTATCGTGCTGCACAACAACTTTATTATGTCGCTCCATTGGCGGCTTTTGAATTTTTGTCGTCATGTTAGCGATGGATTTTTTTTTTTTTTTTTTTTTTTTTTTTTTGTATGAAAAGGGTAAGATTATTTTGCTAATAATTTCATCAGACATCTTTTTGTTTATATATAAGAATCTTCATATTCTGTTTATATTTTTAATGGTTTTTAGGTTTAAAATAGTGCTTGCTGAAATAAATTTGCTATCTTTAAAACTGCATTTTTTCTATAAACTTTCTATAAAAATAAATCATTTATGTAACTACTATTTAGGTTTAATACATATATATACATATATACTTTATAATTTTTTTTACATTTTTGATACGCTACATAGATTAAAACGGCTGTTACTATATTAAACTTCTTGTCGAAAAACATTCGGTGCACTTTAACACCAAAATTTAAAAAATCGCCCAGGAGGATCTATTAATGAAACTGATAAAATAAAAATATGGTACATAGAGTTTAAATAATCTATTTAAAAAAACTTTTCAAACCCAAATTGTTGATGTATCGTATCACATAAATCTTTTCGAAGTTAGAATGAAATTTAATTTGAAAAAAAAAAAAAAATTGTTTATTAACTAAAATTGATGAAATTTGAACTGCAATTTGATCTAGTGTTGTACAGGCTATATATTATATGTTTGTGTTCGTGAAAGAAAATTTGAAAAAATTTGAAAACTGCAATTTTTAATCCCACTTAATCTCAAAACATGCGACTTAATGAGTATCAGATTTTTTTTTTTTTTTTTCCAAACGGTTTCCATACAATCTCCTGCTGTTGCCACCTAAAATTCCTACATTAGTTAATTTTAAAAAATCTAATTGTCCGACCGATAAGCTGTTTAATCCGTCGGATTCACAAAAATCGCCCCTTTCATTTGATATCTTATTTATAACGATACGACTGATATTTCTAATTTATTTTCTAATTTTTCTAATTTGCTTTCCCCATTTTAAGTAAGAACCAGTAAAAACATTTTTTTACTGGTTCATTTTTCACTAAAATGTATAAGGTATAATTTTTTACTTTCCGAACACTATAGTGAGGAAAGTATTGTAATCATGTCAAAAATCCGAATTTGAGATTTTGATGTTTCTATACGTTTCGAGGTCCTCTGAGTCCGTTTCCACTATTTTTACGATGATGTATGTATGTGTGTGCATGTGTGTGTATGTCTGTGAGTGAACAAGCTAGCGTCTAAACGCTTTGTTCGAATAAGCTGAAAGTTGGTACGTATATTGTAAGTCACCAAATTACGAAGCCTATTGATTTTGGTAAATCTAGCACTTATAGTTTTTTTACAGGGACACCAGGTAGAAATCTTTATCATTATGGCCTATGGGGCCAAATTTTTAAAAGTGCGATAGAGTCTAAACGCTTTATTAATCTGAGCAAAAAATTTGCACATATGTTACAGGTCCCAGTTGCACCAACTGTATAGATTTTGGTGAATTTAGCACTCACAGGTTTTTTTTACAGGGGCACAAAGAAAAATTCTTTATCATTATGGCCTATGGGACCCAATTTTTAAAAGTGCGAAAACATCTAAACGCCTTATTCAATTGAGCTGAAAATTTATATGAATATTATAAATCACTGTTGCGCTAACTATAAGCATTTTGGTGAATCTAGCATTTATAGGCTTTTTACAGGGACACAACGAAAAATTCTTTATCATTATGATCTATGGGCTCAAAGTTCAGTAGTGTTCAATAAAACATTGTGTAATATATGGAGAAAAATGCTCAAACACTCTATTATGGTTTTCTCTCTTTTGTTTGTTTAACAACTCCTCTTTCTTTACTTTATCTACAAAACTGTTAGTTATTCAATGTTCGGAAAGTCGAGTGGAGTCACTCCAGATTTTTTTTTTTTTTTTAATTATTATTATTTATTTATTTTTATTCTGTCGAAAAAAAAATTGTCAATAATTAAATTATGGATAAAATTAAAATGGCTAATTTATCAAAAATTAGAAAGTTATTATTTTCACATTTTAATTATTTAAAAGAAAACTGATAAAAGATTCGAAAATCGGGCTTCGAGGTGCATCAGGAGAGGTCATTACGAGCCTCCGTCTGTGTAGCTCAGCCATCAGCCGTTTTCCTAAAAAGCTCTGGAAATACATACACAATGACACACACACAAACATCTTATTTTATTATATATATAGATTAACCGTGTTTCTAATCAACATAATGAAACTCAAATACAATACAGCCGCGGTTATCCGAACCCAGATTAACCGAGTTTCTGATTAACTGAGTAGTTCCGAAAAATTACACCCAGGAGAAGATATGACTTTTGATAAATGGCGTAGATAACTTTGACAAATACAATACTATGCTTTCTAATTTATGTATATCTGTGTGTATTGCATTGCATTTGTAACTGGCTACATTTAAATATGCAATATGTGTATTATTACTTTCTTCTATATTCAATAGAAGAAAGTATTGGATTCGTAAAAATTTTCGACCTCGGGTTTTTGATGGATTTACACGTTTTGAGAGCTGTAGGACACGATTTGACCATTTTTAGAAAATGTCTGTCTGTGTCTGTATGTGTAGGACAAAATTTTGTGGCAACTGTATCTCAGGAACTACTGCACGGAATTTCATGCAAATTAGTCTGTAGTTGCACCTTGACATAAATTAGCACCTACCAACTTTTGGTAAAAATTGTCTTACAGGTTGCGTTGCCATCCCGCTTTTTCTAAATTTTTATCATGGGGATATAGGACAAAATTTTGTATAAATGTGCATAAAGAGAATTATTTTTTAGTAATCATTATGAAATTTACAAGAATTATTTATAATAGTCAACTGGGAAAAAAAAAATTGTATGTGTAGGAGCCTCGCCTTCTCCCCTGGGGAGAAGTTCCCCTCGAGAGGAGTAAATTTTCATGATGGGTATTGTTTGAACGTAGCTTTTGGTTTCGTTTCGCCAGCCCCCCCGACTAGTAGTTGGCTCTTTGCCAAATGAGAGGTGCTTTTTTCTTTTTGAGAATGTTACTTTTTTTTAGTTTAGTTTCTCGGCCTGTCTTAAACAGGAAGTATAATTTTTTCTCTTGAACATGAAAGTTATGATTTAAATATTATGATCTTGGCTCCTTTATGGAGAAACAATGTTATCCTGAAATATTACTGAATTAAGTTATAATTGTGAATTCTTCAAAGTATACTGCAAATAGTTTTTTATTGTGTGTTTAATTTCTAATAAAGAATTTATGCTCTCCCAACTGACTTTATGACTGAAATTGAACACGTGAATTACAGAACTATAGATTAAGAAGTTGTTTATGATTATATATTTCTGCATATTTTCATGGTACGAATTTTTTCATGGCGCAGTATATATAATAATATTTTTTCATGGTGAACGAACTCGGGATATGTGAAATCCCTTAAAAGTGAAATTACCCTTAGATATTAATTTATCTGGATTTGGATTTGAAAGCTTGAATAATTTATTGTGAAAACGAAACTGAAAAATAATAATGACTGGAATTCCGGATTCGTTATTGGATAGCTGCCTGGATATGGAACCAGGTAAGCAAAATTAAACTACTATTTATAACATTGATTAAATGAAATTAGAAATTTTAATTATTTGAATTATTTTGTTTGATTATTTGCTCGCTATGAATATTGAAAAGTTAAAAGCTAAGCGTTCTACGGAACGCTCAAATGTAACTAAATTAATAAATAAATTAGAGAATTTATTATTGGACGATCTAGAAAATACAAAATCAGACGAAATCATCGAAATCCAGGAAATGATAGGTGAAAGAGAAATTGCATTAAAAAATTTAAATAATGAAATTGAAAATTTAATAGTAGATATTAAAGAGTATGAAAAAGATATCGCGACCAGCGATAAATACGGCGAGCAAATAATTTCTGCCAAATGCAAAATGAAACTAAGATTAAAAAGATTATGTAATAATAAAGATGAAAGTAGTTCAAACTGTTCTGTCAGTGAAACCCAAACAAAAACTGGTTCGGCAGTGAGATTGCCGAAAATTTCCTTACCAAAATTTGGTGGACAAATAGAAAAATGGAACGAATTTTTCGATTGTTTCGAAAATTCAATCCATTTAAATGAAAATCTTACAAAGATTGAAAAATTCACTTACTTGAAAACGCTTTTAACTGACAAAGCGTACAATGTTATTGAAGGGTTTTCACTTACGGAACAAAATTATGATAATTGCATAGAAATATTGAAAACACGTTTTGGGCAAAAGGATATTATCATTAATGCTCACATGAATAAATTGATAAACTTAGAAGGCGTAAAAAGTTCATCAAATATAACTGCTTTGCGAAAGTTTTATGACGCTTGTGAAGTAAATATTCGCAGTTTATCTAATTTAGGGGTGACAAAAGGCCAATATGGTCATTTACTGAATCCAATTTTATTAAAATTATTGCCAAACGATCTAGTAGTTGAATATTACAGGCAAAGTGATAAAAGGAAGGATGAGTCTGATGTGACAGACTTAATTAATTTTCTTAAAGTAGAACTTGAATCGCGTGAAAAATCACTTAGTATGATTAATTATAAAAATGCTTCGGTAATTGTAAATAAAAATAAAGCCGAAATTAATGACAGAAAATTTCCAAATAAAATGAATTCATTGAATGTAGGTGTAAAAAATATATGCATATTTTGCAAGAATTATGATCATCATTCTCTTGAATGTACTAATTTAACTGATGTTGAGAAAAGGTTAAAATTAAAGAAGGATGGCAGGTGTTATAAATGTTTTCTAAAATCTCATCTGTCATCACAGTGCAGGGTGAAATCGCAGCCTTGCGAAAAATGTAAAGCAACAGATCATAACAAATTATTTTGTTTTTCAAAAAACTTGAAACCAGAAGTAGTAGAGAACACTATAGTATCGAATTCACATTTAAAAAACAGTAATCAGGCAGCGTTATTGCAAACATGTTGCGTCATAGCCCAATCTAATTCTAGATCAAAAACTGTCAGACTCTTATTGGATTCCGGAAGTGAAAAAAGTTTTATTACTAAAGAATTGGCCCACGAATTAAAATTAACCCGTGTAAGAACAGAAAAGCTAACTGTTTTTGCCTTTGGTATAAATAAAGGTAAAGAAGAGGAATTCGAGGTTTTTAATATTGAACTGCGTAGCAAAATAAATCCTCGTCGGCTCATCCATGTTGAAGTATTAGCTACAGACTTAATAACCGCGACTCCCTTGAAAAGCCCAAGGGGCGAACCAGAAATTGAAAGTTATATTAAAAATAAAAACTGGAAATTGGCAGACAATTCATTAAGTGATTCCAAAATTAATATTTTGCTAGGAGCTGATTATTTTTGGAAAATACAGAGAGGTATCATTGAAGAAATCGGTGATAATTTATATGTTGCTAATACTATTTTCGGATATACTGTAGGGGGGAAATTGAATAATAATAGTACAGAAGTAATTAATTCGCATTTTGTATCTGTAAATAAATTTGACAGTTTTGATTTGCAGCGTTTTTGGGATTTAGAATCACTTGGAATATGTGACAGTAAGAATGATTCTATGTCACAGAGAGATATAGAAATTATTAATTCTTTTAATGAAAATTTAAATTTTGTTAAGGGAAGATATGAAATTCAATTTTTGTGGAAGGAAAATAAAAATGAATTAAAATCGAATATAGAAATAGCCAAAAATAGACTTTGGGGTTTGAGAACAAAACTGTCTAAAAATGAATGGCTTAAAAATGAATATGAAAAAATTCTTGAGGAACAAAAGAAAATGGGTATAATAGAGGAGTGTAAAATAAACAAAAATGAAACTGGTGTATATTATATGCCCCACAGACCGGTGATAAGAACAGATAAGTCCACTACAAAGGTCAGAATAGTGTTTGATGCTTCTTCCAAAGAAAAGGAAGCAAAATCTTTAAATGAATGTTTATTTGCAGGCCCCAATTTAAATCCTAATATTTTGGATATTATTTTAAAATTCCGCCTTCATAAAATTGCCTTTGTTTGTGACATTGAAAAAGCTTTTCTGCAAATACAGGTTGCAGAAAATGATAGAAACTTTTTGAGATTTCTATGGTTTGAGGATATAAATAGTAAAAATCCTCTATTAAAGGTTTTCCGCATGACTCGTGTAACTTTTGGTGTTACAACATCACCCTTTTTGCTCTCAGCTACCATTAAACATCACATAAAGGGCTATAAAAGCTTGTTTGAGAAAGTAGTTGATATGCTCGATACTTCCTTATATGTTGATGATCTCTTTCATGGCGCTAATTCTGTAAATGAAGCATTTATTTTATCGTCTGGTGCTGTGAAAATACTTAAAGATGCCAATATGACATTAAGGAAATTTAAAAGTAACTCTTACGAATTAAGCAAATTGTGGGGAAAATATGGAATAAACGTTGATGAAGAAATAAATGAGGGAAATATCTCTAAAGTATTGGGAATAATGTGGTCAACTAATAATGACACGTTAAGAATAGACTTTCAGTCTCTGTTAGAAGGGTTTGATAATGAAATTATCACTAAGAGAATTGTTTTACAAACTGTAGCAAAGGTGTATGACCCTGTAGGGTTTATTTCCCCTTTTATAATAAGAGTTAAATTTCTAATGCAAGAACTATGGGAGCAGGGTGTTGATTGGGATTCTGCTTTACCTGATGCTTTAACACAAAAATTTAAGAAATGGCATCGTGAAATACAGGATTTAGAAAATTTTGAAGTGCCTAGAAAATATTTTACGAATTTTGAAAAATTAACTCCTGAAACTATTCAAATTTGTGTTTTCTGCGATGCCAGTTTGAAGGGATATGGTACAGTAGCTTATTTTCGTGATCCTTGTTCCCGTGAAACTTCATTTATTATGTCAAAGACAAGAGTAGCTCCTCTCAAGAAACTTACTTTGCCTCGACTTGAATTGATGGGAGCCTTAACAGCTGCTCGATTAGCTCATTATCTTGGGCAGCTATTTTCAGTTCCCGTCAAAAACATACTATGCTTCTGTGATTCCCAAATTACCCTTTATTGGGTCAAAGGAAGTGCTAGTAACTGGAAGCCCTTTGTAGAGAACAGAGTGCGTGAAATTCAACGATTAGTAGCCCCATCTCAGTGGAGATTTTGTCCAGGGGTTAAAAATCCCGCTGATGTGCTATCTCGTGGTTGCACAGCAACTGAATTGTTGAAGAATGAAGAATGGTTAAAGGGACCAATTTGGTTGAAAGAAGAGCACTTACCGACACCACTACCGGAAAATGAAGTCAAAATACCTGAAGAAGAGATTTTGAGAGAACAACGGAAAACTACTGTTTGCTCTTTAACTCATGGCAATAATGAATTTGAATTATTATATAAGTTTTCATCTTGGTCTAAATTAAGACGTGTTACAGCCTGGTGTCTTAGATTTATAAAAAATACTAAATGTCGATCTGCGCGAAATACTGGCTTTTTAACTATACAAGAACTTGATGAGGCAACTAAAATTATTGTGAAGTTGGTTCAAAGACATGAATTTGGAGAGGAAATAAAGACTTTAAAATCTGGAAGAAACCTGAATGCTAGTAACAAACTCCTTTCTTTAAACCCTTTTCTAGACAAAAATGAAATTCTTCGTGTTGGTGGAAGATTAAGACACGCAAACCTACCTGAGAGTCAAAAACACCAAACGATACTTCCTAAAACGCATCACATTACAGATTTAATTATAAAGTATTTTCATGAAAAACATCTTCACAGTGGAACTCAGTTAACAATTTCAGTCCTGCGACAACAATATTGGATAATTAATGCAAGAGACGCCGTGAAAAGGAATCTGCGGAACTGTATGAAGTGTTTTAGAACCACATCGAACTTAGCCTTTTAACTGATGGGTGATCTTCCAGCTGCTCGTGTAGTGCCATCGCGAGTGTTTTCGAAAGTCGGGGTTGATCTTGCAGGCCCCTTTCTCATCAAACCTCGTAAGGGCCGAGGTGTTAGATCTTATAAAAGTTATATTTGTTTATATATCTGTTTTTCCACAAAAGCAATTCATTTGGAAATACTCAGTGATCTCACCTCTGAAACATTCCTCGCATCCTTGAAGAGGTTTGTTGCTCGACGAGGAAAACCTGAAGAATTGTTTTCAGACAGAGGAACGAACTTTGTAGGTGCCGACAACGAAATGAAAAAAATGATGTCCTTGATCTCTTCTGACGAAAAGATCCACAGATATTTGTCCGAAGAAACAATCAAATGGAATTTCAATCCCCCATCGGCCCCCCATTTTGGAGGACTTTGGGAGGCTGGAATAAAACAGATGAAGGGTCATTTAAAAAGAACTATTGGCGAACAAATATTAACTTATGAACAGTTCCTTACTTTAATTACTCAAATTGAATCGTGCTTGAACTCCAGACCTCTTGTTGCGCTCTCAAATGATCCAAGTGACTTAAATGCTCTAACTCCAGGACATTTTATCATAGGCACTGCCTTGACTTCAATACCAGAACCTGACTATTCTTCAGTTAACCTAACCCCGCTAGAAAGATGGAAACTTCTACAAAAAATTTTTCAAAGTTTCTGGAACAGATGGTCTTCAGATTACCTATCAGACTTGCAAAGGCGATCAAAATGGTTAATAAATAAACCAAATTTCAAGAAAGACGATTTGGTTTTAATAAAAGATGATAATCAGCCCCCTTTGAAGTGGAAACTAGGACGCATAATCAAATTATTTCCTGGAGCAGATGGCAAGATTCGTGTTGTTCTACTGAAAACTATTTATGGAGAGTTGAAGCGTCCGATCGCCAAACTATCACCTCTACCATTTTGAACTTTGAAATTTTTATTTTATTTTTATTTTATTTTATTTTATTTTTATTTTTATTTTTTTATGTTCCTGTTTTTAATCCATTTATGTTAATCATCTAGTTACAATGTTTCATATGTATATTAATCTCTTTTTTTTCTTATCTATTTGCAGTTGAAGACCAAGAAAATGAAAACCTGTAATAACACTAATGTTGTTATTGTACTTGTAGAATATTTTTATGAACCTTCGTTCATGGGGGCGGAGCATGTTTGAACGTAGCTTTTGGTTTCGTTTCGCCAGCCCCCCCGACTAGTAGTTGGCTCTTTGCCAAATGAGAGGTGCTTTTTTCTTTTTGAGAATGTTACTTTTTTTTAGTTTAGTTTCTCGGCCTGTCTTAAACAGGAAGTATAATTTTTTCTCTTGAACATGAAAGTTATGATTTAAATATTATGATCTTGGCTCCTTTATGGAGAAACAATGTTATCCTGAAATATTACTGAATTAAGTTATAATTGTGAATTCTTCAAAGTATACTGCAAATAGTTTTTTATTGTGTGTTTAATTTCTAATAAAGAATTTATGCTCTCCCAACTGACTTTATGACTGAAATTGAACACGTGAATTACAGAACTATAGATTAAGAAGTTGTTTATGATTATATATTTCTGCATATTTTCATGGTACGAATTTTTTCATGGCGCAGTATATATAATAATATTTTTTCAGGTATCTTTCAAAAGAGCTCACCAATACCTTTAAAACGAATGGTTTAACCATCGATCTGCGATGATTTAAAATAAAGTTATCGATTTTTTTTTCATTTTTAACTAAAAAAAAAAAAAAAAAAAAAAAATTAATGTAATATTGACAGTAAAATTCACCTTCATATATATATATATATATATATATATATATATATATAGTGTTGTACTACTTCTCTAATATGGAAATCGTCTGCATTGTCATGGAAGATAATTTTTTTAAATAATAATTTTTATAATATATTTTTACTGAATGAATTCGTATAGGAAAATATAGAAGAAAGTCATGTGGTGGCCACAGCATACTAGTTTTACTTCATGACTCCGTTTTCATCCATTTCAAACTTTGCCACATATTTTCCCTCGATTAACGACAAAGTTCGTGTTATCCGGGGTACCCTCGGTCCCCATTACTTCGGATAAGCAAGGTTCAACTAAATGTCATATTTACATTTCATTATCGATTGTATATTACGGTATGTCGCCATGGTCAATACGTGATCAAAGTAAGCAGCACAACGTTATAGGGAATTTGTCAGCCCGACTGTCCGCCATTTATCGGTAAAATTATTATAAAAATATTAGTTTTAAATCGTAAATGTTTTAGAAAGAAAAAGAAAAAGATTACACTATTAGTAATTTGTCTAATAAAGCGATTACACATAATTCTAAATTTTGTTTTTCCTCTGATTTTTTTGCAGATGGTTATTTTTATTTTTCTGTCTCCTGACCGCTGCAGGCAATTGACATTGCTGTAGACGGCGTTGCATTGTGCCGCTTATTTTCTACCAACATCTCCTATAACTGTACATCCGAACTGAGCTTTACGTAACGGAAGATAGGCTGAGTACTCTAATCAACACTTTCTAAAATGCCTATAGTTGGTTTGTTGGGTTTTTACGTCGTACTAGTACTTTGCAATGGGCAACTGGCGACGGTCTGGAACTTACTCCTAGTGGTGGTCCGGAGACATGCCATCACAATTTTGATCCTACACGGAGAGGATGGCTCCCCCGCTTCGGTAACCCCCAGAGGTATAATTTTGATGGGATCATGGTGAACATTGTGGCCACGACAGATTTTGCGTGCACCAGCCACCATTAGTGTATACGACGGTCTTTGACCAGCTCGAATACCGAACCCGCAATCTTTCAACTACAAGCCCGGTGCTTTACCGACTGGTCTACCACGACCCTATTATGCCTATAGAATGGTGTGGATTGAACGATCTTTCGCACTTAAAACTGAATTCGGAGGTTGTTGCTTGTACAGTGTACACGCTTTAGTTTTATTTATTTATTTATTTATTTATTTGGAAATGTATTTAAAGGTAGTGACCAGCAAAATGAACAAAGCTTGTTCCTTAATTAATAAACTGAAGTCCAAATCAAGTAGAATCGGCCATAGCGTAGCACTAGTGCTATGCAAAACCCACTCGCTCTCCCCTCCCCCCGATCAAGTAGAAATAGGAACATTAAAAACTACACTTCTATTAAAAAGAACAACAAATATTTGGTAAGGTAGAAATTTATAAAACTAAAATAATAAACTAATATGCTATATTAGTTATTATGCTATATTATATTCAGCGCATAGGGAGCTGAAAGGAAAGTGTATAAGACATAATAATATGCGATTGTCCTGTCTATCTATACACAGTTTGAATAATGTAAAATTCAAGCAATGTGATTTTCACTTTAAAATTAGGCTTGACTCAGTTCGCTTATTAAACCCATTAATTAGAATATCTCGGGAGACGAAAAATGATATCAGACGATCTCTTCGCACGGCATCCCGCATTCTTTCTCGCATCCTTCGATCGGAAGTTTTGAAATAGCGCAACGATAATCACTTAATTTCACAACAGCGACAAGGCTTATTATAATTTGATTCGCATCGTAAAATTTAATATCATATGACTTGACTCCAACGCGCGTATCCTCTACCTCACGTATTCCAGTTAAGAGGAATAATTAATGTCAGTTTAATTATTGTTAATAGCACAGTCGTGGGTTACAGTTACATCCATTTTCCAGGAATAATTTCTGGTTGAAAACCGATTTTTCATCGCCTGTAAAATTATCACTAAATATTTTAATAGAATATTAACTAATAAGTGTATGTTTTAATAAGAAATAATAAATTCCTAAAAACAAGATAGCATAATCACATTAAAACAGACTATTTCTGATTTCTTTTTTCAATAATTCTGGTAGTAAGACTTGTGTTTTTCTTTTGTTGCCGTGTTTGTTCAATTTTAAGAAATTAATATAGCAACCGATGCTAGGGAATGAAACACGTTACTACCTTTATATGGAAGAATAGATTAAAATAAGTCCTATCGTACTAAAATAAATTCTCTTTTGTGCAGCATTTTTAATCTATTACTTAGAGTACAAAAATAGGCTGAGGATATTTTTGTCTATTTGTTTTTTTAAAGCTGGTATCAAAGTGTCATATTTATTTCAATTATTTTATAGAGTTATAAGAAATAAGAAATAAGAAATTCATAAAAACAAAAATAGTATAATCACATTAAAACAAACTATTTCTGATTTCTTTTTTCAATCATGCTGATAGTTTGACTTATGTTTTTCTTTTGTTACCGTTCTTATTCTTTCTGTTATTTGAACTAAATATGAACGGTATTAAATAGGTGAACTAGTTTAAGTTATTTTAAGTAAATTGGAGTGTAAAGGTTGATATTTTTATTTACCTACTATGTGAAAAATACCAGAGCCGGGAATCGAACCCGGGCACCTCCGCTTAACGCACGGATGCTCTACCACTGAGCTACCCAGGCTGACAACCAGCTAGGCGTTTCTCACATAATATTCGTTGGCCAAGTCACCGAGTCTGCAAACGCAGCTGTATCAAGTGACAATATTAATCGCAGCACAGCTCCATTGACCACGAAATTTCAATTTAGAAATATTTATTCATGAATTCATCAACCGTGAATATTCATTTTAAGTAAATTGGAGTGTAAAGGTTGATATTTTTATTTACTAATTATGTGAAAAATACCAGAGCCGGGAATCGAACCCCGGCACCGCCACTTAACGCACGGATGCTCTACCACTGTGTTACCCTGGCTGACAACCAGCTAGGCATTTCTCACATAATATTCGTTGGCCAAGTCACCGAGTCTGCAAACGCAGCTGTATCAAGTGACAATATTAATCGCAGCACACCTCCATAGACCACGAAATTTCAATTTAGAAATTTTTTTTAACAACCTTGTTGTCAGCCAGGGTACCTTAGTGGTAGAGTATCCGTGCGTTAAGCGGAGGTGCCCGGGTTCGATTCCCGGCTCTGGTATTTTTCACATAGTTGGTAAATAAAAATATCAACCTTTACACTCCTCAACCTTTTACTTAAAATGAATATTCACGGTTGATGAATTCATGAATAAGTATTTCTAAATAGTTTAAGTTATTTCTTTCTAATGTAGATTATTTATCTGATATGATGTGCTGGTGATGTAAAGACAATTGTTTGCACTAGAAACCTAGGTCTGGATGAGGTGCCTTCCGTGGGGAACTTTATAAGGTGTCCTGACCCATATAACGCAAGTTTATATGAAAAGCTCCGAACGGCTTGGCCGAAGAATTCGACACTTCCCGTCCTCCAACTTTGACAGCAGAACCTCTTAGTCACTGGTGCATGTGATAATAGTTTGAAAAAAGAAAATTATTATAACTCTATAAAATAATTGAAATAAATAGGACACTCTGATACCAACTTAAAAAAAATAAATAAACAAAAATATCCTCAGCCTATTTTTGTATTCTAAGTAATAGATATAAAATTCTGCACAAAAAAGAATTTATTTTAGTACGACAGGACATATTTTAATCTATTCTTCCATATAAAGGCAGTAACGTGTTTCATTCCCCATCATCGGTTACTATATTCATTTCTTAAAATTTCTTTGATATAGCTATAGCACAGAATCCCCTTGGCGGCTTTTAAATTTTTGTAGTCATTTTGGCGATGAATTAAAACGGCTGTCGCAACTGCGTAAGTAAAGATCTTGACGAAACATCCGAGCTACTTCGGTGCCAAATTTCAAATTTCGCCAAGGGTTTTATACTGAAGCTGTTCTATTTCTTTAGAACGATTTTTCTCAATTTTATTTTAATTATTTTAAAAAAAAAAAATCATTCGCATGTTCTTTATTATTATTATTTTTTTTTTTCAACATAAAAAGAAAATTTCTTTATTTTTGACTCATGAATCATAGAATCTTTCGATATATAGTTTTTATGAATTTTCAATAATCATATTTATGTCACAAAATTTGTTTACTTTTTTCAGGAATTTGCATTTCTTTTATTAAATTTAAGCCTTTTCCATTTGTATTAGTTTATTAAAAACAACCTTCATTATTTTAGAAACTGTAACTTCCTTTTCAGTAATATAAAAATGTTAATTATAAATATTTTAAATAAATGTCTAATGACGTCACATCCTTCTGAAATTATGATAAATACATACTTTATTTTTACTTTTATTTTTATTTATTTTTTTAATATATATATATAAATAATAATGTATAATACATATCGTTCTATAATAAAGCTGTCTCATTTCTTTAGCACGATTTTTCTCAATTTTATTTCAGTTATTTAAAAACAAAAAAATGTTTACACGTTTCTTTCTTTCTTTCTTTTTTTTTTTTTTTTTTTTTTTTTTTTTTCTTGGCATGAAAAAAAATTATTTACTTGTTTATTTGTTTATTTTTGGCATCGTTTTCTTTTTTCTTTTCTTTTCTTTTTTTTTTTTTTTTTTTTTTTTTTACTAATTTCAAAGTTAGGATGAGGTTTTTATTTAATAACTTTTGAACCAATATCCGATTGAATGAAAAAATACGGCGTTAACTAGATTTTGTCCTGATTAATAAATGTACCAAATTTCTATAAAATCTGATAATCCGGACTGAAAATCTGGGTAGATACAATGATAAACTTTCAGCTTTATATATTTAGATAAAAACAAAAATGTTTGCACATTCATTGAAGGTGTAATACAATAGATGGCGGCAACGGAAAATCGCTGTCTTAAAGAAATAGTGCGGCCTGTCGTACTAATAAAATAAAATAAAAATCCTTGTCATTTCATCCTTTATTTATGAATCTTACACAAATGTTAAAAAGTAAAAAAAAAAAAAAAATTAAATTGAAAACATCGAAATAACTCTATTTTAACGCTTGTTTGTCTTTTTAGTTTTATTTATTTATAATTTTATTACCATGTTTTTATTAACTTCGATTCTTGTTTGTTTGTTTGTCCGTTTTGTTTGCTGTCCTTGTTTGTTTGTTGTCTTGTTTGTTTGTTTGTTTGTTTGTACAAATCTTGCAATCGATTTTTAACTAACTTCCCTACTAGCTAAACATTTGGAACTTTCAAAATAGCTTAGAACCCGGTGACAACACAATACTTCGAATCCCGATTTTCGAATTTTTGATTAGTTTTCTTTTAATTAATTAAAATATGAAAATAATAACCTCCTAATAGCTATAAAAATAGCCATTAAAATATTAGCTACAATTCAATTGTTGCTAAAAAAAAAAAAATACGAGTTTATTTCCTTTCGACATAAAAATAAATACATTTAATTAAACGTGAACGTTAAAACATTGTAAAAAGTTAAATGATGCATCTGGCAAAAATGAACGTCATTATTACTTTAACAATTTTATACGCATTGATAAAGTACTAATGTAATTCTACAACTATGATTCAACAGTAAATTTAAAAAACATGCTTTATAAAAAAGTTTTTTATCTTATAATTATTTATTTTTTTTTATTTTATTAGAGAACGGAAAAAAAATGGGATACCTAATTCTTTTTAAAATCTATTTCCTCATTCCTGTTAATAGAATAAGAAATAATCAAAATTCTACACAATAAAATGCAAAGAACTTTTATATTCAAAGCGTTCTTTCTTCCCTTTTTAAAAATAGCGAAGATTTTTTTTTTTTTTTTTTTAACCAACGGTAATTTTATGTAAGATGTCATATCAAATTCTCTCAAAAAAATTTTAAGTATATATATTTATTTTTTCTAAAAAAGAAAAAAATAAGAAATTATAAAAAAATTATAAAAAAAAAAAAAAAAAAAAAAAAAAAAAAATGAAGAGGGGAAAAAATAATAAAACATATAATTGAAGTTTTTTTTTTTTTTTTTTTTTTTTTTTCTTTGAGACAGATGATATGTAAAAAGAAGCTTTAAAAATGAAAATGTTTTTCTAAAAGAGATCTAAAAAAAAATTATCATAAAGATACATTAAAAATCAAATAACATTCTTCTCAGGGTTTGGTTTTAGATGTATAAAATTTATTTAAAACAGAATAAGTTTTTTTTTTTTTTTTTTTTTTACTAAACAAGATTATCTAAAACTGTCCAAAAATGTTCTAAACCTATTAAAATTATTGATAAATTATATAGTATATTAAAATTATCTGTATTAAAAAATCTGGTGGGAAACAACCACACGACTTCCATTACCCACTATTACATGTATTCTATGCATTTTTTTGTGATATTATATGCATTTTTTTTTCTTTTTTACTTTCTCTTGCCCATAGCGTAGAGAAAGTATTGTTTTGCGGTCAAATTTTCTAACGCGAGATTTTGTTATATTTACAAGTTTTGAGGTCCCCTGAATACGAAAATCATGTTTTTAGCAAATGGTCTGTGTGTCTGTTATCAGCATATCTCGAAAACAAATTATGGCAGAAAGTTCAAACTCGGTATTCTAAATGTGTATCATATAGGGATGCTACAGTAAGCTTTTCGTTAAGATCAAGCAAATGGTTCGTGTACAAGGACAATCAAGAGAATTCTAATACATTACGTCTATGGGGTAAATTGCAGGTAAGTAGAGTTTAACGTCTATAGACTGCACTAAACCAAATGAAACGAATATATATTTTTTGTAATAGAGATAGTTAACTGAGAAAAAAAAATTGTGTATGTAGGAGACTCGCCTCCCCCCATGGGGGGGATGTTCCCCCTCGAGGGGAGTAAATTTTCATGATGGGTATCATTCAAAAGAACTCGCCAATACCTTTAAAACGAATGATTGAACTATAAATCTGTGATAATTTATAACAAAGTTTTAGATTTTTTTTTACTTTTAACAAAAAAAAACTTTTTTAAAAAAATCGTATTTTTTTTTTTTTTTTTTTTTTTTTTTAATATTGAGAGTAAAATGGACTTTTTTTGGATATTTAGTGTTACACTACTTCTCTAATATGGAAATCGTCTGCATTACCATAAAAGATAATTTTTTTAAATAATAATTTTAATAATTTTTTTAAAGCAGAATTATTTTTTAATAACCGAATTAAATTCCATATAAATGTAGGTGCATTAATGAAATGGTTGGTTGAGAGGGGCGGTAGCCCCCCTCACACAGAACTAATTATCGTATAAAACTCTTCTGAAGCCTAATTTGAATTGTTTAGCATAGGTTTACATGACAGTTCTCGTTATCTTACCTCTTAATATGCAACCTGTATTTATAGTATTAAATTTCAGGGTAAGAGAAAGTCGTGTGAGTGACACACTAGATTATTCCAGTAGGAGAAAGTTGATACACGTGTAAAAACATATAAAATATAGTTTACACAGCGAGTTAAAAAATAAGGGGGGAAAAATATGATATAGTTATTTTTTTAAACATCATTTTCCGAGATTTAAAACTGAACTATCTAATGAGAATGACCGTTTATTTTTCTGTAATAACCACATAATACATGAAAAAAAGTATCTAAAATGGATTTATGTAAGAATTTTCAAGGAAATCGTTAGAGCCGTTTTTGAGATACCAACTTTTACTAAAACTTGGCATACTCAATAATTGACCGGAAAACAATAATTACATACAAAAGAATATTTAAAAGGGAGTTAATATGGCGAGATTGAAAAAGTTCCGTACAGCCATTTTTAAAGGAACGTTCTTGCGAGACCAGAAATTGAGTTATTTATACAAGAGGGCTATCAATTTTACTGAACTAACCAGCTATATCATTCGAAAGGACTTTTAATAGAGTATTTATATAGCAACTTTGAAAAAATCGACTTTCGGTTTCTGATGACCCACTTCCGGTTTTCCAATTTTCACCAAAATTTGGAAAGTTCATTTGTATCCCAGACCTGTGTCAATAGTTAAGTTTCGTAGTTCTATCTTTATTAGTTTCGGAGATACGATAGCCAGAAGATTCCACACATATATACACGCATACACACACACTGACCAATTGCCAAAACCTTCTTTTTTGGACTCAGGAGACCTTAAAACGTGTAAATCAGTTAAAAACTCGATATCGAATTTTTGGACCGAATACAATACTTCCATTACTTACGGTAGTAGAGTAATGGAAGTAAAAATAACTGAACTACGAAAAAGAAAAATTCTTTAATCCCCTACCCCTCCCTCCTTTTTAATGCGAAGAAAATAAAACTGTTTAGTAGAAATTTCATACATGGGTTAAGAAATTGCCAATTTTTTCGTCTTCAAAGACAACTAAGTGATTAATATTCTTTTCTATATCGCGCGCGGGACTAATAAATTCATTACTTAAAATCCTACAGACCACTACCACAAATATATTTGCAGTATTAATGATAAAAGAACACTCAGTTTATAAACATGAAATAAACTCGTTTCATGCAAAATGTTACAAGTATTCGTTTTTTATAAGAAACGTTTTCGCATAAATATGTAGTTTAAAATTGTGTAAGATTTCCATCGCTTTTTCCTTCAATAACAGATATTAACATTATATAGAGATTCATACATTGATATGGACAGGAATATAGCTTTAAGCTTTCTGCCAAATAACATATCGGTTAAGCTACCTTTTTCAATTCATGATTTGATTAACTTGGGAATGATTCATGATTCGATCTTACCTCTATTAATAATTATGAATCTATTAGATATGATCGAATCTGGGTCACGTTTGTCGGCCTAACCATTTGAAATGTGCCTAAATTCCAGATAGGAGCCCTTAGAAAGATTCCCGTGAAGGGCACACCACCCAGGCCTAAAACCTTCGTGTTGGGTTGGTTGTAGGATTTAAGGCCGATTGACTCATGATGTGTCCTAGGCCTAGAGGGGGAATGCCCTCCGTGGGGGTCTTTCAAAGGGGTCCTAGCCCGTATTTACGCAAGTTTCGGAGGAAACCACGGAAAACTCCGAACGGCTAGGTCGATGAGCGCGACCTGGGATCGAACCCGGCACCTCCCATCTACCAGCTTTGAGCGCAGAACCGCTCGGCCGCTGGTGGGCCCCTTCGTGTTGGGAATTGGCCTTAAACGCAACACACCACCATCTGCTATATCTAACGGTGCGGAAGAAAATTTTTATCGATATTTCAGATAAGATTTTTTTTTTTTTTAAGAAATCTGTTATACGAATGTGAGTAATTCAGAAACTTCTGAAGCTGAAATCGACATAAACAAGCAGTATAATTGCCAATAATAAATATTTTAAAAAAATGTAAATAATGACTAGGTTTTTCGATTGGCGACCACTGGGTTAATAAGTAAAAACTTTAAATAAACACCATAAAATGCAATAAATTCACAATAATTGTTTCAGGTAGGAAGAACACACGACCCTTCGTCAAGCGAGCAAAGTAGGCACGAGCGCTGCAGTCAAAGGGGTCAGACTACATTTATTTATTTTTATTGTTTTGCAATGTACCATAATCCATATTTATATATATAATATTTAAAATTAATAAATAAATAAATAAACCTCATTATAATTTGTTTTCTCCAATTAAAACTCTGTTACATGATTGTAATAATGGGCAATTCAATACAATGTGACAGCAAGAGATTTTGGACAGTACAGTGCTCAGCTCAAAACCTTAACGTCAATACAAATACCATATAAGTACCATTTTATATACTATCTGCTCGTCCTATCGACGCTGGCAGCCAAACTTCTCGTTATTCTATGAAGAAATTTGTTTTCAGAATGACACAATACCTAATACATATTTTTTTAAATTCCATTTTTACATTCAGAAAATTCAAAACCATTAAATATTTTCTTGTTTACCAAAAAGTGATTTTTTAAACTTTCAATATTTCCTTTTGAAGCTATAAAATGAAGAGAAATAATAATCAGAAGAAAGTAAGAACTAGTAAGTGAATAGAAGAATTTAAAAAAAATTAGCAGCTTGTCAATTTTTTTAAACGATATTGCTTTCAAATTGTGATAAAAATCGTTGTCACCGGAACACTGGAAAAGACGTTAGGATGAACATCATCTCCAGGATGAAAACTTACTTTCCCATAATTTTAGATATAGTCGTAATTGCATACACATGTGCTATGTGCACACATGCACGAATACACAGACGCATACACGCATACAAGGACAAGTACGGGCACATACGCATGCATGTGTTCATATTTTCGCCTATATGTACACGCATACACCAACCACATGCATTCAATAAAATTAGGCATTACTTTCCCACATTTGTAAGGGAAAATACAACCATTGTGAGCGAAAATGCTAAGTTCTGTGTGTGACAGATTTCGATTTTGTTTCCGAATTTCTGTATATTATGTCTGTATATTATTTATTTTTATTTTTATAAATTAGGGAGAGATTACTAAACTTGTAGAAATTTTCAGTCCGAAGATACTCTGTTTAAGAAATTAGCCGAAAAGATCTCGAGAGAATGTTATGCGATTCCGTAAGTCGAATCGCCAAGCAATCGATATAAAGACTCTTTACAATTTCAATTGATCTCAGTTCTGAGATGAGGCAGCCATTCATCAAAGCCTAGAAGTAGTCTGTTTGAGTCGTTTTGGGTTCCGTGTTTAAAAAGATACTCCTCCGAATTTACATTGTATTATAATGTGATATAGTAAAGATTTTAAGCTCTTTTGAATTGATGTATTTTTGGAAATTTTCCTGAAGGGCCCTCTTCACTCCCCGCCACCGAAAGCCCAAGTTAATGTTATTCTATGGGAAATTTCTTTACTTAGGCTGGAAAAAACCCGTATATTCTCCGGAAATAAACCAGGTTTTTTGAGAAGGAAATTTTGAAAATTCCTAGGAATTTTGAAATAATTTGATGCATGGACACATTTTTTTTCATTTTCATTATTTTTAATAATTTCCTATTTAGCATTTTTAACTGTAACTGTGAAAAGCAACTTAATCCTTCTTTCTTCTGCAGATGCAAAGTCAGTTATTGTTATTATTTTTATTTCATAAATAGACATTAAAATAGAAAGACAATTTCTAGTAAATTTCAGAATAAAATATTACTTCAATGTTAATAAAATTGCGTATTCATAAGGCAAATAATTTAAGCATACTCAAATAATACACAGCAATAAAATATAAATATGCATATTTATTTTTAAAATACAAAGGAAAATATTTTTTAAGTGCAAAAATGAATATTCATCATTGTTTATTTTTAATTTTGTTAAGTACTGATGTAATAGAAGTTTGTCTTAAATTTTTAATTTTTTTTTTTTTTTTTTTTTTTTTTTTTTTAACATTAAAAATTTAATTGCAGATAAAGAGAGTTGACTGTACTTGTTTGTGAAACATTTAAAATGAATATTTATTGAAAAATCTAAAAAAAGAAGAATTACTCAAAATCATTGCAGTTTAAAAGATTACTTAACTAAAATTGTCATTTTTAGACCTTTCTGATCAAGTAATATTCCTTAAACTATATTTTTAAGTTTAAAACAGAATATACATAATTCATTTTTTTTTTTTTTTTTTTTTTTGCTAAAAATAATTTTAAAAAATGACAAAATTTTATAAAACTAGTTTATGCAATACTCATTGACATTTTAAGTATTATGTATCTGTATGTTCAATGCGTTAGCCCTAACTTCCATTTTGGAAATGACTGGTTTTGTTTACTTTTAAAATTCCCATTATTCCCCAAAGTTCCCCGGTTTATTCCCATCTTTCAAAAACTGTGGGTTTTTCGCAACACTACTTATAGCTCATTAACTAATACATATTTTAAAATTCTGTTTTCATATTCAGAAAATGCACAACTTTTAAATTGGCGTATCTTTTTTAAAAACGGATTTTTAAAATTTTTAATATTTTATTTTGAGACTGCAAAATGAAAAATTTCTCATATTGAAAATTCTTATTTCAAATCTCCAAAATAAGATATTAAAAATTAAAAAATAAATAAAAAAGTCCGTCAGTTTAACATTTGTAAATTGTTTTAGTGTGTTAAACAGAATTTAAAAATATGTAATTAGTTAATAAGCTATAAGTAAAGAAAATTTCTCACAGAATAACATTGGCTTGGGCTGATGGCGACGGTGAGTGAAGAGGGTCGTGAAATAAATACTGTGAAACCTCATAAACTATTTTAATTGGTTATCGATTGCACGAACAACGTTTATCTAATAGCATATTGTGGTTTTCTCCGAAACTAAATACGGACTAGGACCCTTTAGAATGTTCCCCACGGACGGCACTCCCCCTCAAACCTAAGACCTTAGTGCAATCAATCGGCTTACTACCAAACACCTGATAGTATATTAGTAGCCTAGTATATTAGTACCCTGAAAACTGAAAGATAGGAGTTCTGGGTTCGATCCCAGATAGCGCTTGTCGGAGTTTTTCTTGGTTTCCTCCGAAACTCATGTAAATACGGGCTAAGACTCTTTAAAACGATCCCCACAGATGGCATTTCACCCAGGCCTGGGGTCTACCGTAATCTATCGATCTTAACCCGCGCAAGCACAACCAACAGTATAAATATTTAGCTATTTGCATACAACAAGACAGAAATAACACCTACTTTACATGCAACATTCATTCTACACCCTTGAAAACGTAATGAATTTGCATGTTTCAATTTATGGTTGTTTGATAGTCGCAATCTCTTTTTGAATTTTTCTGTTTTATCTTTTTCGATGTTTCTTGTTTTCATCTATTCAATGTTTGAAAAGGTTTTCAATATGTACATACATGTATATTATATAAAAGCCATTATCAAAACTTATTAAAAAGATTTTTAAATCGCTAATTCGTGCAGATTTATTTTTATTTTTTTATATTAACCCTGCATTTTTAAATATAAAGGCAAAGAAACTTTCAAATAAGTTTTTCTCTACTCTGTCACCGATAAAACAATGGGGAAAAAATAATATATATATATATATATATATATATATATATATATATATATTAAGTATCATAAAAATAAAAAGGGAGAAAGCTGTTTAATATGCAAGGAACTCTGCTTCCCTCGGGATTATTTCCTCTCTTTAAAATTCAGAGAGGAATTTGTTTTGGGCTTCCCATAATTCTTAAATAGCTTTATATCGAATTGCTTCCAAAAAAACATTTTCTAAAGAGGTGCGTGAACTAAAAAGTGATAAGAGAAGGGGAAGAGGGCCTGTCATTTATTCGTATTATATCTTCATTATTTGTCAACGAAAAAAAGAACAAGCAATCAATTACTTAAAATGCTCATCATTCCTGGAAAAAAAAAAAAAAGTTTTTTTTATTATTGATATTCGTAAAAATTTTCGAACTTAGATTCTTAGCATTTTGCATGTTTTTCTTTGTCTTTTTTTTTTTTTTTTTGGTATGAGGAATTCGAAAATGAAGTGGTGTCCGTCTGGTCGGTAGATTAGTTTGTTTGTTAACCGTTTAACGTTCACTACTTTTTTTTTTTTTTTTTTTAATAACTAAACTACATTCAGAAATCGCTACTAGACACGTAGCTGATCCCAAATATGTAAAAAGAAACAAATTAGCCTTTTTTTTTTTATTATTCAAGAAAATGGTGGTTTAAAACAATCTGTTTGTTAATCTGATTAAATTCAGTTAATATTTAATTGAATAAATAAAAAACATTGTAAGCAAACATTATAAACTACAAAATCTGACAAAAGTTGTTTCAAGTCAAAATAATAGCCCAGCCCTACACTGAATGTAAAAAACCAGACACGAGTGCATCATGAAACCCGGCAAGGCGCACTCGCGTTTACTAAAGCCGCTGTCAGACGAACAGTCATACGAAAGTGATTAGCACATAGTACCTCATGAACAGGTATCTCATGAGAGAAACGATCCAAATATGCTGTTTGATACAAATTGCCTCACGTATATTTGTCAATCACGCCTTTTCGACTGTTTGATGAATCACATAAGCTGCTATCAAACGAAAGAACATGTATTCTGAAATATAATCTATTGCATCTCAAAGCTACCTACTCTTTAACTACATTTCTTGCGACCATGGAAGCCGTCTGCGCAAGTGCGGATTCAACGAGTCCACTAGTAAAATAGGGAAAACAAGCTTTTCGTTGAGAGAAAATAAGCGATAAGGGAATACCGAATGACTGAATGCTTACTAAATTCAAACCTGTTGGTCAACTTGGATACCCTCCAAGATTTTCGACTCGTCCTCACAGCTAGGCGTAGGAAACGTGGTTGCACTATAATGACTTTTTTGAGCTCAATCAAGGGTTATTTATCAGCGAAAACGAAATCCACAAATGTAAACAACGAACGCAACATTTGGCGATAATTCCCCTCTCGGAGGTTTGAAAGGAATGAGGATAGAGGATACTCTGGAACACAGATTATCATACAGATAGGACAGTGAAGCTAAAACGCGAACCGGAAATATAGTAGCACCACTAGTGTCAACAAAGGGGAACTACATGTGTTAAGTCTACATGAATAGCATCTTTGATCGAAAATTGTTTTTCTATTTCGCGAGTAGTTAGTAGCAGGTTAGTGTGGGAAGTTTTCTTTTTTTCACTTTCTATTGTTTTTGAATTCACAAAATTATCCTCAAAACATTCACAGCTATTCTTCTAAGAAATAAAAATTAATTTTTATAATGTTTAAAAATATGCTTTGTCAAACATATTCATATTCCAGTACAAATTAAAATTACAAACTGTAATTCTGATATAACAGTATGAAATCATTAAATATTTATCGTTGCTTGGTTTAAATAACACAAAATGCTTTAAAATGAAAAAATGTTTTTATTTTATGTATATTTTCAAAGTTTTTTTTTTCTTAATATTTAGCACTTGCTTCTTAAAATGAATTGCTTTTGACAATCAAGTTTGTAAACAATAATAAAGTTGGCAAACGAAAACGTATGTGCAGTTTTCTTTCCTTCACTTTTTCTACTACTTTTAAATTCACAAAATCATAACATTCGCAGCTATTTTCTAAGAAATAAAACTAATTTTTATTACGCTTGAAAATAAATTCTGCCAAACACATTCGTGTTCTCAAGCGTACAAATTAATATAACAAACTGTAATACTGAAATAGCAGTATGGTATGAAACCTTAAAGTTTTAACATTGCTTGGTTTAAATAATACAAAATGCTTTAAAATGAAAAAAATATTTCTGGTTTATGTATATTTTCGAAATTTATTTGCTTAATATTTAGTACTTGTTCTTAAAATAAATCGCTTTCGACAATCAAGTTCGTAAACAATAACAAAGTTGCCAAACGTAAACATCAATACAATGGTTAACGTTGCACTAATATCACGATATGAACATAGATACAATAAAAATAAGACGAGCGATTGCGTAAGCTGGAGAGCTCGAGAAACTTACAGCCGTTGACAATAGGGTCGTTGCAGTCAAATTTTGGTTACCGAAGAATATACGGAAGTGTCCTATCTGTATAATAATCTGTGCTCTGAAATCGCGATTCTCTTATTGGAGGACTTCATGCAAAAGACTATCGTATGTGATTCTAAGAGTCGAAAATGCGTGATTGAAGAATATGCGCGAGGCAAAAGTATCAAACGGTAGTATTTCACCAGTTTCCCGCATGAAAAGCCTGTTTATGAGATACTATGTGCTAATGCCTTTCGTGTGGAACTTTGTCTGATAGCGGCTATACGATAGTCTTTAGCATGAAGTCCTCCAATCAGAAAATCGCAATTACAGACTACCCTCTATTACATTAAAGTTATAACTAAAAAACTCTTTCCTTAATCGAATTCAATTTACTATGCGAGGCGAGTCCTATTTTTGACTTAGTCTTTTCCTTTTTACGTATTTATAAACTCTTGGATTCTGTGACAGACAATTACTTATTATGCAAAATTGAGGGTGGTCTACAGCAAATGATGACGACGCTTTTACTTCTTGTTAAAAAAAAAAAAAAAGAAAGAAAGAAAAATAGGACTATGGTCCCGATAAAATAAATAAACACGTGGACCATGACATATCATAATGACCTCATATATTTGATTCATTACATACAATTTAAAAAAGACTTCTCTTCCAAAATTAAATTCTGATTAAGAATGAAATAATACTAAATAATAATATAATAAAGATTTTAGATTAAATTAATACTTTATTTTTATTTTCACTTTCATTTTTCGTGAAAGTTGACCATTACAGCGACAAATCGAAAATAAAACACTTCTCAACGATACTAGAAAAATAAATAAGTAAACGAGGGGGAGGGATGTAACAGTGAAAATAGGATTTATCCCAAATTACAATTATTTTTTGTCGAAACGATACGATAGCGGCGAAATTAATAAAATACTCGAGGATTAAAAAATGTTTAAAAATTAACAAAAGCACGCGGACTCAGCTCAGTGAACTAATAAGAAATAATAACGACATTTGTATGACGACATAATTTTATGGAAAAATGTATTTTTAAACGTATTTTTAATGTAATTGTATTTTAAAAGTTGCTTCTTCAGAATTTTTGCAAACGTCATTGTAAACCTAGCATTATTTAAAGATATATACAGAATATAAATCATCATCATAAATTGACTAAAAAACGCATTCATAAAAAATATAATCAAAAGAGGATTTTTTTTTTTCCTTTTAACAAAAAATTAAGCCAAAATAAATAAAATGTCATCGCATTTTTGACGATAAAAATTTAAAAGGAGTCATGGGGGTTCTTTAATAAAACTGTACTGCCTGCGGAAGTATGAAAACTGGGTCGTCAACCATGAAATTTATTTTGAAACTTTTCTTTCAATGATTTTGGTTTCCCTATTGCACAATATTTATTTGGTTCTAATAATAATTTGGCTTCTGGTAAATTAAAATTTTAATTAGGTGGTGAAATTGGTATAATATTTATATGAATTTCAAATTTTAAAGCTAAATAAGAAAAGAAATAAAGTGCGAAAATTTCGCACAGGTTTGCTAGTACATTATAATTTGTTTTCTTTTTAGTTGTCTACCATTGCACAAGTATCTTTTATCTTTAATTTATTTGTATCTTTATGTTCACTAACCTTTCTCGGAAATAAACCAATATATCACTCGATTTCTAGGAAAGAAAATTAAACCACTGTTTGGAAAATAATGTCTACGAAAATTGCTAATTTAATTACACCACTAATTAGTTTATCTGTAGCAGAATTCAATGAAGTCTTCTATTTTAGAATTTCCGAGTAAATTCCATATTTTCTTGGCTGTTGTTTTAGAACAGTAGTAACCAACTCAGTCCCTACAGCCTACTAGTGGGCGTTCCTGCTTTTATGGTGGGCGGTAAAGGTTTTATCCGATATTAAAGCACTTTTATATATATATATATATATATATATATATAAAATTTAATCGATTTTTTTTTTTTAAATATTGAAATGGAAAAATGCTTTATTATTATATGCTTTTAACTTGCTATAACTCTGTTATAAATGATAGTTTTTGTGGAACCAAGAGGGGGGAGGAACAGTTAGAAAATTTTACTACTAACAGACCATAGCTTCCTAAACTAGATGCCTTCTGCGTGGCTCGGAAACTTGGCAACAGTTCAAGCGGTAGACAACACCACCTGGTACAGATTGCGTGACTTTTTTATTCAACTGTCACCAATAATTTTAAGAAGCGATATATGATATATATAATCGACGTTTCTTCGATTCTATTCGCCTTTTATGTATATCAAATCCTACTTTTTAAAATTTTTGATTGCTGTTGAATAAAAAAGTCACGCAATCTGTACTAGGTGGCGCTGTCTACCGCTTGAACTGTTGTCAAGTTTCCGAGCCACGCGGGGAGGCTATGAACAGACATATGAAAGTGGACGTTAGGTAAAAAGAGGTTGACTACCCCTATTTTAGAACATCGTAAAGTTCATTTTGTGAAAAATTTTAAAGATAAAAATGTCTTTTAAAATTAAATCTGACACAGCATTCATGACATGAGATTTGGAATGCCATAAAACAATCTATTTTAAGAAATTTGCTTCGAAAAAAAAAAAAAAAAAAAAAAAAAAAAACATGATAATTAACGAATTTGGGTTTGAAATTTTCGAACTCAGACTAATTTTCAATCTACAATGTAGTTACAGTGCCTCGCTACATTTTTACTTTAAGAACGTACACTACGTAAGGAAAGAATTGCAATCATAAAAACAGTTAGACTACAAGATCTTGATGTATCTGTGCGTTTTGAGGTCTCCTAAATTCATTTTTGCTATTTTTACGATGATGTATGCATGTATGTATGTTTATGTGTGTCAGAGAACAAGATAACATCTAAACGCATCATTCAATTGACCTAAAATTGGATAGGTAAGTTATAGATAACTATCGCAAAAACTACATTAATTTTTATGAATTTAGTAATTATAGTTAAAAATAAATAAATAAATAACAGGTATACAAATAATTCTTTATCATTATAGCTTATGGACTCAAATTATTTAAAGTACGCTGCCCTCTAAAGTGTATATAAGGTTAAGATCAAATTGGATAGGCATGTTATAGATCAGCCTTACAAGAAATATATGGGTTTTCCCAAATATAGAAATTGTAGTCCTTTAAATATCAATATAAAGTAGAAATCCAATACCTTATGGTCTATAGACTCAAACTAGTTCATTTTAATAATTTTTAATTGTTTAAAATGCAAAAAAAAAAAAAAAAAAAAAAGACGTACAAAAGAATTTGGGTATGTTACGGTCCAATTTAAACCTTGGGAAGAAATGCTCAAACAGCCTATTATGTTTTTCTCATTAATTAATTTATAGATTTGTTCTCTGATTCAAAATTTATTAAACAATGTTAATTACTAAATGTTCGGAAAGTCGAGCAGAATCCCTTCAGATTCTTTTATATATATATATATATATATATATATATATGTATACAAATGCGGGACATTACTTTTTTTTCACTCTAACGGAGGGCTCCATCATTCCTCCATCTTTCATTCTTTTTTAATCCTTCCCATTTCGAACGTTACTTCTGTATTGCGAATTTACAAATCTCATAATTTTGTATGTATTAAATTAAAATTTAATCCAATTTAATTTTTATTTTTATGATTTAGTTGTTGTTATAAATAGCAATTATTATTTTTTTTTCTACGACTCTTCTTCTCACTGTGAATTTAACTCTATTTAGCCACGTGGCTATTCTGGTAAGCTTGAGGCGTTAACAACAATTTTTGCAATTGTTTAGTGAGTAATAATTTTAGTTTTATTATTTATTCTTAGGATTAATTTTATATTTTAAGTAATATTGGTGATTGTAGAATTTAAAAGCATGTCTGGCTTTTGGTTTTTCCCTTTTTCTCATTGAGTTTCACTTTTTTCACACATCCTTTGGGTGTTTTAGGACATAGCTTACCATGTTATAAGTCATTATTGCACGAAATGTACAGATTTTACTGAATTTGGCTTTTACAGGGTTTTTTTTTTTTTTTTTTTTTTTTTTTTTTTACAGGGACAAAACGAAAAATTCTTTATCAAGGCCTATGGGCTGAAATTATTTAAAGTGGGGTAGCGTCTAAATGCCTTATTCGATTGAGCTGAAAATTTATAAACACGTTATAGGACACCACCGCACGAACTGTATAGACTTTGGTGAATCTAGCACCTATAGTTTTTTTTACAGGGACACAACAAACATTTCTTTATCATTGTGGCCTGTGGGTGAAACTATTTAAAGTGCGATAGCGTCTAAATGCCTCATCCTATTGAGCTGGAAATTTATATACATGTTATAGGACACCATCGCACAAACTGCATAGAATTTGGTGACTAACGCATATAGATTTTTACAGGGTCACAACGAAAAATTCTTTATCATTATGAACTATGGGTTAAAAAAAATTGAAGTGTAATGGGTTAAACAGCTTATTCAATTGAGCTAATTGATTGGAAACTTCTCTTAATTTAACTTGTTTAAACAACTGTTACATACTTAATGTTTGGAAAGTCGGATAGAGTCACTATATATATATATATATATATACATATATGTATGTGTGAATTGTTTTAAAATTTCTCCTGTAAAATATGTAGGGGAATAGAACATTTTATGAACTACACAATAGTCTTTCCAAAATAATATGTTCAAAAATTAAAAATTTACATTTTGCTTTTAAAAGGGGAAAAAAAGATTAAGTTATATTCTTTTTCGCAAATATTCACTTTTTTTTTTTTTTAATCGGTATTAAAATATTTTTCTGGGGAAATATATAAAACATTCAGTAAACGTTTAAACTTCACTTCAAAAGCTAAAATATCTTTGAATGTTTTTTTTTTTTTTTTTTTTTTTTTCCTGAATCGATGCAAGTATTTTGTTTCTTCAAAAATCCAAACACATCTATATTGATTTGATTCTTTTTTCCCAGTCTAAAATAAATCGTAGAGTGTTTTTATTTTCACCGTATCTTATTTCACATTCCTCAGTATCCGGCTGAATATTTCGAAATGGATTTTGACATTCAGTAGATGGCATCAATTTGAAAAACTTTTTTTAAATGCAGAAGAAAATTTTCGTACAATTTTAGTGGCAACATTATGCACTGACTGTTGAGGTGTCATGAGAGAAAATGAGATTATGTATCTTAAAAGTCACAATAAAAACAATAAAAGTCACAATAATATATAACTTAAAAGTCACTGATCAGTCACAAATCTTCATTTGTATTCCTTTGTGTAAGTTTCAAAATACAGTTTTATTGCTGAAATGTCAGGGAGGACTACTTGCTGATATTAAAATTGTTTTATATGCTTTTACTTAACAACGTTTGCTGTCTGTCGGGGTCAAATTTTGCAAACAATTTTTTAACCCATTTCCACCGAACTGATCTGCTCAAAAACTGCATACGAGTTCATATTCTATGGCAATATGATATACGAGCATTTTCAGAGATCTATGGCAAGTTATACGGGCAAAATCCTAATTGCCTGTGCCTAATCTTGCAGTTAGTTTTTAATACATTTCAGCTGAACCAATTTTACTCAAATTTTAGAAATGAGTCTGCGACACTATAATATAAATTATTTTCAGGAAGCTATACCAGAATAAGGTTGCAGAATCAAAATATTGTCTTCCTGTGTCAAATCTTGCAATTTATTTTTAATGTACGTTTTAGTCAAATCGAGTCCGCTATAGTACACATGAGTCCGCAATCGATGACAATACAATAAAAATATGTCTACCTGTGACAAACCTTGCGAATAATTTTTAATCTTTATAGGCAATCGGAATTTGGTGAAATTTTGCACATCAAGCTATAATTGATGACAACAGAATACACCAGAATTTTTAGGATTCTATCCGACCAAGAGTATGTTCTAGAAGGAAAAATCTTTTTGTCTGTGTCAAATCTTGTGATTAACGTTTAATGTGAACTGATTTTTTTTTTTTTTTTTTTTTCAAATTTAGACATAAGTGTATAGCCGGAGATTATATGGAATATTTTGCAGATTGAAAGAAAGATGGATTAGCCGTTAAATGAACTGAAAGTCGAAAATTCTTCCAATACCCATTTGTGGACTAATAAACACAAATGTCCCTTTTTACTTTCTTAAATACGTCTCCAATACAAGAATAAAGTATTGAATGTGCAAAAATCATCGAAATTCGGTTTTCGACGGGTTTACACGTTTTGAGAGATTTTGAATATATTAATTGACCATTTTTAGAAAATGCATATATGTGACAAAAATTTTGACAGCTCTGACAGCTCTATATCAAGAGAACACATTGAACATACAGAATTTTATGGAACTTAATATTTAGTTGCACCTTGACATACGTTTGGTTCTATCAAATTTTAGTGCTTATCGGCCGGTATATAGCTCTGATGTGCTGAAAAATCACTTACGTTAATTTTTCCCATTTATGGAAAAAGCCTAACTCAGCTTCTACGGCGTACAAATGCAGAATACTTGAAATGTGAGGCTGCTCCTGTGTGAAACAATGCTAGTTCAGTTTGATTGCACATCAATCAGTAAATAGTGCAGCTATGCAGCATTTTTTTTTTTTTTTTTTTTTTTTTTTGCGGGGGGAGGGGGGGATTGGTGGTTATATCTGAGCTTTTAAAGTGTATCAGTGCGTCAAGCTTGATATGGGAGAGCATTATCCTGAAAAACTACGGTGATTCAATCCGGGTGCATATCCGTTGCTGTGTTACAATTTTCTCCCTTTACTAGAAGGCTGTAAGGTTGTATCTTAGCTCCTATTGCGCATAAATGCACCAAATTTCATAAATGAGATGACATTTAATAACCAGAAAATAATAAATAATAACAATAATAAGTTGCTGAATTAATTTAGGTGCATGTTAGCCAGTAAGTGCCGCTGTTTTGCAGCTTTTTTCTATTTTCACTTATTTTTTAATTAATATATTAGAAAGATACAAAAGAAAGTTTTTGTGATGGCTGCAGTGTACCAATTTCCATGAAGTTGTAGACTGAAAATATATTTACACTGGAACATATACGTTCGTCTCGTACAAAAAAATATTTTCAAAGCCAATCGTATTTTGCTTTCTTGTATATGAAAAGCGATGACATCATAAACTCAAATAATAAAAAATAGACTTAAAAATATTGAATGTCTCCATGTAACTCGATTTCTTTTTATTTTAAAAGCTTTTAAAGTTTCCGAACTCGTTAAATGAAAACGCTATTTCTTTGATTTTCGGAGATGTTCTAGAATTTCTTTGTACTGAAAATAATTTAAACAATAATTTTTCGAATACACATTTATTTAACATGCCTTTTTAAGGAAAATTTTTTACAATTATACAGCACATAACATATATTTGCATTCGATACACACATTTATATGCGTATTCGAAAATTTTTGAACCCCGCTCTAATTCCTTAAATATTGGCCTTACAAAGAAACATTCAAAAGGTGTCGTCTTCAAAAATTATTGAAAGAAATATATGTGATTCTACTCCCTATAAAACACCAGAAAGTGAAAAAATTATCGGCTGAGATGAATTACAGCGACCACAAAAAATTATCAAAATTAAGTATATTTGGCGATTTAGAGCTGTTAGGCGATAAGTTCGCTAGCACCGAGATTGCAAAGTACGAATTGAATCGTGTTTTGCTTCTCCGCCAAGTACTCAAAATCAATCGCCTAATAGTGTAAAATCGCCAAATATGCTTAATTTTGATATTTTTTTTGTGGTCGCTGTAATTCATTTCAGCCGATAATTTTTTCAGTTTCTGGTGTTTTATGAAGAGTAGAATCACATACATTTTTATCAATATTTTTTGAAGATGGCACCTTTTGAATGTTCCCTTGTTAGACATATTACACAAATTACAAAGATACATGTAAAAAAGAAGATGAAAAGCATATATATATATCTATACGACATAAGAAATGAATGCATGTATTTGATATAAGAACTAAAAACTGCGTGTAACAAAGGCAAAATCTGAACAAATGAAAAAGAAAGGACAATAAGAAGGAGTAGAGATCACCACAGTTTAAGACGGGTGGAGTGTGTTAAACTACACTGCTGTTTATAAAAAAGGCAACACCAAGAAGGAATGAGAATATCATAATGATATTTATTGGGCACATTCATTATAGTAAGAAGAACAATTGATTAAAATTTCAGGAAATTTGAAGTAACATGTACTGAGAAAACAATACATAAAGCAGCGACCTCTGTGAGCAATAACAGCACTTATCTGTCTAGGCATTGAATCGAACAGCGATTGGATGACATGTACGGGTAAAGCACTTCATGAAGCTTCAACACGATACCACAATTCATCGATCGTAGTTACTGGTGAGTGGTAGGGGGCCAGTCGCTTTTTAACGATTAAGCAGTCATTTTCATTGGTGTGAGATCAGGAGATGCGCTGACCAGAGCAACGGTTGAACACATTATGTATTAAGGAAGGTCCGGACTATACTGACAACTTGCGGTCGTCCATTATCCTGCTTAAATGTGGCGCTGCGGAGGCCTTGAATATAGAGAGGAGGTGCGGGCGTTAACTCACCAGAAATTTAATGACCGCATTTCAGAGTGCCGGGAATGCGAACAAGAAGTAATCGAGACGTGTATACAATGGGACCCCATACCATCACTGCATGTGGTGGACAGTGTGACGATGTCGAATTCCAGCTGGCATTGTGCATTATTGACAATGCCGTTAAATACGGATAAGGCAATCTTGATGCTGTAAACAGGATTGTGATTTGTCTGAAAGGCGACTTCACGCCCTCCCTGCGTCCAGGTTCGTCATTAATCACACATTAAAGGTGTCCGTATCAGTGATGCAGTTTTGAGAGTAATCAAAATTTTGGTAGCTGCATACTGGGTCACCACCTGGAGTGATGGTATGTAGTACCATTGGATACACGTCTCGATCATCTCTTATTTTTATTCCCGCCACTCCGAATACCAGTTGTTACATTTCTGACGAGTTAAGGCCCTTTGCTGTGCCCTAAATTCAAGGCCTACGAAACGCAGCATTTAAGCAGGACAATGCACGACCGCAAGTTGTAAATATTGTCCGGATCATCCTTAATGCAGGATATGTTCGACTGTTGCTCTGGCCAGTGCGTTCTCCTGATCTTGCACCAATGAAAATGACTGTTTAATCATTGAAAAGCGACTGGCCCCCCACCATTCACCAGTAACTACGGTCGATGAATTATGGCATCGTGTTGAAACTTCATGAAGGGCTTTACCCGTACATGTCATCCAATCGCTGTTCGATTCAGTGCCTAGGCAGATATGTGCTGTTATTGCTCACAGAGGTCGCTGCTTTATGTACTGTATTCTCAGTACATATTACTCCAAATTTCCTGAAATTTTAATAAATTATTCTTCTTACAATAATGTATGAGCCCAATAAACATCATTATGATATTCGCATTCCTTCATGGTGTTGCATTTTTTACAATCAGCAGTTTAGTTTATCAGGCACTTAACTTTCCCCAAATCTTCTGTAAGATTATATGATAAAAAAGAATAAAGTTAAAATGAAAAGTTTTACATTATTAGGTGAAAAATAAATTATTATTTTATAACTAGCAAACCCATGAGAAATTTTCGCAATTTATTTCTTTTTTTTTTTATTTATTTACCTTTAAAATTTGAAACTCATAAGTCTTATGTACCAAATTCATCACACAATTTCAATTTTAATTCATTTTTCGTGCGTGTACGTGTTTGTTTACTTTCATTAAAGTTGTGTGTTCCAAACACGGCTTCTTAAATGGATCTTAAATCATGCTACCAATAATAAGAGGTATTATTTACGCTCGCTTGTATCATAATGATACATTTCAAGGATATTAAGGGCCCTCTTCACTCACCGCCGCCGGAAGCCGAAGCTAATGTTATTCTATGGGTAATTTTTCTTTACAAATAACTTATTAACTAACACATATTTTTAAATTCTCTTTTCACATTCTGAAAATTCCCAGCTGTTCAATGGACGGATCTTTATTAAAAAAATATTTTTTTAATTTTCTATACTTTATTTTGAAGCTGTGAAATACGAATTTTCAATATGTGAATTTTTTTCATTTTGCTATGTCAAAATAAAATATTAAAAATTAAAAAAATACGTTTTTAAAAAAGGTCCGTCCATTGAACAGTTGGGAATTTTCTGAATGTGAAAACAGAATTTAAAAATATGTATTAGTTAATCAGTTATTTGTAAAGAAAATTTCCCCATAGAATAACATTGGCTGGGGCTTCCGGCGACGGTAAGTGAAGAGGGCCGTTAAAAACTCAGTATCTTCAAAATCTATCTGGATTATTGTATGCACATTTTTAAAAATAAATATTTCTATTTAAACTCATGAAAATTTCACTGTAGTTGTTGTATATAGACACAGTCTCCTTAACTAAATGCCTGTCGCGTAGCTCGGAAACTAGGCAACAGTTGAAGCGGTAGACAGCGCCACCTGGTACAGATTGCGCGATTATTTTATTCAACAACCACCAACATTTTTTTAAAGTGGGATATGATATACATAAAAAGGCGAATAGAATTCAAGAAACGTCGATTATATATATCACGTATCACCTCTTTAAATTATTGGTGATAGTTGAATAAAATAGTCCCATAATCTGTACTAGGTGGCGCTGTCTACCGCTTCAACTGTTGCCTAGTTTCCGAGCTACGCGACTAGAAAAATGCTTACTATGTAAATAATGAATAGAATTTTAGATTGAAATATTGTATTTTGTTCTGTATACTACTCGATTATTTGCTTAAAATGGTAGGCTGTTGGTAGTGTTAGGATTAATAACAATTGTCTGCACTAAGGATATTGGCCCAGGTCTAATGCTATCCAGGGAAAATAGGAAAACTTTCCAAGGATATCTTACCCCATATTCATGCGAATTTCGGAGAAAACCAAGGAAAAATCAGATCGAACCTGCGATCGAACCAGACACTTCCTGGAAAAAAATGTCACTCAACTTGCTGCATATAGAAGAATACTTACTATTTAAATAATAATAATAAGATTTTAGATGGAAATGTTGTATGTCGCTCTTTATTTTCCTTGATTATTTGTTTAATATGATGTGGTGTTAGAATTAAAAATAGCTCTCTGCACTAGAGATCTGAGGCCGGATGAAATGTCCTAATTGATAGTTGGGGGGGGGTCTTTCCAAGGGATCCTATCCCGTTATTCTTGCAAGTTTTGGAGAAAATCGTGGAAAACTCCAAACGCCAGGCCGAAGAATGCCACCTGGAATCAAATCGGCATGTTTTGTCTATCAGCTTTGACAAAAGAATCTTTATGAATATGAATGTGCATAAAAATAGTCAAATATTTTCCACTTAACATTTCAAGGATATTAAATTAATATCTTAAAATCTGCCTGGATAATCAAATCTTAATTAATGTCTTGAAATCTGCCTATATTTTTAAATTCGATAGTACATTTTTTTAAATAAATATTTTTATTTAAAATCATAAAAATTTCATTCTTTTCGTTTCATGCAAAAAATGCTTACTACTTAATTAATCAATAGAATTTTTATTTTGTTCTTTATTTCGCTTGATTACTGGTTTTAAATGATGAGGTGTTACGATTAAGAACAACTATCAGCACTACGAATTTTGGGCTGGGCTGAATGCGCTTCGCGCTTGTGTGTATGGGGGATATTTCTAAGAGGTCCTAGCTCGTATTCATGCGAGTTTCGGAGGAAACTCCGAACAGAGCGACCTGGGATCGAACCAGGTACTTCTCGTCTACCAGTCTTAGAGAGAAGAATGTTTAAGACAATGAATGTGCATAAAAGTATTCCAGGATTTTGCACTTAACATTTCAAGGATAACAGAAAGAAATTTTCATTCTACTTGTCGCATATAGAAAAATACTTACCATTTAAATAATAAACAAAACTTTAGATAGAAATGTTGTATTTTCTGCTTTATTCTTCTTGTTTATTTGTTTAAAATGATGTTACATTAGGATTAGGATCTGCACTAAGGATCTGGGGCTGGGTGGAATGCTCTAAATGGGAGGGGTCTTTCCCAAGGGTTCCTAGCCTGTTAATCATGTGAGTTTCTGAGAAAATCGCGGAAAACTCCAAACGCGAGGCTGAAGAGTGCGACCTGGAATCGAACCCGGCTTTTCCCGTCTGTCAGCTTTGAAAAATGAATTTTTACGACAATGAATATGCATAAAAATATTCAAAGATTTTCCACTTAACATTTCATGGATATTAAATTAATATCTTAAAATCTGTCTGGTTTGTTTTTTTTTTAAATTCGATAATTCATTTTTAAAAATAAATATTTCTGCTTAAATATATATATATATATATTCTTTTTCTCGTGTATAAAAAAATGCTTTCTATTTGAATAATCAATATATTTTTACTTTCTGAACACTATAGTGAGGAAAGTATTGTAATCATGTCAAAAATCGGAATTCGAGATTTTGATGTTTTACTTTCCGAACACTATAGTGAGGAAAGTATTGTAATCATGTCAAAAATCCGAATTCGAGATTTTGATGTTTCTATACGTTTTGAGGTCCCCTGAGTCCGTTTTCACTATTTTTACGATGATGTATGTATGTGTGTGTGTATGTGTGTATGTGTGTATGTGTGTATGTCTGTGGGTGAACACGCTAGCGTCTAAACGCTTCGTTCGATTAACCTGAAAGTTGGTACGCATATTGTAAGTCACCATAGTACGAACCCTATAGATTTTGGTGAATCTAGCACTTATAGTTTTTTTACAGGGACACAAAGAAAAATTCTTTATCATTATGGCCTATGGGAGCAAAATCTTAAAAGTGCGATAGCATCTAAACGCCTTATTCAATTGAGCAAAAATTTTATACACATATTATAGATCACAAATACTCAATCTGTATAGATTTTGGAGAATCTAGCACTCATAGTTTTTTTACAGGGACACAAAGAAAAATTCTTTATCATTATGCCTATGGGGCCAAATTTTTAAAAATGTGATAGTGTCTAAACGCCTTATTAATCCGAGCAAAAAAATTGTACACATGTTATAGATCACAGTTGAACTAACTGTATAGATTTTGGTGAATCTAGCACTTACAGTTTTTTTACAGGGACACAAAGAAAAATTCTTTATCATTATGGCCTATGGGACTAAATTTTTAAAATTACGATAGCATCTAAACGCCTTATTGAATTGAGCTGAAAATTTATATGAGTATTATAAATCACTGTTGCACTAACTATAAGCATTTTGGTGAATGTAGCATTTATAAGTTTTTACAGGGACACAACGAAAATTTCTTTGTCATTATGATCTATGGGCTCAAAGTTCAGTAGCGTTAAATAAAACAACGTGTAATAGATGGAGAAAAATACTCAAACACTCTATTATGGTTTTCTCTCTTTTGTTTGTTTAACAACTACTCTTTCTTTACTTTATCTACAAAACTGTTAATTACTCAATGTTCGGAAAGTCGAGTGGAGTCACTCCAGATTTTTTTTTTTTTTTGATTAATTATTTGTTTAAAATGATATGGTGCAAGGATTAAGAACAATTGTCTGAGCTACGGTGCTACGGATTTCGGGCTAAGTTGTATGAGCTTCGCGCTTGCGTGTGTGTGTGTGTGTGTGGTAGGGGTCTTTCCAAGGGGTCCTAGCTACTATTCATGCGAGTTTTGGAGAAAACCACGGAAAAATCGAACTGCGAAACCGTGGAGCGTGACCTGGGGATCAAACCAGGCGCTTCCCGTCTATCAGCTTTTGAGAGAAGAATGTTTAAGACAATGAATGCGCATAAAAGTATTCAAAGATTTTCCACTTAGCATTTCAAAGATATTAGAAAAAATATTTTCACTCTACTTGTTGCATATAGAAAAATACTTTCTATTTAAATAGTGAATATAATTTTAGACGAAAATGTTGTCTTTTATTCTTTATTTTTCCTTTATTATTTGTTTAATATGCTGTGGTGTTAGGATTAAGAACAATTGTCTGCACTACGGATTCGGGGTTGCGTGGAATGCGTTTCTGCATGCGTATGTATGTGTGTGGAGGGTGGCGTGCTAACTCCGACGTGCCATCTCCGGACATAGTCAAAGTCCCTCTTTGTAAGGGATTAAAGTGTTGAAGGAATGTGTCTTAAAAGGATTATTTTATACCTGGCCCACTCCCTATAGTCTATTGACCGGAAATGTAGCTAAGTTGAATTTTGGCGATAAATTTACTAGTTTTAAGTAATTTGAAAAATTCCCATTTGCGCGAATAAAGTAAAAATACAAGAATAGTACGAGTTACATGCGTTCTCAGATTCATACACAGCTAGGTAGAAGTGTCCAGTGATTTTTTTTTTTTTTTTTTTTTTTTTTTTTTTGGTTTTTATGTGAGCGAAGCGAACATACGTGCGTGATAGTGATGGCTTCGAAAACGAGTTACATGCGTTCTCATATTCATGCACAGCGAGGCAGGGGTGTCCAGTGATGTTTTTTTTTTGTTGTTGTTGTTGTTTTCATGTGAGCGAAGCGAACATACGTGCGTGATACTGATTGCTGCAAAAACGAGTTACATGCGTTCTCAGATTCATTCACAGCGAGGCAGGTGTGTCCAGTGATGTTTTTTTTTGGTTTTCATGTGAGCGAAGCGAACATACGTGCGTGATACTGATTGCTGCAAAAACGAGTTACATGCGTTCTCAGATTCATGCACCGCGAGGCAGGGGTGTCCAGTGATGTTTTTTTTTGTTTTGTTTTCATGTGAGCGAAGCGAACATAAGTGCCTGATATTGATTGCTGCAAAAACGAGTTACATGCGTTCTCATATTCATGCACAGCGAGGCAGGGGTGTCCAGTGATGTTTTTTTTTTTTTGTTTTGTTTTCATGTGAGCGAAGCGAACATAAGTGCCTGATATTGATTGCTGCAAAAACGAGTTACATGCGTTCTCAGATTCATGCACAGCGAGGCAGGGGTGTCCAGTGATGTTTTTTTTTTTTTTGGTTTTCATGTGAGCGAAGCGAACATACGTGCGTAATACTGATTGCTGCAAAATCGAGTTACGGGCGTTCTCAGATTCATGCACAGCGATCGTAGGGGTGTCCAGTGTTTATTTTTTCTTTTTCTTTTTACGTCAGTGCTAGGGATTGAAGCGGAACAGACTTACAGGCGTTCTCAGATTATCAAGTCAAAAAGGACGAAATCCCCTGCAAGCCCGGTCTTGCAATTTCTGGTAGCGCAATGGGAGATTTTTCAACATTCTGGGAATTTTTCAACACTTTAATCCCTTACAAAGAGGGACTTTGACTATGTCCGGAGATGGCACGTTGGAGTTAGCACGTAACCGTGTGGAGGGGGGTGAGGGGAATCTTTCTAAAGGGGTCCTGGCCCGTATTGATGCGAGTTTAGAAGAAAACCCCCGGAAACTGTAAACGGCAAAATCGAGGAGCGGGACCTTGGATCTAATGAAGCACTTCCCGTCTACCAGCTTTTGAGTGAAGAATTTTTAAGACAATGAATGTGCATATATGTATTAAAATATTCTACTTAACATTTCAAGGATATTAGAAAAAAAATTTCTCCTCGTGTTACATATAGAAAAATAATGTCTATTTTAAAAATGAATAGAATTTTAGATGGAAATGTTGTATTTTGTGTTTTATTTTCCTTGATTTGTGGAGTTTGCTTTCCTGCAAACTCCATCTTAACTTAAATACTTATTTAGATTACTAAGAAAACCAGAGACTTGAATTGAACAAACAATAAGAGTTTATTTGATTGAACCAGATTAATGGGAGGGCGGCCTGGTAATAAAACTTAGCTCAGTCAGCGTATTACTAAATCAAAATATATAAATCAACAATTTAATTATCTTAAATATCTCACCCCAGCAGATAGTCGAAGGTGTAGAGACGGTCCCACTCGTACTCCGCTACCACGACTTCACTATGTATCAGAGGATTCCCTTCGGACCCAACTTGACCTTTCCGAATGCTAGTAGTTGCGCGCACCAACACTCATCACTACTTAACTTCACACAACTAAATCTCCACGACTCTACTTCCCGATATTCACCAAAATAAGATTCATCACATCCACTATACTATCCTCCAACATCCACACCATCTACTAATACCATCTCTATTTTTATACTTCTTCCTACACCCTCCTTTCACTACATTTCAATTTGTTCTTTTTAAAAATCACTTCTAATTTATCTAATATTTAAAATCTAAGTCTTTTATTGCAGCCCCCTGCCGACACAACACTAACTCGACCTCAACCTTCACCGAGTCACTGGCGACGAAGCGATTTTAACCGTCCCCACATTCTACTTTGCTGGATCCAGCTTAATTAAAACAACTGTGGTGACGTTCTGACGTCTCAAACTCACAGTCCCCCTCCAAGAAAAAAATTTAGTCGGGAAAATCCCCAACGGGTTTTGTCGAGTAAATTTAAATAGCTTCATTCCATATCTAACTATCTCAAATCTCTGAAGTTTGAGTGCAGCCGTCACTTAAATTTTAACCGGGTGAGAATAACTTAAATTTTTTTTTTTTTTTTTTTTTTAATCCCTGAGCGAAAAACTCGGGGACGTAAAAAAAATTAATTTTAAATTTTAAATAAAAGGCGTTCGTTTACCCCGAGAAACTCCGGGACCCTGACTGAGCTAAAACCAGGATTACAGTAGGATTAACACACGTCTCCCTGTTATGCCAGGGAGGCAAAAAAATAAATTCAAACTTGATCTTTCTTGGCTTTACATAGTAAGTCGCTTGTGACAAATGCGACATTTAAAGTTTGTCGTAAGACAAGAATAATTGTTCTTTCTAAAAAAAAACATGGCAAAATCTTTATTAATAGGAGTTTATTGGCTGGGCTGATATCTGGAGCTTTACGTCTGCAAGGGAGATGACTAAATCAAGAATAGGATGAACTTTCTTCATACTAGAGCAGACGTCAGCATCCACAGGCTGTGAGCATCAGATAACGAAAAAAGATCAAAGGGTTTGGAAACAGCTCGTCAACAATGGGAAGAGTTTGAGAGTGCAGATGACAATTTGGAGCATCAGAAAATTTCGTCAGATAGATTCTATAAAATAAAAGCCTTGTACAGTAATAACATCAAAGGGAGAAGTTAAAATCCTCTTCTAGAAAAAACGGAGACATGTTCGTCTCTATTAACATAGTACACAAATTAGAAACAGAAAAATTTCTCCCTCCTGAGCTTAAGCATAAACGGAAAAATTTAGCAGTTAGTCCTTTTAATGTTATATGGTTAAACACGCTTTTTATGCTTATAGCTAAAAAAAAAAACATTTTTCCCCCTCTAAAAGTACATACAGATAAACTTTTAGACAAATATTCAAAAGTTTTACAAATACAAATATGCAGTTTATAAATACATCATTTATAGAAATACAAAAGAAAAAGGGGGGGGGGATTTACAAAGGGTCAAAAAAACAGTTTATATTACCAGCTTTCTGCAGGTGATGGCTACAAAGTAAAAGAACTTAATACATACATAAAATAGATATTTAAGAGAGAACAAAGATGTTGACATTGAAGCAGAACATGAATTTTGATGTGAAAGTTCATGGCTAAATTAAATTTTGTATTTTTAGTTTGGGAAAGTCCATAACTTTCGTAAGAGTTCTTAAAATATAAAGCCCCAAAAAGGCTTCAAAGTATGTCGAACATTTTGTACAGCTCTGACAGAAATGCACTTGTAATAGATGTTGGTGTTGGTGTTAGGGATTAAGGCCGATTGACAACACTGGGGTCCTAGGCCTGAGGGGGAGTGCCTTCCGTGGAGGTCTTTCTAAGGGGTCCTAGCCCGTATTTACGCAAGTTTCGGAGGAAACCACGGAAAACTCCGAACGGCTAGGCCGACGAGCGCGACCGGGGATCGAACCCGGCACCTCACGTCTACCAGCTTTGAGCGCAGAACCGCTCAGCCGCTGGTGGGCCGCACTTGTAATAGAATAAAATATAGAACGGTATCACCTGATGTGAATTTGCAGCTGTAACTTCAGCAAGGTTAGAGGTCTTGGTGAATGTGCTCGTTGTACTCGTCAGCTAGGCCACAGGGTTGCAGGCTTTCAGACCGGGGTCTAGGGCTATCCCAAAAGGCTTGCACAAAGGCTTGTTCGGCAGGTGATTCATATGGCTAAGTATGTTGTCGGAGTCTGGCTTGACGCCGGGTATTGAATCGGTGGTGTAAAAAGAACTCGTCTGTGCCGACCGAGTCAGGGGCTGCTAGGAATTTCTCCATGTGCCGTCCGCTAGCTGATGAAGAGGATGGAGGTCTCTTTCGAACCCTTGCCTTTCTCTCAGGTCGGAAAGAGTCGGTGTGCACCGAATCTGGAACTGCTAGTACCTTCTGTGGTGGATGTGTTCCAGAGGACTTTGAGGAGGGGGCTTGTGGGCGTTTTAAATATTTGTTCCAAGCTTTTTTCTTTTTAATCTGCGGTATAAAAGAGGTATTAGTAAAAGAATAGTCGCGTTTGCGACCAGTTTGCCTAGGAAATTTTACATTAGAATGGTTTGATGACCCAGTACGAGCTCGCTTTTGTGCGACGGGTCTGCTAACACTAGATTGGTCAGAGGAAGTGCCCTGAACAGATTGTTCGGGTGTGGTAGGAGTAGGTAGTTTATCAGCTGTACAAGAATCAGGAGCATTAGGCTGGGAAGGGAGGTTAGGCGTAAAGACGGACTGTTCGTCAGGTGGGTTTGAACCCGGCACGCCATCACTATCAAGAGTTTCAGCATATGATTGAGTGCGCTCTTTAAATATTCGTATCTGATCAACGTTTATGGTAGTGGGGGTGCCGTTAAAATCAATTGTCAGATTATTATTTTGTACCTTTAAAACAGAGAAAGGCCCAATGAATTTTGACCCAAATTTAGCTACTTTAGAATCTTTTTTTGAGCTAAGAAAATGTGATTCTAGGAATATTTTATCTCACACTTTTACTTCTAAAATTCTACGTTTAAGGTTATAATATACAGCTTGCTGCTCTTGAGCTTTTCTCAAATTTCTCTGAACTTCTGGTAGCAATTCTTCAATATTTCGCGTAAGAAATTGAGATGCGTTTTGCTGTACTAATACCAGTTTTTGAAAGGGGTTTAGAATTTTTCTGCCCAAAAACAATTCAGCGGGAGTTTTTCCTGTGGCATCACTTACCGCTGTACGAATCGCATAGCCAAAATGATAGAGAAACTGATGCCAATTTTCATGATTTTGACCAATGAACGTCGCAATCATATTAATTAAAGTTCTATTAACACGTTCGGTCTGATTAGCTTGCGGCCGATATGGATCCGTGAAGACGTGTTTAATTTCGAGTGTATCGCAAAGTGCCTTAAAAACATTACTTATAAATTGAGGACCATGGTCCGTTACAATTTGAAGGGGGGCGCCGTAACGAGAAATATAATTATTAAAGAAGGCAGTGGCCACTGCTTGTGCCGAAGCTTTACGTAAAGGCACAAATTCAACCCATTTACTAAAATAATCCACCATAACTAACACATAACGAAATCTATTTGGTTTAGAGAGGGGGTAAGGACCGATTAAGTCGAGTCCAAGAATTTGATTTGGAAAATCAACTTTAATAGGAATTAATTTACCGGCCGGCTTTACATTTTTATAATTATATTGCTGGCACAAGCGACAACTCGAAACATATTCATTAACAAACTTCCTCATTTTAGGAAAGTAACAGGCATCTTTGAGCTTTTTATAAGTTTTCCTAATGCCAAAGTGCCCCGAAATTGGAGAGTCATGAAACTCAAATAGGATGGCTTGACGAAGAGATTGGGGAATTACAACTCGTAATTCGCCATAAGATGATAATAATTTTGAATAAAAAAGCAAGCCATCGATTAAAGAAAAAGATTGGGACCAGTTTAAGGCAATGGCTGATTCAATTAATGAAACTGACTCAGGATCTTCTAAATACTTATAGATTAATCCAAATTCAGGATCATTTTTTTGTTCTTGGATTAATTGATCTCTCGAATTTAACACAGATGCTGGCATGAGCGCTAAAGCTACTTTTTCCTTATCAGATACGAATTTATCGTTTAAGGTAGTTACTAGGTTTGTAGAACACATTGGTTTACTTGTTCACTTTCAATTTCCTTTACACGAGTTTCAGTCACGTCTAGAGATGTGAGCGGGGAAAAAACCCGGGATTAAACCAGGGAATAAACCCGGTTTTTTGGGAAGGGAATTTTGAAAGTTTCCAAAACAAGGAAATTTTGAAAGTTTTCACAAGTTGCGAAATTATCTTTTTTTTTTTTTTTTTCTTAGATTAGAGATGTTCTAAGGTATTTCAAAATGTTATCTCACATTCAGATGTTTTTTATCATCTTTCAATTCTTAAATAGTGCTTTTAACGTCTATAAATTTAAAAAGTACAAATTTCAAATTTCATTAATTAACAGACTTATTCTTTATTATTGCCGTTTATTTATATTTTAGTTCTAACTGTATACACACTGAGTTCAATATAACACTTTTTTTTTTTCTATCGCAATCGCATGTTTTTGTTGTATGTCTTTAAAATTTTATTTCAAAAATAAAACAAAAATGCTTCAAAATTTTCAGCATTTACTAAAACAATCAATAATATTACGCTGGGAAATATTATTTCAATTAAAATTTCAACAGTATTAATATGCAAAAAATAAATGAAGAGAGAAATAACAGCCAAATTATTAATTATTAGCTATTGACTATTTTATGTATTTACTAGCAGGCTGCGCCCGCTTCGCTGGTCACTATTTTTAAATGAATCACTATAGTTAATGAATTCTCAAAATTGCATCAATTTCTATCATGCGAAAAAAAAAATGTGATTGGAAAAATAATCGCAACGGGTCCCCACTGCCCTTGGCAGCGCAGGCAATTGTGCGCGCCCATTTATGTTCAACACTCTTAATGAATCACTATATTATCGTAAGGGAAAAACATAAAATAAAAAATAATTCCCATCAGTGGAATAATTGGTCCGGGCCCCCACTGCCTGCGGCAGCGCATACAGGCGCGCAAGGCTCGCATGCTCCTTCACCTACCGTTCCCGACCCTCCTAATTATTTTAGACTTTAAAAAAATACTCGCAGTCGTTCTCTCGGGCTTTTAAACCGAATAATACTAATTTCCAACATTTTATCTGAATTTCTTTATTTTTACCCCTGCGCCCGATCCCTTCCCTCCCTTCGTAATAATTCTGTATTTTCGAAAATATCCGCAATCTATTAATCGGGCCTCAAAACCTAACAACACTAATTTTCAGCGCTCTAACTCTTATTTATATATTTTCGCCCTTTCACCTCCCCTTCCCTAGAGAGATACACATATTTTAATATGCCATAAATTTAATATTTAATATACGTTCTTCAGACAAAATATATTTTTACTGTTTTTAATACACAATCATTTAGTCATCTCTTCAATATATTTTACTGCTTTTAATATAGATTCATTTAGTCATTTCTTATTACATTTATAACATAAATGTTATTTTTCAAGAGATACGAAAGCAAACACAAGCCTCGTTGCGTATCTAGTAAAAACATGTTTGTAAACAAACTAAAATATCTGGCGTTCTATGGCGTTCTTAATAGAAGGCACAAATCTGCAGTCATATCAAATACATCCATCTCATTGGTCGATTCAGTCACGTGGTTTTTGGCGATCGATCTCTTGGCGAAAACCATAGAACGCCAGATTTGCATACGTCATGGAATGTTTACACCACGGAACCAATCAGCTTCGCTGACAAATATGAATCCCGCTTAACTAAACCACTAAACGTACTGTCTAACCACCGATTAGGTGGAAAGGTAAACTTCCGGTTTACAGGCGGAAACCGACGAGTCGATTTGTTGGAAGGGGTTCAAGCTGATGCTTGCCACTGAATCATTCAGATGCAGATATTCAAGAATAATTTGTTCATTTTCGATATAATTAGTTTTCAAAAATTTATTATTCTTTTGATTTTGTGCATTTTTTAAAAATAATTAAATATTTATTTTATTAAATAAAATTTAATATTCGTTTAATTATTTTAATGAAAGATTAAGTATATATATTTTATTCATATAAAAAACATGAATCAATCATATTCAGTTTGTAATATACATATGCAATTAAATTAAGAAACACATACATATGAATCATCAAAATATGTAAATTCTGTCTCTCTCCATTCTAATCTGAGATAATTTAAATTAAAAAGTATAAAAACATTTCCTAGTATAATTTGGAATCTTTTGATTTTACGCAATTAAAAAATAAATGCGTTTAATCATTAAAATAAATAAATACATTTTCAATTTGTAACAATTAAAAGCAACTAAATTAATGAACAAATGAAAAGTAAAGATTTCAAAATATATAAATAAAAATATGATGTGAATAAAAAAAAGAAAAAGAAATGACACGGAAATATTTATATTCCTTGTATAGAAAAACATATATTAGAATTTGGAAAATAAATAAATACAAATTTAATTTGAAAATTAATGTAACAACTTACATCTTTTATTCTTATTTATATGTTAATTATTCATTAGAGGAATATTCCGAGTCACTTTCCGTTTCTGTATCGGAATTAACAGAGAAACAAATAGGATCACATAATTCTTCGATAATTCCGTCTTTATCCCAATATTCTTTTTCTAAATTAAGTACGTGTTTGCAGTAATTTTGCCAGTTCTTTTCTGATATACTGCTGATGGCTTCTTCGGAAATTTTTAATAAATTGGACATCGCTAGATCTCCAGTAGCATTGTGATTTCGCACATAATTTTTTAACTCGGCCCATGCATATTCAATAGCATTCAAATCACAATGATATGGTGGGAGGCGCAAAACCGAATGTCCATGCTCTTCCATCAAAGAATCAAATTTATATGTTTTAACTGCTGGTGAGTTTCGTTTTACAATATCTAGTAGTTCGATTTTTCTGCTAGAAGAACAAAAAGAAATATTATTTTTTGCAAGCCAATCCATTATCTCTTCTTTCCTCTGGGATGAATTGGGAGGCTTGTTCAATTGTATAGAGTGATAAGGAGCATTATCAATGATTAGAACTGATTTAGGAGGGAGATTTGGGATTAATTTCTCTCGGGCCCATTTCTCAAAAATCGCAGAATTCATTTGCCCGTGATAATCTCCCGTTGAAGCATTCGCTTTATAAATTAAATTGGTATTGGGTAAAAAACCCATTTCTCCACCTGCACATAAAACAATAACACGGCGAGATGCATTTCCTGTTTCTACAACTCCAAAAATTTCGGAAGACTGCCAACATTTTCCAAATGTGAGATTGCTGTCCACCCATGTCTCATCTATGTAAACGATAGGCCTTTTCTCATCTCTATATTGCTTGATGCTCCTTAAGAATTTTGTTCTTAATAAAACTATGTCGGATCTTTCCATAAGAATTTTTCTTTTATTCTGAGTTTTCTTCCAACTAAATCCGATCTCGTGGAGAATTTTTCTCAAAGTTTCTCTTCCCCAAGCAAAATTTATTTTTTCTTTGATCACGGGAAGCAGTTTCGATATTGTTGGAACTTTTTTCTCTGTTATATAAAAATCCCGCACTGTTCTTCTTATCACATCAATATCAAAGGAATCGATTTTCAAATGAGATGTAGATTCTCTTTTCTGCTTTTTTTGTGGAGAGCAGAATTCAGGATTTTCCTCATCGTTTGCTTGTTTTCTAATGTTATACACACTTGATAAAGAAATTCCTGTAAGCATGCTCGCGCGTTTCGAAGACTGGGTTATAGGAATTTTTACTCTCCCTAAACGTGCTTCTTCATCACACACTTTAATAACATTATAAATAATTTCTTTCGAATTACTTCGAAATCCTTTAGACTTAGATGTTCCAGCCATTCTATCTAATTTAAAAACAATTTTTTTCAAACGCAAGTCGAATTCACAAATTCTAGAACGAAAATAATACTTTAAAAAGAAAGAGTATGAAGCGCAGTCACTATCACGTGGAAATGAAGGAGAACGAAAAACGCGTCAAGAAAAACCCCTCCGCTATTAGTTCCTCCTCCCTACTAGATCGCTCCATTTAGACTCGTCTTTTTTGGCTGCGTGCCAATATTCCACAGAAAGCGATGTTGGACAGTATTTGGAAGGATAGTTTGTTTTGTTTGTGTGAGCGATTTGAGAGAAATTTTTTTAATTATTCATATAAAACATATTTATATTTTTTCAAGTTATTCCTCCTTTTGATTTGGATACTTTGAAATTGAATAGATTTTGTTTGATGACTATCTCGAGGGTGTATTCATTATAGGATTGCTGCAACTTCATTATTGCATCTTTAAGACTGCTTTTATTTGCTATATATATTTTAATCGTCTTATTATTTAATACTCACCAAAATTTATTGTAAACATATATTAAATTTATAACTTTTAAAATGAAAAACCTACATAGAAGTATTTTTTGAATAAGTTGAATGTATATCTTTTTCTTTCCTATATATATAATCTTAAATGTGCCTGACATTAATTTAATTTTACTATATAGCTGTTAATTCGTAATAAGGCAATTCCACGGAAATGTCAACCTGAACGTCAATATTTCAAATTTAACAAAATTTTGAGTGTGATACTTACATATTTTTAAAGCTTGTAATACATATTTTAGTAGTGTGAACTTTGAATTATATAAATTGTTCTGTGAAAAGGGGTTCGTCCATGTGTTTTCAGATTAGGATATTTAAGAAATGGACTTGCATGAAATGCTTAAGTATGTTGCTTGTTACTTGTACATGTATAATTTTAATTATTTTGTTAATTAAAAAGTAAAGAAAGACAGATTAGTTTTGTATTTGATTTAATTAAGGCTTTTTTATTTTGGAAAAAAAAAAAATGATGTAACAATTTTGTCAAAAGTTTACTCTTTAATAATCCTCTTGTAAATATTAATTTTACATATTTACTTAACGTATTTGAAGCTGGATGCTGTTAAATTAAATTAAAAAAGAAACAGATTAAGTTTAGGTTATGATTTATCGTTGTTTTATTGAAATACAGTGTAAACAGATAAAAGTAAGCTTAATCGCAAATTTATCATCTACCACTTGTATTTAATTTAATTTTCAATGCAGTATCTATAAATAAAGGTTAATTTGCAGAAAATTATGCATTAAAAAGTTTAAAAGTACTGTGCAAAGCCCTGTTTAAAATATAATCTATAATATTTATTGAACTAGTTAAAGGCAGACTATTTTGTGCTACACATGCTTTAAAAATTTTTTGTTTGTAAAATCAACCCATGCCAAGTGTGTTTTTAATTTTAAACATTCAGGAATCATTCCTCTTTCTGAAATAAATGATAAAATGCTCTTAAAAATATATTATTTCTTTTGATTTTGAAAATTGGCCATTTTTTAGCTTAAATAAACACATTATGTTTTTTAAGAGATAGAGAAATTTCGGACTCCTCATTTTAAAGAGAATTTCATAAGATTTAATTTGATGTCTACCTTGATTATGTTAGTTAAAAAAATATTTTTATTTATTTATAAAGATAGTGTTTTGTAAACTTTTTGAAAAAAAAAATACTAACTATAATAACTTGAACTTTTTAATAATGAATTATGACAAGTTACTTTCATGTAAGAATATAATTATCATTACTTACATGGTAAAAGACCTCTTTTTTAAAATTAGTAATCTATAAAAGATGAATACACATATAAATTTTACTATAGCTGAAGTCGAAGAATCCATAGCCTAGTGTAGGGAAGGGGCCGGCACCTGGAAAACAACTAAACCCCTACACAATGCAGCTATGGAGGAGACTCCAGGTGTCAGGTTGAAAATCAACCGTCAAAGGCCTAATTTTTTTCTTTACAATATTTTGTTATTATTGTTCTTAAACTTTAAAGAAATTTATCTGTTTAAAACAAATAATAACTGCTAAGCTTACATTGTAAAATACATAAAAATAACTTTAAAGTAAGCTTTAAATATCAATTTATTCTTTTTAAGATATTTTGTATTTTCTTTTTCCCTCTCTGTTAATAAACACAAGGTCATAGTAAATTTCTGCATAATTTGTCACTTTGTCATATGTTTTTAAACAGTAGGTACATAGAAAGAAATTAAGTAGTTAGATAATTTAAGTACTTAAAGTTAAACTCTTAATAGAAAGTATTGTTAGAGTATAACACATAATTTATTTTAACATTTTTACAGTATATGTTACATGTATAGAATCTTATATATATTATAAATGTGAATGTCCGTTTATTTGACTGAGTTTCACGCTAAAACTGCTCGATGGATTTCGATAAAATTTGTTATGGAGATAGCTTATACCCTAACTTAGAAAGTTGGCTGCCTTTTATTCGGAAAAAAAACTTTTTTTTTGTTATTTTTATGCATAAAATAGCAATTTTGTAAGCTAATAATAGCAAAAAATTAGCCATTTAAATTTTAACCATAATTTAATTGTTGCCAAAATTAAAATTAATTATCCATAATTTAATTGTTGTCGAGTTTATTTTTTTTTTCCAACAGGAAAATAAATACATTTATCTAAACGTGAACAATAAAAAATAAAATAAATAAATAAATTATGCATCTCACAAAAATTGACGTCATTTTAAATTTTAAATTTCTTTTACAAAGTGCTAATATAGTTTACGATGCTAATGTGTGTTGTACTAAAATCAGTTTTATTTATAGATCCTCCTGGGTGATTTTTTAAATTGTTGCGTTGAAGTACACCGAACATTTTTCGCCAAGAGGTATAATTTAGCAACAGCGATTTTAATCTAGGTAGTTCACGATAATGTTTAGTTATTTATTTATTTTTTTATATACCATTCACTACGCTAATTTAACATACAAATAAATGAGCTGCTGTGTGTGACTCCACTTGCACGCTGTCGGGCAGAAATATTTGATTAATTCAAATTAATATTCAAATAACTAAATAAAGATATGTTTAATAGAAAGCATAGTCTTGGAGACAAACTTGGCGAGTGGGCGACCAAATTTGGTGAAAAATGATAGTTTAGGGTTCCCGATGTTTCGAAGCTCTCCGACACACGGGAACGTAGACCTTGAGCTTACCAAGGCATTCTCGATGGAGTCATCTCCAAGCCCTATCGCCAAAAGTTATAAGTAGGTGTGAGTTGATTTTTGCGAAAGAGCATGTAGTCACTACGATCCAGAGTTATTCAGAGACCTATACTGAATCATTGCACTTTAGGGATTGAGCTCTAAGCAACTGGACATTTTTCGTGAGTGAGTGAAAACTTTTGCTCTGGTGTAGTTGATGTTATTTGCTTTACTCCTGTAGAACAAGTGACTATTTTTTAGACTGTCCCAGAACATTTATCGAATAATGACTTATACTGTACGAGTAACAGCTTCAACTGTTTCCAGAATATTCGAAGAATTAACACCAGCTATTGGACTGTTTTTGAAAATATTTGTTTTAATAATAGTTTTTTTTTGTACAGATTCGAGAAGTTCAAAAAATGTTTGATATTGCCAAGGAGGTCCCATACTAAAGCTGTGACGAAAATATTCGCCAATCGAAATATATTCAGTTACAAAGAAATCATTTAAATATAGTGTCCAGCGAAGCGGGCAAAGCCTGCTAGTTATGCAATATACTTAAGTTGTATGAAAAGTATTTTGAACATGAAGGACATTTTATACTAGATATTATTAAAAATCATTGCAAATTCAGTGTAATCATTATAGTAGATATGTACTAATTATCATACTAGTTAATTTTCAATTAAAATATTCTAATATCTAAAATAATTAATAAGATAAGATTTTTTAGTCTTTATATATACATTTTGTTTTTGTTTTTCTTTCACCTTATTTACTAAGCCTAACTGTGAGTATTTTCCTGTGATTATTCTTATTTAAATGTTTATAGAATACTAATTCTTTTTTAATTTGTTAAAGCAATACTGTATATTTTTTTCTCTTACATGTAACATTTAGTATATAAAATACAAAACTTACCCGTGGTTTATCTTTCAATCCAAATTTTGCTATGTCATTATTGAAAGATTCAAAATGGCTGCTGACCATAATGAATGATGAAACAGCAGTAAGATCTGTTTATTTCATTAGACCTGTTTTTAACAGTGCCAATATTGAATGTAATTGATTATTTGAGTTTGAAAGGGAGTGTGAGCTGTGAGGTAACATTTGTATCCATCACTGTATTATTATTATTATTATTTTTTTTTTTTTTTTTTTTTTTTTAAGAGTATTTTAAAGCCCAAATGCATCTAATTTTTAATGTATATCGGGGATTTCATCAGAGGTAAAAACTGCATGTGAATTAATGAATGCAAGAACAGAAGAGTAAAAAAAAATCTGGATTAATGTGAATTGCTAATGATGCATAATTTTACAGCTCATTTGTATAATTTGAGTTTAATTACATTTAATTGCTTAAAAATGTCTTTTTTTCACTGTCAATCACTGACATAGTTATTGCACTGCAAATTGATGAAACTTTATATATATATGTACAAGTTTATTTATCTAATTCCAATTTTTCTGGTGTTTATTGTAGAAATATAATGTATTTTTGAAGCTTATCAGCAAAACAAATAATTTTGTTATCAAAATTTTTTGAAAACTCTTTTAAATCATTCTATGGTCGTGAAGGGTTTGTTGAAATTTGCTAATTTTTTGTGAAAGATGAAAGATTTTTCATTTCAAATTTGTTGTTTTTTTTTTTTTTTGTTTTTTTTTTTTAAGAGTGTTTATGTTTTCGGACAAAAAATTTTAATGAATTGGCTCCAAGACTGCATAAATTTGTTTCAATGTTAAAAATTTTATGTGAGAAAAAAAAAAAAACATGCAGGATTCTTGCACTTTAGTTGGAACCCTGTGTATCTATCTAGCTCTTTCTCTCTCTCTCTCTCTCTCTCTCTCTCTCTCTCTCTATATATATATATATATATATATATATATATATATACTATTAACCTACTTTTTTTTATTTTTCAATATAGTATTATGAATCATTAAGCAATTTTAATCAGTCAAATGCGATTAGTGATAGAGTAATACTAATTTAAGTTTAGCTATCTATAGTTAATGTAGTTATATTTGAATACAATGTCATATGTCATTTATGGAGTTATTGTGTTTTTTTTTTTTTTTCCATGTACACAGCGAAAATCTATCATGATCTATGGGCTCAATTATTTGAAGCTTAACATGCGTTGGATTAAACAGCATACTATATGAAGAAAAGTACTCATACACCATATTATAATTTTTTATTTTGTGTATGTAGCGATTTTTCTTACTTCAATGCATGTTTGCCAAGAGAAATCTGCTATTTAAATTGTTCTTTTATTTATAGTGTGTTGCAATGTATATACATCAACTGTAACATTAAAAAAATTTGAATTGCGCTTAAATTTTAATGGTTTAGAATTGAAGTACCATACACTTTAGTTCATTTCTCCAGGATAATATATTTGTCTTATCCCCAGTGGCAAAAACGCCGCGACACGGCGACATAGTCGCGGACACAGAAGAACAGCTTGCAGACAGTTTTTGTCTGCACTAATAAAACTAGTATGTTGTGGCCACCACAAGACTTTCTTCTATATTTTCCTATACTTATTCAATCAGTAACAATATTTTAAAAAAAAATTATGATTTTTTTTCTAAGTTTTTTTTTCTTTTGTTAAAAGTAATACATATTCAATCAGTAACAATATTTAAAAAAAAAAAAAAAAAAAAATTACAAATTTTTTTTCTAAGTTTTTTTTTTTTTTTTTTTTTTTTTTTTTTTTAAGGAAAAAAAAATCTTTGTTTCAAATTATTACAGATTTATAGTTCAACCGTTCATTTTAAAGGTATTGACGAGATCTTTCGAAAGATACCCATCTTCAAAATATACCCCCCCCCCAGGGGGGGAAGCGATGCCCCCACATGCACAGAAATTTTTTCCTACATAACTATTACCATTATCAATAACTCATATTAATTTTACAATCACAAGTTAAAAATAACTCTCATTATGTACATCTATATGAAATTTTGTCCTATACTGCCATGTTAAAAATTTAGAAAACATGAGATCACAGTGCCACCTGTTGAGCTATTGATCCACAAGTGTAATCAGCACCAGTTTATGTCGGGGACCAACTAAATACCAAGTTTGGTTAAATTTCGTTTAAAAAAAAAAAAAAAAAATACGATTTTTTTTTCCAAGTTTTTTTTTTCGTTAAAAGTAAAAAAAAAATCGATAACATTGTTTTAAATTATCACATATTTATGGTTCAACCATTCGTTTTAAAGGTATTGACGAGACCTTTCGAAAGATACCCATCTTGAAACTTTGCACCCCGGACCGATGCCCCCACATGCACAAAAATTTTTTCCTAGTTAACTGTACTACTATTATCAACGAGATCTTTCGAAAGATAACCACAGTGAAAATTTACTCCCCCGTGGGAGGGGGGGAGGGAAGCAATGCCCCCCATGCACAAAATTTTTTTCCCACTTAAATACTACTATTATCAACGAGACTCTTCGAAAGATACCCATCTTGAAAATTTACTTCCCCCCTAGGGGGGAACCGGTGTCCCGACATGCACAAATTTTTTTTCCTAGTTAACTACTACTATTATCAATAATTCATATTAATTTTACAATCAAAAGTTTAAAATAACGCTCATTATGCACATTTATACGAAATTTTGTCCTATACTGCCATGTTAAAAATTTAGATAAAATGCGATCACAGCGCCACCTGTTGAGCTATTGATCCCCAAATGTAATCAGCACTAGTTTATGTCAGGGGCCAACTAAATACCAAGTTTGGGGGGAACCGATGCCCCCACATGCACAAAAGTTTTTTCCTAGTTAACTACTACTATTATCAATAATTCATATTAATTTTACAATCAAAAGTTTAAAATAACGCTCATTATGCACATTTATACGAAATTTTGTCCTATACTGCCATGTTAAAAATTTAGATAAAATGCGATCACAGCGCCACCTGTTGAGCTATTGATCCCCAAATGTAATCAGCACTAGTTTATGTCAGGGGCCAACTAAATACCAAGTTTGGGGGGAACCGATGCCCCCACATGCACAAAAGTTTTTTCCTAGTTAACTACTACTATTATCAATAATTCATATTAATTTTACAATCAAAAGTTTAAAATAACGCTCATTATGCACATTTATACGAAATTTTGTCCTATACTGCCATGTTAAAAATTTAGATAAAATGCGATCACAGCGCCACCTGTTGAGCTATTGATCCCCAAATGTAATCAGCACTAGTTTATGTCAGGGGCCAACTAAATACCAAGTTTGGGGGGAACCGATGCCCCCACATGCACAAAAGTTTTTTCCTAGTTAACTACTACTATTATCAACGAGATCTTTCGAAAGATAACCAATCACAAGTTTAAAATAACGCTCATTATGTACATTTATACGAAATTTTGTCCTATACTGCCATGTTAAAAGTTTACATAAAATGCGATCACAGCGCCATCTGCTGGGCGATTCATCCCAAAATCTAATCAGCACCATTGCATGTCAGGGTCCAACTATATACCAAGTTTGGTTCAATTTCATTCATTGGTTCGTGAGATACGGTGAAAAATACGAAATTTTGTGATCACAGCGCCACCTGCTGAGCGATTAATCCCCAAATCTAATCGGCACCATGCCCCGTCAGGTTCCAACTATATACCAAGTTTGGTTGAATTTCATTCATTGGTTCGTGAGATATGGTGAAAACAAGAAATTAATTTTTTTTTGTACTGTGAATTCAGCATTACACCACTACTTATGTATAGTAATATTTCCTAATATTTTTCTACATTTATGTAAACCACTGTTTCTGAATAGTTTTTTTTATATATTTTCATAATTAAAAAAAAAAAAAAAAAAAAAAAAAAAAAAATTACTAAATGTAAATGGTATTGCTGAAAGAGTTTGCAAAGAATTAGGCTGATTGACACAATAAGAATAAGAACTTAATATAAGAGTAAATCAGCCAGCCAAATAGTTACTATTCCGGTTTGAAGGATATTCGGCCATAACTGCTATTCGGTGCAACCCTAATGTATAATATGTTCATTTACTTCTTTTTTAAAGGAAATTATTTATTTTTATGTTGATACTCCCCCCCCCCCCCAAAAAAAAAAAAAAAAAAAAAAACTTATTTAAATTGATATACATTTTTTTTTTTTTTTTTTTTTTAAATGCTTTTTGTATATTTAGACCAATTAATTTTTTTTTCCATTTTACCTCACATTAAGTTAAAAAATATATTTAAAATGAAATTTAAGGAAGAGAGATGATTAACCCCTTGGGTACATTTGACGTCTGAGACACTTTTTTTTGTTTTGCAATTCTAATTACTTGAAGACATCTTAATACTACATATGTCACCAATATTTTAGAAATAAATAAATTCTTACGTAAAATGTACTGCTTTCACATACTACTCCAAGCAACCAAAAATTATATCCGTTCCACATGAAAATATTTTCTCAAATAAATCCATACCCAAGGGGTTAATCATTAATATTATAAAAAAGCACCTCAGAACTGGTGTTTAAAAGTAATAAGTACAAAACTTTGAATAAATGCCATAAAATGCAAGAACTTGCAACAATTGTTTTAGGTCAAAACAAAACATGATCTTTTGTCAGGCGAACAAAGTAGATAGATTATCACTTTATTTGTAACACTCCTGCCTATTTAGTTCACCTTACGAAAGCCCTTCAACCTAAAGTTATTGTGTGCATTACCTCTGTTTGCAACATTCATGCCTACTTTGTTCGCCTGACAAAGGGTTGTGTTTTCTCTCAACATGAAACAACTGTTGCGAGTTCTTGCATTTTATGGTGTTTATTCAAAGTTTTGTACTTTGTAATCACTAAAATGCAGAACCACACAAAAATATTCAAATAAATAATAGAATATAAGTGAAAATTGCTCAAGGTATGATTTTAGTTGTATTTTGCTTTTTACTATACTCTCATTTCATGGCATATAGTAAATATAAAAATATGCGATGTCATGGTTTTGCATGTTTACTTTTTTGTATGTAAGATTAACATTTGTATATAATTACTTGTTGTGTATAAGATCCATAGCTGGATCTCATGTTTTCCAGAAACAATATAGCTAATACTTTTCAGCTACATATAATAACGTAAATAATTAAATAAATGATTCAGGCTTTTGCAATTAAATGCAATAACTTTTATGCTTAGAAGCCATTTTGAATTTTTTTAACTAAGAAAAAGAATGACATCAGCAAAATTTGGACTAAAAGATAAACCACAGGTATTTATTATCAGTACAAAAAACTCTTAACGGGTTAAAAGTTTGTGACGCCGCAACTTTATGGCTATAAGAATTTGAAATATGAGTCTTAAAAATAATGATATCAAATTTTAAGTGACGCTTTGCAATTAGTTAAAATATACATAGATTTTCTTATTTGATCATTTACTTTCTACTTTTATTTATATTTATAATGCAAACGCAATATTTTTAGCTTCAAGATCAGACAGATATATAAAATACACTCACTGATGCTTTTTCATTTACATTTCAAATTCAAAATAACAGTTTTAAAAGGAATGATATAAAAATTCCAGTGGCGCCTCGGTGTTATTTTAAAAGATTTGTTTTTAGATTCCATTAAAACTACTTTTGTTTTGTCTAATAAAGTATATTTACATATTGAAACAGTGCTTTTAATTTTTAAATATACTCTCAAATAATTATACTTTCACTGAGTTTGCATTATAAATTAAAATTATTTATTTCAATAAATTGATTTATCTTTTGCATCACACTATGCAAAACATAGTATATCATAGTATCCAACAGTGAAAATTTGCACAAAGAGGTAGTGTGACATAAAGAAAACATTTACACAGATTTTACTTGCAGTCTTACAATGGTATTAACATGATTCATGTTTAAAAGAACCATATTACAAACATTTTTTATTTCTTGAGATGTAGTCTTTTCTTTCGATACAGATTAGATGTAATAAATTACTTAAGTAAAATTTCACAAGCAAAAAAAAAAAGGAAGTCCTTTTGGCTCATTCAGAAGGATAGGTTGATTTCTTTTTTCTTATCAAACAGCCGCCATTTTGAAACAATATGGCAGCTACAAATTATTAATGGACTTGGTAGAAATATTGATGTGGGTTAACTAAGCAAATCTGTTCATAAATACCTTTTATGTGATTTAGAAATTTTCCAGTAGCCAGCACTTGGAAACAAGATGATCGGCCAATTTGGCAAACAAGCATAACAAATGTATTTGGGAGATAATTCTACTGTACAGATTCAGTTTGAATTAATTCAGAATTACAAAAGTTATCACGTTTGAAAACTAAGTGGCCGCCATTTAGATAAAAATGGCACAGCAAGTTGTTCAGTGAACTATTCTAACATATTTGAAATGTAATTCCACTGTCCAACATTAGTTCAAATAAATTCAGTATTTCGAAAGTTATTGCAATAAAAAATTCTCAAGTATTCGCAACTTGGAAACAAAATTCTAAAGAAACTTACCCACCAAAATCACACATATTTGAATGATAAATCCATTTTTCAACTTTCGTTTGAAATGATCAAGTATTTCAAAAGTTATCGCGATTACAAATTTTCAAGTGGCCTCCACTAGAAAACAATATGATTGAGAGAAGTTATTTAGATACTTTTTTGAATATATTTATTTGTAGGTGGGGTTGTTATAAAAAAAGAAAATTTTCTGATGGCCACAATATACTAAGTCTAATACGTAATACAGCAAAACTAAAACTAAAGCTGGTTGAAAAACACAATGCAGCCAGAAAAGTTTTTTGGGTTGGAATTCAATTTTAACTTTTAGTACATAACTAGCGAGCTTTGCCCGCTAGCGGGTCAGTATTTTCAAATGAATCACTAACAGTAACTTTTAGTCTTAAGAAAAGAAATTGAAAAAAAAAAAAAAAAAACATTTATGAATGGGTAAAAAGTCGGCCCGTCCCCCCACTGCCTTCGGCAGAGCAGTCCCGTGCACGCTGCGTAGCACAACTTAAAGGATACACGCGCTGCATGCGCATATCCCTTCCCTGACCCTTCGTGCCTCCTAAAAAAAAAAAAATCTGATCGGGTAAAAACTCCCACCGGGTCCCCACTGCCTCTGGCAGCACAGACCCATGCACACTGCGTGCGCACGTGTGAAGGTATACGTGCGCTGCGCGCACATATTCCTTCTCAAGTCAAAATTTTATTCTTAAGAAAATTTTAAAAAATCATTTCTCATCGGGTAATAATTCCGACCGGGTCCCCACTGCCTTCGGCAGCAAAGTCCTGTGCACGCTGCACACACACAAGTTAAAGGACACACGTGCCGCATGCGCGTATTTCTTCCCTGACACTTCATTTCCCCTAAAAAAGAAATCATTTCTGATCGGGTAAAACTCACACTAGAACCCCACTGCCTTCAGCAGCACAAACCCATGCGCGCACACGTCTGAGGGTATACGCGCGCTGCGCGCACAAATTCCTTCTGTGATAAAATTTTTATTCTTAAGAAAAGAAAATAAAAAAATCTTTTCTCATCGGTTAAAAAGTTGGACCGGCTCCCCACTGCCTTCGGCAGCGTAGTCCTGTGCACACTCAGCGTGCACAAGGTAGGGGACACACGCGCGGTGCACGCCTATTTCTTCCTCACACTTTCAGCCCCGCCTAATTAACCTACATATAACAGTTTTAAACAATCTAACTCAATTAGCTGAGATGCAAAAGAAAACTGATTCAGGACACCTCAAAACGTGTAAATCTGGTGAAAACGTTCGATAATTTTAAAGAACTTTAAAATATCTTTCGAATGATGTATTAAAAAAAATTTAATCATAATTAGAAATTGAAATATTGAAATTTTAAAATATTACAGCACCATATAAAAAAACTGATTCAGGACACCTCAAAACGTGTAAATCTGGTGAAAACTTTCGATAATATAAAAGAACTTTAAAATATCTTTCGAATGATGTATTAAAAATAATTTAATCATAATTAGAAATTGAAATTTGAAAATATTACAGCGCCATAAAAGAAAACCGATTCAGGAAACCTCAAAACGTGTAAATCTGGTGAAAACTTTGGCTAATATAAAAGAACTTTAAAATATCTTTCGAATAATGTATTAAAAATAATTTAATTGTAATTAGAAATTGAAATATGTGTATTAGAATAAAATTTAATTTGCAAGGTAAGTGTATTTGTGTTGCTATAGAAACTCACATTGAAGCATTTTGAAATTTGCAATTTATATTCCTAGTAGAAAAAGCACGTGATGTTTCTTCCCGCAGACTCTCTGTGACTGGACTGGGTTACCAAGGTAACAACGGAAACGGACGACTGCAGCATTTCATTCTGGAAATCAGTACTGAACGAAGGTCGCATATTCAATTCAATGGTTTTATGGCTAAAATTAAAAAAAATTATAACTCATTCAGTTTTTAAAATTTTCTCTCAATCTTTTCGGAATTGAATTATGGAAGCGAGATGTAATATACAAAAAAAAAAAAAAAAAAAAAAAAAAAAATGATTTATCTCTAAACGCTTTTGAGTTATAGAATGTTTTGTGAAAAAATCGACGTTTCGTAAAATCTAAAAATATGGATCGCTAATCCGTATTTTGTAAAAATGTTTATATGGTTCGAAAGAGGATTAAATGTCCTCTCTGAATATACCAGTTGTTAAGAAATGGAACAGTTACTCGGTTGTACAGGGCGTTAAAAAAAAAAACGATCGAGAAAAAGAGAAAATTTCGAGCCTTTTTAAATTTTTTTTTAAAAATACAAAAAATCTGTATTTTTTTTTTTTTTTTAATTGTACCGTAAGAATCGGTAATAAATGCTTTTTCTCGTGGTCAGGTGTATTTTTGATATTTCCAACAGATCGGCAGCGATCGCTTTACAAAAAACCACGAAATTTCCTCTTCCTCCTTCTTTTGAGGTAAGCGGTCAAGAAGCAAATTAGATAACGTACATCTGTGATAAATTCTCTGTCCGATGGTTCCTGTCCGAAGTCTGTGCGACCATTAGCGGCGGAGCCTTAGCTGTTTCAAGCCGTTTCTCACAGACAGACACACACATACACACGTACAGATTTTAATAATATAAGAGATGTATGTTAAAAATGAAGTGTAGCTTGAAAATTTTCAACAAATCTATTTTTTTTTTTTTTGGAAGGAGGAGGATGGCAATTAAATCAATTCAACCCTTCCCACTCTCCTTGGTTTAGACCTTGCCAAAAGCTCAACCCATCGATCATTATGGTAGAATTGTATCTTAGCATGTATAAGAGAATCAGTAACTGTTGAGATTTTCAGAAATTCAGTTATTAACCAAAATCATTGAAAAATATTTGTTAATTTTGGTAGGCACTGCATTGTACTTACACCTAGAAATTCCATTTTTATTTGGGACTCACCCACTGATAGCTTGTCTCCTGACCACCTTAGGGGGTGTGTCTCAGACCATCGGCAATTACCCATAGTGTAGCACGAGCGTGATGTAAAATCCATGCAATGATATATTGTATTCTAAAGTGTGGTGGCAAGAAGTCTCATGTAAAAAGGCGAAAGTCTTTTTAAGCACATTTCCACTGCATTTTTGAATATAAAAATTGAGGAAAAAACCTAAAATTCCATACAAAAAGCATGGGATGAAAATAAAAATACACTACGTTAAGGTCGGGAAAAAAAAAAAAAAAAAAAAGATTAACACCAGAAGGAATAAAAGGAAAAAAAATTAAGTAGAAAAAGTCATTCAAGAACAGAAAAGGATTTGGGTTAAGGCATTAAACCTTTTGTCGAGGATTTAATATGACTCGTGTAGTATGTAGTAATAAATTTTCTTTGGGATAATGTTAACATGTGCCAAATTGACAGGAAAATCCTAATATTAGAATTTTGCTAAAAACTGTTTAGGGTCAAACAGAAAAGAATTGGAGGATATGCATATCAGTGACGGCTCGTGAATTGAACATAAGTGCTGAAGAATAACATTAAAGTAGTTATGCATACTTTAACGAAAAGTACCCATTTTATTTAAATGTAAATTCATACTTTATAAATGAGTACAGTGTAAAATATTAGATGAAGTGCTTCTTCACCTATTTTCGATCCACGAGATGCCGCTGTTGTGTATCGGATTAAATATAATTCCCCCTCATTTAAGGGACACCATAATATGTAAACTATATATATTGTATATATTAATAAATACAAGTGAATTCGAAGGCAGATGATGGATATTTGTATGTGCTGAATTACTTTGTAAACAAAGAAGGAGGTTCCAGTCCATGACAGCTCATATAAAATTATTTTATTTATTTTTAAATGAATAAAGTGAATTTGATCGAAAACAGATATTTGTGTATGTCAAACTATTTGGTAAACAAAGAAACAGGTTCCAGTTCAGGACTGTATATATAATTTTTTATGAATATGAACGAATTTAAAGACAGGTGATAGCTATTTGCAGGTGTTGAACTATTTGGTAAACAAAGAGACATTTTCCAGTTCATGACTGTTCATATAATTAATTACTTTCTTCTATGTTCAATTGAGGAAAGTATTGTATTTGTAAAAAATTTTTAACGTCAAGTTTTCAATGGACTAGAACACAATTTGATCATTTTTAGAAAATGTGCGTGGCAAAATATTATGGCAAATGTATCTCAGGAACTATTGCTCAGAATTTCATATGTAGTTGCACCTTGGCATAAATTAGTGCCTATCAACTTTTGGTGAAAATCATCCAGCAGGTGGCATTGCCATCCCACTTTATTTCAGATATAACAACTACAGTAGGATCTTCATTAATTTTTATCAATATTAGAAGAGAAAACAAAAAGAACAATCAGTTTCACTAACTTATCTTATTTGAATAATTAAAATATAGATAACATTTAAATCTAGCAAGTTCAACTTATTCATATGTCTATGCAATCGTACTACATGTAATATAATGGGAACCACTGCATAATGGTCAAAATGAATATATCTAAATTTTATGCAAATTGAGCAAGATCAACACCATTTTTAAAAATAAAGTTAGAACCAATAAAGTAGACTAACCAGTTTTCCATTGTTATATATAGATGTATAAAATATTACAATAGTAATTATTCATGAGGTTACAGTAATCACACTCATAACAGGAACTGGGCATTTTAAAATTAGTGGAATTAAATAATTTACCTTTCTTTAGATATTTAAAATCTGTGTGAGAAGTAGTTAAAAAAAAAAAAAAATGCTTACAAATAAATTACAGATTTCAAAAGTTGTACTTCTTTCAAATTTAAACAACTACCTGGATTGGTTTATACCCTCCCTCTCAGTATGTTTAAAAAAAGAGAGAGAGAGGAATACAGAAAGTTTACGTAAATAGGAATTTATACCAAGGACTATTTGTAAAAAACTACAGGAGATGTATAATTACAAAACTATAGTCCGTTCAAGTTAAAGTGATACCCGAAGTAAACAAATGGGTTACAAAGGTATTCCACATTTGTGCCTTTCTCGCGGAAATGGCAACTTTTGTTATTCATGAAAAGAATGTGTTAAGATTTATCCTTTAACCAAACCCCCTCCAAACATAAAATAGCTCGTTAAAAGATAAAACTATCCCCCACCACTTCTTTTTGTATTTTGGAGTTTATGACAAAAACTTGTACCTTACAAGACGTACAACAATGAAAAGACCCATTAAAGTAAGAAAAAGTATTAAGGTAACAAAAGAAGAGGTGGGAAAATTCTAACAAAAGAAGGGGAGAAATGAGTGACCTTGGCTAGCGCCAACAGTGACAGTAACATTATCCATGTCGCCAAACAACATGTGCTTTTGTTTATTTTCGGTATCAGTTTAAGTTGAACAGACTATAAATCAATATTTTACACAATTCATATAAGAAAGATATAAATTAGCTAAAAATATTTATTACTTCACTTTTTTTTTTTTTTTTTTTTTTTTTTCCTGAAAAAATTTACATTACGGTGCAACAGATTTTGTTTACTTTGTGGAAATACTGAAAACTAACACTATCACATCGGATTGCAGTTTTCTTTCCTCCCCCCCCCCCCCCCCCAAATACGATAAAAAAATAAATGAAAATCATTTTACATTTTTAAATTTAACCATGGATAAGTTTAATAAGACAATTGAGGCATTGACAATGAAAATAAGGAAAGTGCCAAAAATTAAATTTTACAGGAGAAGCAATAGAAGTTTTGATGGTCCAATATCAAAATGAATAATCACGCTCTTGACTACAAATGGTTTATTGAAGCAAAAGACATAACAGGTAAGTGTGAAAAGAAAAAAAAATTATTTTAATTATTAGAAAAATTCCGGCAACGACTGAAACTAAATGAAGCTCGTTAGGCACTTGCCTCTTTTTCGATGCTATTGGCGTTGGAACATAGATTATTTTCAGTGAAAAAACGCAGTTTCGCAAATTTTGGCACTTACCTCATTTTCATTTTCAACGCCTCAATTAGAAAATTAATAAATATAAAAAAGGGAATCTGAATAATTTCAAAAACTGGGCAAAGTTTATATTTAATTTACTTTAATATATATTCTGCAATATATTATTTTTAAATAAACGTTAAAATAATGCTGGAATTATAAATAACTAAATAAATCCAGTGTTCATTATTAATTAGTTTACATATTTATGGATACATAATTACTTTTATATAGAGAGATACACATATTTTAATATGCCATAAATTTAATATTTAATATACGTTCTTCAGACAAAATATATTTTTACTGTTTTTAATACACAATCATTTAGTCATCTCTTCAATATATTTTACTTCTTTTAATATAGATTCATTTAGTCATTTCTTATTACATTTATAACATAAATGTTATTTTTCAAGAGCTACGAAAGCAAACACAAGCCTCGTTGCGTATCTAGTAAAAACATGTTTGTAAACAAACTAAAATATCTGGCGTTCTATGGTTTTCGCCAAGAGATCGATCGCCAAAAACCACGTGACTGAATCGACCAATGAGATGGATGTAGTTGATATGACTGCAGATTTGTGCCTTCTATTTAAAATTTCGCGGACCGCTCACGCTGTGTTATCAGAATGGCCCCATTTTGGTCGCTTTTAGAAGATGGCGCTCGCATCGACTGCTTTCCACTTCAGACTTGAAAGAGCGCTTTAACGCGAGAATTAAATGAAATAATGTTAAATATCTCGAACAAAAAAACATATATCCGTAAAATTTTTGCTTTAAAATATAGCTAATACAAATGTCTAAAAATCGATTTCTGGAATTTTTGAAATTCGGTCCCCAAGGGGGGGGAGGGAGAGGGCGAAACGTGATTTCACATGCGTTAAACGTGATTTCACATACAGCCTTATTCACCAAATTTTAACACTGATGTTAACCCGGGAATATGCTATGTTATCTCAAAATCGGTATTCACCACGCAAAATCAGCGATTTAACACTCGAGTTAACCCTCTTTTTTTAATCCTCCTAAATTGGTGGGTTAACTCTGGTGTTAAATGAGCATGTTACAGTTACAGCAAAACCACTCTTGTTTACTTTTTTAATGCATTGCGTTTTTATTGACCAATCAGCGAGACTCTTACAGATAACTCTGGGGTCAACTAATCCACGGATGGTGAATGCGAAAACTTTCTAACCCAGGGTTAAGGGAGTGTTAACTCGAACACAAGTGTTACGTGAACCATGGGTTAACACTGATTTGGTGAATAAGGCCGTAAATCCTATATAACTCAAACAAAAAAACAGATATACGTGAAATTTTTACTTTAAAATATAGCTAATACAAATGTCTAAAAATAGGTTTCAGGAATTTTTTTAATTCGGTCCCCAAGGGGGGCGGGGGAGGGCAAAACGTGATTTCGCATAATCCTATATATCTCAAACAAAAAAAATAGATATACGTGAAATTTTTGCTCTAAAATATAGCTAATGCAACTATCTAAAAACCAATTTCTGGAATTTTAGAAATTCAGCCCCCAGGTGGAGCAGCAACGGGGGGGGGGGGGGGGGCTATGGAGCAAAAACAAATAGAAATACAGTTAGGCCGTTCAAAATTGGTACAGATAGGTTTTACAGGCCTGCAAGACGAATGGGGATATTTTCGATTGTGTAAAGTTATTAGGTGGGGCAAGAAGGGGGGGGGAGGGGGGGACAAAAAAATAAAAATAGTGTCAGATCGTTCAAAATTGGTTTATAGGGGTTTTCAATACTTACAAATCGATTCTGGATATTTTTGAATTTGTAAAATTATTAGGAGGGGCGGTAAGGGGGGTGGGGGTGGTAAGGGGGGGCTATGGGGCAAAAACAAATAGAAATACAGTTAGGCCGTTCAAAATTGGTACAGATAGGTTTAAGAGGCCTGCAAGTCGAATGGGGATATTTTCGAAAGTGTAAAGTTGTTAGGAGGGGCGAGAAGGGGGGGAGAGGGGGGGGCAAAAAAATAAAAAAAGAGTTAGATCGTTTTAAATTGGTTTATACAGGTTTTCGATACTTACAAATCAATTGCGGATATTTTTGAATTTGTAAAATTATTAGGAGGGGCGGTAAGGGGGGTGGGGCCGTAAGGGGGGGGCTATGGGCAAAAACAAATAGAAATACAGTTAGGCCGTTCAAAATTGGTACAGACAGGTTTTAAAGGCCTGCAAGACGAATGGGGATATTTTCGATTGTGTAATGTTATTAGGAGGGGCGAGAAGGGGGGTGGGGAGAGGGGGGGCAAAAAAATAAAAAAAGAGTTAGATCGTTTAAAATTGGTTTATACAGGTTTTCGATACTTACAAATCAATTGCGGATATTTTCGAATTTGTAAAATTATTAGGAGGGGCGGTAAGGGTGGTGGGGCCGTAAGGGGGGCTATGGGCAAAAACAAATAGAAATACAGTTAGGAAGTTCAAAATTTTTACAGACAGGTTTTAAAGGCCTACAAGACGAATGGGGATATTTTCGATTGTGTAAAGTTATTAGGAGAAGCAAGAAGGGGGGGAGGGGAGGGGGGCAAAAAAATAAAAATAGTGTCAGATCGTTCAAAATTGGTACATATAGGTTTTCGATACTTACAAATCGATTGCGGATAATTTTGAATTTTTAAAATTATTAGGAGGGGCGGTAAGGGGGGTGGGGTGGTAAGGGGGGCTATGGGGCAAAAACAAATAGAAATACAGTTAGGTCGTTCAAAATTGGTACAGATAGGTTTAAGAGGCCTGCAAGTCGAATGGGGATATTTTCGAAAATGTAAAGTTATTAGGAGGGGCGAGAAGGGATGGGGAGAGGGGGGGGCAAAAAAATAAAAATAGAGTTAGATCGTTCAAAATTGGTTTATAGAGGTTTTCAATACTTACAAATCAATTGCGGATATTTTCGAATTTGTAAAATTATTAGGAGGGGCGGTAAGGGGGGGGCTATGGGCAAAAACAAATAGAAATACACATAGGCCGTTCAAAATTGGTATAGATAGGTTTAACAGGCCTGCAAGTCGAATGGGGATATTTTCGAAAGTGTAAAGTTATTAGGAGGGGCGAGAAAGGGGGGGAAGGGGGGGGGCAAAAATATAAAAATAGAGTTAGATCGTTCAAAATTAGTTTTTAGAGGTTTTCGATACTTACAAATTTATTGCGGATATTTTCGAATTTGTAAAATTATTAGGAGGGGCGGTAAGGTGGTGGGGCCGTAAGGGGGGGCTATGGGCAAAAACAAATAGAAATACAGTTGGGCCGTTCAAAATTGGTACAGACAGGTTTTAAAGGCCTGCAAGACAATGGAGATATTTTCGAAAGTGTAAAGTTATTAGGAGGGGAGAGGGGGGGGGCAAAAAAATAAAAATAGAGTTAGATCGTTCAAAATTGCTATATAGAGGTTTTCGATGCTTACAAATCAATTGCAGATATTTTCGAATTTGTAAAATTATTAGGAGGGGCGGTAAGGGGGGGCTATAGGCAAAAACAAATAGAAATACAGTTAGGCCGTTCAAAATTGGTACAGACAGGTTTTAAAGGCCTGCAAGTCGAATGGGGATATTTTCGATTGTGTAAAATTATTAGGAGGGGCGAGAAGGGGGAGGGGAGAGGGGGGCAAAAAAAATAAAAATAGAGTTAAATCGTTCAAAATTGGTTTATAGAGGTTTTCGATACTTACAAATCAATTGCGGATATTTTCGAATTTGTAAAATTATTGAAAAACCTATTCAGATATTTCACAGGAATAAAGAATATAGCTATGAAAAAATGTATTTATTTATTAATATATTTTTTTTTTAAATCCAAGAATGAAAACATTCATTATATGTAAATATATCTATAAATATAAAGAATTCGCTCCCCCCCCCCTCCCCAACACCGAAAAAAAAATAGACGAAAATAGTATAATGAAAACATAAACATATGATATTTAAAAAATAAATATGAAAATATGAATTTTCATAATTTAAAACAATGAATGTATTTTAAAAATCAGAATTTATTCCAGCATTTCCAATTAAACAAAAAAAATTGCAAAGTATGTAAAAAAGACAAAATTTAAAAATTTATTATGATTTTTTTACAAAGGCGGTGCTTTTCCCTCTTCCGAGACTCCAATGGTGGTCGAGCGGTTCTGCGCTCAAAGCTGAGTGACGGGAAGTGCCTGGGTTCGATGCCAGGTCGCGCTTGTCTACTTAGTCATTCAGAGTTTTCCGTGGTTTTCTCCGAAAATTGCGTGCATGAGGACTAGAATCCCTTAGAAAGACCCCCCACGGAGGGCACTCCCCTTCAGACGTAGGACCTACAGTAGTCAATCGACCTTATTCCCAAATCCAATAAATCCATAAACCGAAATACAGCACTTTTTCCCTTTTATCAATATTTTTCATTTTTTAATTTGCACTTTAAAGAGATTTTTAATCTGTATTATTTACTACTCATTTAAAGCAAATAATTTATTCAAAAAATAAAATTAACTTATATATATATATTTAAATATGCGCGATATAAAAATCAATGTAATGAAAAGCAGAGTCAATCATAATAATTTGAGCATTCTCTTTCAAAAAGCTAAAGGAGCATTTTTTTATTAATTATTTTATTTATTTATTTTTGGAACCAAAGCCCATAATACTGTATTGGGAAATTTTTTTAATTCTGAATATTTTCTTCTAAAGGATTCGAAAACTGCTTTTAGGTCATTCATCTGACTTTACAGCTTAAAATCAATGTTGGTGTTGGAGATTAAAGCCAGCTGACTGTATTAGGATCCAAGGCCTGGGTGTGCCCACCGTGGCGGTCCTTCTAAAGGGCCTTTGTCTACAATTACACAAGATTCAGGAAAAAAAAAAAAAAAAAAACGCGCAAAACTCCGAACAGCTAGACCGATAAGCGCGATTTGTGATCGAACCCGACACTTCACGTCCACCAGCATCAAGAAGTCAATTTTTGAAGAACTAGAACAGATTTAATGGTCGAGAAATTTCTGAATGTGCAAACGGAATTATGAAAAATATACAGGATAATGTAATTCTATGAATATCCATCTTTGTAGCAAACAGTATGATACCACTGTTTCTTGCATGTAAAATAATATTCTGTTCCTTAACAACATTATAGCTGCCTGGTACTCATTTCTAAAGTATTCTCTCAACTTTTTAATACAAGTTCCTATAGTAAGATTTTTAATTAAAAAATATTATATTCAAGCTTAGAGAACATTTTTCTCTTTCTAGAATGCATTTTTTTTATATTTGTGCAACAAGAATTGGAAAAAAAAAAAAAAAAACCTGTCATAACAACATAATTAAAAAGTAATGGTTGGGTTTAAGGCCGACTGCCTGCGCTAAGTTCCTAGGCCAATAGGTGGAATGCCCTCCGTGGAAGTCTTTCAATGGGGTTCTAGCCCGCATTTACGCGAGTTTCTGAGAAAACCACGGAAAACTCCTAACGTCTTGGTCGATGAGCACGACTTATGATCGAACCTGACATTTCTTGAAAGGTAATAAAAATTACTTTAAAAAAATTGATTCAATTTATAAAATCATGCTTATCTTAGGTAAGGTGACCAGACATCCTCTTTTCAATAGGACAGTCTTCTTTTTCAACGCTCTGCCCTCTTAAACGAAACAAACATTACATGACTAAAAAGTCCTCTTTTTTATGTTTTTTGTCCGCTGTCCTCTTTTTCAAATGAAAAGGATTTAGTCCTTAATTTCAAAAATTTTGCAAAACTGGGAACCTCAATCGGCTGTTCGCTGTGTCGAGCGGTGAACACTAACTTTTTTCTGCGTTAGGTTCACAAAAGAAACAACTTTCTAATAAACTTGCCAAAGTATATTATGGTCTATTCAGATTCTTCGAATCATAAAGAAATAAAAGTATTCTCTATATTCCTACGATTCTTTGATCTAGAACACGAAATCACTATTGAAATTGTCATAAAATCATTAAGGTGTAGTACTCCGGCTGATACGCGGTCGGTTGACGTGTGTTCTCGCTTTTGCATGAATAATATTCTTCATAAAAATAGGCCCACCAGTGATCGAGAGGTTCGGTTCTCGAAGCTGGTCTACGTGAAATGCTGAGTTCGATACCCGGTCGCGCTTGTTGGCTTAACTGTTAGGAGTTTTACTTGATTTTCTCCGAAACTATCGTAAATATAGGCTAGGACCTCTTAGAAAAACCCCACAGAGGAGTCTCTTACTCACATCTAGAACCCTAGTGCAAACAATTGGTCTTAATGATAACACTACCACCACCTCAAAAAATTATGCAGAAGTTAGTTGAATTCCTTTTATGTCCTTCTAGCAAAAATGCTCCCACAAAGCGACTGTTTTCTTCAATGAACAAAATGTAGACATGTGAAAAAAATGTTTGGTCAGTATACTCTTTTTCCAATAAAAATTCTGATCACCTTATACGTAAAAAATAGAGTAAGTTAATCATATTTTGTGGCAAGTAACTTTTTTTTTCAGCGAGTGTAATCCAAGTTAAAATTTCGGGCCCTGTATATATATATAAGCAAGATTCTAAATTAGTATTTAAATTAATATTAAGTGATAACTTAATATTAATATCTTAGAATAAATCTTAATTTTAAGAACAACTTTGTGAGAGTTCTTTTTTAGCGCCCCAGTAAAGTTAGTTTTTCAGCAAAGCACGTCGTAGCGCGGGAATCGCGATTAGAAGAAATTTCGTAATCAAAATTATGCAATAGTCGGAATAAACGGTAAAGCATTGCAAAATAATAAATCCTGGATGCCCGGGTCAACCAATCGTAAAAGGTAGGCGGATTTTAGATTAGCTAATTATCCAATAAGCATTCATAAGAATAGTTTCAGTTCCCGCCGAAATATGCAGTATAAAAACGGGAGCACGCGAAAACTCGTGGCTTTTTAAGACCATCATTTGTCTAGTAGATTCACGTCAACTGATACTTCATCATGTAAAGTTTACGAGCTAAACTCGCGGCGCCCTTCGGGGTTTGCCGAAGTGCCGGCCATCGGCACCTTTTACCGGGATATACCGCTCCGGATGTCTTCGTACCGGCCCATGACTGCATCATCATATATTGTCACTGTCTTTAGAACTTAATAAAGGATATTCGTTGCTCAAATGGACTCCTATTTTCTTATATAAGATGTCTGGACTTCTATCTCACTATGATAAGAGGATCGTTGCACCATCCCGTGTAAACCAACGGAACTTCATCATCATTATAATATTATTTATAATATATTACAGAAAGCCGACTAGGATTATGTGTACCTGTTTTGCGGAGAATCGATGAAAAGTTTTTCCAGTATAAGAATTTCCAGACGATAGAAGATCGATGGATATTAATTTTGTGTGTGTTACTGCATTATTTCCCAAAACAAATTCTTCAAAAATTTTTTGCATCTTTTAAATAGTGATAAACTAGATTGAATATTTCACGCAAAAAGTCAACGAGAATTGTGTCATACGTTTTGTCCCACCCAAGTTCTGTTTCGTCTGCTACGTATCGCAACCATCAATATTTTCCGATGAAAGATTTGCGCCGATAATGTGAGCGCTCGCACCTTCGTTTTTCGCTATCTACATAGCTATTAGAAAGAAAAAATACTGACTTACACCAGTTTTGTGTGAAAGATGCCAGACAGTGCCTTTAGGAAAAAGAAGGAAAGACTTAACTTACATCACTTTGCTTCAAATGTTTCCGATTACGTTCTGAAATGCGTGTGACTTACGCCAGTTTTCATCCAAGCTGTTTCGATTGCTTTCTTAAGTGTCGTGCTTTCAAGTGTTGTGATATAACAAACAACAAACAGATGGCCTCTTCGGGATGTATCGCAAGCCTGCCAGAAACACCTGCCTTTTTTTTTTTTTTTTTTTTTTTTTTATGTGGTAGCACAGATGTTTTGAATAAAATTCTCTTGCTCCACAGGAAATAAAAATAGGTTTTTTATTTTTAATTTTATTATTGTGTTTTCATCTCAGTGTAAATCAACAAAAGGGGTGAGTGATTTCATTTCATTTATATTTAGGAAGGATGATTTTTTATTGACTTTATATTTATCTTAATTTGTTAATAAAAATGAATTATGATAATGTTTGACATCGTTTATTTTCGCGATATATTGTATGATTTTAATTGAAAATGTTTTAAGCTTAATACTGTTGTAATAGTTAAAATAATAATAATATACAGATTTTTGTTAAAGTTGCAAAATTATTTATTATATTTTATATATTAAATTTAGAGAAAATAAATTTTCAGAATTACTTATATTAAAAAAATATATATATATATACAGATCTTTATTAAATGTTCATATTGAGTTAATGCTAAATTTTTATAATTTTTAAGAGTTTCAGTACATTTCTGTTTAATGTTAATTTTTCATAAAGGTTTTAATTTTTAAAAGTATTATTGTGGAATTAAAATTATTTGATTATTTGTTTTCATTTATTATCTAGAAAATTTTTATAGTTCATTCAGCTGTTGGTAAAGGCGCATTATCAATTGTTGTTTTGAAATTAAATTTAAATTTAACATTAAATTTAATATTAAATTATTCTTCTGTTATAAAACAAATTATTGAGTTTTATTGGATCTGTTAATATTTACATTTGATTTTTAAGAAATTTTTCTCACCTATTTCTGTTTAATATTTTTGCCTATGAGTGCATGGTGTATATATTTTTTATTTTTGCATGTTTGTGTTACTAATTTTATATTTTCAAATATTAACATTGCTTTTATCTTCATAAAATTTATAGTTACTTAATTTAATATTCAGGCAGTGTTATTATCAGTGTTTTGTTTAGTATTTTTACATGCTTAAAAGTTTTCATTTTTATAAGGCATTTTTGATATAATGTGTACATTTTATACTCTTATTTTTTATTACGTGTTAAACATTTTATTATAACTGGGTACATCACTTCTCATACATATCAAAATGCATCAATGTATTTAGTGTAAAGAGTTTTAACTAAGAGTTTCTACAGTCATTGTTTTCAAAATTCACAGGACCAATATTGCGTTGGTACAAGCCAGCCTCATCATGAGCATTGCTAACTAAAAGTTGCATCATACATCAAAGTTGCATCATGTATCAAAAGTTGCATCATATTCATCACACATCACTTATCGTTTAGAAAACGTTATTTTATTTTTTATCTCAACACGAGTCCAAGCATCAATTTTACCGAGACAACAATATGAGTACTGAATATTTCTGAGGTATTTTTGGCATAGAACCGGTCGCAATACATTAAATTGCTCTGATCAACTGGATATCCTGATCAGAGTATAAACAATCCTACAGCCTTGAAACCTCATAAACAGAAACTAAATTAATACTCATAAAATTAAGTCTCCGGGAAAAGATGTCATTTTTTTTTTTTTTTTAAGTTATTATTATCATTCGCAATTCGACATAAGGAAAATTCAACAAAATTGCAGTGTTAAATAATTGTTGGGGTTGTTTCAGGCAAAATTGTGGTAAAAGCCATGAAAACTTCACAATTAAATAAGATACTCATTGTTACATTTCTCCTAATATGTCCGGGCCAAGCGCTCTCAACTCACACTCATTTACAAATTCGTCCTGTGAAATAAACAAAAAGTCACTTCACTCATTAGCATTCAAATAAAATGACTGTAGTTAAACCAAACTGTTAACTTGTATATTAGTGTAAATATATTTTTTCCTCTTCCCTTGTGTGTAGAAGTAGTAATTAATAGTAAATTTTTATGTTTTGTTTATTTATTATAAGATGTCAAAGGGAATTCTAAACTTTAAAAGGTTAAGTTAGGGACTTTAAAAGTCACTGAGCAAGACTTTCGATGCTCAGTCACTAAATTAATGTCGGGCTTTAATCTTGTCCAAATATAAAGTGAAAAGCCACTTAGTTGCATACAAGTGAAATTATGTTTGCAAGAACACTTTAGATTTAAAGTACTTACCATGATCCCTGGTCACGGGGGGTATCCAATCGTTGAAGCCACTGCAGAATTTGAAAATCTGGAGACGCTATCTGAAATTGGATACTCACCTGCAGACCTATGATATAAATTCTTTTTTATTTACTTTTTTTTTCTTTCCTAGTTTATATGTTGATATTTTCTAACATAATATTTTTCAGGTTTCAAGTTGAGTTTTAATTGTACAATTTAACATATACTAAGTTTTCAAAAAAAAAAAAAAAAAAAACTCTCTAGTGTTTTTATACTTTCATATACTATTATTCGTTTTATTCATATTACATATTTAGTCTCTTTTATTGTATTTCTATGTTAATAATGTCACTATTATACTAGAAGAAATATTTAGGTGTCGTCATATTGCAGTGTTGTTAGATACCAGGACTTGAATACATTGTGGCCTACAGGTTCTGTTAAAATAAAAGTCATATTTCTTATGTTGTATAAATTTTCATATGTTTTAAGTTTTAGTGTACTTTAGATGTCATGATGTTATATTGTTTATATACCATATTTATATAAATTTGTCAGGTTGTAATGGAGTACAACAGTATAGAATATTTCAATGTTAATCGTGAAAGTCTTGTGTATCTTCTGTCCAGTCATTTTCATAACATATGTTTGTATTCTTCAGAAACTGTATTAATATTTTGTATTTATCATGTACAGGCCAAAGACATCCTGAGTTGGTTAAAATTTAATGCAGCCAAATTTAAGATTTTATAAGCTAAATTTTTATTTTTATTTTTTTATTTAGAATTTTTCTCGTGACAATACCAATAATAATGATTCTATAATAAAAATTTTCAGACAAAATTTTCTAAAAAATAAAATTTTCCAGTTTTAAATAAATTTTCCAAAAAAGTTAAATTTTATAACTTGTCAAATTTTCCATTTTAAGTTAAACTTTCTCCTGGAGTATCTTCTACTTCTGAGGGACTTCCCACAAATTTGCAGGCAAATATGGGGGAGCGTCGGCTTGGAGGGGGGGATATGAAAGGATAAAATAAGCAAGATTCTAAATTAGTATTTAAATTAATATTAAGTGATAACTTAATATTAATATCTTAGAATAAATCTTAATTTTAAGAACAACTTTGTGAGAGTTCTTTTTTAGCGCCCCAGTAAAGTTAGTTTTTCAGCAAAGCACGTCGTAACGCGGGAATCGCGATTAGAAGAAATTTCGTAATCAAAATTATGCAATAGTCGGAATAAACGGTAAAGCATTGCAAAATAATAAATCCTGGATGCCCGGGTCAACCAATCGTAAAAGGTAGGCGGATTTTAGATTAGCTAATTATCCAATAAGCATTCATAAGAATAGTTTCAGTTCCCGCCGAAATATGCAGTATAAAAACGGGAGCACGCGAAAACTCGTGGCTTTTTAAGACCATCATTTGTCTAGTAGATTCACGTCAACTGATACTTCATCATGTAAAGTTTACGAGCTAAACTCGCGGCGCCCTTCGGGGTTTGCCGAAGTGCCGGCCATCGGCACCTTTTACCGGGATATACCGCTCCGGATGTCTTCGTACCGGCCCATGACTGCATCATCATATATTGTCACTGTCTTTAGAACTTAATAAAGGATATTCGTTGCTCAAATGGACTCCTATTTTCTTATATAAGATGTCTGGACTTCTATCTCACTATGATAAGAGGATCGTTGCACCATCCCGTGTAAACCAACGGAACTTCATCATCTTTTAATATTATCTATAATATATTACATATATATATTATGCATACGATGATTTTCTTTTACTCTATTATAAAAAAAAAAGACGAGGAATCATGTAAAAAATCTTTTATTATATAAGAAAATTAACATAAAAAAGGAATGAAAAACAAGTTACATAGATTTTTATTCAATTAAAAAAAAAAAAAAAAAGTTATATCAACAAAATAATGAATTATAAACACTATTTACAAAATTTTATAAACACTATAACTGCAAAATTTACAAAGGTGCAAATTCAATTACAAAGCTTAAAAATTATCTTTCTTAAAATACAAAAAAATATTCCTTTAACATCATAATAATATACATATTTGAGAGTAATAAATAAAAAAGCCAATTTTTTTTTTTTTTTTTTCTAACAAGGGAAGCTTTTACAGTGTTCGTCATACTTGAAATTAACATGAAGCACATTTTATACAGTTTTTAATTCTTACTTAAAATATGTAATCAGTTTTTTAAAAAACTTATTTTAATGGATTTATGACCCTCTTAAATTTGATGAATTAGCGATTTCTCTCACCATGGAAGAAAATTCCAGCACATAATATTTTCTAATTATTTAAATGCATTATTTACCTGTGGCTTACAGAATGAGTGAAAAAAAAAATATTATTTGTTAGTAAAAAATAATAAATCTTCTCGATAATATTAAAAAAAAAAACAAGTATGAAATTTTCCTACATTTCTTTTTTTTTTTTTTTCACCAAATATGTTACCTACACTGATACTCAAATATGTTATTAATATAAAATCATCCATATATTATCTTGTTGAAATTCTAAACTGCATCAAATTTTGAGTTTAAAATTCCAGCATTTATGATAAATTTCTCTTTAGTTATTCAAGCTGAAAAGTTTTGCATATGAGTATTTATTCAAAATTATATTTTCTAAATATTTCTGTTGCACTTTTTAATCTTCCATAATTATAAATGAAAACATATAATTGATGTTAAACTATAACAAAAATTTCTTGAAATTTTTCTATAAAGAAAGCCGCAATAATAAAAATGTTTTCTCTTATGATGATACTTATCCGAAAAATTCCTGCATCAAGAGAGCACACTTTGGTTTTTCCCTAAATTGTCAAATTTTAAGTTGTCAGTGTTTCTCAAAAATTGCGTTTTGCAAAAAACTGATTACATATCCTGAAATGGCATTAGAAACTTTATAAAAATGCATATAGTATCGATTCAAAGTACAATTAACACTTAAAAAGATTGTCTTGTAAGTAATAGATGCAGGGCCAAATTTGAAATTTGGCATGAACGTGCACTGTAAAAAAAAAACGGAATCTTTTACAGCAAAATGTGCTGACACCCATATTGCCTGCACATTCTGCTGTTAAATAAGGCAATTTACAGAGGAAACATCTGTAAAAAAAAGACTCTTTTATTATGGTTGTTTTTGCTGTAAATAACTTCTTTTTTACATTCCCTCCTTCATGCACCCATATTGCAAGCATATTATGCTGTAAATCTACCTTTTTTTTTTTTTCTTTTTTTTTTTACAGTGTAGCTACAACCATTCCATTTCTTTAACATATATATATATATATATATATATATATATATATATATTAAAAAATTAGATATTCCTTAACTTAAAGAGGGGGAATAAAGTAAAAACCTTTTTTAATTTGTCTGAATGTACAAAGTGTGACAAAAAAAAAAAAAAAAAAAAAAGGGGGGGGGGGAGTAATTTGCCACCCAATTTAAATAAAAGAAAACTGTAACATTTTAATAAAAAAAAAAGTAAATATACACTTCTTGCCACCAACTTGTAATAGTAAACTACAGTTTTTGTTTTATATCTTTTGAACCAATTATCCAATTAAACAGAACATGTATATATATATATATATATAAAAAAAAAAAAAAAAAAAAAAAAAAAAAATTTTATAAATGTTAGAATAGTGAAAAACTACCTCAGAACTTGCAGTGCAGAAAGCAGGTTGCAAAATTTGATGATTTTAGGGATTCAAAGAAATTAGATTCAGAAAGAATAGTAACAATATTTGGTAAAACCTATCCAAAAAGCCGAATTCAGTTACATTATTACGTAAATGGATTTTATTTTTATTTTTTTTATTTTAATTTTAAATTTAATGTGTATGCAGGAGATTGCCAGAAATCTACACAAATTGGAACAAAAATTATGTGTATTTTGGAATTTTGTGAAAATTAGCATTTATGAAACGAGATTTTGATACTGTAATGCATAAAAAATGAGGAAAAATACAAATAAGTATGCTTGGAAAATAATTAAAAAAGAAAAGAAAAAATTAAATAGAGAATAAGCAACTCTGTAAAAAATATGCATGATAATGAGGTTTAATTTTTCTTGAATTAAGAAATTAAAATGTACCTAATAAAGTAAGATACAAAATTTTACACAACATGTGATACAATATAAGCTTCTATTACAAGTATATTACCTTTTATTACATTTTTTTTTTAATATAGGCAAAAATCGTTTTTTATTTTATTTATTTATTGTTATTTATGAACAATTATTATTTCTTGTTTATAGCATCAATGCATTTAAAATTTATCATCAACAGAAAGTAATCTGCATAAAATTGACTTTCTGTGTTTCGTGATAGTCAGTTTCTAATGAATCATTGTTAACCCTTTGCGGCGCAAGACAATTCCGATCATTTAAATTATACTGCCACTGGAATTTATGAACTAAATTAAACTAAAAGAAATTTTAAATTTCAAGGTTAAAAAAATGGCCTTTTCTGCTATTTTATAAAGGTAATTTTTTTATAAAAAATTACCGGGGTGAATTTTTGCTGCTGGATCTTAAATTTTGCATCCTCGCAGAGAGGACAGCGCGCGTTAAGGGGTTACTATCAGCGCTATCTTGAACTTTTCATATTAAAATTTTTACTGTCGGTTTGATAGTTACATTGGTTACAACATGCGGATTTCTGGAAGTCATGCATTTGTTCATGAAGTATTTAACATTATGAAGATTAAATAACGTAATTTTTTATATTGATGTTTTATGATTATGAGAAAATTATACCTTAAGTGCATATTTAAATCAGAATATTGTAAGTAAAATTTTAACATTCAAGAGAAATGTAATATGTATATACTTGGTTACAAATGAAATGTATACCATATTAAGAAGGAAGTTTTATCTGACATTTGTTGGATGTCTTTGACTCTATTTATTTTTTCACAACTATGCTCATGCTATAATATGCATGATTTACTTTTTTATTTATTTTTTTTATATATATACTACATATTACATATATATTATTTTAGGAGGGTAGGGCATAGCTCGATACACCGACGAGATGACACGGAGATTAAGTGTAAAGCTAACTTTATAAAAACAACTTACCTTGAATTTAATACTCTAATTTTTACATAAAATCTCTAATTTTCAGCTGGAAGAACACTAGCTTATAAATTATGAAATGTGAATGTGGCACTGGTGATGAATTTAATTAAATATCATTTTTCTTTAAAATCTCCAATTTTCAACTGAATTTAGGAGTTTTTTACTGTGACATCATAATCATTATTTTTAATTTTTGACAAAACCAATTAAAAATTTCTTTTTTGTTAAAAACAATACATTTCTATAATATGGTAATAATAATGATAATAATAAAACGTGATTCATCATCTAACATGAATTGGAAGTTAAAAGATTGGCAGTTTGTAAAATTAATTTAAAATGTCAATGCAAAGTGGCATGAAAAAAAAAAAAAAAAAAAAAACATTTTAAATTATTTTTTAAATATCTTAAAACTCAGTAATTTTGAAATGAATTGAAAAAAGTTTGTCTGTGAACTCATATCATTTTTTACCAATTTTTAACTCTTGCCAAAATCGGTTTACAATTCAAGATTTTTAAAATACTTTTTTTTTAAGCTGTAATTAAAAAAAAAAAAAAAAAAAAAAAAAATCGTAATTTATAATTTAACATGATTTAAATTCGTAAGATTGCAAGCTCGCATGTATTAGCCGAATAATATGAAAAAAGGAATACTGCTAGCACGCAAATTTTAAAATCTTAATGCAAAGTGACCTGAAAAATTACATTTTAATTAATTAAAAAAAAAAAAAAAAATCTATCAAACAGAATTTTACTAAGAACCATCCCAATTAAATCAGCCTTTTTTTTTGTGTGTGTATAGTAATAGAATATTTATAAGACAATAACTTTATCATTCAACAAAACATTAAAATCAATAGCTTACATTAGGTGGACGAAATAAACTTGGGTTCTTTTCACCTATTTCTTTGTTTTTTTTCAAACACTTCGATATGCAGAGGTGCAACCCGGTGCGAAACAATGCGACATTATGAAAAAAATCCAATATTAAAAATAAATTAAAAAGAAAACTGAAAATAAAACTAAAATTTCGTCTGCGCGCAATGCTATTCTACGGAGGTAGTGGACAGTCAAAGAACAAATACGACCCCTAGCGGCGAACGAATAATAGCGACCATTTCGGGTCCATTTTTGAGGGAAGGCCGCCGTTGGAGAAAACGGTCCTTCTTCTCTAAGTCCGTGCTACCTACCTACCTACCTACTTCAGTTGAAAGTAGCCAACCAACCTCAGGGAAGGGAATTCCCCTTGCCCAATCCCAATTTGTTTACATTGTGTAATTGCGTGTGATCATAGTTCTCTTTTGTTAGATGTTTGTATTCACGTTTTTCATCTAATTCATAATTGACAAAACTTTTTTTTCTTTAATGTTTTGAGTAATACTTTATTGAATATATCTAATAATGTCATACATACTATTTATTTTTTATAATTACAATTTCTTTTTCTTCTCATCCGATTAAAAAAAAAATAGTGTAAAATGTATAATCAAAATGATTTAGGAAAATCTTTTTCAGAATTATGCGTTATTTCTGAAAATGAAAAAACATTTCAAGGTGCCATAAAATGGCATATTCCTGAACTTCAAATTAAGAATCATATAGAGAAGTATTCCAAAGGAAACTATATAGACAGCAATTGGTTTTCAATTGGTTCTCCATCATACTGTTCATTTTATTTTCACATTCAACAGGGAGAAAATGTTGTTTATCAATCAACAGCTCCTCCTAAACTATTCACTGAGTATAGTGATATAGTTGATGTGTATATTGTTTTTTACAGCGAACTTCCGAATTATGCATGGGTGAAAGGTAAAATTCATCTCGAGGGAATAGATGTTCATAGAACATTCAGTGTTGGTGCGAAAGAGTTTGGCAAAAAAGTTGAAATTCCTGAATTGTGTCGCATTTCAGAATTACGTAAGATTTTGTACCATAGAGAAGGTATTGTAATCAATTGTTCAATGAAAATTATAGAGAGAAGTGTAAAGTGTGCATTTGATAAAGAAATCGCTAGCTATGCTGACAGCAGAGATTACGATTCTACTAAAGATACTTTCAGTCCTGGAACTTTTTCTGATGTCTCAATCACCATCAATGGCCACTTATTTAAGACACATAAAGTGTTGCTTGCAAGAATTCCCTATTTTAAGAAGTTATTTGAGGCTGATAAATCAAAACGCTGCTTTGAACTCACCAATATTGAGCATGAGATTTTTAGCCATATACTTACCTTCTTGTATTCAGGTGATATCCCTCAGTTACATTTCAAGTTAGCTTGTGAATTATACGTAATAGCCCATGATCTAAAAATATTTGATCTTAAATGTTTGTGTTCTTCATATTTAGGGGCTAATTTAACTGACGTTAATGTGCTTATGGTTCTAAAACTTGCACATGAATGCAAGGATATTGCTTTAAAAAAGGAATGCTTTAAAACTTTAAATAAATACGATTGTGATGTATTATCTGCAAAAACAATTGTTCCTTAAATAAATGTGCTATGCTATGCCTTAAATTAATGATATTGCTCATGCACAGAACTTAAAATATTATTTTTGCAACAGAGAGATTTTGTAGAATTTACTCCAAAGTTTATTTAAAAGATATAAGTAACTTTATATAAATTGCATGTCATTGCTTGAATTCAATTATTTTCAGGGTTGGCAAAAACTTGCGGTATTTTAGGGAAACAAAAAAAAAAAAAAAAAAAAAAGTGGGTTTGGTTGTTTTTTTTAATAAAATCAGGTTTTACTTTTATTTATTTTATTTTCAAGAAAATGTGGGTTTTATCGAGTTTTTCATTAAAAAAATAAAAATAAGTAAATCAATAAATTTTATCAGAAAAAAGTTTTTTCTTTTTTTTCTTTTCTTTTAAATAGGTAATAAATAAGAATAGCTAAAACAAATTTGAAAGTAAATCTTTTATTTTCCTTCTGACTGTATGTTTAGGTAGTTTTGGGATAAATTTACCTTTCAAGAGATATAAAAAACAATATTTAATTATTTTTCTTTGTTGATGGTTAAAAATTTCAATCAGTTTTAAAATAATGTCCTGTATGGTGTTCTAATTACTACAACTTCTGTTATTCTTAATATGATGTCTGTTAATATTACGAAAGTATCCCATAACCAATTACAAGCTTTTTAAAGGGAAATACACAAAAAGAAGGAAATTCAAGAATAATAAGTACAAAACTTTGAATAAACACTGTAAAATGCAAGAACTTGTAAAAGTTGTCTCAGGTTGAAAGGCGATATGATCCTTTGTCAGGCAAACAAAGTGCTGCAAAACAAAGTGGCAGTGAACGAAAATTTTATTTATTGTATTTTTCGTGCATTGCTGCTTTGTTTTGTAGCATTCGTGCCAACTTTGTTCAACTGACGAAGGGTCGTGTCTTCCTTCGACCCAAAACAATTGTTGAGAGTTTAGAAAATCTTTATAAAAAAAAATATAAAAAATTGTTGAGAGTTCGTTTATTTTCTGATTATTTTTAAACGCCAGTTCTGCAGTGCTTTTTTATAAATTCAAGAATAGTTGTTCTTTAACTTTGTTTCATGCCCATGTTGTACAATTCCTTTATTCAGGGTTGATTGTGATCCTATTTTTGAAATTACATGAAGATATAAAACAATTATTATGGTTTTACATTTGTAACCAATAAAATGTAAAATTTTGTAAATAAAGAAAATACTAATTAGTTACAAAAGATTCTAAATTTCCATTATATTATTATCGTAACAATTGCCAAAAAGTTGACAGAAACAAAAAGTCCTTAAATCAATATATATTAAACAAAATTGTTTGAAATCCATTGAGCAGTTTTCATTTTTTACATGTTATGATTTATAGATATGACACCTTTTCTATCTACAAATCTTGAATAAAGTACAGTCGGTAACAAAAGTCTCTGAACACTAGCAAAAATTCCTATATAAGAAAGGTACACTTAATAGTTTTGTTAAATAAATCCTTGTCGAATCCTGATTTTAGATTGACTAAGAACAGGATTTGACAAGGATTTATTTAACAAAACTGTATTAAGTGTACTTTTTTTACATAGGAATTTTTGCTAGTGTTCGGAGACTTTTGTTACCGATTGTATGTATTATAAGTTCGTAAAGCAACGTTTGACTCTTCGTATAAAGATTTTGAATTATTTTCTGACCAGTTTTAAATAATAAGCTATTTATATATTCAGGTTTGGATAAAAATCATTTTTAGTTTAATGTGCATTATAAAAATTATTGTATGAATTATATACAAAATTGATATCTATAAGATTAAATAGCAAATCATTATTAGGTAAATGTGTCAAAGCATGTGTAGAGCACGTAGATATAGTAATTTATATAGATCTATCATCCCCATATTTTTTATAGCAAAGATTTTTTTATGCCGAAAATTTTTTTGGCATCAGCTATTAGAGTTAAAACTCAAAAATAGTAATATAATAGAATGATAATGGATTTTGAAAATGACGAAGTATTGCATGCTTTTAAGTGTTCTAATAAATATATGAAAAGAAATGGGATAAGTTTTCATAAATAAGTTACAGTCAAATAATTTATGAAAAATATAACTTTTATAATCAATTGCTTTGTTATTATGAATCAATTACTGTCTTCATATTTAATGGAACACTGTTTTTTTTTTTTTTTTTTTTAATACATATATATATTTAAGATTTTATATTAGTAAGTAATATGGAATTCTCAAAATTCTTTTTAATGTAGTTAGCAGCCACGGAAGTTTTAATATATAACTAGTATGTTGTGGCCACCACAAGACTTTCTTCTATATATAATCCTATTCAAATTATTTATTAAATTATAATTTATTAAAATTATTTTCCATGATGAATGCAGACAATTTTTATCTCAAAGAAGTATAATAATAAATACTGAAAGAAACTCAGTCAGTTTTCTGCAAATATGAGTATACAGTTAAAAAAAAAGAAAGGGGAAGGAAAACGAAAAGAAAGAAAAATGGGTGTGTGGAGTTTTTCATTCTCTTTTAGTACATAAATTTTATTTGTTAAATTATCTGTGCGCCCAGTGGTAGAAACACCGCGACATAGTCACGGGTTCATGAATGGATTTAGGACTGGATTGATCGACATATTCATGAACTCGATTTCTTTGAAGCTTTTCATATTTATAAAAATTTTAAAAACCTTGTAAATTGTGATTTCGCTGTTCCCTATTTGTCTGATTGTTGGAAATTTTACATTCAGTCCACATTTTCTTAATTTTTCTACTGTTTACACAGCTACACATTCCCAATTTCCTATTGGCCACACTCCCCACCTTTCCTGTAATCCTATTGGTTGAACTAAATTCGGCCCCTCTCCTATATATACGAGCTCTTCTCCAGATTCAGAATTCTTTTTGCACTGAAGACGGTACACTTAAGGCTACCGAAACAGCTGTATGCATCTTTTTTCTTTGGCGTTTCTGACGTAGTAGTTTATTCTGATGTTTGTGTACTACTTTGTGAATTTATCAATGAGTTAATTTTTATAAAACATTTTTATGTTTGAATACTAAATATTTGCATTAAATTTCAGCATTCAAACATTAAAATGTTTAACAACATTTAATTTATATTTTAAAAAATAAATAAATATATTAAACATTTATGTAACATTTCTCTAACATGGACCAGCTTCAATTATTTTTTGTCGAAACGATACGATACATGAGGATAAAAAAAATAATATTTATACATAGACAATATTTAAGCACGCGGACTTAGCTCAATAGCCTAATAAGAAAAAATGACATTTGTCTGATGAGATTATTTTACGAAAAAATATTTTTTTAACAGTTGTTTCTTCAGAATCTTTGCAAGCGTCATTTTAAACCTAGCAATATTTTAAAGATATATACAGAACTTTTGTGTCATAAATTGACTAAAAAACAATATCATAAAAATTATAACCAAAATAGGAATTAGTTTATTTTACTTTATTTATTTGTTTATTAAAAATAATAATAATAATAATAAGTCATCACCAACATGACGAGAAAAATTTAAAAGGCATCGTGGAAGTCCTATATTAAAACTGTACTCCGTGGAAGTATAAAAATTGGGTCGTGAACCCTGAATTTTATTTGGAAACCTTTCTTTGGATGATTTTGGTTTCACTCTTGTACAATATAAATTTGGTTATAATAATAATTTGGCTTCTGGTAAATTAAAATTTTAATTAGGTGGTGAGATTTGTATAACATTTATGAATGTCAATTTTAAAGGTAAATAAGAAAAGAAATAAAGTGTGAATATTTCGCACGGGTTTGTTAGTTTAAAATATTATTGATTGAAATCATAATTAATTGAGTTTAACAAACCAATTTCATGAAGTGATGATTTAAAAAATTGTAATAAAAAATCTTTTTTTTTTCTTTTGTAATCATTGATTTAAATCAAAATTTAAATTTTATATTTTTTTGGCAATGTGTAATAGTTTTATATTTCTTACCTGATCATTATAAAACTTGAACCTACTTCTTATTTACATCAAATATTTGCTTTAAATTTCAGCATTCCAGCTTAAAAATATTTAACAAAAATTAGCTTGATCCACAAAATAATACTTAAAATTGTTTACAATATATCGTTAAAATACAATAATGTATAATTGAGGGAAATAATTTTAAAACAATTGCTGGAAAAATTTCTAAAGTAAAAATTTTATTGTTATTTTTTTATTTAAATAATTTTCTAAAAAGAAATGTGTAATTAATATTATTGTATTTCAGTGCATATGTACGCAAGTATGCAGAATAGAAAAAAAAAAAAAAATAGATATGCATCTATCTTTTTTTATTCATAGTTAAATTAAATTTTTAATTAATGAATTAAATTTTGTGATATTTCATAACTAATTTCAAACTATTTATACAGCAAAGTGTGTACAATTGTATTTGCTTTGGACTTTGGCATACAGATAGCAGGGATAGCACATAGCAGCACTGATTTTGATCCAGGGTTGCCAGGTCATATTTTTCAAATGAGGCCAAACTTTCTCTGAAATAGAGCGAAATACTAACTAAATAAAGCCAAAAAAGAGCCAACATCAATTTTGCCAACTGTAGGGATTTGTCCCAACACGTAGGGACTTTTATCAGGTTTTTTTTTAGTATGTAGGGACGCAATATGGATTTTTGGATGTACCCTTTCTCCCCTGGACATCCCCAGGATATCCTGAGAATGAAAGTACATCATACGGACATCCTCAGCACATAAATTGGGACTTTAGTCATTAATGTAGGGATATTTAGCTGTCCGTGGAGAACATGGCAAATTTCAGAAAATTATGGAGTGGAAGGCTAATTTTTCATACCAACTATGTGAAAAATACCAGAGCCGGGAATCGAACCTGGGCCTTCCGCTTTACGTGCGGATGCTCAAACCATCGAGATACCCTCCCTGGCTGATTACCAGGTATGCATTTCTCACATAACATTCGTTGGCAAAGTCACTGAGCCTGCAAACACAGCAGTAACAAGTGACATTATTAATCATGACACAACTCCAATAGACCAGGAAATTTTCAATTCAATTTAGAAATTTATTCATCAAGCCTTGAATAAATTTCTAAATTAAATTGAAAATTTCATGCTCTATTGCAGTTGCAGTTGTGCCATGATTAATAATGTCGCTTGATACAGCTGTGTTTGCAGACTCTGTGACTTTGCCAACTAACGTTATGTGAGAAGTGCCTAGCTAGTAATCAGCTAAGGTAGCTCGATGGTTTGAGCATCGCACGTAAGCGGGAGGCCCGGGCGGTTCGATTCCCGGCTCTGGTATTTTTCACATAGTTGATATAAAAAATCAGCCTTCCACTCCATACTTTTCTGAAATGAACTTTCAGGCTTGATGAATAAATTTCTAAATTTAATTGAACATGGAAAAATGTAAGTTGGCATGTTGGTAATACCGGCCTACAATATTTAAAGATTCAAAGTACTGTAGGGCGACATTGTATTCTTGTTTTATGAGCTTTAATTGTTCTTGTAATACATCTTTTTGAAAAAATGAAATATTGGTTTACTATTTTTTATAAAAATTTCTGTTATATTCTATTTTGAAGACTTTGAAATCATTTCATTTTTAGTGCAAATTGGAGCGGAAGCTGATTATGTTGAGCATAAGATTTAAAGATTCGAAAAGAAAAACAGATCTTGGTACAGGAGGTGTTGCACACATTGATCTAGTTTAAATGTACAAAGTAAAATGTATACAATCAATCAATAAACAGAAAAGTAATCTATAATAATAAATGGAAAGGTTTGTCTGTCTGTCTGTCTGTCTGTCTGTTCTTTTATACGTTCAGCCCCTATTGAACGCAGAAGTACAAGAATTGACATACGGATGCTCTGGAGCCTTTCCGATGTTTTCCTCGAAACAGAATTTAAAAATCTTAATTAGTTTCGGAGATATTAATTAAAATGTTGACCCATATCGATCGCAAAAATGACCAAAAATCCTTATTGCTTAAAAAGAGGCATTCTATCAGCATTCAGCAGACGATTTTAACGGCTGTCTCTAACGGAAACAAAACATGTGCAAGTCATTAATGTCACATGATCTTTAACTGGGGTTAAAAATTGCAAATTTCAAAGTGCTTCAAATTTTATTTTTCGTACACAACACTTAATATACAACCTATTCAGCACAAAACCAACCTGCAGTTACAATTTCATCAATTTTCATTAATAAACAAAGCAGTTACATTTTAATTGCAAATTAAATTTTATTCTAACACGTAATCTATCTTTCAATAGACGATAGGAGTTTCCATAGCAACAAAATACATTTGAAGGAACTAAAAAATACTTTTTCTTTTAGACTCTTTTTACTTCCATTACCCGACTACCGTGGTATATATAGGTTTTGGCGAAATGAAAAATATTTATTTTTTTTTTACTTCCATTAATAAAACTACCGTAGATAATGGAATTAGAGATTTCACGTGATTTACATGTTTTAGAATGTCCTGATTAGGTTTTCTTTTGTATCACAGCTACTAATTAAAATAATTTCATAAGTAACACATTATTTGAAAGCTTTGTTGATTTGGAATTGAACAGTAGATTACAGAAATTTCTACCGCCAGATATTTCAAAATTTCGATATTTCACATTCCAATTAAATTATTTTTAATACATCATTCGAAAGATATTTTAAAGTTCTTTTAAATTATCGAAAGTTTTCACCAGATTTACACGTTTTGAGGTCTCCTGAATTAGTTTTCTTTTGTAACTCAGCTACTAATTAAAATAATTTCATAAGTAATACATCATTAGAAAGCTTTTTTGATTTGGAATCGAACAGTGGAATACAGAAATCTGTACCGCCTGATGGCGCTGTAATATTTTCAAATTTCAATATTTCAATTTCTAATTATGATTAAATTATTTTTAATACATCATTCGAAAGATATTTTAAAGTTCTTTTAAATTATCGAAAGTTTTCACCAGATTTACACGTTTTGAGGTCCTGAATCAGTTTCTTTTATATCTCAGTTATTAATTAAAAGAATTTCATAAGTAATACATCATTTGAAAGCTTTGTTGACTTGATACACATTTTAAAGTACTTTTACATTATCGAAAATGGAATTCGAGATTTCACCCGATTTACACGTTTTGAGGTTTCCTGATTAGGTTTTCTTTTGTATCTCAGCTACTAATTAAAATAATTTTATAAGTAATACATTATTTGAAAGCTTTTTTGATTTGGAATCGAACAGTGGATTACAGAAATTTCTACCGCCAGATGGCGCTGTAATATTTTCAAATTTCAATTTCTAATTATGATTAAATTATTTTTAATGCATCATTCGAAAGATATTTTAAAGTTCTTTTATATTATCGACAGTTTTCACCAGATTTACACGTTTTGAGGTCTCCTGAATTAGTTTTCTTTTGTATCTCAGCTACTAATTAAAATAATTTTGTAAGTAATACATCATTAGAAAGCTTTTTTGAATTGGAATCGAACAGTGGAATACAGAAATTTGTACCGCCAGATGGCGCTGTAATATTTTCAATTTCTAATTATGATTAAATTATTTTTAATACATCATTCGAAAGATATTTTAAAGTTCTTTTAAATTATCGAAAGTTTTCACCAGATTTACACGTTTTGAGGTGTCCTGAATCAGTTTTCTTTTGTATCTCAGCTACTAATTAAAATAATTTCATAAGTAATACATCATTAGAAAGCTTTTTTGATTTGGAATAGAACAGTGGAATACAGAAATTTGTACCGCCAGATGGCGCTGTAATATTTTAAAATTTCAATATTTCAATTTCTAATTATGATTAAACTATTTGTAATACATCATTCGAAAGATAGTTTAAAGTTCTTTTACATTATCGAAAGTGGAATTCGAGATTTCACCTGATTTACAATTTAAAGTGTCCTGATCAGGTTTTCTTTTGCATCTCAGCTAATTGAGTAAGACCGTTCAAAATTGGTATATGCAAGTTAATTAGGAGGGGCTGGAACGGTGGGGAAGGAATAGGCGCGCAGCGCGCATGGTTTTGGGACCCGGTGCGAGTTTCTACCCGATGATAAAAGGCTTTTTTTTAATTTTTTTTCTTAATAATAAAAGTTTGAGTTGAGAAGGAATATGCGTGTACAGCGCACGTACATCCTCAAACGTGCGCGCGCAGCGCGCATGGGTATGCGCTGCCGAAGGCAGTGGCGTCCCGGTGTGAGTTTTTACCCGATGCTAAATGATATATTTTTTTATTCCTTTTCTTGAGAATGAAAGTTTATGAGTAATAACATGGAATTTTGAGAAGTCATAAGGATGGGGAAGGAATACGTGCGCTGCGCGCACGGTCAACGCTGCCGAAGGCAGTGGTGACCCGGTGCGACATTTTTCCCAATCAGAATTTTTTTTTTCTCTTTTTTTATCACATGATAAAAATTAATGCAATTTTGAGAATTCATTAATTATTGTGATTCATTTAAAAATAGTGACCAGCGAAGCGGGCGTAGCCTGCTAGTCTATAAGAAAAGAAAAAGTTTGTCTGTCTGTCTGTCTGTTCTTTTATACGTTCAGCCCCTATTGAACGCAGAAGTACAAAAATTGACATACGGATGCTCTGGAGCCTTTCCGAGGTCCTCTTGAAAACAGAATTTAAAAATTTTAATTAATAGTTGTGAAGATATTAATTAAAATGTCCACTCATGTCTAATCTAAAAGCGATCTCAATGATTGAGAATTCACCGCCATTGCATAAAAAAAGATATTTTAACGGAGTTAAAAGCAGAAAAAGTGGAAAATAAATTAGAAATATTTGTCCGATCGATACGATTTCGATACCAAATGAAAGGGGAATTTTTTCTGAATCTAAGTGTGCAAGCGGCTTATCGGTACAACAATTAGATTTTTTAAAATTAACTTAAGTATGAATTTTTTGTGGCAACATCATTTCAAATGCCAGACGACCGTCTTCCATGAAAAAGGTTGGTTGGTTGGTTGGAGGATTAAGGCCGATTGACTCCTTATGTGTCCTAGGCCTATAGGGGGAATGCCCTCCGTGGGGGTCTTTCTAAGGGGTCCCAGCCCGTATTTACGCGAGTTTCGGAGGAAACCACGGAAAACTCCGAACGGCTAGGTCGATGAGCGCGACCGGGGATCGAACCCGGCACCTCCCATCTACCAGCTTTGAGCGCAGAACCGCTCGGCCGCTGGTGGGCCCCATGAAAAAAAGGAAATGATTGTAACCGATCAAGATGTCACGTGTTTTATAGTGGGGGGGGGAATTGCAATTTTCAAATTTGTTGAAATTTTCATTCACGTTACATTTGAATTAATATTCGGCCTAGACAGCATATTATAAAGCTACTGTTCAATTTTCATGAAAATATGTGGATAAACAAAAAAATTAGATTAAATTTTGTTTTATATTTTGCAGTATTTTTAATTGAGATATGCCGTTGAAATTTCGTAATATTTGGTTTTATCGCCCGATAATTCGATTCTGAAAATTTTTGAAAGTGTAGAATTATTAAGAAGGGCTTGAGGGGGAGGGGCGAAGGGACAAAAAAAAAAAAAAAAAAAAAAAAGATTTACAGCGTTTGAAATTGGTATTATTAGGTCTTAAGGAAAGATAAACCGATTGCGGATATTTTCAAGTGTAGGAAAGGAACGGTTGTTTCGGAGAAAACAACGGAAAACCCAGAACGCCTTTATTCTTTTATATTTTGCAGAGTTTCGAATTCTGATACTCCTTTCACATTTCATACTATGGTTTTTTAACAGTATTTAGCCTGGAATTACGCAAGTTTCGGAGAAAACCACAAAAAAGTCAAACATAAATCGTTTTATAATAGTGTTTATATGATTTTTGTATCTCAGCTTCTAATTAGCATAATTTCAAAAGTAATATGTCATTTTGAAATTTATTTGAATTGAATTTCGAGAGTAGACGCCACAAATTTCTGTCACCTTCCATTAACCGACTACCGTAAGTAATGGAATTCGAGATTTCACGTGATTTACATGTTTTAAGGGTCCTGATTAGGTTTTCTTTTGTATCTCAGCTACTAATCAAAATAATTTTATAAGTAATACATTATTTGAAAGCTTTGTTGATTTGGAATTAAACAGTAGATTACAGAATTTTCTACCGCCAGATGGCGCTGTAATATTTTTAAATTTAAATATTTCGAATTCTGAATATGATTAAATTATTTTTAATACATCATTCGAAAGATATTTTAAGGTATTTTATATTATCGAAAGTGGAATTCGAGATTTCACCAGATTTACACGTTTTAAGGTTTCCTGATTAGGTTTTCTTTAGTATATCAGCTACTAATTAAAATAATTTCATCAGTAATACATCTTTAATATAATCTTGTTATTCATGGGTTCTTTTTAAATTAGATTATAACTAGCGATAAATATCTTTTAAAAGTATAATCATATTTATTATTTATCAACTAATTATCGAAAAGGTTACTCACCCTTTCTTCTTTTCACGGCCGACTTGAAACTTAGGGAGTTAGAAGAGAATATCGATGACACAAAATAATATTTCTGGAACTTTTGCTTTTAACATATTTAATTAAATGATGATGATGGAGGTCTATGTACAATGAAATATATGTACAAAATTTGACGATTAATAAAACAATTTTCAAATTATTTCTACTTCACATAATGAATAACTTTCTGTATATTCAAAATATTCAGTTTTCTTCTTCTTTAATAAAACAGAATCATAATAAATTTTAAGACACCGTAAAAGTGCCTTTCTCAAGTCTACATCTTTTTTAACACTCCACTTTCGAATCGAAAGTGCATCTTATTCTAATAAAACCAAAAAAAAATAAAAAATAAAAATAAAGCATTCCCGCTGTCGCGACAGGTGGTCGAAAAACAGAGGGAAAAGAATGGGGGGAAGGCACTGATGTTGCAACATCCTCCCACCTTGAGCATGGAAAGATTCTGTACATGCTCAACAAAATATTAAAGAAAAAGGAAAACTGTTTACATTCTAAAATATTCTTAGTAAAATAATAAAAAATAATAATAATAAACAATATAATATAAAAATAGTTCAGAAAAATGTTCAAGTCATTTTGGACTTAAAGTTATATAGTCAGTTTAGATATTAAAGTTTTTTCACTGGTTTGATAATTCTACCAAAACTAGAGGTCTGAATTTGATTCTTGTTTACAATTGTATCACTAAGTTCTAAAGGGCAAATCCTCTGTAGTGGTCGTAAAATTTCACCATTCATGGTTTTCAGTTTGGCAAGACGAAATTGTCCATCTTTACCAGGGTAGAGTTCCACCACTTTGGCCAATGGCCACTGAATGCGTTTTAAGTTGTCATTTTGCACTAAAACTAAATCTCCAATTTTAATATTGTTGTTAGGAGGTTTCTTTACATTGTTAAATTCTCGAAGAGATCCCAAATATTCAGTTCTAAATCTCTTGCGAAGATCGTCTTTTAGTTTTTGTCGGTATTCAAATCTTTTCCTCAGGTTATTTCTTTCTATAAAATCCAAGTCAGGTATTCCAGTTTCACGGAGATCTTTCAAAAACATTTCAGGTGTGAGAGGTGTTAAATCTTCAGTATCCTCAGATACATATGTAAGTGGTCGTGAATTCACCATACTTTCTGTGTCGCAAATGGTAGTATATAATTCTTCATAGTTCAAATGGGCTTTTCCTAAAACTCTTTTCAACATTGATTTGATAATGCGAATCAATCTTTCCCAAAATCCACCCCACCACGGAGAGGCCGGTGGGTTAAGTTTCCATTTAATTCTTTTTATAGTGGCAAATTCTTCAATCTGTGCCCAATCCACAGAATTTAATTCTTTTCTTGTCGCAACTAAGTTGGTTCCATTATCACTGTAGATGATACGTGGTCGTCCTCTACGTGAAATGAATCTTCTCAAGGTCTGTATGAAATTCTCTGTTGTTAAGGAAGTCGTCAATTCTAGGTGGATAGCTCGAAAAACTGCACATGTATACAAAACTACCCAACATTTGCTGCCATCTTTTAAGAATAGTGGTCCAAAAAGGTCGGTTCCAATAATTTCAAAAACACCAGCTTCTCTCACTCTATCTTCAGGCAGAGGTGAACTCAGCACTTCAGCAGTTTTCGAAGAGAATCTCTGACACTGGACACATCTATGCAGAATCTTTCTAATGGTTTTCCTGCATCTTATTATCCAGAATTTCTCTCGAATTGCTGACATAAGAATTTGTATTCCTGCATGATTCATCTCTGTATGTTCATTTTCAATAATTCTATGGGTTACGTTATGGTTCGCTGGCAAAACTACTGGATATCTAAAATTTTCTGAATCTTTTCGCATTGATATTCTAGTTTGAACTCTGATGACTCCCATTTCATCAACAAATGTACGCAAAGAGGATAAGTTTTTCTTAAAATTTAAATCTTGATTCTGAACAAACTTCATAATCGTAAGTTCAGCCTTTTCAATTTCTTCAACTGTTAAATTGGTCATCACTCTTGCTTCTTTAGGCTTTTTAACATTTTCTTTAAATCTGAGTATCCATGCTGTGACCTTTAACATCTTTTTATAGGAGGAACATTTCTCGTAAAAGTCTATGTTTTCCGATGATACATTGGCTGCAGAAACTATTGTTTTTCTTCTCTCTGATTCTATTACATTTAAATCGGGTTCTAAAACTTTGTTAGGCCAAAATTCTGAAGATTTTCTTAACCAAGAAGATCCTTCCCACCACCGGGATTTTAAGAGAAATTCAGCAGTACAGCCTCTTGATGGCAAATCGGCAGGATTGAGCCTCCCTGGTACGTATTTCCACTTCTCTGGAAGGCTGAGGGATCTAATTTCTTGCACTCTATTGTAAACAAAAGGTGCCCAATTTTCATTTCTTTTGATCCAAAATAGAGCATTTGATGAATCTGTCCAAAAATGTGTTGGAATACTTGGCTGTCTTAGATCTGTTTTTACACTTTGCGCTAGTCTTGCTCCTATGGTACAGGCAAGAAGTTCTAGCCTGGGAATGGTGACTGACTTCAATGGGGCTACCCGAGATCTGGCTTGCACAAGTTGGCAGGTAATGGCATTAAAATTTTCTGCTCTTAAAAAAATGCAAGTTGCATAGGCTGCTTTGCTTACATCGCAGAATACATGAAGGCTCATTTCCGTATACTCCGGATCAGGTACAAGGAGTCTTGGAATAGCAACGTCATTCAACTTATGTAGTCCCCTTTTCCATTTCCCAACACATTCAGGTAATTCAGAACCCCAACTCACTTTTAGTTGCCAACATTCTTGAAGTAAAATTTTTGGTGCTAAGGTTACAGGACAACTATATCCGATGGGGTCGAATACTTTATGGGCTACTGACAATATTTGTCTTTTGGTAACTGTCGTGATTTTTTCTTGATTTTCTCGCAAATCTATACTTAGTGAATCATTGTTTAAATCCCATAATAATCCCAAAACTGGAACACTTCTTTTCTTGGAGGGAGTAGAATTTTCGTCTGTTGGATTGATACTATTATGCTCCCACCCTCTTAGATCGAATTTTGCAGTACTAAGGATATATTTAGACTCCGAAATAAATTTTTCAAGATTTTCGGCACTTTCTACACTAGTAATACTATTATCTACATAAAAAGATTCTGCTAGTTTATCAGCAGTTTCTTTTAGTTCATCGTTAACCTGTTGCAAGTGATACTTCAGAGTTGCTCCTAACAAGTAGGGACTACAAGTAAGGCCGAATACTACTCTTCTATGTTGAAAAATCTTAATATTTGAAGGATTACCCTCCTCCCACCACAGGAATCTAAGATATGGTCGGTCTACTTCGCTGAGCTGAATTTGTAAGAAAGCTTTACGAATATCTGAAATTACCCCAATTTTCTTAAATCGAAATCTATTAATTACAGAGGGAATTAGTTCCACTAAGTTGGGACCCTTTCCTAAACAATCATTAATAGAAGGAGAACCTTTTTCTCTTGCTGACCCATCAAAAACTGGACGAATTTTAGTTGTGGAATTTTCTTTAATAACTGCTCTGTGGGGCAGAAAATGTTCATTTAGATTATCACTGTATGGCTCAACTTCTTCAATGATTTCTTCTGCAAGCCATTCGTCAAAAACTGCTTCGTAAGCTTCTAATCTTTCAGATTTCTTCAGTGATTCCACGCAATTCTTCAATCTTCGCTCAGCAATTTGTCTACAGCTAGGTAGTGGAGGATGGCCTTCAATCCATGGAAGGCTTACTTCATATCTGCCGTCTTCAACCGTTTTAATATTTTGGTTAAAATATTCTTCAGCAGCTATGTCTAATTCTTCTCTCGTGTTCTTATTTCCTGAATCCAAAATTCCTAAAGTATCCAGGGACCAAAGATCTGAAATCTGTGCATTGGCCACATGAAGAGATAAAACAACATTTGTACTATCGTTGGAACTAAATTCTTCAGTTTTACCCATCAATGTCCAACCTAATTTTGTTTCAAAGGCCACTAAACCCTTCGAGAGTAATTTACTTTTCCCTGTAAAAAGTTTCCCACATACATCTGCACCAATTAACAAATCAATTTCTCTATTTTTATTTCTTCTAAATTTTGTTGAGTTGTCATAATCTGAAAATTGAATTCCCCGCCTTCTTGCTTCGTTAATCCATGGCCCATTTCGTAATTTAGGTACTTCTGCGCAAATTTTTCCTTGATCAAGAACTTCAAAATTACACAAATAGTTTTTGTGTAGATCACTTAAATGTATTCTGTACCGTAAATGATCATGTGTTTGTTGTAACCCACCAAACAAACTATGATTTAATTTTTCTTGCCCTGTAGGTGTATAACCAATTTTCTTTATTATTTCTTTCTTCAAATAAGATTTCTGAGATCCTGAATCAATTAATGCTCTGATAATGTATTCTTTATCTTTATTAATTAACCTTAGCGTTAAAGTTTGGAGTAACACTTCTTGATTGCAAGTTTTGTTGGACAAAGTGGTATTTTCATTTGTAACTTGTTTTTCAGAATTATTTTCGGGACACATTATATCGAAATGACGGCGAGAACAAATACGGCAATTTACAAAGCAGCGGCAATTTTTTGCCAAATGACCTTTAGAGAAACACACAAAACAATGACCACGTTTCATCAAAAAATCTCTTTTTTCACTGAATTCTTTAGTTTTGAATTCTTTACAATCCTGCAATAGATGTTTTTCGCTATTACAAAAATTACAGAAATGTCGTTTATTGCCTGAATTATTATTGTAAAGGCCAGCTGCAGTTGAGGGACGAATTTTGTTTCTTTTTGGTGATTCATAACTTTCTTTCTTATTTGATGTGGTGGAAATATGTTCTGAGTGTTGGGCATTTGAAATTAGTGCAGTAGCTTTTTCGCGACTAACAACTTCTGTTTTTAAAATTTCAATCATTTCTGAAACTTTCCACTGATCATCATCGCCGTATTTTTTCGTTATTTCTAAAACTATGTCTGCTGGTAAAAGTTTTATGAAAATTGGGCAAAATAACGTGCTGTAATTTTCTTCTTTTATCCCTAGGGATTCTAGATTTCTTATTTCTGTCTGACATGTGTCCAGTAATTTTCTTAATTCAAATATATCGTTGGATTTTTTTACAGGACAAAGATTTAGTAATTTATTTAAATGTGAATTAATTAATAATGTTTTTTTACCAAATCGATCTTTTAATGTTTCCAGAGCCGCGTAATAATTATTGTTTGTTAGCGTGAAACCTTTTATTGCATCAGCAGCTGTACCACTTAAGTATGTTCTCAAATAGCTAAATTTATCAATATTTGATAAAACTGAATTCTTATCGATTGCTGCTTCAAACTGATCCATAAATCTTTGGAAATCGGTTGGTTCACCGTTAAATCTATCAATGTTTAATCGAGGAAGATTAATATAACCTTGATCTAATTTTAACCTTGATCTAATTAATTTAATCCTTGATCTAATCTAGTCGATAAAATGTTAGAATTACTACTATTTTTTATTTTAATCATTTTACTTTTTACTTTAGTTTTCCAAATCAAAATATTTGAATTATATTTATCGCATTTTAAAACTTCCTCTTCAACCTCTTCTACTTTGATATTTTTCTGTATCTCGTCATCTAATGAATTCAATTCCCTATCTTTTAAATTCAATTCCTCTAAATATTGTTCTAACTCTTCTTCTCCAACATCAATTTCTAATAACCTGCCTTCGATTTTATTTATTAACTTCGTGGTTTGCGCTCTAAGAACACTTCTTTTTTGTTTTTGAATTACACTCATTATGCTAATTATAAATAACAAATCTTTAAAAATATTATTATTTGATCAATTATCAAATAAAATTTCTTGTCAAAGTAGTTAATTAAACGAAAACATTTCAAAGTTATGCATTCATCATATTAATATATAATGCAATAATTCAAAACACAAAGTATTGCACAAACCCAAACTAAAATATTCTTTCGTTTCATTTTTATCAAAGGAACAAATTTCAAGAACAAAACTAATAGTATAAATATCATTTACTAGCAGGCAACGCCCGCTTCGCTGGTCCCTATTTTTAAATGAATCACTATATTGAATTCTCAAAATAGCATTAATTTTTATCACGTGAAAAAAAAGAGAAACAAAATCTGATTAGGAAAAATGTCGCACCGGGCTTTCCCTGCCTTCGGAAAAAATTCCTAAAATGCTCTAACTCTTATTTCTATCATTTTCCCCTTCGCTCCCCCCTCCCGTCTATCCTAATAATTTTACAAATTTGAAAATATCCGCAATCGATTTGTAAGTATCAAAAACCTCTATGCACCAGTTTTGAACGATATATCTCTATTTTTATTTTTTTGCCGCTCTACTCCCCCGCCTTCCCGCCCTCCCAATAATTTTAAAAATTCGAAAATATCCGCAATCGATTTGTAGGTATTGGAAACCTCTATGTACCAATTTTGAATGGTCTAATTCTATTTTCTTTTTTTTTTTTGCCCCTCTGCCCTCCTTCCCGGCCCTCCTAATAACTTTACACTTTCGAAAATATCCCCATTCGACTTGCAGGCTTCTAAAACCTATCTGTACCAATTTTGAACGGCCTAACTGTATTTCTATTTGTTTTTGACCATACCCCCCCCTTCCCGCCCCACCTAATAATTTTAAAAATTCGAAAATATCCGCAATCGATTTGTATCGAAAACATCTATATACCAATTTTGAACGATCTAACTCTATTTTTATTTTTTTGCCCCCCCCCCTCTCCCCTCCCCCTTTCCCCGCCATCCTAATAACTTTACACTTTCGAAAATATCCCCATTCGACTTGCAGGCCTCTAAAACCTATCTGTACCAATTTTGAACGGCCTAACTGTATTTTTATTTGTTTTTGCCCCATAGCCTCCCTTGCCGCCCCACTCCCCCCTTCCCGCCCCTCCTAATAATTTTACAAATTTGAAAATATCCGAAATCGATTTGTAGGTATCGAAAACCTCTATATATCAATTTTGAACGATCTAGCTCTATTTTTATTTTTTGCCCCCCCCCCCTCCCCTCCCCCTTCCTGCCCTTCCTAATAACTTTACACAATCGAAAATATCCCCATTTGACTTGCAGGCCTCTTTAACCTATCTGTATCAATTTTGAACGCCCTAACTGTATTTTTATTTGATTTTGCCCCTTAGCCCCCTCCCCCCCCCCTTGCTGCCCCACCTGGGGGCTGAATTTCTAAAATTCCAGAAATTGGTTTTTAGATATTTGCATTAGCTATATTTTAGAGCAAAAATTTCACGCATATCTATTTTTTTGTTTGAGATAGATAGGATTATGCGAAATCACGTTTTACGCATGTGAAATCCCGTTCCCCCCCCCCCCGCCCCCCTTAGGGATCGAATTTTGAAAATTCCAGAAATCGTTTTTTTGACATTTGTATTAGCTATATTTTAAAGCAAAAATTTTACGGATATCTGTTTTTTTGTTTGAGATATGAAGGATTTTGTGAAATCACGTTTCACACATGTGAAATCACGTTTTGCCCCCCCCCCCCGCCCCCCTTGGGGACCGAATTTCGAAAATTCCAGAAATTGATTTTTAGATATTTGCATTAGCTATATTTTAGAGCAAAAATTTCACGTATATCTATTTTGTTGTTTAAGATATATAGGATGATGCGAAATCACGTTTTACGCATGTGAAATCACGTTTTGCCCCCCGCCCCCCTTGGGGGCCGAATTTCAAAAATTCCAGAAATAGGTTTTTAGATATTTGCATTAGCTATATTTTAGAGCAAAAATTTCACATATATCTACTTTTTTGTGTGAGATATATAGGATTATGTGAAATCACGTTTTACACATGTGAAATCACGTTTTGCCCCTCCGCCCCGCTTGGGGACCGAATTTCTAAAATTCCAGAAATTGGTTTTTAGATATTTGCATTAGCTATATTTTAGAGCAAAAATTTCATGTATACTGTCTAACCACCGATTAGGTGGAAAGGTAAACTTCCGGTTTACAGGCGGAAACCGACGAGTCGATTTGTTGGAAGGGGTTCAAGCTGATGCTTGCCACTGAATCATTCAGATGCAGATATTCAAGAATAATTTGTTCATTTTCGATATAATTAGTTTTCAAAAATTTATTATTCTTTTGATTTTGTGCATTTTTTAAAAATAATTAAATATTTATTTTATTAAATAAAATTTAATATTCGTTTAATTATTTTAATGAAAGATTAAGTATATATATTTTATTCATATAAAAAACATGAATCAATCATATTCAGTTTGTAATATACATATGCAATTAAATTAAGAAACACATACATATGAATCATCAAAATATGTAAATTCTGTCTCTCTCCATTCTAATCTGAGATAATTTAAATTAAAAAGTATAAAAACATTTCCTAGTATAATTTGGAATCTTTTGATTTTACGCAATTAAAAAATAAATGCGTTTAATCATTAAAATAAATAAATACATTTTCAATTTGTAACAATTAAAAGCAACTAAATTAATGAACAAATGAAAAGTAAAGATTTCAAAATATATAAATAAAAATATGATGTGAATAAAAAAAAGAAAAAGAAATGACACGGAAATATTTATATTCCTTGTATAGAAAAACATATATTAGAATTTGGAAAATAAATAAATACAAATTTAATTTGAAAATTAATGTAACAACTTACATCTTTTATTCTTATTTATATGTTAATTATTCATTAGAGGAATATTCCGAGTCACTTTCCGTTTCTGTATCGGAATTAACAGAGAAACAAATAGGATCACATAATTCTTCGATAATTCCGTCTTTATCCCAATATTCTTTTTCTAAATTAAGTACGTGTTTGCAGTAATTTTGCCAGTTCTTTTCTGATATACTGCTGATGGCTTCTTCGGAAATTTTTAATAAATTGGACATCGCTAGATCTCCAGTAGCATTGTGATTTCGCACATAATTTTTTAACTCGGCCCATGCATATTCAATAGCATTCAAATCACAATGATATGGTGGGAGGCGCAAAACCGAATGTCCATGCTCTTCCATCAAAGAATCAAATTTATATGTTTTAACTGCTGGTGAGTTTCGTTTTACAATATCTAGTAGTTCGATTTTTCTGCTAGAAGAACAAAAAGAAATATTATTTTTTGCAAGCCAATCCATTATCTCTTCTTTCCTCTGGGATGAATTGGGAGGCTTGTTCAATTGTATAGAGTGATAAGGAGCATTATCAATGATTAGAACTGATTTAGGAGGGAGATTTGGGATTAATTTCTCTCGGGCCCATTTCTCAAAAATCGCAGAATTCATTTGCCCGTGATAATCTCCCGTTGAAGCATTCGCTTTATAAATTAAATTGGTATTGGGTAAAAAACCCATTTCTCCACCTGCACATAAAACAATAACACGGCGAGATGCATTTCCTGTTTCTACAACTCCAAAAATTTCGGAAGACTGCCAACATTTTCCAAATGTGAGATTGCTGTCCACCCATGTCTCATCTATGTAAACGATAGGCCTTTTCTCATCTCTATATTGCTTGATGCTCCTTAAGAATTTTGTTCTTAATAAAACTATGTCGGATCTTTCCATAAGAATTTTTCTTTTATTCTGAGTTTTCTTCCAACTAAATCCGATCTCGTGGAGAATTTTTCTCAAAGTTTCTCTTCCCCAAGCAAAATTTATTTTTTCTTTGATCACGGGAAGCAGTTTCGATATTGTTGGAACTTTTTTCTCTGTTATATAAAAATCCCGCACTGTTCTTCTTATCACATCAATATCAAAGGAATCGATTTTTAAATGAGATGTAGATTCTCTTTTCTGCTTTTTTTGTGGAGAGCAGAATTCAGGATTTTCCTCATCGTTTGCTTGTTTTCTAATGTTATACACACTTGATAAAGAAATTCCTGTAAGCATGCTCGCGCGTTTCGAAGACTGGGTTATAGGAATTTTTACTCTCCCTAAACGTGCTTCTTCATCACACACTTTAATAACATTATAAATAATTTCTTTCGAATTACTTCGAAATCCTTTAGACTTAGATGTTCCAGCCATTCTATCTAATTTAAAAACAATTTTTTTCAAACGCAAGTCGAATTCACAAATTCTAGAACGAAAATAATACTTTAAAAAGAAAGAGTATGAAGCGCAGTCACTATCACGTGGAAATGAAGGAGAACGAAAAACGCGTCAAGAAAAACCCCTCCGCTATTAGTTCCTCCTCCCTACTAGATCGCTCCATTTAGACTCGTCTTTTTTGGCTGCGTGCCAATATTCCACAGAAAGCGATGTTGGACAGATCTATTTTTTTGTTTGAGATATATAGGATTATGCGAAATCACGTTTAACGCATGTGAAATCACGTTTTGCCCCCCCCCCCCCTTGGGGACCGAATTTTAAAAATTCCAGAAATTGGTTTTTTGACATTTGTATTAGCTATATTTTAAAGCAAAAATTTTACAGATAACTGTTTTTTTTTGTTTGAGATATGGAGGATTTTGTGAAATCACGTTTTGCCCCCCCCCTCCCCCCTTGGGGGGCGAATTTTGTAAAATCGCTTCTTAGTGGATGCCTACGTCATAGAAAGAACATTGTCACTAAATTTCATGCTTCTAGGTCCAGGGGTTTGGTCTGGGCGTTGATAGATCACCCCCCTCACTCAGGAAGTCTTCTTTTATATATATAGATTATTTATTTCAAATGTAAGTGAAAACGAAACTTTTTCGTTGAAACCAAAACTTTTTCTCTTTATTTATATATCATCAAAAGAACAAATTTTCAAATATTCAATTAAAATAACATTTATATTTATTTATTTCGATGTTGGAGAAAGTAATCAAGTCGGCCGTCCCTGTTCTGGGGCGCCACTAATTTAATATAATCTTGTTATTCATGGGTTCTTTTTAAATTAGATTATAACTAGCGATAAATATCTTTTAAAAGTATAATCATATTTATTATTTATCAACTAATTATCGAAAAGGTTACTCACCCTTTCTTCTTTTCACGGCCGACTTGAAACTTAGGGAGTTAGAAGAGAATATCGGTGACACAAAATAATATTTCTGGAACTTTTGCTTTTAACATATTTAATTAAATGATGATGATGGAGGTCTATGTACAATGAAATATATGTACAAAATTGGACGATTAATAAAACAATTTTCAAATTATTTCTACTTCACATAATGAATAACTTTCTGTATATTCAAAATATTCAGTTTTCTTCTTCTTTAATAAAACAGAATCATAATAAATTTTAAGACACCGTAAAAGTGCCTTTCTCAAGTCTACATCTTTTTTAACACTCCACTTTCGAATCGAAAGTGCATCTTATTCTAATAAAACCAAAAAAAAATAAAAAATAAAAATAAAGCATTCCCGCTGTCGCGACAGGTGGCCGAAAAACAGAGGGAAAAGAATGGGGGGAAGGCACTGATGTTGCAACAACATCATTTTAAATCTTTGTTGATTTGGAATTGAACAGTAGATTACAGAAATTTCTACCATCAGATGGCTCTGCAATATTTTAAAATTTTAATATATCATTCGAAAGATATTTTAAAGTACTTTTATATTATCGAATAACCCACATTAAATTTATCCAATAGAGGGCGCTAATCGCAATTATTTGAGATTTCACCTGATTTATATGTTTTAAGGTGTCCTAAAGGGGGGGGGGGCAAAAATTTATAAATTGAGATAGACCGTTCAAAATTGGTATATATAGATTTTGGGTGCCTATGAGTCGAATGAGGATATTTTCGAAAGTGTAAAATTAAGGAGGGACAGGAAGGGTGGCGGAGGAATACGTGCGCGCAGCGAGCGTATATATGAATTCGTGAGCACTGTGCGCGCACACGGGTCTACGCTGACGAAGGCAGAGGGGACTCGGTGTGAGTTTTTACCCGATCAGAAATGATTTTTTTTTTTTTTTTTTTTAATTCCTTTTCTTAAGAATAAAAGTTTATGAGTAATAAATAACATGGAATTTTGAGAAATCATAAGGGTATGGTGAAGGAATACGTGCGCACAGCGCTCATATATATGCATTTGTGCGTGCGCATCGCACACGGGTCTACGCTGCCGATGACAGTGGGAACCCAATGCGACATTTTTCCCCTTCACAGTTTTTTTTTTTTTTTCCACATGATAAAAATTAATGCAATTTTGAGAATTCATTAATTATAATGATTCGTTTAAAAATAGTGGCCAGCGAAGCGGAGCTTAGCCTGCTAGTTTAAAATATAATATAAGTATATTATTTAATTCAGTTACACAGGTCATATATGTCGTGTTCCAACTAAATATACAAACACACGTGAAAACGTATCTTAAAAATATTTGTTATTTTAATGAAAATTTACTTTAAATTCTAAATAAACGTATTATTTTGATAAACGTTTTTTCTTAATTTATTTGAAACGGATGCTTCGGGCCTGTGTACAAAAAAATACTTAGCTTTTGCTATCTTTGTGACAGAAAAACATTAATTTATTTAGCATGTTTGCATTTTACCAGGCCCTTGATAACGTTAGAATGCAAATTTTTAACTTGCTTTAATTCATTTAGATTTGACTTTATTTCTTTTTTGGTTTGATTTGAGTGGTCTTTGTTTTTTTATCATATTAATTGTTTAAATACTGATATTAAATCCTCTTTAAATTCCAACTGTATGTGCTGATAATATATTTCTACTGTACATTCTGATTATCTCTCTTTCTCTTATATATATATATATAATTATATATATATATACATATATATATACATAATATAATAAATCTCATAACTACTGACCGAATACTGTATATATACATACTGGGATTATTAAAGACATATGTGGAAGGGAGAATACCATTCGTTAGTACTAAATTATGAAACTGACTCGAATAAAATAAATTAATAGATTAGAATAAGGTAAATCGAAGTGAACAGTGGATAGCTTATTTGGCAGGAATTTCATTCTGTCACTGTGTCAAGCGTTTGGTCAAATTCATTTTTCTTAACATGTTAATCAAATCATATTAAAAGACAATATCCTGTACTAGAAACTTATAAGAACATATATATGATAGGAAACTGAGCAGAATCCACCTATGGAAACTAGTGTTTTCAATTTCCATATTTAAAAAAAAATAAGAAGGAAAATACTCTAAAAAGATACTAGTGTAAAAAAGTAGGCGGGGCTAACAATACTACGGAACATAAATTATGTTGGCAAGTATGCTTACAAATAACCTGATTACCATAAATAATGGAATTATTGTATTGGATTAAAATTTTCGATATCGAGTTTTCACCTAATTTACATGTTTTAAGGGTCCTGAATCCAAAGTGTTTTTTGACAGTTGGTCAGTGTGTATTTATGTATGTAAGGAATCTTCTGACTATCATATCTCCAAAACAAGAAAAGATAGTATGATAAAAGGTCATTAGTCGAAATAAGGTTCGTATAAAGAGGAGCTGACGTACTCGATATATTTGTGCCCACTTTGATACGGAGGCATCTTTTTGCAGGACATTTTACCTTAATTTTACATTTTCAAGTAAAAATATGGATTATAAATATATATACTTCCCTTATCTGACTAGTGTAAATAATGAAAGTATTATATTCGGTCAAAATTTTCGATATCATGTTTTCACGTGATTTACATGTTTAAAAGTCTCCTGAGTCCCAAAGAGTGGTTTTTGGCAATCGGCCAGTGTGTTTGCATGTATGTGTGTGTTTACGTGCGTAAGAATTCTTCTGACTATCATCTCCCAAACAAATTTCCAGTGTAGACGATTTATTTATTATTTTTCATGAAATTTTAAAAACCAGAACTGGGACCGTAAGTCCATACCTCAAAAAGGGCTCTGATAACTTTCTGCAAATTTGCTACATAAACCCCTTTTTACCACATGTCTTTTTGCATGTACTGCTTGGTTACTACAAGAAAATTGACTAATCCAATACATTTTTATGTATATGGACGAAAATAAAGATTTACAAGCAAATCAAATGCTAAAACTATTTTTTCGTATTCAGGGGACCACAAAAAGCGTATTTATTGCAAAAAATCATTGTTGAAAATTGGTTTTCACACTTGAAACAATACGCTGTCTATACTGTATGTCTATAAGAAGGTAATTAGTATTCTTAAGCAGTTTTTCTGGATTTGGTAAAATTTCGTAAAGCACTTCCATAATTACAAATACAGTGAAACCTCTCAAGTTGGACACCCCTTTAAGTTGGACACTTTTTCTCGGAACGGATTGTATCCATAGGATTAACATTATGTCCAACCTCTATAAGTTGGACACACCTTTAACTTGGAAGTTGGACAGTGAAATACTGTCCTAAGTTGGACACTTTTACCCGATGAGACAGAAAAAAAATAAAAAAAAATCACTATATTTAAAGGGGACTAATGTGCAAGTTGTACCTGACGGGACTAAAGTGAAAGTTGTAGCTGACGGGACTAAAGTAAAAGTTGTACCTCAAGGGACTAATGTGAAAGTTGTACCTCACGGGACTCATATGCAAGTTGCACCGAACGAACAAACTATTTCTTTCAACGAAAATGCCTACTAACCCTGGACGATAGGTCTGATATATCGTAGGTATCATATTATATATCGTATTTATCGTAATATAACTCAATACTTATTTCGCTTCCTTCTTCGACTCGTTTTAATACGCATTTTTTATATGCATGAGCAGCCCCTGAAAAACAAAAACATTAAATCATTCAATTCATTTTTTTACTTATTTTTATTTCATATTATTTCACGCGCACTTTTTATTTCCTAATTCAAAATTATTAAAAAAAACTTTTTCGATATCGCTTGTATATACTGATATACAAGCGATTGTATATACTGATATACTGATTATTATTAATTTTATTTTCTTTTTCTTTCATTAATAATAATAATAAAAAAAAAGATTTTGATGAAATTCTGGCGAAAGCAGAATTTAGTTTAGGACGGAGGACTATTAGTTTTTTTTTTTTTTTTTCAAATTATAACATCGCTTTCAAATTATTCAATTATATTTTCGATAAATTTTAGATTTCGACAAATGTCCAACTATCGAAATCGACAAAGCAAAAATCCCAGATTGAGACTAATAGGCCCTCAGTCCTAAAAAAAAAATTAGCATGTTAATAGATATATTTTCATTTGAATGAAAGAAATAGTTTCTAAAAGCAATTATATATATATATAAAGGAGGGGAGAGGGGGCGATAAAAAAAAAAAAAAGACAATTTTAACATAAAACTATGCCAAATTCAAAGATACATTAAAATTAATTTTTAATTATTTCAGTAAAAAATAAAAAGGAAAACATTGAAGGTATGGCCATCTCAATATTTCTCTTTTTTTTTAATTTACTGTACCATTCTTAGGGGTGCATCCAAGGCCGTCGCTAATTATCTATTGCACTTTCTCAGTGATGCCAGATGGTCGAAAATTATTTCCCGAAACATGTCTTCGGACACGCCAAATTATTTCTATCATTACTGCCTATTGGAAGTATCTGTATGTACCGCGATAGCCACCGCAAAAATCAAGCTATTGACTTCCAATTTTTGCCGAAACGTCAGTGGAGGCCCTCTGTTGAGACTCAAAAGGATTTGGGTTCCGTCTGTCCCTCTGTCTGTCGTGCAATAGCGGCCTCAAAAATCACACGCTATTGACTTGAAATTTGGTACACATATTCATGATCCCCACGAAATTAGCTGTATAGTTTTGGGTGTGCATTCCATTCGTAGTTCGTGTACAGGGACACGCCAAAGTTCTTTTTCATCATTACGGCCTATGGGAAGAATTTGTATGTACCGCGATAGCGGCCCCAAAAATCACGCTGTTGACTTGCAATTTGGTACACATATTCATGAATCCAACGGAATTAGCTGTATAGTGTTAAGTGTGTATTCCATTTGTCGTTCGTGTACAGACACGCCAAAGTGTTTCTTATCCTTACGGCCTATGGGAAGAATTTGTATGTACCGCAACAGCGGCCGCAAAAATCCTTCGATTGACTTGCAAATTTGCGCACACGTTCCCGCTTTGCATATAAGTAGCTATATAATTTTTATTGCTATATTATTTATAAACTGTGTACAGGGACACGCCAATAATTCTTAACATTACGGCGTATGGGGTGAATTTCGTTTAAACGCATTTTAATATCATTACGTTGCAATGAAGAAAATGAAACTAGCGTACGTGAGTAAGATGCTTAAACTTACGTTGTTTGAAGAAAATATGTGCTTTTAAGCTTTCTAATTAATGTACAGAATCTTAAAAAAATGTTCTGACAATGTCACGTAGTCATCCAAACGATGTTAAATTTGGAACAATAATTAATTTTAAACGCAAAATAAGCTGAATAGTTTTTACTGGTGTATACAATGTTTATGGTTCGCTTTCAGAGACACACGAAAGAATTTCGTAACATTAGAGCCTATGGACAAATTTTTATTTAAGCGCGCACTTTAATGCGTTTATGCTAAATTGAACTTAATAAAGTTAACATGCATTATAAAGATGCTTAAAATCATGTTTACTCTTAAAAAAGTTTATGTATAGACTAAGTAATTTATGGGACCACAGAAAATAATTCCGAGTATGTACTGTAATCATCCAAATGATATCAAATTAGTTTGAAAGATTAATGAGTTATAATTAAATAGGTTTATTCTTATTATTGGCGTTTATAATGAATGTGGCTACTTTTCCGGGATACATAAAAGAATTTCGTACTATTACGGTCTAGAGTCGGTATTTCTTAAAAGTTTATTTTAACATGGTTACACCCAATCAAATATAATGAAATTTTATTAGAATTTTAAAAGCATGTTTTCCTGTTGAAAATTGTTGGCATAGAATTGGTAATTAGTTTAAAGGTTACGCAAAATATTTCCGATATGCTATGTAATTTTTTTACTCTCTCTTACCCATAAGGTAGAAAAAGTATTGTTTTTGTGTCAAATTTTCGAAAGTGATATTTTGTTATATTTACACGTTTTGAGGTCTCCTGAATACGAAAATCATGTTTTTAGTGGTTGGTCTGTGTGTATGTCTGTTTATTATCAGCATATCTCAAAAACAAATTATGCCAGAAAGTTCAAACTTGGTATTCTAAATGTGCATCACATAAGGATGCTACTCTAAACTTTTCGTTAAGATCATGCAAATGGTTCGTGTACAGGGACAATCAAAAGAATTCTAATACATTACGTCTATGGGGGAAACTGCAGGTAAATAGAGTTTAACTTCTATAGACTGCACTAAACCAAATGAAACGAAAATATATTTTTTGTAATAGAGATAGTCAACTAAGAAAAGTTTTTTTGTGTGTGTAGGAGCCTCGCCTCACCCCTGGGGGGGGAAGTCCCCCCTCGAGGCGAGTGAATTTTCATGATGGGTATCTTTCAAAAGAACTCGCCAATACCTTTAAGACGAATGGTTGAACCATCGATCTGCGATAATTTAAAATAAAGTTATAGATTTTTTTTCATTTTTAACAAACAAACAACAACAACCAAAAAAAATTATACAGACACGACATTATTTCATTATTTAAAACATGAAAATCTGACATTGACAGATTTTAATTTAGTGCCAGAGGCCTACTGCTAAACTTGTTAATATCGACAAATTCTTCTTTAGTTAATTCGTGACGATCTAAATTCCATGATAAAGTTTTCATTAAATCAAACCAATGTGTTTCAGCTGCAGATATTGTAACAAATAACGTTGGAAGTCCAAATTGTCTTATAGCCGCAAAACAACGTTTTTTCTCTTTTTCCCAATGAGGGGGAGGTGTGCCTTGGGGGGGGAATCATGTCAAATTTGTACCTTGGGGGGGGGGACTCATGTCAAATTTGCGCCTTGGGGGGACTCATGTCAAGGTTGGGCCTGGGGGGGGACTCATGTCAAAGTTGTACCTTGGGGGGTACTCATGTCAAACTTGGGCCTGGGGGGGACTCATGTCAAAGTTGTGCCTTGGGGGGACTTCATTCAATAAATCCCCATTCAATAAACCGACTGAAATAGGCCCTTAGCACTATTAAGAGTGTATTATAAAAATTCGACAACGCTGTACCGACTGAAATAGGGGTACCTTGGGGGGGACTCATGTCAAAGTTGGGCCTTGGGGGGACTTCATTCAATAAATCCCCATTCAATAAACCGACTGAAATAGGCCTCTAGCACTAATTAAGAGTGTATTATAAAAATTCGACAACTGTACCGACTGAAATAGGCCTCTAGCACTAATAATAATAATAATAATAATGTAATATTGAGAATAAAGTTTTTGGGGGATATATAGTGTTATACTACTTCTCTAATATGGAAACCGTGTGCATTTTCATGGAAGATGATTTTTTTAAATAATAATTTTTATAAATTGTTTTTACTGAGTGAATTTGTATAGGAAAATATAAGAAAGTCGTGTGGTGGCCACAACACACTAGTTATTTGTTGTTAGTGGATGTGCTTTACTAATAGTATTTTACCATTTCCAGGAAAGCTGTTCGGGAATTGAAATAAATTCCTCATAGAGATATGGTAAATAATGTATATTTTAAGCTAAATATTCGTCGCTTCGTTTTTATACATTAATGGAATGGGGGGTTGAGGAGGCGGTAGCCCCCCCTCACACAGAACTAATTATCATATAAAACTTTTCCGAAGCCTAATTTGAATTGTTTAACTTAGGTTTACATAACAGTACTCGTTATCTTACCTCTTAATCCCCAACCTGTATTTATAGTATTAAATTTCAGGGCAATAGAAAGTAGTGTGAGTGACACACCAGATTATTTTGTATGAAATTTAGTAGTTATGAAATTTAGTATTTATGAATTTCAGGGAGATAATACAAGACCGTCGTTTATTAAGAATACATATTGTTGCGTACTTGGGGGTTCGTAAGTTGTCCGAGAATGAAAGGCGAAACTTCAGTGATTTATTCAAAAATTCAGTGATTTATTCACAGAAAGTTCCAGAAAAATACAGGTCTATAAACCAAGTATCAGCTTCAATTCAACCAGTAAACACAGCTTAAACAACGGCTGTCAATAGCAAATCCACTGTGCAAACTGTATAGCAATAACACATAAAGCAAGTCTCATTCAAAGAGGCTCAAAGTAAAGCAAGCATTTGACGACACTGATACAGATCTGAGACTAACCGCCTTGGCAAAAAAATGCTCCTTTTATACTTTTCTATCGAACACAGACTGTTCTGGAAAATTCTCGTATCTCATCAGCCAATGAGATTAGAGCTTCCATATTTGGTATATCCCCAATAAGGATTTTCTCGCCAAGGTCACCAAAAAATCGCCAAGGAGGGAAACAGTCGCCAAATGTGGCGCCAAATCCATTTTTTCCCTTATTGCAGCTTTTTAATTTTTTTTAAAAGGAAAATTAGGCTATTTTAACGTTAAAACGACTAGAAATGCACAAAATTAGCTTTTTAACAATTTACTAACATCTTTGAAAGAATTTATACAAAAATAAATGCAATTATTGACAATTCCGTAACACTTTATATGATATACAAATAGGTATACAAAGAGAGATACAGGAGGCGGAAGCCCCCCTCAGGAATGTATAGCTGATTATGGTAACAAGTCGATCGAATCAATATATACTATAATATAATAAGGAATAAATAAAAATGACCTATTGAATAATGTCTGATGCAAATAGGACATTGAGGCTCCTGATCTGAAGATCCACTAGTAACTATATTAAGGGGATTTTGCACCTTTGACAGCACGGCTAAAATATATTTCATATAAAAGCTTATATTTCCTCTTAATATTTATAAATTGAAATATATTAGGTATGTTCTGTAAAATATATATTCATACAACATTTCTTATGGTTTTTCATATATCTTTTTAGAGATTTGAAATATTTAAATTGTGTTTACTCAATTTGCATTTTTTCTTTAAGTCATAATCTTCAAAATGATTAAATTTCTACAGCTATTTAAGAAAAGAGTTATTATTATTTTTTTAATTAATTAATTTATTTTTATTTTTTTATTCTTTTTTTTTTTTTTTTTTGTGGGGGGGGGGGGGGGGGTATATTAGGGATGAATTTTGCAATATCTTAATATATATATATATATGCATTAAAAATTAAAAAAAAATAATATATATATATTTTTTTTTTTTTCCAATTTTGCGCTTTATTTTTCTTTCTCAAAAACTGATCAATAAATTTCAAAACCCGTCACTATTTATTTAAATAGGTTCTATTAAACATCCAATAAATAAATAAAATAAAGTTCTTATTAATTATTTGTAGAAGTTTAATCATGAATTCATAAATAAAAATGCAATTTGAGAAAACACAATTTTTAGATTTCAGATCTGTAAAATATTCATCAAAAACCATAAGAACTGTTGTCTGAATACATATTTTATTGAATAAAACGAACATAGTCAATTCATAAATATTAAATGGAAATATAAGCTTTTATATGAAACCTAAAAAAAGTTATTTAATAATCTAGTTACACTTTTACATATTATCGTCACAATTTAATCATACCTCTATTTTTTGCTTTCTTCTTCTTTTTGTTACTAATATAAATATCTTGCTTAAATATAAGCATAATAAAAATAAGTTCATAAAATCTAAATATGCTATGTATATTAAGGGAAATGGCAATATCAAAGAAAAAAATTAGGCCATTTTTAAATAACATCTTGATTAATATTTCAAAAATAAGTGAAGTTTTAAGATAACTGATATTGTTCAATTTAGTAAAAATAAATAATACTTTCTATTATCTTCGAATTTTCAAGAGAATACTAACTGAATAAATATTTCTAATTCATTTTCTTTTTTTTTTTTTTTTTTTTTTTTTTTAAATAATTAATATTTTTGTGTGGAAATGCTGTTTGTGTATTTTGTATGTATGTGCTAAAAAGGTTCCTGAATTCATATGTACAAGATTTTTAAAAAAGGGGGGAAAAGGGAGGAAAGAACTTTGATAACTGCGACAACCTTTCTCCCACACGTAAAACTTGTTCTCCCTCTAAGCATAGATATTGTAATATATATAGTCCATCATCCCCATGTTAGACAGCAAAAAATTTTGATGCCGAAAAAAGTTCTAAAATCAGTCATTAGAGAATATTGAAAAAAAAGAAAAATGAATTTGAAACAGTATCTGGAGTATTTCACCTTTAGTAAATAAATTATTCATAAATTTTCTTTACCAAATTATCCGTGTGTGTTCCTGAGTGTGATTTACTCGGGGAAAGGCAGCCAGAAAAAAAGGTATCACTTGTTCCCTCTCGCTGATCAATCTATGTCTTATTACTATATCTATGCTGATAAGTTGCCCCTTCACTGTAAAAAAATAACTATTACCAGCTGCAATCTGTGATTTATTTTATCCAATCACAGAGAATTTCTTGCAAGAAATTCTCTGTGCTTGGATAAAATAAATCACAGATTGCAGCTGGTAATAGTTATTTTTTTACAGTGTTCCTTTCTTACAACCATAGCCAGAGTTGTTCTTATGAGAGCCAGACAGTACAGTCGGAGTCGGTAACAAAAGTGTCAGCAGAACACTAGCAAAAATTCTTCTGCAAAAAAGTACGCTTCATAGGGTTTTGTTAAATAAATCCTTATCGAATCGTGTTCTTACACTGACTAAGAACAGGATTCGACAAGGATTTATTTAACAAAACCGTATGAAGTGTACTTTTTTTAGAGAAGAATTTTCGCTAGTGTTCGGACACTTTTGTTACCGACTGTACGTATCTCCTTGTCAAAGAATCTCTAAACCGAAGATTCTTTGCTCCTTGCAGTGTTGCCAATACAAACTTTTTTTCCCCGCTAAAAGTACGCGTGAAAATCCGCTAAAATTTTTATTTCCCATAGCGTAGCACTAGTACATTGTAAAATCAATTCTCCCGCTAAAAATTCGTTGAAAATTTAAATAACAAAACAAAAAATTAATTATTTAAATGTACATTGTAATTAATGAATACATTGCACATTTATTTAAGCACTATTTCATCATCGTATTCATCCTTATCCGACGTTGTGGTTAAAGTAATTAGTATGCAGCCATCGAGCCATCGTTCCAATTTATTTTAGAATGTTTTGTAGCAAATTGCTGTTATGTATGGTACCAATTATTTACACGTTGCAGTCCTGTACGTATTTAAAATAGAGTTTATATTTTCAGTTTTCATTCGATTTCTATGGGATGTTTTGACAACATTCATCATACTAAAGGCTCTTTCTACATCAGCATTATACCATTATGGTAAAACCAGCAGTCTTTGCGAAATCTTATAGCTCACTGAATGGATTTTAAAAACTTGCATCTCTATATAAGCTCTACACAGTGTTGAAAACTCAAATTTTGTCATGTACCTATGGATAATTTAAAATGTCCCTACATTGATGATAAAAGTCCCTACATTCATGATAACAGTCCGTACTTCAGTGTTGAGAACGTTCGTATTATGTATTTTTCATCTTCAGGCTATCATGAACGTCATTAATACGTCCTGGGGATAAAAAGTGCCTACAAAAAATCCTTACTAGTTACTATCAAAGAACCTATAACATAACCACTAGTTATAGGTTCTTTGTTACTATGTCTCTACATTTTGAAGATAACTGCTGAAAGTCCCTGTGCGTAGGGACAAATCTTTACGCTTGCCTCTATTTACAAACATCCACTAAAAAATCCGCTATCTTCACAAACATCCACTAAAAAATCCGCTATCCGCTAAACCTTTATTTTTTCCCGTTGACCATGTCAAAAATCCACTAAATTTAACGGAAATTCCGCTAAATTGGCAACACTGGTTCCTTGTATCTGGGTAAAATGAACTAACTTCAGTTCAGTTGAAAGTAACCAACCAACCTCCGATATGTGAGGGAATTCCCCCCCAATCCCAATTTGTAACTCCACCTTTTCTCTGGCTTCTTTGGTATCCCATCACAACTCTGTTTTCACTGCCGAAACCCTGGCTCTTGTCCTTGCCATCTCCGAGGCTCCTATTGCTTACTCCCAGATCATAATCCTGTCGGACAGCCTCTCTGCCCTGCGTGTTTTGAACTCCTGGTCTTTCCATTCTCCTAAAGTTATACTCCACCTTCTTTCTGCTATCCATGCCTGCAATCAGCGTGGGCACCACGTCATATTTGCTTGGTGTCCCGGGCACAAGGGCATCTACCCCAACGAAAGGGCGGACAGCTTGGCCAAGAATGGTCCTTACACCTGCCACTCCATCCCTGGGATCTCTCCTGAAGATCTCCGCTTTGACTTAAAGAAATCTTGAATCAATGAATGTGAATACAGTTGGTTGCAGAGTGATTATGCCTCTCCGTTTGAGTATCTTTCTCCGGACAGACCCTTTTCCAGGTGGGCCCCCTCCCGCAGGGCGGATGTACTTCTGGCCCGTTGGCGATCTAAAACCATCATAACCCACCAGCGACTTTTTTGTATGAACCTCTCCTTCTCTCCTCTTTGTCGCCACTACTGGGATCAAGATACTCCTGATCATATCCTGCTGTACTGTCCGTTCTATCGGAATGTTCGGCGCCGACTTCTCTCCGCTCTTAATCTCCCGGATGGTTCCTCTTACGGTGATATTATTTCCACTGCTCTCAGCTCTCGTAATGGGACCACGAGTCTTCTCTCCTTCTCTAAGAGTGTATTCCCGGATCTCTAATGGATCAATCTAATGGGAGTTTTACAGAATATAGGAATTTTTAACCGGAAGTGATTTACACCTACGTCATCCGTATTTCCTGTTCGTCTCTCGTTTGGCGAATTATTCTGTGACGGCGTCAGCTCTCAGCTTGGCGTGATAGATCTCAAGATTCATTACATTCAGGGGGGTGCCATTTCATAGATGCGCGAATTTTTAGCTATTTGAGATTTCTCGCGCACTACGTCATGAGGCGGATCGATCAAATCTTGTTTATATTTGAAATAACTGTGTTTAAATTGGGTTTTTATGATTTATTTTTTCTTTTAATCGAATTTGTTTAAATGTACCGTGTGATAATCTTAATCTACGTCTTTTGTTGCTTCTTTGACATGCTCCGCATTAGAGCACATATATTTTTTAAAGAATACATCATTGAAAGTGATAGAACATTGCTGAAAAACTGTGATGTATAATAGCAATACATAGATTGCTCATAAAATCAAATCATGTAAGTAATATCATCGTGTATATTACATCATACATTTTCCAGATCAGAAGTAATAAATCAAAGGGATATTAAATTAGCAATAATCATGTAATAAGTATGTTTGTTAAATGTTTATGCTACTTTCCTTCGATTTTCAAGTATACTCTTTTGAAAGCAGGCAGTAGCCAATGCCTGTTGTCTGCTGTTAAAAGTGACCTTTTTTAAAAATTCAAATAGGAACATAATTAAGATTTTGTTAAAATTTATTATCTTTATAAAACATGAAACAAATTGTGGTATCTCATTAAGTTATGTAGTGGATAAAAATGAGTACTCACAAAAATATTTCTGCAGTTTAAAATTAAATTTGCAGTTAATACAATTCAAATGAAATAAACTTGTGTGTTAAAAAAAAAAAAAAAAAAAAAAAAAAATTTAGTACTTTTTTTTAATTTTAATTTTTTTTTTCTTTAATACTATGTAGAAAGTATCTGGATAATTGAAAATTTTATGAAATTGTTTTTATGTAGTAACACATTTCAATGTAACTTTTGTAATAATATGTTAAAAGTGTTAGTAGTAGCACATGTTTTCCAATGAAAATAGTTTTAAAAATACCAACAAGCCAACATGAGCAAAATGTTTTGAAACTATTTCTGTCATACCATATTTAAACAATGAATATAATTTTTCTTTTGTAAAAAATTGTTGATCATTGCTTAAACATTTTGGAGTATTATATATATATATATATTAAAAAAATAAATAAATAAACACCACAGAACTGAGGTTTAAAAGTAATAAGTACAAAACTTTGAATAAACACCATAAAATGCAAGAGTTCACAATAATTGTTTCAGATGAAAAGAAAACATGACCCTTCGGCAGCACTCTTGCCTACTTTATTCGCCTTGATGAAGTGTTGTGTTTTCTTTTAACCTGAAACAAATGTTGCAAGTTCTTGCATTTTATGGTGTTTATTCAAAGTTTCGTATTTATTAATTTGGAGTATATTTACTGACAGGGTTTAACCTGGCAAAAAAATTACTTTAGCATTTTAGCGAAAATAGGCAAGCACTATTTTAGCTTTTTCGAAAGTTAATTAATTCTTTGGATACCATTGATTTCTTTTACTTACAAGGAACATCATCCAACTGTCCGGCTCGGATTTCAATGAGAGAGAGGCGTTTCTTTCATATTTGATATGCTATCAAATTTTACTCAAAAATATGCGAAAAATTTGTATTTATACAGCAAGTGAATACTCAAATGAATAATTCAGGTGAAATAATTTTCAGTACTACTATAAATTTTCATTTGTAACTTAAACATGAAAGCGCAAAATCATTTTGCTTTGTTTTTAAACTGTGCTATCATAATGTTAGAGCCACCACCATGTATCATTTTTTTCTTTTCTTTTCTGGATTGTGTTTTATCAACTGCCCTTCCCTCTTTTTCGGTGCAAGAATGAAAAAAGTGATCATCAGTCCATTCTCATATCAGACTTTTTTGTATATTCATATTACTTTCCGCTACAGTACAGATTTTCATGCAAGACAAGTTAGCTGTATCCGAAGATCTTTTTTTTTTTCATGTACATTAAGCATATTACTGATTACATAAATACATATGATACATATATGCATACTATTGATTGCTGCAGTACAAAATTTCATACATTTCTTTCATGCAAAGTGAAGTATAATCATCTCTCAAAAATCCACAATTCTCTGAAGTCCACATATCAATTGCAATGTATACAAACACTGTCACAACTGATTTGTTGATTAGTGGATTGCGAAAATTTAGCTGTATTAGAAGATAAATCAATTATTAATTTGTGCTGATCAATTACCAGTCACTCAGCATTAGTGCTGGACGATATCAGAAATTAAATATCGCGATATATCACCAAGTTAATATCGATATTAGTGATATATTGCGATATTTCTTTCAAGATAGGAAAAAATAGACATTTGTTATTTTTTAACAACATATGCACACGAATTTTAAAGTATACAAGTATAGAGTGTTCTCCATGTATTTTCTGGTATATTACTACCATAACTTTATCATTAAAAAAAAAAAATCATAAAAAGTGAATCAATATTTTGTGTTTCTTATAACTTATACTATTGCTTTTTAGTATACCTCTGTATAGTTTATCCTCTATTCTTCCCATTTTAAGCTTTAATTATTTTAAAATCATATTTTAACACAGCTAATATGTGATCTGTGTTTTATTTGTACCAAGTATATCAAAATTCATAATTCTACTAAAAATAAAGCTTAAGAAAATTTGTCTTAAGATGTAGGTATTAAATAAAAAGGAAAATCATTTTAAATAGTTAAGAAATGCCATTGGAATTGGATACACCTTTTTTGGTCGTAGAGAGTAATATTTTTTACTTAAAACTCTTATATGCATCCTAAATGTCAGTTACTTGTCATTTTTATTTTTGTTTCTGCTTACCAAATCATTACAATATTTTTTAAATGTATATGTGTTCAATTCACATTCATAATAGTTTCACAACAATTGAAAATTGAATTATATATATATTATATATATGTATACATTATATATATATGTATACATTGTCAGTATAAAAATTATATTATTTAAACAATATTATGTTAAAGTTTCATTTTGTTACTTAAAGTAACTCATTTTGCATTTAAACCAATTTTATTTAACATGTACGGCTTAAAAAAAAAAAAGAAAAAAAAAAGAAAGAAAGAACGAAGGAAAAGGAAGGAGAAAAAATAAACGCTACACAAAAAAAGTAATAAACTATCCAATATTATATATTTCTATAAAGAAACTGTCACTGTAAAATTACTGAAGATAAAACTTTATTTTACATCAGTCAGATAGCACCCTTTCTCCCTTCCCATGTTATCCAATGGGATTTTTGTCGCGTTGTTTTATAAAAATATTTTATTAAAAAATGAACTTTTTCGAATTCTGTTTTTTGAATATTACTCTTTGAACAGGTCGTCTTTTAGCTTAAATTCTGTTTATTGAATATTACTCTTTGAACAGGTCGTCTTTTAGCTTAGTGAGCAATTTTTCGAAAAAATAAATTTAAATATTTTACTTAGAGTCCATAATTTACTTATTGAAATAAAATATTTAAACTAATTTTTTCGAAAAATTGTTCATCAAGTTAAAAGGCGACCTGTTCAAAGAGTAATATTCAAAAAACAGAATTCGAAAAACTTCATTTTTGAATGAGATATTTTTATAAAACGAAGCAACGAAAATCCCATTGGATAACATGGGAAAGGAGAAAGGGAGCTCAAACAGTGATGCCAGATGATCGAAAATTATTTCCCCAAACAGGTCCTAAATTTCCCCAAATCAAGGGTTTTTTTTTCGAAAAAATCTCCAACAGGTTTTCCACTGAAAAGAGGAAAAAAAACAATTTTTTTTCAAAAAAAGAATATCAAGCAGATTTTTCTGATTTGAGCTCAGATTTTTCCCCAAATGAACTCATTTTTTGAAAAAAATCCCCAAATAACAATAAAGCTATTGAAAGTTTCTAGTCGTAGGGATAAATCATTACGTTGCCAACATTGACAGAAAGTTGAACTCCCCAGATTTGTCCCCAAACATTTTAGAATTCCCCAAAATTGTCCCCAGAAGCTTCAAAAATCCCCACTCTGGCATCACTGAGCCCAAAGCGAGTTAAACACATTGAACGTCGCATCTTATTGGCCAGAAGTTATCGACACTTTGAAATAAACCAATATCAATGAACCAATAGCAGGAAATGAGCTAAAACAAAAGATATTGTATACTTTCGTCATAATAAGCGTTTGTTTTCATATCGCCCTGTCTGTGGTTTGGTTACTGTGGTATTTGGTATTACACCTACGATCCATAAGTGGTGATGTGGAATATTATCAGATACTAACGGTAGTATAAATTATTTCATATTATCGTTTAGAGTTAGTAATAATTAAGTCAATATACTGCGGGAAAAGCAGATGGCTTTCAATAAATACTGTTTATTTTTTTATTATGCGGTGGACTTATTAAAGCAGTGATAATTTAGATGTGAGGTTTCTCATGCAGGAATAAAGGAAGGGGAAATATATGCATTGTGGGAGTGCAGTGATCGTTTGGGGGTGGGGTTATATATTTTTATTTTATCAGTGAGGGATGGGAGAAAAATAAGAGAATGGGTATTAGTTTAAGATATTGCGCGCTGTTTTTGTTCGGGTTTCCGTTCGCTGATGGGATCGTTCGCTCGCTCGGAATGTTCGTTCGCTCGGGTTTCATTCGGGAATTCGGGTTTCATTCGTGATGCGCGCTTGCGCGGAAGCACAATTCTATTAATCCGTCGTTGGCGTTTAACTGTACTTATCGGCATATCAATTGATCGCGCGGAATATCGTTAAAGGGATATATTGGCAGAGCAAACTCTTAAATATTGTTATCGGGATATTTAAAAAATATCGATACTTGGGGATATATTGATAAATAATCCAGCCCTACTCAGCATGTTACATTTGACGAAATAATAATTGTCATTATATATAATTAAAATACACTTGGAATTCAAGAACCAAAAATTCGGTAAGTGATTTTAGTACCCTTCTAATTTCTGTTATTAAGGAACCTATTTTATTTGTAAACTGATACTAATAATTGTTTTGAAATATATTGTTATGCTGAAACTTTTTTTAAATGGGGAAATAATAAATTTAATATGAGTTTAAAGTCTGACATAAATATTAAATTCTCCGATTTCCAATATTTAGTTTACTTTTAATATTAAAATTCATAATATTGAAGTATTTAAAAGGTAAACAAACATATCATAATATTACAGATAACTGAATATATTATGTATTTCTTTTTAAATTGAAAATTATAAAGTGTTTTATTTTGAACAAACTATTTTAAAGAATGTATTTTTATTTCATTTTTACTCATAAAATTAAAATTCACAATTTTACTGAAATATCTGAAATGTAAACAAACAAATCACACTGGTACAGCAAAATTTATATATTTTAGATTTTTTTAAACAAATACGTGCGCTTTCTTTTGAGCGAAACATTTAAATAACTGCATTTTTATTTCATTTTAATATAATTTAAATTCATCGTCTTACTGAAGTAATTCATGACAATATTGAAGTATTTAAAAGGTAAACAAGCATATCAATATTACAAATAACTTCATATATTGTGTATTTCTTTTTAAATTGAAAAATATAAGTGTTTTATTTTGAACAAATATTTTAAAAAATGTACTTATATTTTATTTTTACTCATAAAATTAAAATTCATAATTTTACTGAAATATCTGAAATGTAAACAAACATATCGCGATCGTATAGTAAAATGTATATATTTTACATTCTTTTAAAAAAAAATATGTGCTTCCTTTTGAGTACAACAATTAAATAACTGCATTTTTATTTCATTTCATTTTAATATAATTGAAATTCATCGTTTTATTGAAGTATTATAAATGTAAACAAATGCATAGCAATGTTGCGGAAAACGCAAAAGCTTTATAATTTTTTATGAACTTATATGTATTTAAAATAAATATTTTAATGAATGTACTTTTATTTCATGTAATACCATACATGATTTTCGTTTTTGGGTAATATTTATATCAGATTATAAGATATATTTTTTAGTAAATAATAGCTAGCTCTGGGCTAAAAGCTGTATATTTGCATCGTAGTTTGTTTCTGTATTCCGCCCTGTGACGTTTCACTTCTGCTTGCTTCTGATTGGCTACTCTTCAAATGGCCCAACCTTATAATAGAAGAACCTTGATTACATTGTTGTTGGGTGTTGTTAGCCTGCTTCCCTGGGATGCGGTCGCTCGTTGCTATGCTCCCAAGTGTCGCCATCTAGCGCATGTTTATGATACTAAATGTTATTTTCGAACTATTCTCAGTTTAATTGACTTGCAGCCTCTTTTTTAGATTTTATCTGATTCCTCTCTTTCGACGGGTGGTTCCCCACCCTGTAGGCCACGCCTACTGCCAATTTCGGATTGGCTGAGAGGTTCTCAGTTCGTTTTTATCGGTCAAAGGACTTTTCTTGACCTGTATTCAACAATTTTACATAGTTTCATCATTTATTATACATTTATTGCCAAAAAATGGCTAACCAAGAACAGTTTATGAAACACCATTACGAAATTAATGGTCATATTATATCTTCTGAGTTTTTAACATCTCAAATCGTTTCGGGGGCCTTGAAACCCGATTTTCAAAGACTGTTTCAAAGTAAAAATCATGATTCTACTGAAATCAATGCCATACTTGATGAATTCCTCCAATATACTGACCATACCATAACTATACTTCATAATCAGATGAAAGAAGTTGATGATGTCACCGAGCTGGAGCAAACGGTGAGTCATTTATGCTTAGATTCATTCCGTGCTATTTCAGAGCCTAATCTTGAAAATATTCTTAAGTTAAAATTTTTTGAAACTTTTTGTAATGACATTAAAAAAACTAAACTTAATGATATGCTTACCCAACTTAATGGGGGTAATTTCAACGTGGTTAATGCCACCAAACGTAAACGTAAAAACTCCAAAACCACTGAAATTCAGGAAATCGAGATTAACAACCCTTTTTCTCCTCTTGAGAGGAGCTCTCAGGATCCAGGCAACACTATAGACGATGAAATGGATAATAGCGAAAATGACACTCCATCAGATAAATATAAAGACCTAAAACCCAACCCGTTTTTTATTGAACTTAATACAAATTGGAATATATTGGCAAAGGACATATCCAACCAATGTTCAGAGAAACCGTTAATTAAATTATCAGGGCAATTGCTCAAAGTTCATTGTAAAATAAATGACGATTTCAGAAAAGTTCAACGATACCTTAATGAAAAAAATCTTAAATTCACAACATTAAACCCAGTGGACCAGAGACCAAAAAAAGTCTGTGTACGCGGCATGCCATGTTACACAGACCAATCCATCATCATAGAAGGTTTCGCTGAGCATGGATTCATAGCCACTAGAGCTGCCATGCTCAAAAATAGAAAAACAGGACAACCAATGCCATTATATATGTGCAATATATTACCTCGCAAAGACTTCGAGCAAATCTATAACATTACTAACCTATCCTTTATCTCTGTTTCAATTGAAAGATTTAAATCTAATCCTGTAAAACAATGTTATAGATGTCAGAACTATGGACACGCATCGGAGACATGCGGGCTCACCCCCCGATGTGTCAAGTGCGCACAAGCCCACCTAACCACTGATTGCCCCCTTAAAGGAAAAATAACCCCTAAATGTGCCAACTGCGGCGAGGACCACCCCGCCACCTATAGAGGTTGCACTAAAAACCCAATTAACCTAAAGAAAAAACTGCAGAACACTGACTCGAAAAATAAGGAGCCTAAAGCTAAACCAAACCATCTCAAAGAGAGTTACGAACTTGCGGAGATACTCCGCGATTTCAATTATACTAAAAGCGACAAAAATAAAAATGAAAAACCTAAAAACGATAATGTTAACAATGACTCAATCAACGCAGAAACTAATGTTACTAACACAAAAGTTAACAATAATTACACCGAAAATTACCCAAAACTAACCAATAACGCTGATAATTCATCAGCAGCTACACCTGATATAACAACCAACACCAATACCGATAACGCACAAAATAATGTTGATATAAAAGCTAACGAAACTAATAACACTAATACTAACACTGCTTCCGAAAATATAACTAGTGAACTTGGAGAAATTTTCTCCACATTCAAAGACCTTAAAGAAATCCTGCAAATCACTAAATTACTTACATTCATCAAAAAAATTGCTAATGAGATGAAAAAATACAATAACCCGCTAGATAAAATTATAGTCATAATAAAAGAGTTCGACAACTTTGCTAACGAGCTTCCCAACATCCATCATGGATAATAACACCACATTTAACTCTCTCCTGGTTCTTTCTTGGAACTGCAACTCTCTTCGTCACAGGATCAATGAACTTAGGGACTTCTTATCCGCTAACCCTTCCTTCGATATTATTCTCTTGCAAGAAATATGTAATCCCACCTGCAGCATTATGATATCGGGATATAAACTTTATCATACTACACGACCTAACTCACCTTATGGTGGTACAGCCATATACATCAAAAACCACATTCCACACTACCAATACACCATCAATACTCTTAATGGAATTGATCACACGGGTATTGTATTACAATTTCCACACATTAAACTCTTTGTAGCTTCTGCTTACATAAAACATGAACGACAATACCCTATTAACGATATTTCTGAACTTTTTAAACAACACTCTAATTGCTTTGTCGCCGGCGACTTTAATGCACACAACACCAATTGGAACTGCGCTAGTACCACCTGTCGAGGCAGAACTCTACACAATTTTATTCACAACCAAAATCTTAGCCTCCACGCACCTAATACTCCCACACACTTCCCATATCATAATGCACGCCCTTCTGTTATTGATTTTGCAATTACCAAAAACCTTCCCTACCCCATATCTACCAATACCATTAACAACCTCAGCTCTGACCATCTTCCTGTCTCCTTTAAAATTGATCTTATTAATCCCATTACACCTATACCTTCTGTTGCAATTAACTGGAATAAATATCGTGATTATCTCAATAACATCCCCATCTCTAACAATGATATCAATGGTCCTGATGATGTTGACGCTGCAGTCTCCACCCTTCACCAACATATTTACAATGCACAAAAGCACGCTACTCTCCATTATTTTAATAACAATAGAAAATTTATCTTACCTGACTATATTCACAACCTCATCAAAAACCGCAATCGCATTCGCAGACAATTTCAAAATACCCGCGACCCTTCTATCAAGCATATCATTAATAACTTAAACAATAGAATAAAATTTAGCATCATTAAAGAAAAACAAAAAAACTGGTCTAATTTCCTTTCGGAATTATCTCCGGAAGATAACTCTCTTTGGAGAATTAAAAAAAGATTAAACAATAATTACACCTCTATCCCTCCTCTTAATTTTAATAACTCCACTTGCTATACCGATGAGGCTAAAGCAAATGCACTAGCTGATTCATACGAAAATCAATTCTCCCCTAACGCATTCCAAGCTGACTTAACCCATCTTAATCAAGTTACCACTGAAGTTAATAACTTTCTTACTATCCCGGCCTCTCCCCCTGAGTCCAATATTCATACTCATGAAATTTACAATATTATTAAAAATCTCAAAAACCGTAAAGCTCCTGGTATTGACAAAATTTCCAATGTTGCTCTTAAAAACCTCCCTATTAATTTTATCAGTTTTCTTACCCACATTACAAATAGCATTATTAAATTTCAATACTTTCCAAAATTGTGGAAAACATCAGTTATCTCACCCATCCCTAAGCCTAGTTGTAATCACTCAAACCCTACTAATTTCAGACCAATTTCTCTTCTCCCCAGTGGCGGATTTAAGGGGGGGGGGGCTAGGGGGCTGAAGCCCCCCCCAAAACACTGACGTTCACCATTGAATATTGCAATTGTAAATTTTTTACTTGTCTAGAATAACATTTTGAAAAATCTCAGCCCCCCCCAAAAGTCAAGTTCTGGATCCGCCACTGCTTCTCCCTGCGATCAGTAAAGTAGTTGAACGCGTTATCAGGACCAGATTCAATAAACATCTCTTCGACAACAATCTTATCATTCCTGAACAGTTTGGCTTTAGGCCCAAGCACTCCACTCAACATCAGCTACTTCGTGTTGTTGAATTTCTTTCAGAAAACTTCAACGCTAAGATTCCTGCTGCTGCCATATTTTTAGACGTTGCTAAGGCTTTTGACAAGGTATGGCACGAAGGCCTCATGTACAAATTAATTAAGCTTAACACTCCTGCCTACCTTATACACCTTATACACAGCTACCTTAGCAATCGTTCATTTGTCGTCCGCGTCAATAACACCCTTTCACACATAAAACCCATCACTGCTGGCATCCTTCAAGGCTCTGTCATCGGTCCAACTCTCTTTAATATCTACTTCAATGACATTCCACGCCACCCACGCACTAACTTAGCCCTTTACGCGGACGATACTGTCCTCTACTGCTCTAGCCATCACCTCTACACATTACATAAATACATGCAAAATCATATTGACATTCTCATGAGCTGGTTTGCCAAATGGCGTGTTCAAATCAACGAAAATAAGACCTCTGCTGTCTTCTTCTCCCGTAAAATCAATTATCCCAATAGAATTGTTATTAATAACACCGCCCTCCCTTGGCAAGATGAAACTAAGTATTTGGGGGTCTACCTAGATCGCAGACTCACCTTCAATAAACACATCCTATACATTAGAGGTAAAACTGCGGGAGTTAGAAAAGCTCTCGAACCTCTCCTCCGTGGTAAAACCCTTTCTATTAGAAACAAATTAATTTTATACAATTCTTGCATCTTACCCATTCTCACGTACGCTTGTCCCATTTGGGGGTGTGCCAGTAACACAAATTTTAACTTGATTGCCAAAACTCATAATAAAACACTGCGAATGATACGCAACGGCAATAGATTTCTCAGAAACACTACAATCCTACAAGACCTACGCACTGTTTCCTTCCCTCAACGCGTTAAATTTCTCTCTGAAAATTTTTATAATTCTGTTGACAACTTACCTAATGATATCATTGCTGAGTTGCCTGATTATGAGATCTCCTCTCCTTCCAACCGGAAGCGTCCTCGCTTCACCTTAATTTTAGATATCTAACATTGTCTTTTTCTTAATTTTATGACTATAACTTAGTTATATATTAATTAAAAAAAAAAAAAAAAATGTATGGACCGCTGCAAAGCGCCTTTTTTTTAGACGTTTTGGGCCCTTTCCTTACCGACCTTTTTCCGACCTTTTTCCCTTGGATCTGTGAACTTTTTTAATTTTATATTATAAACTTAAATTTAATTTAATAATTTTTATTTTTACTTTTATTGTAAGTTAAACTTTTATCTTAAGTGTAGCCTTATGTTAAACCTTACCTATTTATTTAGCCTTTTTAAGCAGCTTAATTTGCATTAGCAGAACTACTTAAGTTCTGCAGTTACACTTTATAATTATGGCTCTTTACAATAGCACGACTCCTAAGCATAGACAGGCCGTAAAGTAACTGTTTACTAGGAAGGCCATCAATGAACAATTCCAGTTCCAGTTCCATTGTTGTTGGGTCGTCGGTCGGTATGTGGTGTGTGCTTTTCGCTCTCCTCCATTTGCTTTTGCTATACTGTACAGTTCCTCTTGAAAATATAATTTATTTCAGGTAAGAATTTTTATTAACATTATTCAATATTACTGTAGTTTCACTGTATTCCGTTTTTTAATGTATTTTTAATACTTTTAGTATTTTGCAAATAACACATAACGTAGTGATGTGTTTGCACGTGTTATTTATATGTTTGAAAATGTATGCATGAAATTAGTTTTAATTACTTTAGAAAAAGGTAAAACTTTATTCGTATGTTGTGTTGCTAAAGTAAACATGATTTTAACATTAAAGAAGCCTGCTTTTATTATAATTACTCTGAAACATAATTACTCGTTGCATATTCTTTTTTATAATAATACTATGAATACAGTTACTTGTTGCATATTATCTTTAATTATGCATAAGAATAATCTTAATCATTAAAAATTATATTTCACATTAATGAAGCATGTGGTAAAACTACTTTGGTTTTATTTTTATTAATGGCATATATGCGATTGTTGTATAGAGTTAACTTTAAATATTTTGAATTAAATTAAGTTATAATTTTCATTTGTGGTTGTAGCATGTAATTGTTATGTATTTTTTTTTTTTTTTTCCCACATTGAAAAGAGCATGTTAAAGTTAATTGCAGGGGTGATTTTTATCGGGGGAAAAAATAAATATATATATATGTATATTAATGAAAATAGCTAGCTTCTAATTTCTAATGAAATAGATTTATCAATATCTATAAGCGTGTATTAAAAATAAGGATTTATGTAAGTATGAAAGTGTTTCAGAGAATTGTATATGTAGTTCACAAAATTGATTTAATCAGAATCACCCTTGATAACTTCCAATTGTATGCTTGACAGAAAATTTTTTAAATGATGTGAATCTTTTGCCTCCTTTTCGTGTAATTGCTGCCCTAACTTAGTAACAGAAATTTTCAGTAGCCACAGGGCCACTTAAGAGGGTTATAAAATATATTTTAAAGCCCCCCCCCCCTTTACTCTGTATACAATCTTAATTTAACTATAAAAGACAGTTATTCCATATTTTGTACACAATTGATTTGTTTATTACTGACTAAATAATTTTACTTTGTTTTTATTTTCTCTTAATATTACCGACCTTTATTTAGAAATTTTACCTTTAAAAACAAAGTTAGCCACTAATGAAATAATGACATAGGCTAACCATTGGCTGCTAATATGAATTTTTCCACTTTTTGCCTTTTATTTTCTTTTTGAGTTAGTACCTATCTAATCAGATCATTGTAAGTACTATTTCTGTATTATAAATTATCTACTATCTGAAGCTGAATATGATGTGAAGATTGATGCCTGTTCCTGGAAAATTTAAGAATAAATGCTAGCTAAACACATCTTCAGACAAAAATTTATAAAATATTTTCTGTCTGTTGGTGCGTCTTTGCTGGTTATATTTTCTGCTTCCGGTTCCTATGTTCAAGAATTTTCAAGGAGAGTAAGTAAGCATCTTTTGAATGTATTTTTTTCCTTATACATGAGATCTACATAATATATTTTCAATATTTGATGTACATGCATTGTGTATATGTGTCTCTTACCTTTTATTTTAAAATTCAGTTTTTATTTATTGATAAGTTTATTTAGGGAGTTGTGCAAATTTTCAGCTTTTATTTATTTTCCACTCTCATCCGAGAAAAATTCCAGTAGTATTTATACTTTAATATAATGTTCTAGTATTTTGAAATTGATAAAATTTATAGATCATTGTAAATATTTTTTCTCTATTATAAACTGTCTACGTGTCTACTATCTGAAGCTGTATATGATGTGAAGTTTGATGCCTGTTCCTGGGGAAAATTTAAGAAGAATGAATGCTAGCTAAACATGTCTTCAGACAGAAATTTATAAAATATTTTCTGTCTGTTGGTGTGTCTTTGTTGGTTATATTTTCTGCTTCTGATTAGTTCATTGATCAAGAATTTTCAAGGAGAGTAAGTAAGCATCTTTTGAATGTATTTTTTCGCTTACACATAAGATGTACATCAAATGTCGAAAATATATGAATGTAGATGTCATCCATCCTGTATATTTCTCTTCCCTTTTTATATTAACATTAAATTTTTATTTATTTTACTAATAAATTTATTTAGGGTCTTGTACAATTTATTTTATTTTATTTATTTATTTATTTTTAAATATACAAAGGTGATTGCATTCAAGTAATTTACCTTATTTCCGATATTTGATTTTAAATTTCAGATTTTATGTATTCACAGTTACCCCTGAATATAGTTATTTTCTTGGGGGGGGGGGAGGGGGGAGTCCAGAAAAAGAAATAAAAATCCTTGTGTTTTATATTTTATTGAAAATTGCATGCTTCTAATTTCTATAGCAATAAGCTTGTATTAAAAATCAAGATATACTCATCTTGCATATGTTTCACTTTTTTTTTTTTTTTTTTTTTTAAATACAAAAATTTACTTATTTAAGGAGGTGGTGTAAAATTTCAGATTTTATTCATCTTATATACACTCATCTGGGAAAAATAAATCTTTTGTTATATAATAATAATTCATCATATTTAGCAAAATATATCTATTGTCGAATATCATTTACTAAATTACATGACAGTTGACTAACACAAATGCATAATCTTACATTTAAATTCTTTGCTAAATTAAAAAAAAAAAAAAAAAAAGTGCTATTTCTTCTTTATTTAAAAATCAAGCCTTCAAAGCAATGAGAAAGTTTCAATTAGAATGTTAACCAAAACTAAGAATTACAAAAAAGAAAACTGATGTTATTGCAATTAATAAATATTTACACACATATAACTTATTTATACATACACAAACGAATATCAGACATTATAGGAAACTAAAAGTGCATTAGAAAGGTAAAAATATTTATCAAATCCCTCAAATATTTTATTCGATTTGGTTTTAAGAATTGTATATGTATATATGCATTTATATGGTCGTTATACAAAAAATCCCTTTACAATCAGTTAAATATCCCTATACCATAATAAGTTGAAGTACAAAATTTCAACATTGTAAAATAATAAATCTTTTTTCTATTTTCTTTTTGTCTTTTGTCTTAATATATGTATATATAAAGGAAAAATAAGAATTTGTTATACTATAAAAATTATACACAGACACAACTGTTATAAATAAGTTTTTAAATTTAAAAGTTAATATACTTAATTTTTCTACTGCATTACCATTTGATTTGCAATAAATATAATAAATAAAAAAAAGAAGGGAAAAAAAAAAAAAAAAAAAAAAAAAAAAAAGATTTTGTCTTTAAATGAATGAATTAAATTAAATAAATAAAAAATAAATAGCGTGATTGAAATGAAAGAATTAAAAAATAGAGAAGGCAATGTTTAAAACTGAAACAAAAAAAAAAATAATAATAATAATAATAATAATTATTATTATTATTATTATAAAAATTCATATTTGAAACTTGGAAAATTCTCTATCAGGTGCACACCTGCAGAGTTCCAGCTACCCATCTGTCAAGTTTTATAGCTCTGCAAATAGTAGTGTGAGCACCAGAGTACAGACAAATACACAGGCACTTCTCTTTATTTCCATAGAATAGCAGGCTACGCCCGCTTCACTGGTCACTATATTTAAATGAATTTTCAACAAAAGAGAAAAAATAAATACCTACATTGAAATCGCGCTAACTTTACTTTACTTCATAAGTTCGGGTACGGTACCCACTGCCTATAGCAGTTCTTTTTTCGCCCACACTGCATCGGGTCCATGTTCCTATTGCCTACAGAAAGGTCTTTCTTGAGCACTTCAATTTGGGTATTTATTGATGACAGGTGGATCTGCTATTATTTAAGAACTATTATTTTAAAAATGACTATATCTCAGCATCTATTAAATATTTTAGTTTGGGAAGCATACATTTTATTGCTTGCTCTTTACACAATATTACCATATGATTCTGACGAACATAATAAATAAAATAAAAAGTAGATTTTCTTTTAAAAATAATTAAATTAATAAAAAAACAAATTTTAATTATTTTAATCCTTTCTACTATAAATAACTATTTTTCCTGATAAATACTATAAATTTTAAATAATAATAATAATGATGATAATTTCGCTGCTAAGATATGCAGATGATTAAAATGAAAATAGGAAAAAAAAAATTAATAATATTCAAATTCGAAAGATTTTCGGTGAGGTGCATACCTGTAGGGGCTCAGGTATCCATCTGCCAAGCTTTGTAGCTCTGCAATCAGTAGTGTGAACACCCGAGCGCAAACAGACATAGACACACACAGAGATTCTTCTTTTTATTTATATAGATTATGTATTTCAACGTGATGGCAAATATGGAGATTTCTATAATATTGTTCTGCTTTTGTCTTATGTTATGTGTTATCAATATTCATATTCAATCAAAAGCCAAGCGGCAATTATGTGGGTAAAGCCCCGCGAGAGGAGCGAAACCTCCCTCGAGGACTGGTGATCGGAGAGAGCTTGGGGTAGAACCCTCTAGTTTAATAAAAATAAATCTAATTAAAAACTACTTTATTTATCACAAGTGAGAATTTTTAATACTTAAACTAAATACTTTTATTTAAAAAAAAAAAAAAAAAAAAATTCTATGAATGATTACAAATAAAATAAATAAGTAAATAGAAAACTGATGTGATTTATAAAATATATATGTATTTCTAATAAAATAGTTGAGTTTACTAAATACTCGTACTATTGTTTCGGGTCTTTATTTAAAAAATCTCTTTTAAAATACATTTAGTATAAATAATCTGGTGTGTCACTCACAGACTCACACTACTTTCTCTTACCCTGAAATTTAATACTATAAATACAGGTTGGAGATTAAGAAGTAAGATAACGAGTACTGTTATGATAACCTATGTTAAACAATTCAAATTAGGCTTAGGAAGAGTTTTATATGATAATTAGTTCTGTGTGAGGGGGGCTACAGCCCCCCTCAACCCCCCGTTTCATTAATGTACAAAAAACAAGTGATGTATATTTAGCTTAAAACATACATTATTTACCATATCTCTATAGAATTTATTTCAATTCCCGAACAGCTTTCCTGGAAGTGGTAAAATATTATTAGTAAAGCACATCCACTATCAACAAATAACTAGTGTGTTGTGGCCACCACACGACTTCTTCTATATTTTTCTATACAAATTCACTCAGTAAAAATAATTTATTAAAATTATTATTTAAAAAGATTATCTCCCATGATAATGCACACAGTTTCCATATTAGAGAAGTAATATAACACTAAATACCCCAAAAAAAATTTAAATTTATTCTCAATATTACAATTTTTTTTTTTTTTTTTTTTTGTTAAAAATGAAAAAAAAAAAAAAAATATATATATATATAACTTTATTTTAAATTATCTCAGATCGATGGTTCAACCATTCGTTTTAAAGGTATTGGCGAGCTCCTTTGAAATAATATACCTATCATGAAAATTTACTCCCCTCGAGGGGGGACTTACCCCCCCACGGGGAGATGAGGCTCCTACATACACAATTTTTTTTTTTTTAACCAGTTCACTATCTCTATTACACAAGATATATATTCGTTTCATTTGGTTTAGTGCAGTCTATAGATGTTAAACTCTACTTACCCTCAATTTCCCCCATAGACGTAATGTATTTGAATACTTTTGAGTGTCCCTGTACACGAACCATTTGCTTCATCTCAACGAAAAGCTTAGGGTAGCATCCCTATATGATACACATTTAGAATACCGAGTTTGGAATTTCTGCAACTGATGCAACTGAGATATGCTGATAACAGACAGACACACAGACCATTCGCTAAAAACGTGATTTTCGTATTCAGGGGACCTCAGAACATGTAAATATAACAAAAACTCACGTTCGAAAATTTTACCCTAAAACAATACTTTCTCGGCCCTATGGGTAAGAGAAAGTAAAAAGGTTTTATATATAAAAACTAGTTTAAAATATTTAGGGAAAAGAAAAAATAAATTAACTTATTTATTAACAATATAATTTTTAACAAATTATTTGAGAGTGCTTAATACTATTTTTTGGACTTTCAATAAAAAAGCCTATTTCAGTGGTCGAGCGGTTCTGTTCTCGATGCTGGTAGGCTGGAGATGTCGGGTTTAATCCCAAGTCGCCTTCATCCATCTAGCCGTTGGGGGTTTTTTATGGTTTTCTCCGAAGCTTGCGGAAAAAAAGGCTAGTTCTCAAAATAATCCCATGACAATAAATTTATTTGCATACGAATAATAAATATATATTTCTTTATATGTCGTAAAAAATAAACCTGTAACAATTTTCTTTTATTTAAATTGAGGAAGAAGATAATTATTGTATGTAATTGTAAAAACTTTGACATATCTAAAAATCGACTTTAATGTGTTGGATTAATAATTAGTAAAAAGATTAAGTTAAACAAAAGTCACCAATTTCTGAGAAAAAGTTCAAACCGTTCAAAAGTTAGATTTAGAGAGAGAGAGAGTTCGAATTATTTTTAGCAATTTTTCTTACATGCGTCAGCATCATGAATATAATTCAATATTACTTTCGCGTCATTTTTATTAATTGAATCTTTTGTAGACAATCGGATTCAAAATTATGGTTTAAACTATTTTTCACACATTCTTACAGTTAAATAAATAAATAAATTTGAGTTTAATGTATTTGGTTTATTTCTTGACGGGGCTTTTAATGTAGATTTTAATTCAAAAAGCGGAAGAGAATTCATCGAAAAATTAAAAATTATTATTTTTCATTTGGGATCTAATCCAAACTTAAAACCACTGTAGAGGCAGTGTTGCCAGATTGGGGACTTTTATAATTCAATATCTACCAATAATTTGTAATTGTAACTATTGCCTAATCGCTTCGAAGATTAATCATCTTTTACATATATCAAATATCACTTCTCAAAATTATTGGTGGTAGTTGAATAAAAAACGTCCCCAATCTAGCAACACTGTGTAGATGCCCGTGACAAAATGCGGGTACTCCGAAGCACCTCGTTGACTTGAGACAATCGACGCTATCTCTTCCAATAAAGGTATGTGATCGGGGATTGATACGAGTGTGCACCTGCACAGTTAACACAAATCACAGGCCTTTACATGGAAAATTTGACAAAAAACGTTTCTAATATAGAAAAAAGTCCTGTCGTACTAGATTAAATTCTGGCTCTGACAGATTTTTTTTTCTTTTTCGTAAATTTCAATTAGTGCACTACCAATTAACACTTTGTCCAAGCACTACGGTGTTTGGGAAGTAAGGCCAGGATCCTAGGCCTGAGGGGAAGTGCCCTCCGTGAGGGGTCTTTCTAAAGGGTCTTAGCCAGTATTTACGCAAGTTTCTGAGAAAACCACGGAAAACTCTGAACGGTTAGGCCGACGAGCGCACCTGGGATCGAACCTGGCAAAAGCATTTCGACGAAATGCCGTGAAACAACAAACGCTATCTTTATCTCCCGACCAATTTTTTTTTTATAAAATATTTATATACATAACATGTTATCAATATCAGCTTTTGTAAATCCACTGCAAGATGAAGGTCTTCCCTAGATGATCCCAATCTACCCTGTTTCCTGAAATTTTTCTTCATTCCGCTTTTCCTAACTTCACAATCTCATTTTTCGAACGACACATTTTTTTTTTTTTTTTCACTGATCTTTTCTTATCTCTCGGAATCCAAAATAGGACTTCGATGATCCAATCTATCGCCGTTTCTTCTGGCAAGGTGCTCATTCTAGCTGCATTTTAACTTCTTAACTCTACGAAAGGCATCAGTAACTTTGGTTTGCTCCCTAATCCATGTGTTTCGCTTTCTGTCTCTTCAGGCAGGCCCTGATAAAGCCAGGTCATGCGGGGCAGTTGCCCTGGGCCCCCCTTCTGGAAGGGCCCCCAACAGGCAGAAGCAGAAATATTGCAACCTAAAGACCTCTTATGCCACTGCAAGGGGGCCCCCCAGAATAAGCTTGCCCCGGGGCTCCAGGTAGTCTAAGTCGGGCCCTGTCTTCAGGTGAATCCTAACATGCATATCTCCATGCTTCTCTGTGTTGTTTGAAGCTTTTGTATAATTTTACTCATTAATAATTAAGTTTCTGAAGCATAAGTTAAAACAGGAAATATATATATAATCCAAAATGTGTAAACAGTGGAACAAATTTTATAATTTCGTTTGTATGGATCTTCTGTAGTTTATTGTTTTTGTTATCATAGTAAATCTTAAAATCAAACAATGAAATATTTTTTGTTGGAAACGTGTTTTATGCGATATTTCATTATAATTATATTTTGAAGCCCTCTGTATTTTACAAACCCTTAAAATCATGTTAAAAAATTTTGCAAAATAAAAGTTGAAATTTGTTTCAATACTTTCATGATTGTTCGAAAGAAAACAAAATGTTTATGATTTCGGTTTGTCTGTAAGTCTGTCTGTGCTGTAAATTATTTAAATATAAATTGATCGTCCAATAAAACTAAAATTTTATGACGTGTAAAATAATATGTTCTCTGTGAAAAGTCGTACGTGCTGCACTTATAATTCATTTACAGGGGCATATAAAAGTATTTGGATACACTACGGTTTATGTGCGGTTGTTAATTGAAGTGGTACCACCAAAAGCTGTGAAGTTCTACTTACGAAGCTGGTAAACAAGAAAGGTGGGATTCGAAACCAGGTCAGTCATACTTGCTGGTTTAGCTGCTTATGTAATTTTCTGTGGTTTCCCCTGAATCTCACGTGACTATGGATCAGAATCCTTTAGAAAGGCCTCGTATAAAAGTTACGTTTCACCTTCTTTTATTGATACCACACACACACACACAAAAAAAAAAAAAAAAAAAAAAAACTAAATTAAGCTTACTATACAGATATTACTGAGATTCACTACAATACGCTTAATTACAAATTATATGCACTTTATTTTATTTCCTATTTATATACATAAAGAGCTAAATTTACTTTTAAAATGATTATAATATGTTTTAACTAAGTGATTTATCATGTGTTCTCTTTTGAATCGTATTTTGACTAAATTAAAATAGTAGCATCAATTTGAAAAAGGTTAATAAAATTAATAAAGAGTTTTTTAATTTCATGTTACCCCAAAGAGAAAAAAAAAAGACACACCAAGCTGAAGTGGGGACAAAAATTGGTAGATGAGGTGGAAGGGGGGGGGGGGTCCGAATGGGACAAAAAATGGTAGATGTGATGTACATGTGGAGAAAAACAATTGATTACAGCTTCATAAAATTTGAATGATTTAATCAAGACAAAAGGCCTCACAAAGTAAACAAGTCAATAACGCGTTGATCCACTTCTGGCCCTTATGTACGCAGTTATTTGGCTTGGTATTAATTGATAGAGTTGGCAGATGTGCTCCTGTGAAGTATCGTGCCAAATTCTGTCCAATTGTTGCGTTAGATTGGTAAAATCCCGAGCTGGTTGTAGGACCCTTTTTATGATGCTCCAAACGTCCTCAATCGAAGAGAGATCCGGGGACTGAGCTCAACCCCACTGGGGTTGAGCTCCCTTCAAATACCCCCCTATTAAGGGTATTTGAAGTCACTGAAGTACCAGTTGCACGTAGGATCGACGATAATGATGAATTGGTGCTTGATTCCATCAAAACCTGTATGTATGTCATTTTGTGTCCAGTTTGCATTACTCCTTCTTGGTGCGTCACTTTTTTTGTTAAAGAGTATATATTAAAGCAAGACCAATCATTAAATAAACAAAAATGAAAATTATAATAGGCCGTTTCAGTATTTTTCTGTATTGTTTAATTTTACGCTATTCCATTTCAAATAATTTGGTCCCGTAGATAATAATGAAAAAGAATTTTTCGTTGTGTCCCTGTAAAAAAATTATGAATGATAAATTCACCAAAATATATACAATTCGTGTGACGGTGATCCAATAAGAGGCCTGTCCAACCCAAAACACTTGGCGGCCGCACTGAAAATCTGTTTTATTTAGGAGGGCATCGTATATGCACACATGTGTATGTTTGTGAGTGCATGAATTATAATGAAATGCCTTTTTTCGAGGGAGAGCAGGGTGAAGATTCAGAGCTGAATATATTAATTTAAATTATTTTCCTTCATAAATTAGCAATAACGCCAAAAAAAGAAAAAAAAAAAAAAGACTATACCTTAATAACTATAATAAAAAGAATGAATAATGGATCTAATAAGGTTTCATTATAACAGTGTGATTCTTTTGCTAACATAACCGTTGAAAGTTTTTTTTTTTTTTTTTTTTTTTTTGAAAAGTCAGAACGGATTTATTTATTTTTAATCTGTTAACCAAAGTTGTCAAACTTTACATATCGCTAGTCTCCTCGCGGTCCGTGGGCTATACAGCGGGCCGTGGGTTGAACTTGAACACTCCTGATCTATAATATGTGTATAAAATTTCAGCTCAATTAAATAAGGCGTTTAGACGCTATCGCACTTTAAAACATTTAGGCCATAGGACAAAAGGATAAAGAATTTTTCTTTGTGTACTTAAAAAAAAACTATAAGTTCTAGATTCACCAAAATCAATAGGGTCATTCGAACCAACTTTCAGCAAACAAATTCGAACAAAGCGTTTAGGCGCTATCGTGATCACACACACACATCATCGCAAAAATAGTAAAATCTTGAGTGACTTCATACGACTTTCCGACGGTTAACGGTTGTATATAAGTAAAGTAAAATAAGAGATGCCGTTAAATAGACAAAAGAGAAAAATATAACAGGGTGTTTTTTACAGTATTTTTCACTATAAAAAAAGTCACAGAAAAATAGTTAGGTCGCCCTGATGAATAAAAAAATCGTTATAAGATATAGCAAAAAATGGTGCTATAATTATTTTCGAAATTTAATACGTGTTATCAAGAAACGTTGTCAAGCAATACCCCCACTATTTTTTTAATTTTTAGCTCCATCTTATAAGACATTTATATGCTATCACACTTTAGAGTTTGAGGTCATAATCCATAATGATAAAAAAAAAAAAAAAAAAAAAAAATCGTTATGTCCTTGTAAAAAGAACTATCAGTGCAAGATTCTCTATAATTAATACAGTTCGTGTGACAGTAACTTATAATGTGTATATAAATTTTTAGTTCATTTGAATAAGGCGTTTAGACGCTATGTGCTTTAAATAATTTGAGCCTATAGGCCATAACGATAAAGAATTTTCCTTTGTGTCCCAGTAAGAAGTTATAAGTACTATAGTCACCACAATCTATACAGTTCGTGCAATGGTGATTTATAACGTGTATCTAAATATTCGTACGTCGGAAAAAAAAGTCACCCGAAAAACTTATTAAAGGACTTGGAGCTGATATATCTAATTCAAGTTTTCTATGACATATCGATATTCTGTATTGAAAATGATATAATTATAGCAACTAATGCGTGTAGAGGAACTTGCAAAAATATTTCTGATGCATTAAAGTCCATGATCGGTATTTTAAAAAGAATCTTCATTTTACACTGAACATAACATAGGAACACCTTTGCGTTTTTTGCAGGTGGTAAAAAAGAGCTTGTGTCTTTTTATTCTATGAAAACTCGGCCCAAAGATGTTTAAATGCATATAAAAAGGTAATATTTAAAAGATTAAGACAAATAAGAATAACATGAAATATTTGTTTACTAATGTAAGATATACCTCTTCCATTGGACTGCCATAAAAGAATATTTTGATGAGCCGACGTATAATCGGAATTTTAGTAAACAATTTAGGAACTTACAAGTTTTATTTTATACACTAGGGGGCTGTGCCCCCTGCTCGCTCCGCTCACCAACCCCCGAGGGAGGCTTCGCCTCCCCCAGACACACTTTACTTATTAACACATGCAGAGCTCTGCCCACCTATTCGCTGCTTTCTTTCCCTGAAAAGGAATATTAATCGTGCATATAACAAGCCAAAAGCAGAAAATTATTATGGAAGTCCTCATATTCAATGCCATATATATATATATATATATATATATATATATATTAATAGAAAGAAATATCTAGACCATTTTGCATTACAGCTTTAGTATATGAGCCCTTTTATTTCTTTTTTACAACTTTAGATCCGGACCACGGTACCCCAGTTGGTAGCGCGCCGAGCTCGTAATTGGAAGATTGCGGGTTCGGTTCTCGAGCCGGCCAAAGACCATCGTGTACACTAATGGTAACTGGTGCACGTAAAATATGTTGTGGCCGCAATATCCTCCATGTTCCCATCAAAATTATACATCTGGGGGCCACCGAAGCGGGGGAGCCATCCCTTTCGTGTAGGACCAAAACTGTGTTGGCATGTCTCCGTAACATCCGTATGGGTACGTCCCAGACCGTCGCCAATTATCCATAGCGCAGTCAACACAACCTACCTAATTATCTAGATCTACCTACCTACAACCATGGATCATATTTTAATTTTCCTGTGTAAGAAAATTAATTTGCTAAAAATAGAGAAAAAATGTTATTTATTTCGAGCCGCGGTACCCTAGTCGGTAAAGCGCCAAGCGCGTAATTGGAAGATTGCCGATTCGATACTTGAGCTGGTCAAAGAACGTCGTGTGGCTGGTGCACGTAAAATCTGTCGTAAGTCCTCCATGTTCTCATCCACACTATAACTCTGGGGATCACCAAAGCGGGGGGCATCCCCTGCGTGAAGGATGAAAATTGTGATTGCATGCATGTCTCCGGAACATCTCCAGGGGTACATCCAAGACCGTCGCCAATTACCCATAGCTCAGTACTGGTGCGACGTTAAATCCAACCTACCTACCTACATACATACAACCATGGATCATATTTTAATTTTCCCGTGTAAAATGACTTCATGACAGAAGAACAAGGTCACTTTTTTCAAAATGGCAAATAGAGTACCTTCATAAACTTGTCGTTTTTAGTTAATAACTTCTTTAATTAGAATGATAGAAATTTCTAAGCAGCTGAAATGTCTCCCTTGGAGTATTCGTAACACATTGATACCTATCATGACGCGAAGGACCCTGCCCTCCGCTAGAAGATGCTGTCGCAGACAAAAAATTTGACGCCAGTGACAGTAACTTTTTTTTAATATATAGAGAAATGGAATTATAAATAACATTACTATGCAGAATGAAAATTAATAATGTAATGTTATAAATTTAAAAAAAATTTTAAAGGTAGTGTTAGTTTTTAATTTAATAGTAGTGCTTGGTGAAATAGCATATACTTACTATTTATTGAAAAAAAAAATGCATTTAAAAATAGCATATGGATAGAAAAATGTGTAGAATCATATCTTAATTGCAATATGTTTCTATTTTTTTCTCTTAAGAAATTACGCTGACAATATATATATATATATATATATATATATATATATATATATATTCTACCTTCATCTAGAACGAATAGTCATTTTCTGAATCCCTAAGCTGGATGTATAAATTTCTTAGTTATGCGTATAAGGAAAAGAAATAAACTGAATAGAGAAATGACCGAGAATTTCTAACAAAGCGACAACGCATTTTTGTTTGAAGCACTCGTGCCTACTTTGTCCACGTGACGAAGAATCATGTCTTATTTCGACCTGAAATAATTGTTGCATGTTCTTGCATTTTATGGTGTTTATTCAAATTTCTGTACGTATAACAGACGTTATTTTCAAATATACAGCCTAAAATATAATTAAAATTTCATGAAAAAAAAAAGCAGTTTTCAGTAATTCAAAATAAATTTATCATCTAAATTTTGTGCTGCTTCTTCTCCTACGCTTGCACTTTAAGATATAGATCTAATAAACTGTGCCTTCTCAATTTTCGAGTTTTTTTTTTTTTTTTTTAAATATGAAATTTTAGTCAAATTTTAGGTTATATTTGAAATTAATCTCTCTTGTTTGTTTTGCAATACTGATAGAGAACTGTTGAAACACTTTAGTTTTTATGGATTTTATTATTAATAGTCATCGAATCACAAACACAAGTGCGGCAGATTCTTCTAATGATATCAGATAATTTTCTACATTTTTTCTTTTTTTTTAACTTCCATTACCCTACTCCCTACTACCGTAGGTAATGGAAGTATTGTATTCGGTCCAAAAATTCGATATCGAGATTTCATCTGATTTACATGTTTTAAGGTCTCCTGAGTAAAAAAAAATGGTTTTTGGCAATTGGTCAGTGTATGTGTGTGTGTGTGGGGGGGGGGGAGATCGTATGGCTATCAAATTTTAATGAGAATTGGAAACCGGAAGTGGTATCTCAGTCCGTATCTCAAAAACGGCTCTAACGATTTTCTTCAAAATTGCTGTATAAATACTCTATTAGATGTCCTTTCGAATGATATAGTTGGTTAGTTCAGAAAAATTGATAGGCGTCCTGTATCAATAGCTCAATTTCAGGTCTTGCAAGTGCGTTCCTTTAAAAACAGCTGCATGATTTTTTTTTTTTTTTTTCCATGTTAACCTTCTTTTAAATATCATTTTGCATGTAATTGTTGTTTTCTGGTCAACAATTAATTATGCCAAGTTTTGTAAAAGTTGGTATCTCAAAAACGGCTCAAACGAACAGAAATTTCAATTGATTTAGTACGACGTTCACTTAGTATATACCTGGAGGAAGGGGGGGGGGCGGGTAGGACCAGATTGAAAGAAAATATTTTTTTTTATATCACCTTCTTACCGATTTTAATGAAAATTTGTATGATCGCGTACAATTTATGAAAAAATTACACTAAGTGTCAGATATAATTGGGGTTGAGGGGGGGGGGAAAACTAAAGGGGAAGAAGCAGGGAATAATTACATGATTTTTTTTTTTTTTTTGTATCACCATTTTACCGATTTAATAACTATCACTTTCTTTTTATCAATTTCACAATGAGTGTTATATATACCTGGGGGGGCAAGATGGGTTGTAGACGGAAATATATATATTTTTTAAATTGTTCTAATATTGATTTAAATAAAATTTTGTATATATACCACTTACTCTTTAATAAAAATTACAGTGAATGTTACACGTATCTGGGGGGGGGGGGGGACTAAGAGAGGACAGAGTGAAAAAAGTGGTTGCTTTTATATCACTATGCTAGCTACTTTTATGAAACTTTATATGACTATCACTTACTTTTTATTAAAATTATAATAAGAGTTACCTGTAGTTAAAAAAGGGGCAAGTGTGTGTATTGAGGGAGGGGAGGGGGTGCAGATGAAAAATAAAATAATCTTTTTAAACAACACTTATTATCGATTTTTTTATTGACATTTTGTGCAAGTGTTACTTACTGTTAATGAAAAATTACAATGAGAGTTACATACGTCTGGATGGGAGGGGGGGGGGGCGCAGACAGAGAGATAGAGAATGGTGTTTTATATCAGGCCTGTCCAACCCAAAACACTTGGTGGGCCGCATTGGAAATATATTTTATTCATTCGAGCCGCACTGTATATACAATCATTAAAAAAACGCCCCCCCCCCTCCTTTCCCGACTAATTTCGCCGTAAATTAGTGTAGAGACTTGCGACTGGTGTCAATCAATTAGTAATAAGGCCTAGTTTAGAACGGTTTAGTTAGATTTTGTTTAAGGGGTGTCTACATATTAAAACTGACATCAACTTCATTTTTTTTTTTTTTCAAAGGCAACCCCCTAATTTCGACAAGCTTTTTGGATTACTTGGTTCAAATCAGCTCAGAAAATGGCATAGTTTATATGTTTCTATCAATTTTTCTCAGAGTTATAATTTGTTAAAATATGGAGATGCTAATGTTAAATGAATGTAATAAACATTAATTCATGTCTTCCCAAAAAAATAATAGATTATTTTATATATATCTATATATATATAAATGAATTGCTGTTCGTTAGTCTCACTAAAACTCGAGAACGGCTGAACGGATTTATCTTATCTTAGTCTTGAAATGTTCGTGGAGGTCTAGGAAAGGTTTAAAAGGCGAGAAAAAATCGAATAATTTCCGGGAAAACCCTAAAAACAGCCCTTTTCTATTTCCCATACAAACGTTTTCTAGAGTCAATTTGAACTTTATTGCTATTCAATAAAGTTTAGGTGTGTTCCTAACGGCTGATGGCTGAGCTACAAAAATTTGCATGTTGATTCGTAATGACCTCCCCTGATGCACCTCGAAGCCGGATTTTCGAATTTTGTTTTAGTTTTCTTTTAATTAATTAAAATGTTAAAATAAAAACCTTCTAATAACTGATAAATTGGCCATTTAATTGTAATTCTTAATTTAATTGTTGCCAAAAAAAATTATTCTTTTTTGGACAGAAAAAAAGAAAAAAAAAACGTGAACAATAAAAATTACATTTATTTAAAATATTTAATTTTATTCCTTAATTTAATTGTTGCCAAAAAAATTATCATTATTTTTTCGACGGAAAAAAAAAAAAAAAAAAAAAAAAAAAAAAACGTGAACAATAAAAATTACATGTATTTAAAATGAGGAAAGTAAATTAAAAAAATTAGAAATATCAGTCGTATCGTTACAAATAAGATACCAAATGAAAGATGCAATTTTTGTGAATCCAACGGATTAAACAGCTTATCGATCGGACAATTAGATTTTTTAAAATTAACTAATGTATGTATTTTATAAAATTTCTTTCACAAACACAAACGTGTAGTATACAGCCTGTACAACACTAGACCAAATTGAAGTTCAAATTTCATCAATATTTAAATAAATAAATGAAAATAAAAATATGCTTAATGGGAAATATATATAACCATTAAAAGTTTAGTTGTCTAAAATATGTCAGAAATAGCGCTCATAGCATATTGTTACAAGGTATTAAGTCTTATTTTTACAAGGGATAAAATCTAAAATGGTGACAAAAATTCAAAAGTCGCCAAAGAGAGCTATATTAAGGCGGTACTATGATCATGCTTACAAACCATGAATACTAATAACCACAAAAAATTAATTGTCTCATGCATGCAACAGACGTAGCCGGTCATAGCATATTATAATATTTAGCGTGAAATTGTTATCATTTTTATGGTTGATCGGGGATAAACAAAATAAACATAGGAAATAACGTAAAAGCAAATATTATGTGCACCACGTATAGTGTTGTTCATATGTAACTGGGATTCAAATATAAAGGGGATACTTCATTTTTTTTTTCGATACTATCTATTTCGAAACTGTTATCTAATAAGGACTTAATGCAAGCCTATTGGTAAACCATTGTCTCAGGTAATAGGGACAAGCGCCCGAGTTTTAGCGGATGACCAAATCGCTACCGAAGGCAGCAGGGATCCGAAGCGAGCTTTTGAGCAATTTTAGTATTTTATTTTATTTTTATAAAGCTATATAGAAAAGAGTTTCCTTTAAATTTAGTGACCAGCGAAGCGGGCAAAGCCTGCTAGTATATATATATATATATATATATATATATATATATATATATAATGTTATTATGAATTAACCCAAATATATTCCATGCATATTTTTGATTAAAAACCTTTTTTTGAATTATGAAAATAATTAATAAAATCATATTTCAAAAAATTATGAGTTACGACCTGCATTAATTTTTGCACGAATAGAATGGACATCATTAAAATTATGGGTTACATTCATTCCTATCATTATTTTTCGAATTATAGTGATATTTCAATTTTTATTGCTCTTAGCGGGCTGTCACTTGTTATCTTTTGTGTCATATATTATTTTGCTTGCGCATGATTAAAATAGTTATTGAAGTAAGTTTAGACGTACACATCATTTCTTAATTAGCATTACTCTACATTATTTTATATTTAAAATTGTTATATTTCTTTTCGGATTATTATCTGAATGGATATAATACTTTTCTATGTGATATATGAATTTTATTTTTTTTTTAAATATTGAGATTTACCCCTGATACATTTTTGCTTGTTGCTCGTTGAAGACTTGATATAAAGAATATAAAATATACCTTTTTCCGAATCGCCTTGACCTCATAAATTCGAATACGTAGTCAAAAATGGGTGTTACAATTCGGGAAATGAAAAAAAGAAAAAAAAGAAGAAAAAGAAGAAGAAAAAGTTTGTACAAGTTTTAATATGTGCATGACACCGTAAACAAAATTTAGCGAATTAAAAACTAGATGTTATTACCAATCGTTAGGCATCAGCTGCTGGTTTCTACGTTAATTTACGGCGAAATTAATCGGGGAAGGAAATTATTATTATTATTATTATTCTATGACTGTACAGTCACCCCAAAAAAAAACGCCACCCCCCCACATAATTTCGCCGTAAATTATCGTAGAAACATTTGACTGGTACCGATCAATTTGTAATAGCGTCTAGTTTATAACCGTATAGTTAAATTTTGCCTAAGGGGTCATCTACATATTAAAACTGGCATTAACTTCATTTTCTTCAATGGCAACCCCTATTTTTGACTTCATATTCAGATTTCTGAGATCAAGGCGGTTCGAAAAACATACCTATTTATATACCTTAAATCAATTTTGAATAGAGTTACACGTGAAAATGTATTAGGGGTCCGTCTATACATTTAGAAAATATAAATCACGATCTACCACCCAGTATACATTATTTATTAAGTTTCACACCGGAAAAAAGTTTCAGAAATGTTAGTTATAAAATAAAAAAAATGACTAATTCACAGAACTTTCTGAGTTAGTTTATGAATTAAAAGATTTTCATTGGTTTCTATTGATTAAACATCAGATAGCATAAACATCATACGAAGAAAATTAAATAGCTTGAATAGATATTAAAATATCTATCAAAAGAAAAAAAAAAAAAAAAAAAAAAAAGGTGAATGGTTTTAAATTTGTTTGAAAATTCAAAATTATTTTAACTCAAGCTGCCGTATAATTGTCTGAAACGGCGGCACTCAACCTGGTTCCCACGGCCGTTTCACAGTGACAATGGGAGTTTGTTCTGATACTGCAGTACTTTCATTTTCTTTAATTGACTTTTTTAAAATATTAAAACAGATTTTTTTTATTTTTATTTATTTATTTTTTTAATTAATTATTATTATTTTTTTTTCATGACTTTATTAAAACCTTTTACATAAATCTCCACGGTATTCTTTTGCTTTTATATTTTATAATGTGTAACAAATTAATATGCAAAATAATAAATCCTACTACTTAATGGGATGTTCTAAAATTCTACACTTTAACACAGATACCGAAGTGGACGGTGGGTGTAGAAAGGCTGACTACCCTTAATCTAAATCTTCACTTGAAAAGGTCAAAATGTTACATAACTCTTTTTTTTTTTTTTTTTTTTTTTTAAGGAAAAAAGAAGAAGATAAGGAGGAGAAAGAAAGATCAAAACGAATATAAAGCATATTAAACGTTAATACCCTTTAAACACTGGAAAAAGGCGGGGTTTCGTATTGTGTGTCATTTGGGAGCTGTAGAGTGCCAGAAAATTACTTTATGTAATAAAACTTTTCATTTAAAGGGTATTTAAAGCAGCATTATATTTAATACATAGACTATTCAGAAAAAAAGTTCCATTCATCTGGTTCATGAAAAATAAAGAACATTTTCTGGCATTGCTCTATGTATATACATTCTTGTCAACCTATCCCGGAAGATTACTGGTCCCTCCCCTTTCCGTACATTTTTTTCACTTCAGTCTTTTTAGAGCCGTGTCAGCCATCGGTGGCTGACACTGATCTTTCCATTTAGGCTAAGTCAGCCGGCAGTGTAAAATATTATATAAAACTACAGAACTTACATAGTTTTAAGTAATTACTGACAATTTATTTAAAATTTACTTCATGTTTTTTTTTTTTTTTAATAGGATTTTTATAGGATTATATCGTTAAGGCCTAATGGGGTTTATTGAAACTCGATAAACATAACACGCTTCTAAGCAGCACGTGTGGCCTGAATGGGATTTCCATAAGAATTCGCGTGGCGCTCAATGAGTTAATCGTAAATGTATTTGAAGTTAATTACTCTAAAAATTAAATTGTGTACACACAGGGGCGGGAACTAACTTCAAAATAGGTATCTACACTAAAAAGAATAAAAAAGAAAAATTTTAAAAACCATTATTGGAAACTGAATTTGTATTAAAGCGAATACTTTTAATTTATTTTTTAGATTACTACTTATCTTTTGATGGATTTAAATTGTGAAAACACGATGTGCCGTATTTTCCTGAGTATAATCCGCACACCAGAATTTTAATTAACTGATAAAGCAATATTTGGTATAATATATTAACACAAATATATTTTGTAAATTTCGCAGCATCGAAAAACAGCAACATAGCTTCCATATCAAGGCTTAATGTAAATAGGACGTAAGCGTACTGTAGCTAGTGTTGAAATTAGAAAAAAAAAAAAAAAGAATAACAGTGGGCTAAAAGTACGCCGGAATAAATTAAAATGTTGTTTATTCTGGTTTTAGTCAGGTGATATCACTCGTGCTAAATAGCTGGATCCGCCCTCTCTTAAGCTCAGGTTCAGCTCATCATAAAAATATTGTTTTTAATATCTGCCGCACCAAAATGTTCAAAACACAAATGCCAATTTTCATATATTTTGAAATCTTCCCGTTTCAACTTTAAAAGCATTTAGATTAATTTATTTTATTTTGAATTTTAAATTTAGACGTTTAAAGTCTTTTAAATGAAATTTCAGGATTCTGTAAGATCAATATCTATATATTTGAAAGTAATAAGACAATTCCTTTGTTTTAAATTTTTATTCCATAATAACTGTGACTTTAATTTCGTGATTAGGAAATTGAAAATAAATACTATTGAGCTATGTTCCAATAATAGATCTTATAAACTTAAAAAAAAAAAAAATAATAATAATAATAATGCAATTTTTCACTTTTGATTCTGTATTAAAAAACTTTTAATAGAAATTTGATATTTTATTATGTTACATTATGGGATAAATTTTAAATAACACAAAGCTTACAAACGGTACAGTAACCAAATGCAAATATGTCACAACAAAATTTAAACAGAAAATTTATGGTAAAAAATCTGTTTAAAATTATTAAATATTCATAATAATAATAATAAAACGATTGTCGAATGCATAATTGCTGTTTCATGCAATCAGTTTCGCTGTACCGTGTTTTCTAAAACAAGATATTTAACTAGAGGTGTACGTACTCTTGAATATTGAAAAGCGAAAAAAAGTGTAACAGGGTTAAAATAGAATTTTAGCAGCGAAAAACTAGAAAAATATATTTAATACTTATGAAGAAAGACTTAACATATTAGGATGGGATTTATTCTTCTCTTGTACCGTAAGCCACGCCTTTTCACAAATTTTCTAAAACTTTATAATATAAAGCAAAATAATTTTGCATATTTGTAATTAAATCATTTAAGTTTTGTCTTCAATAATCGATGTAGTAAATACCATTGTGATTTATGCATACCAGCGTCACATACAGAGTGAAATAGGAATATGCAAATTTGTCTTTTTTTTTAAATAGTGTTTCAGCGAATCAGAGGCGGGGCTTCTTTTCTTTTGAAATTCTTTCACAATCCCTCGCCTACATTGTGATAACTTTACAAAAATATGCCAATTTGTATAATAAACATCGAAATATTGCTTAGGAAACAATAAAAATAACATAAAGGTAAATTAAAATAGCTTTCCGTCAAATTATATACAAACATTTCCTTATAGAGGATACAGATTATAACAAGTGACGGCCCCCTAACAGGAATAAAAAGTGAAATATCACTGTAACTCAAAAAATAATGTTAGGAACGAGCTGTAAATTTGGAAACCCATGTTTTTGATGATGCCCGTTCTACTCGTGCGAAAATTAACATAGGTCATAATTCATAATTTTTTCAAATATGAATTTATTAATAATTTTCATAATTCAAAAAATGTTTTTTTAGCAAAAATTTGCATGGAATATGTTTGGGTCACTTCATTCTAACGAATAAAAAAAACAGAATTTAAATATCATAATTATTTCGGAAGATATGATTTAATGTTTGTCACATTCATTTAACATTAGCATCCCCAAACTTTGACAGCTTATAACTCTATGAAAAATTGAGCGAAATATATAAACTATACCATTTTCCGTGATGATTTGATCCAAAGAATTCAAATAAATTATAAAAAATGGGGGTTACCATTGAAAAAAATGAAGTTGATGTCAGTTTTAATATGTAGACGACCCCCTAAGTAAAATCTAACTATAACATTATAAACTAGACGTTATTACAAACTGATTGGTACCAGTCGCATGTTTCTACGATAATTTACGGCAAAATTAGGTGGGGGGGTGGCGTTTTTTTTTTGGGTGACTGTACATATTCATACGTGCATCTATGTTTGTGAGTATATGATTCGTATATGTATATACTTTTTTCGAGGAAGGGTAGGTTGAAAATTCGGAGCAGAATACATTAAATTAAATTATTTTCATTCATAAATTAACAATAGAATCGTAGAAAATTTATGACTGTATATTAAAACTATAATAAAAAGAATGAATTATGCAGAGGCGGACCAAGGAGTGTGCGAAGTGTGCGGTCGCACGGGGCCGCTCGCTCGATGCACAAATGAAAGGGCGCTAAAACGACGAAAATTTTCTCGGACTTTTTTATTTACAATTATGAGAAGCATTTTTTTATTTTTTTTTTATTTTTTAAAGCTATACGAAATGTTTGTCTACAAATCGTAATTCTCTCTGCAAAGAGAAGATGAAAGCGAAATACCCACTATCCACCCCCCAGCCTTCCTCCCCAATTCCTTATCTTCCTGTCTTCGAAACACTCATGGATTTTCTCTTTGACAGTTTTATGATTTCTTCCGAGAATCTCATACTCACCCCGAGGTCAGTTTTCTGTCCCTTTCATTGTCCTACTGAATCTTCATAGAAGAGAGAGCATTTTCAAAGCACCCCCCCCCCCCCATCGATTACACGCCCCCTCTGCATTTCACATGAAATTTGCTTGTTTTTAAAATGCTGAACTGAATATGTGCCTTCTTCCGTTTAGCAGAAGACTCTATTCGAATTTCGAGTGGGGCAGCAGTTTTGTTATTTATTTCTTTGTTTAAGATTCGCCTTTATAAATACATGAACATTCGAACATTGATTTGTTTTATGATAAATCGGACACTGTGATTATTTGAAAATGAAAAACGTAAACTTCCCAAAATAGCGGCAAAAAATAATAGGAAGTGGGAGGAAAAAAGAATTTTCCGAATTTTTCCTGTTATTTGAATGGCGGTTAACCAAGCATTAACTGTATTTATTTATTTATTTTCATCACTGCAACTTTAAAAAAATATATTTTTGTTTTAAAATCGTTTTTTATGCCAGTTAATTTTAGCAGGAAAATACATTCTAATTCTTATATTTTTTCCGATTTTACCGTTAATCCACCGCCTTGCCTTCCCACAATATATTCTGATTTTTCATTAAGATCGTAGGGGTGCTTGAACGGTATTTTATGATATTTTCTAAATTTTCTATTAAAAAATAAAATAATTTACGTTTATTTTATAAGTTAATTTACAAACATGACAGATAAGCAGGAACCATAAAAGGCTTACTGGAGTAAAAAAACAGCGCAATAAAAACGTGGAAATGTAAAACAAGCTACTGGATTAAAAAAGTTGTTTTATAGCAATTCAAGTCACAAAGAACTGAACCTTTCTGCAAATTAACGATGAAATTGAAAAAAATTATAGAAGTAAATACTAAATGCTATGAAATAATAATTTTAGTTCTAATTTTTAAACTAGAACTGGGAAAAGGAACAACGCAAAAAAAAAAAAAAAGAAAGAAAGAAAGAATGAAAGTAAATAAAAAGCAAGCTGCTTTAAACTTTATTTATTATTATTATTATTATTTTCCTACAGTGTAAGTCGCGAAAAATCGAACAGTCTTGTACCTTTAAAGAACGGTGAAAATAAAATACTGAAGAGAGAAGGATTTATACAAGTTCTAATTTTAATATTCGTGTGATTCACAATTGTGAAACATTAAAGCAATGAAAGCCCTCCCTGCTCTGACTGCAGCAGGGAGGGTGCCGGCTTCGATTCCAAGTAGCAGATCGCTCTCTTCGACCTAGTTTTTCGAAATTTTGTTTATCCGAAATTCGAATGAATACGGGCTGGGACATCTTTGAACCCCCCCCCCCCCCCATCCTCCTCCAAAGGGCATCCCACTCAAGTCTAGGACCCAAGCGTAGGCAATCTGCCTTAGTCCAAAACAGCAATACTAGCACAAGGGATACTTCACCTAAAGTGGATGGCAACTTTGCCCTACCATGTTATTCAATGGAGAAATTAGTTTTTTTTAATTATTCATTATCTTTTTTTTTTTTTTTTTTTTTAATTCCGTTTTCACATTTGAAAAGTATACAACCATTAACATGTTTCTTATTTTACAAAAATTAAATTTTTACTTTTTAATATTTCATTTTGAAGCTAAAAAGTAATAAATGATCTTAGTTAAATTTTCGCATATTACAGCTTTAAAACAAAATGTTAAAAATATTAAAACTTAATTCTTGAAAAACGAGAAACATTTTAACGGCTGTGAATTTTCAAAATGTGAAAACGGAATAATAATAAAAAAAAAAAAAAAAAAAAAAAAGAAATACGTTAGGTAATAATGAGTAAGTTATAAAATAAATTTCTCCATGGAATTACATGGGAATAGACTGCCGGCCGAATTAAGTGAAGCGTACAGTACAACAGCCTCGTCAACAGCCGAAGCTCGTGTTATTCTATGGGAAATTTGTTTCCACAATTACTCATTACTTATTGTGATTTTTTAAATTCCCTTTTTTGATTTAGAAAATTCACAACCGTTCAACTAGTACTAATTTTTAACATTTTCCAACAAAATTTAAAGTGTTTATGACTTCGGTTTACCTGTTTGTCTGTCTATGCTATAACTCCATGTAAATATCCATGAAATCTCTTGAAACGTGATATATGTTATTCAAATTAACTATCGGTGGTTCATGTTGAAAATAGATTAAATACTATTGTTGATTTGTGTACAGGGACACTTATTTCTATAAACCATACTTAAAACTTTTATTTTACAGAAATGTTTACGAAATTGAAATATGTTATTCATACGCACGAACAAATGCTTTTTGTAGTATTCAGTAGAATTATCATTAAGATTTACAGAGCCGCGTACAAATATTTAGATATACAAGGGCAATTAAGGAAATAGCTGAAATTGCAATTTCATTTTTATTAAGCATTTTAATACTTTATAACAATGTTTAAAAGTTAATATGATTTGATTTAGTCCAGCTGTTTGTCTGGCTGTCGGTTTGTCTATCTGTGTGCCTGCCCGCCTCATCCTTAAATATTTTCAGAATTTCTTCAAAATGATAAAAGCTATTCAAGTTTACTACGAAATATTCCCTATTTAAAGTGGCATTAATAGGCACTGTACAACAGTTTCCTGTACAGGGACACCCCAAAAATGCCAGTGCATTGCGTTTTATGATAAACAATATTTATAAATCACATTTAAATAACTTTCTACTAGGGATGAAACGGACAGTGATTTTGCCGGTTACCGGATATCCGGTAATTTTTTTTTTTTTTTTTTTTTTTTGTATATTCTTTTTCTTTCTTTCTTTCTTTCTTTTTTTTTTTTTAAACAATAAAATATAACCATATTTCATATACTATTCTTCTAAAAGCATTTTAAATATAATTTACTTAAACATATTTATTTATTTGTGTAATATTGTCATGGAGATTAAAACTTTAAGCCTAACACACTTATACTTACACTTATGGTGAAAAGCATTATCACAAAAAGATAGGTTTTGTTCAGAATTATAAAACTACAACATATTATTTACATATATTTTGCAATACTAGTATTTAAAAAAACGAAATAAAATAATGTATTAGTATAATCATAGCTGAAGAGTTATTTTCTTAGGAAAATTAATATGTTGTGGCCATCATAAAATTTTCTTCTATATCATTCTATATAACAGCGCCACTTACTGTTTAAAGTTTAAATCGTACAAAAATTTAACCATACCTTCTCACAATAAATATATTACATATAGAGTTTGGAGCAATTTCAGCCAACAGATGCTGAGATATAGGCTTTTGAAAATATTTCTAGCAGCTCCACGTGTCAACTGATATACAACTAAATAAGATTCATTTTCATAATGGTTGTCTTACATATTGAGTTTCATGCACTTATGTCATAGAAGTTGACACTTAGGCTATTCATGGGATAAATTGCAGTGCAGTATTGCCACCTGTTAGCTGATATACACTCAAAATAAATCACTATAGTGCTTTATAATGGCTGGCTCTTTCACATACTACGTTTTGTGCAGTTATGAACAATAGAATCTGAGATATAGCCTTTCCGTTTTGGGAGAAAATTGCAGTACAGCAGCGCTACCTAGAAGCCAACATGCTCCCAAATTGAATCAGAAAAATTTCTCATAATGCCCTTCTGACATAAAGTTACGTGTTGTTAAATTATTAGAACATAAGTTATAATAGCCTTCCCTGAAATTGTAGAAAGTACTGTATAACAGCACCACCTGTTATACAGTACTTCAAAGTACCTGTATACAGTACTTCAAAGTACCTGTTTACAGTACTTCGATTGGTATCAAAAGTTGATAGGCACTAATATTCCAAGGTGCAAGTACATATAAATTTATATGAAATTCTGTGAAGTAGTTCTTGATATACAACCTTCCTTTAAGTTACAGAAATCACACTACAGCAGCACCACCTGTTGAGCCATTTGCACCAAAAGTTGATAGGCGCTGATTTATGTCATGGTGCAACTACATGTAAATTTATGTGTAATACTACGCAGTAGTTCTGAAGATATAGTTGAACAGAATTTTGGCCATTAACACCCACAGACAGACATTTTTTAAAAGTGATCAAACAAAGTTCTGGACCTTTTCAAATGTGTAAATCCATCGAAAACCAGAAATTGAAATTTTTATGAATGCAATACAGAATAACATTCGACATTTGAAGAGCTTAAAAAAAAAAAATGGGGTGGGGGCGGGGCGGTCATTTATTAAGCATATTTCTATGGCTCAAACATTTTTTCATTAAAAAAAAAAAAAAAAAAAAAAAAATCAGGAGTGACTCCACTCAACTTTCCGAACATTGAGTAATTAACAGTTTTGTAGATAAAGTAAAGAAAGAGGAGTTGTTAAAAAACAAAAGAGATAAAACCATAATAAAGTGTTTGAGTACTTTTCTCCATATATTACACGATGTTTTATTTAACGCTACTGAACTTTGAGCCCATAGATCATAATGATAAAAAATTTTCGTTGTGTCCCTAACCTAAACCTAACCTGTGCAAAAAACCTAATAAATGCTAGATTCACCAAAATGCTTATAGTTAGTGCAACAGTGATTTATAATATTCATTTAAATTTTCAGCTCAATTGAATAAGGCGTTTAGATGCTATCGCACTTTTAACTAGTATGTTGTGGCCACCACATGACTTTCTTCTATATTTTCCTATACAAATTCACTCAGTAAAAATAATTTATTAAAATTATTATTTAAAAAAAATATCTTCCATGATAATGCAGATGATTTCCATATTAGAGAAGTAGTATAACACTAAATATCCAAAAAAAGTCAATTTTATTGTCAATTTTACATAAAAAAAAAAAAAAAAAAATCGATAACTTCATTTTAAATTATCGCATATGTATGGTTCAACCATTCGTTTTAAAGGTACTGGCGAGCTCTTTTGAAAGATACCCATCATGAAAATTTACTCCCCCTCGAGGAGGAATTCCCCGCCAGGGGGGGGGGGGGAGGCTCCTACACATACAAAAATTTTTTCCCAGTTGACTATCTCTATTATAAATAATTCTGGTAAATTTCATAATGATTATTAAAAAATAATTTTCCTTATGCACATTTATACAAAATTTTGTACTATACCACCATGTTAAAAATTTAGAAAAGCGGGATGGCAAAAATTGATAGGCACTAATTTATGTCAAGGTGCAACTATACCAATTTGTATGAAATTCTGTGAAGTAGTTCCTGAGATACAGTTGCCTCAAAAGTTTGTCACGCAGAGACTGACAGACAAACAGACAGACATTTTCTAAAAATGGTCAAATCTTGTTCTACAGCTCTCAAAACGTGTAAATCCATCAAAAACCCGAGGTCGAAAATTTTTATGAATCCAATACTTTCTTCTATTGAATATAGACAGGCCATAATGATAGAGAATTTTTCTTTGTGTCCCTGTAAAAAAAACTGTAAGTGCTAAATTCACCAAAATCTATACAGTTTGTGCAACTGTGACCTATAACATGTGTAAAAAATTTTTGTTCAGATTAAATAAGCGTTTAGACGCTATCGCACTTTTAAAAATTTGGCCCTATAGGCCATAATGATAAAGAATTTTTCATTGTGCCTCTGTAAAAAAACTGTAAGTGCCAGATTCTCCAAACTCTATACAGATTGAGTAACTGTGTATAATATATGTATACACAGTCTATAATATATACACAGTCTATAATATATGTATAAATTTTTTGCTCAATTGAGGAAGGCGTTTAGATGCTATCGCACTTTTCAGATTTTGGTCCCATAGACCATAATGATAAAGAATTTTTCTTTGTATTCCTGTAAAAAAAACTATAAGTACTAGATTCACCAAAATCTATAGGTTTCGTACTATGGTGACTTACAATATACGCATCAACTTTCAGCTTATTCCAACGAAGCGTTTAGATGCTAGCGTGTTCACTCATAGACATACACACATACATACACACACACATACATACATCATCGTAAAAATAGTGAAAACTGACTCAGGGGACCTCGAAACGTATAGAAACATCAAAATCTCGAATTCGGATTTTTGACATGATTACAATACTTTCCTCACTATAGTGTTCGGAAAGTAAAAATCTTATGAGCTTATATATATTTTTTATCGCTAAAAATAAAATTAAATTTGCACAGATGTTAAGTATGCTTTTCAGGATGGAGGACTATTAGTTTCAATCTGGAAAAAAAAGTCCTCGCCAGTTTTTGTAGACTAGTTTTGTGTAACACCAAAAAAGGGGAAAATAAATTAGAAATATCAGTCCTATCATTACAAATTTGGTACCAAATGAAGGGGGCAATTTTTGGGGATCTAGGGGTGCAAAAAGCTTTTGGACACAACAAATAGATTTTTAAAATTAACTAAAGCATGAAATTTAGGGAACAACATTTCCTTTTAACTCATTTCAGTAATTTTAAAAAGTACGTGGCGCATTTTTATGGTCAAAAAATGAGATTAAAAAAAGATTTAAAATTAAAATCACAGAAAACGCATATGGTTTATTACTTTCAAATAATTGTTAGGTAACAGCGAGAAAAAGTTTTTTTTTTTTTTTTTCCCAATAAATTATTCTATTATATAAATAAATCAATTACATTCTTATACTTCTGTCATGTGATATTTTTAAAGCAATCTTCATTAGAAACGGAAGAAATGTATAAAATATTTATCAATATGTTCATATTTTTCATTACACATCATACTACAGGTATGGGGATCTAAAGCTGCCTTCAAACTCTGGCAACTTAGAAAGCTGCAAATGAGGCTGTATTGATATTTTTCTTTATGTGGTTTAGGAGAGTCAACGCTCGCTGGAATCGAAGCTCACAAACCTCCTAGTGCGATTATTGCACCTGGACTAGGGTCTCTTTTGTTAAAGAGCAATAAAAAGTAATGTCCTTCATTGTAAATGCGTGCAAAATTTCAAGGGTCACTTTCGGACAATGGATAATTTATGATTTTTGAAGCTCTGTATCGTTTCTAGAGTTTGAAGGCAGCTTTAGGCAGTCATAGAAACTTTCGTCCTTGGCTTTTTTGCATTTCTACACGTTTTGAGGTGTGAGAAATCTGAAAATCATGAAACTGATATGGTTTATATTTTTGTGTGTAGGTAACATTCGCCGCAATTTTTCATTAAAAGGAGGTGATAGTGTTAAAAATTTAATTAAAATTGGTAACGTTGTGATATTTATGCAACCCTTTTTCTCCTCTGGCCCCATAGTGCTCCCCCCCCTCCCCCCAAGATATGCATAACAATCAGCGTAAATTTTCCTAAACATTAAGTGATACTCATTATAAATTTTATTAAAGTGCAAAGCATAATGATATAAAACATCATTTGTATCTTTCTGTCTCCAGCACACACCCCCTATACACACACCCCCTATACACACACCCAAGCCTAACCCAGACATATCACTGTAATTTATCACACTCACTGTAATTTTTCGTCAATAGTAAATGACATTCGCACAAAATGTCAATAAAATAAAAAGAAAAAAAAAATCGATGATACGTGTTGTTTAAACAGATTTTGTTTTTCATCCTCCCCCCCCCCATTCACACACTGCCCCCTTTTTTAACTACAGGTAACTTTTATTATAATTTTAATAAAAAGCAAGTGATAATCATACAAAGTTTCATATAAATAGATACATAAAAACAGCCACTTTTTTTACTCTGCCCCCTCTTAGCAACTCCCCTCCCTGCAGATCTGTGTAACACTCATTGTAATTTTTCTTAAACAGTAAGTGGTACATACAGAAAAATTTATTTAAATCGTACTAAGGTAGTTTACAAAAAAAAAAAAAAAAATTCATCTGCACCCCCCCCCCCCCAGGTATATAATACACTCATTGTGATTTTCATAAAAAGTAAGTGATAGTTATAGAATATTTCATTTATTACGGTAAAATAGTGACATAAAAAATCATTTTATTTTCCTCTGCCCCCCCTCTTTAATCCCCCCCCCAAATTATGTCTGACACTTAGTGTAATTTTTTACATAAATTGTACGTGATTATACAAAGTTCTTTTTTAAATCGATAATAGGGTAGTTTAAAAAAGAATATATTTTATTTCCATCCCCCCCCCTGCCCCTCAGGTATATAATACGCACATTGTGATTTTCATAAAAAGTAAGTATAGTTATACAATATATCAATAAAATCGGTAAAATATTGATATAAAAAATCATTTTATTTTCCTCTGCCCTCACCCTCTCTTTAACCCACCCCCAAGTATGTCTGAAACTTACTGTAATTTTTTCACAAATTGTACGTGATTATACAATTTTTTCCTTTTTTTTTTTTTTTTTTTAAATCGATAACAGGGTAGTTTAAAATAAGAATAAATTTCATTTCCTTCTACCCCCCCCCCCCCTGCTCCTCATATATATAATATACTCATTGTGATTAAGAATAAATGTTAAGGCCGAATGACTACACGAAGATCCTGTGAATAGGTGGAGTATCATCCGTAAGGAATCTTTCTAAGGGATCGCAGTCCGAAATCACGTGATTTTGAAGATAACCACGGGAAACTCCGAATAGCTAGGCCAACGAGTGCGACCTGGAATCGAAACCGAAATTTTTCGTCTACCAGTTACCAGAGCAGAACCTCTCTTGCCATTTGTTCTGAAGAAATGAATGAATAAATAAATAACCCACACTTTCCTTAAAAATATGAAGTTGCGCTCTTTAGCAAAGGGCGCAACTTCATATTTTAAGGTTACTGCATAAATTTAATACTGTTATATAAACCTTCGTTAAAAACAATTTAAAACAGCCTTCGGAAAAGCTTCATTTAACGAAAAGTCCCCCCCCCCCCCCGCCGTTTAATATTGTATTTACATTTAAAAAAAATTCAAAAACTGTTATTAAATTTAAATGTTAATTTGAAATTATTCAGACAACTTTCACTCGCACCATTCCTTGAAAGGAATTTGGATAAAAATTTTCAAGTAACAACATGTTAACTTCAAAATAGTACAACATTTGAATTGGCTGAAATTATTTGTTTTTAAGTTATTCTAATAAAAATAATGGACAAAGATTAAACGTTAAAAACCTGTCTTCAATATTGAGGGAGCCTCAAAACGTGTCAGTATTTCCCAAATTAAGTCAGGATAGTTTTCATAATGGTTATCACGCATATCAAATTTGCTGCATTTATATGCAATAGAAGTTATAATTTAGCCTTCCTATTAAAGAGCGTAATTTGCAGCACATCAGCGCCACCTTCCGGCCGATATGCACCCAAATACAATCAGCAAACTGTTTCATAATGGGTTTTTAATAATCCAAGTTTTGTGCAATTATATGCAATAAAGTTTGAGCCTTCCCGTTAACGGGGAAAACTGCAGCACAGCAGCGCCATCTATTAGCGGATCTGCACCCAAATTCATTTAGTTTGATGTTTCATAAAGACCGTCTCATATTCTGTGTTTTGTTCGGTTATATATATAACAGACCTTGAGATATAGCCTTCCCTTAAATCGAACAAATTGCAGTCTAGCAGCATCACCTGTTGAGTGATCTGCACCAAAAGTTGATAGGCATTAATTTATGTCAAGGTGCAACTACATATGAATTTAAATGAAATTCTGTGCACTACTTCTTGAAATACTGTTGCCATAAAACTTTTTGTCCCACGCTACAGACACACATTTTCTAAAAATGGTTAAATTCAGTTCTGGACCTATCAAAACGTGTAAATCCGTAGAAAACCGAAAATTTTTACGAATGCAATACTTTATTTTATTGAATATACAAGAGAGAAGAAATAATTGTATATTGCATATATCAAACAGTTTCATAAAAGAGAGATTTAAAAAAAAAAAAATGTTACCCCCCCCACCCCCACACACACACCCGAAATTGCGGTCTAGTTACGCCAGTGTCAGAAAACTTCAAAATCTCTTATATTATTAAATAACATTTATGACACTTGTTTGAACATAATTGACTACAAATGTTCTAACAGAAAAATTAGATTTTATCAACATAGTGAAATGGGGCGTTATTCCATATGAATATGCACTTTGGGGATTATTGTAGTGGAAATAGTAACATGAAAATAAACTATGAAATTGACTCCAATAAAATAAATTAATAGATTAGAATAAGATAAATATATCGAACTGAGCGGTGGGTAGCCTATTAGGCGGGCATTTTGTTCTGTCACTGTGTCAAGCTATTGGTCAAATTAATTTCTCTTAACATGAATGAATGTAATATGTTTTGCACTAGAAATTTATGAGAACATACATATAATGGGGAACTGAGCAGAGTCCACCTATGCTAACTAGTTTTTTTTTTTTTTTTTTAATAATACGTGAACATGTATTGAAGTTTTCATTTTTTGAAAAAGCTCGCTAAGTAGTTTTATAATACGAATAAGTCTATCGTAATTAGAAAATGTAATTTTTTTCCTTTTCTTTAAAATATATATATATATATATATATATATATATATATATACACACATATATATATATATATATATAATTTTGCCAATTAGGTTTCCAATTTTGCAGTTTATTATGATTTGAAAATACATAATAGTTTATGTAAAAAAAAATTCCGCGATTTTGAAGATAACCACGGGAAATTCCTAATGACTAGGCCGATAAGTGCGACCACGAATCGAACCCGTCATTTCTCGTCTTACAACTTCGCTGGCAAAACCTCTCGAGCATTTGCACTGTCAAAATCAATCAAAAAATAAATAACTGACTCTTTCTTTTAAAATATGAAATTGCGCTCCTTAGCAAAGGTTATTGCATTAATCTCTTAAAATTTCTTTCACAAGTTTTTGTTCAATTTTATTTTTAATATATATATATATTTAACTTGATAAAAAGTAAAATAAAATCAAAAACCGTAGTAAAAACAAAAACAGTTTTCATTTGGTATTTTCTTTTTCTATTGAAATAAATAGACCTCACGTTCTAATAATACAATAATATGCATGCTCCCTTAAATTTAATTTTTTTATTTCCCCCATTTGAGAATTTATTTAAAACCCATTGTACTACATATTATTATTTAACAATACTGTTAAATAATAATGCTGTTATTATTATTCTTATCATTATTTTTTTTTATTACCTCAAAGTATAGTACATAAAAATCAGTAATTAGGATTATATATATTATTGAGTCTCATATTTATTTTACAGTATATATAAACACACACACACATATATAATTGTGTGTGTGTGTGTGTTGGGAGGTAAAGAATTTAAATATACATATACATATTCTTTGTTAATTCAAGAACATGAAAGGAGTTAGAAATATCAGTATATTAATTGAGGTTGATCTTTAATTAAACAGTTAAAAATTATTAAATAAATAAATATGCATGCTCCCTTTAATTTAATGTTTTTATTTCCCCCATTTGAGAATTTATTTGAGACACTCTGTACTGCATATTCTTATCTAACAAATCTGTAATTATTTAAACACAAACCAATATATGTTTAAAACGGTGATTTGTTTAAATTATATAAATGTAAAAATACAAATAAGAAAATTAAGAAGAAATTAGGAAATTCTTGTGAATTAATTACTTTTACATTACCCCCAATGTAAGCTGAAAAATATAAAAAAGTTTATAACTTTTTTTAAAGTAAAAGAAAAAAAAAAGTTTATTAAAAGAATAAGTCACATTTGTCTTATTTGTGTTCTTTGATAATATATATGTATATTAATAATATGTAATATTTCTTAAAAAGTAGCTTGATATTTAATTGTAAATTGCAAGAATAGTAAAAAAAAAAATAATAATAAATAAACATCTCTTGTGTGTTTCTGGAGACTGCTACAATAGATAGAAGAGAACAAATTTTATGGCTTTTATCCACTTTTTTCGTTATCACCTACCACACAAACCGGTATTATTATCTCTCAGTTTCTTCTTGTCAATCAGGTTCAGGTCAATTGATAACTGAAGATTTTGTTTAATCTATATGGATTACTTTTTACGCCAAATAAAGATACATCACTATCTTTTATAACCCTGCTACCTATGTCTGCTTTAGGGTTGCCAAAGTGATTAACATCAAGTTTCCTGCAATGTAGAAGATTCATCTAATGGATATTTCGAGATGACGCTGCCCTAGTGGCAAAACATATATCTCGGGGCTTACTTTATTCGCATCGAGATCATCTCGAGATCGAGAGTGACGTCTTTCGTTATTGTCTGGAAACGATACCTAGAAAACGAAGTGTGCAAGAATTGGTACTTTATTCCTCTCGTCCGATAAGTGAAATCGAGATGATATCGTCAGTGAAACGACAGTAAGTCCCTCCCTTCGAAATGACATAACAGCGAAGGAGGAGTTACATTTAACTTCTTCTTCGCATTTTTTAACCAATAAAAAAATAGAAAACTATTTTCCAAGATTCATAGCGAACATTAACTGTAATCGGCTTCGGATCGCACCTCCGTGATCCGTGTTGTTTGTTTATTGTCGAATTGTTTACAAATTGCATGCGTTTATTATTTTAATAATAATAATGTTTTCCTTCTAGAAAAGGGAAAACATTATTTATGTAATGGGCTTGGGGGTTCCTAGATGTACAAATTATAGAAGAATAGATGCAATCAAACTTAAAAATAAACTATTTTCTTAGATTTAAAATTAGTACTTTTAATTACAAACCTTTTTAGATACACTTTTTCCTTGTATTTAACATATTAAAGTATTTATATTTTTAATATAAGATGTAATTTTTTGTGTGTGAGTGTGTTCAGTCTTTATTGCATTTTAACAATGCCATTGAGCCTATTTTAAAGCATGAAGCATGCAAATTTTCTTTCATTGGAATGCAAGAAGAGAATGTATTTAAAGTGACTGCAAGAAGTAAATGTATTTAAACTTTGTCAGGCTCAATAGAAACAATAAATTGAAAACAGACTTTTTTTTAATGATCATTAGTTGATTATGAATGTATCGTTATCTTAATTTACATATTGCACTTTTATTGCGTAGAAGTTGCTAAATAACATTAATACTTTAAATTAGCCATATTAAAGAAAATATAAAATGTATGGATATGAATACCAAATTGTTGCAATATGTATGTTGCTTGTTCACTTCTTTTGTTTTGGTTCAGTTTTGATTTATCGTAGAGTATCATAAATTGTAATGAAGAGAATTAAGAAGGAATAGAGATAAGTTTTAAGAATTAATTAAAAAATTACATTTATTAGAGCTAGTAAATTTAATTGCTCTTATAATTGAACTTAAGTCATCAAAGGATGACATTTTAATGATGATTTTCTTTTTTATATGTATTGCTTCTGATCAAATTGCTTTTCTTCGATGTGTTTTCTTGTTTGGTTATATCGCTGAAAAGCTCCCTTTTGTATGCTGCCAGTGAGGGTTACTATTCGGAACGGTGCCATCCAGGCGAATTCCAGAAAAATCGCCAAGAGGTGGGTAAAAGTAAATTTCCCCCTGTGTCAGGCGTCAGGCCCTCCCCATTTACACAATGCAATTTTCGTTATGTAACACCCAACCATGTTGAAATTTAAAATTTCATAAATATCTGACAGTGAGCCAACTACCAACTGCACTTCTTTAATTTATTTCCATTTAAAAAAATTATGAACTGCACGCAGATGTGCAAATGCCTCATGCTTTCTGAAACTCCTGCTATGAATTAGGATCATCTTTCTTAAAGTAATGAAATAGAAAAGGAAAAGATATGATAGGGATGCACCGAATATTCGGTATTCGGCCATACTACCAAATATTCAGTTTAGTCGAATCAAACTATTCGACTAGCCGAATATTAAATTATTCAGCTAGTTGGAACGTATAAAAATTCAATTTTTAAAAAATTTTTAATTATTTGAAAAAAATTTGCGATTTTTAATTATAATTAAAATTTTCAGAGTAATTAAGAAATATAATAACTACAGAACTATGGATAAACACCATAAAATGCAATAAACTTGCAACTATTGTTTCGGGTTGAAATAACACACGACCCTTCGTCAGGCGAACAAAGCAGCTACGCGTTGGTAATAAGGTGCGTTGCCGCTTTGACTGCCACACTCGTGCCTACTTTGTTCGCCTGACGAAGGGTTGTGTGTTATTTCGACCCAAAACAATTGTTGCGAGTTTTGAATTTTATGGTGTTTATCCAAAGTTCTGTAGTGATTACTTTAAAACGCCAGTTCTGTGGTGCTTTATTATTATAATTAAGAAATAGTTTATATTTAAAGGAAAACAATTATTTCATCTAATTTCAAGTAACATTAAAGAAAATTATTAGTTACATTAATCATAACAATTAATAATATCTAACAAAAGTTGTCTTTATCAATAACAGTATAACGATACTTTTCTAAGTTGAGTTAAGAAAGAACATACATAATTCACATGATTACAATTCAAGTTACAATCTAGGAAACTTCAAGAGATCAAAAAAAGGTCGGATCCAAATCTGGCAAGAAAAATGACACAAGTCATATATTAGCAGTTTTTAACTTGTTACTAAAAAATGTATATGAAGTGCCCCAACATGCACGAACAGTATCGCATCTCTATCTCACAATTTATTCACATGAGAGTCAGAGACATTTACAACAGTTTTGATATAGGTTATCCAGTACGTTGTCACTTTTAAATTGATTTTTCTCAAATGCTGCATTTCTGTTTTTCACTTTCTCTTACCCATAGGGTCGAGAAAGTATTGTTTTAGGGTCAAATTTTTGAATGTGAGTTTTTGTTATATTTACATGTTCTGAGGTCCCCTGACTACGAAAATCATGTTTTTAGCGAATGGTCTGTGTGCCTGTCTGTTACCAGCATATTTCAAGAACAAATAATAGCAGAAATTCCAAAGTCGGTATTCTAAATGGGTATCATATAGGGATGCTACAGTAAGCTTTTCGTTGAGATGAAGCAAATGGTTCGTGTACAGGGACACTCGAAAGTATTCAAATACATTACGTGTATGGGGGGAATTGCAGGTAAGTAGAGTTTAACATCTATAGACTGCACTAAACAAAATGAAACAAATAGATATTTTTTGTAATAGAGATAGTCAACTGGGAAAAGAATTTTGTGTATGTAGGAGCCTCGCCTCCCACCCTGGAGGGGGGGGGGGGGGGAAGTCCCCCGCTCGATGGGAGTAAATTTTTATGACGGATAACTTTCAAAACAGCTCGCCAATACCTTTAAAACGAATTGTTGAACCATCGATCTGTGATAATTTAAAATAAAGTTATCGACTCTTTTCATTTTTAACCAAAAAAAAAAAAAAAAAATTGAGAATAAATTAAACTTTTTTTTAAAATATTTAGTATGATACTACTTCTCTAATATAGAAATCGTCTGCATTATCATAAAAGATAATTTGTTTAAATAATAATTTTAATAAATTATTTTTTAAAACAGAATTATTTCTTAATAACTGAATTAAATTCTATATAAATGTAGGTGCATTAATGAAACAGGGGGTTGAGGGGGGGGGGGGCTAATTATCATAATAAAACTCTTCCGAAGCCTAATTCGAATTTTTTAACATAGGTTTACATAACAGTACTTGTTATCTTACTTCTTAATCTCCAACCTGTATTTATAGTATTAAATTTTAGGGTAAGAGAAAGTCGTGTGAGTGACACACCAAATTATTCTTTTTGGAGTGGGTGCAACAAGATATTGTTACTTAAGAAAGTTTGTAAGTTTATTAAGAAGCCAGACAGTTAATAATTTTCTTTGACTGTGAATTCAGCATTACACCACTACTTATGTTTGGTAATATTTCCTAATATTTTTCTACATTTATATAAACCATAGTTTCTGAATAGTAGTTTTTTGTAATATTTTTTTCATAATTAACACGTTAATCGCCATGTCAGTCATATGTGTCTGACGCATTTTTAACTAGGAAATAACCCTAAAAGGAATATGATATACGCCGAGTAATTATTAACACGTTAATCGCCATGTCAGTCATATGCGCCTGACGCATTTTTAACTAAATTGTCTAATAAAGTTACCATGGCCCATGTGAAAATTTTTCTGATATTATCGTGGCGATTAACGTGCTAAAAAAATGAAATATTACTAAATGTAAATGATATTACTGAAAAAGTTCCCAAAAAATTAGCTGATTGACACTTGAATATAAGTAAATCAGCCAGCCGAATACTCGGTATTCGGCCGAATAGTTACTATTCGGTTGGCTGAATATTCAGCCAAAACTGCTATCCGGTGCATCCCTAATATGAATATTTTTTTTTCAAATGTATTTTTTGAGGTGCTTGCATATTATCCTCATGCCACTAAGTAATCGCCAATTTTTAAATATAAATAATATGGTAAATTTATAATTAACTAGCAGGCTTTGCCCGCTTCGCTGGTCATTATATTGAAATTAATTCTCAAAATACCATATCATTAATAATAAAAATCATTGAAATCAGTCAAAATCCAAGTTAAAGTTCTCGCTACCTTCGGTAGCTACCTCCTAGTACTTCACTCTGATTGGTCTCTGCTCATGCGGAGATTTATTCAGAGATCAAAATTCTAAATTCATCCTTTTGGCTTTTAATTATTTTATGGAAGATTATTTTTATGTTTTCCTCATGTTTCGTTGGAGGTAAGCATTGGTTGCGACCAAATGCAGGTACTCCGAAGCACTCACGTTAACGTTTAAAACATGTTTTTTCTCCCACCCCTCATCCTGGAAGGGGGGGGGGCAGGAGAATTTTCACAAAATCCCTGTATAGTGCATGTTGGGAACATATAACCAGCCAGCACATAAAAAATCGCCTAAGATAGTTTGGAGCAGAGTTTCGCATGGAAACATGATTCCCTAAACCCACCCCCAAGGCGAATAAGGTGGAATTTTACAAAATCCCTTTATAGTGTGCGTCTTGATTACGCATAATCAATCGACATATCAAAAAATCGTTATCCTCAAATAATTTGGAGCAAAATTACTCTTATATTCGTGTTTTGCCTTCCCCCTCCTTTAAAAGGGAGGGGGGGGGGAGAAATTTCATAAAATCCCTTTACTGTTTGTGTTGTGGAAGCATAAACAACCCACGCATAAAATTCAATTTTGCTGAGATAATTTGAAGCAAAGTTATACTTGGAAACGAGTGTATTGCCCCTTATGCAAAATTTCATTATAATGGGTGTTGGAAACACGAAAATAAGCCACACACTAAAACTCGTGACCTCAGCTCCTATAGATTTCCCCGGACAAATTCAGCGCTAAAATGTGGCTCGAATTTGTCCCCTCGTAACTCCCCCCCAAAATCGAAAAAAAAAAAAAAAATGAATTTTTGGAAATATCCTGAAGGTTCTTGGCGGTTTTCTATATCTTTGTGCTATTATTGGTAGAGTTTTACTCGAAAATCCATATTTTTCTAAATTTGCCTCCGAAAATTGTTTTTACCCCTCCCCCCCCCTCTTAAAAATCCCAAATCGCAGAAAATACTTTTTTTGTACTCAAGTCTAGTCTCTCCCTCTGCAATTTGTTCACAGTGAAGCAATTTGGAGTTGAGTTATGCTTATAAAGGGGTTTTTGCCTTCTGCCCCCCCAGGGGGGGGGGGGAATGAAAAGATATTTCACAAAATCCTGTCTTAGTGGGCGTCAGTGTCCTAAAACCAACGTGGTTACCAAAATTGGCGACTCATCTTCCATAGAATCGCCACGACTGTGTTGAGTCGGTGATTGGTAAGTTTACTCTTATATATATATATATATATATATAGATAACTGTTTGTAATTTATTTTTTTTGTACTGATACATTATTACATGTATCTACGGTACTGTACAACACCAGTTACAATAGTACTTAAATGTACTAATAAATTTAATTGTATGTGACTGAGTATAAATCTCAAATTTACAATATTCGATTCTGTAGCAATTATTATCACGAGTGTATATATGTAAGCTTCACGCATATGAAAAAAATAAAATAAATAAACAAAAAAAAAAGATAAACTATGGAGGAAGTTCGAAGGCATTTTCGAAGTGGAACACTATAAATTGGTAACGATACAAAATACCAGATTGAAAGAAATAGTCCTGTTGTACTAAAAAAAAAAAAAAAAAAAATATTGTGTGCTGCTACCATATTTTCTATAAATCTAAAAAGTGTGAGAAAATCTTTATTGTAGCAATCACTTTCAAGCATGTTTGTAAGCTACATGCACGAGAAAATTAAAAAAAATATATATCACTTGTATTGCTACCCCAGTGGCAGAAACACGGCGACATAGTCGCGGACACAGAAAAACGGCTTGCGGACAGTTTTTGTCTGCACTGAGAAAAAAATTTGTCTGCAACTTTCGGATAACAATTCACTTATAAAAATTGCTGTATCAAAACTAAAACTTGTATTATTTATATTGTGTTGTATCAAACATTGCTATAAAATATTTAATAGAATGAGATGAATTGAATGAATACAATTGTTTATACTATATCGTTTTGTAGTAAAATTGTATTTGTGTATTGTTGCACAAGACCACCACTGATGTTAACCCCCCCCCCCCCCCATCAGCTTTCAGTCTTTTTGAGTGTAAGCCATTTTCAGTTTCACCCCTGATTACATGCAAATTTTGCAGACAGATTATGAAATTTTAAAAGCCTGTCACAGACAACTTCAAAATTTTCTGCCACTGGGATTGCTACCTTATTGTGTATGAATTACAAAACTCGGTTCTGTAACAATTACTGTCATGCACATATGTACTCTTTTGCACACGAAAAAAAAAAAAAAAAAAAAAAAACAGCCTTCACTGTTTGCCGCTACCTTGCAGTGCATGAATCTAAAATATGCAGGAAAATCCATATTACAACATTCACCACTGTGCACATATGCACACTTCACTTCACACACATAAAAAAAAAATCACTGGGTTCTGTTACCTTGCTGTGTATCAATCTCAAAATGCACAAAAATTTGTTTCGTAGCAATCACTATCATCAGGGTTCCCACTCAATTTCAAAAATAAAATTCCCTTACTTTTCCAGGTCTATTTTTAGAAAATTCCAGTCACAAAATTTGGTTCGTGACATAAAAAATAGCTCACAGTATAAAACAAAACATAGCTTGCAACATAAAAGACGATATAGTAACGTGACTTGTGATATAAATTGAATGTTCAAAAAGCATTTTCCAGGTTTATATCATCATTTTCCCAGGTTTTTGAGCAATATTTACAGTTTTCCCTGACTTTTCTCAGTAATTTCAAATTCCCTGACTTTTCCGGTTTTCCCTGACCCATGGGAACCCTGTATCATACATGTATATACACTTCATGCACACAAACACAAAAAAATCTAATTCTATTATACATGATTTTTCATGCTTAATACTGTTCTATTAAATAAATCCTTATAAACATATTTAAAATATACAACCTTTTATTAACTTCATGTCTTTGAGACATGAAGTTAATAAAATGTTGTATATTTTATAAGTTAATAATGTCTGTGAGAGATGGTTAATAAAAGGTTGTATATTTTAAATATGTTTGTAATAAGTGCTTATGTTGTATATTTTATAAGTTAATAATGTCTGTGAGAGATGGTTAATAAAAGGTTGTATATTTTAAATATGTTTATAATAAGTGCTTCATGGTATATTTTTTTTGAAAATAAATCCTTGTCTAAGAACATGATTCAAAATGACTTTTTTAACAAAACAGTATTAAGTGCAGTATTTATTTGCTGACGACTGTAATATGAAATTGTTGTCAGTAAAGAGAAATTATATTAGTCATTCGAAAATAATTTAATTGCTAACAACTGTTGTGTGAGTATGAGTGATTAAAAATTTTCCGAAGTTAAAATGAAGGAAATATATTGTTATAAGTAACAATTTTATGCCATATTTATATTTTTATAGAATGTGGTATTTAATATTGATGAAATAGATATAAATGGTAGATGATGAAAAAGTTTGTCACTTAAAGATATACCAAGTATTTATTATTATTACTATTAATGCATCTGAATTAATTTGAAATTTATGTTAAAGTAAATAAAGATTATCTAGTGTCTATTAGAAAAATGTTAAAATCGAAAACAAACTTGTCCTGATAAAAATACAATGACGATTACAAAGCATATAACAATTCAAAAACAATTTGAAACCATCGGAATTTTCATAACTATTCAGACAGAGAGAGAGGAAAAAAAGCATAAAATATCAATGTAATAAGGAAAAGAACTGAGAGGATGAAGTAATTATTTATGATAGTATGTAGTTATGATTTGGGACGGTTTTATTTCGTCGCAGAGAAATATCACAATTTCTTTATCCAGACTGAATAGTTTGGTGAATCTCACATCTGGAAGATCAATTTCTTAAATAATTTCTCGGAATTCCTCTATTTTGCTCGACATCCATAGAAATTACGTAGACGCCATATTGAAAAATGCTTCTACAACTCGCTTTCGACAACGTCTCGCAAACACAGTAGGCTAGGCTTCGTTTTGATAACGAATGTTTACTTTCGAGACCGTCTCGAAAAATGTGGAATAAAGTAGCAAACTGAGAAAACGGTATTCAGGTTTCGTTTTGGTACGTCATTGTGACGTCACTCTCGATCTCGAGATGATCTCGATGTGAATTAAGGCACAAGTAAGCCCCCTCATGTTCTCTCCTACCACGGCCCTACTAGATCACTCCTCGACGCCAACGCGCCAACGTCGTGAAAGCGGCCATAACAATCGACGATTTCTCCAGAATCAAATTCATTGAATGTTAGGGTTGGCATGCAGCGCCGCCACAACAAACTTGCAGAGCATTTAAATTAATTAAAAATTTAAAATGCAGTCATCAGATACGCAAAAATATCTGAATCATTAAAATAATTGTAGCAATAATTTTAAACCAATTCACGGAAAAATAATAAATAATTTTTTCCTTTTTTTAATAATTAATTGTTGAACCATGGATGAATATTTCTTGCTTCTTGGCATAAACTTACGGTTACATCCAGACTGCAACGCTCGCTCGCTCGCAAGCGAGTGATCACAAATCCGAAATTTGTGATCGCCAAGAATGTTTCATTCCAAACGCAACAATTTCAGTCGCTCACAAATGACGACGGCTGATCGCAAGTTTGTGATTTCCGGTTTCCAATACATCGATTATTTTAAACGATAAACCGTAATGATTGGCTAGAGAGAAACATGTGACCTAGCATATGCTTGCGTTTTTGTTTATATTTATTTATTAACGTATCCGTAATTAAAAATAGAGAAATGTTTAAATGTAATTGTTTTCCTGGAAATGTCTCTCCCTGTGTATTATGAGAGGGAGATAAAATAAAAAATAAAAGGATATTCACACTTACATATGAAGTTTAATGCAGTTTATGTTTAAAAAAAAATTAGTTGAACTTTTTTTGTTATAGGTTGTTTACATGCAGCTTTTTAAAACTTAGTTTAGAAATATTAATGTATTTGTATCTTTTATATTTTTAGCTTCAGAAACGTTATGTATACGCATCAACTAATCTAACATTTAATCCATATTTTAGGCATTTATTTAAAAAATTCCAAAGTTATATTTGCATAGTACATGAAAACTAGCATTTATTTTATTTGTTTAGTAGGTAATTTTCAACAATTAGAAGCTTATAAAGCTTTTGTAAATTGATATAATTTTGGATAAACTGTCAGGCTCTTTCATATTATTTAATGACTAGGGACAAATGATACATTGCTTAATTATTTAAAAAAAAAATTAAGGTTTATTATTATCAGTACTTTTCTATTTTGCTGGTGCAAATCTCACCATACGAAAATGTTAATAATGCTGCAAATCTTGCCAAGCAAATTTTATTGATGACAACACACAGTTTACGTATAAAAAATTTTTAATAAATGTTAGTTCTAAGAATTTTTTTGCACAAGAAGTAATTTTAGGCTAAATGTGTTTTGCTTGAAATAAACTGACAGATTCTTCCTCTGTTCAGGCAAATCCCAAATTTTTATTGATATTGGTTTCTCATCCATTTTTGATGTATTAGGAAAAAGATGTGACTAATAAGAAATGAATGCAGCTTGTTTTAAAAATGTGGCGGTAAAGAGTTACCAGTAAGGATATTCCATTTGGTGTTGGTAGTATCTATTTTGGCGACTTTATAGAGCTGTACTTTACTATCATTCATTATTATAGGCAAATATCCATTTTCCTTCATTATGATTATTACATCATTAGTTATATAGTAAAGATATGGAAGCACTTGGATGCAGACAGCAGTAAATTTTGTTTGTGTAAATAGGGTAATGTGGAGGTATTTGAGTTAATAAAATTTAACACGTTCATCTCCATGTCTTCCAGATATGGGTGACGCTCTTCTCGTTCAAGTTAACACAAGATCTTGGGTATCGGGACAATGAAGCAAGGGGGGGCACTTGCCTCTCCCTGGAAAATTCTAATGAGCATTTTTTTCTTTAACTTTAAAACTATGCTATCAGAATTTTATTTAAAAAAAATATTTTTTCAGGTTGTGCCCCCCCCCCCCCCCTGGAATTTTTTCTGGTGACACCACTGCATGAGAGTAATTGTGTCATTTTTTATAACGCTAGTAGTCGCATGTCGGTCTATTCCCCGCTGTTGTTTAGTATAAAGGGAAAGCCGAAAGAAAGCCAGTAGAGAAAGATGAGCTGCCTTTTATTCATGCAAAACTTTTCCCGCAAACCTCTAACCTTTCTGAAAAACTAGAAGTAGGGGAAAAAATAATCAACGTTAATAGTCGCATCGCAGTCAAATACCGATTTTAGAAGTAAAATGTTTTTAACTGCTCAAAAAATATCAAGAATGACTTAAAAACAGACTATGTTAGAGAACATCCACTCAAGGTTAGTTACACAGAATTTTCTTACTTTATTTTTAAGGGGTGATCTGTTGGGGAAATTTATAATCAGTGGGCGGCAAATAGACCAATATGTGACTACTAATGCATTAATAAGATTTTTAAAAGGAAATTAATGGAATAAGCACTGAAATATAAATAAAGGATATACAACATAAAAATACTAAAAATATACACATTATGCTGTACTTTTTATTAATTTATATTTAGGAAAACATTACATTATACTATATCACATGGTGTTCGTTAAAACACTCGAAGCACATTTGAGGTGATTCTGGACAATAGAAACAATAGGTTGCATATATAGTGTTTCTTTTACATTTTTCTTTGCTTCTTGGCATTTGGCAGTTTGCTTCCTCTTCTGGTAACATAGAGCACACACATACATACTTCTTATAGGTTCGCTTTGCTGATTCTTACAAATTTAGGAAGGGTGGAACACTTCCTTGTTTTACTCCTATTATTGTCGGGCATAGCGTTTTCTGAGGACAACTATTTGATAAAAAAAAGTTTCTGGAATTTTCTAATTTCTATTTTTTCATTTGTGGCTCTCTGGTACATGTCATCTCCGACGATCGGATTTGTGCCCAGTGAGAAGCTCAGCTGAATCATGCTGGGCAATGAACGTGTTAATAACGCTATGAGTCTGACTGAGGTACCTTTAATGAGGACCTTTTTTAAGGGATTCTAGCTCAAGTTGTGTAAGTTTCAGACCGCATTGAAAATTCTAAATGGCTAGGCCATTGAGCACAACCTGGGCTCGAACCCTATAACATTCAATTCAAAGTTAGAATAAACTAATTATAAAACAAACAAAATCCTAACTAGGTAGAACAAGCGGGCAATGTTTTTTTAAAGTGGTTTGTTTTGTTTAGTTATAAGCTTCATTACTAATGAATATTAAAATTTATAAACTTAAACCCATAATTAAAAAAAAAAGCTTTCATAATTTTTTCTATGTCAATATTATAGTTGACAGGCAAAAATTGGATTTAGGCAAAAATTGGGACCTATTTGCACAGCGCGCATATCCCCTAACCTGTGCTGCCGAAGGCAGTGGGGACTCGGTCTAACTTTTTACTCGATGATAAAGGATTATTTTCATTTTCTTTTCTTAAAAATAAAAGTTTGACTTGAGAAAGAACACATGCACGTGCAGCACACATGGGTCTGCACTGCCGAAGGCAGTGGGGACCCGGTTTGAGTTTTTACCCGATGATAAATGAATTTTGAGAAATCATAAGGAGGGTGAAGGAATATGCGCGCGCTGCGCATGGGTCTACGCAACTACAGCGTCTAGAATAAAGTGTGGAAAGCGGCGAATAAAATTGTACTAAAAAAATTAAGCCTGTCACCAGATGTCATTGTAATCGAAGCTAGTGTCATGACAACAAAACCGAGACTCCCTATGAGTTAATTGTATGCTTAGATCACGTGATTAAACTGACGAAACTGGGAAAAGCCAATCAGGTCTTCGATTTGAGCAATAGCTTCGATCACAGCGACATCTGGGTAAGCTTAATTTTTGTAGCATCATTTTAACATCACGGTTATAGGCGATTGCCACACTGTTTATTCTAGACGCTGTAACACAGCCGAAGGCAATTTGGACCCAGTGTGAGTTTTTAGCCAAAGCTGAATGATTTTTTTTTTTTTTTGCAATTCTCTTTCTTAAGAATGAAATTTATGAGTAATAATAAATATGGAATTTTGAAAAATCATAAGGATGGTAAAAGAATATGTGCGTGCAGCGCACGTGTCTACTCTGTCGAAGACAGTGGGGACTCTGTTTCAGTTTTTACCCGATCACGATTTTTTTTTTTCTTTTCTTAAGAGTAATGTTGATGAGTGATAAGATGCAATTTTGAGAATTCATTCATTATAGTGATTCATTTAAAAATACTGACCCGCTAGCGGGCGAAGCTTGCTAGTGTCAGATATAAAATCCATTTCGCAAATCAGGATTACAATATTTTCTTATACATTGTATAAGGAAGTAAAAAGAGATTGTTTTTAGTAAAATTTTAACGTATTTCAAATGCTATTTTAATTATGTTTTCGATGCATTAGGTAGTCAAACCTTATTAACATGAACTGTTTCCACTATCCCCACCAAAATGAAGTTTGGTTATTGATAGTAGGGCTGGACGATGTCAGGAATTTAATATCATGATATATCGTCATCCTCATATCACGATATTCTGATATATCGATATCACAACAAATTCAAATAAAATATTATGGTTATTAAATCATTATAGTAATTATTAAATAAGCGATTAAGTAATTATAGTTAGTAAATAAGCAAAATTCTGCAAATTGGCATATTTATTAAAATATAGGCAGAAAAATACAGAAAATATTTTAACACGTTGACTGTCAAGCTACGAAATAACTCATAGTTAAACTACGACTAAACTCATAGCTTGGTAAACAATGTGATAAAATTTTCTAATGAAAAATTGTTTAATGCAAAGATTATTTAGTATACAAATATAAACACTACTTTCTACAGGTGAACTATCAAAATCATTCGTTTCACTGTATGTACGTATAACAATACAGAGTCAATAGCTTCTTTGAAGTGTACTCACTAAATTTTAATGGAAGGTGCACTTTCAAATGAGAAAGTAAATTTGTTGTACTTTCTCCCTTTGCACATACATATTTTTGGCAGAGTTTACAAATTGCCACATCAGTGTTGATAACAGTACCATGCTCATTGGCAGGTATCCTTCAAAAGTAGACCAAACCTGACTTTTAGTCTTTGATTTAGATACCAAATGATGATATTCCAAAGAATCAATAGTATGCCTCATTGTTAATTTTATACATTGAAGATTTTAAAATAATTAAAAAAAAAATAATAATAATAAGTATATATTTAAATATTGCTAATTTTAAAAGAATTTCAACAAAAATAGACCATAAATGCTGATTGGTTTGTAGAAATTTTCGATCGTTCATCTAGTTTTAATATATTCATTTATGATTCAATCATTAATTAGCAACATTAATTATGTATATCACTAAAAAAAATTTTTTAAAGAATTATATAGAACAAAGAATTCTGTTTATAAATTACATTTATAAAATAAATTTAGACTAGATTAATTAACATAAAAAATATACCATTAATTAAATTAAATTATTTTCATGTAAACTTTTTTTTTAAATATTTTTAGAAGAGAAAAGGCGAAAAAAAAAAAAAAAAACTATTGCAGATGCGAAATGATAGATTTTTATTAATTTACTTTCTTTAATCTTTCATTAAGATTAATTGTAGTTCAATACTTATTATTCATTAATATCGAAAAATCGGCAATCTTCCCAACAATTCTAATAATCAAATTATGAGTCCAATTAAACAATAACATGCTTGTTCTCCGCTGTCCCGTAATATTCAATCACAATCTCTGGCGATCGTCATCGTCAGTAACATGAGTAAACAAAGAGTATTTTCCCTTCTTGAGTGTTTATCGGCTATTCTGCGCAAGCGTGATGTTTCTGTTTCTGATTATATTCATGAATGTTTCTGATTATATTCATGAATATTATTGTCCGCGCCGCTGTGAGTGAGTGAATGTGAGTATGAGTTTATTCGAATAAGGAATCAGAAATCAACATATATGATTACGATGTTAAAGCGTATTGCCATTGCCGACTCGTTTCACTCATGAGTAGCGTGGATGATTGGGCACTTAGATATTTCGATTTCCTTTATGAATGCGATATGGACACGATGTTGAGTTTTTAGTGAATATTGTGAAAAAAATCTTGAATGATTGAAACGAAAGAATAGATTCTTTGATTGAAACGATGTTCAAGTGTGCGGCGCGTGACTATCGTTGGAAAAAAAATTATCTATAAAGCAAGTTTTTTTTTTTTTTTGCTATTTTAGGAAAGAGATTTGCTATCCGCGTTTGTAATGAACGATAGATGGCGCTTTCTCAACACTGCAGTTGTTAGTAAATATAATATCCACGTGTATGTATTTTGTTCTTTCTTGTTGTTCTATCATAGTTTCAGCGTGAAAGCTTCCAGTGGTATGATAATTTCACCTTAGCCCACCAGAGGGCGAGCATTTCATTACAATCGCGGATAGGCTTGCTTTATTAGAATAAATAAAAATATTTTAACCCTCAATCGTATTTTTTCTTCAAAATATCAACAACAAAGAAAATTTGGATAATATAAAATCCCACAAATCTTTTCTTTACTAGTGCTCAGAACTTTCTTAAGCCGTTTTTTACTTTCTTCTATACTCAACAAAATGAAGTATTGGATTCGTATAAATTTTTAATTATGGTTTTCGATGGATTTACACGTTTTGAGAGGTCCAGAACACAATTTGACCATTTTTAGAAAATGGGAGTGACAAAAATTTTGTGGTGAATATATCTACGGAACTACTGCACCGAATTGAATATAAATTTATGATGTAAATGCACCTGAACATAAATTAGTGTTTATCTACTTTTGGTACCGATTAGTCAACAGGTGGCGCTGCTATACAGCAATTTCTGCTGTTTCAGGAATTATAGCATGGAATTGCATATAAATTTATATGTAGATGCACCTTGATATATGTTAGTGCCTGTCAACTTTTGGCGTCAACTGCCCAACAGGTGGCGCTGTTACACGGCTATTTCTGTAATTTCAGGGGAGGCTATATCTCAGTAATTACAGCACAGAATTGCATATAAATTTATATGCAGATGCACATTGACATTTATTAGTTTCTGTCAACTTTTAATGTCAATCGCTCTAAAGATGGCGCTGCTATACAGCGATTTCCGCAATATAAATGAAAGCTGTATCTCAGGTTCTATTGCGTATAATCGAACTTGATATATGAAAAGGCCATTATGATGATACAAAATGGGTGCATATCTGCCGATAGGGGGCGCTGCCATACAGCAATATTCTACGAAAACGGGAAGATTGTCATTCTAATAGCCAGAACATAGTAATTTTTTTTTTTTTTTAGATCTGGTTTCTAAAAACGTTCATTTAAGTTAGAATTGAAATTTCTTCCCAAAGTAATATATCTTTATTAAGGGCAATTTTAGGAGCAGGGTAATAAAAAAATTAATTGCTTCTAAAACAGTGATATATGATAACATATCAAATCATTATCATTGCACAACAAACCTAAACATTTTAACAATGAATTAAAATACATGTAGTAAGTTCTAATAAATGGACATCAAGAATATTATTGTTTTTTTTTGTTTTTTTTTTTTCTCTTTTTAGCATTCCATAAACTGAAAATGTGGAACATAAATTAATAAGAAGTTAATTCTACTTTTTTAGAAAATTAGTAATTTTCTATCAGTTTTAATTTTTTCATAAAACATCCAAATTTACGAAAATTGGATAAAAACAGTAACAACAAGCCCTCCGCTTCCCTTGAAAAAAAAAAAAAACTGCTCCCCTCCCCATGAAATCTATATATAAAACTTCTTTTCATCTTTCATGCATGCAATTTCTATTTTTATTCATCCCTATTGTTAGGTAAAAGATGAAAATGAGAAATTATATGATCTATACATAGCCAATATATCGTGACATTTGGTTGATCGATATCGATTATCATGATCTGTGGTAGATATCGATATTTGACGATATATCGATATATCATCCAGCCCTAATTGATAGTATGAAAAAAAATTTTTTCCTCTCGAGATTCACGTTAACAAATTTCAGTTGTATTAGGGTATTATGCATTTTAAAAAAGTTTTTTTTTCTTTTAATGTTATGATTGATCGACTATTTTGATGCATTTTCAGAACATCAATAAATCGGTAATCAGGCAACAACTGTTTCCTGCTGATGCTTCAGTGTAAAATTAATCGTGACACAAATCTGATAGACCATGTAATAGGTATAATATTACAGGATTATCGTTTATGATTTAAATTTAAATACCTTATATTTATCCTTTCTTTAAATGGATATATTTCGGCATGCTTATTGCAGCCCTCTTCAGCATCGAAATGACTTCTATGATTTAAATTTAAATACCTTATATTTATCCTTTCTTTAAACGGATATATTTCGGCATGCTTATCGCAGCCCTCATCAGCGTCGAAATGACGCTGAAGAGGGCTGCGATAAACATGACGAAATATATTCATTTAAAGAAAGGATAAATATAAGGTATTTAAATCATAGACAATGTAACTTTTACTTAGAAATATCATTCATGACCTATGAATATTTATTTAGAGAAATGGAAGTGTAAGGTTGAATTTTTTTGTACAAACTATGTGAAAAATATCCAAGCTGGGAATCAAACTCGACCGCCCCACTTACAGTGCAGATGTTCTACCACTGAGCCACCTTGGCTGATTATCAACTCGGCATTTCCCACATGACATCTGTTGGCAATGTCACTGTATTTGCAAATGCAGATTTAATGGGTAAACATATAAAGTTTAATGATAGCACAACTTTGATAGACCCTGTAATCTTTACTTAAATCATTCATGAACGATGATTTATTTAGAGAAATTTGAGTGTAAGATTGAATTTTGTATACCAACTACGTGAAAAAGGCCAGAGCTGGGAGCTGAAATCCAGCACTCCGCTTATTATGTATCGCTGAGCTACCCTGTCAGATACCAGCTCAGCATTTCCCATATAATATCTGTTTAAGTACCCGAGTTAAATTCTCAGCTCTGTCGTTTTTCATATAGTTGGTATAAAAAAATTATCCTGACATGTTAATGGATATTATGTAGGAAATTCGAAGTTGATAATCAGAGAGTCAGTTGCTGACAAGAAGCTGAACTCATGTTATTCTATGGAGAAATTTGTTTCTATAATTCCTCATTGCTTAATGCATTTATTAATTATGTATTCATGTTGTGAAAATCTATAACCGTTCAATTAGTATTACTTTTTAAAAAATTAATGTTTCACTTTTGAGTTTAAAAAACAAAAAATATTTAAATGTATTTTTAAGCTGAATAAAATGTTAGAAATTGTAAAAACAAGTAGTAGTATGGTTCTGAATTTTCTGAAGGTGAAAACAGAATTTAAGGTAAAAAAAAAAATAATAATCATGTTAACAAAACATGATCTTTCGTCAGGCGAATAAAGTAGGCATGAGTGTTTGTTTGCAGCACTCATGCCTACTTTGTACGCTTGGCAAAAGATCCTGTTTTCTTTCAACCCAAAACAATTTTTGTGAATGAAAGCGTTTTATGGTGTAAATTCAAAGTTTTGTATGTATTACTTTTTAACGTCAGTTTTGTGGTACAATAAGGTTTTTTGTTTCTTGGAAAAGATACTAAAAGCTCTCATTTGAAGATATATGTCAAGTATAAAAATATAGATACAATGATTTTGTATGTTCACTTTTTTGTAATATTATGGATTACGTAGAAAATTATTATTGTAACATTTATATAGTTCATAAATTTTAGGCTAATTTAACCTTTTTACAGGCCAACGTTCCCAATTTGGAACATCAAATTAAAACTTATAGCACACATATTTAAAAGATGACTTGATTTTTTAAAAAAACAGAAGGAACATTTTTATCATTAGTTGGTAACTGTACAAAAAATCTTAAAAATCATCATTTTCATATTTCTTTTATCGAGTTATTTAAATATTCTTATTGTAAATAACTGCTACCACATTTAACTGTAACTGTCTGATTAGTCAATTTTTTTTATTTATGGTATATATTTATAGTTGAAAAAGTACAAGCCACATTCTTTCTCTATTAGTGCTGTAATTGTGTTTTGAAAAATAAAATATTTTATCAAAGAATAATGCATATGTATAATTAATAGCTGCAGCTATTTCATTATATTTAAATTCAATATTAGCTGTTAGTAAGCTTTAAATTTAAAATTTTGCTATTAAATATATTAATGTTTCTCTTTCAGGCTACAATGCTTTAATTCAAGGCTAATTGGTTATTGCTTGATGCTTGCGTGTTGTATTCAATTGACTATATCAAGTTATTTAGTTAAAATGAATGTAGTATATGAAGAAAAAATTCAGTAACAAAGTAATAAGCAATTGGGAAAAAATAGATCTAGCAGCAGTGAATTCAAACACAGCAAAAAAGAAATAATAATAATAATTAAAAAAAAAAAAAAAATGGAGTGAAGAAAGTGTATTGAAGGGGAAGGAAAAAAGTCTATTTATTGTGTAATCATGTAACCATAAACAAAGTAACAGGAAGGGGAGGGAGAGCAGCATATCTCCCCCTCCTCCTCCATTTTTAATGGATAAGATTTTGTAATTTATAGTGTTTAATCATAAAGTTTTCATTTAAAGCTTACAAACAGTTAAATACTGAATTTAAATGTAATGAACCAGCTACAGATATAAATTATGCACATGTATAGTTATTTGACAGTAAAATATTTTTATTCTCCAAAACTCATTTTCAACACTAACAATGAAGTTGTATATTTTCAGCTATAGAGTTTTATATATAATAAAATAAATAATTGACTAATCAGGCTTTTACAATCAAATGCAATAACTGTTATTTACAATAATAAGTATATTTAAGGTTTACTACACCGAATTATAGTTTTACGAAATATTGCGGCCACATCATCTTCTTCTTTTTTTTTTTCGCCTAAACAGAATAAATAGATAATGGAATAAATAATTGACTAATCGGGCTTTTATTTACAACGAGAAGAATATTTATCCAAATGATATCATACCAGATTGTAAAGTTTTAACGAATATCATAGTCATCTCATTAAATAATAGAACATATTATTCTATATTGTAAATAAACAACTACAGAAACATGACATATTACGTTTAATTTACATTAAATAAGCCTAACATTTATAAAATATACAAATGTTACAATTATAATTTTCCGCATAATCCATAATAATATTTCAATGTTAAACATTTAATCTTACATGAATATACAAAACCATAACGTAACATATTTTACACTTACATTTATCTTCCAATTCCAATGAGAGCTTTAAGTATAATTTCCGAGTAAAGAAGAGTTTCACTATGTTGGATAGTATTTAATTCATATTGTAGATTAATGAAATATTATAATATTTGTTTCGGATTATGTATTATCATTTCAAGAATGATTATTACAACAGACAAATTATATCCTTGTCTGTGACTATTACTTTCTTCGACATCACTGGACAACAGCGGCCATGTTTTTTGAGGCGATAGTACACCTGCGATCGAGTTGTGAGAGCTCCGAGGCAGTCACAAATTTCCCCCTCATCGCTCACAACTTTGCGATCAGTTTTGTAAACAAATGTTGCGTTTGGATTGAAACACAGCCAGATTTGTGATTGTTTACCTATTTGTGATCACAATGTTTCAGCCTGGATGTAACTGTTAGCACGATGTAACGTTACAAACTGATTTTCAGGGTTGGGAGCGAGCGCCATCTACTTTCCCAGATGGATTCCGCGGCATGCATTGATATTTGCAGTTTTGTTATGGCCGCTTTAACGTTGGCGCCTTTGGCGTAGAGTGATCTAGTAGGGCCGTGCTCCTACCTACCTACCTACCCAATTTGTTTACATTGTTTAATGGCGTGCACGGAGTAATGGCGAGTGATCATAGTTCTCTTTTGTTAGATGTTTGTCACTCATCTAATTCGTGATTGATAAAACTTTTTTTTCTTTATTGTTTTGAGTAATACTTTATTTTATATATATCTAATAATGTCATACATAGTATTTATTATTTATAATTACAATTTCTTTTTCTTCTCATCCGATTAAAAAAAATAGTGTAAAATGAATAATTTAAATGATTTAGGAAAATCTTTTTCAGAATTATGCGTTATTTCTGAAGATGAAAAATCGTTTCAAGGTGCCATAAAATGGCATATTCCTGAACTTCGAATTAGGAATCATTTACAAAAGTATTCCAAAGGAAACTATATAAACAGCAAATGGTTTTCAATTGGTTCTCCTTCATACTGTTCATTTTATTTTCACCTTCAACAGGAAGAAGTTGAGGCTTATCATTTAACAGATCCTCCTAAACTATTCACTGACTATACTGATATAGTTTATGTGTATATTGTTTTTTGTAGCAAACTTCCTGATTATGCATGGGTGAAAGGTAAAATCCATCTCGAGGGAATAGATGTTCATAGAACATTCAGTGTTAGTGCAAAAGAGTTTGACAAAAAAGTTGAAATTCCCAAATTGTGTCGCATTTCAGAATTACATAAGATTTTGTACCATACAGAAGGTATTGTAATCAATTGTTCAATGAAAATTATAGAGAGAAGCGTAAAGTGTGCATTTGATAAAGAAATCATTGGCTATGCTGATAGCAGAAATTATAATTCTAGTAAAGATAAATTCAAGCCTGGAACTTTTTTTAATGTCTCAATCACCGTCAATGGCCACTTATTTAAGACACATAAAGAGTTGCTTGCAAGAATTCCCTATTTTCAGAAGTTATTTGAGGCTAATAAATCAAAACACTGTTTTGAACTTGCCAATATTGAGCATGAGATTTTTAGCCATATACTTACCTTCTTGTATTCCGGTGATATCCCTCAGTTACATTTCAAGTTAGCTTGTGAATTATACGTAATAGCCCATGATCTAAAAATATTGGATCTTAAATGTTTGTGTTCTTCATATTTAGGGGCTAATTTAACCGACGTTAATGTGCTTATGGTTCTAAAACTTGCACATGAATGCAAGGATATTGCTTTAAAAAAGGAATGCTTTAAAACTTTAAATATATACGATTGTGACGTATTATCTGCAAAAACAATTGTTCCTTAAATAAATGTGCTATGCTATGCCTTAAATTAATGATATTGCTGATGCACAGAACTTAAAATATTATTCTTGCAACAGAGTGATTTTGTAGAATTTACTCCAAAGTTTATTTAAAAGATATAAATAACTATATAAATTGCATGTCATTGCTTGAATTCAATTATTTTCAGGGTTGGCAAAAACTTGCGGTATTTTAGGGAAACAACAACAACAAAAAAAAAAGTGGGTTTGTTTTTTTGAATAAAATCTGGTTTTACTTTTATGTATTTTATTTTCAAGAAAATGTGGGTTTTATCGAGTTTTTCATTAAAAAAATAAAAGTCAATAAATTTTATCAGAAAAATCTTTATTTTTTTTTTCTTTTCTTTTAAATAAATAATAAATAAGAATAGCTAAAACAAATTTGAAAGTAAATCTTATTTTCCTTCTGACTGTATGTTTAGGTAGTTTTGGGATAAATTTACCTTTCAAGAGATATAAAAAAAAATATTTAATTCTTTTTCTTTGTTGATGGTTAAAAATTTAAATCAGTTTTAAAATAATGTCCTGTATGGTGTTCTAGTTACTACAACCTCTGTTATTCTTAATATGATATCTGTTAATATTACGAAAGTATCCCATAACTAATTACAAGCTTTTTTAAAGGGAAATACACAAAAAGAAGGAAATTCAAGAATAATAAGTACAAAACTTTGAATAAACACTGTAAAATGCAAGAACTTGTAACAGTTGTCTCAGGTTGAAAGGCAGTATGATCCTTTGTCAGGCAAACAAAGTAGGCACAAGTGCTGCAAAACAAAGTCGCAATGAACAAACATTTTTTTTATTGTATTTTTCGTGCATTGCTGCTTTGTTTTGCAGCACTTGTGCCAACTTTGTTCAACTGACGAAGGGTCGTGTCTTTCATCAACCCAAAACAATTGTTGAGAGTTTAGAAAATCTTTATAAAAAAAATTGTTGAGAGTTCGTTTATTTTCTGACTACTTTTAAACGCCAGTTCTGCAGTGCTTTTTTATAAATTCAAGAATATTTGTTCTTTAACTTTGTTTCACGCTCATGTTGTACAATTCCTTTATTCAGGGTTGATTGTGATCCTATTTTTAAAATTTTGAAATTACATGAAGATATAAAACAATTATTATGGTTTTTGTGGCGGCTTCTTTTTCGCACCTGGTTCTTTTCTTCCACCAAATTCATCTCGAGACACATTAAGGCACTGATCACGCTTGGTTTACTTTTAAAGATTTTACTTTTACTTACGGCACAAACATAAAATACATAAAGAACACATAAATTAACATCAAATAAAGTATTTTCTAATTAAACATATAGAATGGAACGCTAGTCCATCTTGATTCACATACGCACACACTGTTGCCACACTTTCGTACCAAACTTTTCAGTTCTTGTTTTGGGATAATCTCGAAATCAGAGGTGCGGCGTTCACACCTTCCCTCCAGTTTCACTTGAGGGACAATGGCCTTCACAGTGAAACTACTAACAAAAATTTGTGGATAATTTATATAACTGTCCATGAAAGTCTAATTGTCCTTTTAAATTCTTAATTATTGTTTCATCTTTAAATAAATGTTCATGAAAGTCTAATTGTCCTTTTAAATTCTTAATTATTGTCTCATCTTTGACCTAATATGCGATGTTCCATCAAGAGCAATAACATTTATATTTCACTTAAAATTTAAATATTTTCTATGGTATAAAATAAGTAACATTTAAACACATAATAGAAATAAAATATATATATAATATATATGAATAAACATTTATCCTGACATGGATTTTCTTATGCACTTTAAATAATCTTAATGAATTAATATACTTGAATATAAGAAACCAAATAAACACACACATATATATATATGTAATAACAAATACAATATTAAACTAACTTATGACTTTATTCATGAATGCGTGATAAAGCATCTGCAATAGTATTACTGCTTCCTGGCTTATGAGCAATAGTCACTTGATAGCGAGATAGAGCCAATGCCCATCTTTGTAATCTGGCGTTCTTAGGAACTGTTTCTGTCAAATATTTTAAAGGGTTATGGTCCGTGTGAAAGATAATAGTGGTTCCATAAGTCCACATTTCGAATTTCCCTAATGCCCATATTACAGCATAAGCTTCCCTTTCAATAGTGCTCCACTTTGATTGAGCAGGGGTCAGTTTTTGGCTTGCGAAAGTTATAGGTTTCAGTTTATTCTGCTCATCTCTCTGCATTAGACAGCCTCCAATTCCGGTCACTGAAGCATTAGTATCGATTTCAAAAGGTTTCGACATATCAGGTGTATACAGAGATGTTATAGAGCACAAACAATTCTTTAACGAATTAAATGCGCTTTCGGCTTCTTCTGACCATGGAAGGTCGTTTGGCACAGTTTTTCGAGTTAAGTCCGTTAAAGGTTTTGCTATATTGGCATACCGAGGCACATAGTCTCTGTAATAGTTAAATAATCCTAGGAGTGACTTCAATGTTTTCTTAGTTTTAGGGGCTTTCAAATCTTTAATAACTGATATCTTGTCCAGATCTGGGCCGTGCTCTCCTGAGCCTACGACATGTCCTAAATATTTTACTTTCGACATCGCAAACGAGCATTTCTGTAAATTTGCTGAAAAATTCAATTTTTTCAGAGTTTCTAAAATGGATTTAATATGATTAAGATGATCTTCCCAGTTTGAAGAAAATATGATAATATCATCAAGAAAACTTTCGGCGTAGTCACTATGAGGAGGTCGTAATACTTGATTCATTATTCTTTGGAATGTTGCTGGTGCTCCAGATAACTCAAATGGCATCACCTTCCACTGATACTGACCCTTTGGAGATACAAAACTGGTTAATTCTCGGCTTTGCTCTGCTAAGGGTATTTCCCAATATCCCTTAAGGATATCTAAAGTTGTCAAGTAACGAGCTCCACCAGCTTTAAATCTAAGATTTTCTGAATTCTGCATAGGAAAAGGTGGAATTTTACTAACTGAGTTCAGCTCTCTGTAGTCCACGCAAAGTCGGACAGTTCCATCTTTCTTGGCTACACATACCAATGAATATGCTATTTCTGCTGAAGAGGGTTCTATCAGGTCTTTTTCCAATAATTCTGCTATCTGTTTTTCTATATTAGATCTTAATGTTTCTGGGACTTTATAAAGATGAGGTTGTTTCCTCTCTACTCCAGACTTTAACTGGATAACATGTGGAGGAACTTTGGCTTTCCTTAATTCCCCATCAAATATTGTTATATATTCTTTAATCAGATTCAACAGCTGTTTATGTTGCTTTGCTGATATCGAATTTGATTTTATATCAGCTTTTAGTTCTTCATCTGTTACTTGCCGTGATTCTACGGGCGCATGTTGTATATCTCCAAACTCTTCATCTGTTTCGTAAATAATTCCTACAGCTCTGACAGGTTGAATATATTTACGCAATTTATTTTGATGAAGATGTCGAACACTTCCATCAGGTAGTTTGACATAAAAAGAATGTGGAGACTTCTTTTCTACTATTTCTCCTGGTCCTTTCCATTTTGAACAAAGACGATTTGTTGAATCAGGGATTAACACTACAACTTCATCCCCAACAGAAAATTCGGTATCTTTTGACCGTAAATTATGATAATGTACATATTTCTGCTGCTGTTCTTGAGTTATGCTGTTCGCATACTGTGCCGCGTCTTCTAAACGTTTCCGGAGTTTCAACAGGTAGTCAGCTACAGATTCTCCAATCCCTTGAGGAAGTACGACTTCATCTTCCCAACTTGATTTGAGGATGGCTAGAGGTCCTACAGGTGGTCGCTCATGAACTAGTAGGAATGGAGCAACACCCGTTGTAGCGTTAGGCACTTCTCTGTATGCCCATAACAAGAATGGCAACTGTTTATCCCAGCCTCGACCTTGTGAATTAATTGCATGATGTAGCATGGATTTCATAGTTCCTATCCATCTTTCAACCAAACCATTCGATTGTGGATAACCTGGAGTGGAAAATTTAGGAACACATCCTAATCGTTTTAAAAACTCTTTTGTCAGCTGTGCGGCAAAATTTCTTCCGTTATCCATTGCAATTACTCGTGGAATTCCAGTTCGTACAAATATTTCTATAAATGCATCACAGGCTGCCTTTGCTGTTAAAGACTTCAGAGGTATTGCTTCCGGCCAACGACTATGCTGGTCCATAACGCACAGTACATACTGATGGCCACGTGATGACTTTGGCTCTATTGGGCCTAAAATATCGGCATTAACCACTTGAAATGGGAGTTCTGGTCTTCCAACAGCTTCGATAGGTGTTCTATCGTTTACTTTTCCTTTCCTGCGCATTTGACAATCATGACACGAAGCACATAATTGTTTGACTTCTTTTGGCATTCCTTCCCACCAGAAGGACATTGCAATTCTGTCTCTGGTCTTCTTAGCTGCCAGATGTCCACCAGTAGGAGTTCCATGAGCTAATTTCAAAATGTCCTTTCTTCTGCTTGCCGGTACGACCAATTGAATGTATTTCTGTCCGCCTACTTTACCCATATGATATAATAAACCTCTTTCAATCCAGTAACCATTTTTATGTTGTCTAGCTTCTTCGAAGCACCTTTTCTATGTAGGACAGGCTAACTGCTCATCCCTAAACACTTGTGCTTGTGGAACAGGGATATTTTCATTTCTTTCATCTTTACTATCGGTTTCGGTCAATGTCTGTTTAACTACTGAGTTATTAAAGACTTTGGTTTCTGGATGATGCGACTCGCTGTTATTTAGCTTTGCCTTTCGAATAGTCTCGTGACTTTCTCCCTCCATACAGAACATACACTTTTCATTATCTTCTGTGAGTGGGGTACTAATTGCCTCATCCCCAAGATAATTGTCGTTTGAATTATTCTCAGGTACACTGAACAAGGATTGTTCACCGATTTCATTTATTGTGATTACTTCAACCTCTTCTTCTGAAGAATAGTTTCCGGGAGACCTTCCCTCCACTTTGAACAAGGACGGTTCATTGTTTTCTTCCACTGGGGTGATATTAACCTCAACCCCTGAATTTCCAGGATTTCTTCCTTTCACATGGAACAAGGATTGTTCATCGACTTCTTTCTTCGGGATATTCACTTTATCCCCTAAAGAAATGTTTTCGGGAGACCTTCCCTCCACACTGAACAAGGATTGTTCATTAGCTTCTTTTACTGAAGTGATTCCTGTATCATCTCCCAAATAAGAACGCTTTTGTTCCTTCAACCATTCATATACCCTGGGAGTGATTAAGGCTTCTTCATGCAGCCCTTCTACTACTGCAGCATGCACTTGAACATATGGAATGATTTCTTCATCTGTATGAAGACTTAGCGGAACTGACACAAGTTGTGCTTCCACTGGATTACCTATAGCAGGTCTCAAAAGAATTTTCCCACTTGACTGTAAGTGTTCCTCAGGTACAACTGATTTTCGTAGTACGGTGATTTCTGCACCACTGTCCACGATGCCTTGAAATTTTTGGCCTCCGATTCCTAAATCCACTTTCAGAAGCTCGCCATCTTTCTCGTTGACTGGAAATTCCCACTCGAAACAAGCGCTATTTAGATTAACACTGACCTTATTAAGGCCCTTACTTTCTTGACTCTTTTTGTTTGTTTTCACGTTAGATGTACTTGCTGAATTCAATTTGGGGCAGGATTTTTCATATGGCCTTCCTTTCCACACAAATAGCAGGAGAATTTCGGACGAATGTCTCTTTGTTCTTGCTGTGGCTTAGTAAAAACCCTTTTCTCATCTCTATTGTTATTTCCGAAATTCGCCCCTTTGGATGGAAGATTCCAATTTTCTTTATGAGAAATTTCTTTCGTTTTTTTATTGAAAGTCATTTTGACATTTTCATAATCATCTAATTTACTGGAAATAACATCAGATGACTTAAACCAGGCCTGTCCAACCCAAAATACTTGGTGAGCCGCATTGGAAATCTATTTTATTCCTTCTTCTTCTTCTTTTTTTTTTTTTTTTTTTAAGGCAACTCTTAATTTCGACAAGATTTTCTCGATTATTTGGATCAAATCAGCCGAGAATTTCTCTCAATTTTCGCATAATTTGTTAAAATATGGAGATGCTAATGTTAAATGAATGTAATAAACATTAATTCATGTCTTCCCCAAAAAATAATATATTGAAATATCTTTTTTTTTTACGTTAAAATGAAGCAACATAGATATAGTCCATGCATATTTTTGATTAAAAAACGTTTTTTGAATTATGAAAATTATTAGTAATTTCATATTTCAAAAAATTATGTGTTATGACCTACATTAATTTTTGCACGAATAGAATGGACATAATCAAAGAAATGTGTTTCTAAATTTACAGTCTATTCCTATCATTTTTCGAATTACAGTTATATTTCAAATTTATTGGTCTTAGGGGGCTGTCACTTGTTATCATTTGTGTCATATATTACTTTGCTTGTGCATGATTTAAAATAGTTATTCAAATAAGTTTATATGTACACATCATTCCTTAATTAGCATTACTTTACTTTAGTTTATATTTAAAATTGTTATTCTACTTTTCCGATTATTATCTGAATAGATATAATACTTTTCTCTGTGATATCTTAATTTATTCTTTTTAAATATAGAGATTTACCCCTGATTAATTTTTGCTTGTAACTCTATGAAAACTTGATATAAGGAATATAAACTATACTTTTTTCCGAACCGCCTTGACTTCCGAAATTCGAATATGTAGTCAAAAATGGGTATTAAAAACATTATGAAAGTTTTAATATGTAGATGACCCCTAAACAAAATTTAACAATTGAATTAAAAACTAGATGTTATTACCAATCATTAGGCATCAGCTGCTGGTTTCTACGATAATTTCCAGTGAAATTAGTCTGGGAAGGAAATTATTATTATTATTTTATGACTGTACTTATGCATATGTGCATGTATGTTTGTGAGTATATGATTCATGTATGTATATACTTTTTTCGGGGACGGGCAGGGTGAAAATTCGGAGCAAAATACATTAACTTAAATTATTTTCATTCATAAATTAACAGTAAAATTGTGAAAAATTTATGACTATAATTTAAAACTATAATAAAAATAATGAATAATGGATCTAATAATATTTCATTACAGCAGTTCTTTAGCTACCGTAATTGCTGAAAGTTATTTTCACTTCGAAAAGTTAGAACGTTATTTATTAATTTTGATCCATTATATTAACCAAAAGTTGTCAAACTTTAAATATCTCCAGTCTCTTCGCGGGCCGCAAGAAGCTACGTGGTGGGTCGCATGCGGGCCGCGGGTTGGCCACCCCTGACTTAAACAATGACCATTCATCAATGAAATGTTCTTTAATTTCTGGAGGTACTTTCCTTTTAATTTGATCTGTAATAATCAAATCATATAATTCTTCAAATGTGTTAACTTCTAATCCCCAAATCCATTCAGTAAAATAGTTTTTCAACTCGTAAGCAAAATCTCTCCATGTGATATCAGCTTTTTTAGTATGCTTAATGAAAAGTTGTCGAAATCTTTCAGGAGTAAGTTTATATCTCCTTAACAATAACTCTTTTACTTTTCCGTAATCATTCGTGATTTCTTCGTCTTCCCGAGCTATAACTTCCGCGATTTCGTATGGCAGTAGCCCAATGAGATGAGAAACCCAATCATCTCTTTTAATTTCGGCACGTTTTGCCTGCCGCTCAAAAAGAACTAAATACAGGCTAATTTCGCATGTTTTAGGATCAAATTTTTGTAAGATGTTATGTAATTTTACGCGCGTTTTCTCAGAAGTTTCATTTGTAATTCCTTTCTTCTCAAGTTCTATTCTTGCATTTTCCAAACGCATTTTTTCCAATTCTATTTCTTCTCTTCTTATGCGTTCCTCCATCTCTTCTTTCCTCTTACGTGCTTCAAGTACGTTCGCTAATATTTCTTTAACAAATTCTTCATCGTAATTCTTTGAAGCCAAAATAGCATCTCTTAACTCATATAACTTTAAATGCTGAGCTCCTTCCACTCCAAGCTCAGTAGCAACTTCTTGCAGATCTTTTTTATTCCCTTTACCCAAAAATGCCATCTTCGGATGGATGAGATCAAATCAAGTTCAAATTTTCCGTGAATAAAATAAATTTTCTTATATTTATAATCACAAACCCTATTGTTTTCGTTCCTAAGAACACCAAATTTGACATCTTAGTTTTTATCTTAAACACCATTTTCCCCCAAATTAAATAAAATAATCATTAAGTCGGAATGCATACATAAAAGGAGAAAAAAAAAATAATATGTATCGAAATAACAAATTTAAAAAAAATGTTTACACAATCAACTCTTTCATTAAATAAATCAGAATATACTTTATTACATAACCAGCTTTCAATAAATTAGAAATAATGTTGCTATAGCAACCTTTAATCAAACTTACTTTTAAACAGAAAAGAAAAACAATTTCCGATTCATTCTCAAAGTAAAAAAAATAAACAAAACCGGACGTTCACAAGAATAATTCACTAGTTTTTTTTTTTTTTACTGAGATATTTCATTAATATTCTAATAATAATAAAGATAAATAAATATAAATCATTATCAACGTTTAACAAATAAACAATCATTCAATAAAACAGAACAAATAAATCAAAACAGAACTTGTTTTTTTTTTTTTTTTTTTTTTTTTTTTCCTATCTGCTTTAATGAAATCTTATTTATTCTAAATCACGTGATGAATAAAAAGAACACACAGAAATTAACAACAGTGATCTTGAATAGCATAAAAATATATTCTTTTCAACATTCTTTTTACCATTTTCCGGCTTTTTAAATACAAATAAACAAATATATTTCTATTTTTCATTTTTCAAACACTAGAATTATTATTATTTCAACATTACGAAATATTTAATTTCCATTTACCTATTCTTTACCTTGTTGGAATACAAAATCGGAACAAAATATCTAAATGCTTAATCCTAATTATTTAACCTAAACTTATACAAAATATGACTCTTGATGGAACATTTAAAAAAAAACATACCCTTTTTTTTTTTCTCATCACTATCATGAAATATTCCGTACGTGCACTAGCTATTTCACATATGCTTGTCGACTGCGCCAATTGTGGCGACTTCTTTTTCGCACCTGGTTCTTTTCTTCCACCAAATTCATCTCGAGACACATTAAGGCACTGATCACGCTTGGTTTACTTTTAAAGATTTTACTTTTACTTACGGCACAAACATAAAATACATAAAGAACACATAAATTAACATCAAATAAAGTATTTTCTAATTAAACATATAGAATGGAACGCTAGTCCATCTTGATTCACATACACACACACTGTTGCCACACTTTCATACCAAACTTTTCAGTTCTTGTTTTGGGATAATCTCGAAATCAGAGGTGCGGCGTTCACAACATTTGTAACCAATAAAATATAATGTAAAATTTTGTAAATAAAGAAAATACTAATTAGTTACAAACAATTCTAAATTTCCGTTATATATTATCGTAACAACTGCCAAAAAGTTGACAGAAAAAAAAATCCTTAAATCAACATATATTAAACAAAATTATCTGAAATCCAATGAGCAGTTTTCATTTTTTACATGTAATGATTTATAGATATGCAACCTTTTCTATCTACAAATCTTCAAATAAAGTACAGTCGGTAACAAAAGTCTCTGAACATTAGCAAAAATTCCTATATAAGAAAGGTACACTTAATACAGTTTTGTTAAATAAACCCTTGTCGAATCCTGATTTTAGACTGACTAAGAACAGGATTCGACAAGGATTTATTTAACAAAACTGTATTAAGTGTACTTTTTTTACATAGGAATTTTTGCTAGTGTTCGGAGACTTTTGTTACCGACTGTATGTATTATAAGTTCGTAAAGCAACTCTTCGTATAAAAATTTTGAATTATTTCCTGATCAGTTTTATATAATAAGCTATTTATGTATTCATGTTTGGAAAAAAATCATTTTTAGTTTAATGTGCATTATAAAAATTATTGTATGAATTAAATAGAAAATTGATATTAAAAAGATTAAATAGCAAATCAGTATTAGGTAAATGTGTCAAAGCACAGGGTTCGCGCGGGAATCGCGCAATATTAAAAAAAATCCCACTTAAAAAAATTTTATATGCGCGCTTTTCCCGCACTTATTTTCCCACGATTTTTTTTTTTTTTTTTTAAATCTAATTCATTGAACTCCGCGAATTTATTTTTTCTATTTTAAAAAAAATCACGGATATTGTTCGTTAAAAAATAAAAATGGAACAATCGGCAATCAAATGTCCTACAAAACCTTCCGATTCCTAATCTTTCTCCATCCACAACATAAATGTCAATATCCATTTCAAACTTGCTTTATGAGATTCTAGAACCTGTAAATAAATACAATTGTTAAATATTTCTTGCTCATGTAATTATTTTTTGCCCACCTCCCCCTTTATTTATCTCCATCTAGCGATCAGCAATCAAATGTTCTGCAGAAGTCTGGTTTCCCAATATTTACCCATCTGAAACATAAATTATGTTTATAATATTCATTTTAACTTGCTTTATTAGATTCTAGAAGTAGAATTGAAAGAGTTTAATATTTCTTACTCTGTAATTATTTTTTAATCCCCCCCCCCCTCTTTCCCATCTCCGGAATACGGATTGTGGTCAATGATCAATTCTAGAATTAGAAACAATAAAGCAATAGAAGTGCTCAATATTTCTGACATTGTAATTATTTTACCTTTAGTGCTGAACTAAATGAATATATTTATTTTTTCTCAATTAAATTAAATCTTTATGGGGTGTCATACCTATACTCAATTTGTAAACATGGGGGAAATGAAGAATAGATTTTTCAGGTAAGAAAATTTTTTCCATATCAATTTAAGAAAATTAATACTCAGTTGGTTTTATGCACATTTGAAACTAATAATTAGTTACTGCTACTTTTATATGAATGATTAATGTACATAGTACATACATAAAAATCATATTCTATATTTGCTTGAAAAATTTGTTTTACTCTTGGTGTGAAATTTTAATAAGATTTTAAGTGGATATAAAAGTTATTGCCGGTATATTGAAGATTTTTTTTTACGCTAATGAAAAAATCCTGAAAATGCTTAATGTAGATAAAAACTATATATATAAATTTTTGTGTCATCAGTTTATTGAAAGTGGCGTTATCAATATTCAACTAATCATCCAATCAATCATATTAGCAAAAAATTTTCAGCTAATTTCTAATTTCAGCAAACACATGTCTGTAATTTGCATATTTCTTGAAAATACTTTTTTTCTGTAAAATGTAATGACTGACTTAAATTTCAAAAATCTCACTTAAATTTTCAAAATCCCACTCAATTTTTTTTGTTAGAGTGGGAGAATCCCACTCATTTTTTTTCCTTAGTGCGAACCCTGAAGCATGTGTAGAGAACGTATATATAGTAATTTATATAGAAATATCGTCCCCATATTTTTTATGCCGAAAAATTTGTTATCAGCTATTAGAGAGTTAAAACTCGAAAATAGTAATAGAATAGAATATTAATGAATTTTGAAAATGACGAAGTATTGCACGCTTTTAAGTGTTCTAATAAATATATGAAAAGAAATGGGATAAGTTTTCATAAATAAGTTATATTCAAATAATTTATGAAAAATATAACTTTTATAATCAATTGCTTTATTATTATGTAACAATTACTGTCTTCATATTTAATGGAACACTTTTTTTTAATTTTATATTAGTAAGTAATATGGAATTCTCAATTTTTTTTTTTTATGTATTTAGCAGCCATGGAAGTTTTAATATATAATTAGTATGTTGTGGCCACCACAAGACTTTCTTCTATATATAATCCTATACAAATTATTTATTAAATTATAATTTATTAAAATTATTTTTCATGATGAATGCAGACAAGTATAATAATAAATACTGAAAGAAATTCAGTCAGTTTTGTGCAAATATGAGTATACTACAGTTTAAAAAAAAAAAAAGAAAAGAAAGAAAGGGGAAGGAAAACGAAATGAAAGAAAAATGGATATGTGGAGTTTTTCATTCTCTTTTAGTACATAAATTTTATTTGTTAAATTATCTGTGTGTCCAGTCCCAGTGGTAGAAACACCGCGACATAGTCACGGACACAGAAAAAATGCTTGCAGACAGTTTTTGTCTGCACTTATTAAAAAAAAAAAATAATAATAATAATGTCTGCATCTTTCAGACCTCTTTGTCTACTAATAAAAAAAAAAAAAAAATTGCCCGTAACTTTCGGACAGTCTTTGTCTGCAGTCATAAAAAATTGTCTGCAATTTACAGACATTTTTCACCTGCAACAATGCGCTACCGATGTATGACGTCTTGGACGCTCATGGGTGAAAGTTTTCAGTCTATTGACTGAAATCAGTCTTTTTTTATGTGTTATAATACAGATAGACGAATTTTGTAGAATTAATCTTTGTTAGGGGCAAATAAAGGTCCCAATTTTTTTCTGAATCAGCCCCTATTAATGTTAATTCAGTTATATTAATAAATAATTTTCCTAAGTTTTCATACTTATGCTTATTAATGTAACCCTTGGAAATGTATGTTTTGAATATCTACATACATTATATATGAGTTTATTATATTTTACCCAATATTACAAAAAATATATATATATACTTCAGTCCAGTGAAAAGTTTTTACTTTCACCCATGTGGACGCTCTCTGGTAGGAACTCTAGAGCCCCCATATAGGTACCTTGGTAGGAACACACAAAACAGTGCTTAATAACGGCGACCTAGGGAGCCTAGATCTCCCTTGATAGACAGTGTTATGCGTGTATTCTTTCCTCCTGTTACTGAGATTCTACGGGAACATAGAAAAATGCTAATTTCATTTAAAACTGCTCAAAAACCTCTCCTCAACTTCAAAATTCACTTATAAAAATTTCTGTATCATAATTATAATTATTTATATTGTGTTGTGTTAAACATTGCCATAAAAATATTTAATTGAATGAGTTCAACTTATTATTTTATAATTGTTTATACTATATTATTCTGTAGTAAAATTGTATTTGTGTATTGTTACACGAGATCACCACTGATGTTAAGCTCTTCCCTCCCCCCCTTCCCCAAGATTGATGCTATCAGCTTTCAGGCTTTTTGAGTGTAAGCCATTTTCACCCCTGATTACACGCAAATTTCGCAGACAGATTATGAAATTTTAAAAGCCTTTTGCAGACAGCTATCAAACTTTCTTTGTGTGTATTCCCGTGTATATCCACTGAGGGATATATATATATCACGTGTATATTCACATCCATAAGAGAGTAAAATGGCCGTCTTTTTCCAAATGAAAAGGAATCACTTTTTCCCCCTCAATGATCAATCTATGTCTTACTATATGGTAAAGCAGGGCTTGTTTAACTACATGTGTCGCCTGAAGCACAATACTTTGAATTTTTGCCAAATACAAACAATGTTTATTTTGAATTTGGTCTCGATTACAGAAAAGTATCTTTTTATAAAAATCATATACAACAAATTATTTTGTAAGAAAATTAATTTAACTTGATTCATAATCTGGTATACTCCAATACTTTTTGCACCTTTGGATGATCACCAGGGTTGATACAATTTCAATCAAATATTTTTCTCAGCCCATCCCTCAAAAGAAAGAAAAAAAAAAAAAAAAAAAACATTTTTTCTTCACAGGGCTTGTACATGTTAGGGAAAACCTGAAATTCTCAAGGAATTTGAATTATTGTAAGAAAAAATTCTGGAATAAAAATTTTCCTTAAAATTCTAGATTTAATTGTAAAACCTGGAAAAAAGAATATTTTTTTTCTCTCATATATTTATATATTTCCTAGTTTAGCTTTATGTCAAGATTCAGATGATTAAGTGTTGCAAAAATCTACATGTAAACAATGATTTCTATGTGAATTTCTAACACAGTTGTCAATAACATGATGTCGTACAGTAGAGAAGTATTTTACTCTGCTTTAAGAGGAGTGTTTCTTATAATATATCGCTAAGTCTGGAAAACTCTGGAAATTTTTTTTTCTCTTTACTCCAGTATAAACCATGGTTTCTAAAAATATTTGAAAGTTTTACTGCTCTTTTCTCTGATTCAATTTTTAATTAATTTTTGGTAAATAACTTTTATTGTCAACAGAACAGCTCAAATTGTTAAGTTCTAATTTTGTTTCAGTCAAAGTTTTATTAAGGCATGCCTCACACTGAAGAGATATGAGAAAGTTTGACATGTCAAGGAATACATGCATCAAAGCATCTAGATGAAAGAAGAAATTCTATTTAAAGTATGTACATGTTACACCAAAGCTTCCCTCATGTTTCTACAGTGTTTGTTTAAATGCTAACACTTTTGTAAAAAAAAGTATCAACTTGCAGGGAAAAAAAAAAAAAAAAAAAAAAAGAAACTTTTGTATATTTTTAAACTTATTAATATAATTAAAGAAAAGGATGTACTGTTAAATGCAGTTAAAATATAAAAAGTCAAATTGTTAGGTATTGATAGAGTGGAAACTGAAGATATTGACAGATATGTTCAGTTTCAATATCTATCAAGAGATATTAATAAATTAGATATTGATAGAGTGGAAACTGAAAATTATGTAATTGAAGAAGTTCTTTTCACATTTTGAAGATTTGAAAAAAAAAAAAAAAAAGTTAAAAATGAGTATAATTGTCTCGAATATTTGGTTTTAAAATGGGAATAGAGTTCAGCATCATGTCAGGCCCAATAGCAAAAACTGTGCAGCATGGCAGCAAGTATTGCAGGTTGTTTAAAGCTTTGCAGATTAATTTAACATTTAAAAAAGAAATGCCTGGCTAAAAAATACAAATATAAGTTACATTATGTCTTCAGATTAATTTTATTTGTTGTATATTTTCAATTTATTTTCTTTCTAGATGCAAATTTCATGTATATTATGAATTGCTAATACCTTTGTACTAATAAATTGGTTCAGCATTCCTGAATCACAAACAAATTTTGTTTTGCTGCAGTTACAGAAATTTTTGCTACTGGGATGTCGGGTAAACTGTTTTATGGGTTGAGGTCTTTTTATTTTTTCCAGCAGGTCTACATGCAAGGTGATTTTCTTCAAAGTTTATTCCTGTATTATAAGTTTTTTCCTGTTTAACTAAGAGATGGGCCAGCGAAAAGTACACAGCGTATTAATTTGACACACACGTCATTTTGTTCGTCTGATATTTAAACTACAAACGCACACAAATGGATTCCGTGTTTCTTTATTCTTTGTTTTATCGTTCAGTAATCATGTTGAGTTTTGTGTCTGAAAAAGAGCATTGCTTTTCTTATTTAATCAAAAGAAAAAAGCTGTTGAAAGTCATTGTTTGCCGGTAGAAGCATATGGTGAACATGCTCTATCAATTAGAACATGTGATACATGGTTTCAACAATTGAAAAGTGGTAATTTCAATGTGAAAGACAGTGAGCTCTATAATAGACCACAAAAATGTGGAGACGAGCAATTGCAGGTGTTAATGGATGATGACCCAACTTAAACTCAACGGCAATTAGCAAAAGCATTACATGTGTCACAAGAAACAACCAGCAGACGTTTACGAGCAATGGGAAAGATCAATAAACTCGGTAAATGGGTCCCACATGATTTAAATGAACAAACATCAACAAGAAAATTGCAAAGTCACTTGTGAAATGCTGCTTCAACGCCTCAAAAAGAAATTTTTGCATCGAATTCTGACACGTGATGAAAAATGGATTTATTTTGAAAACCCGAAGTGGAAAAAATCGTGGCTTTCACCTAGTGAAGCCGGTCTTTCAATACCAAGGCCAAATCACTTTGGCAAGAAGACCATGCTCTGTGTCTGGTGAGACCAGAGTGGTATTGTGTATTATGAACTCTTAAGCCTGACAAAACTGTTAGTACACAACGCTATCGCCAACAAAAGATTTATTTAAACCACACATTAATCGAAAGATGATCGGAATGGGCCAGAAGACATACCAAAGTGATTTTGTTACACGACAATGCACCATCTCACGCAGGGAAACCAGTGATAGACACCAGGAAATTGCTTGGATGGGACTTCCTTCTGCACCCACCGTACTCCCCAGACCTGGCGCCATCTGACTATCACCTCTTCGCATCAATGGGGAATGTGCTTGCAGAGAAGAACTTCAGCAATTTCGAGGAAGTTGGAAAATGGCTTGATGAATGGTTTGCCGCAAAAGACAAGTAGTTTTCTGGCATGGTATTCATCAATTACCTGAAAGATGGGCGAAATGTGTAGAAGCCGATGATCAATATTTTGAATTAAAAAAAAATTAATTTCCCTTGAAAATTACGGGTTTCTTTTTACCAAAAAAAAAAACCCAGAAAAATCTTTACATACACCTGGTATATATAAATCTAACTTTTCAAATACAGAAATTGGATGAAATTCTTTTCTCTATAGTAATTTTAAAGCAAATTCACTCAATAAAGGATAGGAAATTTTTAGAAATTCTTACCTGCGAAAGATTTTTATTATCACCCAGCAATATATGATACATAGCTGATATGCTTTAATACAAAATTTATGCAAGTGTAAAATGAATTGACCATTTAGTAGAATTCTTTCAAGTTTCCAAAGCACCATTTCTTAAAATGGTCAGTTTAGAATACACAACTTTTAAAAAGACAAAATGTAATATAATTGCCTATTCAAGTTCTTGGGAGGGTTTTTTTTCCCTAACTGCTGCTGTTTTACAGATTTTTGTCTGCAAAACAGCAGCAATGTTTCACTATTTTGAATATCAACAACGAAAAAGTTACAATTCACTCACCATGTCTAAAAAATTTCTCATCAGTGGCAAGCAAATGATGCCTTTTGCTGAGATAAATTCAGCAGTTCTCAAACTTCATTATTAAAATTCAAAGATTTAGAATTTCTTTCATTATTATAACAGCATGCGGTTTAAAAAAAGGTGTTCTTTGAAGTTGAATAAAGGATCGATGCAGAAAGCATGCTCTTTTGATAACAGGAACATTCATTGTTTGACATGGTTTCACATAAGAGTTAAAGGATGTATTCTCACCTAGAATTATTTCAGGTGGGCTAGCGGTTATTTTTTTTGTAAGGAGAAAGTATTTTGTTATTTAGGAAATGAAAATATTTTAAGTCTAGGTGTCTGAGAAATATAATAAGAAACATTTTAAAAAATTCAGAAAGTTAGAGAATATAGAAAGGATTGCATTCAAATGTAAAATGGTCAAAGTCAAAATGGGATATAGCGTATGAAAATTTTTGGATAGATTACGTTCAAAAGTGAAAACGATAAAAGTCAAGACCACGGCAGTACCTAAAGAGTAAGAAAAAATTTATAGTCCAAAAGAGATGCCAGACAAACACTGACAGTCAGATTCAATACATGAACGTCCATAAAGATTTGAATAGGCTCTGAAGTCAGAATAGAAGCTAGGGGTTACGGTTGAAAACATGAAAAGTACTATGCATTTGGATTTTCAAAGGATATAAATGAAAACAGTTTGGGAATGTATGTGAGTTTGGGCAAAGACAGGTGAGAGAAAAATAAAGTAAATAATTTTTATATACCATGTTTTTAAATTTTCTGTTGAATCATATAAATGCTATCGAAGGCAGCAGAAACACGGAACAATTGGCTAAAAGTATTAAAAAAAATCATTGCTATAGTATTTTGAGCCATTATAAAGGTTTCAAATGCCGGGAAGTTAGTTAAAAATCGATTGCAAGCTTTGTTCGGGTGACACTGCCGAAGGCAGCAGGGGGTCCCAAAGCAGTTGGTTAAAAATATTTAAAAAATGCATTTTCACTGTGTTTTGAACTATTTTGAAAGTTTCAAATGTCTAGCTAGTCGAGAAGTTAGTTAAATTTTCTGTTGAATCATATAAACGCTGCCGAAGGCAGTAGAGACCTTAAACAGTTGACTAAATGTATTGTCACCGTGTTCTAAGCTATCCTAATAGTTTCAAATGTGTAGCTAGTCGGGAAATTAGTGAAAAATCGATTGCAAGCTTTGTACTGGTAATGCTGCCAACGGCAGCAGGAACCTGATACAGTTGGCTAAAAGTATTTTTAAAAATTCATTTTCATCATGTTCTGAACTATTCTGAAAGTTTCAAATGTCTAGCTAGTCAGGAAGTTAATTAAAAATCAATTGCAAGATTTGTACAGAACAAACAAACAAGAATCCAAGTTAATAAAAACATGGTAAAATATGAAAGAGTTAGCAAAAATTTCAGGGGGGGTGAAGGGAGATGACCAATGGTTAGAAATTTTATTGAATTCGAGAAGTCCAATTATATTAAAGTTAGTAATGAACTAACCCGAGATTAGAGATTGAAAATTGGGGAAAATTTGAGGGAAAGAGAAGGGGAGAAAAAACTGCTTAGAAGAAGAAGATTTTATTTTATCATGCTGTGAAGTTGTAAGAATTTTTCTTGCTGTGTATATATAGTTGATATGTAGTGCAAACACTTGGATATCAGCTTTGAGATCCTCACCTGAGAAAGATGTCCACTATAAAAGTAATTCCGCTGGTTATCGGTAAGCATTTTTATTAATGTTCTTACTTGAGTCTAGAATATTGAGTAATAATTAGTTAGGATTTCACATAGATGAGTATTTAATTTAATCACAATTTTTTTTAATTTTCAGGCCGTTTGGGCCTATGTTTGTAAAATGCTTATTTGATAGTAAATCGCATAAATTTTAATAAATATGATTTTTAAGTAAAGATTCCTGGGTTTTTGTTTACTTTAAATTACCTCTAGTCTTTTTTTAATATTTTAGAGAACTTAGACACAGGGATGAAATTGAAATTTAAGGTAGAGTTACCTAGCACTTTCCCCACCCACGATTCCGATTAAGTAACGATAAAAACTTCATATATGCAAAAATTATTCCTCTTTCAATAAATATATATATGCTTCTTTATTTTACTTTTTTACTGAGCAGTCAAAAATGTTTAGAGTAGTGGATTTTTAAAAAATGAAATTTGAAATTTTCTTATATTCTACACTGAAGTTTTGTTTATAATTAGACATATATACTTGCAATTTTTATGCAACATTTATCTTTCTGAAAGATCTGTTGTATAATGTAGCTATATTTTGGATAATAGAATTTCAATTCAGTGTCTTATGTAAATCAGACATTCTTATTAATACGTTTAATGCAAAAATAATATATGCTGATTTTAAACTATCAAATAAAAAGCAACAGCCTCATAATATGCTGAAGCAATTTATTACATTTAATTTTGAAATTTCATGCAAAAAGTTCTAGTTTTTTTTTTTTTTTTTTTCCCTTGTGTGGATGATTATATTAACCCTACAAGGCACCCAGTTCCATATGTGGAACACCGACTTTAATTGTTCCTATAGCTATAAAACTATTAGTAGCGGCATCTCTTGACATCTTGATAGAAGCTACTGACATTTAGCAATGTACTAATACGAATCATTACCTAAAGATGTTGTTCGCGTTTTTATTATAGTGCACTCAGTGTGAAATTTGAATGAAAGTGATACGTTAGTCGTTTGTCTGAATCTATAATAATAAAAGATGTTTGTCTGTCTGTCTGTGCATCTATACGTTCAGCCCCTACCAAACGCAGAAGTATAAAATTTGACATACGGGTGCTCAGAAGCCTTCCCGAGTTGATAGTGAAAACAGAATTTAAAAATTTTAATTAGTTCCGGAGATATTAATTAAAACGTCGACCAATGCCTAATTAAAAAGCGAGCGGATCGTAATTTTCGCCCTTCAGCGTGTTCCTCAAAAGAGAAAGCAGAGAGAGGAAAATTTTGCGGGTTTTTCTAAAGCGATCGCTTCCGATCTGTTGGAAATATCGAAAATACACCTGTACCACGAGAAAGAGCATTTATTTATTACCGGTTCTTTCGGTACAATTTTTTTTAAAAAAATACAGATTTTTTATATTTAAAAAAAAAGTTTAAAAAGGGTCGAAAATTTCTCTTTTTCTCGATTGTCTTTTTTGAAACGCCCTGTACGACCGAGTAACTGTTCCATTTCTTAACAACTGATATATTTGGAAAGGACATTTAATCCTCTTTCAAACCATATAAACATTTTTACAAAATTCGGATTAGCGATCCATATTTTTAGATTTTACGAAACATCGATTTTTTTCACAAAACATTTCATAACTCAAAAGCGTTTAGAGATAAATCATTCTTTTTTTTTTTTTTTTGTATATAGATCTCGCTTCAACAATTGAATACCCAAAAGATTGAGAGAAAATTTCAAAAACTGAATGAGTTATAATTTTTTTAATTTTCAGTATTGCAGCAGTTTTCGATGAAATTCTGAATCGACGTTTCTGAACCTCTTGCAACTGACCTTGACAGAGAATAGAGAATAAGATTCTTCAGTGCCAGGTGCTAGCGGTTGGGAAAAAGTTTTTCGCCCACGTGACAAAGTATACTGGAAATAAAAAAAGCAGTTTTTGAATTTTTTCAATTTAAAAACAATCAAATGCAGAACTTAGAAATTGCCCGTCATTATGGCTCACCTGTATGCAGTTAAAAAATCTAAAGTATAGCTTTAAAAATAAAATAAATAGACGTATTATATTTATTTAAATTCATTTTTATTTCATCTGTTAATGACACCATTCACCAATTTCATATGTTAATGAGTTACTTTTAACAGAATAGTATTGATTTTTTTCCCCTTTTTTTTATGAATTCGGTTGTAAAAAAGCAGTTTTGGAATTCTTAAATTTTAGATGGATTTAAATAGAAATCGTTAATCGCCCTTGATAGATTAGCCATTCTGAGTCTAAAATATATCATAGATATTCATTATTGTAATACATAATACATCATTCAAAAGATATTTTAAAGTATTTTTATTGCAGGCTATTAAAATGATATAAGCCGTTCAAATTCTGCACGAAACTTTCGGAGAAAACTACGGAAAAATCAGAAAATTTTTATTCTTTTATATTTTACAGAGTTTCAAATTCAGATTTTCGCTCACATTTCATACTAATAATTTTTAACGATATATAGCCCGGAATTAAGCAAGTTTTGGAGAAAACCACAGATAAGTCAGACACAAATCTTTTTTTTTTAATGTTATACAGCGCCACCGAGCGGGACTTAGCTAAAGTCAGAAATTTGAACGATCATAACATGGTGAGCGAACAGGCTGTTTCAGATATTGAAAAGGGAAGAGGTCGCCGAAGGCGCTACCGCATGGGAATTTACTGCGCTTTCAATTAGCTATTTTCACGATATATCGATAAGCTGGTATTAGACCTGAAACGGGAAAAGCGCCGCAGGCGCCACCGAGCGGGAGTTTCGTAAAGTCGGATTTTTCAGGGATCGCGAGCCAGTTGGTCGCCGAAGGCGGCTAGTTCAAAAATAAAAAAAGAATAGTTAATGAACAGTTTTGACTCGAAAAAAATACTGTGTGTTATAACGAAGTGTATATTTTGCAGAGGTAAGTTTTTTTTTTTTTTTATTATAATAGTAAATGTATTAGTAAATCATATTTTTATATATGTTCCACATACAGTACGTTGAGCTAAAAAGTTGATTTTTCTGTAAAATATGGTTTTATTTTTATAAGTTTTCCCTATCTTCTGATCACTAATTACAACCTATATATTTTTGTCACGCACTAAAAAAAAACTGAGCCTTGTAGGGTTAAAAATGTAACAGCACTTAGATGGTGGCAATGCCAATAAATGACAAAAACTTTAATATTTATGTATTGAAAAATGTTGAAGTATTTTTCTTAAATCAACATTAAAACTTTTTTAAACATATTTAAAACTAAAAGGCTTTACTTTGAAGCTTCACAAGGCTTTTGTTGCATATCCATGACTTCATCAGAAGCAGCTTCACTTGATGTTGTAGATGATGAAAGCCTTGCTTCATCATCTACAACAGCTTCAAAATAAGATCTTTTAGAAGTATTATCCATCAATCCAATAACAATGAAATTTAATTTTTAAAAATCAACCCTACACTCATATGTTCAAGTATTTTTAATAGCAAAAGATCGTACCGCCGATAAAGTTTTCTTATTTTGAGATTGTGTGGTAAAAATTGCATAACTGAGTGAGTTTAAAAGAATCTGCAAAATTTGGGTGTTTATTTAAAATATTAAATCTAATATTATATGTAGATATAGGAAATGTAATGAAATTTATTCTCACTCCCAAAAATTAAATTAAAAATTTTACATTATTGTTAGGATAGTCTTTATTAAATTTCTCTTCATTAAATCATTGGGTAAACTATATTTAAAGCACAGTCATTACATTTAGTTTTCATTCATTTCAAAATCATCTAATTATTATTATCATTTGCATCATTTTAATGAAAACTCAATCTCCAATATGATTTATTATTTTGTAAAATAGTACAATTGAGTATATGTAAAAGTTTTGAATATAAAACATTTTAACTACAATAAAACTCCATGTACTTTGATGTAATAATTCTTTATTATTAGGTTATTTACAGACCCAGTGGCAGAAACACCGCGACATGGACACAAAAAAACAGCTTGTGGACAGTTTTTGTCTGCACTGATAAAAAAATTTGTCTGCAACTTTCGAATAACAATTCACTTAAAAAAAATTTATGTATCAAAACTAAAACTAATACTTTTATTATTTATAATTATTTATATTGTGTTGTGTCAAACATTGCTATAAAATATTTAATTGAATGAATATACACAACTGTTTATACTATATTGTTCTGCAGTAAAATTGTATTTGTGTATTGTTGCACGAGATCACCACTGATGTTGAATGTAACCCATTTTCACCCCTGATTACACGCAAAATTTGCAGACAGTTATGAAATTTTAAAAGCCTGTCACAGACAGCTACAAAACTTTCTGCCACTGGGTTTACAGATGAAGTAATAATTAGTATTACAATATTATCTAAATGGCAATTACAAACTGAAATTAATATAATAATAACCTGGTTTAAACAAAAAAAGTAGGTTTTTGGGGAGTTTTGTCAATACTGATAATTACACATACCTTGATAAAAGGTTAATCTTTATATTTTATATGTATATAGGGTGTTACAGAATTCATAATAAAAAAAATTAAGGAGTGATAAAGCATATCTGAACGAGCAATTTTTGTGATAGAAAGCATAACCACTTAGAGGTAGCAATTGGTATTTTTTGAAATTAGGAAACATAAAAATGACTTTGTAAAGCTTGGAATGTGTTTCATTTACAGAAAGTGCAGAATACATAAAGTTACAGAAACTGTACAAATGAGCGATCATAGTAATGCATTCTTTACACCTGCAATGTAATGAGCAATGAAAACATCCAGCATTTCTTGGACAACATTGGCAGCAACAGCAATCTTCATAAAAAGGTCCTCTTCAGAGACGATGGGGCTATGTAGATGCGACTTTTCATATGGTCCAATAAGAAAAAAAAAATTGAGCCAGCCAAGTTACAGACCACACCGACTAATCCAATGCCGTGGGAATGTAACATCTGAGGTTTGATACACATCTGTGTTGAGTTCAAATGGGGCAGCAATGCATTTCATTTGAAGCACCATTTAGCAATTCCCTATTTTCGTTGCAGTTATTCTTTGTATGACAAAAATTGCTCATTTAGATGTGTTCCATCACTCTTAAATTTTTTACCAAGAGTTCTTAAACACCCTGTATGTCATGTGTATTGTTAACAGTCAATTACAGGACATTTAGCAGTCCCTTAATTGAATACCACTTTTTTTTATATAGTATACTTCAATAATCATTTACCATGCTTTTCTTTGATTGAATAATATAAAGACTGTTATACAAAAAATAAGTGGTATTGAATAAACATGTTCAGCACCATGTCAGCCATCGGCGGCTGACACTGAACTTTCCGTTTAGGCCACTTCAGCCAGGTGTCTGACAGTGTGAAATATAATATAAAACTAAAAAAATTACATAGTTTTAAGTAATTATTGAGAATTTATTTAAAATTTACTTAATTTTTATTTATTATAGGATTATATCATTAAGGCATTTTAATGGATTTTATTGAAACACGGTAAACATAACGCGCTTCTAAATAGCGCATGTGGCCTGAATGGAATTTCCTTAAGAATTCGCAGGCACTCAACATGTTAAGGGATTGCTAAAAACCCTGCAATTATGTAGCTTAAAAAAAAAAAATGCTTACATTCTTTGTAAACATAATTTAATTTGACAGGACTTATTTTAAACTATTATTCCATATTAAGGCAAAAAGGCATGCTCTAACTGTATTTCATTGCATAGCATTTGTTATTAGTTTCATTTCTTAAAATTACTTTGGTATAGCTATAGCATAGAAGCCCCTTGCCAGCTTTTAAATTTCTGTAATCATTTTGGCGATAAATTAAAGTGACTATCGCAACTGCGTAAGTAAATATCTTTATGAGAAATGTCTGAGCTACTTCAGTGACAAATTTCAAATTTTGCCAAGAGTTTTATACCAAAGCTATTCCATTTCTTTAGAATGTCTTTTCTCAATTTTATTTTAATTATTTAAAAAAAAAAAAAAAAAAAATCATTTGGATATTCATTATCTTTTTCGATCTAAAAAGAAATATAATTAAAATTGGGAAAAAAAAATACTAAAGTTTAAATTGAAAACGTCGAAACACCTTTATTTTAACGATTATTTAACAACTAAATGGAGGTTAGGATTGGGAGAATAAAGCTTACAATTAAAAGTAAAATGACGCATAAAATATTAATTTTTACATACCTTTACTCAACAGAAGTAAACTATGATATAAGATAGTTTTAATTTCATAAACATTCTAATTAATTTGATAAACATGACATGAGCTGCAGACAAGTTGCCAGTTCACTTAACACCATAAAATAACATCGAAGTCTGACACGTTTTTGACATTAACCTTAATAAATTGAAGTATATTAACTCTAAAAGGAATCCTTAACTAACTTACTTCAGATGGTTGTTTTAGCAGCTTTCAAAAGGGATCCACACCATACTCAGTGGCATCTGTGATGTTGAAGCTGCTAGAAGTGTAAATAAATATTGATAAAACCCTGTATCATTGTCCTTATTTTTCAGAAAAACTGAAATTATAGTGAAATTAATGAATGCATATTTAAAATTTTAGTAAAAATGCTTCTATTTCATTAGATATTTAATATTTTTATATCCATATTGCAGTATGCTGTGTCCGATCCATGTCAAGCTTCCTAAAAATGACTTTATTCTAAAGTTAATACCCTGCATGCCATAGTTATAAAAGTGGCATTTTTTCTGCACAATTTTTAATGAAACATTTATATCTCCATGAATGTACGTAGTAGCGTCATAAAATTTTATACAGATATTAACCTTCCAGCAGGCGCGTGTATATGAGATACACTAGCGGTGAATTTCGTTGTATATCTTAAAGTTAGAGAGCATTTGGAACACTTATCTTTGGCTATTCACTCAGTATATATTGATCTATTTTCAGTTATCTTTTGAACCTCGAGACAATGATATGAAGTTGTGCATTTGCTATTGGTATTTGAAAAATACGCGCGACTGTTCATGTAATGTTTTGTTATATTTGATTTTTTTTTTCGCTGTTTAAAATGATTTTTTGTTGTTTTTGTTTAAACTTTATTATTTAAAATATTTTTCAAATTAATTAACTTTTAACTTTACACTTTTTATTAAAAATGACAAAACATCAACTATATTCTTTGTTTTATTTTCAAATAATTCCAATGTTTCATTGATTACTTTATATTGATTTTGTGTTTTCAGTTTCATTCTTTCAGTTTTTTTTCTTTTTTTAATGAATAAAAGTTCCAATTGAATGTTCTTATTAATCTTCAAATGGTTATAGTATAATTAAAATATTAAGATACTTTAAACTACGCATTTTAAAGTACTGTATGTGAAAAATTTGCGCAACCTTTCATGTTCGTATAAGCAGCACACCTGCTGGTAGGTTAAGAAGCATCATAATCACATGCCACAACTAGAATGCATTTCGAGCATTACTTTTTACAGGATGATCTCAAATATTTTAATTTTTCTTTAATTTTTTACTGTTGCTTTCAGGGTGAAACTTTCATTATAACATGTTCTTTACACTCAAGTTTCAAGATGATTAGTATTATACTTTTTGAGATATTTGACAAAACATCTAAAATTGAGGTCATTTATAGAAAGGTAGTGTATCATTTAGGCTCGTCTCTCACTCTTACGATTTCCGGTCTCCAGTCCCTAAATGACATGTTATTCTATAAAAAAAATTGCTTACAGAATGTATTGAACATATGTATATAGAATGTATTACGTGTATTTTTTTAAATTCTGTTTTCACATTCAGAAAATCCGCAACTGTCAAATTTGTACTCAAAATATAAAAAATTTAAAAAATAAGTTTTTCGAGAGAGCATTTAAAAATCCAGAAAGTTAACTAAGTACATTTTTTTTTTTTTTTTTGCTTTTTAGCTGTACAATGAAATATTAAAATTTAAACAATATATTTTTGGAAAATGAATACTAATTTAACAGTAGTGAATTTTCTGAATGTGAAAATGGCACTTAAAAAAATACATTAGGTAATGAAAATTTCTATAAATAAATTTTCCCATACAAGAACATAAGATTTGGTGACGACTGGGGAACGAGAAATTGTGGGAGTGAGAGAGAGGAACCTTAAGTAAATTTAGAGTTCTGATTTTCAATCTCAAATAAAAAGGTAAAGAATAGAAAACATTTTAAGCAAAGTCTATAAATTTAGATAACCTGCAACAATTGTTTTAAACTAAAATAACTGAACCCAACCCTTCATTGGGTGAAAAAAAGTGGCATGAAAGTAGTTTTTGCAGTTTATGGTGTTTGCTTACAAAGTTATTTATTCAATACTACTTTCTTAAGGACCCGCTTCACTCACCGCCGCCACAAGCCGAAGCTAATGTCATTCTATGGGAAATTTTTCCTTTACAAATATCTTATTAACTAATACATATTTTTAAATTCTATTTGCACATTCTGAAAATTCCCAGCTGTTCAATTGACAGACCTTTTTTTAAAAATTATTTTTTTAAAATTTTTTATATTTTATTTTGAAGCTGCAAAATACGAATTTTCAATATGTGAAATTTTTTCATTTTGCAATTTCAAAATAAAATATTAAAAAAATGCATTTTTAAAAAAGGTCCGTCAATTGAACAGTTGGGAATTTTCTGAATGTGAAAACAGAATTTGAAAATACGTATTAGTTAATAAGTTATTTGTAAAGAAAATTTCCCCATAGAATAACATTGGCTAGGATTTTCGGCGACGGTAAGTGAAGAGGGCCGTTAATGAAATTAGAGGATAATAAAATTATTGCTGACATACAAATATTGGACAAGATAATAGAAACATTTTCAGCTTTACATGTTTTTTTTTTATATTTTGAAAAATAATTGATTGTTCTTGAATTTCAAGAAGAATGAAAACGTGTTTTTCCATTTATGTTTCAGCAAAGATTCTGTGATAAATGCACACTTAGGGAACGAACGACAAATTCAATAAAATGAGAAATATTTGTGATTGTCCTGTATATAGAAGTGTGTCGATTCATCTTAAAATTTTAAATATGCTTATAAATGTTATATTTTATTTAATTTAAAAAATTAAAATAACCTTACATACTTCTTGGAGATAAGCCTTAGTACTTGCGGGAAGGGGCCCCCTCTCATCGTCAGAGGCAGCACTGTGGCGGCTTGCTTTGTTGTACTGTGATGACTTGTTCTCTTGCAAACTTCATGATTCTGCACCAGCGTCGTGAAGACTGCAAGAGAACAAGTCATCACAGTACAACAAAGCAAGCCGCCACAGTGCTGCCTCTGACGATGAGAGGGGGCCCCTTCCTGCAAGTACTAAGGCTTATCTCCAAGAAGAAGTATGTAAGGTTATTTTAATTATAATATTGCTTCTTGTACTTCGATAGTTTAAATTATATTTTATACTTGAGTAGAATTTAGAAAGGATAACATGAATATTTAAAGAGTATAAATATTTTATTAACAAATGTAAAAAAAATTTCAAGTTTTTACTTTGTAACTCTAAAGGATTTTATCAAAATTACACAAAAAACTTTTAGAAAACATGACTACATATGATTAAATCCCATACAGTTTAAAACAAATACATCTAATATTCAAAGAGATATGGGCAATTGTAGTAGACAATTTTTTACTGTGCATGCACAGACTATAAAAAAAAGGAATTGTTGACATAGTTTAACACTTTTAACTGTATAGAGCACCTTATTAAAAAAAATCCAGTTGAATATCATGAAATTTTAAATGTATCAGTGATTAAATGAGCTATATTTCAGCTGTTAGTTTTATAAAAAGATCTTGACAATAAGGGTCAAACACAAAAGAAAATTTGTATCAGAAAAAAACTGCCACATAATAATAGTATTAGGACTAAGGCCAACTGTCTGCACTAGGGACCTGGACCTGGGTGGAATAGTATACTCTCCATGGGGGTCTTTCTAAGGTGTCCTAGCCTGCATTTAAATGAGTTTTGGAGAAAATGATGGAAAACTGAACAACTAGCTGATGTGTGACCTAAGATTGAACCTGGCTCATACTGTCTACCAGCTTTCAGAGAAGAACCTCTCGGCCACATGTTACAGAATGAAACTTAATACGTTATACATGATTTATTTTTCTTTTTATTTATAGGTGTGTTGATAAAAATAAAATAGGGATACCCAGAAATGCATATAACTTCATCTAAAAGGGAGTTGAGTCACCTTTGGCCTAACAGTTTATATTCAATGTAGGACTGGTTAAAAGTATTGGATAATGATCAGAGAAATTTGCATCCATTCCTCTTGCACAGTCATCTGGAGTTCAGATTGTGCACATGAACAGTAACTAGAACACAGATTTTGGTCTCTAAATAATCTCACAAAGGCTCAGTAACGTTGAGATCAGGGAAAGCACAGTAGATGAGATGTTTGATATTAGCTTCATGCTCATCAAACCATGCTTTAATGCAATGAGCTGTATGTATATGCATTGTATATCTGTATCTATGAGCTGTATGTATATCTGTATGTATGAGCTGTATGTATATGCATTGTCATGCTGGAACACAGGTTGTTCTCCAAGAAACAAATGCTGGATCATTGAGTGAAAATGATCAGCTATAAGATAATACTCAGTAATAAAGATAATACTTATGGTATATTTGGCCATTTATCTTTCCAGCAATACCTTAGAATCAAGTCACATTTAAAAGATAATTAAAATAAGTTATAAGTTGACTACATTCCCGGTATTTTGTTGAATTTTTACAATATTCGACTAGTCTTTTTATGGTGGTGTGTTGTAAGGGTTAAAGGCGATTGAATACACTAGGGCCCCACACACGAGGTGGAATACTTTTCATGGAGAACATTTTATTAAGGGAGACCTAGCACATATTTTAAGGAGTTTACCCCACCTGAAAATTCTAATAAGTAAAATATATTTTTATTATTTACATTTAAAGTATTAAAAAACTATGTCATTTGATTTCGAATGGTTATCCAAATAAAATTTATATGGAAGAGTCAATTAGAGCCAAACTGACCACACCTACTTGTCAGGTTTGCTTTAATCTTTTCCAATGAATAGAGTTTTTCTGAAACAACTAATGTTTTTATAAATAAAATGTCCTAGCTTAAACTGCATGCACAAAAATTTATTGTAGGAGATGCTTAAACACAGGGTTGTTTAACCAACTCAATCAACATTTGAATTTACTTTCTAAAATATACCTACTGAAATTTTGTAATTATAAGTTTGCCCCCTCCCAAAAAATTTTCTAGCGACATCACTGACTTTTATGGAATGATATGCTTGTTGGATAGACTTATATTTTACAAGGTAAAGACTACTGTTTTACGTTAGTCTCTATTTCAAAAAATTTTCTAATGGAAATAACTTTTTAAAATTTAAATATCAGTAATTTCGCCCACAGACATAATGTATTTGAATACTTTTATTACTCAACACACAAACCATTTATTTAGTTTCAATAAGAATTTTACAGTAGTACTCCCATATGATACAGATTTAGAATGCTGAGTTTGAACCTCTTGCCAATGTCAGATCTCGAGTCATAATAATAGACTCACAGGCAGGCATATAGACCAACTGCTAAAAACATGATTACATACCTGCCAACCTGCAAAAATTCCAAGGAGTAAAACAGTGCGCAAACAAAAAAAATTTGCTGAAATAGTAGAAAAAGAGTAAAAATAGCGATCTAGGCGTAAAAGCATAAAAAATGTCAAAAAAGCGTAAATTTTACGCCCGGGGAGTAAAACTTGGCAGCTATGTGATTATGATATTCAAGGAATCTCAACACATAAATAAAACAAAATCTCAATTTTGAAAATCTGACTCAAAATCAATACTTTTTTCTACCATTAATGGGTAAGATAAAGTAAAAAGACAAATTTCTCTAGTTAAAAAACTAATTATTTCAAAACGTAAAAAATGTCATTATAAAGAAATTGTAACTCTTCAATGGTAATAGTTAACTAAATTGGTTGAAATTTATACACAAGAAATCTGCGTTTTACATTCAAAAACTGATGTATAAAACTAACAGAATTTTTTAAAGACTTCAACAGCAAGATAAAATAGTTATTCTATTTCAGAAAATTATGGAGTGGAAGGCTGATTTTTTTTTATACCAACTATGTGAAAAATACCAGAGCCGGGAGTCGAACCCAGGCCTTCCGCTTTACATGCAGATGGCACAAACCATCGAGCTACCCTGGCTGATTACCAGCTAGGCGTTTCTCACATAACATTCGTTGGCAAAGTCACCGAATCTGCAAACACAGCTGTATCAAGTGACATTGTTAATCATGGCACAACTCCAATAGACCATGAGATTTTCAATTTAATTTAGAAATATATTCATCAAGCCTGAAAGTTCATTTCAGAAAATTATGGAGTGGAAGGCTGAAGCTGGTAATCAGCCAGGGTAGCTCGATGGTTTGAGCATCCGCACGTAAGGCAGAAGGCCCGGGTTCGACTCCCGGCTCTGGTATTTTTCACATAGTTGGTATAAAAAAAAATCAGCCTTCCATTCCATAATTTTCTGAAATTAACTTTCAGGCTTGATGAATAAATTTTTAAATTAAATTGAAAGATAGTTATTCTATTTATTTATTTTTTATGTACTTAAAAAAATAATTTCTTTTCACAACCATATTTCATTTCACTATTAAAACTGTTGTTCACATCCTCTCACTAACTGACTGCTCAAATTATCAGTGTTTGTAATTTGGTCTTAAAAACACAAGATTAAGGTATAGAAAAATTTATTGCCAATTGTAAAAATAAACATTTATAGTTAACAATTTTTATACATTAAGGCACTTCAAGGCTGAGGAGTTATTCTGAGGTAACTTTTCTTTGAAGGGACTTCCTTAACTGTAACTCCCTTTGGAAATAATTTTGGCAGATCGCCATCTTTAATGTTCGGCAGAACCATGCAATCACCTCCAGACTAAATAAAAATGAAAAAGAGTTAATAAACTGAAATTTTCTTTCATTCTATAGAATATTCAGTATACAAGTAAATACAATTTTATTGGAAATCACAAAAAGCACGAGGTACACATTATACAGTTGTACCCATTCTTCACATAGAAAATAGTTATGCAAAGTAAAGGTGGAATTTGGATAGGGAAAATCTAAATTGAAAGCAATATAAACCTATAAATATTAAATAAAAACAATAAATTGTTGTAAAAGGCACTCTTGGCTTTCTTGATGTCTCAGACTTAGAACAATGCAATTTTTCTTTTCTTTTCTTTTTTTTTTTTTTTTTTAAACAGGTGATTTAGACTAAAGTCTCACTTTAATTAAAAGCATGTAGGATGTTGAAAATTGTTCTTTGAAATTACTGTCTCAGAGTTGTGAAAGTTTGCATTCACATGCATTAAAGTATTAATATTAAGCATATTAAAATTTCTTAAAAACTATAAAAGATTTTAAAAAAACTAAAAATTCACTTTTTTTTAATGCTTCATGCAACTTAGTTTATAATTTTCACCCTCAATTTTACATCATTGTAGTTTATCAATATGTCTTAAACATATCTGTGTATTAATTTGAGGATTGATTGATCAGTTAATGTTTTACAAATATTTTTATGATTCAATGTTAAAAATGTGCAGGAAATTTATGTATTCAAAGATAAAAAAATATTAAAAAAAGATTAACTGATCATCAATCCACAAAGTAATGCACAAATATGTTTAGAACATATTGATAAACTACAAAGATATAAAATCAAGGAGAAAAATTTTTAATTTAATCACATGGAGCCTTAAAAAAACTTTTTTTTTTAACTTTGAATTTTAATTTTTTTTAATTTCAGTAGTTTGAGAAATTTTAATATACTAAATTTTGGTATATTTCAATGCTTATGTATGCTAGCTAACTTTCACAACTCTGAAGATAATAATTTGAAAGGACGTTTTTTTAACATCCACCATCCCCATATAGATACAAAACTGATTCATATTTTTTTTTAGTAATTCATACAACTTTGAAAAATATCTATTCAAAGATTCAAACATCAGGATTGAAAGGAACAATTATAATATAAAGGGATTCTATTCTATTTTATTAACTCTATAAAATAACACTTTTTTTTTTTATAAAAAAAAAAAAAACAAAAAAAAAAAAAAAAAACAATGTATGACTCATTAATAAATAAAATAAAACTATGAAAAAATGCCCTACAAACTCAATTTTCAACAAAACTTTTACTTTTATCATTTACTTAATCAGTTAAAAACTCAGCCAATGCTCACTCCATATTTACTTTCTTGCCAATAACTTTTACCCTTATTTTTTTATTTTGACTTCTGACACTTGCAGAAATATTTCCCACTGAAGTATCAACTATTTAATTTTTACTCTCTTCTACAGTCAACCACCTACATGTCCATTTGTATGTGTCGACAAAATTTTGTAGCAAGTGTATCTCAAGGACTACTGCACAGAATTTCATACAAATTGATGTGTAGCTGCATCTTGACATAAATGAGTGTGTATTAATCATTGGTGAAAATTATCCAACAGCTAGCATATGCCGATTTATGAATATACAACTTTTGTATTGACAAATCTTCAGATAATTGATATAACTTATATCTACTCTTTTGGCTCTAGATATAAATATTTTGAATTTTTCTAGACTAATTTTAAATGATAGCCAATTAACATATTTATGCTTGAAAAACTTTTAGTTTTTTGTCGTATTTGTAAAAATTTATTATGTGAAAGTTATTATTTGTAAATATTTTTACACATTTTGAGAGACTATTCGTTCTTGAATTCGAGCCTTAAATGAACAGGAGCAATTTTGTTCCTGGAACAGAATTTTGTTTATCCGTTTATGACTTGAATTGGTCAGCGAACAGTACGAGGAATCCTAATATTACAAAAGAGATGTGATGTCCACATTTACGTTGTCAGTTTATTAGTCTGTATAGACATTATCTCAAGAATAAATTACGGTTAAGAAGTCGGATCAGTTTTAAAAGTATCATTTTGTGATACCGAAGAAAACTATTAATTTCAATTTAAAAATTTCTAAACACAGCCAAGAGGGCAAAATTTCAAATAAACATGGAATATGCAAATTATTGCATGGAATTGCATAAAAAGTTAAATACTAAACTGAGATCTATAAGATTAATCAGTAAATCAGGATAGGTAAATGTCTGAAAATGGGGGAAGGATAGCCTAATTATAGGGCATATCAATCTCAGCGTTTGACTGGAAATGGCTATCAGCAGAATTTTTTTGCTTTAATCTTGAATATAGCTTGTTCTACATTAAATTTTCATGATAACAAATAGAAAGTACTAGTTTTCTTGAGAAACAGCAGATTCTACCTACGCTAACTAGCTTCTGGTTGTAGCACTACAGTTTAGTAAGCATCCATATATAATGCTAAATCTTATAATTGTAAAATTTATTAAAACAAAACACAAAATAAATCTAATTTTTTTATATAAACTGTATATTTTGTAAATAAATAACTAACTAAATAAAAATAAGTTATAATTATTTTATCTATTTTATCAACACAATCCCTTACACACACAAAAAAAAAAAAAAAAAAAAAACATTGGGTCTAGCTCAGTTGGACCCAACCCTGGTATCTATAAGGATTATGTTCTTAAACAGCAATCTGACAATTGTCTCACAAGCTTAAAATTAAAAAAAAAAAAAAAAAAAAAAAAAAAATTTAGATTATAAAACCAGAATAACTTGTGAATTGGAAACTTCACAACTACAAAAATGGGAAAAGAAGGAAAATGACTCATTTTTGGAATATTTTTGTAGAATTAAGTGAAATTCAAATAATCAGATCATATTCATCATCAATAAAATATATATATATTTATGTTGTTAAATATGATACAATTAAAATACATGGTGTTAAAAAAAAAAAAAAAAAAAAAAAAAACACCCAAATATTAATAAACAAGCAAAATATTTTTAAAACTTCAAAATAAGTGAATAAAATTAATACTTGTGAGAAAGAATATAAAATATGGGGCATATAAAATCTATCACAGCAAATGCTATGCACAGAAACTTTTTCATTGCAGATCAGGAAAATTTCAATCACAAATTGCAATGTAATACTGGTTAAATGATGTTGAACAGTATTTACATTGCTTGTTTAAGATATATTCTAAGATTCTAAGACGGAAGGTGGCCGCTCACCACTATGCAGCGGTTTTGAGCGATTTTAACCTTTACAGAGGGGCTCCGATGGCACTGTGGTGATTCAAAAGAGCCCGTGTCTAAAGGTTAAACCTCCTCCGTTGCTTATTGCATAAACAGAAGGAAAAAAAAAAAAAAAGGTTACAGAGGTCGCCAGCGGAGCTTTCACACGACAGAGGGCGACAAGGAACAAGAATATGAAAAGAAGAACGGAGCCTTGATCCCTCGCATGGAAAAGCTTGTGAAGAAGAATTATATGGACCTCCAAGAGAAAAGTTGGTAACTGCCTTGGAAGATTGAAAAATTAGTTGGTCAAATTGGAAAGATGCATTAAGAAGTTATAGATTCTGGTTAGTTTCTGACGTAGGGGAAGCCGGGTAACGATATTAAAAAGCCAGTCGTTAGGTTTATTAGGTGGGTTAAGGATACGCCAATCAAGAGTTAGTGGGCATGAGAAAAAGTAATGATTTGCATTACCCTCAGCGCTGCACTCACATTGTGGAGTCCGCGAGCAATAAAACTTGTAAAGATGTGATGTGAACGGGCCATGGCCCGTTAAGAAGGCTGTTATGGCTGGGGAAAGGTCAAAGTTATAATTTGACACTTTTGGGAGGAGGTTAAACGTAAATCTACCTTTAGCAGATGTATCCCAGTATAGCTGCCATTCTTCCTTTAGTCGTGCTTTAAGACATCTTTTGATGTAAGAGGGGGGGAGGGCCAGAACAAAATCCACTGCTTCCTTTTTTGTGGCAGTTTTTGCTAAGAGATCTGCCATTTCATTGCCCGCGACACCCCTGTGAGCGGAGACATGAGCTAAAGAGAAAGCCTCGGGCTTAGACAGGAGATCTAATTTGATTTTCTGAATAATAGGATGGTTACTCCTGTGGCGAGCCAGAGCCTGAAGACCTGAGAGACTGTCACTATAGATATATATTTTCGAATTGGTAAAATAGGAAATTGACCAAGAAATTGCTTGGCTGATAGAGAAAATCTCAGCCTGGAAAACAGTGTTACAGTCCCCAAGCCTACAGGACCACTGATGAACCAAGACCCCGTCAACAAAGGCGCAAAATGCGGCACCCACACCATGGTCTGTCTTAGATCCATCTGTATATATCGCCACAGGGGCTGTAGGAGAGAAGGAGTTAATATTAGTATTAATTAATGCATGCGTAAAGTCCTCTGCTGGGTGTATGAACCAGCTGCCCATTTTGAGTTGAATTTCTTCATCTGGAAATAGGATTTTCTGTAGGTCTTTGTTTCTTAGTTGTAGTACGTTTATTCTGTTGTATTCGTAATTCAGAGTGAGGTGTAAAGGAGGAACACCGGTGATGATGTGGAGGGCATCAGTGGAGATGGTTTTATAACCCCGTGACAGTTGCAAGAGGAACATCCTTTGCAATGAATTTAATTTTCCTATTGCTGTTTTTGAAAGATTACCTCCCCAAATTCCCACCCCATAAGTAACGATTTTTTCCACTATCAGGGATTAATCCAGCTTTTAAAAAATGGTACCCCATTTGTGAATTTATAAAATAATTTGTGAAAACAGCAAGTAAGTTTGTGAAAATTAATAATGCTTCAGAGCAATTAATCAAAATATGCAAAGCAGTTTTTTTTAATCTTAAAATACACTTTAAAAATAAAATGAAACACTTGTAAAATAAATACGTATATGGACGAATCAAGATATTTCTTATATATAAGATAAGAAGGTGATTACTTAGATATTTACCATTGTCACCAGTAAATATCCAAATTGAGAGTGTTTTTATGAGTTCAACACAGGTGCAGCTTATAAAATTTTTTAGTATGCAGTTATATTGCTGAAAATTGACTTTGTGAAGGTGCCTCTTTGATGAAAGTTGATTTTGTGAAGGTACCTCATTGCCAAAAATTGACTTTGTGAAAGTGCCTCAATGCGGCACTAAATTTGTTCTAGATTAACCTCTGACTATTGTTAGATACCATGTTTTTAACATTTTGGTGCTTATACCCCATTGTTTACCCATTAATTTGCACGAGTTATGATAATGTATAAGAAGTTTAATTTTAAGTGAGTTTAAATGTTCAATCTAGTTAAGGTTTTTGTCTATTGTTAGTCCTAAAATTTTCAAGTCATCGACATGTTTTACACTTTTGCCCTCATACCATCGTCGGCTTTCTCTTCAGTATACGTGGTTTGGAGAAAGTTAAAGATTGAGTTTTATTGGGTGAAAGTTGAAGGTTTAGGTCTTTGAGCAGCTGGGAAAAAGCAGTGAAGGCATCCTGAGCTAAGGTCTCCAAAGGCAGATACAGTCTATATAATTCATCACATTTTTCGTTAATATAAAGTCATACAAAATAACGCATTAATTTACTATGCCAATCTTTCATTTGTTTTTCCAATCACTTTCTTATAATGACATACACACAGAAATGTATAAACAAAGTTCTACATGTCCAAAAATAAAACTTATTTGTTACTAACATTAATTTACTTATAGATAATAAAATATAACTATTAATTGAATTAATATGTTATTAGAAGTATCTTAAACAATGAGGAATTTGCACGTTTTCTGATTTTATGCTTATATAATACGAAATGAAAAGGTAAGAAAATAAATACATACATTTTCTTTATTTGAAATCTAATGACTGATTTATAACAATTTTAACATTGCACTATTTACTCTACCGAGAAAACGCAGTATAATAGATTGTGACGTCACTCTTTATGACAACAAATGGGAGTAATGGTTGTTTGCGTTCGATTTCGTGCTTTGCTTTGCTTCTTGAATCAGTGAAATAGGTTTTGTATTTTATAATAGTGACAGATATTAAAAAATCGTAATATAAATATAGTATTGTACCACTCAGCACTAATACAACGGCTAATACTTCTCAAAAGCTATTCTTTAGCGTTCCACAGGATCCTATTAAACGAAAACATTGGACCACCGCCATGAAAAGAAAACAATTGAAAATAATGATAATGGAAAATGGTGATAATGATATTAAATGATTACATAAGATGGAAAAGAAATGCTCAGAAATAACATAAACGGCTGATAATTACGAAAGTTAAAACAAATTGTTGCTTGCTAACTAGGCTAACAAAATGTAAACATTGAAGCATCATACAGTGTGACGACAGGCAGCGTTTTGAAGTCATGTGATTTTTGGTTAATTTTAAAATTGATGACAATTTTTTTTTTTTTTTTTTTGCAGTTTTAATAAACTTTTTGAAATTTATGGACCTAAAATTACCAGAAAAATAGGATTTTGTTAAAATCCCCCCATGTGTGCAAATTCCTCATTACTAACAAACTTTTATGAATAAAGCTACTAGAGATATTTCTCTTTTCTACCTCTTCAGCACCAAACTGTATTTAGGATAGTATTAGGTACAAAAACAATCATTTCTCAGGATAAATAAAACCAAATCCCGTCTCCCCCCCCCCCCCCCCAAAAAAAAAAAAAAACACCAACACCATTAAAAAAATAAATAAATAAACCCTCTTACCTTCCAATTGACAGGCGTAGCAACATTATTGTTGTATGTTAGCTGCAGTGAGTCTACAACTCTCAGTACTTCCCTGAAATAAAGAACTGCTTTTAAAAAGAAATTCTATCTACTTAAAAATTAACAGAAGAATAAATTCAGACACTTCTAAAGAAAGTACAGTTGTGTATCCTGGATGTTGTTGTTTGCAGAAGCTGAATTTTCACTGTTTCTTTTGGAATTGAACAGGTAGCGTCACTTCCATTCACTGGTTCATAGTTGTTGTAACTGTGCTTTTTTAATTTTGATTATTTCTCTATTTACTGCATATGTATAATTATTATAATTTGCCAATTTTTGAATTTTACAAAACTGGTGAATTACAATAATACATATGCAGTAAATAGAGAAAGGCTAGAAATTCTTTAAAAATAGCGCAGCTGCAACAATTATCAATGAATGAAAGGAATCTGAAGTGGTGCTACCCAGTGTTGTGCATAATTGATTAAAAAGTAATTGAATTACAATTATAATTATTTTACTGTCAATCGATTAACAAGTAATTGATTAGAAGAGAAGTAAATTGAATTATTACACATAAATTGAATAAGTAATTAAATTTATTTGTAATCAATTACTTGTTAATTGATTGACAGAAAAATAATTATAATTGTAATTCAATTACTTATTAATCAATTATGCCCAACACTGGTGCTACCTGCTTAACTTCAAAGGAAACAGTCAAAATTCCATTTCAACAAGCGATGGCATCAATGATGCATGAATGAGGATGCCTGGGGTTGTAGTTCTATCATCACATAACTTCAAGTAAGGCAGTCTATTTTTCATTATTTTTTAATGTAAATTATTGAAGTTCTTTTAAATATCTGGATTTAAATGAGAATAAAACCTCATTTTAAAAAAGGACATTAAAAATATTTAATGAAAAAGTATGCTATAAAATATATGCTTCTTATGCAAGATAAATGTAAACACAATTATTCTAGAGAATTAAGTAACTTCTAAAAATTAGAAATTCACTTAACAGAATGAGTTACGTACTACAATAAATAAATTTATATACAAAAAAATAAAAATACAGATAATGGAGCAACACAGGATTCATACTCAAATAAAATTCTATAAGTTTTTAAGAAATTACTAGCAACAAATGATGTAATCATATGGACAGTAGCTGATGTCCTCTCAGCCTAGCCCGATATTAACTTTCTAGTTCCCTTTCAAATAAGCCATATTCAGTTAATTATTTGTACATTTTTTTTTTTCTTCAAAATTATGAGAGATTGCATGATGCTATGTTACTATCTTTCATTGAAACGCAAATTTTATCATATGAATCGTTAAACAGGAAAAATTAAGAATCAGTAAGAAAGAAAAATTTCATTTTTTCAGATTTTAAAATCAATTTTTCCAGAATACAGGGGTAGTACTGGTACTACATAAAATTTCAGGACATAATTTTTTCAAAATTTCAGGACAATTTCAGGACGTTTACGTTTGGCCAGGTTAAAAAAAAAAAAAAAATTGCAAGGTAAATTCTTTGCAACACTGCTTTTATCTCTCGCACTAATTGAAATAAAAAATCCACATATCAAGAATTAAAGTTTATAAGAGTAAAATATAAATAAACATCTTTCTGAGTTTAAAAGAAAAAAAAACTATAGCATTTTAGAGGCTGATCCGGCTAAATATTGGAACCCATCTGCTGTCCAGTCACAAAATTTAAAACTATAAAATGAATTCCGTCAAATAACACAAATCCATGAAATATAAACTACTTCATAAAATCCAGTTATAAAAACGGCCTTTTTCACAAAATTTCATTTTATAAAAATGATCTATTTTATAAAATTTTTCTATCTTTTAAGTATTATTTCATATCATTGCCAGTACTTGTTTAAATGAAATACTTATTATATTGAACATTGATTAGATATCTAGGGACTGCAAAATTAAAGTTTTTATGCAATGGCAAATTCTGAGGCCAATTTTTCACAAAAACGGGCCTCAAAAATTAATTAAAATCTGGATCAATACCTCTATTCAGGGTTGGCTAGATTTTGACAAACCCAAAAAAACCCAGGTGGTATTTTTTCATAACACCTACTTGAAAAAACTCATGTGGGTTTTTACAAAATCTTGTTTAAAATTGTACTTTTGTTTAACTTACACAATAAACATACAAATATAAAACTAATATTATATACATTATTAGAACATGAACAAAGACTTTTTAGAAATATTGGAAAAACACTCATTTGCCCAAACTGCTGTATTGAAAAAAATCCTGAAAAATTCCCCACAAAAAAAAAAAAAAAAGCATAATTATCTTATTAAAACAGAATCGAAAATATCCGCAATCGATTTGTAGGTATCCGATACTTCTATGTACCAATTTTGAATGATCTAACGCTATTTTTTTTTTTGCCCCTCAGCCCCCCCTCCCACCTTCCCGGCCCTCCTAATAACTTACACTTTTGAAAATATCCCCATTCGACTTGCAGGCCTTTAAAACCTATCTGTACCAATTTTGAACGGCCTAACTGTATTTCTATTTATTTTTGCCCATAGCCCCCCTTCCTGCCCCACTCCCCTTCCCGCCTCTCCTAATAATTTTATAAATTCGAAAATATCTGCAATCGATTTGTAAGTATCGAAAATATCTATATATCAGTTTTGAACGATCTAACTCTATTTTTATTTTTTTGCCCCCCCTCTCCCCGGCCCTCATAACTTTACACTTTTGAAAATATCCCCATTCGACTTTCAGGCCTCTAAAACCTATCTGTACCAATTTTGTACGCCCTAACTGTATTTCTATTTGTTTTTGCCCATAGCCCCCCCCCCCTTACAGCCCTACCCCCTTCCTGCCCCTCCTAATAATTTTACAAATTCGAAAATATCCGCAGTCAATTTGTAGATATCGAAAACCTCTATATACCAATTTTGAACGATCTAACTATTTTTATTTTTTGCCCCCCCTCTCCCCTCCCCCTTCCTGCCCCTCCTAATACCTTTACACAATCGAAAATATCCTCATTCGACTTGCAGGCCTCTAAATGTATCTGTACCAATTTTGAACGCCCTAACTGTATTTCTATTTGTTTTGGCCCCATAGCCCCCCCCCTGCTGCCCCACCTGGGGGCTGAATTTCTAAAATTGCAGAAATTAGTTTTTAGATATTTGCATTAGCTGTATTTTAGAGCAAAAATTTCACGTATATCTATTTTTTTGTTTGAGATATATAGGATTGTGCGAAATCACGTTTTGCCCCCCACGCCCCCCTTGGGGACCGAATTTTGAAAATTCCAGAAATTGGTTTTTAGACATTTGTATTAGCTATATTTTAAAGCAAAAACTTTACGGGTATCTGTTTTTTTGTTTGAGATATGAAGGATTTTGTGAAATCACGTTTTGACCCCCTCCCCCCCTTAGGGGAGGGGGGCGAATTTTGTAAAATCGCTTCTTAGTGGATGCCTACGTCATAGAACGAATATTGTCACAAAGTTTCATGCTTCTAGGTCTAGGGGTTGGGTCTGGGCGATGATGAATCATCCCCTCAGTCAGTCAGGAAGAACGATTTTATATATATAGATTTATGACAAATTTTGCGCAATTTCAGGACGGATTACGATATTTTAGGACATTTCAGGACATTTTTTTATTTTTCAGGAATTTCAGGACAAGTACGACCTCTGAGAATATTAATGCACATTTTGATTTTCCATGAGATCTGGAGCCAAACTTCTAATTTCCTAAGTATTCCAAGTTTTCTCTAAGGGTTATGAACCCAGGAACATCTGAATGTTAATTATTTCTTTTCACATCTTTATCAAATATTTGCTTAGGGCATTCTTTACATTAAAGCAGAGCTACAGAGTCAGTCAAAAAAATGACCGACTCCTTTACACAAGTCAGACTCCTTTACACAAATACATATATGCACCACATATTACAGCTTACTTCATTAAAATACACAGAAAAAACTACAGAAAAATAGTAAGAATCCGTTTAACTCCACAGCCCTGCATTAAAAAAAGTAAAATAAATTATTCAAGCTAAAGCTTGGTGCTTAATATTCAAATTACATGATATTGTTCCATCATTTTTTTTTTTTTTTTTTTTAAATCAGAATTTAAATATTTTGTAAGTAAGATGCTTTACCTCAGCCAAATTTGCTAAGTAAATTAATACTTTACAATTAAATACTATATATTGCACAAAAATATAGAATTTTAACACTTACCAGTATAACTGTACATTATATAATCAAAATCGTACATTGTAAAATGTACAAGCTGGCACTATACATTATTATTGATTATTAAAATAATATCTATAAATAATAAAAAAAAAAAAAAATACTGATTTAAAATCACAATTTTAACACATACTCGAAATTACGTCCAGTAGTAGCTGGATATAACATAGAAAGCTTCATTTTCTTATCCGGACCAATGATGAATACCTAGTAATAAAAATAATAATGAGAAATAGTTTAAAAATACGTTTCCTGTTAATAGATCACATAATCAAATTTCAATAAGAAGCATGTCTTTTTCTCTTTTGTTAATTTCTTAATAATTCTTAATAGATTATAACCAAAAGCATCTTTAGAAGCTGTAATATTCACCAATGACTGATTCTAATGAAACAGTTAATTAGTAAATAATTATTTCACATATTTTTCTGCTGTTTTGAAACATTTGTGATGATCAAGTAAAGCACACACCTTTCGTTTTTAAATCGACCTTTAATGAAGTCCATTTTATTTATTCACGAGGTCAATCTAAGTTCTAACTTTTGAAAACCATTTTTATGGGGAAAAAAAAAAAAAATAGTCTATTAAATTATTAAAACATTTTATTTCAAGTGAAAATATGTTTTCCAAATAAATAGTGCAATGGAAAATAATCTATTGTATTTCTTTTCGTCTGCTGTTAATTACACTATTATTCATACATAAAAAGAAAGAAGTTTTACTTATTGTTATTATGATAGTGATATCCAGTTGGCCCTTGCATATGTGTAAATCGCCAAAATTTAAACATCTAGTTATATATGCATTTTACAAATCTGGTTATCTCAAGAAAACCCCAATAATTTGCAAAATTTTCGTGATGTGTGCTTCAACGTTGAACAAGATTGTAATGAAATTGTGATAAATTTTCTTTTACAAGTTGTTCTCATCATGAAAAGTGCTTATGCTTTGATCATTTTCTTATTCCTATTCATAGTCATTATTAACATGAAAATAAATTTGTACATTTAAACGTGATTTTTTTCTTCATAAAGAGGTAATTTTACCTTAAATATTTCTTAATATTATCTTTAGTATAGAGTAAATTTATTGATTATTTTCTCTGAAGTTATTTTAATATTTTGTTTTATATCATTAATAATAATAATACATTATGTATTCTTGTATAAAAAAGGGCTTTTTCAACTTTTTCTATACTAATTATTAATTTTCTTTCAATTTTCTTAAAAAAAAAAAAAAAAAAAAAAAAAAGATGATGAAATTCTGGCAAAAGCAGAATTTAGTATATGGAGGACTATTAGTATTTTTTTTTTTTTCCCAAATTATAACATCCCTTTCAAATTATTCAATTATATTTTCGATAAATTTTCAATTTCGATAAATGTCCAACCATCGTAAAACTGGCGACAATGTCTTATCCGTAGACTGAGACTAATAGCCCTCCGTACTAAAAAAAAAAAGTAAATATATTTGTGAAATTTTGATTAACTTGAATAAATATGTATACAATGTGTAAAACCTTCTGTTTTAGTGATAACTATACATCATAAATATATTTTGTAATTATTATATATTACAGAGTTGCCAACGCTGCAGCTTTTTTAATGCTAATATTTAAGAGAAATATTCACCATATTTAATCACAGAATCTGCCTTCTAAAATAATGTGAATATCTCTATTAAAAATTACTATTATTCAAAAAGCTGGAGTGTTGGTAATTCTGTCTAATATAAAGAAAATGATGTTTCATTGAATCAAGTACATGCTGTTATTTGATATAATACTGAAAACTGCATTTTGCTATGAAAAGTTTTATGAAATAAATATATCCAAAGCAATAAATCCTCTTAATACATATGGGGTGAAACTACCTAACATGCAAAAAACCCTGAAAACTGCTAATTGCACTTAAGACAGGGGAAAATTATTATATATATCATATGATACATAAATAATATTTGTAGGGGAAAATTATGATATATATCATGATACATAAATAACATTTGTAGAGTTCTTAATACATTATAAAGCCAATTAACAAAATGTGAAATTTTGATAAAAACAAAACAATTTAACATTAAATTAAAAAACAGAAAAGATTTAAAAAACCTTGATTTCAGGAGTAGCCACTGAAAAATTAATCCCTGACAGATGTTTATAGAAAATTTGGTCTATTCTTTAACATTGAGAAAATTATAATATTTTGAATAACTTACAAAGTTTTAAAATTAGAATATTCATAGTCAATGATTTTTCAAATATCATTCATGATAATTTAAGATTAATATGACTTTTTTACAATGTAAATAATCCTCATATGTGAAATTTTGCTATATTCTTCCACGTTAAGAAAATAATACAATTAGAATAACTTATGAAGTTTACAATGTAGAATGTTTACAATTAATCATCTGACTGACTGCTGCTAACAGATATATCTACTCACTGAGCTGTTCTTTTTTCCCCAATACACTTATAATTCAAAATTATATATTTACGAATATTTAGCTTGTTTTTCCAAGTTTGAAGGTTCTTTATAATAGTCATGAGGAATGTTATGATGAACACAATATGTACACAGTTACGTTTTTAATCTAAAGTTGAATTAAGCTTTATTTTAATATAATACATTTAAGAAACTGTGCAGTGAAAATAACATTACAATTCTGCCTTTTCCAAAGGCAGTCAGGGTTAATAAAGTTTATAATACTATGGCTAGATCAATCGAGCATAATTAATAAGTAGTGCACGAGAACAGTTCACAGGATAATGATTAAAAAGCAAAACTATTAAAGAAGAGAATAATTGCAGAAAAAAAATACTAATTACGCCAATATCACAATAATATTTATTTTGTAGAAGATGATATATGTTATAGAAAACATAAGTACACATTATTAAATAATTTGGACATTTGAAGTATAGATAGTGCACCCAAAATATGCTTATGATAGCATTTGTATATGACGAGAACTGAACGACTAACTTTGAAACAAAGCAGGTATAGATCTCATGGGTTAAGGGAGTCACATAAGCTAGTATGAGTCGCTATTTTGTACGGTAAATATTTTATAAGATGATTTATGCAATGACTTTTTTTTTTACAAAAGCGGGGTGTTTCATGTTCACAACATCATAAATGATATTTTAAAAACAGATTCAACATCTTTACAATGAAAATAACTCATAGTGCTCATTTGCATGCAATTTCGCCTTATTCTCCAATATGAAGAAAATCAATAAATTTCAAATACAGTCGGCCCTGCTTAAACGAATATCTACCGTTCCAATTATATTAATTCGATTAAGCGGAGAATTCAATTATGCGGGGAAGGCTAGAAACGCAATTGCATGTATAACTATAATGGTTTTATGCTTACATGAAAAGATAAATGATCGATACCTCTTTCTTATTTAAATATTTAACTAAACTTTCACTAAGTTAAAATATTGTAGAAATTTATAAATGCAATTAATGCTGGAATAAATATAAAAATAAAGTGTACTTACAATTTTACTTTTGACAAAAAAAAAAAAAAAAAAAAAAATCAGTTATGATTGATTACTTTAACAGACTTAACTAAACATTTTTCGATTTCTTTTTCTAAAGCACATAAATAGATTATAATCGCTTCTATGAAACTCAAAATGACGATGAATAATGCTAAAGTATTTTGCAACTTCATTTATTGTTTGCTTGCTCTTCTTTATCACTTTCATTTGAAGGTTTTATTAGAAGATTAAACACTTCATCTCTTTCTGTTTCTCCATCTTTATCCACATCTATGAGTTCATAAAGTTCTTTTTCAATCATCTGAAAACTTTCAAAATTTGTGATTTCTAATTCCCCGAGATAATTTGTATTTTAATTTCTAATTTTCTCATCAGTTGCTGATTTTATAAATTTGGCTTTTGCAAAACATTTTTTATCACCTGGGCAGGAATACAATACTGTCTCATGTTTAAAGAGCATGCCTTAGTTACGTAAGGTTTTTAAAAGAATGGAATTTTTTTTTGAGAATGAGAAGAAAAATTTGCTCAGAAATACAAGAATTTTATTTAAGAAACTTTGAGTATTTATGCGATTAAGCAGGGTGGTGGTGTAAAAAATATTTCTTTAAACGAGGAAATTTAACATTACTTCTATGGGGGAAAAATTGGTTTTATAACTTTATATTCTTATAAGCGGGGTATTCGATTATCCGTTACCCGATTAAGTGGGGACAACAGTAACTTACGAAGTTTTCAAATTAGAATATTGCAAATAAAATAATTAGGATTCTCTCCAGTATTATGATAAAAATATGATTTATTTCTAGTACAAATTTTGAGTGCTCATATTGTAAATATGATAAATTAAAAAAAAAAAAAAATTAGTAGCATACTGCACGACATGTCAATGGTAGTCCATCCTTGTCTTTCTCCTCAGGATCAATCATTCCCAAGGACACAGCTAAATCTCGTTTCTTATCCGATATAATGGGAAAAGGAAATCCTTCGTCTTTCAGGCAGGTATAAAACTTTATATCCTTCAAAAACAAAACTAATTAATAAATATAAAAAAGAAAGAAAAAAGTAACTTCATACGTATTATGAAACACTTTCCAACATGCAAAATATAGTTACAAGGAAAGGAAAACAAATATATTGTGCATAGTATTAATTTTATGAATTATTGAAGAGCTACATTGTAAAACTGCCTAATGCTTAAAGGTTAAATATTTATTGCCTGATACTGTTGTCAATAAATAAAAAAAAAGTAAACAAATAAGAATAATAAAATTAATAAAAGTTTTCGCTTTTTGTTGCTACAATGACAAATAAAAGAAAAAAGAGCTAATCCTTCCTAAATAAGATTCTGATAATTAGAAATCAGAATGAAAAAAAGTGTGCAAAAATTAAAACTTTATGCAAAAGATGAATATTAAAACAAAATACCGGAATTCAGATGGCAAAAGCATCATGTTATAGAAATAATTTATTTATTTATCTTTAACCTTATATAAGCATTATTTCACTAATGTGATTATGGACAGTTACAATTAAATTTTGTTGAAATGATATGATAATGACATAATTAATAAAAACATAAGGATAAAAAACAATATTTATACACAGCTAATATGTAAGCTTTCATATTTTGTTTATAGTTTTAATGTTGTTTGGTTTAAAATAGTGCTTATTGAAAAATATTTTCTTTTTTAAAACTGCATAAAATGACTGAGTTGCTAAATTAAAGTTCTTGAAGAAAAATATTTGGTGTACTTTAGCCCCATACTTTAAAAAAAATCACCCAGGAGAATCTATAAATAGAACTGATAAAATAAATTTATGATCCATAAAATTTAGAGTAGTAAAGAAATGCTATGTAGTCAAATGTGACATGGCCATGGGCAGTTTTTTATTTTCTAACAATTTGACAGTAAAAATTTAAAAAATAGTAGTTTTAAACATGTAAAAAAATAATAATAATAATCCTTTTAGAACTTCATATGTATAACATTCTTAAAATTATAATGATGTCAATTTTTGTGAGATGCATAATTTTTTATTGTTAATGTTTAATTATAGATAGATAGAGAGAAAGAACTCTTAAACTCTTTGACAACAATTATAGCCAATATTTAAATTAGGGATGAAACGGATAGTGATTTTGCCGGATACCGGATATCGGATATCCGGAGCTCTTCTGCCTGCTGGATACGGATATCCGGACCGGATATCCGGCATTAGTTTTGTTTTTTGTAGTGTTGTATATTTCTTTTCTTTTTCTTTATTTTAAAACAAAATATAAACATATTTCATATACTATTCTTTTAAAAACATTTTAAATATAATTTATTTAAACATATTTATTTATTATTCTATTTATTTGTGCAATATTGCCATGCAGAATAAAATTTTAAGCCTAACATACTCATTCCTACACTTGCAATTTTTGGTGAAAAGCACTATCAAAAAAAGATAGGTTTTGTTCAGAATTATAAAACTAAAACTTATTATTTACATATTTTTTACAATACTATTATTAAAAAAATGAAATAAAATATTTTACTAATATAATCACAGTTGAAGGGTTATTTTCACATGAAAACTAATACGTTGTGGCCATCACAAAACTTTCTTCTACATAATTCTATATAACAGCGCCACTTACGGTTTAAATCGTATAAAAGTTTAACCATAGCTTCTCACAATAAATATTTTACAAAAGGAGTTTATGCAATTTTAATCAACAGATGCTGAGATATACGCTTGTGAAAAATCATAATAGAAGCTCCACCTATCGGCTGATATACACATAAATAAGGTCAACATTTGCTTTCATAATGGTTGTCTTATATATCAAGTTTCATGCACATATGTCATAGATGTTGGGATTAACTTAGCCTATTCATTGGGTAAATTGTAGTGCAGTATTGCCACCTGTTGGCCGATATACACCTAAAATAAATCGCAACAGTGTTTCACATTATCTGGTTCTGTCACATACCAAGTTCTATCTGTATTGCGGAGCCACCTACTGGCCAACATGCACCCAAACTGAACCAGCATAATTTCTCATAATGCCTTTCCAACATGAAGTTTTGTGTAGTTACATGAAATAGAACCTAAAATATAGCCTTCCCTAAATTCCAGAAAGCACTGTATAACAGCACCACCTGTAGAGATTTGGCACCAAAATTTAATAGGCACTAATATATGCCAAGTTACATGTACATACATTTTATATGAAATTCTGTGCAGTAGTTTCTGAGATATAGCCTTCCTCTAAGTTGCGGAAATCGCAGTATGGCAGCACCACCTGTTGAGCCATTTGCACCAAAAGTTGGTAGGCACTGATTTATGTCATGGTGCAACTACACATAAATTTATATGTAATCGTAGTACGCAGTAGTTCTGGAGGTACAGTTGAACAGCATTTTTGTCACACACACACACAGACATTTTTTTAAAAATTGATCAAACCAGTTTCTGGACTTCTTAAAATGTGTAAATCCATCAAAAACCCAGAAGTTGAAAATTTTTATGAATCCAATACTTTCTTTTGAGACATTTATAAGAAAACATAAAAGAAAGAAGAAAAAAATAAATAAACTAAAAGCTTGAAACTAGTATGTTATGGCCATCACAAAACTTTCTTCTATATCTCTCTATATAACAACGCCACATGCTGTTTAACATGCAGAAGAAACATAATCATAGCTGCTTACAATAAAGATTTTAGATATTGAGTTTAGTGCAATTTTAATCAAAAATTTTTTAGATGTAGCCATGTGGAGAACCACAGAAGGTGAGGAACAGCTGCACCACCTGTTGGTCGATATACACCCAAATTAAGCCAACTTTTATTCTCATATTATTTTTATCTTGTTTATCTCTTAAATTTTATAGATGTTGAGATTTAGCCTTCCTATTCACAGAGTAAATTGCAACATAATATAGCCACCTATCGACCAATATGCACCAAAATTGAATCAACATGATGTTTTATAAAAATGACCCTTTCCCATACTAAATTTTTAGCAATTATACACGAATGAATCTGAGATATAACTTCCCCATTCACAGGGAAAATTGCAGCATAGCAGCATCACCTATTGGCCGTTACGCACAGAAATTAAATGAACATGTTTCATAATATAGCCCTCCCTGTGACACACTTAGTTTATTTTTTTAATTATACACAGTATACGCTGAGATATAGTTTTCTTTTAAATGGGAGAAATCACAGTACAACAGCGCCATCTGTTGAGTGATTTGCACCAAAAGTTGATGCCCCCCCCCCCTTTTTTTTTTTTTTTTTTTTTGGAAAGATGCAACTATGTATAAATTTATATGAAATTCTGTGCATTAACTCTTGAACTGTTGAAAAAAAAATTTTCAGATAGACATTTTCTAAAAATGGTCAAATTGTGTTTTGGTTCCCTCAAAATGCGTAAATCTACCGAAAACTGGAAGTTGAAAATTTTCACGAATCCAATACTTCCTTCTATTTAATATAGAAGAAAGTACTAATTCAAAATGAATTTATGCAACAGCTTTATTGTGTATCGAAAACTGGATTGTAAGTAAACAGGTTCTAGTCAATAAATGCACATTATTTGACTCATTCTCGAAACAATCTAACAACTTTAACATCCAAGACTAACAATATTACTAAACAATCTAACAACATATTAGCAAAAGACATGAAAACAGAGTTATCTATACACTGCAACTGCAGTGAATAAATACCATTTGTTCAGGAACAACAATGAGCAGCTCTTTTTATTGTTATGGGGAAGATTAGGGGGAATGTTATAGATCACTCTGGAAGAAAAACCTAGCTAACTCTGTACAAAATTAAAATAGGGCTTCTATATTTCTTAAACCTGAAGCTCTTTTGGCTAAATTTGTTTGCTAATGAGTCCAAAATCGATTTTCGCAAAAGCCAACTTAAAAAAAAAAAAAATCCTTTACAAGCTACAATTGATCTAAAAAAAAATTAAAAAATTGTCGCAAAATTTCCATCTGATGGGATGTTTAAGCTTGAATTTTCTCCATCGGATATCCGTCGGATATCCGGCTTGAAATTGCCGGATATCCGTATCCGGTGTGCTGATATCCGGTACCCCGCCGGATATTTAAAACTCAGCCGGATAGTTACCGGATATCCGTTTCATCCCTAATTTAAATGGCTGATTTTAAAGCTATGCTGTTATAAGATTGTTTTCATATCTTAATTTTTAAGACATTAATAAAAAAAAATTTAAAAATTGGGCTTCAAGGTGAACTACGACACCTCGGGTGGCATCTTTTGATCTAATCACATAACTGTCCAAGCTACTGTCTATATACTACACTGTCCACAGGTGCACACACATTTTGCCTTATTTATATATATATATATATAAAGATACATCATTCTGCAATTTGAAGCTTACACAAAGTTAATTATTTTCTTTGAGTCATACTTCTGGAACAGGTGATAATTTATCATAAGAAGCAGTGGTGGTAACAACATTTTTAACAGCTGTTTAAGTTAGTATCTACAGAAATTATGAAGAAAATATTGATATGATGATTAATAATACTGATAAATAGCGTTTCCATAATATGATATAAGAGAATTAAATGATTGCTTGTAAAAAGTTTAAAATAGAAGAATGCATTAGAAAGTTAAAAGATTGTTTTGAAAAATTATTATATTTGGTGAATGAATAAAACAGCAGTTACCAGGTGTACAATTATGAGTAAAATTCTGCAATACAAAAGGCAATAGAAGGTGCAAATCTTTTGGATGTGAGGCAAGAAGGAAGCAATTTTGCTAATTGTGTAGCCTCTTCTTGAAACTGCCAAAGGGAAACTTTGTAAGAGACCCTTGTGACAATCTTTTTATGCTTTCTGTGACAAGTCTTGGTTGTGCAAAACTTTTCTGCATGAACATGTTATTCAATAATAGTATATTTTCTAATTTACACATAATATGTACATATAATTTTGAAGATATCATTATTATTAACAGACTGCAAGAGAATTCTTAAATATAAGACACTAGTTTCTATTTTATACTAAAATCCAGGAATATCTTTAATCTTCATGAGCAGATCTTTCTGCAAGTGACAATTCTTTTCTGCGACAATGTTGCCTGAATCCTGCCACAGGGAGTAAGGGAAATTTGACTTTGTAAATCTATTAAGCTGCATTAAAAAATACTTTTTTAAATAATCCGACACACACACACACACAAAAAAAAAAAAAAAAAAAAAAAAAGAGAGTATCTTATTTTGATTGATTTTAAATTACCTCAATCCATTTACGATGACTATCAACATCGTCACATGACAATGCAATAAGCTTCACATTCCGTTTCTTGAATTCATTAGAAAGCTTTGCCACCTCCCCAAGCTCTGTAGTACAGACAGGAGTAAAATCTGCAGGATGAGCAAATAATATGGCCCACCTAGAATAAAGGATAAAATTAGCTTTAAGACATTATAATGTTGAGAAAACATTTAAAATAAAACAAACTCACTAATGTTTTGTAATTAAACTCCAGTAATCCACTCATCACAGCTAATTTAAACAATAAAATTTATCCTAAAGCTTTCAAGAAAAGAAAAAGGGTATCATGGTGATTCTTCAGAAACTGAATCTAATGAAATAAAGTTTTAAACAAAGTCCAGACATTGGAGATTAGTAACTAAATTTTTTTAATGCAACAATATTTAAAGTCATATTTAAAAAACTTCTTCCTATTAGTATTTTTGGTACTGGGCCCACACATCTTCAGCTCCTTTGATATTTATTCTCTTGTTGTTTGACAATGAGTGCCATCAGGTGCAGCTCATGAATAATGTATTGGGGATGCTGTAGCGAAACAACTAAAAAAAAAGTACATAGAATGGAATCATCATTCACCTTATTGGCTAATTCCCTTATTTCAACAATCAATGTAATTAATTATGTTGACATTTCAAGAGGCAATTAGAAGAAAAAGCTTCCCGCACGAATGTACTGTCTTTAGTCACTAACCTGCAGGCAGCCCGCCCCAAAAGGATCACTCAAAAGCCCTCACTGATCAGGTGTCAATAAATGCAGGCTTCACATCGCTTAAAGATATAGAATTGGCTAAGACCTCTATGGCATTGTGTTTTAGGACATTAATACGATTTTCATAATTTATTGTTTTGAGTGCACTTCCAAAATCTACTTTTAAATTTTCTTTATCAGAAACTTTAGTTAAGGCTATGGTTATTTTATTAAATTCAATGTCATGATGTTCCGCACAAACTGGCAAATTATGAAAATCATATTCTGCCGTAAAACACGATGGTCTTAGCCAATCCTTTAGCTTGTAATGATGTGGAGCCTACATTTATTGACACTAAATAGCACTCAACATTAAACAACAACAAGAGGAAAAAAAATCTCTAAAGAACAGATGGATTTGAAGATGCTCCCATTCTTTGAGAAAATGCATTGTGTGCCTTCACTTATGTCCATGACTGTTTCTGTTTGTCGATTCAAAATAAAAATATAGGTAAAACCCCCTTAACATTTTGCATCTTTTTGAAAGTACTTGAAAAACAACTTTACTTTTCTATCAATGATATATTTCTGAGTTTTAACGATATTTGCTTAGGGCATTTTTTTAGAGTTACTCAATACAATTGGCTAATAAATTATGTTAAAGAAATTTTGCTAAATGTTGTGCATGTTCAGTTAAAAATTTAGTAAAATTACTTATATTTCATGAGATAATTTGCATTTTTATATTCTGACTGTTATGTTGTATCTTATGTAGTATGTATAGTTTTATTAAAATGGCATTGCTTTGGTTTTAAAAACCCTGCATGGTATAAACAAAAACATTAAAAGCAAAAAAAAAAAAAAAAAAAAAAAGTAGATGCTATTTAATAAATCTTTATATCTCTTAATATAAGTACAACTCTCCTATAAATTTATATCTATAGTAATTTAAAGATCACTGATAATCATATCACAGCTACAATTCATTTCAAGCATTATTTTTTACAGGATGATCTTTTAATTTGTGAATGTTCCCCTTTTAGCTTTCAAGATAAAATTTTTGCTGGGATATATGCAGTACAACGTTTTTTTTTAACCCCTAAAGTTTCAAAAGAATTCATGAAATATTTCTTTAGATATTCAACAAAAACCTCTAGATTCAAAGGTGTGCCTTCACTTATATCAGGTACTGTAGAACAAGGAAACCAATACCAATGCGAAAGGAAATAACATTTTTAATTAAGCGAAGCTGTAGTTATTAGCTATCAACCAGGTCCTGATTTATTAACACCAGGGCATGTGGGGCAGCTGACGTATATATGGCTCCCCACATAGGCATACACAGGAATTCTGTTAAGTAGATGCCAAAAAGTAAAGGCAAATTTTTTCTTTAAATAATTAGCTGTCACAGCCCTCCCTTCCATCTCAAACTCCCCTCCTTTCAAAAAAATAATAATAATAATAAATAAATAAATAAAAAATTACATTATCAAAAAATTATTAGAAGCCCATATTTTTTAATAGAAATTAACAATTGACATTTACAAATGGCAATGGTTAAGGGTATCTACTTATTTAAGTGACTGATATGGGATGATACAGCAGTAAAAAATTTCGAGCTCAACAATTGGCTTATCCAGAAACTAGCAATAATCCACAGTGAATGAAAGTTCTATGGCTCATTGCTTTTAAAACAAAATATAAACATATTTCACAAACTATTCTTTTAAAAACATTTTAAATATAATTTAAATAAGCATATTTATTTAATATTCTATTTATTTGAGCAATATTTCCATGAAGAATAAAACTTTAAGCAGAGGTTAATCAAGAACAAATTTAGTGCCGCATTGAGGCACTTTCACAAAGTCAATTTTTAGCAATGAGGTACCTTCACAAATTCAACTTTCAGCAAAGAGGTACCTTCACAAATTCAACTTTCAGCAAAGAGGTACCTTCACAAAGTCAATTCTCAGCAATATAACTGCACACTAAAAGCTTCACTGCATCGTACACTGAACAATACCCTCAATTTGAATATTTACTGGAGACAATGATAAATATCTAAGTAAACACCTACTTATCTTACATAAAAGAAACAACTTAACTTGCCCATATATATATTTATTTTTACAATTGTTTCATTTCATTTTTTAAATGTATTTTAAAATTTAAAAAAAAACTGCTTTACGTATTTTAGTTAATTGTTCTGAAGTATCATTAATTTTCACAAACTTACTTGATGTTTTCACAAATTATTTTATAAATTCACAAATGGGGTACCATTTTTAAAACGCTGGATTAATCCCTGCTTTAAGTCTAATATACGCAGTCCACTACAAGCGGGAGGCACCGAGGACGCGGAGGGCCCTCCGGCGAAAAAGCTTTATGACATGAGTAACGAAGCAAAATAAAGGTATTTATTTAATTAAGCATGAAATTTCGTTTTACAGCAATCAGTAATATGCAAGTCTGTACGCTTCACAAACATGAACAAAAAAAAACATCATTGCCCTAAAAGCACACCTTCTCCAAATGATGTCCTCAGGATGACTTATGAATGAAAGGACGTCCTGTGGACATCTTCAGGATGTATTATGGACAAGTATGTTAAGAATGGATACCTCACCCGCATTCTGCATAAATCTTTAAAATGCATGAAATTTCGTTTTTCAGCGACCAGTAATATGCACGTCTGTACGCTCCGCGTACATGAAAAAAAAAAAAAAAAATCACTGCCCTAAAAGCACACCTTCTCCAAATGATCCTCAGGATGTTTTATGGACGAAAGGACATTCTGTGGACATCTTCAGGATGTATTATGGACAAGTGTGTGCTGTTAGGGTGGATACCTCACAAACATTCTGCATGAATCTTTAAAATGCATGAAATTTCGTTTTTCCGCGACCAGTAATATGCACGTCTGTACGCTCCGCATACATGAAAAAAAAAAAAAAAAAAAAAACATCACTGGATACCTCACCCGCATTCTGCATGAATCTTTAAAACATATGAAATTTCGTTTCACATCGATCAGTAATGCGTACATAAAAACCAAAAAAACATCACTAAATACGTCTCACACAAACTCCATGAATCTTTAAAACGTACAAAATTTCCTTTGGCAATAATAACATTCATGAAAATCATACAGCTTCAAAACATCATGGTGAGGTTACCACATTTCAAACATCGATCATTCAGCGGCGCATAAACACTGTGGTTACCAAGGTTGGCACCTTTATTCGCGATTGGAAACAAGTCGCCAAGCAGTACCATAAAGCACATTCCACCCAATTGCTGTTGCAGAAACAACTTAATGAAAATTCGTAATATTTTTATGGCCAATTGCTGAAATACGTAATTATTTTGCTACAAATTTCCAAAATCTACATTTAATCGCGAATAATTGCTAATACACACTATAATTTCATGATATTCACCAATAATTTATATCACGCTTTTTTCAAAAGTTCATTAATGAAATTTTCAATATTTTTGCGGTCAGTTATCAAAATAGGCAATTATTTGGCTGCTAATCAATGACATCTGTGCCTTGTGCAAAGCTGAATTTCATAATACTGAAAATCTGAAATCCAAATACTGAAATCGATGAATGTCGCACTTTCATCAAAAATCGCATACCAAATTATGCAATACTTTTGAAAATGAAATTAAAAACACCGGGCCATTTCACTGATAATTGTCCAGCTAAATAATTTGCTATTATTTAATTACTAATCGATGAAAATCACATTCTTTTAAAAACTGAAGTCAAGAATTTACGTTTAATATGCTAATATTTAGGTGCTAATCGATAAAGGTCACGATACTTAAAAGGCTGATTTTCATAAATCACAATGTTTTTATAGCCGATAGAGAAAATATACAATAATTTCTTCAAGAATTAACAAAATTTATATTTAATTAGAATTAACTGCTGATATAGGCTTTATTTCAATACTAATCGGTAATTTTTTTTTTTCAAAGATGATTTACAGTATACGCAATAATTTTATGATCATTTACCGAAATACGGAATTTTATCGCTAATTATAAAAATTTACATAACTGCAACTAATTGCAAAAACAGATGATTTTTTTGCTAAAAACATGCAATTATTTAGCCACCATAATTCAGTAATATTCTTTTTTTTGTATTTGATTACTGAAATATTTTTTGCAGCTGGTTTCCAAACACAAAATTTTCTAGTGCGATTTTGTTTTGTGAAGAATTGTTTTATAGCTGTCGATTTTTGTGAAAGACTCGTTTTCAAATACGAAATTTTCTTAGAACTACCCCTGTAATATAAAATTTGAGGCATCGCATATTCAATTATCTTAATGTTACAGAAAATATTCTTTTTCTTTCTTCAATGGTAAATACTTTGTCATTAAAATTGGAGTTTTCCATGATTTTCTCCAAAACTCGCTTGAATGAGGATTGAAACACCTTAGTAAGTTTCCGATGCATAAAATTTCATCTGTGTGTCGAATTTTACCGTGATTTTCTCTGAAATTCACGAGAATATGGACTAGGACACCTTAGAAAGTCTTCCATAGTGGCCACTGCTCCCAGGCTAGAACCCTCGCATTGTCAATGGCCTTAACACCTACACCACACTGCCACCATTAAAGTACCATAGCTTTGAATACATTATTTCGATAAATAATTTAAAGAGAATTATTTTTTTTGAAGTGAAAACTTCTTTAGGAGCGTTGAGCACTTTTGGGTGAACAAAAAGAAATAAAAAGGTGGTGGGTGAATTATAGCAATGAATATTAGAATTTTATTTTAAAAGGAAAGACAGCTTCCTTCAAAGACTGTGCTTGCACACAGTTTAAAACAGAAAGAGAAAAGTTGCCATCAGACAACAAGCGAAAATGAGCACTGTAGAGCGCGGTCACATATCATATGTATAGGGAATCGCGGAACACAGAGTTCGAAGTTTATTTTCTCTTGCTGTTGCATTGCTATAAAAGACTGACTTAAGTCAGCGAGAAATGTAACCCTTTGGTAACTTTCTGCAGAAACGAGAGGATTTTGCAAAAACAAAAACTTATTCTGCAGAACAATGTCAGCTTTAAGCTATTGCACTGAATTTTTTATTTTTTCAAAATTTTGTTTCTTAAAAGAAAAATCTTTCAGCGAGGATTGAATGCTGTTCTGCGTAGAGATGGGAATGGTCCGAAAAAAACCGGAAACTTTGGGTAAAAAAACAGTTTTTTTCGGTTTTTTTCCCGAAGGGGTTTATTTCCGCCCGGAAAAAATGAAAATTTTGAAATTTAATTTTATTTAAATAACGTATTTAGAAATTATTTCGATGCTCTTTTCTTGAAATATTTTTTCATGTTCAGTCTCTTACATGAAAACATTGATTTTTTTTAATGTTTATATTTCAAAAATATAAGTTTTAACCATGTAATCAAATAGTAATCCTGAAATATTTAAGCATTATAATGACACCCTTCCCATCACATTCATTTGAAATTACTTATATTCTTTTCAAGTTCCTTTATACTTCAGTCTTTTTTCTTGAATATATATCCTTAGACTTGTCTATTATTTTAATGCGTGTGGATATATATTATACACACACACACATATATACATAAATGCATGTAACAAAAAAAAAAAAAACTAAGCAACTACTTTTTGTTAAAAAATTTGTTTCACAATTTATAAAAATTATATGTGGAAAAACCTTCTTGATTTATGTCCTTTACATCTGAGTCAATAAGTTTTACATTATGACAGGATGGCTACTCGTCAGGGAAAGTTATGGAATAGTCAGGAAATTTCATGTAAAGTCAGGGAATTTTGACAAATTTTGTGGAAATAAGCCATATTTGAAACCTCTAAATTGCTAATCTGTTTGTTAATTTTGTGAAATAAACAGCATAAGTCAGGAGACATGCTGAAAAATAGTCTTTAAAAAGTCCGTGAATTTGGAAAATTTCTAATGTTAGCCATCCTTTATACAATAATAATAAATCAATAATAAAATGTTGTTTTAAATTTCTGAAGTTCAATTAACTTTAAATTAAACTTTTATTTTACCTTTGCGATTGATTTCATTTTAAGTGAAAATCTGAATTAGAGTCCAGCGTCAGGTCCAGTAGACCGATTTTACCCGAGCTTGACCTGCAATCAGGTTTGGGTCTGGTTGATTAAATTTTTTCTCTTGCATGTTAGGTTCGGTTCAGGTTAACTGATTAATTTTTCTTATGGGTTAGGGTGACTGAATTTTTTTTCTTGGGGGCTGGGTCGACTGATTTATTTTTCGTGTGGATCGGATTTGGATTAAGTTCACTGAATTTTTTTCCTGCTGGTATGGTTAAGTTTTCAATGAGTCGGGTCGACTTAAGAACATCTTTCAAAAAAATGTATCATAATAAACAGGAATTTGTTTGCTATAATTATAAACATGCTATATATTCCCATGATTAAATTATACGTGTACACAAATTATTACATACATATCGCAGAAAAGCAATAAACAAAGAGAAATCATATATATATGTATATATACTAAACTTAAAGCATATTTTTGTACTCTTGAAGAACACAACACACATAAATGGTTAAAAATTATTAATCTCTTTTTCATATTTTTAAAATTTTAACTTAGTGTATCAGTAACTCCATTTTAATTTTTTTTTAATTATTTACTAGCTCTGTGACAATGAAAATTTATTTTATTTTATATAACTTTAAAAAGTTTTGCATTATTTTCATATGAATCATTAAATTTTACTTAATTTTCAGGTTTCGGATATAAAGAAATCAAGTTGAGGTTTATAAAAAAAAAAAAAAAAAAAAAAATTGTCGGTTTGATTCTAATCTAAATTTATTATATTAATGCTGCTAGGAGAAGAACATTCCGTAGGAATGCACACTCTATGCAAAATTAATGTTTGAATGATGATTTGACTAGTTTTTGGTGTTTAGTACAAGGAAAGGTACTGGCATTTATAAAACAGAAAGGCTAATTTTTTATCAGTAAAAGCTTTTTGTATGTTTCTGTTAAGAAAAGAAGAATATGGATTGCAAGTATTTGTAAATATTTAACACTTTATATTTTCTAAGATATCACAACTGTTAAGAAACCCTATTTTTATCTGTAAAAATTCAATTTTTCCCATTTTTTCCAATTTTTCTAGAAAAAAACCGGGAAAAAACTGGTTTTTTTCCACCACCTCAAAATTTCCGGAAATTTTACATCTCTAGTTCTGCGACAATGTCACCGCGATTCTGCCACAGGGTTTGCTGATATGCACTGAAATTAAATAAACATGTTTCATAATGGCCCTGTGACATGCTCAGTTTTTTTTTTTTTTTATTCTACACAACAGAAGCTGAGATATAGTATTCTTTTAAATGGGAGAAATTACAGTTTAGCAGCACCACCTGTTGCGTGATTGACACCAAAAGTTGATGGGCACTTTTCTTTTTTCTTGTTGTTAAAATGCAACTATATATAAATTTACATGAAATCCTGAGCTTAAATGAAATCCTAAATTTACATGAAATCCTGTTCTTGGGCTAGAACTGCTACACAACATTTTTGTCAGACAGACATTTTCTAAAAATGATCAAATTGTGTTCTAGGTCTCTCAAAATACATAAATCCACCAAAAGCTGGCAGTTAAAAATTTTCACGAATCCAATACTTCCTTCTATTTAACATAGGAGAAAGTAATTTAAAACAAATTTATCTATTTTTCTTCGTATACTTTTTACTTATTTTATATTTTGTAGAGATAAGAAAGAAAATTTTAGATTTTGAACTTTTTTTTATGCTTCTTTAACAATCTGAAAGTAAAAGTACAGACTTCCTGAAAATTTAAATATGTACTTTTATTTGAAATAATTTTAATTTTTGGGAATGGATCTATTCAATGCAACAGGGAATTCTAAATTCAGGTGCTTCAGCAAGGTATTCTATTAAAAGTGCAAATTTATATAGTTTTTTTTTTTTTAAATCCAAATCGCATACGTAGAGGGTGCATTCAATCAAATAGGTAAATGGCGCAGACAATACCAGAGAGTCTCCTAGTATAAATATACAGTCACAAAAACAACTTTCTTGTGTATGGAAAAGTGGATTGTAATTAAACAGGTAGGTTCTAGTCAATAATGCAAATTATTTGACTCATTCTCGAAACAATCTAACAACTTTTATTTCTAAAACTAACAATATTACTGAGTAATCTAACAACTTATTAAATAAAAGTCATGAAAACAGAGTTATATGCACTGCAGAGCATGAATATCATTAGTTCAGGAACAACAATCAATAGTTTTTTTATTATTATTGTTATGGGGAAGAGCCCAGTAGCAGAAGCAGTGAAGCACGGCAGCGAGCGCTGCAGATTCTTTAACGCTGTGCAGATTAAATTAACAGCTCAAAAAGAAATGCCAGGCTTAAAAAAACAAATATAATTTATATAATATCTCTAGACTGTTGTACCTATTTGGGGCATATCTTTATTTTCTTTGCAGATGCAAATTTTATATATTTTAGGAATAACAAGACTTCTTGTGATACCAGATTTAAAATTTGGTCGCCTTAGTATCCGGAGGGCTGATAACCGGTACACAGTCGGATATTTAAAATTCAATCGGTTTCCTCCTTATTTAAAAAAATAAAAGCACATAATCCTAGAATCCAATAAATAAATAAATTTAGACACAAACATTTTCTGAATAGGGTCATTCTAGAATTTATAAAATTCGATAATCAAAGATTACATTATCGCGAATAACAAAAACACTTTATCAACTTGAAACGTGACATATCAAACTTACGAATCTTTAATCCATTCATGAAATTTAATTTCTCCTTCTGTTGTCTCCGCCGTAAAATCGGGGAAAACATCTCCTAATTGAACCATATTTATATCTCAGGATACAAAGCAAAGACACAGAACTATAATGAAATACATATAAACAAGATTTAGAAATTTTAGAAGTATAAATTAGTTGTTATAATTTAAAAATATGAAAATTAAAACAAAAGTTGTACCGTTTAATAATTTAGCCCTGCATTATATATTTTATCTTACCTCTAAACGTGAAATATGAAAATTTAAGTTAAATCATTGACAAGTGAAGTGACGGCGCCAAATTGTTTTTATTTTTTTTCCCCTTGAGTTGAGAGGGAGTGAGTGTGAGAGTGACAGCAGCTTTGGGCACGTGCCGGGCAGTGGTGGAGGAGGAAAGGAAGGGAAGGGAATTGTGTCGGAGAGGGAAAAGTGAAAAATCCCTGGTGTTATAAAGTGCTGTTGCCAGACAGATTATAGTTATTTTAAGGTTTGACTTTTAAGTTTCTTGCGAGTGGCAATAGTAACTCAAAAGGAAACGGAAACGGCGAACGAGGTGTGCTTCTGCTATTGTTTTTATTTGTGTTTGTAGGTTTGACTGTCAATTAAAAAAAATTTTAAGATGCCTGTGAGTATTACATTGTTTTTATATCAGTCATATTATATGATAGAAATTTTTTGTTTCCAAGATTATTTTCCTTGTTGATTTGTACGCTTCTGTACTTTTAAATAAGTAAAAGTTTGTATTTATTAGTTACAAGTCCTGCCTGTTCGTATTAGTATTTTTTCTATTGATTAATATGTCGATATTATATAAATTTTAAATCCACATTTTATAATGAATATATATTTTATTTTTTCATCATCATTATTTATGTTGGTAAATCACTTTTAAAATTTGCAATTGTTTCAGTGGTGGGTGGGATTTCAGTTTAAATAAAATGTTATTGGGACATTATGATATGTTAGATCGAAAATCAGTCTAAAAGTTCTAAATTTTACTCTTTCCTGTGAACGATCCTTCTTCCAGAAAATTGCTTATTACTTGCATGAGATGTGTACAATAATAATACGATATAAATAATAATAGCCATTGTTTTATTATTTATGAATGGTCTCTGTAAAATTTTCACACCTAAGCATTTTGTTTATGTAATCTTTTGAGTTAATTTCGAAAACATAGGTTCCGGATATATTTGGTGAAATTTTCTTTGGAAAGTTGCAAATTCTTGCAACCATATTTGTTACGTATTCTGATGGTTATGATGGCGTACCACGGCAACTCAAAAAGATTATTTGAATTGTTTATTTCAGTTTCTGTAATCAAGATGGTCTGGGATTCAACCATTTGTTTCAAAGACAGATTTAGTAAAAAAGTTATAGAGTGTCTGTGTTTTAAGTGATGTGATAGACGTATTTTTAGAATACTGTGCATATGCTATTTTCGTTTTAATGTAAAGCATTATTATTATTATTTTGGGATAAAAGGTTACTGAAAGGATAACGGGATTTCCTCTGTGCCAAAAGAAAATTGGGATGGCATGTTTCCTGGCCATGTTTAGGGGTGGATTCCAAACCGCTGCTATATCCTCCCTGCAAAGCTTTTGAATGATATATGTTTATCTCACTCAAACTGAACTTCATCATTCGTTCAATTGTGTGTGTGTTTTTTTATATTTGTGTACAGAAATAAAAGCATAACAATTGATTATTTTTTATGTTTTGTTAACTTTTATTTTCATATTTTGTAGAATGGTGTGTTTAACTTCATTTAAATAATACATATTGATATTGTAGAGTTTGGGATTGAGGAGGTTTTTGTCACACTAGCACTACACTATAAGCAATTGGAAACAATCTGGAACTCGACTCTAAGGGCGGTCCAGAGACATGCTATATAATTTTAAGCCTCTTTGGAGGGGATAGCTTCCCCAGCTTCAGTGACACACAGAGGTATAATTTATCTAAAATTCAGAATCTCTCTAGTTTCGTGGTAGGACTAAGGGTGATGTTGAATATTTGACAGGGCAAAGGAGAAGAATGAAATATACGAAAATGTCAAAAAATGAAAATAGGAAAGAAATTTAATTTTATGTTACATAACATCTATATACAGTGGAACCTGCCTAAAGTGACCACCCTAGGGACCGGCTAAAATGGTCACTATACGCAGGTGGTCACTTTATAAAGTCTCTTTAAAACTGGAAGATGGTCACTTTTACAGGTTCCACATATATATTCTATATTTTTTGAGTTTTAATGCATGTTAACTTTTATTTCTGTATTCTGAATATGAAGATTTAATACAGGGGTTCAGAAAATGTTCAGACATCTGAAATTTCCCCCAAAATACCATAAAAACCTAATATCAGAGGTTTTTTTTTTTTTTTTTTAAGTTTCACCTTTTTTTGGGGGGGTGGGGGGGGGGTGGAAGAAGGAAAACACTTTGTAAAAGCACTTTTAATGGCACCAAAAGTTGAAAAACTAATTCATGTCAAGGCGCATCTACTCGATCTACATAAAAATTTATATATATAGTGGAACCTGTAAAAGTGACCACCTGACTAAAGTGACCATTTTCCAATTGTAAAGAGACTTTATAAAGTGACCACCTGCGTATAGTGACCATTATAGCCGGTCCCTAGGGTGGTCACTTTAGACAGGTTTCACTGTAATTCTATGCAGTAGCTCCTGAGATATAACCTTCCCTAAAATTTTAGAAATGGATGTATAACAGCACCACTTGTTGTGCAATTGGCACCAAAAGTCAATAGGTACTAATTTATGTCAAGGTGCATCTGCAAATAAATTTATATACAATTTTCTGCTTTGGTTCCTGAGATATAGCCTTTCGTCAATTCGTCTGAATTAAACATCCATTCTACAATAAGCAATTTTTTTGCTTTTTCTGTGTCGACATGGAACCCACTAAAGGTACTGCCACCACTTTCATCATCAATGGAAACAGATTTTTGGGCATATGTTATGCTGTTCACTTACAGGAGTAGCTTGGGTAACTGAATTCCAAGATTCAGCTACAAGGTGCAGACAATCATTTTATTTATATCTGACAAGCAGTGAGGGTTTGTTTCAGACTTTGGCAGATTCATAATCTTAAAAATAGCGAAAATGAACCCATGAAACCTCAAAACATATAGATACACCAACATCATAAAGTCAAATTGTTGTCTTGGTTACAATACTTTCCTTACACATGTATTTTCAAAAAGTAAAAAATTGCATGAAAGATATGTGAATCATTCAATTTTATCATGCTTAACCCGTTAGTAGTCGCTAGTTGGTTGATTTGCCGCCCATCCTTCAGTTTTTCCAGATTTTTTTATTCAATAGCCACCAAAAATTTTTAGAAGTGGCATTTTTGATACACATAAAACGCAAAGAAACATCGATCACATCACTTCTTAAAATTATTGGTGACACTTAAATAAAAAGTGTGCAATCTGTAATAGGTGGCGCTGTCTATAGCGACTACTAACAGGTTAATAACAAAATTTTAAAAGTTATTTATGAATATGAGAGGAAATGATAAAGTAGTTGAAAGCAGTGGAGGAAGGGGAGGAATTAAAATTGAAACTTTAAAATATCACTTCTATCCAATCCATGCTTAGAAAGATACAGATTTATTTATTTATTAAATATTGTTAATTTTGCATATCTATTTTGAAGCATTTAAATTGATATATGCACTTATACATATTAATAAATAATTGTTATATATATATATATATATATATATATATATGGAAAGAATAAAGATAATTTTTAATTTACTACTCTACTTTACTTTTACTTTAATTTATTTACTTTTAATAGTGGACAAAATGGTATTTTGTCCAGGACGGTTTTTACCAGTGGTTTTTTTCCACCATGGAAGAAACCAAACAACCCTGCTCTTCACACCACTTTTCTTGAAGAATATTTTTCCTCTTATGTAATGATAATACATATATTTAGAAAATTACTCTACAAATAAAGTGTAATGAAAAAAAAAAAAAAAAAGGCAGGCAATAGTGGTGTGAATACTGCAATAAATTATAAATGTTGGTGGCTAGCATGTCTGTCGTGATACTTTTATAATAATAAAAAAGATTATTCGGTCCATAAATTAAATAAATTTTTAATTATAGGCATATCATTCCCAGTTGAAGTCCAATCAACAAATAGGAAATATGGCACTTCTGCCTATCAAAACAAATTATAGAGGCCCTGCACTTAAACAAGGTATGTACACATTTTAACACATTACTTTTTGTATTTTGTCCAAGTTATTACTATATTTGTGAATCATATAATTACTATAAAAATTATATTTTCCTTTGTTTTGATTGTAGAATTCGATCAAGACGATATTATTGATGAAGCTTTGTATTTCTTCAAAGCAAATGTATTCTTCAGAACATATGAAATTAAAGTATGTAGAAATTTATTATGGTATAATTTTAATAGCAACAAATTTAACATATACATAATGGCTTGTATCACTGTTGGTACACAAGCTGCATAAAAGTGTATATTTGTAATCATGAATGTGTAAATCAAGCTAGAATTTAAAAACTTAGATAAATTAGTATTAGGACTCTGACTCCATTTTCTTTATTACAGTTTGAAGTGAAATAAAACAAATTGCATTTTCATTTTAAATTTATAATTTTTTTTAAATCTATAATAAATAGAGGATATACAGTCGAACCTTGTTAATGTGAATCTCCAGGGGGATAAAAAATTTGTACATGTTATCAGCAGTTCATGCTATCAGTAACTAATCTCCATATAACTGAACTAACCTTCATTTTGACTTGGATTGTGGAAACAGTTCGTCTTAAAAGTAATTCACGTTAATGAGGTCCGACTGTATGTGATATTTGTCATATCCTAGTTATTAATGATTAAATTGATTCAGGATCACAGCTGGAAATGGACCAGGATGGCCAGTGTTCAACCTGAAAACGTTTTTGACTGTCCTAGTGTGAATGATGAACACTCGCATTAAAATAATTATATATTTCTAAGATTTTTCATGTTTTCTGTTTTCATTTTTTTTCTCCATCAAAAACAAAATCCTAACCAAAATAAACATAACTCTTTCTTTCAACTCATTTAAAAGAGGAAAAAACTACGAAGATAATTTTTCTTCTCTGCTCTTAATGGTTGAATCTATTGAATATTTAATTAAATTAAAATAGTTAATATTAGACAATGTTTCTTTTCTTTCAAACTTGCACTATCCAATATTTTGTTATAAACGGATTATGTTCATTGAAAACAGAGCTTTGAAGTAAAAGCAAAGTAACTTACAGTATTGTGCGTCTGACTTAAGTTCATCATACATATACAGTATAGGACTCATTATACAGAACCCACAGGATCAGAAGTATGCTGGATTTCAAAATTTTCTTGATTTTGGATCATTCTCGATTATTATTTCTCTGAATTATAAAACATAACTGAATAATTGATAGGCACAGATTTACATCTAGTGTAACTACTTGTAAATTTTTATGAAATTCTGTGCCTTAGTTCTTCAGGTAGAGTTGCCACAAAATATTTGTCATGCACGGGCAGATATTTTCTAGAAATATTCTAATTGTGCTCTAGATCTGCAAATAAATTGAAAACCAGGAGTCAAAACTTTTTGCAGATCCAATATTTTTTCCTATTGAATATAACAGAAAGTAAATATTATTATTTATATATATATATATATATATATATATATATAAACATGTATACATGCAGATTACTGCCAATGCCACTTACCATCAATGGCATGCTGCCACATTATCGGTGCTGCTAAATGTGAACACTGACTCTTTAAAATTTCCTTTTTTTTTTTTTAACCTTTAGAAAATAAAACTGTTATTAAGAAATTAAAAATCCCCAGAAATCAATCCTCAGCCAGTATAAAACCCCAAAATTTTGTATGTGGTTGGCTGCAAATTATGGGGATTTCCTGGATCACAAACATCTCTGACCATCTCTCGAAAAATATATTGTGCTTTAATGTCTGATTTTCAGAATACCTGATAAAACATTGAATAGTTCATTTTAGGGTGATATTTTGTTTTCCTTTCTTTTCTTATGATTTTAGTTATAAACTAATTTTAAAATCAAAAAAGAAAAAAAAAAAAAAAAACTGAAATGATTCTGGATTTTGAGTCTTCCAGATTTCAGAATTCCAGATAATGGTTCCTATTACTGTATCTCAATGTTGCTACTATAAAACCAGTGATTATCATACTCACCCCTCCAGTTTAAAATATATGTTGCTTAGTTTATCACTTACACATATTCATTTTAAAAACATTGGATTTTTGAGTTTGCTGCACTTTGATTTTGTATCTAGAAAATATAAATGAATCTACTATCTAAATATTTATTTCTTAACTTTTTTTTCTGTATTTATAAAAAAAAAAAAAAAAAAAAAACTGTATCGTGTATATACAGGCTGTTCCTGAATTCATGGTCCAAACTTTAAGGGGAAATAGGATACTTTATAAGGATTCAGAATTGCATAGTAACCCATGTCCCCAAACGTCATTTTAACCCTTTAAGAACCGGGTGATTTTGCGTGGATATGGGCGTGGCTCTCCAATATTGCCTTTCTTAATGGCCCTCTTCACTTACCGTTGCCGAAAGCCCAAGCCAATGTTATTCTATGGGGAAATTTTCTTTACAAATAACTTATTAACTAATGCATATTTTTAAATTCTGTTTTCACATTCAGAAAATTCCCAACTTTTCAATTGACGGACCTTTTATAATTTTTTTTTTTTTTTTTTTAATATTTTATTTTAAAATTGCAAAATGAAAAAAATTCACATATTGAAAATTCGTATTTTGCAGCTTCAAAATAAAATATAAAAAATTAAGAAAATAATTTTTTTAAAAAGGTCCGCCAGTTTAACAGTTGGGAATTTTCAGAATGGGAAAACAGAATTTAAAAATATGTATTAGTTAATAAGTTATTGGTAAAGAAAAATTTCCCATAGAATAATGGGATAATTTCCCGTAGAACATTAGCTTCGGCTTCTGGCGGCAGTGAGTTAAGAGGGCCCTTAAAGAGTTTTTACATGCTAATATTTACATAAATAAACAAAATTCTGTTTTTATCGATGTATTTTATCACAATGATTGCAATAATACAAACATTCTGAACGATGCTTGCGAGCTTATAAATTTTACACAGTAGGCGGAGTTAGTAGTACAAATTAGTGCAAAACATCCAGTTCTTAAAGGGTTAAAATGAAGTTTGGTGACATGGATTCCTATGCAATTCTGATGCAGACACCCTGTATATGAAAAAAAAGTTGGCATTGGTCATTTTCCCTATCTACTCAATAGCCTGATTAATATGAAATCAAGTATTTTGAACTGCAAAATATGTTTTTAACTTTGGCACTCAAGAATTTTATCCTATTCCGATATTACACCATATTTTCATATTATCAATTACACTAAAAAACAGGTGCATTTTAGAAAAGAATAATTATGGTTTGTAATTTTCTGTGTTTTGAAATATTGTGTTATGTATTTATATCCTAAATAGTTTATCTAAAAAGGAGCACTCATAACTGTGACTCACCTATTGTAACCAAAATTTACAGGTATATACACTCCTGCCTTGCCGCCCAGACGGTGTAGTGGTGTTTTTTATTCGAAACTTTTTCATAGTAATTTTTTGATTTGTCAGCTGAAGGGGGGAGCCAGGGTCCCCTCAGCCCCCCCCCCCCCCCCCCTATGGATGCGCCACTGACAGTTGTTGATATAAATTAATAGATATATATATATATTGATAGCCATTAACTAGCTGCAAATTTTGATGTGTCACAGTTCATGAGTATTTCTTGTAAAATGCTACTTTTTCTAATAAGTTTTAATCTAGTCATTGTATTTAATTAAAAAAAACTCATTGTGTGCACTTTTATGTGTATTAAACATGCATAATTCTTTTTTCAATCAATGCAATATAATTATCAAAGCTTTTCTATCTGTTAGAGTGAAGCTGATCGGGTGCTAATATATTTGACTTTATACATAACAGAATGTTTGAAAAGACTGCAGAGGGTAAGAAATTTATGATTTTATTTAATAATTGTGCATGTGCATATATACATGCTAGTCAGTTCATTACATGTGCAGAATGTATTATGATTATGAACATACACCCCACGACAAAAAGATAGATACAAAGAGTTTTTTCTTTGATTTTTCATAAAATAACATCTAAATTGTGCTTATCATTTATTATTATCATAAAATAACACTATTCTTGGACTAATTTTTGTTTTAAGACTCATTTAGAAAAAAAATTTCTAATTTAAGACTACACACTGCGGCAAAAAGATAGGAAAAAAGGGATTTTTTTTTTTTTTTAAATATGAATATTTTGAATATGATTAAAATATTTAATATGTTTTTGATATGATAATATTTTGTTATGTTAATAAATGATCAGCACAATTTAGATAATGTTATTTTATGAAAAATTTAAAAAAACCCTTTGTTCCTATCTTTCTGTCACAGAGTGTAGTCTTAAATTAGAAAAATTTTAATCTTAAAACTTTTCTAAATTAGTCTTAAAACAAAAATGAGTCCGGGAATAGTGTTATTTTATGAAAAATCAAAGAAAAAACCCTTTCTACCTATCTTTTTGTCGCGGGGTGTATATCCACTTTTGCCCCAAAAGATGTTTCTGAATAATTATTCCTATTAAAAAAAAAACTATAAAATAATCGAGAATTTCTTTTTTTTTTAGATTTATCTTTAAGCAGTGGTGGCGTCAGAAATTCCCCGACGGGGGGGCACCGGTTCCCCGACAGGGGGGCACTATATGTAGAAACATTTTTACAGGCATATTTAACACCATGCACCTTCCTGTCAGTGTCTATCCGCTATGTCAAATATACAATGGTATTTTGTTTGTCTGTTTTTTTTTTAAGTGCTTCCGTATTATTTTTAACACCGACTAAGATAAGAAAGAGGAGAGGGTTATGAAAAGTTTGAAGCCTTTGTGTGTTTGAGGCACTGTAACGTCCAAACGAATAGACCGTCTTTAATGCAATTTTCCCTTATTAAAAATAATAAAATAAATAAAGGCTGATTTAATCGGGATGGTTCTTAGTAAAATTCTGTTTGATAGATTTTTTTTTTAATTAATTAATTAAAATGTAATTTTTCAGGTCACTTTGCATTAAGATTTTAATATTTGCATGCTAGCAGTATTCCTTTTTTAATATTATTTGGCTAAGACATGCGAGCTTGCAATCTTCCGAATTTGAATCATGTTAGATTATAAATCCCGTAATTTTTTTTTTTTTTTTTTTTTTGCATTGGAGCTGAAAAACAAGTATTTTAAAAATCTTGAATTGTAAACCGATTTTGGCAAGAGTTAAAAATTGGTTAAAAATAATATGAGTTCACGGTCAAACTTTTTTCAATTCATTTCAAAATTATTGAGTCTTAAGATATTTTTAAAATAATTTAAAATGTGATTTTTTTTTTTTTTTTTTTTCCCCTTTCAGGCCACTTTGCATTGACATTTTAAATTAATTTTACAAGCTGCCAACCTTTTAACTTCCAATTCATGTTAGATGATAAATCACGTTATATTATTATCATATTATAGAAATGTACTGTTTTTAGCAAAAAAAGAATTTTTAATTGGTTTTGTCAAAAATTAAAAATAATGATTATGTTTTCACAGTAAAAAACTCCTAAATTCAGTTGAAAATTGGAGTTTTTACAGAAAAATTATATTTAATTAAATTCATCACCAGTGCCACATTCATATTTCATAATTTATAAGCTAGTGTTCTTCCAGCTGAAAATTAAAGATTTTATGGAAAAATTAGAGTATTAAATTCAAGGTAGATTGTTTTTATAAAGTTAGCTTTTCCCTTAATCGCCGTGTCATCTCGTCGATGTATCGAGCTATTCTCTACCCTCCTAAAATAATATATATGTAATATGTATATTAAAAAAAAAAAAAAAAAAAAAAAAAAAAATCTAATCATGCATATTAGAGCATGAGCATAGTTGTGAAAAAATAAATAGAGTCAAAGACATCCAACAGATGTCAGATAAAACTTCCTTCTTAACATGGTATACATTTCATTTGTAACCAAGTATATACATATTACATTTCTCTTAAATGTTCAAATTTTACTTACAATATGCTGATTTAAATATGCACTTAATGTATAATTTTCTCATAATCATGCAACATCAATATTAAAATTATGTAATTTAATCTTCATAATGTTAAATACTTCATGAACAAATGCAGTAGACTTCCAGAAATCCGCATGTTTTAACCAGTGTAACTATCAAAACGACATTAAAATTTTTAATATGAAAAGTTCAAGATAGCACTGATATTAACATTGATTCATCAGAAATTGAATCTCACGAAACACAGAAAGTCAATTTTATGCAGATTACTTTCTGTTGATGATAAATTTTAAATGCATTAATGCTATAAACAAGAAATAATAATTGTTCATAAATAACAATAAATAAATAAAATAAAAAACTATTTTTGCCTATATTTAAAAAAAGCAATAAAAGGTAATACACTTGTAATAGAAGCTTATATTGTATCACATGTTGTGTAAAATTTGGTATCTTACTTTATTATATAAATTTTAATTTCTTAATTCAAGAAAAAATTAAATTAAACTTCATTATATGCATATTTTTTACTAAGTTGCTTATTCTCTTTATTTTTTTCTTTTCTTTTTTAATTATGTTAATTATTTTCCAAGCATACTTATTTGTATTTTTCCTCATTTTTTATGCATTACAGTATCAAAATCTCGTTTCATAAATGCTAATTTTCACAAAATTCCAAAATACACATAATTTTTTTCCAATTTGTGTGGATTTTTGGAAATCTCCTGCATACACATTAAATTTAAATTTAAATAAAAAAAAAAAAAAAATCCATTTATGTAACTGAATTCGGCTTTTGGGATAGGTTTTATCAAATATTGTTACTATTCTTTCTAAATCTAATTTCTTTGATCTTGCACTGTGAAGCCCTAAAATCATCAAATTTTGCAACCTGCTTTCTGCACTGCAAGTTCTGAGGTAGTTTTTCACTATTCTAACATTTATAAATTGAACCGACAGATGTTTCAGTCGTTGGCTGAATTATTTCATAATTATTAATATATTATACAGTTGGTTGTTTGGTTGGGTTTTAACGTTGCACTAGTGCTGCTCAATAGACAATTGGCGACGGTCTTGGACACACCCTATCCCTAAGGATGGCCCGGAAACATGCCATCACAATTTTGATCTTCCACGGAGGGGATAATATTTTTTTATGGAAAAAAAAAAAAAATGCGGAATGAAAAATTGCAATATGACTTTTGAAGATAATAATAAAATATAAACATTCATGAGCGGCTGAATTGATAAAATAGAGCAAGAACATTCCTTACTGTTTCCGAAATTTTTATCTTCATACAAACAAGCATTAAAAATCGGTAAAAGTTGTATTGTTCCCCGATTGCCTTTTTTTTCCTTCCCTTTTGTTCCCAGACTCTCTAGCAAAAAGTAATTAAAAGTAAATTCTAAAAAGAGAAATACATTTTTAATTTGTTGGTGATGCAGAGTGTAACGATGTAAAATAAATATAACAATTTTGATTTCATATAATTATTAAAACGACTCTTAATTACACGGAAATATTTTAATGCTTTGAATTTGACAGATATTAAACAAATTATCGTTATAAAATTTCACAAATAGTTAAAAGAATTTTCTCTTTAGAAATAGAATTCAAAAAACAAATCTTATTAAAAGGTCTCAATTATTTTACTTATTTCATTTCTCATTGTTAAAGCTGTCTTTAAGTTCTAAAGCAAAAGCGACACATTTTCATCTTATTTTTCAGATATTTTCTTTGGATGTATAATCCTCCCTACATCTACAGCCGACATAGACACGCAATATTTGAAAATAGTATCCTGAATAAGAATTAGTAGAATTAAAGGAAATGTGACTTAAATCAATATGCAAATTATATTTTCGTGATCTATTTGAATGAAATTTCTTTCTTTTTTGTTCTTATTAAGTGTGAGGGGGGGGGGATTAAGATTGTTTTTTCTGATGTACTTTTTAAAGAGATATTCTTAAAAAAGCAATAAAAAAGCGACTTCTTCACAGAAGCATCGCAAGTGTGATTTTAGAAGATAAGGAATAGATAAGGAATGGATCAATTCTTGTAATAAATAATACTCGCCCTTTCTCCTGTTGTCGTTCCCACGAACTGACATAGAAGAGGAAAACATAGTATATCAATGCTAGCAAAGCCATCACAGTTGCATGCCATTAATTTTTTTGGGGAAAAAAAAAAAAAAAAACTTCTCTAGAAAGACAAACTCCGAATGATGAAAAGGAAAAAATATTTTGTTGCTGAACAAAGAGGAAAAAAGGGTATTTTTTCCCCGACAGATTTTGAGAATCTGCCCCGATGGGGGGGCACGAACTCCCCGACGGGGGGGCTGTGCCCCCCAGGCCCCCCTTCTGACGCCACCCCTGTCTTTAAGGAAAGTCTCATGATTGTTAATTATGTAAAATAGTTTGTAAATAATAAAATATTTAGTTGGAAAAAGAGGAAAACTAATCATTTGAGGTACGTGGAAATTTGGAACAACAGTAGTTAAGTATTGAACTTTTTTCCAGCTATGCAAAGCAGTGTATTTTTCTGTTCAGCAGTGAGCATAATAAGAAAATATGTCATAGCTGCCAACTTTTAAATCAAGTTTATCACCAGCATTTTTAAAAAGGAACCTGTCATATATTTTCAATGATTAAATAGACTGAAAACAATTATTAAAAAGAAAAAAAAAAATTCCATTAAGTCTCCCTTGAAAAATGGGACACTTGGCACCATATATATATAAAGATTAAGAACCTTAAACATTTAATTTAGAAATTTATTCATCAAGCCTGAAAGTTCATTTCAAAAAATTATGGAGTGGAAGGCTGATTTTTTATACCAACTATGTGAAAAATACCAGAGCTGGGAATCGAACCCGGGCCTTTCGTTTTACGTGCGGATGCTCAAACCATTGAGCTACCCTGGCTGATTACCAGCTAGGCATTTCTCACATGACATTCGTTGGCAAAGTCACCGAGTCTGTAAACACAGCTGTATCAAGTGACATTGTTAATCATGGCACAACTCCAATAGACCATGAAATTTTCAATTTAATTTAGAAATTTATTCATCAAGCCTGAAAGTTCATTTCAGAAAATTATAAAGTGGAAGGCTGATTTTTTATACCAACTATGTGAAAAATTCCAGAGCCGGGAATCGAACCCGGGCCTTCACTTTATGTGCAGATGGATGCTCAAACCATCGAGCTACCCTGGCTGATTACCAGCTAGGCATTTCTCACATAAGAGAAGGCCCGGGTTCGATTCCCGGCTTTGGTATTTTTCACATAGTTGGTATAAAAAATCAGCCTTCCATTCCATAATTTTCTGAAATGAACCTTAAACATTTTAATCTAAAATGGCATATGAGCACATAAAAATACACAGAAATTAAGTTTAAATGAAAGCAATGAAATACAATCGACTTGTGTTACAATGACCCCATCAGGACGACTCAGTTCTAACTGTTATATCAAATGGTCGCTATATCATATAGATAGAAAATAATCTTTCAAATGATGCCTTTTCATTAAATTTAGTTTGATAATGGTTGCAAATGACATACTGCATGTAAAATAAGGTGGAGGATTTAAAAAAAAAAAAAATAAACAGAATTAGGGATTTCTTTTTTATTTGATTAAGATAAAGGGAAATGATTTAAATTTTAAGATAATCACTTTCATTCTCTAAAGTATATTGTGTTTTTATTTTGCTCTGCATTTGTTCTTTAAAAGAGTCTTAACTAAAATAAGGGGAATGTTTTCAGTATTACCTTTGTTTTATATAACATGTTTTATTAAAATTGTATATTCTTTCTAGTGTGCAAATAAAAATCAAGGTGCTCAAGAAATGTACAGCCTTGCCATTGCAAAATTTGACATACCAGGTGAACCTGGTTTCCCACTGAATGCAGTCTATGCAAAACCTTCATCACCTGCTGAAGCTGGTATGGTACTACATTATTTTGAAATTAATTCTTAGTTACTAATTTTACTTCATTTGTTATATTACACATGCATTGAAAATTAGATTTTTACTGATAAGCATCCATGGGTCCTGGATATTTAAATTATGTCCTCTTTTTCCATTCTTTTTTTAGTAATGGATTTCTTTTATTCATCAAAATCTTCTGTTAATTCTCCCTCATAATTTTCAGAGAGTATTAGATTAATGAATTTCTACTGAAATTAATATATTTTTTTAATCAGCAGAGACTTGCTTTCAAATCATCACACAATATTTATTATTTTGTCAAAAACAAAAGATTAAAAAAAAGTTTTAAAGGGTTTTGAAGTAGTTTCAAAAGGTTTTTCAATAGATAATCTTGCTAACCCAATCTTTGAGATGGGACAAAAAACAATTGAATTTAACTATTTTGATAATAATAAATAAAAATATCCAAAATACTTTAAATTTAAAATGGAAACATGACATAAGAACTGTCTAAGTAAAAGAGAGAGAAAATATTTGTAATGTTGAATATATATAGAGTCTCTGTTCATTAAATTAAAATCTGGCAGAGACAGTCTTTTTTCTTTCTTTAATTTTGTCATTATATATTCCAGAATTTAAAATCTGTGTTTTTTCTTGTAAATATTATGGGCCAAAATTCAAATTAATATTCAATGAAAATTTTGAAAACAATCATGAAACAGATCTGTTTTCTCGTGTATCAGTTCCTGTGAATTTACTATATTTGCATAAAACTAGGACACTCTTTTCAATGAAAATATATGTTTTTATTATTTTTTCTTTTCCCTTTTATTTATTTATTTTAATTACTGGCATAAGATTGAATGAAGTATAGTATTTTCCATAATTATTAAGTTCTGAGGCGCTGTAGGAAAGCTGAAAAGAAATTACTAAAAATTAATTCATGTTTGCACTTTCTCCAAATGAACTTCCTACATAGTGATTCTCTGATTGTGATTTTCATCTATGGTTGCTAAGGAGAATAAATATAAACCATGTTATCTAAGGAAGATCTGGTAGGGAAAGAGAAAAGAAAAGAGATTATTTTATTTATTTAGTATTTTCTGATATATTTCTAGTTCTTATCACTTGATCGTACTTAAAAATTTGTTTGCAAAGTAGTAATTGTATATATATGCTTTCTACTTTAAATATTTATATTTCAATTTATCTATTCAAATACTAATTGTAATTAACTATCCTACCTAATATGTTTTCATTTTATTTTTATCATCTACAAATTAATGTAAATGTATAGGATGACCCATAAATTCTTAAATTAAGTTTTATTTAATTATTTTATATGGATATAGTAGAAAAACAATCAAATATTTATTAAAATATATATACAGTATTATCATATGTGGTTTCTATTTGAATATGTTTTGAGTTACAAAGGTGAAGTCTCTTTGCAGCACATATGTGATTTATGGGAACAATGCTATTTTGAATTGTCCTTAACCTCTTATTCTTCCCTTATGCCATAGTCCAATGGGTTTAAATTGGGGGGAACAATGGGGGTCATTTTGTCTTCAAAATAGCATCAGGTTCTGATGACACCAGTCTAACCAGTATTCCTTAAAACCCTGACAGCTTCTTGTTTATATAAATGGCAAAATTTTGTTAATATAGTAATGGCTGTTTATTTTTATGCTATTTTTAATAAAAAGGGATTTCATTTTGCCAGCATAGCAAACTCTGCCCCAAATCGTGACTGAGGGTGTTTTTTGGAACCTGATAATGGTTGTCTGTGATTCAGAAATGTCTTGAAACATGATGCATAAGCATGAATATTTTCTGTATTGTGTGCTTCTCCTATATGAAATAATTGTTCTTCAATTGGAAAAAAAATTTTTTTTTTTTTTTTTTTTTTTTTTTTTGAGGATCATATTTTTTAAGAAGGGTTTGTCATCTTTGTAGTCACTTTTTTATTTGGAGTTTACTGAGTCTACAGTGTTTTACCTTTTCATAAAGTTGAAATCCAGTATCATCATGGACAATACACTGAACGGTAGTGCATGACTGTTTAATTATTTTTGCCATTTTCGCACAGATTTATGTGGATTTCACCAAATGGTCTCTCATACTCTAAAAAAAGACATTTAATTTTTTCAAGTCCAAAAATTTATGGGCTACCCTGTTCAGGTCCAATAAATCTGTCGTAATGTAAAAATAAATCTGAAATTTAATTTGCATTATTTTAAATCTGTGAAGTTTCAAAAATTAAATTTTAAAATTTGAGATATAACGTAAAGACATAGCTTAATATATTTAAGCAGCTTGTTTTTTTGTTTTTGTTTTTTTAAACTGTTTTCTAATTAAATAAAAGAAAGTATTGGTTTCATAAAAATTTTCGACTTCTAGTTTTTGATGGATTGACATGTTTTGAGAGGTCCAGAATACAATTTGACCATTTTTAGAAAATGTCTGTCTATAACAAAAATTTTATAGCAGTTGTAACTCAAAAACTACTGCAAAGAGTTTTATATAAATTTATACATAATTGCACCTTGATATAAATTGATGCCTATCAACTTTTGGTGCAATTCGCTCAAACAAATAACACTGCTGTGCTGCAATTTCTTCCATTCAAGTGGAAGCATATCTCAGGATCTATTGTGTATAATCGAACAAAATTTTATATGTAAAAAGGCCCTTATGAAACATTAGGCTGGTTTGATTTGGGTGCATATTGACCTACAGGTGGCACTGTTTTTTTTTTCTTCCCATGCTTTTTTATCTATATTTCTGAAGATCTGTTTCCAAACACATAATCACTATATTATAAATATACTGGTTACGTGCACAGTTAATGCACAATGTAATTTCAAGTACATTTGGGGCAATTTTTTGTGAAAGAAATAAAACATTGATATTGAAGTCTTAGATGTATTAATTTAAAAACACATTCAATGGAAAATACATAAATGAGTTCTCATGGATAGTTAAAATTTCTTGAAATAGTTCCGTACTTAATTTTTCAAAAACAATTAATTCCTAAATAAAGGAGTATGTCAATACACTATTTAAAAAAGAAAGAGAGAGAGAAAACTAAAGGCATAAACTTGATTGTCAGTATAATTGAGTTTTGAATATATGTAGAACCTTCGTTAAATTGGATTACTGTAATTAGTGTATTATAGAACTGATTGTTCATCTTTTTCTGCACACATACATGTGCTTTTTATTTCTGCCTGCCTGCCTGCCTGCCTAAGGCTGCACATCAACCTGATTCCCTCTTTCTCCTTCTCCATGTAATTATATTTTCGTTGCTTCGTATTAGAAGGATATCTCATTCATAAATGAAGTTTTTTTTTTTTTTTTATTCCACTCTTCGAGCTTGTTACCTCTTTATTTTAGTAAACTTTATATATATATATATATATATATATTTAAATATTTCTTTTCAAGATTGAAAATTAGAGCTTAGCAATTTAATGGCATAGTTTATTACATACTTGATATTAAAGTTTATTTATACAAATTGGATTTCCTTATAAGCTCATCAATCATTAGGATGGTGAGCGATGATCTTAACACCGATCACATTTTGAAAGACTGGTGTTTATGACCAAAGAACTAAGTTCATTGATCTGAAGTTATGATTGTAGACCCTTACAAGCCACAGTTTAATTTGGCAATTTGTACATGATGAAAAAGCTTGGTCATAGATTAATTAGACAAATACTGTTTGCAAAAAAAAAAAAAAAAAAAAAAAAAAATACTGATTTTTGCTTTGAGCCGCTTTAGAAGAAGTAATTTTGGTGCTAACCATCTGATTTTGTTTTATAGAAATGATCCCTTTATAAAAAATTTTCATGCCTGAATTACATGCCTCATTTACAGTATTATGTCAAATCAATGCATAGATTTAGTTCCATCAGGGGTGTGCTTAAGGGGGTGGGGGTGATCACCCAGGATAGATCACCTAAACTGAACTATCATTATGAATGATAGTTCAGTTTAGTCACAGATATCTAGGATTAATTAGTATGCAAAAATGATATGCAGCCTTATTAGAAGATTACCCGATATTTTTTTTATTATTAAATTGATTGAAATAAGTGAATTTGAAACAATTTTCTATAATGATTTAATTTTTTTTTTCTGATTATCAAATCTAGATCTCATGAGACAGTACTTCCAACAAATTAGACAAGAATGTGGTGCGAGATTGGTTGAAAAAGTATTTGATCCTGAATCTGGGAAACCAAGTAAAGTAAGGGAATTTTGTTAAGATCTGTATTAGTAAAGTAGAACATTTATAATCTGCATTCCAGAGATCATACAAATCTTGTCAGAGTACTATGACAATTTAATATCCAGATGAAATTTAGTGATGTTAATTCACTCATCACAAAATTCAAATTTATTAGGAGAGCCCTTTTATAAAATTTTGTTTTATAAAAATGATCCCTTTATAAAATTTTTTCATGCCTGAATTACATGCCTCATTTACAGTATTATGTCAAATTAATGCATAGATTTAGTTTCATCTTAAGGAGTGGGGGGGGGGGGACTGCTAAAATTTACTAAAGTCAGCTGAAAATTGGGTCTGTGGAAATTAACTAATTATAATACTGCAGGGCAATTTTTTTTTTCTTTCTTTTAATGGGTTAAAAAAAAAAAAAAAAAAAAGAATATTTTAAAAAGAACTACTACAAAAATCTCTTCAACAGTGCCTGGTAAAATTAGAAGACACTGAAAAACAGCGAGAGGGAAGACATCTTGCTGATTCTCAAATGAGAGCTGCCAGCTAGAAGACAAAGAAAAACTGGTGAACAGTAATCTTGCAAATGCTGAATGGCCAGCAGCTAGAATACAAGAAGAAACTTATGAACAGGCATAAGAAAAGAGTTTGGAACACTCTGGAAAGAAAGCTGACAGAAGACGATAAGAAACTGATGTATACCAAAAAACACAGTGCTGATGCTGTACAGACAGTGGCTAGAAGATAAGATGAATCTGAATAGGCATCAGAAATAGGCTGAAAGGAAAACTGTTCAAAAATAAGATGAAGTGTAAAAAAATGACAAGCCATATTTTGTGTGAACGCTCAGCGGGCAGGCAGTGGTTAGAAGACCAGAAGAAACCGAAAATCATCTACAAACTAGGTGTCAAAGCATGCTGGAAGCAGGGCTCAAAATGTTTTTATATTTTCTACATATTTAAAAAAATAATGAAAAATGATCATCTCATATTGTCCTGTATTTTATAATTCTTCATATTTTCCCTATATTTTGCTGTTTCATTTTAATTTCTCCTTGTTTTCTGCTTTTCCTGCTAGACATCCTATATAAATTCTTGTCGCTATCCAAAATACCATTCATAGTGATTATAATTGCCTTTTCTTCTCAACATTCACTCTGTTAGTGTGATTGGAAATCATATGTTGCATAATTTGTTATGCGTAAATAATGTCACACACATTGTAATTTTAAGAAAATAATAAGATAATGAAAACTTTAATCATAAATTAATTTTATTTTCAATGTTTTTAAAAAATATCAAGATTATTTCTCAAATTTTTTGTGGTATTTAAATTATTTAATCATGATATTCAAATATCAGGTTTGTTGATTTATTTACTTTTAAATTTAAATCTGTTATTTGTGGTTTAATGTGTGTATATATAAATACATACTATCCACCCAACCCACACAATCAATCATTTTTCTTAAATTTAAAAAAAATTAATATTCTCATAAAAACAATGCAAGGAGGCATTCATCAGTGGCGCACCCACGGAGGGGGCTTAGGGGGCTCAAGCCCCCTCAAGAACTAGCTGACATGGTAAAAGATTTTAGACATGCGTGAAAAAAATATTATTTAAACGCAGATATTGTAAGCAAAAAAAAGTTCATAAATTATACATTAAACAGTACTAGGAATTTTTGAAATCCTTACTGTCAAACACAAAAAGAATGAACTAGTTCTTTATTTTTTAATTGAAAACATTCCATTGCAGTTTAAGGTCCTAAAGCATATACTGTTATCATGAAATCGAGGGAGTATCTAAAAAGTCAGGCAGAAGAAGCAATCTGATGTGGGAGTAAGCAGGGATGTATTTGTCAGAAAAATTGGATACCAGGCTCATACAATTTTGTATTTTAATTTTTGAGTATTTATAGAATCTTTATGAAAGTTTGTTTTGTCCCTGGGCAAAATTAACACATTTGCATCGGCAAATGAAAATTCTCTTTAATATAAAATAAAAATTAGCCCTGCTCTTAGTCGTTCCTCTAAAACAATATTTTATATTAAAAGTGGAATTTGTATATTCGTGTTAAACCCTGTAAATGCCACTAGCACGTATACATGCTAGCGAAATTTCGAATCAATTGCTTAACATAAAATTTAATTGATTTAATCACAAATACGTAAAATTATTTTTCTAAAAACATAACGATTTAGAGGAATGCCAAAAGGCGTAATTTACTGCTCAAAATAGAAAAATATCCCGATAACAATAAGTTATTTTACAGATGCTTGAGAGGGTGGGATCACTTAATATTTTTTATTACGGTGCGTAGAACATACTGTAGGGTCCATGCACAGTTTTCATTTTTGCCTCTGATGTCACTGAAATCTAAGCCCGTTTTTAGATAATGCAATTTTTTCCTGTTCTAAAAATTCAAATTCTATATATTATACTGGAATACAATATCCTGTAATGATATTACTCAGAAAGGTAATGCTTGAAATATTTGCTAAGTGAGCAAAATAAAATTCTAAGTAATATATTACGTATTAGAATTAATGTTTTAGGATATTAAGAGGTTCTGCGCTCTGCTTGCTGTGTTAACTACACCCACAAACACTATGTCCGACTTGTTTCTGTTAACCAAACCCAGAAGAAGCATCGTCCCCATACTCCAGGTAATTAAATAAAAATAGCCTTGTAGAAATTTTCACTGAAATTTTGTTATAATTCCTGCATATCACAACTGTATCTTTTATTTGGCTATAATTATTATAATTTCTTAATTACTTATGTGTTACTGCATATGCATATAAAGCATTGCAAAAGAGTATTAAATTTGATAAAATTTTATTTTCAATGAAAACATCGAGGGGGGAGGGAGGCTTTATATTTTGGGTGAATTTTATGTTCACCAGCTTGTCATATTGTACACATTTTTTGATCATAAATGAACCTACAACTTTATGTTTGCAAGCTTAATGTCAACCCCAACTGACCGAACTATTGTAACTTAGCATGTTTATATACTGATATAAATTCCTCAGTGCGCTATTCAACTTAAATTCAGCTTCATTCTTCGTTTATTTATTTCAAAAGAAATATTTTAAGCGGATTCTTTACTATATGTACAGACGGCAGCAAAAGTATCCGAGCACTAGCCAATAATTACGATATCAAAAAAGTACACTTAATACTGTTTTGTTAAATAAATCCTTGTCGAATCATGTTTTTAGACTAAGAACATGACACGACAAGGATTTATTTAACAAAGCAGTAATTAAGTGTACTTTTTTTAGACAGGAATTATCGCTAGTGTTTGGATACTTTTGCTGCTGACTGTATGTGCGCGTATGTGCCCATGCCCATAAACCTATTAGTGTACTACAGGGCCCAATTATTCTTCAGCCCCCTCCAGATGGAAATTCTGGGTGCGCCACTGGCATTCATTATTAGTATTTTATTCAATATAGTATTTTCATAATAAGAATTGATTTAATTTCACAGACAATTCTAGCATGATCCACTGGACTTGAGATTTTGACTTCATAGCTACACAATTTATTGATAAATAAAACTTTATCTTTGGTATGGAAGGCATAAAAGATTTTTTTTTTTTTTTTTTAATAATAAAACAGAAGATATAACGAAAAATATAGCAAATTTTTATTAATGGCTTCAAATGAATAAAAAAAAAAAAAGTAATTTAAAATAAAAATAATTTATCTTAATGTAAACCTATTTATTTTACTTAAAGCATAACAAATATCATTTGAAATAAGATTTTTTTCATACAATCATTAAAAGAATGCATAATTCCATTACCATTTTAATATTTTCACATATTCTTTTATTTTATTTATTGGGCACAATTCATTAAATAGACACTGACATCAGCTTCAAAACATATTCAACTAATTATAAAAAGTTAAATTGAAGGGTTATTATTATTATCCCGGCAGAACGGGCGCGTGAAACGTAACATGAGGACGGGCATGGGGTGTCAGTGCACCCCAAACATATTAAATAACATAAATACGAAAAAAAATCTTTAGACTTCAATCTGTTAATCAAGTTCAAAGATAATTACACTCTTTCTCGTGGAAATAAATAACTGAAATGTTCAATTATCGTTAACTTTAAAAATTAATAGAAAATAAATTAAAAGCACTCAACTTTTTTCTTTCTCCTTGTTTGAAAAACTTAATTTTTCCCATGTGGCACACTTAATTATTTTCTTTACAATATTTATTATAATAAAAATGATACATTACTGTGGATAAGAATACTGAGACATTAATTTTCCTAATAATTAGGGTGTACATGGATCAGAAATTTTAGATTTTTTGCAGTTTTTACATGTAGCTTCAATTTCTGAGTGTTATATAAGAATGAAAAAGAGTCTGAATTTGCCGTTTTCATACACTCCACACGGAGGATGACCTTGGAGACAGGTACTGAAGGATCCGACCATTTCTACTATTTATAGGAAGAGACAGCAAATAAATATTTCCGCGCATGGGGTGTCAAAACACCCCGTGCCCGTCCTGCCGGGTTATTATTACTTTTTAAACATTTATCATTATATTAATCATTAATCATTTAATCATTGGATTACAAAGTAATGTTAGAAAAAGTTTGCTTTTACTAAATCTCTCAATCCTCTCTTGACGTTATGTTTCTATATTTGTATGAAAAAATTCCTGTTTGATTGCTGTGACCCCTGTGAAAGGAAATCTGATCAAAGGCGAGAAGAAATTTTATTTAACACTGAGAAGCCAAGTTGCGTGCAGATGCTCAACAGACAGTGACTGGAGGACAAAGAAAAACTGAAGAGCAACCTCATATTTGAATTCAAGCTGATATCAATACAAATTATCGAGCATTAAATGCTTTCATTTGGATCCTATGTGTTTTTTGCAGGGTTTCTATTTCTGATTATGCTTTCCAAATATTTTAATATAGTTACTTATGCTTAATTATTTCAAGTAGAAATAATTGTTGTGATTATTATATTTTCATGTTGGCTTATTATTTATTTTTTAACATTTTTCCCCCCTCGTTTTAGTGCAGCTAGTAAATTGCAGGGGTGAAACTATCCAACACGTAAAAACCCTGAAACTTCTATTGCAGAATGTTACATAATGAATGGCAAAAGAAGACTTATTAAAGATGTATTTTATTTATACCTATAATAAATTATATTTTAGGACTCTATAATTCATTAAAGAGCAAATTAAACATTCAAAATGAGAAATTTGTATAAAAAATAAAATAATTTAACTTGATATTCGATATTCATAACAAAAATTGCAAATCAATTTTTTTTTTAATCATTGAAGTTTCTTTTAAGTAATGTATTGATTGACACTACTTTTACAACACTATGGTTTATCAGTGTGTTGTAACATATTCATTAATTAAATAACACTTGTCGACATTTTTTTTTTTTTTTAGGGAGGGGGGGGGCGGTAACAGAAATGAAATTAACTATTTTCAACCAATTTTGTAGTGCAGAATTAAAAAATAATACAGTACAAAGCCGAAAATCCGGACTTCAAAAATCCGGAATCGCTAAAAATCCGGACAATTTCGGCGGCGTTAATCATCATCATCAACAACGATTTTTTTTTTTTTTTTTTTTAAGTATAAATATATCTAAATAAAAAACCGAAAAACTATTTTATTTCTTAGTAATCTTCAAAACTGGCATTTGCAAAGTCTGAAAGAGGAGGGAGAAGAAGATTATAATAATAGTAACAATTCTTAAACATATATCTAACTGAGAGATAAATTCTATATTCTATTTCAATTATGCTCAAACTTTTAGTTGAAAAATCTAAAGTATTAAAAAAAAAATCACTGAAATGTTTTAAAAGTGGTATGTTTTACTTATTTACTCTCTTTTCTTGTAACTTGTACTAATTTTTGTATGCAAATATTTCAATAAATGTTTTTTTTTTTTTTTTAAGTTTAATTTTTAGTTTTATTCATTTATTGTTAAAGTTGATTAAAAAAAAAATATTACAGAATATAACTAGTATGTTGTGGCCACCACAAGACTTTCTTCTATATTTTCCTATACAAATTCACTCAGTAACAATATTTAAAAAAAAAAAAAAAAAAAAAAAAATTACAATTTTTTTTTTTCTAAGTTTCTTTTTTTTTTTTTTTTTTTTTTTTAAGTAAAAAAAATCGATAACTTTGTTTTAAATTATCAAATATTTATAGTTCAACCATTCGTTTTAAAGGTATTGACGAGAGCTTTCGAAAGATACCCATCTTGAAAATTTATCCCCCCAGGGGGGAAGTGATGCCCCCTCATGCATAATTTTTTTTTCCTAGTTAACTACAACTATTATCAATAATTCATATTAATTTTACAATCACAAGTTAAGAATAACTCTCATTATGTACATTTATACGAAATTTTGTCCTATACTACCATGTTAAAAATTTAGAAAAATTACGATCACAGCGCCACCTGTTGAGCGATTGATCCCCAAATCTAATCAGCACCAGTTTATGTCAGGGTGCAACTAACTACCAAGTTTGGTTAAATTTCATTCATTGGTTCATGAGATACAGTGGACACAAAATTCGTGATACACACACACAGACAGACATTTTCTAAAAACTATCAATTTGTGCTCAGGACATCCCAAAACGTGTAAATCCATCAAAAAACAGAGGTCGAAAATTTCCACGAATCCAATACTTTCTTTATATTACATATAAAAGAAAGTAAAAATCGTAATATATTATTTTTCACCTGAATTTGCATATTATCCAAGTACTTAAACCAAAATTTTATATTTTTTAGGCATGACCAAAAATCCGGAAAATTTAAAAATTCGGAATCGCCGCGGTCCCGACGATTCCGGATTTTCGGCTTTGTACTGTAGTGAAAAGTCTGTAACATGTACAGTTTTTTTGTTATGATTATTTAATTTGTACTGGTGGAAGCAATGTACAAAAGTCTTTAGAAGTCATGCATTATTACTATCAATATTATTAATTTAGTATGGAATACTGTTAATATGGAAATAATATACATATTGTAGACTAAGTAGAACATAAAAATACGCTAAATGGTTGAATTGTTATTATTTGTTATTTTAAAACCAAATTACAAAAAATAGGCTTTTTTAAGTCTTGTGTTAAATGTCTACCTTGTGATGTTAATATGAATAGGTCACAAATACAGCAAAACTTATCGGGTGCGGTTTTACAAGTTCTACATTGAAAACTTGCCATTTTGAACCCAAAACTTTAATTATAAAACAGCACAATCATACTTAACAAAGAATATCTGTTAACTAGAATACCAGAAAAAAACAGATAAGGTATGAATACAGGGTTGCCAAACAGGGGTTGCTAACAGAGAAGATGGCCAGAAGGCAGGGTTAATATCACGAAAGGTTACCATGTATGATAAGAGTTGGCAGCAAAAGTATCTGAGCACTAGCAATAATCTCTGTCTAAAAAAAGTACACTTAATACTGCTTTGTTAAAAAATCCCTGTCAAGTCATGTTCTTAGTCAGTCTAAGAACATGATTCGACAAGGATTTATTTAACAAAATAGTATTAAATGTCCTTTTTTGATATCGGATAATGGCTAGTGCTCGGATACTTTTGCTGTCGACTGTACTGTAAAAATCATAAAAAAAATAATGAAATTTGCCATTTTCTGATACTTTAACAAAAAAATGGAACAAACATGGTTGCCGGGACTCTGGGTTGCCAGCAGGAAAGGTTACTACCTGTGATACTGTGAAAATTATAAAAAATCGTGAAAATTGCTGTTTTCTGATAGTCTAACAGAAAAATGTGACGTGGTGGGACTTTCTTATTTGCAGATATTTAAATAAAAATCAGAATTAATAATAAAAATAATAATTTGACCGTTGTTACCAAACCACTGTAGACCAATGTAATCAATATTCTGGTTATGTTTAATTATTGAATGTTTTAATTTTTTTCATATTTTGTCTTTTTAGTGGTGGCTGTGTTTTGCTAAGAGGAAATTTATGGATAAAAGCCTGTCTGGTCCTGGACAGTAATCGAGATGAACTGTTATAAGTCTTGTATAAATACTTTGGATAATCAATTTCAGAGAGTGAATTCCACTTTTTTTCTTGTATTTTGTTTGTAATTGTTGTAGAAATTTTTTAATGATTTTATATGATTTCATTTGTAAAATATTTATCAAACTATATCAAAATAATAATAAAGTGTTTTCTATTATAAAATTGTTTGTAGAATCACTATATTAATTTTTTTTAAACTGTATATAAATAAGTAGATATTTTTAACTTTTCTGTATTTCAAAGATTAAGAACTTTATAAGTAAATGCCATTAACTAGAAAAACACTTAATTATTTCGGATGAAAATAATTAAGTGTGATGCTTCATTAGTGAAAAAAAAAGTAGGCACAAGTGTAGCATGAAAGCAATAATGCACACAGCCACTTACATTCATAAGACATCTATAAACATGCATAAAAGTTGGAAAATGATCCATTGAATTTCTATAAACATCCTACCCTACAGATATCTATTAGCATGACAAATGTCACTCTTTTTTACATCCATTAGATGTGTGTTACCTATCTGATAAATCTCCAAATATCCAGTAATTGGAATTGTTAGATGTAATAGATACTGAAAATATCTAAATCTTGTTTTGATCTACCACGTTACATGTATTAGACATTGAAAAAGGCACGTCTTAATTCCATCTCTATTTAAACATCTAATAGATATCTATAATTAGTTCAGGATATCCAGGACTTCTAATGGACATTCTTAAACCTTTTATGGATCACTGAATGTAATTCAGATGTCTAATGGATATTAGTGGCTATATGGGAAAACAAATTGTAAATTGCAGAAGCATATAATAAATAATTTTACCTTGCCTGAAGTAGTTTTATATTTGTTTCAAACCCGTATAATCGCTGTGTGCTTTCTTTCTTTCTTTTTTTTGTAAATGAAAGTTTCTTTAACACAAGTTATCCTGTTCATGTTTTTGCAATTTTCAGTACTCGATATACCTGATGTAGTAGAATGTTAAATGCTAAATCTAATGAAAGAAATACATCTTTTCAATTAGCTAAAATCAATTTATAATGATACAAACAAAGTTTATACATATCACCTCATCACAATAAATAATGAGGGTTTAATGGGGTGGTACTTTAATATACCATTGGTACCAAAGGGATAAAAAGAAAAAAAAGTTCAAGACCTTGAAAAAATATTTAAAAGCTTTTATTTTTTACAATATTTTATTAATAGTAGATTCTTGAGGTATTATATAAATTATAATGCAGAAGATGATCAAGGAAAAGGGCAGTCAGAAACTGTAATGGCCCACAATAAAACCCTCTAACAAAAATGCCTTTAAACACTTCACCAGCCACTGTAGTGCGTGGAAGGCTACATTTAACCCGAGTTATTTTGGGATAGCCGGTGAAGTGTTTAAGTAGCATCTAGTTTTATAGATTGTAATTAAACTGAAGCTTGTATGTTAAAAAAAAAAAAAAATGGAGGGTGACGATGACTGCAATTGTTGCATGAAATTTTATGGGCAAACACCATAAATAATACTTTCATAAATAATTTGTACTGCATGAATTTATATGGGAAAATAAAATGTAGAAAAAAAAAAAAATGTGATGACTACAACGTACATTAGGCAGATATAATTTTTAGATGGTTGCATTACTCTTGTTAATGAAAAAAAGGATGATTCACTTTATTTTAATAAATATTTCAAAATCAATTTTATTTTGGGGGTTATTTAAAAGAATTAGTGATTTCATATACTGAATATTTAAGGATTTTTCAAAACCATAGTCGTCTTTTTTTTTTTTTTTTTTTTTTTTGAGGGCATGTATTTTACAAGAAATTTTCAAATAAAAATATAACATTAATTTAATATTAGTATTGATTTTTATATGAAAAACAATACCAATATTAAAACCATTTAATTTTGTATTTACTTTGATAGTGGTAATGTAGGGATAAGGAAAGATTGTATCAGCTACCTAGGCTTGATTGGAATGTCCTTCTTCTGAGGAGGTTGGGGGCAGAAGCATTTTCTAGAGTCCATATTTATGCAAGTTTTTGCACTTTATTTTGCTTTGAAATACATTTAAAGCAGAAAATTCGACAGTTATAAAATAATGATATACATGAGGTAAGTAAAAGAAGATATTTACCATTAACTCAAGTAAATATCCAAATTAAGGGTATTATATCATGTGTTTAATGCAGCAATATAAACACTTTTAAACTTTGTTGGGAAATGAAAGAAACAGTATTTTATTATTTGTTATGTTAAATATGTGAAAAAATATTTTAAAAGCAATTTATTTCGGTCATAGGACTCTTGTGTTATCTAATAATAATGATAATTTGCTAAACTGAAATTTTAAATTGCCAAAAAAGCAATGAAGAGCCAAACATAGCAACCTATTGGTTCATGTCACGTAATTCATCTTGAACCATGGAAAGCCAATCCTTCCTCCATTGAATCAGCACTCTACTTTATATATCTCGTTGTTTACTACTGGGAGTTGATTTTGTAAAGCTTTAAAGTGGCACAATCTTGTCTCTGGTTCCTCATATAAAATTTGGAAATAATCTCATTGAATTTGAGTATATATGAATAAAAAATATTGCAATAAGCATTTTTGTCCATTCTTTGAAAAAATCTCCACAAAATTGCCAAAACAATTTTCTTTCTGCTATATTTTTCTCCTTCCGAAACAACAAGTTACAGTAAAACATTTTCAGAAATAAAAATAAATCTTCAATATTTAATTTTTTCAATGCCAAATATGACGACATCTTCTTAAGAACATATATTATAACTAAAATCAACAACAACCAAACCCCATATTACTCGTGTTCTTAAAATGATTTTTGTGCACAAAACACTTCTACTACTTGATTTTTTTCAAACTGTCAAAGTCATTTGTTAGGTGTAATGTTTGATTTATAAGTTGATTGAAATAAAAATAAAATCACTAAACTGAGTTAGAATTCAGTCTGTTGTGAAATTATGGCCATCTTGTATATTATAATAGCAGTTAACTTAATATCCTTTTCTTTTATTTTTTTTCAATAAAATTTCTAAATAGTAGCAAATCCATACAAAATTTTCACACTTTATTTCTTTTCTTATTTACCTGTAAAATTTGAAACTCAAATATTATACCAATTTTACCACCTAATTAAAATTTTAATTCACCCGAAGCTAAATTATTAATAGAATCTAATATTGTGCAATAAAGAAAACAAAAGTATTGAAAGAAAAGTTTCAAAATAAACTTCATGGTTGAGGATCCACTTTTCATACTTTGGAAGGCAGTACATGCAGTTTTAGTATAGGACCCCATGATGACTTTTAAATTTTTGTTACCATGTTGACAGTGACTTTTCGGCATAATTTTTTGTTTAAAAAAACTAATTCCTGTTTACATTATACTTTATACGATTGCATTTTTTTAGTCAATTTATGGTAACAGGGTTTACATTAAAGGGTGGGATTGAGAGAATCCCACTCACATATATATTCAGAGTTGCTACGGTACCTGGAAAACTCAGGGAATTAAGAAATTTTGGAAAAACATTGAAAATTTTTTTATAATCAATTTTTTTTTTTTTTTTAGTGCTTTATAATGAATCAATTATGGTTTTACCCCCAAGTATTAGTAAGTTAATAAAATTAATTTGCCCTAAATAAGTTCAAATGACTTGTAAACATGTTAGATTCTAATACTGCAAGATTGCGTGGCATCTATTTTACTTCTAAATGAGACAGAGAAAAATCAGGGAATTTTTTCTCCTGATTTGGGGAACAACCCTGATAATATGTCATATTAAAAATACAGTCACAAATGAAAATAAATAAATTGCAGTCGTTGGCTTAAATGGTTCTTTAATAAATTCAGGGTTTGGATCTATCACATGAAGGTGAGCCCTCCTCTTAAAACTTACATCTTGAAAACCCAACTTCAGACGAACAACTAGCAACCGCAACTGACTCGAAAATTCTCTTCTCGCGGGAGTGATCACGTGATCGTGAATGCTCTGACTGGCTTAGGGGAGTCATACTATACACAAGAATGAGGAGGCAGAACATTCTGGATTACATTTACCTTTGCATTGCACAATAATAAAACTAAGAATGGAGAACAAGTTAAAGAATTTGTAATTAATGAAATATTTAGGAAATAAATTAATAAAGAATTAATCGGAGTTCTATCAGTGGATTAGTAGGAGGTAGAATCATTTAAGTTTAAATGAAGCTTTAATTTTAAGGGGGGCTTTTAATTATATTTCATATATATATATTATTTATTATTTTTATTTTTTCACATTGCTTATTGAGTATTTCATCTATTTTTTAGTTGCATTGGGTGCTTTGAAGCCTGTGATCCTCTGTTTTTAAGTTCTCTAAAATTTCTTGATGAAAAAGAAAAAAATGAAAACACAGAAAAATTGATTAAATCATTTTAAAACTTTTCTTAATTCTAAATATTTGTTATATGAAGTGTTTCTTATTTAAAAAAAAAGTTAAAATGTGTGAAAGCTAAAGATTGCTATTATATATATGTTATTCCAGTTTACTGCATTTATGTTGTGCACTCAAAATCAAATTAAATTTTGAAACAGATTACGTGATAAGAACTTGAGCAATTCCTTCTGAGAATTTAAGATTCTAAATATCGATGCAGCATCAGTCATTAATTATAAAAGGGAAAAGAAATTTTTTTTTATTAAACTTCCATTTTTTAACATTTACTTGATTTTTTTTACCAATGTTTGATTTGCACATTTGTAATTTTTGAAAAAGAAATCTGCAATATGTAAACAATGTAAGTTCTTACTTAAATTTGAAAAGACCCACTTAAAGATTTTGTTAGAGTGGGGAAACCCTACTCAATATTTTTTTCTAGTGTGAACCGTGGATAATAATTCCTATTCGGCATATACCTTTAAAGTATTGCTAGGTTTAAATTGACGCTCACAAAAATTCTGAAGATGCAACTTTTAAAAATAATTTTTACCATAAAATAATCTCATCAAATAAATGTTTAATTTTTTTCTTATTAGATCATTGAACTGAGTCTGTGTGCTTAAATATATTGTCCATTTATAAAAATTATTTTTTATCCTCATGTATTTTATTTACATAACTATCGCATCGTCTTGACAAAATTCACTTGTAACTCGTCTACATTAGAGAGAAGTTACGTAGATTTTGTCATTTTAAATGTTGATTTATTTTATTTAAAAAATTTATTGATTTATTTACACTTGAACTAAATAATATAATAGTTTATTTAAATTTTTGTTTTTGTCTTGATTGTCCCAATTCAATTTTTTAATTCATACACTAATAAACAATGATTTTCATAAAAAGGAATAGTCAATTTCTGAGAGATATAATAAAAGATTTATTTGGGATGATATGAATAAATTAAAAATACATTCAACACATTACTTTGGTATATATTAATCATTTGTATATATTAAAATCATAAATAAGAGACACATATATAACAACATCAATAGATTACATATATAACAAGAATAATAAATATATAACTTTGACTACACAGATTTAAGTTAATACAGATTATCACAGACAAATTTGTATAAATTAAAATATTTTTTTTTCTTTTTTGCATTAAATGCAATTAATATATCTACATTTAACTTTTAACTTTCGGAATCCAAAAGTATATTAGCTACTTTTAATGTACTTAGGTTTATGAGATCTGGTTTCCGTTTTTGTGAACTGCCTTCTTGCAGCTTGTCTAAATTTTCAGAATTACCGATATACGACTGGGATATCTCGGTTCCTGGGTATTTTCTCTTGATCGCCTGCTTAATTGTGCACAACTGATCCAAAGCTGTTTTGTATATTTTGTCGTAAGACGAAGCGTTTTTAGATTCAAGTTGGGATTTTGAGAAACTGATCATGCCAGAGTTACTGTCAATGTCTTCCAGTGAATGTCGATCGTTTTGGTGGAATGTCCGACCAAGTCTTGTATCACATGCAAATGAATTGTGAAAACAATGATCACTGTCTTCATCATCTGATAAAGAATAAACATCATCTGCAGAAGAGTGAGCCAGCTCCATATTTCGGTGTGGAAATGGATCGCTCATACGGCGATGACTCACCACTTTACTCCAAGTGGCCAACTTGGACAGACTTGTGCGGCCACTTGCGCTCTTGCTCCAACGAGGAAAAGGGCAAGGACTGTTTTCTATGCCCTCTATCTCGTTCTTCCTAGAACTTCTAGATAATCCCGATGAAAAATACTCTGGCAGAAAATTTGAACATGATTGCAGTGGGCTGCTTGTGTGTCGTTCATGTTCAGACTGACTGCTACATCCTTGTTCTACTTTTGCTGAATTGCATGATTTAGTGGATTCAGTATCTGCCAAATCTAAAAAAGATAAAGTAATTCAATAAGACTCAATTCATAAAGGGAAAAATTAAGAAATTCAATTAGTGGTTTGTGGCTATCTCCATTCCTTTTAGTGCGCTCTTTTTCATATTAAGTACTTGCCACTTGACGTCAAAAATAATAAACATATTTGCTTCAAAATATTTCAGTATGTCTGTCATAATAATAATAATTTTTCAAACCATTCACAGTATACAACTACAGCCATTCAATCATTTTTTTTTTCCTTTATTGAGGAAACACAAAGTTTTCATGAAAAATGTTAAACTCTGAAAAATAAGACTGATGACAACTGAATAAATATAATGCTGTTGAGCAGACCAGGGCTAGAAAATATTCTGAAAAGTGGAGTAAAAAAAAGGGGGGGGTGGGAGGGAGGGAGCTTTATTTCAAATTAATTAACAGTAGAAAAATGACAAATGCAAGTTTTTAAAAATTTAGCAGACAGCCAGGAAATTACCACTGCTAATATTACCCAACCTTATATGAATCCTTTCAACCTAAGTTTGTATACTGGTAAAAATTGTTATTTTAACCAATTATTTAAATTGTTGATTAATTTTTTGCTGCAGAACAAAATTCTGCAACAAAATTGTATTTTGACAAAATAGAATAACTAGATTAAAAATCAACTCAGTATTTCAAAAAATATTTTAACACTTGAAATTAGTCTGCAAAAGAAGTGAAGGTATGTGGTGTGTAATCCTTATTAATTAATTTGTTCTGTACTGTCAAGACTAATATATTTTGAAAGTGGTTAATGGCCATTTATGTATCATCTCATATACATTGGAATTTATGTGTAATTAAAAAATATGGAAATTAAATTATCCTGATATGTGCATGTTTCTCAATGTAAAAAAATTGCTTAAAAATTTTAACTTAACTTTCTCATTACTTAAAATTTCAGAGGGAGAGGAAAAAAAACATATTTAGAAACATGAAACAAATAGACATACAGGAAACTCTTTCTTTTGAGGAAAAAATATTTAATTTTGTAGAAAACATACAATTAATCCCCTCATTGTAAGTTCTTAATATATAATATTGTTATATAATATTATATATAATATAATATATAATATTGTTATATAATATTGTAATCTTAATATAAATATTGTTTTATAGGTACATGATTTTATTGATGCCAATTAGTATAATTTAAAATATTTTTGTGGCCAACTGCCAAAATTTGGGAATCTTTTGCAGTTAATTAACAAAAATTACACTAAATTGATCAATTGACACAGTCACAATGCAAAGTTTATATGAAATATAAACTATTGTGCCAAGTTAAGAAAATCTTAAATTTTGAATAACTTAAGAAGTTTCTTAATTAGAATATTCATAGTTAATGATGTTCATGTCAGTATCATAATGATATTTTAAAAATAGTCGAACATTTTTGCAATGAAAATGTTACTCATAATGGACATATTTGCGAAATTTTACCATGTTAAGAATAGTGTCAATTTTGAATACTTTATGAAGTTTTCAAATTAGAATGTTCATAATTAATGATGTACAAGTCAATCATAAATGATATTTTAAAACTGATCTAACATCTTTATGATAAAAGTATTCTTCATAACGAATGTTTAAGCAAAATTTTGCTATATTCTCCTACGTTTAAGAAATCATAAATTTCCAATAACTTTAATAAGTTTTGAAATTAGAATTGTTGCAAAGCATAATTCTTGCTTGTATCATAAGTGATAGTCCAAAACTGGTTCAATCAATTTTTGATCATTTGTTTTTTAAATAGTCTGTGTAGATAACAAACTGACTAGCTTATAGATGCAATTTACATACATTTTGCAATTTTTTGATTCCTCATGCCTCAAAAACATCAAAAAATCAAAGTTGAAAATTTTGACGAACATCCTAAGTTCCCTACACAGATAATATGATAGCAAACTTAAAATATGGGTGGTAATAACAGAAAATGAAATAAAAACAGTATTATTAATGATTTTTTACCTGGTTCATGATTTTCAGAATCATTTTCTGCAACACTTGAATCCCCAGATTCTTTAGGAGCATCAACAGCATTTTTAGATTGTTTTGTGACATTCCATACTTGCAAACTGCGCGGATAGTTCATTTTAAGTGTCAGCTGCTCTTTGCCAACAGCAAACTCGGATGAAGTGGCAAGGTCTAACATGACAGTGACCACACTAGTATTATCAGCCCTTACTTGCAGTCGATTCCATCTCTCCAATGCACAATCCACTAGAACTTTTGATGGGTTGCAGAGTGTCAGATGCTAAAAAGAAATAAAAGTAATGCTTAAATGCATGTACTTTTTCCTTATCTTAAAAATAATACATCAAGAAATTACATGGGCTTCAAATTTATTTTTTGAAAGGGTGTTAAAATACAAATATAAGTAGTCCTGTCATACTAAATTAAATTCTGTCATAGACAGAATTTCATTACATAGTTTTTTTTCTTTTTTTTTAAATATATACTAATTATGTTTTTGAGAAATTAATGGATTCATATTAATTAATCTGTGATGAATTTTGAGTATAATTTAAACATCGAATAATTGGTTTATTGTTTTTTTAATATTATGTTTTGTTCTGTAGAAATTGAAACTGTTAATTATTAATAATAAATATGAAACTGTTATTAAAATATTTAGTAAATGAGTATTAAGCAATTAGGGGAAGATACTATACAATTAATGCAATCAAATTTTATTAACTTATTTGGGATTAAAAATTAATCCATTATTTGAATATGTGTTTAAGAATTTTAATAAGCGCCCTCTATTATTATTATTGAAAGGGTGTTAAAATACAAATATAAGTAGTCCTGTCGTACTAAATACTGTCATAGACAGAATTTCATTTCATAGTTTTTTTTAGATTTTTACACATCTAACCATATCAAAACTCTAAAAGAATCAAAATAACTCATAAGTAAAGTATTTAGACTTTAATGCAAGTTAACTTCTACTATAGAGTGAAAGTCATAACGAACTACTAATTCATTTATCACTGCAAAGATCGTTGTCTGAGAAACGTCATTAAGACGTGTATGACATATTTTATTCAGCATAAAATAAACATCAAAATGTTAACTTTTATTATTTTATATTTTTTATTATTAATATTATATATATATATTTTTTTTTTGTAATAAGTAAAATTTTTTAATCAAAATGTTGAGCATATAAAAGAACATCTACACAATATTTTATAAAATTTTCATTAAAAAAATTTGAAAATTCAGCCAGTGGGTTCTGGTTACCAGACACCCTTCAGAAAAGGGGTGGATGTGATTTCTCAAAACCTAATGCACAGATTTCTTTCTTTTTTTTTTTTTTTTTGGTTTTACAAGGCTTTATGTGGGGGGTAAAATATACTGAAAATTGTACTGGTTTTTGCATACAATTCTGCCAACATTTAATTTAATTAATTTTTTTTAAGCACTAGTTAATTCTATTTTGAAGAAGTGTGAAATTTCAATAAGGTTGATGCATCATTTTTTCAGAAATCATGTCCATTGGTTTTCTGAAGGGTTTCCAGAAACCTGGACCTACTGTCTGAATTTCTGGCTCGTTTCTTTTCCCACTGGCTGAAGCGGGTAACATCTGCTAGTTATATATAATGTTTAATATCAAGTTAATACAGTTTTGTTAAACCAAATATAAGCATTAATTGAAAAAAATATATATATACTAAAAATATGGAACAATTTTATAACAGAATCATTTTTATAATGTAAAATGTTGATAAGGCCCACAAAAAACCCCAACTTTTGTCTGAATCAATCCCTGCTTTTTAAGTAATTCTACTTTAAATTTTTCACAAGCAAAGTGTTTTTATACTGAGTTTGATTGGGATCTTGCCTTTTGGTCATTTTTTTGCACCCTAAGATTCCTATTAATTCTAAAATCACTAAAAACATCCATGCCTGAACTGGAATGTAAACCCGACAACTGGGAACTGAAGTGAAGTCAGTTAAAATTTAAAAGTATTTATTGTACAAATATTTACAGCTTCCCAGTGGCATAAAGTTTTAAAGCTGTCTGCGACAGGCCTTTAAAATTTCATAATCTGTCTGCAAAATTTGCATGTAATCAGGGGTAAAAATGGCTTACACTCAAAAAGCCTGAAAGCTGATGTGTGTGTGGGGGGGGGGGGGGTCGGGCTTAACATCAGTGGTGATCTCATGCAACAATACACAAATACAATTTTACTACAAAACAATATAGTGTAAACAATTGTATTCACTAAATTCATCTCATTCAATTAAATATTTTATAGCAATGTTTGACACAACACAATATAAATAATATAAGTATTAGTTTTTTAGTTTTGATACAGAAATTTTTATGATTGAATTGTTATCCGAAAGTTGCAGACAAATTTTTTCTCAGTGCAGACAAAAACTGTCCGCAAGCCGTTTTTCTGTGTCCGTGACTATGCCTCTCGCTGTGTTGCAGTGTTTCTGCCACTGGGTACAGCTTAATCTTGAAATGAATGCTTGAATATTAAATTTTAAATGGATGGTGTATGTTATAAAACTTTTGTAAATTATCATCTAATTTACAATTTTTTTTTTTTTCCTTACTGTCAGTCATTTTTAAGGGAATAAAAAAAAAAAAAAAGTTAAATATATTTGCAAATTCATAACAATACTTACAGTGTTCTCTGAAACACCAAACTTGGCTATGAGATTTCGATTCTCATTCTCGACATCCTGAACTAAAGAAACAGCATCCTGTCCCGACATCATATTCCAGAGTCCATCTGTAGCCAAAATGAGACAGACATCTTTTTTCAGATCCAAATTCATCACACCAAGATCGGGTTCAGGGCTAACAACAAACTCTTGCTGGAAGTAGTCATAACTCCACAAATCACCTTTAAATATATAATAAAGTTTTATTTTAAAACCGAGAAAGAATAATAAATCATAGACAGACATACAGGAATTGATCAAGATTTTTGCACTTATGGCCTCTTTATGAGAATTTTTCTTTTAAATTTATATTTGTGAAAAATTTATTATTGCATGGTTCCCACTAAAGAGAGAGATTACGGGAATCTTGCATGTGTTTTAATTAGCAATCTTGAAATGAAAAACTTTTCACAAAAATCAGCAAATTTCATCAGACCCTTCACAAAAAATGAATGATTTAAAAAAAAATTTCAAAAAACTTGGATGAGAAAATTACATATTTTATAAGTTTTATCCATTTGCAGTGCAACAGCCAGATATTTCAGTTATTAGCACTGAAAATATAGACATATTTAAACAATTAAATACGAATAAACTCAAATTATGCCCATAAAATTAGACATTGTTAACAATTTACATTAATACAGAATATTTATTTTAGTATTTTTCTGTTCTCACATTCCTTTTAGAAATCTCACTTTGTTTCTGAGTAAAGGTGAGAAATTTTCATCCAGTTTTTACCTCTGATGGGAACCCTGTTAGTGTAAAACCCACTTTAGCAGTCAAGTTCTTTCGTTGAATCAAGTACAGGTGATCATTTGAAATAATACTGAAAAGGTAGAAATTTTTTTATAAAAACAATGATTTTTCTAAAATTAAATTTAGTGAAGATGCCCATTTTATGAAATGAAATCTGTGCAGAAGGGCTTCATTTTTGTCTGCATCAACCTCTGATATACAGGGTGGTTACAATTAAACTTCCTCTATAAACAACATCCTACAGAACAAACGGGTGAACGGAATGCAACAAAATTTGGTATATATAGAGAGAGACTATACACGAGATGCACTCATGGAATTTCTAAAAAAAAATTTTAGTTACAATATCCACCAAAGGGCATCTTTCCATTAAAAACATTAAATTTAACACAATAAACGACCAAAACGGAATACAAAAACAATACAAACATTTATTGATTAGTTTCTGTTCACCTTGTCATTGCAAATGTTTTATACCCTAACATGTTTTGCATAAAGCTTCCTCTTCTTCGCAAGCATGCAAATCTCGACATTTTTTTCCTAGAACTGACAGCTTTTCCCGGTTTTACATTTTATTACTCATAATACCATAATTCTTCTGTATTGTTAATATTGTTTCTGTATTTTATTTTGGTCATTTATTGTGTTAAATTTAATGTGTTTCTGGAAAAAGCACCCTCAAGTGGACATTTTAGAACTAGAATTTTTTTTTTTTTTTTTCAAAATTCTGTGAGCACATGTCATGTATAGTGTACATACCAAATTTTGTTGCATTCTGTTCACCTGTTTGTGCTGTACGACGCTGTTTATAGGGGAAGTTTAATTATGACCAGTGGCGGCTCGTGAATGACGTTCTGGGGGTGCTGCATCGAAGCGTCTAGAAAAAGTACATGGAATGGAATCTTTATTCGTCTTATTGGCTGACTCTTTTATTTTGAGAATCAACGTAATACATCAACACTTCAATAGCCAATCAGAAGAAAAAGCTTTCCATACTAATAAAGTGTTTTTAGTCAGTAGCTTGCAGCCCACCCAATACGTCATTCACCAGCCACCACTGATTATGACCACCCTATATAATGCACTTACTAAAGTGCTAACATCTGATTAACTTAAAAAAATTTCAGAAATTAAATTACATTACGCTTGACTTCACTGACAAGATTTCAGTTACTCAGTCGCAAAAAAAAAAAAAAAAAGATGTTAAATTTTATGTTTTAAATGCCAAATACGAAAAAAAAAAAAAAAAAAAAAAAAAAAATCACAGCCAAATTACAATATTTATTGTTCCTTAATGAGAAACATAAAAATACCAAGTATCTTTTACTCTTAAAATATGATGTAACGTCTTATTATACCTAAAATGTTCATTTATTTTACGTAACTTATAGATCATTACGTTATATAGATTGGCATTATAAAGATCTTCAACTGTATTTCAGAATTCTCTGAAAAAACCCTTGATTAAACCCAAAAAACCCTGATTAAACCTGTTTTTTTCCAACTCTGCCACACACTGACCAAATGGCAAAAAACACTTTTCTGAATTCCTTAAAACACATAATTCAGTTGCAAACTCCGTATCAAAATTTTTGACGGAATAAAATATTTCCATTACCTATGGTAATTGCATAACGGAAGTAAAAAATATCCTTTAATCAATAATTCAAAGGACAAAAAAAAAAAAAAAAAAAATAAACATTAGAGGAAAATGCTTATCTTCCTAATAATATAGAATATATGATGTAAATTTAAGGATGAAAAAATTAATAAATGATAAAAGTATGTCAGTTGTAGAAAAAATATATCTATACCTAATGATCGAGCCACGGCTAGAAATGGAATTTCATCAAAATCTGTACTGCGTAAAACAGGACCTTGATGGCCAGGCCTGGGTCTTTTCCAAACAACTCTTTCAACGCCAGACTTGTTCATTACAAGACCACCAGATTCTACTATTCTTTTTCGTTCAACAGGACATTCTGGCTTGTGGTCAGTTGTCAAGCATTCTGCTTGCCATTCATCAGAGCCTGTAACGGGAAAGAAATACAGAAAATAATTTGAGGAGATGATAAAAAAAGTTAGAAAAAAATACCTAGTAATCTTTTTTTGTATTTTTCTGGTTTCATCTTATTCAATGTTTCTTGGTTTCATCTATTCAATGTTTGAAAAGGTTTTCAATATACCTATATATACATAGTTCAGCGATGCCATTTACGTGCAATAGCATGTATATTAAGAAAAAAAATCGAAGGCAGTATGCGAAAAGTTTACTGCGGTAGGTCCCAGGGGACGCATACTTTTCATTCTTAAAAAAAAAAAAAAAAAAAAAAAAAAAAATCTAACTGTAAGAATGAAAAAAAGCAAATTTTAAAATATATTTCTTGTTTAAAACTGATATTTTCCTTATATTTTTAAAGCATTCTGCTCTGAAGAAGAAAAAATCCTTTAAAACTCCATTTTACCATAAAGGAAAAAGAACTAATCCTATACGATAAACACAAACCAGCACCCAGTACGAAATCCAAAACAAAGTCCCAATGTGAAAAAATTATCGGTAAAAAGTGTATGATACACTGAATCGCAGATGGGTGCCCTCTATTAAAGCTTAGCTGAAATATGAAATACAAAAATTAGCTGTAAAACCATTCTTTCAAAAATTCAAAAACATTCCTATCCAATTCCAATACGATATACCAATAAAATACAGTAAACACACATGAGTGGCCAGCGCGAAAACAAACACAAAGTTTTGAAATGCGAAACCAAAGTTCCGATATGATAAAATTATCACTTAAAAGTGTCGATACATTGAATTGCATCACCCTGCTGTATTCTAAGTTTGTTTGTTGAAGCAAAACAAAAACAAATGAAACGGATGAACAAACATGATTACAGGAACATGGCATTATGCCTGTATTAAGATTCAAGAAACTTTATTATTAAGAAAACCTAAGTATTAAACATAATAATATATTTGCTGTGTTACGTAAATAAAATATTTTCACTAATGTCAGAATGTTATTATTATAATATTACAGTAATTTCTTTTACAGATAAGTAAGTACACTTCTTTTACATTTTTCTCTAATGTACTATTTAAATTATAAGTTCAGTTTATTGTAAGTTACTTTGTGGTTTAAGGAGGGTGGGGGACTGAGGGTAGCTTTTGCAGCAAGGTTGGCAGGTTTTTAACACATAACAGTTTTTGACAGTTTAAACCATGGTTAAAATCGTCATGTCAAAAACCTATATTTAAAATTTAATTGTTATATAAAAATTTAATGTAACAAAATACAGTTTATAAAGATTTTTTGAAAACTAAATGGATGGATGTTCTTTGAAAAACACATTGTTATAACATTTTGATTAATATAAAAAACCAAACTAGGCTTTTAAAATTTCGTTATGAATTATTGTTATGTTCATTCAAAATATGCTGTGATACTTTCATATATATTACTACAAAATTCCCTTAAAACTATGCTTAATATAGTATGTGTTAAACTAGTTTTGTGATATTTTAAAAATATAGTTGTTTTCAATAAGATATTATTTATAAGTATGTTTTAAAAAGTAAACAGATTAATGTTTTTGGAGAAACATTATTATAACATTTGGATTAATATAAAAACAAAACTTTAGGTTTCTAAAAATTCATTATTTATAAATCATTGATACATCATTTTGATTTATTTGTCATACAACATCGTATATATATTTTTTTTCGTATTGTGTTTTTAATATGTATTTAACCAACAAAATAAAAATGTGTAGACTAATATTTTGTATTTAAATATTTTATAGATTTTTTTTTTTTAAATGACTGCTGAGATTGCAAGTTTTTACGAAAAAGCAATAATTCTGAATGTTAAACAAGCTTGAATTGGCTTTACCCCATAAGTAAAAGCAGTACCAATAAAAAATTAAAACGTTGAGCGCCCTGTCAGCCATTGGTGGCTGACAGTGTCAAAAATGATATAAAGCTGTGACAACCATCAGTGGCAGATATAAAACTAAAAATATTACATTTAATGATTGAAAATTTATTAAAAATTTGCTTAATTTTTATTTACTACAGGAGGAATCATTATGGAATTTTAGCCCTTTAACTGTTGCAAACGGCTTTTTCTGTCACTTAATAGTTGAAATAAGAGGCTAATGTGGCAAATTTTGGAAAAATATGATATTTTTTACTAGGACATAAGATTACTGAATATCCATAGATTTCAAAAACTAATATGCTTTATTCCTACTTCACTTAGTATTGATTTTATGAGTTATTAAACAGATATGTTAAAAAACTCGACACAGTTAAAGGGTTAATAGATTTTAAGAATTTCCGCGGCGCTCAACGTGTTAAATAATAAATACAAACACAAAAGTTAAAAAATTATTATATTATAATTAAAAACAAAACAAACAATAGAAGAAAATTTTTAATTATCTGCTGGCCAACTGATTCTTAAAATAAGTCAAATACTATGTATTACATCTTCAAGCAAAATGAAAGCTACCAGAAAATACCCATTTAAACTATTTATAAACTACTTTCAGGTTTCACTCGCAAAAATTTGGTTTAAATTAATACAGTATTTTAAAAATTATCACGAGAGCAAATTTCTGATTCTATACAAACTAAGTGATAGCAATAAGTGAAGTTTTCTTTAAAAAATATTTGTAATTTTTTATGAATTTGGAAAAAATTTCTGTAAACAGCATTTATGTATTTTTATACTTACTGTTTCTTTTTTTTTTTTTTTTTTTTTTTTTTTGAGCTTAAGTATATGTGTTGAAATTGACAATGTAAGAATTTTTTTAAGATGATAAAAACGAGCATTTTTGTAAATCATGAAGATTTATGATAAAATTGTTTTTTTTTTTTTTTTTACTAGACAAAAGAGTTAGGCATAAAAAATAATACCTGTGTGCGATTTTTATGGCTGTATCACACGAGAGATTTTCGCTCAACTTTTTACTAAACGCATTATACCCAACACACTCAGCCTGACCTTGTTCAAGGACAGCACATTTTCGGATGATCAGCTTTTACAACAGTCTTTAGAAAAAGTTGACGATGTTCAGCGTACTTATCAAAATCGACCAACAGAAGGGATGGACAGGATTTTTTCCTGGAATACCCTTAGAGAAGGGAATACTTCACGCTATCAGTTCAGAGGAACCCTACGGACAGCTGATCGGTTTTCTCGCTTGTTCAGCTTCTCCAACTTTGAACGATGCTGAGTGAACATGTCGTGTATAATGTTTTGTTGAGTATATATGCTTCCGTGTGATATGCCCATTATGATCGCCAAACTTAAATTTCTTGGTGCAAGATATGCCCAACAATTTTCGAACCCTGGTCCAAGCTACAGAGGGCATACAAGTACCTCTATTGATATAGACATCATTTTGACAAAACACTGTTAAATAATAATGGTTACAGTTATAGATTGATATTCACAATTCATATCAGAAAATCATAAGATGACGTACCAACTAAGGAGAAAAAAAATACATAATAATGTAAAAATTTTCCTTTAATTTTTTTTTTTTTTTTTTTTTTTTTATTAAAAAAAAAAAAAAAAACTGTTTTATATAGAATATAAGTAATTATTTATTTACACTAATATAGTAAAAATTTATTTATTTATTCCTGCATAACTATAATGAGAGTAGATAGTAATAAATTACCATTTTCTTTAACTCCAAGTACAATTCTAGAATCTCCAACATGGCCAGTATATAATTTTCCCTTACGAATAAATGCAATACTGGCAGTCGTTCCTGCTGTACTTGGTAAACCAGATGAAGTTTTAGGCCAGTTATCTACAAAAATAATGGATTAATATTACAAAATTGGTCTCGACATAAATAAACTTTCGACTGAGTGAAAAATTTTATTATTTGGGTTTTACAACTTTGAGCTTTTAGCAAAATTTCACTAAAAAATAAAATAAATAAATCACACAAATAATAAAATTAATTTAAAATATTTTATATACCTATGAATATGTCAAGAGGAAAAAAAAAATATATATATATATGTGTGTGAAACAAACTCTACAATATTGAACTTTGTACCAATCCCAGTGGCAGAAACACAGCGACATATTTGCGGACACTGAAAAACAGCTTGTAAACAGTTTTTGTCTGCACTGATTAAAAAAAAATTGCCCACAACTTTTGGGTAACAATTCACTTATAAAAATTTCTGTATCAAAACTAAAACTGACACTTTTATTATTTATATTGTGTTGTGTCAAACATTGCTATAAAATATTTAATTGAATGAATACAATTGTTGAAACTATATTGTTCTGTAGTCAAATTGTATTTGTGTATTGTTGCACGAAATCACCACTGATGTTAACCCCCCCCCCCCCCCAATCAGCTTTCAGGCTTTTTGAGTGTAAGCCATTTTCACCCCTGATTACACGCAAATTTTGCAGACAGATTATGAAATTTTAAAAGCCTGTCGCAGACAGCTACAAAACTTTCTGCCACTGGGGTACCAATTGATTTTTAAATAAATTAATAATACTTTAACAGATAATAATTTAAAATATTATATTTACTCTTTTAAAATGAGGTTCTTTCTATAAATGAATTGAAGAAAAAAGAAATTATTTATATATATATATTTCCTTTAATTCATTTAATAAAAGCATATTTTAAAATAGTAATATAATAATACACTGTTTTAAATTATGATTTATCAAAATATTAAAATTTATTTCGAAATCATTTGGTTCAATGTTCAATATTCTCGAGTGTATTTTACATTTTTTTTTTTTTCCCTTTTGGATATGTATAAGTAAGAAGGAAGAAAGAGCATAATATAACCAAGTGAAAATTTACAAAGAATAAAGTTTGATAATGAGATGATATATTTGATATATTGTACTTATAATAATTTCGGTAAAATATTTTTGACTTAATTTATATCCAACTTTTTTATTTTAATAATTTAAATTTTATAAATAAATAAAATAAAAAATATGTTTCATTTCATAAAATTAGAAAAGGACAGACATTTTTAGAATCATATTTTAAAAGATTTACGTCTAAATAAATTTGATTTTTAAAAAAATTAACGCTAGGAACATTAAATATAGTTTTCATTGTTTAACGCACAGCTCAAATTAAACTTTTAACTTATGTGTGAATTTTCTCTTTCTGTTTTTTAGGGACAGAATATAAACAAATTTGAAAATGACCCTGAACTATTTTAATGTGAGGGTTTTTCTGTTTCTTTGGTCCTCATCAAGTTTGTTTTTCCTTCTAAAATATTAATTAAATAAAAATAATCACCATAAGAATAAAATACAGAAATTGAAAAAAATAATTAATTAATTAAAACATGACAAAGTTTTAAGGAGAAGGATATTAGTAAAAGCAATACTTTTTACTTAAATTACAAAATATTAAAAATAGTTTGTAACATGATTTATACATTTAACCACTAATTTTCTAAATGAAGGTAATAAATTCTTGTGCAAGTTATTAAGTATACTATTTTCAATACCTTTTCACACTCATGAAATTTCTTTTTCCCCCAACAAAACATTAAATTGTGGTCTTAATTCCTTTCTTTCTCCCTCTTAATAATCTCGCAAAATAAGAGAAAAAAATGATAAATCTATTACAAATAAAGGCTATAATAAAGAAAAATTGTTAAAACAATTTTTATGAAACAACTTTTTAACATAGTTATCAGATATATATGTATTTCTACATAAAGATCGTAATTTTCCAGAAGTCTAAATAATTAACTAAACTAATAGGAGGATATTATTTTAATATGAGCATTTTTTCACTCATTAAATTTGTTTTCCCATGACAATATATCAAATTTTTAAAAATGCAGATAAAAAACCTTAGAAAATGAAAAGAAGGGATTTCTTTTATTATTATTATTATTATATTTATGAAACAATAAATATCTTTTTAAGTATGGCTTATGGACTCAGAAATAGGAAAACTCAAGATAAGGGGATTTAAAAGAGGAAAAAATCAATGACCTTATTTTTAAATTTTACTTACCAACTTCTTTCCACATAGCCAAATGAGTTGTTAGAAAACCATCTCTAATAGCTTTTAATACCAGTTCATCATCATCTTGCCAAAAGTTCTTAAAATTAACTATATTATCCAATAAATTATTTTTCGCGTAAAGAGCAGCTTCTTTTCCGCCATGGCCGTCAAATATACCAAAAAATGCATACTCTAAATCTTTTTTATCGTCCGTTTGTTGATAAGCCACAACAAATGCATCTTCCATATATTTTCGTCCACCTTGATTACTTTGACCAGTTACTCTTAGACTAATTTCTGAAGACATGTTTACCTTTTAAATCACATATGACCGTATAAACAACATTTAGCGTCTCTGTCTCTACCAACGGCCGTTTATTAGCTCCCGACCCACGGGCACGGCAGCGCACGCGCAGATTCACGTTCCAGCAAGAAGTAACAAGAATTTTTTTTTCTTCCTTTTTTCATGATTAATCAATAGGAAGTCAATTGAAGCATGTCCACTGCGAATTGGCAAATGCATTGCAGGGAAAAGATAAAATATTTTTGATTTGATAACATACTTTTACCTGGGAATGAGTCTAATATAAAATAGTTTCGGTTTTTGTTAGTTTAACTTTCGATATTTTTTAAAAACTGTCTGCAAATTCATGTTTGACAAGTTGGTTAAAGTTAAAGTTATTCGGTAAACTGGAAAGAGCATGGAATTTTCACAACTGTTCAATTTAATGTCCCTATTTTCTGGGGGTAGTTTCTATTTGAGGGAATTTTTCTTTCATTCAGCTTATAAAAAAATTGCAGAAAGTAAATTATTTACCGTTGATATTTTATTTACGCTTCTTTGTTATAAAGGTACTCTGATCTGGTCAGCCTTTGTACTTATGTCCCCAGAAAATATTTTATTTCCTAGAGATAGAGATGCAAAAAACCCGGGAATTTAAAACCAAGGGAAAAAACCCAGGACCCAGGAGTTTCGGGGAAAAAATTGGGAAAGTTGGGAATTTTGCGGGGAAAATACAAATTAGAAATCTCTAAAGCAAATAATAAGTTGTTTACTTAATACAAATGGCAATTTTAAGGACTTTGATATGCTGATAAGCTTATAACATTATTTTAATTTATCATTTTATTGTCAATTTATCAGAACTGCAGCCAAATCATAATTTGAAAGGAAACTTAAGCTTTCTGTATTAAATTAGCACTTAAGATAAATATATCGGTAGAATGTTGGATACAATTTCCATATTAGACAAGCTGAAGAATTAAGGAAACCAATGTACATAATCCTGTAATAGTTTGAAAAGAGAAATAATTAAGGTTTGAAAACTTCTTTAAAAATTTCTATTTTTAAAGAATTATTTAAAATAATGAAGTGGTTTTTAAAAAGAAGGGATGACATTTTATGCAATCTGCGATTGTAATGCAATGCTCGCCTTCTGGTGGGCTAAGGTGAAATTACAATTAACATGCTTTAATTCGGCTTTCATCAAGCCACCATAACATGCCGATGTTTAGTTTCACATATATTTATTGAATAAAAATGAATAAATCCGGTAAAAAAGATAACACATACTGTTGTGTGCTCCAGTGGCTCCAGTGTAACTCCAAAGGACCAAGAAATCCAGAATTAAGCTTCCATTTATTTCCAAATGATAAATTTAAAATTTCAGTTGCTTCGGCTAATGGAAGTAAAGAATTAGTCAGATGATTTGAAACTAATATTTGTTCAACTTCAGTTAAAAATCTACTTCGAATAAACTGAAATATTTTTTTTCCAAAAGCAATCAATTTTCCATGATGCAATGGCGGAGAAATTATAGTACGAATGTTAAGTAAAATAACAAAAAGAACAATAATGAATACACGTGGCTATAATATTTACTAACAATTAAAGCTGAAAAAGCGCCATCTATCGATCATTACAAACGCGGATTACTAGAGTGGTATAGTTTCTTTTACAAGTTATTTTCATAAATATTTCTAATTAGAGTTTGTAAAAAATTGATGTTAAATTTCCTACAATGAAATTTTTTTTATGAAAATTTATACACATATTGTTTTCTTAATTTTTCTGCATAAAAAAAAAAAAAAAAAAAAGTTTCTGCATTTCTAACACAAGTGGGGAAAATTTTAGAATTACTTATATATTTCCCCAAAACAGATTAAATTTAAGAATTCTTCTTATTATTATTATCCGCGATTGTAATGAAATGCTCGCCCTCAGTTGGGCTAAGGTGAAATTACAATTAACATGAATAGCTTTCGGCTTTCATCGAGACGCCATTGCTTGCCGATGTTTAATTTCACATATATTTATTGAGTAAAAATGAATAAATCCGGTAAAAAAGATAACACATACTGTTGTGTGCTACAGTGTAACTCCAAAGGATCAAGAAATCCAGAATTAAGCTTCCATTTATTTCCAAATGACAAATTTAAAATTTCAGTTGCTTCGGCTAATCGAAGTAAAGAAATAATCAGATGATTTGAAACTAATATTTGTTCAACTTCAGTTAAAAATCTACTTCCGATCGAACTTTGAATGAATTTAAATATTTTTTCCAAAAGCAATCAATTTTCCATGATGTAATGGCGAAGAAATTATAGCACGAATATTAAGTAGTAACACAAATAGAACAATAATAAATACACGTGGCTATTATATTTACTAACAACAAAAGCTGAAAAAGCGCCATCTATCGATAATTACAAACGCGGATTAAAATAAAAATGTGATTAAAATCAGTTTTTTTTTCTTTTTTAAATAGTTGATTTAAATAAAAAATCAAAATTTTATAATTTTTTGGTAATTTGTAATACTTTTATATTTCTTACCTTAGATCATAATAAAACTTGAACTTACTTGTTATTTACATCAAATGTTTGAATCTGCTAAATGTTTGCTTTAAATTTCAGCATTCCAACAAAAAAATATTTAACAAAAATTAGCTTGACAATAAATCCACAAAATAATACTTAAAATTGTTTACAATGTATCGTTAAAATACAATAATTTATAATTAAGGGAAATAATTAAAAATTTGTTTGCTGGAAATTTTTTTTTAATTAAAATATTATTATTATTATTGCTTTTTTATTTAAATATATTTCTAAAAAGAAATGTATAATTCATTTTATTCTATTTCAGTGCATATTTAAACGACTGTAGAGAATAGGAAAAAAAAATAGATATGTACCTGCCTTTGTTTTATTCATATTTACATTAAATTTTTAATTAATGAATTAAATTTTGTAACATTTCATAACTAATTTCAAACTAAGCGTACAAATGGCAGCACTGATTTTGATCCAATAAAGGGATCAAAGTCGTTCAGTCTCTGCTTTCGACCGGTCATGGATCAAATGTCTCAGGGATCAATTTTACTGGTCAAACTGATCCAGAGGCTGAACATAGCTTATTAACAATAACTTCACATTAGTCACCGTACAAGATTAAGGGCGTGTTCAGTAGAGCGCCCGATCCACGACCGGTCGAAGTCGAAAGATTCCGAGCCAAAGCGTTCAGTGGTGTCGACCGATCCAGAGTCACATCGTTCAGTGGAATGGACCGATCTCGACCGGTCGTGGATCAGAAAGCCCAGAAAAATTTCTTGATCCATTGGGTCACGAGATGGATCAAATGCGCAATAGGTTGAAAATCAGGCTCTGATTGACATTACGCAGTGAAAACCTGAACAATGAACATCTGTTTTTGACAATGATTGTTTATTTGTTTGATTAGCTGAGGATTAATACAGATGTACCTATTTATATGCATTGTTTGTGCTGTAGAAAATAAGGTAAGTAATTCCATAAAATGCTAAACTATATTATGTTTATTTATTTATTGTGTAAAAAAGATTTTTTACGTAATAACGATTTTCGATACGTAATTTTTTTTATTGATGAACGTAACATTCAAACATAAAATTAAAACAAAAATTTACACAATTTTAATTGAAACAAAAAAATATATTTTTTTTTAATTCGGACGCTATCATATTTTGTTAATTTAATATATAAAAATAAGCTGGGAAAAATTATATTTCTTTTTTTTTCAGACAAAGCTTTTCATTCATGCGATTGTTTTTTGTTTACAAATAGAAAGTTTGTAAACGATTGTATTTTTTACCTTTAAAACAATAAGTTAACTATAAGTAAATAAATTAAAATCCTTCCACATATTTTTAATTTAGGTAAAAATAAGTTTAAGATGTCAATTATTAAATTTAATAAACAAAACAGACTGTAAAAAAAGTAGCTATAAAATTATGCAGTGTTGTTTACATTGCTAGTTTATTTTAATATTCAGTCGGTAATAAGAGAAAAAGCTCTTTACATTGATTCATAAATCGAAGAAGAAAATAAGATTATTTTTTATATAAATCCATTATATTAACTGAACAGCATATTTCATATAATTTATTTTATTTTTTATTTTTTTCAAAAACGTTTTTGTTGTACATTTCTGTTCATAATAAAATTCGAAGAGAAAGAAAGGTGTTTTAAGTGCTCATTTAAGATAAATCTACTCTGCTCCTTTAAAAATAAATGTAACGTAACATTCTTAACATTTTCATGATTAAAATTTATACGTGAATTTAGAAAAATCATAACCAAAGTAATGTATATTAGTAATTTGTCAGTACAATCAATTAATAGCTTCTTATTTTTTGTTAGCAGAGTACAGAATTCTACATTAATAAGAAAGAAGTAAAACTGTTATTACATAAAAGATCTTTCTTTCTTTCTTTCTTTTTTTTTTTAAGAAAAAACGTAATATAGTTTAGCATTTTATGGAATTACGTATTAAAAGTCCAGACAAAATAAACAACAGAAATACAATAATTAACTTGCTAATACAGGTCAAATTAGATAGATGGCGCTGCTCCTATCACGTCAAAATTGTTCCAAAGCGTTCAGTAGATTCCTGGCCCGATCCAAGACCGGTCCAGGATCAGTGACGTCATCGCCCGGTCGCATTGATCCATCTCGGGCGCTCTACTGAACACGCTCTAAATAAGATTATACCCTTCTGTTAATACCTATAAGGGTTACATACAAACGGAACGCTTGCAATTTCGATGACGTAAATTTTGCAAGTTTTTTGCAAATACAGTCAACAGCAAAAGTAACAGAGCCCTAGCGAAAATTTCTATGTAAAAAAAGTACACTTAATGCAGATTTGTTAAATAAATCCTTGTCGAATCCTGTTCTCAATCAGTTTAAGAACATGATTCGACAAGGATTTATTTAACAAAACAGTGTTAAGTGTGCTTTTTTCATATAGGAATTTTTGCTAGTGCTCGGATACTTTTGCTGCCGACTGCAGTCATAGATTTGGAACGCTTGCAAACGGCTTTGCAACTTGAAGTGTTTCATTTGTATGTACCCCTAAGAACAACTCTATAAAACATTAAAAAGCTGGATCTTGCTGTCTTATGTTTCTGAAGACATAAATAGCTCGAAATATGATATTTTCCCCCGTTAGTTTATGTTGGTTGAATAGATTTTATATCTCAATAAATCAATCAATTGATTTATCCCTACCTCTAAGGGGTAAGGCTCCTAAATATACGAGCTGGCGCATCAGGCATTTTGTTGCCTTAGGGTTGCCACGTGTACCCAGCGCGTTTCTCTGATAAACAAACGACAAAATTTTTTTTTATCGTCTTACGTTACTTTAGAGTAACTTGTTTTATTATATTTCATAATTTTAGCTAAGTAAACTATGATATGGAAGTTTGTCTAGAGATAAACAGCTATAATCATTCAAGAAGTGAATATAAAGTGTTCACAGATCTTCTATTACTGTGTATTTGAATTTTGGCGACATTTTGTAAAAGGAAACAGAAACCGCTCTAACAACACATCTTACCCCAGTACATCAATAGGATATCCTCAGAATAAAATGACATTCTGAGAATGAACTGTGAAAAAAATGTGTTTTTATGAATATTATTGTTGCTTATTGCTCTTATCTTGACCGGATTACCTTCGGATCAAGATTTCTTAAAATCATTAGGGAAGCGATAAGGACGCCAAGCGGGAATGCTGTCCTCTTCGCAGGCAAAAAATGGCGGTGGGTGATGCGCCGGCCTATTATTTTATTTAGGGGCTCTACCTGGGGGTGATTCGGAGACAAAACTCTTGTGTGGGTGGCACATCACAATTTTGGTGCTTTCCACTTAGAAATCGTTCCACCTCTAAAAATTATTAAAAAACAATAAGAACGTTTATATTCTGAAAAAAAAAAAAAAAAAAAAAAAAAAAAATTGGAAGAACATCGGATCTAAATATAAAGAACACCTATAATGTTCTCGTATAGCTTATAGCCACATTAAAATTGGGGACAAATTATGAAAAATATGTCTCTTAAAATATGTTTCTTAATAAGAAAGCAATTTACTTCGAGGTTTTTTCTTATTTAATTTTAATAAACATTCAGTGACTTTTGTATTCTTATATTTTTACAAATATCATGCAGTTACAACGAACTGAATTAAATAATGCAATTAAAAAATAATAATACACATAAATTTGACGAAAAAGACTGTTTTACATTTTGTTGGCTTAATTACAGAAATAAAAGATAAAGAATCTGTTTTTGTGAGATTCATGCAACGAAAACCTAATCAAGATCTCCATATTTTTTCCTGAGAATGTTGATATATCTCTTGTAAATTTTCAAGCTATTGTAATGATGAGTCTTCCAGACCCTACAACTTCACAAGAAAACAGCAGACTTTCAGTGACACAAAAATCGTTTAGTGTATCATTTTTAATTTTAATGTTCATTAATTTACATTATTTGTATTAATCGAAGATATAAATAAACAAATATAATATGTTCTACATTTTATACTATTAAAAAAGGCACTACGTTAGTATCCTTTTTGAATTTGACTTGTGGTCCATAGTACCCCTTGTCATTTGACCGTTGTACCCCGGGGTCGGGGTACAAAGGTCCATTTTGTCAGTTGATATTAAAAAAATTATATAAAAAGAAAGTAAATATAATTATTGCTTTTGATTGAGTGCAACATAAAACCCAATATATAGGTAATATGCACACATATTTTCAGTAGCGAGAAATCATTACTTTGTGAGTAAACGCTTAAAATTTCCAAAATTGGTCCATTGTACCCCACTCTCCCCTACGGTATGAAAGTAGGTTGTGTTTAACGTCGCACTGATACTGCACAATGGGTAATTGGCGTCAGTCTGGGACGCCCCTCTAATGCTTCTATTAGACACAACGAGTTTTCGCACAACTTTTGAGCCAATTTTGTTGGCTCAAATCCCCTCAACGCCCAATGTAAATGTAATAGGAATTGGGAATATGAACAATTTTTTCTGGCTAGTCAGAAAAAGTTGTTCGTAGAAGCAACTTTTCCTACAGTTATAAGCCAATGAGAAGGAAGCTCCGTACGCGCCGAGAAAAGACAGCTCCGGCGGGAATTTATTCACCGTTGTTCTCTTCGTTCTCCACGTCGTCCCCGTTAAAAAGCGATAAGTAGGCGTACCAAGACATGTACTGTATACCATGCAAAAAAGTTTTTCGAACAATTTTTGTTTCAACTATTGTAACCCTCTTTCTGATTTCGGCTTCCAAAAATTGGAGCAAAAATTGACTCAAATGAAAGTTGCATGAAACATTGTTGCGTGTAATAGGAGCATTAGGATGGTCTGGAGACAATTTTGATTCTCCTCGGAGGGGATGGCTCCCCCCACTTCGGTGACCCTCCTAAAGGTATACAGTCGGCAGCAAAATTATTCAAGCGCTAGTAAAAATTCCTATATAAAAAAAAGTACACCTAATACTGTTTTGTTAAATAAATCCTTGTTGAATCGTGTTCTACAAGGATTTATTTAACAAAGCAGCATTGAGTATATATATATTTTTTTTTATGTAGGAATATTTATTACAGCTCGAATAATTTTGTGGCAGACTATAATTCAGATGGGAACATGGAGGACATTGCGATTATGGCGGATTTTACATGTACCAGCCACCATTAGTGCACACGACGGTTTTGGGCCGGCTCGAGTATCGAACCTGCAACCTTCCAATTACGAGCCTGGCGCTCTACCGGCTAGGCTACCGCGACCCCTTCTCACCTTCGAATAAATAAAATTAAATATACTGCAAACATTTATAAAAACTTTCCGGTATGAAGTCTCTGTTGAAAAAATGGGAGACTTAGCACATTATTGTATACATAAAATCGCAGTATGGTATGCACAAAATAGTGCTAAATAAACACCTTTAAGTATCTACTATCTAATAAAATTCTTAAAATGTTTTTATCAATATGCAGTGTGGAATAAATGACTTCGATTGTGTCATTTTGATAACACATATCCATCAGATTTGTATGCTTGTCTCGAAGTCCGCTTGTAAATCTTTGTCAGATAAAGACAGATAGCACATGACAAAATTACAATACGAAGAATCGTTTGGTTGGTTGGGTTTAACGTCGAAACTGTGTTGCGCTATGGGCAATTATAAAGAATTCGAAAAACATCCAGGGCCAGCACGGGAATCGAACCAGCTCTCCTACGCTCGAATGCGATTGTGTCATTTTGAGAGATAGTTTGAAATCTGAAATATTCTCTGTTGATTCAACGATTAACTTGAAAATCAATTTGATAAATGGACAATATTCCTGTGACGTCACCGTAGGTAAAATCGCCGAACACGTGGCCGATATTTTGTAAACAAATTAGATTCAAGATGCCATTTTATTGTTACGCATAACATTTTCCTAAATATTTCTGCAGTGAAACTTAATAATAATGTTCAAACAAGAACAAAAGAGAAATGTAAACAACTGAATCGAATGATAAAGTTAAGACTATTATTCCATATCGTAAAATTGCAGAACATTTTATGTATACACACACACACATACATATATATAATGAATAAAAGATTAATAAGAACATTTTATACACACACACATATATATAGACATCAAAGCTTAAATAATTAGAATTTCAGTCACTTTAATAAAGGAATTTACTAAATGGAACATCCATTTAAATATGTTAACATCGCCACATTTCACACGGCAACTTTTAATATTACATATGTTAATTAATATTAAAGTATATTACTAAAACTGGATTAAAAACAAAACAAAGTTATCACTATATCACTCTTACTTCAATTTCATATAATCTCTAATTCTTAGAAATAATATTGCAAGATAAAAATTTGAAAGCCACAATGCTTTGTTATGGTAGAGTTGAGGATTGTTTCCCTAACCAGCTGATATTCTTGTAGCCTCGAACCCAAAGTGAGAATATGGTCCATTGGTCTAAAATATTATTAAGCTCAATTCCTATGTTCCCGACCTATTTTATATTACAGTCATTTGCAAAAGTTCAAGACCAGTAGCCGATTTTCAGTATTTTAACACAATGCATCATTTGCGCAAATTATTGCGTCATCTCATGTGCTGATTGCCTCGTACGCATTCTACCGATAGAAATAAAGGTACCTGGCACGTTTATCGCCAGTTGTTTATTGGATTTTGTCGTAGGCAGTGCTGTTGTGTAATTATTGTAATGGGTAAAAAAAATCACTTACTGTTACAAAAAGGTCATAAATATTGACCCTGCATAAAATTGGATTTCCTGAACGTCAAATAAGTTTGAGAGTAAATGTGAGCAAGAGAGCTGTGCATCAAGCTATTGGTAAATTTAAAATTTCGTTAAAATTTGTGGACCTTAAGAGATGCGACCGCCCTAGAAAAATGAGTGCACGTGATGATCATGTGATAAGGATGGTCGTATGAAATCCGAAACCTCCTGCAATACGATTAAACATTCTCTGGCTTCAAAAGACACCAATGTGAGTTTGAGTACTATTTCAAGACGTTTGGCCAAAGATTTTGGTTTATCATCCCATAAACCAGCAAGGAAACCTCGACTTACTCCAAGTAAGAAAAAGAAACGACTCTTAAGGTCCACATATTTTCTCGAAATTTTAAATTTACTAATAGCTTGATGCACAGCTGTCTTGCTCACATTTACCCTCGAACTTATTTGACGTTCAGAAAATTTGATTTTAAGCAGGGTTAATATTTCTGACCTTTTTGTAACAGTAAATGATTTTTACTTTCCGAACACTATAGAGAGGAAAGTATTGTAATCATGTCAAAAATCCGAATTCGAGATTTTGATGTTTCTATACGTTTTGAGGTCCCCTGAGTCCGTTTTCACTATTTTTACGATGATGTATGTATGTGTGTGTGTATGTGTGTATGTGTGTATGTGTGTATGTCTGTGGGTGAACACGCTAGCGTCTAAACGCTTCGTTCGATTAACCTGAAAGTTGGTACGCATATTGTAAGTCACCATAGTACGAATCCTATAGATTTTGGTGAATCTAGCACTTATAGTTTTTTTACAGGGCACAAAGAAAAATTCTTTATCATTATGGCCTATGGGAGCAAAATCTTAAAAGTGCGATAGCATCTAAACGCCTTATTCAATTGAGCAAAAATTTTATACACATATTATAGATCACAAATACTCAATCTGTATAGATTTTGGAGAATCTAGCACTTATAGTTTTTTTACAGGGACACAAAGAAAAATTCTTTATCATTATGCCTATGGGGCCAAATTTTTAAAAATGTGATAGTGTCTAAACGCCTTATTAATCCGAGCAAAAAAATTGTGCACATGTTATAGATCACAGTTGAACTAACTGTATAGATTTTGGTGAATCTAGCACTTACAGTTTTTTTACAGGGACACAAAGAAAAATTCTTTATCATTATGGCCTATGGGACTAAATTTTTAAAAGTACGATAGCATCTAAACGCCTTATTGAATTCAGCTGAAAATTTATATGAGTATTATAAATCACTGTTGCACTAACTATAAGCATTTTGGTGAATCTAACATTTATAGGTTTTTACAGGGACACAACGAAAATTTCTTTGTCATTATGATCTATGGGCTCAAAGTTCAGTAGCGTTAAATAAAACAACGTGTAATAGATGGAGAAAAATACTCAAACACTCTATTATGGTTTTCTCTCTTTTGTTTGTTTAACAACTACTCTTTCTTTACTTTATCTACAAAACTGTTAATTACTCAATGTTCGGAAAGTCGAGTGGAGTCACTCCAGATTTTTTTTTACCCATTACAATGATTACACAACAGCACTGTCTACGGCAAAATCCAATAAACAACCGGCGATAAACGTGCCAGGCATCTTTATTTATAGCAGTAGAATGCGTCTGATGCAATCAGCCCATGAGATGACGCAATAATTTGCGCAAATGATGCAACGTTTTAAAATACTGAAAATCGGCTACTAGTCTTAAACTTTTGCAAATGACTGTAGCAATTGTTACTTTAAATAGTAGTCAGATTGGGATTCCTAAAATAAATAAATAAATAAAAGATAAATTTTCATCAATATTGACTGGAAAAAATAAAAAAAATGGACACAAATTGACATACATACAGGTTTCGATGGAAAATGCAAAATTTTAAAGTTTGGCTGCCATCGAATGAACATGAGACGCTGCAGCGCATCTTAACTGCGCGATTGGCAGAATATTAAAAATGAGAAATTCTGACCAGGTCATAAATTCTTCAAGAATTTTATTCCGTCTACTCAGAAAGACAGTAACTATGCCTCGCATACAGGTGCACAAACAACATGCGCAGATGTTGCAGCATTTGAGCGTGGTGTGTAGTTGGGCTCAAAGAAGCCGGTTGGTCTAATCTGCGAATTTTTTGACAATTGGATAAGAGCGGTACCACTATTAGATGATATTGACCGTGATGGGTGAACCATGACCGAACGCAGAGTCAGGGAAGAAGCGGTCGGCCTAAAGAGAGGACAGAAAGCGAGAACTATTCAATCGCAAAGCGGTACTCGAAGCTCCAGTTCATCATTATGGTCGATCCTACGTGTAACTGGTACTTCAGTGACTTCAAAGACCCTGAATAGGCGGCTCAGTGAAATGGGGGTAAACTCAGTCCCCGGATCTCTCTTCCACTGAGGACGTTTGGAGCATCATAAAAAGGGTCCTACAACCAGCTCGGGATTTTGCCAATCTAACGCTCTAATTGGACAGAATTTGGCACGATACTTCACAGGAGCACATCTGCCAACTCTACCAATTAATACCAAGCTGAATAACTGCGTATAACCTAAGGGCCAGAAGTAGACGAACGCGTTATTGACTTGTTTACTTTGTGAGGCTCTTTCTTTTGATTAAATTATTGAAATTTTCTGAAACTGTAATCAATTGTTTTTCTCCACATGTAGATCATATCTACCGATTTTTGTCTCATTTGGATAACTTCTTCTTGGTGCGTCTTTTTTTTTTTTTTTTTTTTTTGCTATAAAGTGTAGAACTTTGGGATGAGTATGGCTGTTTACTCTTTGGCATTAAACAAATGGTCATTTCCAGAGCCTGACTAAGGCAGGGGCACACGGGGCAGCTGCCCCGGGCCCCCACATCACAGGGGCCCCCAAAAATCAAATGGAAAGTTTATTTTACGTTTCCTTCTTTAATAAACTTTTTTAAACAAAATATCAGTACAATGTAAAATCCGGCTTAATTGAGCCCCATCATAATTGCGAAAATTTTGCTGAATTCCGTCCTAATGTCAGCAAGGATATGAATTTTTCGCAGCTAGATGACAAAGTTAACAATCAGAAATAAAATGGACAGAACGATTTTTCGTCTGACCATTGGAAGGGAAGGGGGGGGGGGGCACTTTATAGCTATTTTAGGTTCTAGTAAATTTTCTTGTTATATATCTACAATGAGATGAAAAATTTAAATACCTCCATAAAGTTCGGTTCTTCAGTACTGAAGTATGAAGCAGAGGGGTCCCCAAAGAAATTTTTGCCCCGAGCCCCGATTAGGCTAAGTCGGGCCCTGGTCATTTCCAGAATCAAGTTGTTCAATGTAACATTTTATTTTGAGACATCTAAGCACTTTTCGTGGGTTCTTAGGTGCATTCATTTGCAAAACAAAAAGTTACGCTCAGAACATTCTCTTCTAAAAGTTCTAAAGTAAGCAGTAGACACAAGAAAAATAAATGGATGCTTTTTTTGTAAGAAAAGTCGTTATTAATTAACATAGCTGTTCTTAATGATATTTTACAGGGCTGTCACCGGCGACTATATATATATATATATATATATATATATTTCTGTACCATTTTTTTGGTAAAATAAAAATTACACTATATTTATGCAGGTAAAATTCAGATTTACATGCATAAATATATTTTGTATTTTATTGGTTGGAAATAGTGGTACAAAAAGAATAAAAAAATTAGTCGTCAGTGGCATCCCTGTATTTTATCAAAAATGTGGTATGTCTGTAATTATAATAGGTTACTTTTATTTATTTTTATACCCATACGCGTATAACTCTGGAATGCCAAAGGATACACCTGGAAATATTCTAGAGAGCACCAGTTTTCCCTGGCACACTTTTTGATAAACACTGACATAGACAAACTAAATTTTAATTAAGTCTAGAAAAGAAAGAATAGTCAACATTGAGAAAACTGTGTTATAGTAGAATTTATTATATAGTACAACGAAACTGAAAATCGTAAAATAACATTACTTTGCAGAAAGCCTTACGGTGACACACGAGGATATAATTGAAAGTTCTCTGCAGAAACTTATTTAAAAGCAATAATAATGATAATTATAATAAAAAGTAATAAAAATCTTTAGTAAATATTTCTTTGCTATGATAATAGTTAAAAAATAAATAAATAAAATAAAATAAAAAATAAACGACAAATTTAAAATAATGGGCTCTTCCCACCTGACGTCAGAGGTCACATGATAGAGGAAAAACAAATAGCAGACAAAGTATTGTTTATCTATAGCGATTGCTGAAATAACATATTTTCTATTCTTATTTTTGATTAATCGTATTTAATCTATGTTGTTTTTTATAAATCATCATTTTTAATCCCTTTTATATCATTATTCATCATCTTTTGTTTGCTGTATACATTTACAATCATCATTTAGTTTATGTTTGTTATTGATGTTCATGAAGAACATGTTTAATACTCTGATTTTTGGTACTTAAATCAGTGACAGTGCAATATCGTACGGCGTAAATCCATTTAGACCAGTAACTAAGTTAATTAACTTGTTGTAACACCTTTATGCAATTAAATTAAATGAAAACATTTTAAAATTTCAAATTATAATCCATAAACATTCTACAAGAAGAAGCTATTATTTATTGCTAGATCAGTTAATGTTACAGTTACACTACAATATACAAAAATCGATTCTTATTGGTAAAAATAAATAAACACATAAAATGTTTTTTAAAAATTATTAAATTTACAAATACAATTATTCTACTGTTTACAAATGCACAATATTACTTTTATTTTATTTTATATTAAATATTAACATTTTTGTTCTTAAGAGCAATATTTAATTGAATTCGATTATTCGTTTTCCTCTATCACGTGATTGAGCAGACGACGGTGGGAAGAGCCCATTGATTTTTACCGAAAAGTTCATGTACTATACAAATATTCGTTGTGTGCCATTGCTTATAATTCATTAGAAATGATAGGAAATTTGACATGGTACTACTAAAAATGACAAATGACAATAATAAATGTTAAACTTCAATAAACTTTTCAAAAATAAATAAATAAATAAATAAACTAAAATGTGACTTCAAAAAAAGAAAAAAGAAAATTCGAGATTTGTATTTTACGACTATCTCAATAAAAAGCGTTACGTTACTAATGCGAACATAATATCCAAAAATCAATACATAGCTCCTTGAAGGTCAGTTACCTGTAATACTTTCTCAGAAACCCCCTCTGTTTGGTTAGGCTGTTGTATCGGGGTTTCCAAAAACATGTTTTCAAGTGTATTCCTTCTCAAATAATTCAAGAATATCCCCGCTTCGAAAAGCCGCTGAAAGGCATAATTTAAGCGAACCTTACAACTAAAGTTTCTTAAAATAGGAATGCCATACATAATATCTCATTAAAAACAATACTATTGCAAAAGTCACCCCGCCCAGCAAAAACTCTTAGCTTTCTTATGCAGCCAAAAAAAGATTGATATCAAATTTTGCCGCCGCTATTGATTCCCGGGAACTCAATGCCTTGCTTAATGAAGATCTGCCAATAACTCTGCATGTATTTTTCTAAAAATTCCTAATATCTTTCAACATTCTCTGTTATCTGTGTTAGTTTTTTAGCTGCTTTATAAAGTTATAATTTAAAGTATTTTTACGTCTGGGTGCGTAATAACATTTTAATCTTTACTAAATAATTTTTTATTAATTAAAATTCTACATAGGGGACGTACCCCGCCGTAAAAATACTTTAAAGTATAACTTTATAATGCAGCCAAAAATCTAACACGGATAACAAAGATTGTTGAAAGAGATTAGGATTTATTAGAAAGATACATGCAGAGTTATATTGGCAGATCTTAATTAAGCAAGGCATTGAGTTCCCGGGAATCAATAGCGGCGGCGAAATTGGATATCAATCCTTTTTTTGGCTGCATAAGAAAGGCAAGAGTTTTTGTTGGGCGGGGTGACATTTACAATAGTATTGTTTTTTATGAGATATCACTTCTTTTTGCAGGTTATGTATGTTCTTTTATAAATACAATATGTATGCATAATGGGTGTATTTGTGTAATAGATCCATAAAAATTGTGTGTGTTATGCATAGATGTAAATATAGTGTTACGAATTCCTAAATAGTACTAGTTATTTTTATGTGATTTCTTTCTAAGAGGCTTAGTCAGATTATAAAATGTCAATCTTCCGCATTTCTAGCTTGTTTATCCGTTAAAAAAAACTCCTTTTCCGTTAAAAACCCGCTTTATCAGGGCTTGGCGACGAATTTGGCGACTTTATCGCTCCTTGACAACTATTTTGGCGACCTTGGTGAAAAAAACCTTTATTATCGATATACCCATTGTCTAAGCTGTAACTCGATTATTACGGAAGTTACTGTAAAATTCTGAATTAATAGAAGACTATAAAAGGGGTCCCGTTCCTACCACTGAGGTTAGTTTCTCGCTAAGACTTTACGGAATAGAAAGTTCTGTTTGACTAAGTGTCTACCATTGAATTGCAACCTATTTCTGTTTATTATTACTATGGTATCGTTTGTGCTGTGATTTTTATGTTGTCAGCTGTTATTTAAGCTGCGTTTTCTGGTGAAACTGAAGCTGATACTGGGTTTAATAGACCTGTAATCTTCCGAAATATTCTGTAAATAAATTTTTAAACCTCTGCAAGGTTCGTCTTTCATTTCCAGACAATTCACGAGCCCCGAGTGCGAACAATACGTTTGTCTAACGCGTATATATTATGTGAGTTTGTAATTCTTAGGGAATCCATGTTTATGAATACGCATTTATATGATGCGTGCGTTTTATATTGACATTCGAATGAATTTGTATTGTATTTATTCCTTTAAACTCTACTTAAAGCCACTTATGTCATTTTCAGTTCTTGTAATTTCCTAATTAAAAATCTGAATTGACTTTAATCGACTTTCTGAACATTTAGTAATTAATGATGTTTAAAAAGTTTGAATCGGAAGAATAATTTTGTAAATAACCGAATGTGAGAACTTTTTCATTAGTAAACAGCCATGCCATTTGGCACATTTGGCGATTCATGCTCACAACGAGACCCATCGATAATTCCGTCTAATGGCCATATCACGCGGGAGCATATATACTCAACACAACATTATACGCAACATGGTCACTATGCTGAATGAACGAGAAACCGGTCAGCTGTCCGTAGGGTTCCCCCGAATTGGTAGCGTGATCTATTCCTTCTATAAAGGTATTCCAGGAAAAAATCCTGTTTATTTCTCCTATTAGTCAATTTTGATCAGCACGTTCAACATACTCAACTTTTTCTAAACGGTTTCGTAAAAGTTGATCATCCGAAAACTTGCTGACCTTGAACAAAATCAGGCTGAGTATGTTGGGTATACGGAAGAAGATTGTATAGGAATTAAAACGAGATAGGGCAGCGAACGCGGGAACCGACGCTTTCTTTTCCGCATTAATTCAGCCGAGTGTAGGAAAGCGATTCGATCGCCGTCTGGTGTAGTATCTGTGAAACTTATCTTAAGAAAGTGAAAGCACGCCTTCGGCTTCAGTCATCATCCGATTTCTGAGAACGACTTTCGAATGAACAGCCAGAAATCTAAACAAACGCGCTGATTGGTGAATTTTCGAGATCTGTTCGCCCTCTATCTGTAAGATGAAAATTACTGCCTTTCCAAAACATTCGTAATACATCCTATACTCTTTTAATCCGTGGTTGGGTATAATGCTGTGTTTAGTAAAATGCTGAACGAAAGTCTCTCGTGTGATATGGCCATAAGGAATGAAGTATTTCAGATGCTTTTCGTTCATGTAATTCATAAACAATTGTAAAATTTTTGCCTTTAATACAGCCAAGGTCGTAGCCAGATAAAAAATTTCAGAGCACGTTCAATATTTAGTACGTAATACTAAGTGTTTAAAATGAAATATAATCAAAAAAAATTTCGACAAGTCTGCAAAATTTTTCTGAGTTTTTAAAATCCCCAAATACCCTCCCCTTAACTACGGCCTTGAATATAGCTAAATGTTCCTAATTTAATTCGGCAGTTTATCACATGGGCCATGAAAGAGTGTTAAGTGGAAATCGTCTAATATAAAAGTACCCAAAAGGAAAAGGAAAATTTTGAGTATATCTACCGAAGTTCTTATGTGAATACAATGGGATGCAATTTATTCGAATTTATTGTATATCCCTATAAAAGCACTAGAATTGGTAAGCATGTAGTCTTCAGAAACGGCCAAACAAAAAAAATTAGTTCAAAAATCAGTTTTATTCTCTTCTAAGTAATTAAAAGCACTTTAGTTTTTAGCTCCTATAGGACATGATACGTGAAAATTCATTCATGCTTCCTTGTAAAAGAAGCTATTAAACACATAATTTTTTCTAATGCTCATACTTTTGCCAATTATTGTAACATTTTATAGCACTTTTTCTGTTTTAAACACTTTAGCATTAAAAAACAAATTTCAAATAAAATGCATTCATAACAATACAAAGGAATTTTCATTTGTATCGCTTGGTATAGTACCATAAGTTCTAAATTTATAAAATTCTATAAATAATGCTTGCAACGATGATTTTAAACATGTCTACCAAATTTAAGCTCAATAGAAAATTCAGTATTTGTACGCTATCGTGTCTACTCACTTACGTGCATATCCACATTAATCCTACAATCATTAACCTCCACATATTTCGCATGATAAAGACCTGTAAAATATATATTAAAACTGAGTTTAATTGAATGCAGCATTTAAACGCTATTGCATTCACTCACTTAATTACATATACACATTAATCTTATATTCATTGAACCACACATGTATTTTATGTTATTGTGACCTAAAATATACATACTAAATTTGAATTTAATGGAATGCAGCGTTTAGATGCTATCGTACTCGAATGCAATCGAATTTAGTGTTTAGACGGTATCGCTTTCACTCACATACGTACAGATACATATAAATGCAGGCATCAACGTAAAAAAGAAAAGATAAGAAAAAGAAAAGAAAAATCTGAATTGAGAAGGTCCCCTAAATTTATTAAATGATCTTTAAATGATTTCAGACGATGAATCGTTATGCATAAGAATTCTATTTTGTATCCGGGTAGAAAAAAAAAAAAAAATCTAAGTTCCACATTATTAAAATCATTAGTTCTGTGTCACCTGTAGCATACCTATCAAATGTAGCGCTTCGACGCTATCGCATTCACTGATACACATACACTTATACCTCTATCATTATAAAAAATGAATTCAGGAGACTTCAAAACTCACACAAACACAAAAATGCCAAATTTGAATTTTTCAATGATAATATTTCTCGTACATAATATATGATAGAAATTTAAAAACATGTTTTCTTCCATCATCCGTAATTTTATAAAGTTAACGAATCGCTCTTTTATTTAATCCTCCCCATTATTTTTGTTAAAAGCCTATTTAGCGCGTCCTTTAAACATTTATTTATTACGAAATCCAATTTTTTATCAATTATTTTCCTTATTAATAAACATGTTTCTTGTAAATATTTTAAAAAATTTAAGAAAAAGTTGTCTATAATTAATTTATTTCAATCCATTTTGTAAAAAAAAAAAGTAAAAAAATAAAATAAAATAAAATAAAAACAGAATTTATTACTATTTAATGTCAAAATTAAATTTATTGAAACGAGCGCCAGCTCTTGACGATTTCACAAAATTTGTGAGTCAAAAATTACAAAATTCAAAGTAACTACCCTGTATATTGACCCAAAAATTTTTTGACAGAAAAAGGCACTAATACAGATCAGAAGAAATGTCCATGCAAATTTCAGCTCATTAGCTGCAGAACTCTAAGGCTCTGTCTTTGTCAAACTTAACAAGGAAAAGAAGAAGGACAAGAAGAAGAAAGTAACAGGGAAATTTCGGGTTTTCAAAGCTATATAACTCAGGCTCTTTAATTCGGATCGACATGCAAATTTGTATAAGGATATTCTCAAGGTCTGTGCAGAAAATCATAGGTCTTGGGGATCAGGGAGCTGAGATACAGGTAGTCGAAAAGTCCGAGATGCTACGTCGACATAATATACGCTTGTAGCGTTTCACCATTGACTTTCCTACTTTGTAAATTTCATTTGTTTTTCATAATGTTTGTTTTAGCCTGGCGGGGCGGAACGCTACCGCGTTCCTTGATTGTGAAACTGATTTACAAAGTGAATTTCCTATCTCGCATAACTGAAAAACGAATGGTCGTAGAATGTGACAAATTTGTATATGTCATAACGGCTAGGCCTACACCACTGCAGTTGGCTTCAAGACCATTTGTTATTTAAGATTTACAATTTTACAAGATATCTCGTGATGCTTGTATGCATATGCGCGCGTGTGTCAATAACAAGAAAATTTATTTCGCCATTAAATGGCCACTCATAGGAATACGTCGAATAGATAAGCGGCCGTTAATCTGAATTTTATGAATTTTAGAAACTGATCCGATAAAAAGAGGCATTTTTCGTCATGTGTTCCTCTGATTTGTTATGGGTTGGATATCTGTTTTCAGTGCAACTTTCCTTACCGGAAACCGTTCTTACAAGGAAAAGTATACATTTTACCCAAATAGACTTTGCAAAATTTTTGGGTAAATAGTAAATTAAACTTTCCTTAATATGACTGTGAGGGTAAAATCGGTAAAATCGTTTGTTGGCAAGTTCATGACCACCCTTAGTTGTGACTCCCAGAATGTCGCATATTAACCCGCTAACAGCAGATCTTCTTCCCATATGATATCTTTAAAATGTCTTCAGGATAAAACGACATCCCAGAAACATCCTGAAGATGATCTGCAGATAGGTGTGCAGTTAGGGCCGTAGTATAGCACAAAAGAGACGTAAAGCTGTTTCAGTCTGAACCGCTAGTTGGGTCAGGTGATATCACCATGAAATGAAACGGCATTATGCCATTTATTCTTCTTATCGGTTTATCTTAGATGAACATAGGGGCTATGTATTATTTATTCTGCTGTTTGCATTAGTGGTAACCTAAGTGGTTACATTCACAATAACAATGCAGAATTTTTAATTTTAACGGCTTCTGCTGTTACGATTTTGGTTTCAAGTTTTTCCAGGCATGTCATCACTTACACCAGTCCTTCAAGCATTTGTGTAAGAAATTCTGCATTGTTACTGTCAAAATTATGTAATATGAATTATTCTAGACGAAAGTTATTGTACTATAAGACTCAAGGTTGTCAAAACAAAAAAAGAAAGAAAGGAAGAGGGAATAAAAAGAAAGGAAGAGAGTATAAAAAAAAGAAGAGCCAAATAAATAAAATAACACAGTACTAGTCAGTGTTCTGCTAGACTCAATATGGCTCCTGTGATAGCTTTGACTACTACTGCGGCAGTCATCTTGAGTCATCTTGAGTCGTTCCTTTGCCCTGCATGCTGATGCGCCGTATACACCTCTGATACACCTATTTAATCATTCCTGTAAGGTGGTAACAATCCAAATACATATTTCTTTATTCATTTATCGGAAGGGTGTTCTTCACCCACGTTTCTTGAGACCGTTAGAGCTTCTGCTCATGTGCTGACATAATGATCCAGTGTTAAAATAGGGGTGATAAACCTTGTGGCTGAGAGAAAAAAAGCGATAAGGGAACACCGAATGACTGGATGTTTACCAAATCCCGAACAGTCAGTCGATTTGGCCCTCCTGAAACCTGTAGAATCGTCATCCTCGGTGCTGTGTGCTAGGCTTGAGAAACGTAGCTGAAGAACTACCTCCCTATAAATAAGTATAAATAAATGAATAAAATAAATAGACATATATTTGGATTATTACCACTAATGCAAACAGCAAGATGATACATTTTTATAGTTCTTACGTTGTGATAAAATAACCAAGAAGAATACTGCTTCATTTCCTGATGCCGCTGTTAGCGTTTGAGATTGAATGGGTTTTACATAGCTTTTGTATTACGTTACAAGCAATTGGCAACGGTCTGAAATCACCCTTAAAGGTGTGTTAATCGTTTGTTAGCTCCTGCTAGCAATCGATTTCGGAGGTTTTACCACCACTGTCATTTTAAGGAAGTTTTAATTTATTACTTAATCAAAAATTTCGTAAATCCGTTAGAGAGAGATACTTTCCATGTTGCATACTGCTCGAAGCGATATGTCCGTATATTTCGAGGTGTCGATCAGAAGCCGAGCAAAATACGATGGATCAATGCTACTAGGAGAGGTGCATGTGTGGCTGTATACATCTAGCATAATTTAAAAAGTGTTAGATGTAGAATGTTGAAAATTCATATTGGTTTGTTATTATAATACCTAGTTGTGCACCTCCGTTTTGGTCTTTCTATGACTTTCTTTTTAAGGGATATCCACACAAAATTATAGTAAAGGACGAAAAATATGCCGTATTAGTATAATTTTATTTTATTTTTCAAAGAACGCCAATTTTATCACTTAAATGTAGGGATGAAGCATATAGTGATTTTGGCGGATATCGCATATCTGGAGCTCTTTTCTATCTGGAATGGCATACCTGATATCTAGTAGAACCACTCATGTTTCAATCCTATTTTTGAAAAATTAAATTCTCGTTCTTTGAAAGAAAAAATAAAACAATCCAAGAGCGTTTTTTTTTTTCTTTTAAACCTTTACCTTTAGTGTATATCTAAAATGACCAAGAATTCAAAAATTTTGACCATTATATATGATCTGCAGTTCTACAGATTTCATCAGAAGTTAATAATGGAACACTGAATCATAATATTACGAAAGTATTGTCACCATTCATGAGTGTAGATAGTTCATAATGCAGATTCTAGTCGACCAATTTACTTTATTTAATTAATATTTTAGAAAAAGTTGAATAAAAATGCTATTCGTACCATTTCTGAGAAATGTCCATCTGCGTGCGACAAAAAAAATTCTGTCAACTCTAGCTCGAGAACAAATGCACAAAATTCCAGAAAAAGTTTTATTTATTTGCACCTCTGACTTTGATGAGTGCCTGTCATTATTTAATGTACACCGCTCCACAGTTGGCACTGTGTTCCTGCTTTGGCCCAATTTTTATTACTGTTACAAAATTTTATACAAATGCACACTATGAAGGTCTTTAACCAATCACTGTCAAATTAATAAATTAATATTTATAATAGTAACAACTAACCAAAATAGGTTTTCGTATCTCGTGCATTGCTTCTCCCCTGGTAAGTTTGAGAATTTTCAATATGAGTATTTAACAAAGATAATACCTGTAAAATCACCTTAAATACCTTGAAGTCAATACCTTTAAAACGGACCTCAAAATAGGTATCTGCAAAAATAAATTAATTCCCTAATATGCCTGAGTGGCACAGCATTATCTTTCGATGTTGAAGATTATATCTATCTGAGATAAAAATTGTCGGTATTCACAATTGAAAATAATTACGATGAATAATAATTTTAAAAAATAATTTTCGCCGCGTGAATGTGTATAGGAAGACACAGAAGGAAATTTTGTAATAGCCACAATATACTAGTTTAAAAGTTTTAATTAAAAACTCTCACGGGTACAACGTTCATTACTACAGTACACCAAAAATACATAGATAAAATGTGCTGTAATAAAAGGCTAAGAATCGAAAAATTCTTAGGTTCTACTATCGGAGTGTGACAATGAAAACATTTGTCACGTCCGATTCGGATACATTAGAAAAACATGAAAATTGATTTTCCTACTACAGGTGATGGGTATCGAATTATTATTAAAATCGATCATTATTATTATTAAAATCGATCATTAGTTAAGCTATCAAAAATAGTAAACTAGAAATGCTACAATATTCCTGGTGATTTAATTCTAAATGTTGTTATTAAATCCTTTAAAAATCATTCCGAAAAAAAGACCAAGCCAAAGATTTCGTAAAATTATTTTGTTAATTTTCCAATCTTGTGTTTTTTATGCAAATTACTTCATAGGCATTGAAAGTTTTTTTAAATATTTTTTTTTTTCTTGTACAGAAATTTTAGTTCCCCACAATACTATAGGTATGAGAAACTTAGGCATTCGCGAAAATTTTCGACCTCGAGTTTTTGTTTTTAATACACGTTTTGAGGGGTTAGAAATCCGGAATTTAAAAAGTTGATATGGTATCCGTCTGTAGGGTGTTAGTATGTTAGTGTGTTAGTCTGTGTCCGCTGTATCTCAAGAACAAATCGTACAGCTATCGAACCAGTTTTAAAATATTACTTATGATACTAGCAAGAACCCTATGTATATTTGTAACATTCTCCTTTAAAAACTTCTTAAATTATTCGAAGTATACAATTTTCTTGACGTGGGAGAATAATGCAAATTTTCGCTCAAATGAGTATTAAATGGAATATTTTTACATTGTAGGAGTAAGGCCAGCTTTAAAATATGAGTTAAGTTGCTGGCATGAACATCATTAACAAGGAAAACTGAATTATTTCGCAAGTTATTTGAAATTTATGTTTCTTTTTTTTTTTTTTTTGACATGGTAGAATAGGGCAAAATTTCGTATAAATGTCCATTTTGAGGGATATTTTTATAGTCAAGATATCAGATCACTTTAAAATATCTTTCATGATACTGTCTTCAACATCACTGACTACAAATATTCCAATTTAAAAATTTCATAAGTTATTCGAAATTTAAAATTTTCTCAACATAGCAATTAGAGCAATATGTCATACAAGCTTCCATTATGGGAAATAAATATGGAGATTTTGCACTGGTAATAACATGGAATCGCCTAACAACAAATCTATGAAACAGATCGCAATAAAACGAACCAACAAATTAGGATAATGTATATGTAACTGAACGGTGGGTAGCCTATTTTTTGGGGGGGGGGGGATTTCTGTCACTGTGTCAAGCGATCGATGAAACTCATTTCTCTCAAGTTAAATGTAGTCTGTCCTTTTCTATAAATTTTTAAAAACTTGTATATGATGGGGAACTAAGCAGAGTGCACCTTTAGTTTTTTTTTTTTTTTTTTTTTTTTTGTTACTTTTCTGATAAATAACTGTCGTTAAATAATGTTCAAACATTTAACTAAATTAGAGATAAATCAAATAAATAAATAAATAAGCATAATAAATAATTTAATAATATAAATAATAATCAATAAATTTAAAAAGAATAAATTCACAGATATCGTATTTATCTCGCTTTTAATTACAAATAAAGCATACGCTTCAATTAATAAACGAAAAAATAAATTTACAAATATCTTAATTATTTTTTAGTTAAAAAAAAAAAAATGGTTGAACACATAAAATTCGTACGAATCGCCAAAAAAGTGCCAAATAGAATGTGGCTGTCATCGAACGGAAAAGTAACTTTAAAAAACATACATATTCATGCATGTGTACATATATATTTTATGGTACCCCGTCAAAATAGCCCAAGACAAAATAGCCCCGACAAAAGAACCCCGACAAAAGAGCCTTGACAACAAAACAGCCCCGACAAAATAGCCTCGACAAAACGGCCCCGACAAAAGAGCCCCGACAAAATAGCCCCCGACAAAATAGCCCCCGACAAAATAGCCCCGACAAAACAGCCCCAGACAAAATAGCCCCGACAAAACAGCCCCAGACAAAATAGCCCCAGGACAAAATAGCTCCCGACAAAACAGCCCCGACAAAATAGCTCCCGACAAAATAGCTCCAGGACAAAACAGCCCCGACAAAATAGCCCCGACAAAATAGCCCCGACAAAACAGCCCCGACAAAATAGCCCCAGGACAAAACAGCCCCAACAAAATAGCCCAAGACAGAATTGCCTCAGCAAAATAGCCCCAGACAAAATAGCCCCGACAAAACAGCCTCGACAAAATAGCCCCAACAATATAGCCTGGAAGCATTTATATGATTTAACACAAAATTTATTTAATTAACTTCTCGACTAGCTAGATATTTAGAATAGCTCAAAATACGATGACAATGCATTTTTTTAATACTTTTAGCCAATTGTTTTGGGTCCCCGCTGCATTCGGTAGCGTTTTTATGATTGAATAATAATATAGCTTCCTGACTTAAAGGTCTGCACGGGCCGGGTTCGGGGCGAATTTTTAAATTTGCGCTCGGCCCGGGCTCGTGCTCAGTTATTTTGTGTATACTCGTGCCGAGCCGGCGTGGATGATATTTTTCCCGCCCGTGTCAGCCCCTCAATCTTTTTTTAGTTTCCTCGTTAATCAAGGAAAATGAAAAAGATAAAATATTTCTTCAGTCATTTATTTTACATAATTTCACAGGCTTGTGTAGCACATAAAATTTTATTTTGTTAAAAAATGTCTATAACTTCAATTAAAATGAATATCAATGTGCCTGTTTGAGATTTCATTTTCCGCAGATATTTTTAGCATGTCTCGAAATTAATATATTTTATTTCATGTAATATTAGATGGTTCTTATTCAAAATAGTATGCATGTCATTATTAGTTTGCACACATGTACAAACAAAAGAAATTAGATACGTTACTGTGTATAAGGCTTTGTGTCCTACGGTCTGAAGAGTTTAGGTTGTATAAAGGCAGTAAAAATCATTCCACTGTAACTTTCTCGCGAAAGCTCCTTTTTCTTATCTCCTGTGCACTGGATGAAAGTAGCACCATTTCTAGCATGTGCAAAAGCATCTTTTCTATTGAATATGGTTGGATTAGCATTAAAGTTTTGTTTATCGGATCACATGAAAAATTCAGTTACATTACGGTATATAAGAGTAAATGGTTGAAAATACATTTTTAGTAGTATTAATTATTTTAAATACTGTCCTATATTGTTTGATGAATGCTAATAATTTCGACTCGATTTTCTGTCGTCCTTTGAGTCTTTTGTACGTCTGTAATAATTAATTTCTGTTTATATATAATTATCTTGTAAAAGTTCAGCAGCTTTGTTAAAGGACATTCTGTTAATTGGCTGTATAAAATCTCTACAAAACACATACTAAAAATTTTTTTCATAGAAAAACATGCATTTTTTTTTTTTTTTACATATTTTTGAAACGGGCCGGGAGGGGCTTGGGCCTCAAAATTTCAGCCCGTGCAGACCTCTATCTTGACTAGCTAGAAATTTAAAACTTTTAGAAAAGCGCCAGAACACGAGGACAATGCATTTTTTTTTATTACTTTCAGCCAATTATTATGGGTCCCCGCTGCCTTCGGTATCGTTTAAACATACCTGATAACTTTTATAATTTATTCCGGAGTACTGTTAGCTTCGCCCTTTTTTCACACCAGTAGACTGACTAAGAACAGGATTCGACAAGGATTTATTTAACAAAACTGTATTAAGTGTACTTTTTTTATATAGGAATTTTTGCTAGTGTTCGGAGACTTTTGTTATCGACTGTATATTTATATGATTCAACAGAAAAATTTAAAAACATTGTATATAAAAAGTTCTTTTTATCTTGTAATTATTTATTGTAAAACATAATGTATTTTCATAAATTGTAAATGACTATTTTTTTAAATGTGGATTTGTTATTTTCTTTTATGTACCTAAATAGGGAATGAAATATTCCTGAAAATTTTTGATTTAAGGTTTTCTATGAATTTGCACATTTCGAGATATCTGTCTATGTGTGTGTCAGCAAAAGTTCTGGTCGCTGTAACTAAATCAATAAGCAGAATTCAACAATACTTGATTTTTTTTTTTTTTTTCATCTTGAGTTAAATTTGTTCTGATTAACTTTTGTGATACATCGTCAAACAGGTGAGCTTTCATCCAGCGATTTAACTTATTTATTCTAAGGCCGTGGCGAACTCCCATTTGGGGTCTACTGTCCCTTAATCTATCCTCCAAATAACTTTACACTTTCATAATTAAAAAAAAAAAAAAAAAAATGCATAATTTTGTTTTAAGATAAAAATGATTTAATCAGCAACCACTTCAACATTATGTGTACATCGACGGCAGACGTCAGTGTTATGCTTCACTGAAATAATTTAATCTTGTGTAATTTTAAGCAACAACAACAACAACAACAGCGAAAAAAAAAAGGACTGAAAAGTGGTGTAGTTACATTGTATATTTTGTTTAAATTTGTGTTTATATCGGCCGAAAGGTAGTGCTGATGCTGATATGCTGTCATTTTCTTTGTTTATGAAAAAGTTTATCTTAAAATATAACGGTCATAACTGCATCATTTTTTAAATTCTGTGAATATTACACGAAATGTTGTTTGTTATCGGTCGGAAGGTAGCGTTTTTTGTTGTAAATGTCTCTTAATTTTCCTTGCCTATGAAATACTACATATCAAAATCTATTGTTTATAAGTGCACCATTTTTTCCTACTGATGTTTAAGTTTTTGTGTGTATAGGCCGATAGGTGGCGCTAATACGCTGTATTTTTCTTTGATTCTGAAAAAACTATATGACACACTTCCGGTTATCCAATTTTCACCAAAAGTTCGAAAAATCATATGTACACCAGACCTGCCTCAATTCTGAAGTTTCGTAGTTCTACCTATCTTTTTTTTTTTTTTTTTTTTCTTTTTTTGAGGTATGGTAGTCAGAAGATTTTCCATGTACACAGAAAGATACATACAAATTTTGTCGGGGCTATTTTGTCGGGAGCTATTTTGCCGGGGCTGTTTTGTCGGGGCTGTTTTGTCGGGTTCTATTTTGTCGGGGGCTATTTTTTCGGGGCTGTTTTGTCGGGGGGCTATTTTGTCTGGGGCTATTTTTTTGGAGGCTATTTTGTCGGGGCTATTTTGTCGGGGGCTATTTTGTCGGGGCTGTTTTGTCGGGGCTATTTTGTCTTGGGGCTGTTTCGTCTGGGGCTATTTTGTCTGGAGCTATTTTGTCGGGGCTGTTTTGTCGGGGCTGTTTTGTCGGAGCTGTTTTGTCGGGGCTCTTTTGTCCTTTGGGCTCATTTGTCGGAGCTATTTTGTCGGGGCTTTTTTGTCGCGGCCGTTTTGTCTTGGGCTTATTTGACGGGTCACGATATTTTATATATATTCCGCCATTATATGGTTTCCTATCATTTATCGTATTTATTATTCTTTCATTCATTTCGAAAATTCAGCAAATGTAACAATCGTTTACACAAATATTAGCATTGTTACATAAATGCATTATCTTCTCTTTTTCAATAAACAAGCATTGTTGGACTACATATTGTTTCAATGCACGTGCGAAAACAACAGAAACGTTCTGTGTCATCGAAAACTAACAAATATTTAGTATTCCAAAAAATTTTCTCGAAAGTCGTTTGGAAAATTTGCTGCGGTTTCAAAGTTTTTGTGAAAGTTCAAATATCGTTTTTTAACAGAGCTTAAAAGACCAAGATTATAAGACGTAAGTTTCTATACTCATTCCATTCAATTCGTATTAAATAAAAATATATGTTATGAAAGTCAAGTAATATCAAATCCTAACACAAGTATATGTAATTTATTAAATTTTGTAATCTTTCTGAAGTTGATCTAAGTTAAATTCAATCAAATTTTAATGGTCGTCGAAAGACAATTTGTTTTATTATAAATGAGCCTATTCTTATTGTGCAATAGAATTTTGCGCGCAATTAAGAAAATATCCAAACTAAATAATAAATTAAATACATATATATGGATTAGATAAACAGTTTAGTTTAGAAACTGTCAAAAAATATTGTAGGAAAATATTTTATTTGTTTATTTATTACACAAGATTTTTCAAGGAAATAAACGTGACTTTTAAAAAAATAACATTTGAAAAATTCAAATATGCACGAGTTAATTTATTAAATAACTGAAACAGTTTTGATATCTGTCTTCCTTGGCGAAACAATATATATATATATGTAAGATCGCCAATTTATCTGGAGAACGTATTTAATTCATTTTAAAAATTAAAAAAACGGTGAGAGATAGGGTTTGGAGTATGAATGGATCCCAGATCGGAAGCTGTGGAGCTGTCGGATTCTGTGGATTCTTCTTGAGGATTCTGTCGGAAGATGACATTTGACGCCATTAACAGAGTTTATATATATATATGTATATCTTGATTATTTTAATAACGTACATTACGAGAGCAATCAATAATATGAAACAATATTTCATACAATATATATTACGAAAATATACATCTGGCAAGTACATTTTCCTATTACATTTTTGATTGCAAATACAAAAATCACCAGAGACGACAGATATCAAATCTATGCTCTAATGACTCTTAGCATTGCAAAAAACATTTCTTTTTTTGAATAAAGTCATCTGTATCGAAAAGGTGCAGCTTTAGTATCGGACACCCTGGCGAATTCCTATATTTTTGGCCATTTTGAGGATAAATTGAAGCGGCTATTGCAGCTGCATAAATAAAGATCATGGCGAGAAATGTCTGAACTACTTAGGTGACAAATTTCAAATTTTGTTAAGGAGACCCTATAATAAAGCTGCGCCCCAAATTGTACCTGCGGTCAACTATAAAGTACTTGTATCTTCCATCGCGATCTAGAATAGCATATCATTACATATTCTTGTATTTCGAAATAAACCTCCTTTGAGTGGAAAGGATCGTCGAGGGTACAATTTTACCTTTAAATATTTTTACCCTCGTTTAACTATTTACTTACTTGTTGCTAAAATTGCTTTTGGTGTTATTTCTTGGCGATAACGATTCAAATTTTTTTCACTTTATGTATTCATTATATGTCTCCCGGAAGGTTGCAACATAAAAACATATTGTGCCAAATTGACTTTTATTGGAAAATACGTTAAGCTGTGGGCCAAGTTAAATGATTACCATTTTATGTTTTGGTGAATAATGCTTTTTAACTCTACTCTTTCATCCACTTCGCCTGTTTTATTTTGCTTTTCAATGTTTTCCCTTTTGTCTTGAATACAGGTAATAGTCTTGAATACGGGTAACTTGTAAAACCATCTTATGGTTAATATCCATTGTCGCAGTTTCCAGACCTCAATCGGTGTCTGTTCTTGGCACCCTACATATGCAGACTTAACCTAGCGATAAAAGACAATCCCAAACTTTCAAACTTTGCATTATATCGCACTCTAATATCCTTTTGGTGCGACTTTAATTTGCATTTCAATTATAAAAATCTAAAGATATCCATAGTCTTATTTCATAATATTTTCGCGACAAAAGCTTTACAATGTGAAATTTCAGAGTCTTGAAACATTTTAATCGCATCCATTTCTCGATTAGATAAATTCTACAGAAGAAAATCCAGATTGATGTAAAGAAGAAAATTAAGTTATAATCGTTATAATATAATGAAGTATTTTCTTTTCGAAAAATAAGAAATTAAAATTCAACGGTTACAATTAAAATTTTAGCCTTTTTCGCGTAGCACGCGAAACATTAAATGTATGGCGAAACTTTTTGCACGATTTGAAATAAAAATATTTCCATGGTAAGGGTAGAAATAGAGAGAACGTTAGCATACGTTGTGAGTTATTGTCCAACGGAATAGATCCGCGTGAAAAATGTATATCGGTTTCAAGGTGCATTCTAAAAATATTTACGGAAATGTGAGTGCACACTGACAGACATTCGGACAGAGAGACGAAAATAATTATTAAATTAGAAAGTAATCAAAGGCGAGATCTCGCGGATATCCGAGAAATCCATGGACAGGAGTTTCAGATCTGGTTTTTAGTAGGCATCAGTTGCATCCACTAAAAAAAAAAAAAGAATACATTAGTTGAATTTTTATCTCAGTCTGGAATATTGTGTTTAAATCGTATACACACCACATAATGTACTTAGAACAGTAAAAAAGTAAAAATGAGAAAAAAATAAAAAAACATAAAAGATCTTGAAATTTATTTTCAGCAATTTAAAATATATTAGAAATATATAGCTTCTAACATATCCAAATTCTTTTATGTGGTTTACAAACGAATGGCGAAAGCTTTTCATTCCATATTTTGTGCGAAACGTGTCTTTACGGATATCTATACATATTAACTATGCTAAGTGTATTTTAATGATGTTAAATTGTACTAAAGAGAAACTTATAACGCAGACGCTATGTACTAGAATTGATGCCCCTGTATACGAATCATTTTTGTGATCTCGGTTAAAATTCTTAAGTAATATCCCTATAAGATACAGATCTAGAATTATAAACTTGGTCTTCTTGCTAATGCTTATCTTTAAGTTACACACACACGCACAGAGGCACAAAGGCAGATCGACACATACCAACTATCAAAAATTTAATTTTCGGATTCTAAATGCCCCAAAATACGTAATTATAATCACATTTTATTTCAAAAATTTAACCCCCAAAACAATATATTCTCTACTACAAGTTGATAAGAGGAAATAAGTAAAATGTTTACAAACTGCTTAAAAATTATTATTATTATTATTATTATTATTATTATTTTAGGATAAAACTTTTTTAAGTCAAAAATATCTAAAACTGCTATCAAGGTTTTTTTTTTTAATTAAATGTTAATATATACTATTTATTTATTTAACTCTTGTTTTTCTTTGCTAAAAGTTCACGCTTTTCTTTAAAATTTAAAATCTTTCCGTTTAAGCTTCTTGCTTCTTAGTTATTTCAGAATACGAACTAAAATTTGTCTTTTAGTTAAACATTATAAAAAAAATTGCTTGTGAATCAAATCAAAGTTGTAGCTTATTACCGCGCTTTGAAGAATACATTACTTGAAATTATTACTAAAACAAGTGATGCGATGTGTGTAATTGCTGTGAATGTAAACTTCAAAGTTGTAAATGTAAAATTTTCGACAAAAGGAGGTAATGGAGGGATTACTGTATTTTAATTTCTATTTTATTTCAAAAATAAAAAAATCACATTGCAAATAAAAAATTTTTAGTGTGCATAAACAACATTTTTGCTGCAGAAGTGATTTCTTTTTTTTCTTTTTTTTTTTTTTGAGTTTATTATCCGGCGATGCTGGTTTTATTAAGCGGCGGTTTTGAAATTAGTTTGCATTGGTTTGATTCTGGTCCTGGCAATTTGATCAAAATAAACGGCTCATTTTATTAACCAGTGAATCTATGAAGCGGCGGTTACTGTATATATATTTTTAAGCTTCTATGTAAGTTTTACTATTTTTAATTCTTCGCTTTATTATTAAGTCACATAACTGTAAGTGAAACGAATATTAAAACACACTTTATATTTTTTTCCCGCTTTTAAGCAGTTCGAAGTCGTACCTTATTGGTGACATAATAATGGAATTAAATTATGCCATAGCATCCCTTTTACATACGTCATTATACATGTGATGCAGTGTAATTTTTGCATTTGGTTCTTTCGTAGAGTATTTGTGTCTCTTTTTAATTCCCCATCACACTATAGTTATAGGGAACTTAGATAATCGTTAAAATTTTCAATCTCGGTATTTTTATTTTTTACTGGTTTTCAGGTGTGAGGAATCCAAAATAACAAAATTGATACGGTGTCCACCAGTAGGGTGTCAGTTTGTAAATGCGTTAATTTATTAGTAGGTTAGTTTGTTAGTGGATTAGTTTTTGTTAGTTTGTGCACACGAAATCTTAAGAATAAATGGTCGTAGAAAGGTCAGACTAGTTTTAAAATATCACTTATGATATTGGCAAGTAGGCTATTGATTTACAACATTCGAATTATAAAACTTCGTATGTTACACGAAATTTGCGATTTTTTTAACGTGGAAGAATTTTGAAAAATTTCGTTTAAACAAACATTAAGTGATATTTTCGTCGTAAAGATGTCATACTACCTTTTAATTATCGATTATGATATTGGTATGAACATCATTAATTATAAACATACGTATCTTTGAGAATTTCGCAAGTTATTCGAAATTGAAAAAAAAAAAATTAACACGGCAGAACAGGGCAAAATTTCGCATGTTTTTTTTTAGGGATGTTTTCATCGTAAAGATGTATGACCGCTTTCAGAATACTAGCATGAACGTCATTGGCTACGAGTAATCTAAATCAAAAACTTCGTAAGTTAATTGAAATTTAAGATTTCCTTAACGTGGTAGAGTAAAGCGATGTTTCACATAACCTTGTGTTATGGAGATTGTTGCATTTTTGTCATACACTGAAGAAACAAAAAAACTGGTACAGACGTCCCTATGCAAATAACAGAGGTATGGAACCAATCAAAGTAACGCTATGCAATCGGCAGTGCTTATGTAAAGATAACAGGTGTCTATTAAAGATGTTTATATCGATTACTGCTGCTGCAATGGCAGGTTATCAAGATTTAAGCTACTTTGAACATGGCGTTACAATTTTTGCACGAAAGAGGGGCTATATCATTTCCAAGGTAGCTATGAAATTTGGATTTTTGAATACGATCATTTTACGAGTGTACCGTGCATTTCAGGAATACAGTAAAACATCAAATCTCTGACATTGCTGTAACCGGAAAAAGGTCGTGAAAGAACAGGACCAGTGACGACTGACTAGAACTCATTAAACATGACAAATATGCAACCCTTCTTCAAATTGTTGCAGATTTGAAAGCTGGGATATCAACAAGCGTTCTGTTCAACGAATCATCACCGATATAAACTTTCAGAGCCGAAAGCCTAATCGTGTTCCGTCGGGTGTACCAGTTTTTTTTGGCACTTCAATGTAGTATAGAATTGCATGAAAACTAAAATACGAAAATCACCATAATAAAATGAATCGCTAATTTAAGATCAGTAAAATTTTTCGAATGTTGTGAGTTTCTGGAGTTTGCTGGGGTGCTACAATGAAACTACCGAGACTGTCTCACTCCCGGCAATTTTTGGCTGTGACGTCATGTTCCGAGAGTGTCAAAAAATGTGCTACAACGAAGCTCACGGAAGCTCTCTCTTGGTTTTCGGTCTCGGAAACTCCTGCCGAGATTTATCGAAAAAATATCACCAAGCGTAAAGCTAGTGGGAACGAGTTTTCGGCACCGAAATATATGTAATATGTCCGCCATTTAAAAAAAATAAAAAATGATGAATTAAAAAGTAAAAAACGTGTACATATGTTAATATTTTTTAGAAAGAACTTTCAAAACTATTAATTTTTTGTGTGGACACTATATTCATATAATCATTACTTTTAAAGATATTCGATTAGAAAGTTCACGAGTGTCAAGAGATGTATCCCTTTTGTCAAGTACACTATTAACAGAAACAATCGAATATTGAAGACTAAAGAATAACTTTCTAAATTTAATTAGTTTTTAAGTCCTCAGAGCTATGGATTGGAAGCTAAATTATGTAAATTCATCATTCACAATGAAATACGATGCTAATTTAATGATAGTATATTATAATAAATTAGTTCCAGGACACTATGCCGTCAGTAGCTCGATCGCAGCGTATTTGATTGCAGACCCAAAGTGCTCGGGTTCGATCCGCGGACGGTTCAGTTTTTTTTTTTTTTAATAATAATAATTTAAAAAAAAGGGGGGGGGGGCAAACAATTATTTTAAATACTTTTTTCTTTTCCTTTTTTTATAAGAAGAGTACTTTAAATATTAGGATTTTCCTAATATATGTATATTACTAACAAGGGAAGTATGAATACTTAATTTATTAATTATAAAATAAATAAATATGTATATATATATATATTTCAACTGCAAAAAAATAATTTAAAAATAAACTGCTTGATCGTTTTATTTTACTGCTGATTGTTATCATTACTAATCAGAAATAAATAAATTATTTTTCATTTTTATTCTTTGCTGATGAGTGCATATAATTCTAATTTGTTTTAATAATTATTTTCTCATAAATTATTAATTAAATTTACCACACACACAAAAAGAAAAGAGAGCTTCTTTTCATCTGAAATAAAATAGTCAAAGCTTACAAAGGCATAGATTTTTATTTATATATATATATTTAAACACAATATTGAACATACAATAGCACTTCCTAATTTTCTTTCTCCTCCCCCCCCCTTCCTTTTTTTATAGTATTACTAACAAATAGGATAAGAATAATTAATTTAATAATTAGAAAAAATAAATAAAAACACCCCTCTGTTTTTTATTGTAATAAAGTATTTACAATATGAGATACTTACCTTTCTATAATATTTCTACTTTTATAGTCCTTATTAATCAGAAAATTATTATAATTAATTTAATAATTAGAAAAAATAAATACCCCCCCCCCTTTTTTTTTTATTGTAATAAAATATTTAAAATATGAGATACTTACCCTTCGATAATATTTCTACTTTTATAGTCATTATTAATCAGAAAATAAATTGTCACGTTTTAATTTTGAAAATACAATTTCTTAGATTTCTTTGTAATTTTTGTTATAATATTACAAAGAAAATATTATAAATACATACACACACATATATGTATTTCGAGTTGATGCTAAATTATTTTCTGGTAAATTATTGATTAAATTTAACCACCCTCCCCTAGAAAAAATAAAAATTCCAGTCTAAATAAATTATTTTATAAATGCTTATTATTATTCTGTTTTTGAATAAAAAATCATTATTAATCAAAGATTAAACTTTTAACAACCTTAAAAAATTTTCTTCTATATAAATAATTTATTATTTAATAATTTATTTTTTATTCCTTGCTGAATATTTGTGTAACTCCTGATTTAATTTAGTAATTATTTTCTATTTCATAATTAAATAAATTTAACTTTTTTCTTTTTTTTTTTTTTTTTTTTTTTTTAGTTAAATAAAAGTATTTACAAAATAAATTAAATGTTTTGAAAGTAAACATTTAAATTATGATGACAAATTATTTATTTTAAGCAAATATTCTACGTTTTTTATGACTTCTTTTTTTTTTTTTTTTTTTTTTTTTTTTAAGACAAAAAAATATTTATTTATTTATTTATTTATTTATTTTTAAGAAGAGTACTGCAAATATTAAAATTTTCCTAATATATATATATACATATTACTAACAAGGGAAGTATGAATATTTAAGTTATTAATTATAAAATAAATAAATATGTATATAAATATAGATTTCAAAGGCAAAACAACAATTTAAAAATAAAGTGCTTGATAATTTTATTTTACTTCTGATTGTAATCATTACTAATGAGAAATAAATAAATTACCTTAATTAAACAAATTATTTTCCATATTTATTCTTTGTTGACGAGTGCATAGTTTTTTTTTTTTTTTTTGCACCTGATGAAGGAAGGCTACATCCTTTCGAAACCGGTTGTGCTGGCTTAAAATTTAGGGTGTGTGAAGAAGTCTTATTGTCTATTTGAGTGCATATATCTTAATTAGTTTTAAAAATTATTTTCTCGTAAATGATTAATTAAATTCAACACAAATACAAAAAGAAAAAAAAAGAGTTTCTTTTCAGGTGAAATAAAATAGTCAATATTTTTATTTTATTTTTCTTAATATATATTTTTTTAAACATAGCATGCATTAAAAATATATCCTTTGAATATATATGTAACACTTCCTGATTTTCTTTCTTTCTTTCTATTTTATTTTATTTTGTTTTGTAAGTATCTCTAATAAGGAGAATATGAATAATTAATTTAATAATTAGAAAAAATACCTTTTTTTTTTTATTAATAAAATATATAAAAAATGAAATGCTTTCACTTCAATAATATTTCTACTTCTATAGTCATTATTAATCAAAAAATAAATTGCAACTTTTTAACTTCAAAAATACAATTTCTTAAATTTCTTTATAATATTTTGCTAAATTATTATAAAGAAAATGTTATAAACACACACACATATGTATATATTTCGAGTTGATTCTAAATTATTTTGTAGTAAATTATGAATTAAATGTAACTACCCACCCCTACAAAAAATAAAAATTAAAAATTCCAGTCGAAATAAATTATTTTACAAATGCTTGATCATTCTTTTGCTTTTAAATAAAAAATCATTATTAATCAAAGATTAAACTCTTAACCTTAAAGATGTATCTTCTATGTAAATAAATTATTTATTACTTACTTTTTTTTTTATTCCTTGGCACTGAATATCTGATTTAATTTAGTAATTATTTTTTATTTCATAATTTATTAAATTTAACTCAACTTCTTTTATTTATTATTTTTTTTTTTTTTTCAGTTAAATAAAAAGTAATAATTATTTGGATTTTGATGACAAATTATTTATTTTAAGCAAATATTCTAAAAGAAAAAAAAAAAAAAATGGATTAAATGAGGAACGAACCGGGGAACTTTTAGACAGTAGAAAGTTACTCTGCCTCAGCGCTACTGGCTACCTGCAGCATTTTCCCCACAGTCTTAAATTGTATTTTACAGCTCTTAAATAGAATCTTCACAATTCTTTCATTATAAATTATGAATTTTACATGGTTTATCTTAGAATTTATAGCTCTGAATACTCCAAAATTGATTATTTTTCAGAAAATTATTCTTTAGCCTTTAATTTTAGACTGTTTCTTTCGTTTAAAAATGCAGTTGACAAAGCGATGTTCCTCTTGTCACTCGTGAACTTTCTAATCGAATATCTTTAAAACTAATGATTATACGAATATAGAGTTCACACAAAAAATTAATAGTTTTGAAAGTTCTTTTCAAAAAGTATAACTTTGGTGCACATTTTTTGCTTTCTTGTTTCATCAGTTCTTATTTAAAAATGGCTGACAACGTTGGATATATTCGCTTTTGACCACCTACTCACTGTGATTGGTCAAAAGTATCCAGTACCGATAAAGTTTTATATCTCCGCACTGGGCTTCCGTTACCGGCTTCCAATACGTTCGTTGTAGGGCAAAGTCATTGAGCTCCATTAGTAACAGGAGAGTCAAGTTCCCGGTCAGTCGTCTGCTAGCCGAATTACATCTCGATGAAGCAGCTTGGGAAAAGAGAAAATATAGTTCCTTTACTCATGCTAAATTCTAATTTATTTTTGTTGTAGTTTATATTTCCGTACTTGATTAAACCGTGAAAACAGTGCAAAACACTTAATATTTAAGGCCAGGGAACATTTAATTAATCTGTACTAAGTATTTATTTGAATTTTTCTCTTCAAATAAATTATTTAGAAATGTGCCATTGATTGACGGACTTTCGTAGCTTACGCTAGAAATGTTCGTTTTTAAGGTATCGGAGATTTTTTTTTTAATTACAGGAAAGGAGCGATGCTTATTTATATAAAAAATATTTTTTCTGGTTGACTAGTACTATTAGAGGGTGATTAGCCACGTTTTAATTCTTAAAATATGCATCTATAAGCACCTTTCAAAAATATTTTAGAAAAGGGGAAAAAAAAAAAGTTTTTGCACACATTGGCATAATTTTAATTTATATATTAATATAATTTTAATATATATATAATAATTTTAATATATTAAAATAATGAAATCCAATTTAATAATAATATATATGTCTGACGAAATGCATGATAAAATAATATAACATCAAAAATTGCATAAGGGTTATTAGAAACCTTAAAATGTGATAAAGTCAGAGAGAAAAAATAAGTAGACTTGGAAATCCTAAAATAAAAATAACTTGGGTTGGTTGCGGGATAAAGGTCAATTGCTCTGGGGTAGGGGGGGGCTGTCTTTCGAAAGGGTCTTAGCCCGTAATTACGTGAGTTTCGGAGAAAACCATGGAAAACTCCGAACGACTAAGTTGACGAGCGTAACCTAGGATCGAACCCTGCACCTCCCATCTCCCAGCTTTTATCGCTGAACTGCTCGGCCAGGTGGGGCCTACAACAACTTAAAACTAGTATGTTGTGGCCACCACAAGGCTTTCTTCTATATTTTCCTATACAAATTCATTCAGTAAAAATAATTTATTAAAATTATTATAAAAAAAAAAAAAATATATTCTATGATAATGCAGACGATTTCCATATTAGAAATGTAGTATAACATGAATTTAAAAAAAAGTCCATTTTATTCTCAATATAAAAAAAAAAAAAAAAAAAAAAAAAAATTTTTTTTTTTTTTTTTTTCGTGAAAATTTTAAAAAATCGATTAAAATTAATCAAAGATATAAAATCAAAGATTAAAATCAAAGATATTAAACCATGTCTTTGTTTTAAATTATCACAGAATTACAGTTCAACCATTCGTTTTAAAGTTATTGACAAGACCTTTCGAAAGATACCCATATTGAAAATTTACTCCCCCCGGGGGGGAAGCGATGCCCCCACACGCACACAATTTTTTTCCTAGTTAACTACTACTATTATCACTAATTCATATTATTTTTACAATCACAAGTTTAAAATAACGCTCATTATGTACATTTATACGAAATTTTGTCCTATACTGCCATGTTAAAAATTTAGAAAAAGCGGAATGGCAACGCAATCTTTAGGACAATTTTTACCAAAAGTTGATAGGCACTAATTTATGTCAAGGTGTAACTACATACCAATTTGTATGAAATTCTGTGCGGTAGTTCCTGAGATACAGTTGCCACAAAATTTTGTCACACACACACAGACAGACAGATATTTTCTAAAAATGGTTAAATCGTGTTCTACAGCTCTCAAAACGTGTAAATCCATCAAAAAACCGAGGTCGAAAATTTTTACGAATCCAATACTTTCTTCTATTGAATATAGAAGAAAGTAATAACAATGTATCTTTGATTTTATACAAAATATTTTTTAAACTTTTTTTTTTTTTTCTACAATGACTTTTAAATTTAAAAAGTGGTGTTTGTACAGTCTTTTTAGTAAAACCAATAATATAAAAAAATATTATCACATTTCTTTTTCTACAATTTGATTTTTGTGAAAAAGATAAAAATTTTTCGTATTAAAATAAGCTTGAGTACTATTTTATATCAGATATTTTGGATTTGTGAAAACTGTGGTTTGAACTAAAAAGTAATTTTTGGCAGAGTTTATCAAACAATTTTAAGACAAAATTCCAAATATTCTATTTAAGACTCGAGAGGTTTTATTCTTACTATTCGAATGCATATCGTCAAGTGCATATTTTATCGAGAAGTACTAAGATACTTTGTGAAAAAAGTGTGGGATCAATTTCGAAATATTTTTTCAAAAAGTATGTCATTATTTCTTGTAATACACATAAGATAACTGCTTATGGAAATTTAATAAATATAAAGGAATAGATTAGTTTATTCATACAATAATACAACATGTTTATGAACTTCTATTTTAAAGAGACACATTGGGCATTCGAGATTAAAGGGACAAGTTGGGCATTTGTACTCGATAAAATAAATGAGATATTTTATCTATGGAACCTAAATTTCTTTTCTTTACCCTAGCGATTTTTACAACCATACGCTGCACAGCTCATAACCATGATTATTCACGAATTATGTCCTAAAATTTAAAAGAAATTTGAAAACAAAATATACGGATACATGTAACCCAATAGGACACACGCGCTGTTTTTCCCAACCTTCTCTTCCGAAACCATGGTACTGTATTCATCCGCTCTGACCGCTAGATTACATGATACCAGATAGGAAGCTTGCTCTCCTGTTACTATGGAGCTCAGTGGGCAAAGTATGAGTCTCGAAAACGTGAGTGCCGGGATCTTGGAAATTCGGTACCGGGAAGTTTCCTGCACGGAAACTTCTCGGCATGTTCGTTGTAGAGCCCCTGGTACGTTTTATATTTTTCTTCTTCATTCAAACACATGATTTGCAGTGTATTTTGTTGCAGTGTTATCTTATTTTAAGATTTTAAAAAACCTTGATTTTGAAAGTAATGTGTGCGATACATTTAACTCTTGCGCGTGCACACGTTTTTCTGTTTTTGAATGTAAACTCCGCATTTCGGTGCTCTTCTAAAACGACACAGTATATAATAGCCAATGGATTTTTGTTATTCGTGTTTAAATTTTATATTCAGTATACCCTGCATTAAATGCTTACTGCTGCATTTTGTGTCGACGGTACTAAACAGTTGAGCACGAGTATGAAAAATATTTGTATTTAAACAATTTGTTGTCATCTTGCTAATACAGACGGGACATTTCTGTAACATTTCAAGTGTATAACATATAAAAATAGATTTTACGTTTTTTAAATTAACCTGTTATTAGTTCCCCATCATACTATAGGTATGGGGAACTTAGGTAATCGTGAAAAATTTCGACCTCGGTTTTTTGACTTTTTTATACGTTTTCAGGTGTGAGGAATCCGAAAATGACAAAATTTGTAAGGTGTATGTCTGTAGGGTGTCTGTTAGTGTGTTAGTCCGTTAGTTTGTTAGTCTGTTTACACGATATCTCACGAACAAATGATCGCAGAGCGGTCAGATAAGTTTTAAAATATTACTTTCGATACTGGCAAGAATCCTATTCATTTGCAACGTTCGAATTAAAAAACTTCGAAAGTTTTTAGAAATTTACGATTTTCTTAATATGGGAGAATAGGACAAAAATTCACTCAAACATGCATTAAATGGAAACTTTTTACTGTAAAAATGAGAGACCAGTTTTAAAATATTAGTTTTGATGCCGGAAGGAACATCAGTAACTATAAATATGCTACTTTGAAAATTTCGCATGTTATTGAAAATTTACGAAATTCTTAACATGGCAGTCTAGGGCAAAATTTCACATAAACGCCAATTTTGAGAGATATTTTCGTCGTAAAGTTGTCAGACTACTTTTAAAATATTATTTAGGACACTGGCCTGAATATTAATGACCATGAATTTTCCAATATAAAAAATTCGTAAGTTATTGCAAATTTACGAATTTCTTAACATGGCAGAATAGAGTAAAATTTCACATAAACGTCAATATTGAGGGATAGTTTCATCGTAAAGATGTCAAACCACTTTCGAAATATTATTTAGGATACTGGCATAAATATCGTAGACTATGATTTTTCCAATTTAAAAATTCGTAAGTTATTTGGAATTTAGGATTTACTTCACACGTCAGAATAAGGCAAAATTGAGTATAAACTTCCATTTTTAAGATCATAAATACATCAGACAACTTCAAAATTACATTTATGATATTGGTTTGAACATGAAATACAAATATTGTAATAGGAAAATTTCGTAAATTATTCGAATTTACGATTTTATGAACATAGCGAAACTGTAAAATTTTCATATAAATCTAAATTTTGAGTATTATTGCATTGGAAATAGTAGCATGAAAACTAAACAACGGAATTCACCCTGCTAAAATAAATTTATAGATTAGAATAAAATAAATATATCGAAGTGAATGGTGGATAGCCTATTAGGCAGGGATTTCATTCTGTCACTGTATCAAGCTTTGTTCAAATTCATTTCTTTCAACATGATTATAATATGTCTCGCACTAGAAATTTGTGAGAACATAAATATGATGGGGAACTGAGCAGAGTCCACCTATGCCAACTAGTTTTTAATATAGAGCTAATTGAAAATATTAAATAATGGGAAAATAATGTATTTCTAATGAAGAAAAAAAAAACGAAAAAAAAAAAAAAAAAAACGAAATTTAAAATTGTATTTTGACTAAAAATCACAATAAATTATTGCACTATATTTTGATAATGCTGTACAAATTTCGCATTCTGCCTAACACTAATCATATGTTTTTTTTTTTTTTTTTTTTTTTTTTTTTATCTATTTCAGGTCATGGGTTCTTCTTCAGGAAAGTTCAAGGTAAGAGATACAATCTGTTTAAAAATAAATAGTTATTATTGAGCTGTTTGTGAACTATGATGTTTTTTTAATAATATGTTATCAGCAAGGTAAAATGCTTTTATTTCGTCTCCTAGTAATCTTTAGGCCCCTGGAAGCTATAATTATCTCTAAAAACGTACCAAATTTGGATGTTACATTCATTAACTATCCACAAATATCCAAACAAAACCATACTGACTACAAAAATATTTTTACCAAACTCAGTAAAAAAAAAAAAGCTGTGTTTCAAAAGTTACCTATATTTAGTAAAAGTGAAAAAGTGGTCCCGATTTCATCCTCTTCAAAAAAAAAAAAAAAAAAAAAAAAAAATCTCAATAAAACTAGACTTTACTTATGAATCATAATTTATTTCAGAATAAATAAAGGTACAAAGAACTAACTGAAGAATAACTGAAAGAATAATTAGGCATTTAAACATTTTTAGGAAGATGTATGCATTGCGGAATCTCCTTTTTGAGTAGCCGACCACGGAATCATTCGCACTTTCCTGATGTCTTTAGGGTTGATGGCAGCTGCAATTTGCAGATCACGACAACTTTATGATGGTTGATCTGTTACCATGAAATTTTTGCCGTATGGAGGACGGGGAAGGAGGTGTGTGTGAAATTGGGACCATACTACTTTCCAACAGGGTGGGTCCAACTAAGGCTCCTATATATACGAGCTGGAGCATCAGGCATTTTGTTGCCTTAGGGTTGCCACATGTACCCAGCACGTTCCTCTGATAAACAAACGACAAACACTTTTTATATTTTTTATCGTCTTACGTTACTTTAGAGTAACTTGTTTTATTATGTTTCATAATTTTAGCTAAGTAAACTATGATATGGAAGTTTGTTTAGCGATAAACTTCAATAATCATTCAAGAAGTGAATAACAAAAGTGGCTAAATAATAACGAGACTATTGCTGTAAAACATTTTATTTTAAATTTATACATATTTTGTTATTATCACCTTCAATATGCACCCCTCCTCTATCCCTACAACACTCCATGCGAATTTTCCATTGTTCAAAACAGTGCTGGAAGTCTTGTCTTGTGAGCTCCTGCATGTGGCGCGCCGCTTTTTCTTTCACAGCTTTAACTGACTCAAATCTTATTCCTTTTAATGCAGATTTAATTTTGGGGGACGGATAAAAGTCACATGGGGCCGATCAGGCGAATAAGGCGGATGGTCTAAAACTGGGATGTTGTGTTTGGCTAGAAACGCCTTGACAGACAATGACGTGTGATCCGGTGCGTTGTCTTGATGGAGAACCCATGACTTGTTCTTCCACAATTCGGGTCGTTTTTTCCTTATCCCTCCACGGTGTTGAGCAAACATCTCAATATAGTAATGTTGATTAATAGTTTGACATTCAGGAACCCAGTGAAGGTACACAATATCATGAATGTCGAAAAAAAGGATCATCATCGCTTTGAATGTCGGTCATCATCTCCAAAGTCTTCTCAGCCATCTTGGAAACGGTTGAACCACTCCTAAACTCGCACACTTGATAAACATTCATCGCCATAAACTTGTTTTAATAAAAGATAAGCTTCACTAGCGGTTTTACCAAGTTTCACGTGAATTTTCACGACAATTCATTGCTCTACTTTTACAATTATCACGTTTTCGGCAAAACGAAACTAACACCTCTTACACAAACGAAGGTTACGACCAGACTGATTTCTCTACAAACACGGGAGGCGCTGCAATCGAAAGAGAAGGCTTTTCGCTGCACAGCTATCGGTCGTTCGGATTTGGCGCATATGTAGTTCATCTGTAGCAGCAATAGTCTCGTTATTTAATAGCCACACCTCGTATAAAGGGTTCACAGACCTTCTATTACTGTGTATTTTAGTTTTGGCGACATTTTGTAACAGAAACAGAAACCGCCCTAACAACACATCTTACCCCGGTACATGCATGGGATATCCTCAGAATAAAATGACATCCTGAGAATGTACTGTGAAAAAAATGTGCTTTTAGGAATATTATTGTTGCTTATTGCTCTTATCTTGACCGGATTAGCTTCAGATTAAGATTTCTTAAAATCATTAGGGAAGCGATAAGGACGCCAAGCGGGAATGCTGTCCTCTTCGGAGGCAAAAAAATGGCGGCGATGCGCCGGCCTATTATTTTATTTAAGGGGCTCTAGGTCCAACAGGTTCAGTTCCTCGTAAAATGAATTGAACATCCGAAGACTCACTGTATGCTACTATTAGCAACTTACTAACATAGAATACATGCAATGCATGAGAAAGAATGACTTACGGTACATTAAATAATACACTACACAAAAAATAGAAAGAACTATGTATGTATAAATATATATATATATATATACATACAAGGTCCGCCAAAACTCCCACAACCCATACTACCTCGGAAATGCGTGAGAATCTTGAAAAATGGCGAGACACATGTTCAATGAGATACGCGAGGCAGTACCTGTAGGAAATATTTTAGATTAAATACACAAGAATTGTAAATTATGTCGTTCATTCAAATTAACTCAATGTGTATAGTAAAACTTTAAGCCGAGTATTAGATTATTATTTTTTTTTTTTTTATCGCATTGTTTCCCATTCAAAAAGAGATTTTAGGTATGTTTGCAAAGAATTTTCGCTTTCGTTTTTTACAAACAGACTGCGAAAACATTCTGAAATAACAGGAAATTATCGTGGCTTTCTATTATTACAATTATGCACAGCATTTTATAAATATAAAATATATGGTTGAAGAAAAATAAATTTAAAATATGCACTTAACTTTTTTTCTTTTTTTTCAAAATTTTCAAAATCTCATAGCTTATTATATTATTATCGATATTAAATGTATAATTATGGTATAAATTACATCCCAATAAATTTAGTGTAAAAAAAAAAAAAAGTTTACAAAACGTATTGTTAATGCTATGTAGAGAATAATAAAGTAAATATAAAAGACATATTATAGTAAGTATGATTGATTGTATAATTTATTTCACGAGAATATCATGAGTTACATATCCTAAATAGAACTCATTGGCGTTCTTAAATCTTGAGAGTATTTTAACAGAGCATAAAACATAATTTAGAAAATTATATTTAAAATAAAAAAAAAAAAAAAAAAAAAAATGTGTATTGATACAGATTTTTATGACGCCTGGTGAAATTTGAATACCTCTTAAAACATTAGGATTTGCTATTTTTATTTATTTTGCTTTTTATATGATAAAAATTTTTAAGTTTATTCAAAAGACAGAAAATTTAATTGATGAATTCTAAATTCTGTTTCTATAATATCAACTTCGCTATAATTCTCGTATAAAAGTATAAAATCTGGAGTGACTCCACTCGATTTTCCGAACATTAAGCAATTAACGAGTATATAGATAAATTAAAGTAAATAAGTCGTTTAATAAACGAAACAAAAGATAATAATAAAGTGTTTGAGTACTTTTTTCTATACAGTATGTTCTTTAATTTAACGCTATCCCACTTCAAATAAATTGAACCCATAGGTCATAATGATAAAGAAATTTTTGCTGTGACCCTGTAAAAATCTATAAGTGCTAAGATTCACAAAAATCTATGCATTTTCTTTGTATGCATGTAAAAAATATAAATATAAATATAAATAAGTAAATAAATAAATAAAACTACAAGTGCTATGTACATCAAAAATAATAGGGTTCATGCCGCGGTGACCTATAATATACGTAACAACTTTCAGTTCATTCAAAAAAAAAAAAAAAAGTTTAAACGCTATCGTGTTCCCTCACATACATACACGCATACACGCACACACACATACATATACAGTCGAACCTCGTTAACGTGAACATGATTAACGTGAATTATTTCAACTGTTTCCACAATCCTCGTCAAAACTAAGATTGGTTTAGTTATAGGAAGATTAGTTATGGATAGCATGAACTACTCGTAACATGAACAATTTTTACATACATAGTACATCATCTAAAAAAATCTAAAATGAACTCAAGAGACCTTAAAACGTATAAATACATCAAAATCTCAAAATCGAGTTTTTTCATGATTACAATATTTTCCTTACATATGTATGTTGGGAAAGTAAAAAGAAATGTTTACTAAAATTCAAATAGTGAAGATCAGTTATTTAAAAAAAAAAAAAAAAATCTGGTATGTCACTCACACGACTTTCTCTTACCCTGAAATTTAATATTATAAATACTGGTTGGAGATTAAGAGGTAAGTTTACGAGTACTGTTATGTAAACCTGTGTTAAACAATTCAAATTAGGCTTCGAAAGAGTTTTATATGATAACTAGCAGGCTTTGCCCGCTTCGCTGGTCATTATATTGAAATGATTTCTCAAAATACCATATCAAAATAATAATTTAAAAAAAAAAATCATTGAAATCAGTCAAAATTTAAGTTAACGTTCTCGCTATTTTCGGTAGCGGTTTTCCCACACGCCACACTTCCAATCTGGAGAAACAATGCCTTCGGAAACGCCTTGCCTGCATTTTACTCCCCCTTCCTCACAGATAAAGTGGAAAGATTTGCAAAATCGCATCACAGTGCATATTAAGTACATTTAATCAAAACCCACACACCAAAATTTACCATTCAAAGGTAATTTGGAGCACATTTAAGCTTGAAAACGTGTTTTTGCCCCGCCCACCCCTAAGAGGGGGTAGGAGTAATTTCCCAAAATCTATTTATAGTTCATGTTGCATACACGTACATAACCGACACATCAAAAAATTGAGATCCTGAGATTATTTGAGGCAGAGTTATGCTTTAAAACATGTTTTTTAGCCCCACCCCCTGTGTTTTTTTAGCCTCATTCTTAAAGGAAAGAAGGGGGGAGGGAAATTTTGCAAAAACACTTTATATTATCAGTTAAGTACGTGTAACTGACCCACACATCAAAAAGGTCCTTCCTACGATAATTTACTGCAGAGTTACGCATGAATACATGTTTTTGCCCCCTCGCCGCCTAAGGAGTGGAAGGGTGTAATTTCACAAAATCACTTTGTAATGTGTGTTGAATACGTATAAGCAGTCCACACATCAAAAATTGCCGTTCTATGATAATTTTGAACAAAGTTACGTGTGGGAGCATGTTTTCTACCCAACAACCCTCAAAAGAAGGGGAGGGGTGATAACACGGAATTTTAAATAATCCCTTTGTAGTTTGTGTGAGAACGCATAACCAATCGACATATCAAAAAATCGCTTTCCTGAGATAATTTGGAGCAGAGTTACATTTTAAAACGTGTTTTTGCCCCACCCCCACCTCCACCCCCCGCCTTTAAAGGGAGGAAAGAGGAAATTTAATTTCACGAAATCCCTTTATAATGCGTGTTGGGAAAGCATAGCCAGCCCACGCATAAAAAATCGTCTAAGATAGTTGAGAGCAGAGTTGTGCATGGAAAAATGATTTCCTCCACCCCACCCCCAAGGGGGATATGGTGGAATTTTACAAAATCCCTTTGCAGTGTGTGTCTTGAATACGCATAACCAATCTATACATCAAAAAATCGCTATCCTGGACTAATTTGGAGCACAGTAACTCTTATACGCATGTTTTTACCCCCCTCCCCGCCTTTAAAAGCGAAGAGGGAGAAATTTCGTTAATTCCCTTTATAGTGCGTGTTGGGAACGCACAAACAACCCACACATAAAATTTAATCTTACCGAGATAATTTAAAGCAAAGTTATGCTTCGAAACATGTTTATTCCCCCCCTACCCCCAAGGGGGGAAAGGGGGAGCTTTCACGAAATCCCGTTACAATGGGTGTTGGACACACGTAAATAAGCCACACACTAAAATTACCTTAGCTCCTATAGATTTCCACGGACGAATTTAGCGCTAAAAGAGGGGGTCGAATTTGCCCCCTCATAACTCCCCCCCCCCAATATCGAAAATTGGAAAAAATCAAGAGTAAGTTTTTGGAAATATCCTCAAGAAGACTCTTGGCAATTTTCTATTACATTTGGGCTATTAATGGTAGAGTTTTACTCGAAAACCCGTATTTTGCTAAATTTGCCCCCGAAAATAGTTTTTACCCCCCCCCCCCCCCCTCCGCTTAAAAATCCAAAACTCAAATGGCAGAAAATGCTTTTTTTGCACAAGTCTAGTCTCTCTCTCCAAAATTTCTTCACCGTGAAGCTATCTGGAACCGAATTATGCTTATAAGAGGGACCTTCTGCCCTCCCAGGGGGAGCGGTTTTGCGATATTTCGCAAAATCCCGATTTATTGGGCGTCAGGGTCCTAAAACCAACGTGCTCACCAAAATTTGCGAGTCTATCTCCCATAGAATTGCCACGGCTGTGTTGAATCAGTGAATCAGTGATTTTGCTCTTTTATTCCCCACCCCACCCCCAAAGGGGTAAAGGGGGGGGCTTTCACAAAATCCCGTTACAATGGGTGTTTTATACACGTAAATAAGCCATTCACACTAAAATTCACACTAAAATTTGTGACCTCAGCTCCTATAGATTTCCACGGACGAATTTAGCGCTGAAAGGGGGGTTGTCGAATTTGCCCCCTCGTAACACACACCCCCAAAATCGAAAATCGGAAAAATCAAAAATGAGTTTTTGCAAATACCTTCAAGAAGACGTTTGGCGTTTTTTTTTTTTTTTTTTTTTTTTTAAATCTTTGAGCTATTACTGCTAGAATTTTACTCGAAAATCCATATATTGCTAAATTTCCCCCCGAAAATCCTTTTTACCCCCTTTCCCCCTTAAAAATCAAAAAATCCAAAATCGCAGAAAAGTGATTTTTTTGTACTTAAGTCCAGTCTCTCCATCTGCAATTTTTTCATCGTGAAGTAATTTGGAGCCGAGTTATGCTTATAAAGGTGTTTTTGCCTCCTGCGCCTCCGAAAATCATTTTCACCCCTTTTCCCCCTTAAAAAACCAAAATTCCAAAATCGCAAAAAGTAATTTTTTTGTATTCAAGTCTAGTCTCCCCATCTGCAATTTTTTCATCGTGAAGTAATTTGGAGCCGAGTTATGCTTATAAAGCTGTTTTTGCCTCCTGCGCCTCCGAAAATCATTTTCACCCCTTTTCCCCCTTAAAAATCCAAAATTGCAGAAAATGTTTTTTTCATATTCAAGTCTAGTTTCCCCATCTGCAATTTCCTCACTGTGAGGTAATTTGGTGCCGAGTTATACTTATAAATGTGTTTTTGCCTTATGCGCCGCCGAAAATCTCATTTTTACCCCCTACCCCCCCCCTTAAAAATCCAAAATTCCAAACACGAAGAAAATTATTTTTTTGTATTCAAGTCTAGTCTCCTCATCTGCAATTTCTTCACCGTGAAGCAATTTGGAGCCGTGTTATGCTTATAAAGGTGGTTTTTGCTTTCTGCCCCCCGGGGGGAACGGGGAGGGGGTTCGCAAACTCCCGTCTTAGTGAACGTCGGGGTCCTAAAATCAACCTGCTCACAAAAAAATATGACTATCTCCCATAGGATCGCCACTGCCGTGTTGAGTCAGTGAGTGAATAAGTGAGTTTACTCTTTTATATATATAGATTATATCTGTGTGAGGGGGGCTAATGCACCTACATTTATATGAATTTAAATCTGTTAGTAAAATTAAATGTTCACTTAAAATTATTTAGACTATTTTCACACGCAACATTCCTTGAAACTTATCAGTCTTGATCAAACTTTCCCAGCAACAAACTTATATTAACTTCAAAATATAGCATTTGGATCTCCTAAAATTATTTGTTTTTAAGTCACAGTAAGGGACACAGACAAAGATCAAATGTTAAAAAACTTGACTACGGTAATTAGGAAGCCTCAAAACGTGTAAATATACAAAAAACAAGCCAGGAATATTTAGCTTAAAAACATACATTATTTACCATATCTCTATGAGGAATTCATTTCAATTCCGGAACAGTTTTCCTGAAAATAGCAAAATATTATTAATAAAGCACATCCACTAACAACAAAAAAGAATGTTATTGATTAAATATTTGCAGCCCTGTATATCTTTCGAAGATTATATACAGACCACATGGTGCATCTAAATATAATCCTATAATAATAATAATACATGGCCCAGTCTGAAATACGTTTCCACCAATTTGCAACTAGTGTTGCACTTTTATCTAGTTCTCTTGTGTAGCCCTGTAAACGAACAGTGAATGATTTCCCTACCATATTCTACACGACACGTGTTTTTACGCATATAAATATATATATATTCGTTTCATTTGGTTCAGTGCAGTGTATAGATGTTAAACTCTACTTACCAGCACTTTCCCCCATAGACGTAATGTATTTGAATTCTCTTGGGCGTCCCTGTACACGAACCATTTGCTTCATCTCAACGAAAAGCTTAGTGTAGCATCCCTATATCATACACATTTAGAATACTAAGTTTAGACTTTTGTCTATTTGTTCTTGAGCTATGCTGATAACACACATGGAGACACACAGACAGACACACACACAGAGAGACCATTCGCTAAAAACATGATTTTCGGATTCAGGGGACCTCAAAACGTGTAAACATAGCAAAAACTTACGTTCGAAAGTTTGACCCTAAAACAATACTTTCTCTACCTTATGGGTGAGAGAAAGTAAAAAAGTTATCTATATAAGTAAGGAAACTGATTTCTGTTGCAACTTAAAACTATTTTTTTAAACATTTCTGAAACTAGTAATTCTTTTACAGACGAAACATTAACACAGGTTACTTAAACTGTATTGTGCACATTATTTAATTAATATTAACAAGAAGTGAAATATGTACATTATATGTCAAATGCTCTCAAAAACATTTTTTTTTTTTTTTTTTTTATTGTCGTTTTCAGAATTCAAAGAAGAATAGAAGAATGGATGTTCGAGAAGAAGACAGTTCAAGGTAAGAATGTTATAATTGTTTTAGTGATTTTTGGAAATTCGTATAAATTAAATAAGAATGGGATAATTTAGAAGAATATGAATAAACTGTTTAATTTAAGAAAATTATTCATATTGGTATTGGTACTGATAATCTTTATAACTGTAATTACCAGTTAAAACTGTTATCTTTTAAAATTAGGGCTGCAAAATACTTAAATTCTGTGGATACTGTATCACTTAATTCTAAAAGAATTATGTCAAGGATTTAGTTTTCTCAATTATAGATGTCAATAAATCCAAGAAGCTTTCTCAAAAGTTTTTAAAAAATGGCAAAAAGAATATTCGCATTTAATTGTTTTCATTCTGCGTGTACAGATAAATTAACTTCAAAAATGTATCACATTTAAGTAAGAATATTTCCTACACCAAATATTACTTTCTTGTTAGGACGGAAGACTATTAATTTCAATCTACGGATTTTTATGATAGTTGGAAATTTATCGAAATCGAAATTTATCGAAAATATAATTGAATATTTTGAAAGCGATGTTATAATTTTGAAAAAAAAAAAAAAAAAAAAAAAAAAAAAACGAATAGTATGCGTACTAAACTAAATTCTACTTTTGCCAGAATTTTGAAAGAAAAAGAAAAGAAAAGAAAATTAATAATAATCATCAGTATCAAACAAACAGTATCAAAAAAAGTTTTTTTTTTTTTTTTTTTTTTTGGGGGGGGGGGAGGGGGGGATGCCCTTTTAATTTTATCACTGTTCAGTAATTTTATGGCTATTAATGTGATTTGGAGGGGGGGGGGTAATTAGTAGGGAGGTCTATTATTCTCAATCTACGGATAAAACACGTTGGCGCCAGTTTTACGATAGTTGGACATTTATTTATTTATTTATTTATTTCTTTTAGTTTGGATTTCGATCAGCCTCAGAATACTCGTAACAGAGAAAGTGTTCAAGTGTCCAGCTTTAACAGACGTGATTGTGCAACCGCCAGTAATAACGCAGCAGGAGACGCAACCTCCCAAGCTGCCCAAGATAATTTCCTGGATTACAAACTTAAATCAATCAAGTTGAAATATCAAAACAAAACAGAAAGCTCTTTCAAGAAAGGTCATAGTTTTAATAGAAATGATAAACAAGAAGATTACCCTACTCAGAAGAATCCATTTGCTGTACTGGAAGATTATCCGCCCAATATGAATCCCTTTGAAGAAGATTATCCGCCCGAAATGAATCCCTTTGAAGAAGATTATCCGCCCGAAATGAATCCCTTTGAAGAAGAAGACAAAGAAGACGAAAACATATCGATCATTATATCTGAAATTATTTCTGAAATTATATCTGAAGTTATTGCAAATGATAAAATGAAAACTAAAGAAGAAAACAAGCCTTTGGTAAACGAAGTTAATCCAAATTACACAGAAAATGATGCTGACTACAACGACTTGTTGAATCCTTTCAGTGAATCCTTTCAAAATCAAGCTGATGAAATAGTAAATGAAAATCACGAAGAAAACATTGTCACAGAGAATAAAGCTGATACAACATGTAAAAGAAGAAGTCGGAAGAAATACCGTGCGCCTCTGCCGCTTCAACCTACATTAAATGAAAATAACAATCTTCATGAAGAAAAATATACTTCAAAACAAAGTTCTGTAAAAGCTACTGGTGAACAACAAAATATTAGGAAGAGAAAAAGTATCAAGAAGTACCGCGCTCCGGAACCCCCAATTATTCAATGCAAAGTTCAAGTTCAACAAGTAAAATCAACTATTGAAGAAAATCTACTTAAAAGCACTTTAGACTCAACAAAAAATAGCACAGATCAAGATCAAGCATACAGACCTGCACCTGCACCTCCAGTGTCGCATTCTAAAAAAAGAAATGTAAGTGATATTTCTACATTTATTTTATATTCGAATTTGTGTTTATGGATCCATATTTGTGTACCATAGCTCACAACTTTCTTTATTGTGCTACTACAGTATTGAACAAAATAGTTTTTAAAAAAATCTATGTAGAAAGGCAAGTTTTTGCTTTGGTACTCTTTTTGACCTAGAAAACCACAACCTTTGCATGCTCAATTCCTGTAATGCCCTTAAAAAAACTAGGAATTAACATGCTTTCATTCGTTTGCTTTGGTATTGTTTTGATCGTTCTTAATCAGCCTACTTGTTGCATTAGGTTTGATATATATATTTCTGGTAATTTTCTATAAGTTTTAATATATATGAAATTTTTCTGTAATCCTTTTCAAATTTTGTTATAAACAATTGAATTTTTAAAAGAATCAGATTATTGCTAAATTGAATTCAGTGAACTCTTAATTCAATGCGCGGTGTTTTTGGTGAACTCTTGACCATCAGCCAGCACATAAAATTGATCATCGACCTAAATATAACCGACACACAGCACTTTAGCACCCATGGAGTATAAGTTCATATAAAGTGTGTTGGAAATAATCAATAAAAGTTTATTGGAAATAATAAAGTGTGTTGTTAATAAAAAAAAGTAATACGCTTATACCTTAGAAAATTGGAGGCATATTGTTCTTTCATAATGTTAAACTAGAAAAGTAAATTTTTATACAAATGGAAAGTTGTGTTTTAAAAGAAATCAGTATGCCTCTTTCACATAAATCCAAACAGCACAAAGATTTATATCAGAGCGATTTAATAATATAGTAATGGAATGGAATTATAAAAAACCTGCAAATATAGTTTGTTATAGTTTTTAAATTACAATTTTTCGACAGTAACGGAGTTGTACCCCGTCAAGTAATAAAAATATCCGTAGCAAAAAGGAGAATTATAATTTGATAATTGAATGAAACTGTAGAATGCAAGAGAAACATATGAGCCAATGCTAAATTTTTTCCGAAAGATTCAAAATGTATGCCTACAAGAACAGTTAAAAGAAATATGAATTGTACCATAATACTCCCGATTTAATCAATAAACAATTACATGTGGAAGTGAAGACTTGTGTAAAGCAATAGATACCAAAAAAGTTATAGGAATTATTTCTGAACACTGATATATATATATATATATATATATATACACACAAATATTGCAACATAGTAGAATTAAGAATAAGAGATGATTAAATTCCACCGTAATCCTAAATAGCCAGAATGAATTAATTTTTAACTAAATTAAATAACCTGTGACGTCTTTAATAAAGATATGAAAACAATTAACAAGTAATAACTTTAATATTAAAAAATATACTCATGTAGTTATCTGTTAATTACAACAGTAGATTATAATTTAAGCCTTAAATTAATGAGTTTTTCATCTTTTTTTTTCATATTATTATTTCAGGATTCATCACACAAAAGATTTCGAAGAATTAGAAAATTATGGAAAAATATCTTTTGAAAAGTTTTGATGGTGCTTAAAAAAAAAAATTATAAAAAAGAAAAAGCAAAAAAAAAATTTTTTTTTTTTTTTTTTTTTTAAGAACAATGAACTGTTAATGGCATCAGTCATTGCAAATATAATGAACTGTTAATGTATCAGTCATTATTTTATAAATTAAAAAACTAAATTATTTTTTTTTTATCATTATTATTATGTTTGGAAGCAAGTATGTATTTTACAAATTTACGCAGTATATTTTTCTTTTTATTTAATTTCTATTTTTCCAAAAAAAAAAAAAATATTATTATATTATTACTATTTACTATATATTCTTATTCTTATTTATTCTTATTTATATTAGTCTTATTTATTATTCTTATTTACTCTTATTATTCTTATTTATTCTTATTATTCTTATTTATTTATATTATTCTTATTTACCCTTATTATTCTTATTCTTATTTATTTATATTATTCTTATTTATTCTTATTATTCATATCCTTATTATTCGCATTCTTTTTTATTATTAGTATTATTATTATTTATATTGTAGATTTTTTTTTATCGGCTTTTTATGCGGTTTTTGGCCAAAGGACAATTAAAAACCGAATCACTGTTTGCTTTTTACATAGTTTTTGGCCAAAGGACAATTAAAAACCAATTCACTGTTTGCTTTTTCTGCGGTTTTTGGCCGAAGGACAATTAAAAACCGAATCACTGTTTGCTTTTTACATGGTTTTTGGCCAAAGGACAATTAAAAACCAATTCACTGTTTGCTTTTTCTGCGGTTTTTGGCCGAAGGACAATTAAAAACCGAATTATTGTTTGCTTTTTACACGGTTTTTGGCCAAAGGACAATTAAAAACCGATCCCATCCGACGTGGCACTACCTTGTTGTGGTGGATGGGCTTAAAAACTAAAAGTGCCACAATGCAAAATTAGTTGCAAGTTATTTTTAATTGGTCATCATTATTAATCTTTTTAAGAACGATGAGTAACATAAGTTCAATGAAATGAAAAATAATGTATCTTCCATAATTTTTCTAGAACAATGTGATAAAATATATACAACATTTAAAATCAAATGCTTATAATTCTATTTTTCTAGGAAGTTTCCAACATTAAACAGCTTACTTGAAATTAATTTGTATTGGATTTATTTCAGATTGATTGTAAATATTTTTATTGTAAATAAACTAAATATTTTGTATTATTTGCTAGAATTTCATTTAATACATTTTTTGTTCATGTAGATTCATGGTTTTATTATGTATTGTTCATTCTATGTACCATTAAAAAAAAAAAAAAAAAAAAAAAAGAGAGAGAGAGAGAGAAGAGAAGAGCCACTGCTCATACCGGAAAGGGAAAAAAAAAGGGGGGGGGATTTTTTAGCATGTTGCTTTTTTTTCCCCATAGCATTTTTGTTATTTTTACGGCGAACGTCAAAAGAAAGAAACAAAAAGATCACGCAATTGGATTTCTCGATGTAATGTAGGATAACTTGCCTCTGAGTAAGCATAGCTTCTGTTGCTACCCTCATTTCGGTAAATTATAGAATAACGCATATTTATCACTATCTCATCACCAATGAAGTAACTTCATTAGCTCTATCTATAGTTATATTGCTAGTTACTCAGCATTTTAAAAAGTAGAATAATTGCTAAATTAACCAAGTTCTAATACTCTCTTTTAAGTATGAATGAAATAAGACACCTAAAGCAGGTCAGTGTTTTCCCCTTTCCCTACTGTTTCTTTTCTCCATCCGCAATGGAAATATCAAAGTACTTTTCATCTTACATTATTAGCTTCTAGAATTTTAATAAAGTCAAATTTTTCAATATTTCTCAAAAAAATGACAAAGCAAAATACAATGTTTTTTTCTTTTTGAAAACCGAAAGAACTTTCTTGCCAACCCAATATGTCTGAAAGAATAACAATATGAGAAACGATTTTCAAGATAGCAAATGGCCTTTATTAACCTGATGTTTTTAATAACTTCATTAAGATGATAAGAATTCTTAAGTGAAATGTCTTCCCTGAAGTGTTTGGCATACATTGATATCTCTCATGACACAGAGGATATTAACCTCTGCAAGAAGATGAGATCACAGACAAAAAAAATTTGACACCACCGACAGTAACATCTTTTTTAATATATAAATTAAAAAAAAAAATGGTTATTAAGAGGGTAAATTCACTTAGTGAAAATTCACATTTTACAGTTTCAAAATGCAAGGAAAAATTAATGGAAAAAATTTTTTACTAAACAATCAATCTAAAAATTTGATACTGACTGAAGATGTTATTCTTTGTGCTGTTGTGTCCATCTCCTTTAATAATCATCGTAGGGCAAAACTATGTATATCAAATTCATTGTCTTGAAGAGACTGGGATGTATCACAAGGCATACCTTCCCATTTAAAATTTTAAAGTTGCCCTTCTTAACGGCCCCCCTAGCCCAACCCGGGCCCAAACTTTTTTCACCAAAAGAGGTCCTTCTCGAATTCATTAAATACATGTTTCGCCATTTTTCAAAATTTCGACTCATTTCCGAGTTAGGAGGGAGGTGTGGGACTTTTATGTGTACCCTGTATATGTGTGTGTGTCATAAAAATATTTAGAATATATTATCCCAATACTAGAAAATAGCTGGAAATGCATTCAAAGTTGTGTTCAGCATTTTTTTATTGTGCTAAATTTAAATGTATGCGTATAATTTATAGATCCTATATAGACTGTTAAGTACAAAATTTAGAATAAACACCATAAAATGCAATAAACTCGCAATTTTTTCCGGTCAAAAAGCCAAACGACCCTTCGTCAGGCGAACAAAGTTGGCACGAGTGCTGCAAGCAAAGTGGCAACGCACAACCTGTTTTAAGTGAAGAGCAAAAATATATAAAGATTTTTTGTTCTTCACTTAAAACGATTTGTATGTTGCCGTTTTGCTTGCAGCACTTGTGCCTACTTTTGTTCGCTTGACGAAGGGTCGTGTGTTTATTCGAAACAATTGTTGCAAGTTTATTGCATTTTATGCTGTTTATCCACAGTTTTGTACTTAACACTTTAAAATGCAAGTTCTGCGGTGCTTTCTTATTACATATATACACTGTAAAAAATATGCCCTATTTGCTGCCAGAAATTGTCTGTAATTTGAGAAAATACATTTTGACAACATCATTTTTTCAAAAGATGCCCTCAGCTACGATGAGATGAATTTAAATCCGTTTTTTGAAGCCTCAAGCCAAGAACTCAAGATGATTCAGAAACAAAGAAAACTACTTACAATAAAGAATTGAATCCATTCAGCGAATTTTACCACTAGAATGATGAAACAGAAAATCGTGAAAGACAGAAAGTACAGAACAGGGAGTCCTACAACACGGAAGAGTGCTTAAAGACAGGTCCAGTTAAGAAAAATTCCCGTAAAAAATACAGAGCCCCAGAACCAACAAGCTGCCAAAGTACGAAAAAAGCGTCATAGAAAAGTCTTCGCCTCAAACTCCTGTTAATGACCAGACATTAAAGATAAATAAACGTCGTAAAAAGCGTCCTGCCCCGCCACTTCCCGTTCAGCAGCCACCAGTAGAAATCGGAAATCATGAAAATAGGCAAAGCACATTTAGGGATGGAAATAGAAGAAGATATAATATTCACAGAGCTCCGCCTGTTCCTCCTGTGCCAACTACAGAGGAAAGTGTAAGTGATGGCTCTAATTTCTTTTTATGTTTTTAATTTTTTAATAATGTGTATTTTTAAAGAAGAGAAAGAAAACTCCAAAGATGCCACCAGCTACGACGAGAACTTGAATCCGTTTTTTGAAGTTTCTAGACGAGTAACACAATATGATTCAGAAATAAATGAAACCACTAACAAAGAAGAATTGAGCCCATTCAGTGAACTTTACAATCAAAATGATGAAACTGAAGAAAGACAGAATGTACAGATCACGGCGTTCTACAACACGGAAGAATCTTTAAAGACAGATCCTGTTAAGAAAAAGTCCCGTAAAAAATACAGAACTTTAGCACCACCAAGCTGCCAAAGGAACGAAAAAATTGTCCTAGAAAAGTCTCACCTCAAACTCCTGTTAATAACGACCAGCCATTAAAGATAAATAAACGTCGTAAAAAGCGTCCTGCCCCGCCAACTCCAGTTCAGCAGCTACCAGTAGAAATCGGAAATCATGAAAATAGACAAAATATCTTCAGGGATGAAATCAGAAGAAGATATAATATTCACAGAGCTGCGCCTGCTCTCCTGTGCCAACTATAGCGGAAAATGTAAGTGATGGTTCCAATTTCTTTTTACATTTTTAATTTTTTAATGATATTAATATTTAATTTTTTTTACTAATGTATATTTTAAAAATTTCATCGAGACAAGGAAAATTCAAAAGATGTCCCCAGCTACGATGAGAATTTAAATCCGTTTTTTGAAGCCTCAATCCAAGAAACTCAAAATGATTCAGAAACCAAGGAAACCACTTAGAATGACGAATTGAATGCATTCAGCGAATTTTACCACCAAAATAATGAAACAGTAAATATTGAAAGACAGAATGTACAGAACAGAAAGTCCTACAATACGGAGGAGTGCTTAAAGACAGATCCAGTTAAGAAAAAGTCCCATAAATAATACAGCGCCCCAGCATCACAAAGCAGCCAAAGGAACGAAAATGGCGTCATAGAAAAGTCCACACCTCAATCTCCCGTTAATAACGACCAGCCATTAAAGATAAATAAACTTCGATAAATAAAAGTCGTAGAGGTCTGCACGGGCCGGAATTTTGAGGCCAGGACCCGGCTCGGCCCGTACGGAAGCTTTGCTTACCCCGCCCGGCATGAAATTGAAAAATTCGGCCCGGGCCCGACCCAGCCTGTTTGACTTTTGATAGTGTACAAGCCGGCCCAGCCCGGACAAAAAACGATAAAATCAGGCCCGACCCGACCCGATTCAAAAATATGAAAAATAAAAAAAATGCATGCCTTTCTATGAAAAAGATTTTTAGTATGTGTTTTGCAGAGGTTTTATATAACAAAGCAATAAACTCTTTTTTAACAAAACTGAACTTTTGCAAGATAATTATATATAAACAAAAGTTCATTATTACAGACGTGCAGAAGGCACAAATATAGACAGAAAGTCAAATCGAAAATATTAGCACTCATTAAACAATATAGAAACAATATAGGAACAATATAGGTATTTAAAATGGTTATTACTACTAAAAATGCACATTCAACCATTTCCTCTTATGTACCGTAATGTATAAGAATCTTTCATGTGATCCGGTAAACAAAACTTTAATGGTAATCCAACCATATTCTATAGGAAAGAGGCTTTTGTACATGCTAAAAATGATGCTACTTTCATTCAGTGTACTAGAGGGAAAAAAAAAAAAAAAAAGAGTTGAGAAAAAAAGGTACAGCGTCAGGATTTCTATAGCCTTCCATACCACCTAAACTCTATAGACCATAGGACACAAAGCACACAGTAACGTATCTAATTTCTTTTGTTTGAACATGTGTGCAAACTAGTAGTGACATGCATACTATTTTGAATAGGAAACTATTTAATATTACTGGAAATAAAATATATTAATTTCGAGACATGCTAAAAATATTTGCGGAAAATCAGATCGCGAACAGACAGACTGATAAGCAATTAAATTGAAGTTACAGACATTTTTTAACAAAATAAAATTTTATGTGATATACCAGCCTGTAAAATTATGTGAAATAAATGACTGAAGAAATATTTTATCATTTTCCGTTTTCGTTGATTAACGATGAAACCAGAAAAAGATTCGGGCCGACACGGCCCGGAACAAATTTCATTAAGGCGCGGCCTGAACCCGGCCCGAGGGCAGGGGCGGGCTCGGGCTCGGTTCGTAAGCCCGGCCCGACCTCTACACTCGGCATATTTCTCCTTTTTCACATAATATCGGGTGAAATGTGAAAGTCTCGGGCACTGCTTCTGAGTTTGACTGCACAGAATTTGATACCTTCTCTCTTCCTCTCACTAACAAGTGAAGACATGGCTTCTTGCATCTTCTTACAAGGCGAAAACGTAACTTTCAACTTCTTCTTTCTCAGCGAAAACTTTCAACGTCGGGACAATAGATTTACTTAAAAAAAAAAAAAATAAATAAATAAATAAAATCCATACGGAGAATGTAAGGGCGACTTTACTTTTAATTATATGTTAAACAGGAACTTCAAAATGTTATCGATGATTTTTTTACAAAGAAAAAGGACAAGTATGCGAAAAGATGAAGGCGCGTTTCGTCGGCAACAGATCGGACGTTGCGAAGTCACTTCTATAATGCGTTTTATACACTCGCGTTTTCATTATTTCTTTTATTGGAGACGTAATCGTTACACAGCGACTTTATTTATTTTTTCTCTTGCGTAATTATATTTGTATTTGTTATCACATATTTGTGATGTTGATGTAATGAAGTGTTTTCAGATAATAAACATAATTTGTTAATTAATGTTTATTAATTAATTTGTTAATGATGTCTGTTGTGTCATTTTTTCGAAGTAACGTGGTCTCTGCGATCTCGAGTATGGAAACACAACATTCCTCAAGCACTCCCCTTTTCAAATATCTTGTAGTTTAAACTTATGTATGGTACACACTAAACTTCTCTTTTCTCTTTTTTTTTTTTTTTTTTGGTGAATTTTACACATAATAACCCATCTTGTGTCTTGTTGTCTATTCTCTTAAATGAGTTACGGACATTATTTAACTGTTATCCCAATTTTCATGAATGTAATTTGTCTCTTTCGAAATTAAATGAAAGTTTTGAAAAGACAGCTCTTTGTGTTTCTTTCTGGTTTTACAACATTTACAATCGCTTAGGTTCACAATTTATTGCATTTCCCAGTTATTACACTTCGCCAACTTAAGGGGACAAAGGACGTTGAAACCAATGATTTTTATTTTACTTTATATCACTTCTTAAATCCTATACTTTCATAAAATCTATCACTTTTTTTTTCTTTTTTAATACATAGAGCATATTTTATAGGATAAAAATAATTTTTGAGATGAAAAGACCTCTTTCATGGGGAATATAATACAAAGTAATGGCCATTTTCAAAGTGCCCCATACGAATTCTTAATTATTTTAAATCTCCAATTTTTTTACTATGCGTTTTTGTTATGTAACTGAACTCGTTTGAGTATTTAATTTTTATAATCTCAGTTACAAAATATCGGTTAAAATAAAAAAAAAAGTGTAAAATTTGAATTCTTCATACGACTGAATTTAAGAGTTTGCATTAAAAGTGATAATTTCTTAATTTCAAAATGAATGACCAGTAACATCGCCTCTTATTTACATTGCCATCTCATTTCACAATCAGCACATTTCCGAATCGCAAACTGCTTTGCTCTTCCTCCTTTAAAATTAGCACACTTCTGACTCATGCATCATCCCTTCTGAAATTAGCTTTTTAAATTCAATATTTTACAACTAATAATATTCTCCAGCTCTATTTCCTCGAGGCGACGCTCAACTTTTTAAATTCCATTCAGTACTTACAAGGGAAGTATCAATCTGTAAAATTCAAATTGAAACCAAACTAAACTTAGATTTTAAAGGGAATGGTTTAAAAGTTAAAACATAGGAGAAGGTTAAAAAAAAACTACGCAAATGCACCTTCTGGTTCTAGGTATGACCAGAAAATTTTACAGGATTTTATTTAAAGAAGAAAAAAGAAAGCCTCGAAGATACGGATATAGGTGGATCTTCAATAAGCGTTTGGCTCATGAATGGTAGCTATGGCACGGCAGGATTTTTTTTTTCTTTATTTAGTTATTTTTAACTGTTATGTTCATTAACTAAAAACCGAATTTTTTATTTTAAACATAATTTTCTTTTTTATAAATAGATAATTCTCATTTTTCAATAAATTATTTATTTTCATTATACATAAATAATTTAACTTTCTATGTTTATATTTTCCAAGTTGTGTTTTTATCATATAATTATTTCTTAATTATTCTTATTTTTAATATATATATATATATATATATATATTACTTAATTTCTATTAAAGAAAAAGAAAAAAAAAAACATTTTATCAACTGTAAAAAACATATTTTATAGTATCCCCCGCCGAAGATTTGATAATAATCTGCAAATAGATTTTTTTTTTTTTTAAGTCAACTAGCCAAATACTTTACCGTAGTTTCGCTCATCCTTGCTTACGAGGTGGATTTTTCCTTCTTGGATAAAAACAGGTAACACATTTCGAGTCATATTTTAACCACTTATGGCCAAGAGGTTCAACTCGTGAAAATTGGTAAACGCGGAAGGTGCCGAGTTAGAAACCAGGTCGCGCTTGTTGGCCTACCATTCGGAGATTTCCATAGTTTTCTCGAAAATTCACGTGAATATGCTAAACATTCTTTACAAAGACATCCCCCTTCACGGATGTCACTTTATTAAGCCCTAGGGTCCTCATGCGTTGAATTTTATTCAAATTCCTACACAATCACTGCCATTTTTTGATGCTATTCAGTTATGCAGTATTTGATCCCCCCCCCCCCACACACACACCTCTTAAGTTCTCAACTATGCTCTTTAATTTAAGCTTTGTTTGGTTTCAATAGGAATTTTTTAAAGATTCACACTTTCCTTATCAGTTCCCTTCTCCCTGTTCTGGCCGGCCCACTAACCGAAATTCATAACCTTGATACCTGTGCGGTTCAAGCGGGGTGGCTGTACAAGGTTTTCAGGTTTTTCCTTGTACGAGAACGAGAATTCGGGCCACCTACCCTCAAAAAGTCCTCCCTGAAGGCAACCAACCCCCCTCCCCCTTTGCTATTTATTAGGTAGGAGGCAAATTTAGTGGTAGGCAAATTTAGCGTAAAGCTTAGAGAAACAGGATCGACCTCCTCTCTCGACCCACCCACCCAAAAAGGGGAGAGATGAAGCCTACCGCCTCGTGGTTCTCCCTGGAAACGTTACTTGCAGAAGACATGTAACGGCTAAAAGGCTTCTGCAGAACAGCATCACAAATGACTGCAATGTGTAATACATAATTTTTTAATCCTTTAAAAAATCTACTAAAAAGAATCAGTCTATTTATTTTTTCTCTTTTTTACTTACTAGGTGACCCTACCCTCTGTTCGTTTTGCTCACCATCTCCCACGGGGACTTCTCATATTACTCTAGATATCCGTTAAATAGCCATGTAAAAAATTACATTGAAATACTATATGAAAATTATTTCATATCACAAATATACTTTCTATCTGATTGTGATCATTTTAATTTTTTAATGAGTTAAATGGTACTGTTGTGACATATTCAAGGCTGTGTCCATTGTACTCGCCAGACTGCGTGAGGTCCATGGTGCCAGGTTGTCTGCAGTCTCGAGAAACCGGGCATACCAGACGGCGTTTTCATCCTCATGGTTTCAAAGTAACCGCGATTTCACAGATGACTTTGATGTGCCGCTTGGGCACCCCACGCTAGGGTGGTACCCCGCCTTTTTGACGCCACTTGAAACTCCAATGAACTGTTGACCTGAGTGTAAACCTGGATACTCCTCATGACCAAAGACTGTTTGATTGGTGTTTGTCGTGTGGGAAAAATTGTTTCCCCCCTTTTTTCAGATCACCAAGATTTTTGGAAGGACTAAAGTTTTCAGATATTAAATCGAGGACTTGGATTTATGTCTAGGTAGAGAACGGACGTTCTCCTGAAAATGTATAAATGTTACACATGCTAGGTTTTCACAGGTATCTGTGATGCATGTCGTATGGTACGATGTTAAAAGTAGTTTTATTAAAGTTATATTAAGTTTTGCACTAAAGTATTATTATTCTTTGTGTGTTACTAAAAACAAATCTTTGACTACTACCAATGTGAATATGTTTTCCACGCAACTTACCGACTATATCACACTGTATATGTATATACAGTATAACAAAATAATATTAAATTTGTTCAATTTCCCTTTCTCCTTCCATATTTAATAGCAATTATGTCAATGTGAATAATATCAGGAATAACAAAGATAAGTGGATATGTTTCCCACGCTTCTGTTTGTATTAGGCTTTTAATAAAACAGATTCTCATAAAAAACTTATATATATCTATTTCTATTTCTAACAAGCAAACTTCTTAAGGACATCATTAATTTCCATTTTAATAACTTTACGTTCCACAATATCTTCCCGTTTGCTAAAAATAGAAATGCTGAGGACTTGTGTATCTTTGGGCAGTAAACGGGGAATGAAGAAGAATTTCCACTTAAAAATTTTCAGTTAAGTAAAAAATCACATATAATCAATTAACTGAAATATTTTGATAAAATTTTTATGATTTTTCCATGCCCAAGGTCCTGTCACAGATAACAGGTTTTTATCTACACATGTAGAATTTTTTGAACAAAAATTTGATGAATAAATTTTTTATTAGGCTATTAAAGTGTATCCGTTTCCATAATCACTTGTAGACACTTTTGTTCCTAAATAGGAAACCTACTTCGAAAAGACTTCACGTGAAAAGAGAGCAAGAAGCTAGAAGAGAAGAAATGTGAATAATGAAATGTGTGCCTATGTATACTTTTGAGAATATTTAATAATTATTTTTATTTTTCCAAGAATGACTTGCGTGTTCGACTCTCGAACCGGCCAAAGATTATCGTGTACAGTCGGGGAAAAAAAAAAAACGCAGCACTCGATGTAACTTCGTTGCTAATCGATGCACAAAAATGTAATAGGTATCATTCGACTGGGAATTGTGAGTAGTTTCAGAAAATGAACTCAAATTTTGAATTGGGGGTCGTCTACATATTAAAACGCGCACCAACTTTGATTTTTTCAATAGTAATGCCCCATTTTTATTTTATATTTGAATTCCTGGGATCGCGACAACGCGAAAAAGTATATTGGTTGTATATTTTACTTATTTTCCACAGAGTTATAAGCGTTCAAAGTTTGAGGGTGCTAATGTTAAATTCATATTTCAAACTTTTATTAATATCTTCTCAAAAAATAACTCGATCGATATAACTCTTTTTTTACGAGATACAGTGAAGAAATCCAAACATAATGCATCATTACTTTTGATTCTGAAAAAAAAAATTTAATTCTGAAAAATATTAATAAATTCATATTCATAAAAATTATGAATTATGACCTATACTAATTTTTGCATAAAATGAATCCTAATGCTGAAAAATATGGGTGTGCAAATTTGCAGCTCATTTCAGTTATTAGTTTTCGAGATATAAACAAATCTTTCTTTTGGAGTGGTTTAGGGGGCCATCTCGTATAAAATTCCACCTGAGATAGCGAGGCAAATCTTAAAAAATAACTAAGAAAATTAAACAATATATGAGGAGCAAACATTCAAACCGTGTTTTCTCCAAAAATAAAAAAAAAATGAGTTAGCGATTTTTCTGTGAACTCAACATTAAATAGCACAAAATTATACTATTATTTTAAACCAAAATAATTTTTATCACATTATAAATGCGCTTAGAAAGTTAGGGTTTCAATCAAACAGTGTTTCCTCCAGAGCCTGTTTTCAGTCAAACTGTGATTTCTCCAGCCAACCAGTCAGTACTGCTCTTTCTGGTCGCGTGACTCGTACATGTACCAGCTTTTTATGTTTGTTTTTTCGTTAGTTCTATCTTGTTTTCTTCATTTTAGAGGAGTGTACTTTATTATTATTATTATTTATTATTTTTTTTTTTTCAAATGGAAGAATTAATAGATGGTGTATTAGTGAGTACTTCTAATTATGGAACTAGAAAAATACAGAGAATTGGTGGAAAAAGAAAAGAAGCGAAAAAGAAACGATATTCAGCACCTTTAGATAACAACATTTATGCTCCATGCAAAAATTCTATTAATAAATCCTTTTTCATACACTGATGTTAGACCTAATGACGTTAAGAAGTTTCGGGATAGACTTTACGAAATTCCGGACAAACAGCGACAAGATTGTATTATAGCCTCATTGGTTGTTACAAAAAATGTAACTCGACGTAGACCTAATAACCCCCCCCCCCCAAAAAAAAAAAAAAAAAAAAAAAAAAAAAAATCGCAATCATCTGGCTTACAGCATGCATTTTCTGCTTCTTATTTTATTACTAGTAGCAGTGGTAGGAGAATTCCTGTGTGTAAAAACAATTTCATGGCTATAACTAAAATAGGTCGTACAATGCTAGCCAATATTGTTACTAAGGTACATGCTGGTGAACCTATTGAGGAAAAGAGAGCAGGGGATAGAAAAAGCCACTTAAGCATTAAAAAAAAAAAAAAAAAAAAAAAACAAGGTAAGAGAATTCATCTTAAACTTAAAGGCATCAGAATGGCATAGACAAACTTTTACAATTGATGTATGGTGAAGAGTGAAAAAATCAGCCTGTTTTTAAATGGTATAAAGATATTACTAATAACTTTCATGTAGAATATGAAGAAACAGAGGAAGCATGAAATTGCTTAAGTGAAGATATTGGTTTAAAAATTTAATTTCAAATTGGCTTAAAAATTTTAGTTCTTCCCTACAATTTCCATGATGATTTTTCACGCGTAAATATTTAATTTAACTTTATAATTACATAACAAAATCTGTTCTGTTAATTACATTAAGAATGTTATTTCATCAATATTCGAGCTATATACTTTTTCATTCAAAAAATGTTTTGTCCACATTGGAAACATTCGAAACATGTTTTCTCCTCTGTGTTTCGGTCAAAACATGCTTTCTCCACATTGGAAACATTCAAAACATGTTTTCTCCTCTGTGTTTCGGTCAAAACATGCTTTCTCCAAATTTCAAATACATTTTTCTAATTAACTCTAAATTTATTAGGTAAAGTAGGCCTACAGATCTTCCTAGTAACCAATAATACAACTAAACAAATGATAATTAGGGTCTAAGAAGGGTTATTTTTTAATTTATCAGTTTTTTGTGTTTTCTGAAAAATTGCATTTGAAGGAGAAAACACGGTTTGAATGTTTGCTCCTCATATGTTTTTTTTTTTTTTTTAAATTTACGGGTAAAATTATATAAAAGCAACGTCAAACGCAAAGAAACAAAACAAAATGATTGTTTTTAGACATTAGTGTTAGCATCAAGAATTCCTGTTTTCTAAAGAAATCAAGCCCTGCCTTTTAATCGTTTTTCAAAACAAAACGATACAGAAAAGAAAAGTAAATGTGACTTTGAATATTCGTTTAAAACCCCTTATTTTACGTTCACCAGGCCCTGACTAACGCCAGGTTAGCAATGCGGGGCGGCGTGCCTAGGCCCTCCTTTAGGAAGGGCCCCCAATAGACATAAACAGAAATTTTGTAACCTAAAGACCTCTTATGCCACTGCAAGGGGGCCCACCTAAGCTTGCCCCGGGGCTCAAGGAAGTCTAAGTCGGGACCTGACATTGGCAAAAATATACACAAGTAATATTTACATCATCGATTACTGGTGATAAATGTTGAATCCTTTAAACGAACACTAGAAGAAAAAGATTAAATAAATAGGCGGGGTTTCCTATTTAAAATAGAAAAATAGATTGATTGTAAAAAATTGACAAAAAAAAAAAAAAAAAAGAATGGAATTGGAATGCAAGACAGATTGTAAGATTGTTTCTTAAAACTTTCGCGACCGCATGTTTTTTTCTTTTTGACAGTAAGGTCCGCGCCTGTAGGTGTAGGCGTTAATCTACGAAATTACAATATTTCAGAACAAAATTTTCCTTATTCACATTTATATTAAAAATTAATATACATTATAATTATGTTCTTTTTAATCAAAATATTTGTATCCATGGTATATTCCATTGCAAAAATACGAATATTGGTTATATACTTAAGATATAAATCCATACAAATTGCGGAAGAAACGCCCACTGCCGAAGTTATAGATTTTCAAATGACGTGAATTAACGTCAGAGATCGTGAAAGTGTTAACTACTGTTATAGTTAAAGGCTTAATTATTTACTTCATATATTACTTTATTTTTATTTATATATGTATTTTATTATTATTATTTCTTTTTTGTTTGTTTGTTTGGAGAGGGAAGGATTATTATTTTAAGGAAACTTTAGTCTTTAGAATATCATCAATATATATTAATTTTATATATTTTTAAAATACACTTTAACTTTTATAAATATATTTTAACACTTTTGCGACCTCGGAATTTTTTCTTTTTGACAGTAAAGTCCGCCTACGGGCATTATTCTCTCAAAATAAAATATTTCAGAACAAATTTTCTGTATTCACAGTTATATTACAAATGGATATACATTATAATTTTATTCTTTCTAACCAACATATTTCTATCCAAAGAATATTTTGTTAGAAAAATATGAACACTGGGTTACATACTTAAGCTTACCCTCCAACATCCTTATTATTATTCCGTAGTTTTGAAAGACCCGCGATTAAAATTGTTTAATATTTACTTCATGAAACCTTACAATAATTTATCCGAAAGGATTTAGTTTATGCATTGTTGTATATATAAACACATCTATATTATTTCAGTTCGTATATTATGTTAAGCCTACGAAAGAAATTTTAAGCTTTATTGGTGATCAGTATAACCATAATAGACACTTTTTAATTGAAAAATATTGATTTTTTTTTTTTTTTTTTTTTTTTTAAGAGTATTGTCTGACCAATCAAAAGTGTAATGTATTTAAATATACCTAAAATTATCTAAAAAAGTACTGAAGTATATCAATATCTAAAAACGGAATTCAGGAAAACTAAGGTACTAATTAATAAGAAAGCACCATAAAACTGGCGTTTCAAATTATTATTTAGAAAACTTTGAATAAACACCATAAAATACAATAATCTCGCAACAAGTTGCCGCTTTGACTGCAGTACTCCTGCCTACTTTGCTCACCTGACGAAGGGTCATGTGCTCTTTCCCGTTGTCCCGAAACAATTGCTGTGAGATTGTTGCATTTCATGGCGTTTATTCAAAGATTTATAAGCAATAACTAAGGTACTGGCAAGGAACTAATGTTTGTATTGATTTTTAAAACTCTTTCTTTTTCTTGAAACATTTCCGGTGTGAAAGTGTAAAATTTTCTCTAATTCTTGTAAGATCTAAATTTTATTTTTCTACATTTACAGATAACCCCCTAACACATTTTTGATGATAACTTTATGAATACTAAAGATAAAGTATACAAACAGTATACTTTTCCGGACTGCCAAACTCTCAGAAATTCGAATATGAAGTCAAAATTGGGTGTTGCTATTGAAAACAATCAAAGTTGGCGCTCATTTCAATATGTAGATAACCCCTAATTCAAAATTCGGCACCATTTTTGGAAAGTGTATTTAATTTCCTGTTGAATGGTGCCTATTAAATTTTTCTGAGTGAATTAGTAACGAAATTACAGCGAGTGCTGCGATTTTTTTTTCCCCGTCTGTACATTATGTGCTGGTGCAAGTAAAATAGGTCGTGGCCGCAATGTCCTCTATGTTTAGTAAAATTAATACCTCTGGGGAGTTTCAAAACGGGGGAGTCATCCTTTTCACGGATGATCAAAATTGTTATGGAATGTCTCCGGACCACACCTAGGGTTAAAACCAAGACCGTCGCTAGTTGTCTACTGCGTAGTTCCAGTACAACGGTTAAGCCCACTCAACCTCAACCTTAACCCAAGGATGATTTAAAAGAATGTTGTAAAAATACTTAGTTTCCGCGCATAATTAGTCTGATTGTTGGAAAACAACTTCTACAGGCAGAGTTTCGTCGATTTTATTCCTTCGTGTAGTACAGGAATACGGGGTTGCTATTCAAATCTGACGGGAAACATCCCTGTGTTTGTGCATCATCCTTATACAATGAGGATATTTTCGAACACAACATATACATATGCATCATTTCATGCGTAACAAAATTTTAAAAATAAGTTCTAGAAAAATTAAATGACTGAAATGTTTTGCTATTGCTTTAGTATAATACTGCGTTATATTCTGGAGGAATATCAAAAAAGTTCTATTACACTCCAGCTCAAAAAAAGTAAGCAGTTTTTCCGTACTGACTTTCTCTTCAGGGGTCATTCATAAATTGAAATTTTATTTTTAAGTCATTAAATAGTTAAATTGAATTACATATATTCACTTAATACTTTAAATACGCTTACATATTAAAACTGATAAGAGATACACCATGAATATTGTAATAAAATTTGTTGTATGCAATAAATCACGAAAGTTTACTTGATTCCTAGTTTAATCTATATATTAATAGGCAAACATGAAATTTGTAATACACTTTTAACATATTGATTATAGGAGTAGAGGGTTGAAAATGATATCATTGGAAAGATAGGATTAGCTAGATTTGCAGAATACAAAAATTGTTTTCTTGCGATGCCAAGTAGGTATTTTAAAATACATTTACTTTTTATGCCTTTTTCCTTTTTATACACGCATTATTTTATATATAAAAAAATACTTAAAATAGAAAGTTGTTAAATCTGGCAATTCGTAAAACTCAAGTAAAACCAAAGACACAGTAATTTGTATAGATGTAGCATCACTATACTCTGGATTACAAATTTTTTATTCTAAGAGAAAACAGCCATTAGAGTGGTAGAAACTTGAATGAATGAGTGTTAGATCGAAATTTTATACTTTTGAAAATATACGTAAATAAAAAAGGGGTTTGATTTATGAAAGTTCTATTTATTTATTTATTTATTTATTTTTCTAATTTATTTATGATCTAATTTCTTTCTTTCTCTTTTCTTCTTCTTCTTCTTCTTCTTCTTTTTTTTTTTTTTTTTTTTTTTGTGTGTGTGTGTGTGTGATTTGTATCAGCTCTAATTTAAAGACATATTTTTAAACTAAAACATAATGTATTCCAATAAACTGAAATTGACTACTTATGAATTTATTACTATATCTTCTGCATATATAAGAAGAAAGTATAAGATTTGGAAAAATTTTTGATTTCCGGTTTTCGATTAATTTACACGTTTTGAGATTTACTTGCATTTTAATTAACTGAAACTGACTACATATTATTAAAAAGGTGGATTTATTACTAGCTTCTGCATCTATAAGAAGAAAGTAGAAGATACGAAAAAAAATTCGATTCCCGGATTTCAATAAATTTACACGTTTTGAGATTTCTTTCGATTTCAATTAAGAGAAATTGACTACTTATTTTTTTTTAAAGTAGATTTAATATTCTATCTTCTGCATATATAAGAAGAAAGTATACAATTCAGAAAAAAATTTTAGACTTCCGGTTTTTGATGAAGCTATACGTTTTGAGATCTCCTGAACTCAGTTCGACTGGCTTCATCTCAACTTCTGTATTGTATAAACGCACCAAACCAAACATGGTGTATGAGATGGATATTAGGTAAAACTATGCTGTTTTAATTTCGGTGCATATCGGCCGACAAGTGTCGCGGCTGTGCTGCAACTTAATTCCGTTTAAGAGAAGACAAATATTTTGCTTTACTTTGCAAAATGTAGTCGAGTTTCGACCACTGGGCGATACTAGTAATTTATAAATAAACTAGCTGCTTAAGCCCGCTTCGCTGGTCACTACATTTAAATGAATTTTCAAAAGAATTGAATCCCTATTTATATTTTATATCACATTATAAATAAAAACTTAATATATATATATATATACATTGAAATCGGTCTAAACCTCGTTTCGGGTACCCGCACTGCATCAGGTCCAGGTTCCTACTACCTGCAGAAAGGTCTTTCCCGGGCACTTCAATTTGGTTATTTATCGAGGACAGGTGAATCTGGTATTATTTAACTTTTAAAAAATTTCTCGTCAATCGAAAAAAAAGAATTTTGAAGATAGGGTAGGTCTTCAGTGATTGGCATGCTCCAGTAATTGACATCTATCTCGAAAAAATTAATAAATAAGAAAAATAATAAAAGCATATATTTTACATATAAGAATTTTAACCTTTTATGTCAAACACTGGAGCATAGGGTGCTAATTACTAATAAAATGAAAAGCTGGCAGTGCCAGTTACTGGAAGATTGAGTGGGTGTCAAATAAAAATTCATAAAAAAAATAATAATTGTTATCAAATGTATATATTTTAACATATATGTGGTTCTGAATGTCTTTCATACCCTATGTACTAACTTAAGATTTCTAAAAATATTTTCTGATGGCTAGAACATTAAAAACATCAGAGATTGCTCTAAAACTGTCAATCACTGGTGCACTTACCCTACTTAAAAAAAGTGATAACATAGTTTAAGATATAAACTGGCTAGATAGCCAGTTCCATGCCTTCTCCGGGATTCGAACTCGGGCCCAACTGTGTAGAAACCATGGACGCTAACCACTACACCATCTGGGCGGCTTTTACGGTTGAATGTGTAAACAATTCTGGTAAATCTCGATCGAAATCGATGTTGCCAAAAAAAGGTAAACATGAACAACATTTGAAAATAAAATTCCAACTTACCTCCATGTTATGTTAGTTAATAAACTTGGTATATAAACGTCATCCAGAGGTAGTTTATTTGGCAATTCATTTTATGTTTCAGAATAAATATTATTTATACGTCCATATTATGTTTATTCATATTATGTTAGTATATAAACGTCTGATAGATGTCATATTTTGGATCATCTAGTTTATGTTTTTAAATGGACATTAATTTGATGTACATGAATGTATTCTAGATGTAAATCGCATTTAATGGATCAAATATCTACGTATGTGCTGTGTGGGAACACTGGAACATAGGGTGCCAATTACTGATAAAATAAAAAACTGGCAGTGCCAATTACTGGAACATTGAGTGGGTGTCAAATAAAAATTCATTAAAAAAAAAATATGTCTTTCTGGATGTCTTTCATGTGTACTAACTTAAGATTTCTAAAAATATTTTCTGATGACTAGAACATTAAAAACATCAGAGATTGCTCTAAAAGTGTCAATCACTGGTGCACTTACCCTATGAGGAACGGCTAAATTTGTTAATTTAGGTGCTAAAAGATAAACATAAAAAAAAGTATATGTGTATATATATATATGTTTAAATTCTTTTATAAATAATCATGAGACCTAAAGAATAACCTTTTGGATATATTCTTTCTGAAATGCTAGATTCTCGAAAAGCTAGTTTTCGAATGACGGGCATAGAAAAATTCTCGATTCGCTGTATTCCATGTCTGCATGCGTTTTAGACAACAAAAAATTATGATTTATTATTTAATGAATGTTTAATGTTAAAATTAAGAATTTAAGGAATTGTAATGATAATCTTTCTAGCGATATTAGCTATTAACATAAATAAATAAAAAGGAAATAAAACCCATTAAATTTCAGACAAACATTAGTCGCATTTACACATATGCACACACACACGCATATATATTGAATTTCAAGTTGTGTTTAGGGTTAAATAGAAAAAAAAAATTAGAGGGTATGTGTATCGAATTTCAGAAAAGAATAAAACAAAAATAAATAAATAAATAAATAAATAAATAAAATTTACCCCTCAATTAAGGAACACCCTAATATATATATATATATATATATATTGAATTTCAAATGAAACAGGTATAAATAAATATAATATTTGAATTATATAAATGTTATAGATGCGTGCTTTGTTTTTATGAAAATTTCGACTAAGCCTCTGTACATGAACCTGGAAATCCATTAAAACCGTGAATACTGGAGTGAATCATCCATTCATTTAACAAAAATGAGTATTATTGGAAGAACCTTTAAAATATTAAACATTTTTTTTTCTTTAATTCATGAAAAAAAAAAAAAAAAGCTCATTTCAAATTCAATAGTAATTTATGATAACTTAAAAAATTAGCTTTACATTTAAATTTATTTAGAAGAAAGGTGCACTTTCGAAATACAAGGCATTGTTTCTTTAGCAAAAGCTTTTATTGACAGCTTAATCAAGACCTTTCTAGTACAAAATGTTCATCGCGTGAAAACATCTTTCCCATTTCATGTAAAGATGAATATTTTAAAGTACTTTTATGTAATTAATAATTAAAGTCTTAATATATTGCATGTATATATGTACGATATGTTTTTAACAGGTTATTGTTTGTGCGATATATCGCATTATCGACTGAATAATTTTTTAATTTAATTTTATTTTTTAACTTCAATACTTCACTACTGTATGTAATGGAAATATTTTGTTTTGAGTCAAAAATTTCAATATCGATTTTTGCATTTTATTTGCATGCTTTAAGGTCTTATAATTCCAAAAAAAGAGTTTTTGGCAATTGGTTAGTATGTGTATGGTGTGTATGAGTGTGGGGAATCTCCTGACTATCACATTTTCGACACAAACAGATTGACGAAACTTAAGAATCAAGATTGGTCTGGTTTAAAAGGGATTTTACTAACTTTTGACGATAACTGGAAAACAGAAATTGGGACAGTGAAAACAGGAAGAAGGACCATAAGTCCATATCTCAGAAACAGCTTTAGTAATTTTCTTCGTTATGACATATATCTATTTCAAAGGTATTATATCAATTTAATACCGAATGAGATGCATAAAAATGCTCCAATTCTGTGATCATATTTATTTTATTTTGTTTATGTATTTGTTTGAATGAACTATAGGACATAAATGTGTTAAATTTAATGAAAAAATATAAAGTATCAGTGAATGACACAAATTTTTCTCTCATTGTTCTCCTGTTCTTTTCAGTAGTTTTAATATCTTTGAAATTTACTTTAAAAAAAGGTTTCCTTATCAACGTTAAATAAAAAATTAGTACAGAGATTTGAAGAAAATAAATACCTATCTACACTCCGTCGATTTTTGTTATACTGCTGAACGTTGCTGGAATTTGGTCTATATCAAACTATTTAACCCTTCAACATTCTCTCTATACTTTCTTTGAACTAATTTCAGCAAAATATTAAAACAAAATCCATTTTTGTGATTGCATTTTATGGAATACATTTAATGTTATTCGTACGAATAAAGAAATTCTTGCATAAGGCGTGATCCATCCAGAAAAAGTTGCATATAAAAAAATTAAACATAATTGAAAAAGTGTATTTTATTTCTTGCTAGTGTAAAATGCATTTAACGTCAAAATAAAATAATAATAATCTTCTAAATTTCCTTTACTACTGTTGCCTTACAGAGATTTTTACACTCAAATGCACAAACAAATTTATTAAGTCTTTCTTAAATGGCTGCGGTTAGAGACCCGGCAGCCGGTTCTGTATTATATACCTAGCAGTTTTCTGAGCTTGCGTAGTACGAATTCAGAACAAGGAGATAGCACTTGAGGTGAAGTGCTGGTTGACATAGAGAATGAATACTTTTTGAATGATTCTCATTCACAACAGGGAGATACATAAAAGTAATGATAAGTAAGTCAATTAAATAGTGTCAGTCAAGCATACAAATCTGATGTATATGTTCATAATAAACAAACAAGCAAACAAATAAATGGCGTTGGCAGTAGATTTTGAGTTTTGATTATTGTGTAGCGATGCATTATATGAAATACGAAAATTAGAATGAAGAATTAGACTATCGCAAATCAGAACAGAGATGTGAATATATATATATATATATATATATATATATATTTCTTGATATATACGAATTAATTAATTTAATTTAAGATTAAACAGGATAAATTTACTTATGAAGAATAGAATTAAATAGAAGAATCTTCAGGGACAATACGAAATCTTAATTTCAAATATAAACAACAACAAGAAAGAAAAAAAAAGAAAGAAAATGTAGATTTTAAAATATAATAGTTATATTATACTTTGCCAAACATGTATATTATAATGAAAACTGGCAACTCCCAGATCGATATATTGTACACATTTTTTAAAGAAATTTTTGGGATAAAAAAAAGTACTTATCTGTTAGTGAAATCGTCAATACTAAACTTTATATCAAACTGATATTCATATTACTGTAAGCGTATATTTTATAAATATTTTTATAAGCAAGTAAATTTACAAAATACGATTTTCCCTGTCCAGGATAACTTTCCCTATTCTTTCTACTCCTGACGTATGCGTAAATGCAAAACAATTGAAAGTGTGTTTTTCTGTTTTACTGTTAGAAGTTTTTCCCTCTCTGTCTTGCTTGCTTGTATAGTCAGCAATTTTTCTTAAAAGATACAGTTTATCACATCATTCACTCTATATCAAAACCAATTTATGGATTGTTTTTATTATGTTAAGGCTAGTTTCCACTAGGGTTTAAACTTCGAGGTTAAAAAAAAAAAAACATTAATCACGCTTCCGACACAAAGACCCAAATGTCTTGTCATCAGTTGTAACCAGATTGCGCAGTTACTTCAAAGGAAAGCATGCAAAATTGACAAAGATATTTGCCTCTGGTCCCTCAATTATCTCAGCAGCTAAGTCGCTAATCTTACAACCACGTTCGAGGGTTTTGAGCCCGGTTGACCACATCAAAAGATTCTGAATAGTACCGCTCCAACTAACCGCTAGTAGAAATAGGCCTTTAAACATCTAAAAATGGATGAAAACTGCACACCGAATTTTATTTCTGTTGCGTCATTTGCTGCGCCTGAATTAGATATCTACTCTATATTGCAGGATGGTAAAACAATTTATGTTTTAGATGCTGTATTGATCCGAATTCTTTCAGAATTTTTTCGAGTTCCGTATAAAGTATTTCCTGTTGATGTGACTGGTACGCGTTTGTCTGATGGAAACTGGACTGGACTAATAGGTATGGTGAAACGTTCAGAAGTCGATTTGGCAGTGGGCAGAGTTGCTGTAACTGAGGAAAGATATTGTGCCGTCAACTTCAGTTATCCGTACCTTTATTCTGAATCGACATTTATGACCGATAAACCAAAACCGTTATCTAACGAACTAGCTATGCTACGTCCGTTTTCAATAAATTTGTGGATTTCAATCATGGTGATTATTTTTCTCATCTCAATATTAATATTCCTTTTTACAAAAAATAAAATAACATATTCGAATATCTTGTTCATGATAGTGGGAAGTGTGCTCGAAAAAGAAATCAATCTGAACGTGAAGAAACTCAGTTACAGATTTCTTGTGAACGCATGGCTAGTTTTTACTTTCGTTATAACTAACAGTTACAAAGCACTCTTATTATCATTTCTAACATTTCCATCACTCACTGGAATTCGAAATATTCAAGATTTAGTTGAAGCTGCAGAAAAAAATTCAGTCACTTGTTATACGTTTAAAGGCACTTTACATTCGCATATTTTTCTGGAACCGCAGTTTGATACCTGGCGATCAATTGGAAAATGTTTGTTGCGGAATGCTGATTCATTTGGAGTTTCTGAAGATGACTTCATCATGGCACCTCCCGTAAAAGCATTCATTACTGCAAACATCTTAATAACTATGTATGAAAAAGATTATTTCATTTCTAAAGATTCATTTTTTAGTTCTTATGCTGGTTTATCGATGTCAAAAAGTTTCAAGTGTCATAATCGCTTAAATGAAGCTACTCAACATCTTTTTGAAGCAGGCATATTCTTAAAGCTTTTGCAAGATGAAAACCTCCAATTGGAATCACGCAGACACCAGTCGAATGAGACTGGCGTGATTTCTCGAAAAATATTAGGAATGAACGATCTTCAAGGAGGTTTCCTTATACTCATTTTTGGATACATTTTAGCATCGATGATACTCGTTATTGAAATACTGAAAAACAAATTTTGATAGAAAAAATCGAATTTTCTCACCATTTAAATAATTTCTTTCTTTTTTTTATTTGATAAATAAAAATGAAATGTTGATGAATAACTGAAAGTAATATATATATGTATATATATATATATATATATATATATATATATATATATATATATATATATATATATATATATATATAAAAGAAATTATAATTTATGTTTTCAGCCATATAAAATTTTAAAATATGTAACAATAATAACTAAAGAAAAACTTACGAGAAAATTAATAAATGTGAAACAATTCATAAGTAATACTTACCGCCAAAACATAAAATAAATGATTTAAACTGTCAAAAAAGGCCCCATATGTACGCATATATATTGATTATTTTATATCAGTTCACAATTTATGTATGATTACGTATGACCAAACCATTAATTATAACTTGAAATATCAACTGCATGTTAATACAGTTAAATATGTTATCCCATTGCACATTTATAATTGTTTTGATGAATATTATGTCTACACATATAACATTTATCAATTTATTCAAGTGTTTAGCGAAAATTTCCAATGAAATTCGTCTCTATCGAGAAGTGTTAAGATGTAAATGTGATTTTTTTTGGAATAGTAAAAATTGGCAAATTAATTTTACCCCTTTTATAATGATGTGACAGTTGTGATAAATCACAACATAAATAAAATAAATTGTTTTGTTTGTGAATAAATAAAAAACAAAATAAAAATAAACAGAAGTGGAAAACAAATAAATAAATAAAAGGAAGTATTCTACGAAAAGAGAAAATAGCTTAGAAACGATCAATGGCAGAGACGGGCATAGAAAATCTAAAGATAAATAAACACCCAATAAACAAGTGGATTTGGACACCCCTTACAAGGAAAAAAAATCAACATATGCTAATGAGCAGGGAAGAGTGGACAAGAATTCCAACATCTCACTCTCCCTATCTCTCTTGACCATCGAAAGCTGATGAAGCAAATATTATCTGGATGCACAAAAGAAAAAAAAAAAAAATGATGGAATCCGTAGCCAGGATCTTACGAGGTCTGCTCTGCATCACCGGTAAACAACACGAGTGGAGACATCCTTCCCTCCCCCCTTTGCAAGTAACAATTTATTTTTTAGAACAAAATTGCTAAAATTAAAATAATATAGAGACATTTTAAATTTTCAAGAAAACTTTGAATAGGGACTCTTGATAAAATGGTGTCACATTTTAACTGAACTGTCAAAAGCCATTTTAATATTATTATTATGCTGTGTATAAATAATCCATACTTAAAATTTTCTGCTTAACTTTGCAAGTGTTATTATTTTATAGAATATAATAAATTTAATTAAATAACCTTTGCAGTTTAAAAGTATTTGTCCTTATTTTCTTATCCAGTTATTTTATTTTATGTAATATGTATATTGTGTATTTTAATCAGAACAATAGTAAATTATTTTAGATTTAATGAGGAAAAGAGTTTGGTCTAAAATAAAATAATAATAAAAATAATATACTACTACTACTAATAATAATAATAAAAGTTAATGCATGATAAAATAATACTGATATGAAATTTATTAGAATGTGTTGGGTTTATAATTGAGATTCAGATAAAGGTGTTAAAAAATTATTATGAATCTGGGTTTTTTCACATACTATTTTTAGTCAAATTATGTAATTTATGTAACGCAGTGTATCTTGGGGTGCTGAGCGCTTGCTACATTTTATATCGATTTTAGAAATAGCTTAAATCATCCCAACATTGACTTTAATGGATTTTATATTAATGGACTTACGTTTTGATTATATCTTTGAACTTGTACATTTTAACATAGTTTTTTTTATTATTATTATATTTACAACTCTGATGAAGACTCAACAATAAAGACTCGAAAGCTCAGATGAATTATATGACTAATTCCATGTTTTTAATGTGAGATATTTAGAATTAGTTGTATTAAAGTAATACATTGTTTTTTAGTACAGTCGGTAACAAAAGTGTCCGAACACTAGCAAAAATTCCTATGTAAAAAAGGTACACTTCGTACGGTTTTGTTAAATAAATCCTTGTCGAATCATGTTCTTACACTGACTAGAACAGGATTCGACAAGGATTTATTTAACAAAACCGTATGAAGTGTACTTTTTTTTTTTTTTTACATAGGAATGTTTAATAGTGTTCGGACACTTTTGTTACCGACTGTATATATACTGCAATAATCGGGATTTCCATTAAAAATATTCCAATAAAAATGTGGTTTTCTTTATCAAAACGATAGCGGAAATCAGAAATTCTTTTAAATTAATTTTATTTATTTTCATTCTATAAAACTGTTCCAACAGAAAACGTGTACAGCCGGTAACAAAAGTGTCCGAACACTAGCGAAAATTCCTATGTAAAAATGTACACTTCATACGGTTTTGTTAAATAAATCCTTGTCGAATCCTATTCTTAGTCAGTGTAAGAACACGATTCGATAAGGATTCATTTAACGATGGATGGCTGGGTTTTACGTCGCACTAGTGCTGCGCAGATGGGCAATTGGCGACGGTCTGGGACACACCCCTAGAGGTAGTCCGGAGACATGCCATCACAATTTTGATCCTCCACGGAAGGGATGGCCTCCAGCTTCGGTGACCCCCAGAGGTATAATTTTTGATGGGAACATGGAGGACATTGCGGCCACGACAGATTTTACGTGCACCAGCCACCATTAGTGTACACGACGGTCTTTGGCCGGCTCGAGTACCGAACACGCAATCTTCCGATTACGAGGCCGGCGCTCTACCGACTGGGCTACCGCGGCCCCGGATTCATTTAACAAAACCGTATGAAGTGTACTTTTTTTACATAGGAATTTTTGCTAGTATTCTGACACTTTTGTTACCGACAGAATGTATAGTCTCCTATATGGTTTAATTATGATGCCATGCAGTTTCTCTGTAAAACACTATTATTAGACGACATAAAAGTTTATATATGTAAGGGTCTGATTAGAGGCCTACAAGAAAGCTTCGCCAATACGAAAGCTTTGATTACATGAAGTTCGGCCTAGCCCACTTGTTTATTTATTTATTTATTTATTTTATTACCCTAACACAAAACTATAAAACCAATCTCGTTGTAGGAGTTCTCCAGAGGGGTTAGGAAATTATTAATCATTCTAAGGGATCAAAAATGACTTTCTCTGATAAAATCGTGTGATATGGAGAAATTACCCATTCCTATAACGAACAATTATTTTGTTTTTTCTTTAAATCATTGTTGAATGCAAAGAAAAGTATGATGTTTATTAGGTATCAGATTGTGATTCTAGCAAAAATGCGAGATGTACAGACGGCATCAAAATTATTTGAGCTCTAGCAATAATTTTTATATTAAAAAAAGTACTCTTAATACTCTTATGTTAAATAATTCCTTCTCGAATCATATTTTTAAACTGAATAAGAACATGACTCGACAAGGAATTATTTAACAAAGCAGCATTAAGTGTACTTTTCTATATAGGAATTATTGCTAGCGCTCGAATAACTTTGATGCCGACTATAGAAGACTATAAAATCTATTATCTCTGGGGGTGTGATCTGAAAAATATCTAGTATAGCGGGAATACAACCCATTAATCTTCCTTCCAATTCTATTAAAAAATAAATTCTTTTTCATGTAATGGAGGTAATGTAAATCTCAGATATGAGTGATTGTAACCATTAGATATCGAGATAGATACCTCAGATTTAGTAGACATAGAAATTCACTATGTTCCGCAAATATACCCTTTTTTTTATTTTTTATTTATTTTTTTTTTTTTTTGTGTCTCTTTTACTCAATTCTTTATTACCATTATGTTTCTTCTTTCATCTCTTCTAATTAATTAATTAATAATTATTATTATTTTTTTATTTAAAAAAGAAATTATTTATCTTTGAGAATAATATATTTTTCCCTTTAAGTTATAATAGCTAAAAATCAAGAGTTAATAATGCCTTTCAAATTTTGCTTAAACTTTTTTTTATTAAAAATAAAACAACACAAATTTAAAATACAGAATGCTTAAGCATGCTCCTACAAACACATCTTCTTTCCAGGACATTTATAGGACATCTTGAGGATGAAATATACATCTTTAGGATGTAATGTGGATGAAAGGGATATTTTTAGGATGAACTGTGGATAAGCGTGTTTGTAGAGGAGGATTAATATGAATTATTCTATATTATGTATCTTAATAGGAAAAATCTAAATTTGGATCCCCTATTTTATTTACTTTTTTTCCCCAGTTCTCTAGCCATAAAATGCATGATAAAATAAATACTGATCCAATTCTTTTGAAAATTCATTTAAATATAGTGACCAGCGAAGCGTGCTAGTAACTAACATTGTAACTAAATAAATCCACAATATCTCAAATAATGTTGGATAATTACTAAAAATTATGTTGAAATCCAAAACCACTTTTAAGTATTTTATAATTGTATATGTGTATGCATTTTTATTTTGCTTACATTAAATAATTTTTAAAAGATCCGTAGAATAATATTCTTTTGTAGTAAAGTTTCTACAAAATACATAATGCTAAAAAATTTAATTTTTTAAATGACATATTTCTTTTCATGCAGAAAATGAAAAAAAAAAAAAAAAATTCCCAGCAAAGACGTACCATTGAGTCCCGCAATACTGATAATTAGAAATATCAATCGTAAAACTGTTTGTCTATCTATTATATTCGATGATAATCAGGTGCAAATCACTTTTTAAGAAATAAAACGTACAAGATTATTAAATTAAATATCTAAACTTTTTAACTTTATATTGTAATTTCATACATTAGTAATATGCACATGCCTCAAATCCCCCCCCCCCCCCGAAAAAAAAAGAAAACATTAACTTATTGGCGATTGTATTATAGCTATTGATTTTGATTTGTAAAACATCAATTGGAATTTTAAATTAATAAGGCCCTGGAAAAAAAGTATAAGGTCGCAAAATATATTAACAAATAATCTATTTAAAAAAAACTTTTAAAACCCAAATTCTTATTATAGCGTATCATATAAATCTTTTCGAAGTTAGAATAAAATTTAATTTGAAAAAAAAAAAAATTAACTTTTTTGTTTATTAGCCAAAATGGGGGAAATTTGAACTGTGTTAAGAAAAGAGAAACTATTTCTTAAAATTCACAACAGATGGCAGGACCACACGATTGCCTATAAGTTTTGTGATTTCATTTTCTGATTAAAGGCCAATATCTGCAATTTAATTATTCGTTTCAGGCACCTTTTTATTATTTTTTTATATTATAACTTAACATTTTACTGATTTGGTTAATGTTTATGTGTTTTTCCTAATCATTTTTATTTTGTATTGTTAATTGTTTCATTGACATTTTAGTGAATATTCCGCCCAATAGAGGGCGCTTGTAGTCCACAAAAAACTCTTTTTTTGCTTCTAAAAAGATATGTAAGAAAAAGGCTTCTTTAAAAAGCTCTTCAAAAATTCTTAGGATACTGTGTAGTCAACGATAAATTTTCTTTTATCAATTAACATCTTTTCTACTAATTGTCTTCAAAAATTAACACTCCGGACCTTCAGGGTATCGAACGCGGGACCACCGGATTACTAACATGGCGCTCTAAACACCTGAGCCACAAATAAAAAATAAAAACAAATAAAAAACAAATAAGAAAACACAACAATAAAAAAAGACAAATAAAAAAACTTGTATTTATCTTAAAATAGAGGCGCATTTTTAATTTGGTTGAGATTCACAAACATACCGCAGTGAATGACAGTAAGTACATAAGAATTTGGGGAAAAAGTATAAAACATAGTAAGACACGAAAAATTTAATATCACTCTTTCTTAAAAATGAAATTAAAAACGTATACATAGGTTATGAACATATGTGATAAATAATCAAAGCATTAAATGACAATTTAGAAAACTGATGGGGATGGCACTTCATCTTGGAAATAATTGTAAGGTCGAGAAGTTGTGAATGAAAATATAAAATCAACATCCTACAAATTGACCTTTTTTTTCAATGACTTTTATCAGTCGATCAGTCATCGTTGAATCATGTCGAGATGAAGTTCTTTTTTTATACTTTCTCATGTATACCTGATCGCATTGATGAGTTCGCCTTTCCCTCAATAGTGTCATATGTCCATATAAACAGAATGCGCAAGTATGCTCCAAATATTTTCCAATGGGTTTAAATGCGGAATGCAGGATGGTCAATCAAGCAGACGGACCTCATTTGCTTCAAACCAAGCTTTTGTTGAATAAGCACATAAGAAGCATGTATACTGGCATTATCCTGGCTGAAATATCCAATCTCCTGATATAACTAGAGTGACTTTGGGAAGCAAATTATCACCCAGCATATCTTGATACTTTCTGCATTCATTTAAGTATAAATTACCGCAATTGGCAACGTGTCATTACCAGCAAACGTTCCCTATATTTATTACTAATCCCTCCATCCATATTGCCGCTTGGAAAAGTAAGGTTTTATTTATTTTTTAATATCATGCCATTATTTTTTAAAGCCTCCTGGCCCATCAAAATAAAATTTTCCCATCCAAAAAAAGTAAATCTTTCCATTTATCTCCAAGCGAAACATTTTTTTTTTTTTTTTTAATCAAACTAGGCAAGTTAATTTATGCTTCTTTATTAAGTGTTGTCGAGGTTGTAATTTTACAAACTGTGCCCTCGGGTTGGAACTTAAAACACTCCAGACAGTTCGACTAGTACATGGTAGACTTAAACCACGAACTATTTCAAAAGAAGACAATTTTTTATCGCACGTCCATCGAAAAACATCCATTTTTGGCACTTTGAAAGTGCATTTGTTCTTCTTGAGCGCTTGCATTTATTATATTTTGAAGGATTAAAAAAAAAAAATATTGACTACCGATTTAGACTAACCGATAGACCTGGAAATAGCTGCATCACTCATTTCACTCGCTTTCATTCCAAGGATTTTACTGCGTTCTGCAATGGACAATTGTTTCTGCTTCAGCATCGTTGCCAATGGCACAGAAAAAGACTAAAGACAAAAAACCCTAATTACGTTGTTAAGTTACCTTTTCTATTTCTTGCATTCTCAAACCGCAGAAAATTTTCATGTCCCTCCAAAAAATTCGACGATCTTATATTTTTTTTCCAACAGCAAATAAGATTAATATCTAATATGGTAATTACTTCGTTTAATTTAAATTAGATTTTAATTAAGGTGTATTATAATTAACAAATCATTTGCATACTTTGGATTTATGTTGCTTTCCTATCCGAAAAATTTGCATAAATCCATAGTTTAACTGACTTTTTAATCAACCTTATAATTTTTTCCAAGGCCTTAGAAAAAAAAAAAAAAAAAAAAAAAATCAGCAAAGCTTTATATTCATTATTTTATATTAATTAATAAAAATATTTAAAATTCTTATTTCAATGTTGAGAAATATTCAATACTTTATTTAAAAGTTTATACTTTATGGCTATTTCAATGAAGAAAGTAACTGATGCCAAAACGTAACCAAAAATTAACAAAATAAAAATTCCTTGAAGGTCAGTAATTGATATTATACGTGAACTCGTTTCCCTTACTATAGAACGCTGCATGCTCAATTCTAATTGCAGATATTCATCTTGCATTAATTTTGAGAATACACCTGCTTCAAAAAGACGCTGAACAGCTTCATTTAAACGATTCTGACAGTTAAAGTTATTAGAAATCGGAAAAGAGAACATAATATTAATAAACGCATCTTTCGAAATTAAGTATTCTTTTTTATACGGAATCAAATAGATTTTCCCAGCAAAGAATGCTTTCTTTGGAGGTGCATTGATAAATACTTCATCTGGATCTCCAAAAGAATTAATATTTTGCTTCAAGCATTTCCCGATCGATCTCCAAGTTTCTAACTCCGATTCCAGAAGTGTAATCGGAAATGTAATGCCTCTAAATGTATAACAAGTAATCGAATTTTGTTCTGAAGCTTCGGCTAAATCTTGAATATTTCGAATTCCGGTGAGCGTTGGAAATGTGAGAAAAGACAATAAATTTGCTTTGTAACTATTGGTAATGATGAAGACAAAAAACAGCCATGTGCCTAAAATAAATCCAAACTCTAATTTATACACTTTGAAACGGATATCATTTTCAAGAAAACTTTCAATTATCTTGAATAGGATTCTGCCATACGTTTCTTTTCTGTTTAATAAAATGCACAAGAAAAGTGATACAAAAAATATGACTGTTACGATTAAAATCCACAGTTTTATTGAAAATGGATATACTAAAGCTAGTTCTGATGATAAGGGTTTTAGCTTATCAGTCATGAAAGACATTTCCGTATAAAGATAAGGATAACTGAAATTCACGGCATAAAATAATTCATCAAGTATCGGAATTCCGCTCACTGCCAAATCGACTTCTGAACGTTTCACCATTCCAATGAGTCCAGTCCAGTTACCATCGGGTAAAGACTTGCCAAATTCCCCATCAGGAGGTATCAGGACTTTAAATGGCGCTCGGAAAATTTCTGAAAGAATACGTATAAAAAGCGCATCATAAACATAAATGGGTTCGCCATCTTGCAATATCGAGTACACCTTTAATTCAGGAGCAGGAAGGGAGGCAATAGAAATGACACTTGGTGCACACCTTTCTTTCATTTTTATGCTTTATGTATTTAAAATAGTATTAATAATTATAGCACTTCGTATGATAAATTCAAGAAAGATTGAATATGCTATATAAGATCACAGATTGTATTTTGAATCAAAATTTTGAAGTTTTTTTATATGCATTTGTGAGAGAAATGTATAAAAATGTCACAAAAATGTAGTTCCAGCAAATCATCTTTTTTTAAAAAGACTTGTTTATTAGAAATTATTTTGTTCCTAAACTTTAAATGTAATTAAAGTTTAAATATATGCAGTTTTTTTTTTACAAAATTGTGTGTATTGTGTATATCGAAATACACATTTTTTCTCTCAAAATACTCTTATTGTAAACGGTCTGGAAGTTTTCTAAATTTTAAATGGTTTTTAAATAACCATTTGTATATACAATAAAGGATATCTAATTAAGGCTTAAGAAGTGAGACAGTACAAATAATAACTGGTGTACAGTTTTCTTTCTTTCTTTCCTTTTTTCTGCTTTAAATGTTTATTATTTCATTACTAAAAACAGTGGTGCGTATAATAAATAGTTTGATATTTGTCGAAACTAGCAAAGTTCGATTATGCATTATGTGTTGTATTCTCCACAAAATGTTGTTAGGTATTCAATAAAAATTGAAAATATACAAGTAACTACTTAAAATCATTATTCGGGAACTTGATTGTTTAGGCGGAACTTGATATTTGAATTCACCTTTTGAATAAACTGATCTAAAGCCTAAATATTTCAGGTTGACTCAATATACTTTTGGAATAATCATTATTGAAGTTACTTTCAAATTTAAATATTTATTTATTTATTTATTTTAAATTCAGCACATTACGCATACGATATAGTTTTAATAATGACATGCTATGCATTTCTAAAGAACGAATAATTATAAAACATGAGATTGATAGTAAGTAGAATCAATTTTTACATCTGCTATTATGTCCTGTGATGAACAACTAGTGCAAGATATTTTACACAATACAAAATATACAAAACATTCAAAGTTCATTTTCATACTTTTAATTTCATACGTCAGTGGTATAAAATTGTGTCTAGTAATATATGTAATTGTATATCCGCTTTTCAAATACCTGATCGTACATATGTGTTTCCAGTATACATGTATTCGTATATCAGCTTTCCAAATACGGGAAATGTTGATATCTCATTGAAAGTTATTCCTTATATAAATAAATATTTTAAGTTTATGGCTATGGCTATCTCTTCTTGATGCAAATTATTGTCGATATATTGTCTATAGTAATGTGAAATGGAAGACGATATAAAGTTTTGCCAATGCCTTGATCGTCGTAGATTATATCCAAATTTACTTATATTTCAATGGTATTCCTAAGGCAAATTTAGAATTTTTGGTCCAGTCATTTATGCCCAGAAGCCTTTATGCATAAGAGAATTTTCACATAAGTAATATAATTGAGCGACATACCATGAACGAAAACATCTTTCTTTGAAAATGGATGGTCTCTGGTTCTGTTTCGGAGAAAGCAAGGCAGGCAATAGCAGTTAGGTTTTTCGGACAGTCATGATAAATCCTTTCTTGATAAAAGGACGTTTAGTTTCGGGCACGACTTGGCGTCCTGTTGCTGGTTCGTTGTAGCTTTAATTTAAATAATATTCTACTTTAATTTAAATAATATTCCACGGTTAAATGTAAGTATAATTTAAGGTTTAGCCATTATTTATTCTCAGAAGCATTACGCAAAAGTGATTATTAGCATGCATTATATAATCCGTGATCGTGAACAAAAAAACTCTTCGTTAAGAAAAACATACAATGCACAGTTGGAATAAAAACGACTATATAATGAAATTATAATGGACATTTTAAAAATTAAAAAAAAAAAAAAAAAAAAGACAGTTTTTAACCGTTTGTAAACAAAATTACTTTTATTTTGCTTTGCTTGTGCTTTGAGGCAGAAGCAAAGCAAAGTAAAAGTAATTTTGTTTACGGACGATTAAAAGCGGGTTTCTCAAATAATTACTGTTGCCAAATGAAAATTTCGTAGAATATAATTATTTTTCATAGCCATTGTAAAATTCTATACATTATTGAGCGTTCTAGAAAAAAAAAAAAAAAAAAAAAAAAAAAAAAGATTCCTTATAAATATTTATCGTTGCTGTCATATTTACCTGAATTTTAATTAAACTGAAACAGTTATAAGTAATAAGTTCCAAATAAACAAATTTCGCTTGTCTGGTATTTTAAAAGGACAGGGACAAACATATTTTGTTTGAAATTTTGAATTGTTTAGGTTGCACGAAAAACATTTAAACTCCATATTTAATTTTCAACTTTTGTGAGATATTAAAAGTGTTTTTTTTTTTTTTCTTTAAGACCTACTTTACTTTTAAAAAATGTTGGTTAATAATTATTTAGCGTGTGCGAAAAGCATATCTGATTTCCATATTCAATCGCATTTATTGATTGGGAACATTATTTAACTCATACTAATTGTACTTTTTAAACAAAAAGAAGTTCATTGCTTTTTCGAAACATTATTATGAATAGAATAATTGTAAACCGACTAAAGACTATTTTTATTTTTTAGAATTTGATATTTTATTTAATGGAAATAGTTTTTTTTTTTTTTTTTTTTTTTTTTTTTGTTATAATATATTCTAATATTTTAACTATGGCTAAAAATTTGAGGTTTTATTTTTTGTTCCTGAATTAAAATAACTATTCTTTTTCTAAAAGAATAATTTTTTTTAAAAGGAAAACAAAATTCTAAATTATATATATTTTGGATAAATGATATATGTATGCATAAATTATATTTGGATGATTTGGAGATTATTATGTAGTGAATGAAGATTAGTACACTCCTTCTTATGAGGACACTTGATCTTGAAGTTTTTGAAATAACTAACACAAAACTAATTGTAAACCTGTTTATGTTAGAAATATTTAATATGTCTATTTTAAAATCCTAAACTGTTATTTTTTAAAAAATATGAAAACTAAATTAACAAAAACAATCTGGTGTGGCATTCGCACAAGCCCTGCGTTCAAATTCTATGAAGAGAAACTGCAGATTAAGGGGTAAAATAAGAAGTTATTGTATACGAATATACTTTGAAAAACACTTCAAGACAGTTTAAAAAACCTTTTTTGACAGTATATTTCTGAGTGAGGGAAGACTCCGTCTCTTTTAACCCTCTGTTTGAATATAATACCATAATTGTTTGAATATAATACCAATTTATAAGAAAATTACGACTGCTATTAAATATGAAAATTTATTTATCCCAAATTATACAGACAACTTTAACACACACCACACCTTGAAACTTACAAATCTTGGTCAATCTTTTCAACTGCCACTCTCATTTGATCTTCAAAATACCAACACGCATACCAAGTGTTAAAAACTTGATTTTCATCATCAGAAGACCTCAAAACGCATAGCAATTGAAAATTAAACTTCAAACAATACTTTTTCTACCACACGGGTTGTGGGTAAGAGAAAGTAATTATCATTCTATCCGCGATTGTAATGAAATGCTCGCCCTCTGGTGAGATAAGGTGAAATTACAATTAACCTGAATAGCTTTCGGCTTTCGTCGAGACGCTATTGCTTGCCGATGTTTAGTCTCACATATATTTATTGAATAAAAATGAATAAATCCGGTAAAAAAGATAACACTTACTGTTGTATGCCACAGTGTAACTCCAAAAAATCAAGAAACCCTGAATTAACCTTCCATTTATTTCCAAATGACAAATTTAAAATTTCAGTTGCTTCGGCTAATGGAAGTAAAGAAGTAATCAGATGATTTGAAACTAATATTTGTTCAGCTTCAGTTAAATATCTACTTCCGATCGAACTTTGAATAAACTGAAATATTTTTTCCAAAAGCAATAAATTTTCCATGATGTAATGGCGGAGAAATTATAGCACGAATATTAAGTAGTAACACAAATAGAACAATAACAAATACACGTGGCTATTATATTTACTAACAACAAAAGCTGAAAAAGCGCCACCTATCGATCATTACAAACGCGGATTGAAAATTGAACTTCAAGCAATACTTTGTCTACTAGACGGGTTATGGGTAGAGAAAGTAATTATCATTCCATAGAAAATTTTTTGGACTTGGTAAAATTAAATAAATTACTTCCTTCAGCTCTCGTGTTTCCCAGAATTCTTAGTTCTCTTTCTTAAAATTCGCCCTAGACGTTTTCTGCTCTTCGTACGATTTGCTGTTTTGATCAATTTATGATTTCCGATATGACTACGTCTCTCGTAATTTTTAAATCCATTTTTACTAGGTTCCGAACGTATACTCTGGTACATATAACAACTTTCGGCTAGTTCATTCGCCGATTTAAAACTCTCTCACTCATCCAAATATTTATCTTGGGTTTCTAAAGGCTTCTTCCTCTTCTTTAATTGCTCCGTATGTATAACTTTTTCAACGACTCATGATATTTAGCTCCAACGGATTCTAGCCAGTTTTCCATTTTCTGTGTAACCCCTTAATTCGTAAATGAGGTCTGACCCCAAAGCTGAGGGCTTACGTGTATATTCCTCGAATTTCTTGTTTAATGCATTTGCACAACGGAGTAAAAAGACAGGAGAAGAAGGTAACGCTGAAATTTTGTGATGTTGTTTTCTAATGTTTACAGATGGCGCCAGCGTGCAATCCTTCCTTCTCTCCAGCTTCCGCAATGTTATTCAATGGGGAAATGTCTCGTTTTAATTATTTTTTTAAAAATAATATCAAGCTGAAAAAATTTCGATTGAAAGCAAATTTCATTAAATAGAGTATTCTAACCAACATGTTTTTTTTAAGAGCCATTTTATACTAATTTTACTTTGAAAGAAACCTTTTAAAAAATGACGATTCTTATGCACCGAAGCTAGCTAAAACAGACAATTGGGAGGAAGGAGAATGGATGAAGTTTTGTAAAGAAAAAAAATAAACTTACTTTAGGTGCAGAAAACACGAACTCGGACTTTATTTTTCTCCTAGGGCTTTTTTTTTTGTTTTTCTTATCACTATCATAGCCTGTTTTACAACTAGGAACGAAGCATTTATTTGAAACATCTGAATTATGCAGTTTTAAGAACTTACAAACAAATTAAATTGCTTAAAATAAAAAATTTTAAATGTACTTCAGCAAAATTCTATTGAAAACAACAGTATATCCGCGCCGAAGTAGGGAGGAATGACAAGTGGCGCCCTCAATATTTACCAAAAATTTAGATCACAGTTTCGTAGCTTTCTCCCATTGGATCTTCAACTCCTATTAATATTACTCCGTGATTTGCACCTAACCTATTTGTTTTTAATAATAGTTTTTTCATATATTGAAAATCGTCTGCATTTTCAACGGGTTCTTTTGTCATTAATTCAGCAATTTCGGTAGGAACCAATGTGAACAATTGAGCGACTCATTTGCTCTCATTCAAACTTTCTCGCTGAGCTTGATGTTTAAAAATCATTAAAAGTAAAGTTATATCCATAACTTTTGGATCAAATCTGGGAACGACATTTTAAAAATTTACTTTAGTCATCGTAGGACAACCTAAACCGGAGCTTCCCGATTTTAAGCTACCGTTTTCCATTGCGCCTTACAACCGCAATTTTTCTAGCTCAAATTCCCGGTTTTTCCGTTCTTTTCGATCTAAGCGCTCCTGTTTTTTCTGTTCTATACGTTCTTCTTCCTGTTTGAGAATGTGCTCTAAGAAGATTCTAGCTTCTTTCTCGGTATAATCAAAAGTTTCTAATATAGCTCTCCACTCCTTATTACCTTCTTTGGGTCGCAGTAGCCCGGTCGGTACAATGTAAAAGATAACGGTAGTTTTTACAGCAGAATGTGCTGGCAATACGGTTGCCATCACATTTTGCTGTTAGAAAGCAGTAATTTACAGCAGAAATAACTGTAAAAAAGTCTCTTTACAAATGTTTCCACTGTAAATTACCTTATTTAACATCAGAATGCGCTGGCAATATGGGTGCCATCACATTCTCCTGTTTGACAGAAGTAATTTACAGCAGAAACAACTGTAAAAGAGTCTCTCTTTACAAATGTTTCGACTGTAAATTACCTTATTTAACATCAGAATGTGCTGGCAATATGGGTGCCATCACATTCTGCTGTTTGAAAGAAGTAATTTACAGCAGAAACAACTGTAAAAGACTCTTTACAAATGTTTCCACTGTAAATTACCTTATTTAACAGCAGAATGTGCTGGAAATATGGGTGCCAGCACATTCTGCTGTAAAAACTGCCGTTGTTTTTTACAGTATGTGCGCCAATCTCGTAAATGGAAGATTGCGGGTTCGATACTCGAGTCGGCCAAAGACCGTCGTGTACACTAATGATAACTGGTGCACCTCAAATCCGCCGTGGCCGCAATTCCCTCCATGTTCCCATCCAAATTATACCTCTGGGGGTCACCGAGGAAGCCATTCCCTCTGTGGAGAATCAAAATTGTGATGGCATGTCTCCAGACTATCCTTAGGGGTGTGTCCAGACCGTCACTAATTACCCACTGCGCAGTAACTAGTGCGATGTTAAACTCAACCATCCATCCAATCTTATTACCTTCAGCCGGTCTTTTTCCGATACGTCTGTGACAAATTCTCTAGCTAACTCTAACAAGACATTTCGGTTTTGACCGCCCAAAACTTCCTCAAAAGTATTCATTTTGCCCAAAATAATAAGCACAATTCAATACTTATAAACTTAAAATTTCCTAATTTCGAAACTTGAGTTAGAAATATACACACAATATACTGTAATACGATAACAAAATATTAAATAAATAGAAAAAAAGATATATCAAAATTTCAGCACTATTTTTATAGCTTTAGCATTACATGTAACAAAAATCCTAACGTCACTATCAACTCAGACAAATAGTAACAAAATGTAAATTGTGATAAATTCACCAATTAACAATTTCCGTTAATTATAATCCTAATTTACCTATATTTTATATCTAATATTCTTGATAGTGCAAATATTTTCACAAATTTCAGCAATTTCCACTAAAATTAAATAAACTGAAATTCCTCAAAAGAATTTTTCCAGAAATTAATTTTAGTAGTATCTCATTGAATTTACACATAAATTAAAAATTCAAAAATTATTAAAAAAATTTCTCTAACATTAAACTCAATTTTTATACAGGACCTACGGACGGTAACAAAAGTGTCCGAACACTAGCAAAAATTCCTATGTAAAAAAAGTACACTTCATACGGTTTTGTTAAATAAATCCTTATCGAATCGTGTTCGTACACTGACTAAAAACAGGATTCGACAAGGATTTATTTAACAAAACCGTATGAAGTGTACTTTTTTTACATAAGAATTTTTGCTAGTGTTCGGACACTTTTGTTACCGACTGTACCTGGAAATACACTACAATCTCCTATTCTTTTTTGAATCACTTTTAAAAATATATTATCTCAAGAGTCCAGTTCGTGATTTCTCCTCCGGAAACTGAATTTAGCAAGATTAATCTCATACCTAGTAAATTAATTTCAAAATGTATTTTTAGAATAATTTACGTATAGTTACAAAAATTAAAAATCAATGCCATTAAAATACACATTTGATTTTACTCTACAACATTTGTCAAAATTAAATAATTATATTTGCTAACAGCCTTGTTGGAAAGTGTTAAAAATGAAGGATTATACGCAAGTAATAAAGGCCAAATGGGAGAATGGTACCATCACAGGCGGAGATTACCATCACAATTTTTATCCATCACTGGTGGAGATTTCCCTTATCCGCGTTTGTAATGATCGATAGACGGCGCTTTGTGAACACTGCAGTTGTTAGTAAACATTAGCCACGTGTGTTCCAATAGTGTTCTTGTTATTCTACTTAATATTCGTACTATAATTTCTCCGCCATTACATTATGGAAAATTGATTGCTTTTGGAAAAAATACTTCAGTTTATTCAAAGTTCGATCGGAAGTAGATTTTTAACTGAAGTTGAACAAATATTAATTTCAAATCATCTGATTAATTCTTTACTTCCATTAGCCGAAGCAACTGAAATTTTAAATTCGTTATTTGGAAATAAATGGAAGCTCAATTCTGGATTTCTTGATGCTTTGGATTTACACTGTGGCACACAAAAGTATGTGTTATCTTTTTTACCGTATTTATTCATTTTTATTCAATAAATATATGTGAAACTAAACATCGGCTAGCAATGGCGGCTATATGGAATTCGAATTAAACCATGTTTATTGTAATTTCACCGTAGCCCACCAGAGGGCGAGCATTTCATTACAATCGCGGATTGGTAAACATCAAAAGAATTATTTACAGAACATGGAGGATATTGAAGTTACAATGTATTTTATGTGCATCATTCACCATTAAACTTAAGGGTGATGACGTTTGAAAATCTTAATTCACTCAAATGTACTGTTAAAAATAACTTTTATTATATTTTTCACCCAGTAGGCTGTGATTTTGCTCTAGCACTTAAATTTTTATCTTCTTAATAATAAAAGCCCAAATTTCAATAAACTAACGACTAAAATTAACGTCATCGCTACAAAAGTGCATTGAAATTAAAAATATGCAAATAACATGAACTCCCAAAATTTTCAAAATAAGTTAATATACACAGCAAGAATACGACAACAATAATTAAGGTCTGCTCTTTGCATGGAAAACTGCTGTTATTAATTATAATAAGGATGTACTGATAAGAAAAAAGCATAATAACCATAACGAAATATTTTAACTATAGTAAAATATTTCGTCATATGAAATTTCATATCTGTACATTTATTTCTGTGGAATAACGGAGAAACTTCTAGGGAGTACAGATGTGCACTGACACATATTTTGAAAACGACTGCTCTGTAAGGTCATTTTTTTTTTTTCATCATACAAAGGCTAATTATAATGAGACATAATGCTTACATTGGATTTCGGACCCCTACCCATTCTAGACGGAGATTCGAACATGAATCTGTGAACTGACAGATAGAGCACTTTATAGTCCGGTCATAAAACCGAAGTTCGTGCGTTTTTAAGGGACTTTTTTTTATGTTTGTATTCATTTTTGACATGTTAAGAAGGAAATTTAGCATGGGTGTCATTTTTGTAATTTGGGCGTTTGGCCGCCATTTTGAAAAATGGCGGCTAGTGTTAACAGTAAGAAAAAACACAAAACTTTTGACCTTTACTTGGGCAACTTCCACATTTAAGGTGTTGTTGGACAGATAATTAATGAATATATACATTTCGCTATGTTAAAGTCGCTATGTTAATCTGAAAATTTAATAGTAATTATACATAAAAATATGAAAATATAAATATGGTTAACATTGGTTATATCACTTTATTATTGTGATATGTTTGATCTTGCAGAGTAAGCACTACATATTAATATAAGTAATAATGTTTTTTAAAAGGTAAACAATATTTATTTTATGCTCTAAGCATATGTGAAAGCGCATAATAATCTTTATACATCTCATATCGCAAAACACTCAAGCACCAAACACTTCATCTGCATCGGTGCCTTCTGTAGCTGAGTCATACACTATGGAATGGGCATTTTCTTCTTCTGTTTCTTCATCTGATTCTCATCAAATCATTTTTGTCCTGAGGCAACTGTACTCCAACTGGGAAAGGGGGTATTCTGTGTGTGGCAGGTTGCAGTCCAATTTGTCTTCTCTTCCACTCAAATCTTGTAGAAAGCAGACATTTTGTTGACTTCGCATTCTCGTATTCGTAAGTCTACAAGTGGCTTCGAAGTCAATATTGTTGCGTACTTGTTGGTTCGTGAGTTATCCGAGAATGAAAGGCGAAACTTACAAAAATTCAGTAATTTATTCACAGAAAGTTCCAGAAAAATACAGGTCTATAAACCAAGTATCAGCTTCAATTCAACCAGTAAACACAACAGCTTAAACAACAGCTGTCAATAGAAAATCCACAGTACAAACTGTATAGCAATAACACATAAAGCAAGTCTCTTTCAAAGAGGCTCAAAGCAATGCAAGCATTAGCGGAAGCTGGCTGAGAACTGAACTGACTAGCCTTGACGAAGAAACGTCACTTTTATACTCCTGTAGAAAAGTGTGGAAAATTCCAGAAATTTCCCTATCTTATCAGCCAATGAGATTAGAGCTTCCATATTTGGTATACCTCTAATAAGGATTTTCTCGCCAAGGTCGCCAAAAAAATCGCCAAGAAGGGGAAAAGTCGCCAAGTTTGGCGCCAAATCCATACCTGCCTTATTGGAGCATTTTAATGCGTTTTTAAGGGAAAATAAGGCTATTTTAACGCTAAAACGACTAGAAATGCACAAAAATAGCACTTTATCAATTTACTAAGCCTCTTTGAAAGAATTTATACAAAAATAAACACAATTATTTACAATTTTGTAACAATATTGTCTAAATGGATCTTCATTAGGAGGCAGCCTAGCTGTATCACAATGGCGCCATTTACGTGCTTGAGCTTCAAACAGTCGTTCACTCACTGGGTCATTATAGATTATTCTAATAGTTAAAAATTCCAATGAACGAACAGTTCATCGGATAATTCCTCTTTTACTCCAAGATAATGTATTGTTTGCAAAAGTGTCACATTATTTCATTGAAAAAGTCGTTTCACAGTTGTCACCTTCCTCAAGTCAAAAAAGCCTTCTATTCTATCACAACCTGTAAGGGATACATACAAATGAAACACTTCCAGTTGCAAAGCCGTTTGCAAGCGTTCCAATTGTATGACTGCAGTCGGCAGCAAAAGTATCCGAGCACTAACAAAAATTCCTATCTGAAAACAGCACACTTAACTCTGTTTTGTAAAATAAACCCTTGTAGAATCATGTTCTTAGACTGAATAAGAACAGGATTCGACAGGGATTTAATTCACAAAACAGCATTAAGTGTACTTTTTTTACATAGGGATTTTCGCTAGTGCTCGGATACTTTTGCTGCCGATTGTATTTGCAAAAAACTTGCAAAATTTACGTCATCGAAATGGCGAGCGTTCCGTTTGTATGTAACCCTAAATGTATACATTCCAAATGCAGAACTTACTATCTTTTGTTCCAAGAACAACGACCAGTACTGACAGATTTTTGCATCTTTTTCCAATTTCTTCCTGCACATATACAGTCGGTAACAAAAGTGTCCGAACACTAGCAAAAATTCCTATGTAAAAAAAGTACACTTCATACGGTTTTGTTAAATAAATCCTTAGTCAGTGTAAGTTCTTAGTCAGTGTTCTTAGTCAGTGTAAGAACACGATTCGATAAGGATTTATTTAACAAAACCGTATGAAGCGTACTTTTTTTACATAGGAATTTTTGCTAGTGTTCGGACACTTTTGTTACCGACTGCACATGTCTGTTTCAGCCAGGTCATTGATGTATGAAGCAATAATCCATACATCAGTATCTTCAAAATCAAGAATAATTGGTTGAGAAACATGTAATTGAGTTTCATGGAAGAACGCTCTGGTATCTGCTTCACATGACCTTGGCGCTTGAAATCGGGGATCATACTCACCAGATGTAGGATTATAACACAGGAAATCCATGGAGTAATACCAGTTAATAACACTGTGTTTATATGATTGCCATCTACTCTCGTACAAATACTCTTCAATGTATTTATAGTGATTTATAGACAGCTTGATCAGCAGCAATTTGAATTAGTGACATTTTCTTATGTTCTGCTACTCGTTGATACCAATCCAGCAAGTCTTTACCAAATATTTACTCGGTGGTTTAGGGTAATATTTGGCATTATAAGTTTTCCTTTTTCAATCTTAAAAGATTGCAATGATAACCAATATACGAGAGTACATTTCCTGTCACTTTAATCATTCGATGAAGCGAGTGAGCAATTAATCGATGCATTACTGGTATTTGTTCCTTGGGTTCCAATCTCTTCGCTTTTGGCTTGCTGTGTCTGCCATCATAGCTACAGATTTAACTAATAATAGGGCAGGATAGAGTTCTTTTAACTACAGGCGTTGGTACTAGTAATTTTGTCCCATCGGCACTTAATTCAATTCAAAAAGGTTCTGGTTGGGCCATTCTGATGTTTGTACAATGACTCGTCTCGGAACATGTTAATCCGTCTTCACAAAAAACGTCATTATGATTATCCATCACGACTAGAGCCCCTTAAATAAAATAATAGGCCGGCGCATCACCGCCATTTTTTTGTCTCCGAAGAGGAGAGCATTCCCGCTTGGTGTCGTTATCGCTTCCCTAATGGTTTGAAAAAATCTAATCCGGTCAAGATAAGAGCAATAAGCAACAATAATATTCCTAAAAACACATTTTTTTCACAGGATGTCATTTTATTCTGAGGATATCCTATAGACGTACTAGGGTAAGATGTGGTGTTAGGGCGGTTTCTGTTTCTTTTACAAAATGTCGCCAAAACTCAAATACACAGTAATAGAAGGTCTGTGAACACTTTATATTCACTTCTTGGATGATTGTAGCAGTTTATCGCTAAACAAACTTCCATATCATAGTTTACTTAGCTAAAATTATGAAATATAATAAAACAAGTTACTCTAAAGTAACGTAAGACGATAAAAAAAAAAAAAAAAAAAAAAAAAAAAATGTTTATCGTTTGTTTATCAGAGAAACGCGCTGGGTACATGTGGCAACCCTAAGGCAACAAAATGCCTGATGCGCCAGCTCGTATATATAGGAGCCTTAATCACGACTGTTCCTGACCTACCTGGCGCAATATGACGTATAGACATAATGGCATATTTGAATCCATTTGATTTAGATTTGTCTTATTGTATTTCTTTAATTCTAATGCTGATAAATCATCGAGTACGTCGTTATATGAAATAACAATTCTAAATTTTTTAAGGATATTAATGAGTTCTTTGATAGCAGTTAAGTTTTGTACTGAAATTGATAGGTTTACTTGTAATGGCTGGCGTTTTCCTGTTATTAAGTGCATGACACTTTGTGAAAAGAAACATACTGCTGGTTGCAAATGTTATTCAGCCACTCCATGGTTGTCTTCAGTTTAGAATGGGGATCTGCTAGAAATGCTATTAAATTGTGATTGTCATTAGGTATATAATCGTTTTGCAGTTCTTGAACCAGACAGAGCCATGGCAATTATGGCACTTTCTTATGTTTGCTTTGAAGTATTTTCGAAACATATTGAATCAAATTTAAAGTGTTTGTGCCCCAACTATTCAGGGCACTTTCCACATACGCGCCCTCATGCTTAGGGAAAAATACTATGGATGATTCGTTCAGTGGCGGCTCGTGCACCAAAAATAGGTGAAGAGGCACACTGTATTTTACACTGTATTCATTTATAGAATATAAATTTACATTTAAATAAGTACTTGTAGTTAATTTTAGTTAAGACCATGCTTAATAAAAATTATGTATTAAAGATACTTAAATATTATTTTTGAGCTCGTCACCTATTTTCGGTTCACGAGCCGCCACTGGATTCGTTTCGTCTAAATCTCGATTGAAATCCAATAACCTACTCAAAGTGCGTTTCTAACTTTTGGCGAAGGGATCTAAGGAGGTGATTATCATCGCAAGTGGTTCTGATTTCTTCGTTGGATTATCATCATATGTCTCTGGATTTGTTCATATTCATACAGAAAGTTCCTAAGCATAAATGCTTCCTTACGGATATCTACAGTCGGCTGCAAAATTATTCGAGCACTAGCAATAATCCTTGCCAAAAAAAAGTACACTTAATACAGCTTTGTTAAATAAATCCTTGTCGAGTCCTGTTCTTAATCAGTCTAAGAACATGATTCAACAAGGATTTACTTAGCAAAACAGTCTTAAGTGTACTTTTTAAATATAGGAATTATTGGCTAGTGCTCGAATAATTTTGCAGCCGACTGTAAGTACTTGACAATATATTCACACAGTTTATTGAATGCTTCAGTGTGTTTTTCAGCTATCCAATTCAGTCGCTGCCATCGTTATTATTATTATTATTATTATTTTGGCATCACTAGCGGCCTCGTAGTATACTGATTTGCAATATATTTTCTACCCGTCTTATGATACTGAATGTCGAACGCAACTGCTTTTAGGATATCACCGTCACTTTCACAGAATGTAACTAGAGCTTACAGCCTATTCTTTGTTTGTTCATCTTCAACGTGGTTAACAGCACTTAAAAAGTTTTCCAAACATCAGAGGTTTTTAGTCTACGAAATTTCATAGGTTTTCTTTTCCTAAGTTTATTTCTAACTGTTTTCATGTCGCAATAGTTCATTACAAACAATGCACGACGACAGAGTATGGCCTGTACGTTTACTACGTAAGCATGTCTCATCTGTCTGGTGATTAGAATGTTCAATACATTTTTCATCGTTTGTTCCAAGAACAGACCTTTTATACAATTCTTACGCTCGTGCCAATTTCTGGCCAACAATTTCAAGCTTGCAAAGTCTGTGAACTTTCCTAAGAACACTATCATATCTCTTAATTTCTCATGAATGTTGTCACACTTACTTCATGCCCAAACCAAAACTTTCCATTCTTGCGCATTCTTTGCAATGCTATTCCATCTATTCTGATTTGGCTGCTGTAAAGAAATATTTGGACGTATTTAATTGTTCACATATCGCACATTCATTTTCTGCGTAATATTTACAGTCGGTAACAAAAGTCTCCGAACACTAGCAAAAATTCCTGTGTAAAAAAAGTACACTTAATACAGTTTTGTTAAATAAATCCTTGTCGAATCTTCTTTTTAGACTGACTAAGAACAGGATTCGACAAGGATTTATTTAACAAAACTGTATTAAGTGTAGTTTTTTTACATAGGAATTTTCGCTAGTGTTCGGAGACTTTTGTTACCGACTGTAGCTTTCTTTTTGCTCGAATTTGGCAGCACTGCAACCAACGAAGTTTGTGTTTTTGCTGTTTTTGACTGACCAGGGGTATCCATTTTCTATTAACGAGTTAATTAATCATCTAGAACAAATATAAAACATAATTGGGATAATACTAATTAATGTGATCTCAAAACTAAATAGCATAGAATTTGCTTTGTCATCGGAAATTCGCTTCTATTTAATTTTTTTTATCACACTAAATAAGACATATTTCCTATTTTAAATATTTGAAATGCTTAACAAAGAAGCAGAATATATTTTTATCTTTCGATGGACACCATACAAGTGGAAATAACCCAAAAAATTTGGATATTTCAGTGTTTTAATTTACAGTAAACACTGCTCACCATTTTCCAAAATGGCGGCCAAAAGACCAAGTTACAAAAATGGCACCCTCGCTATATTTCATCCTTAACATATCAAAAATGGATTACAAGCATAAAAAAAAAGGTCCTTTTCCAAAGCTCCAAACAGCTCTCGGGCTCCGTTTTTTTTGACCGGACTATTATTCTTTAGCTATATCATCATTTTATCTCTCTACGTTTTCCTTATATTAAATTTAAAAATTGGGGGTTTGAAAATATTTTTGGAGGGGACATGTCCCCCTCACCCACCCACTCGTCAAAAACCCGGGTACATAATGTTACAGTGATGAACCAATTAATGGATTTTCATTAGATAATAAGTATTTACCCCACTTTTCAGTGAGCACTGAACTTTTGAAAATGATATTACGAATAACTGAAGTTAGAAAAATATTATGAGAAAGCATTTTCCGAATTTATAAAAATCAACTTAAAATTATATTTATCAACTTTTCAGAAATTTCCCCACGTTGTCCCCCTGGGGGCAAAGGACAAAAACACGTTTGTCCGGGTATTACTTGAGAACAGCCGGACGGAATTCAACGGCGCTTCGCAGGAATTTAGGTGTTTACCCAACTTAAAATTATATCTATCAACTTTTCAGAAATTCCCCCACGTTCCCCCGTGGGTGGCAAAAGACAGAAACAAGTTTGTACGGGTATCACTTGAGAACGGCTGGACAGAATTCAGTGGCGCTTCGCAGGAATTTAGGTCTTTACTCAACTTAAAATTATATCTATCAACTTTTCTGGATTTTCCCCACGTTCCTCCCTTGGGGGGCAAAAGACAAAAACACGTTTGTCCGGGTATTACTTGAGAACAGCTGGACGGAATTCAACGGCGTTTCGAAGGAATTTAGGACTTTACTCAACTTAAAATTATATCTATCAACTTTTCAGAAATTCCTCCACGTTCCCCCGTGGGTGGCAAAAGACAGAAACAAGTTTATTCGGGTATCACTTGAGAACGGCTGGACAGAATTCAGTGGCGCTTCGCAGGAATTTAGGTCTTTATCCAAATTAAAGTTATATCTATCAACTTTTCAGAAATTCCCCCATGTTCCCCTCTGGGGGGGGGGAAATACAAAAACACGTTTGTCCGGGTATCACTTGAGAATGGCTGAACGGAATTCAACGGCGCTTCGCAGAAATTTAGATCTTTACCCAATATAAAATTGTATCTATCAACTTTTCCGAAATTACTCCCCTTTCTCCCCTGGGGGAGGCAAAAGACAAAAACACGTTTGTAAGCATAACTCGGCCTCTACCAACAATGGAACAATTATATTGAAAAAAGGTTATGCGACTTCTTTAGGATATTTCCAAAAACACATTTTTTTTTCTTTCTTTTTTTGGGGAGGGGGGGGGAGTTACGAGAAGGCAAACTTGAGACATCCCTTTTAGCGCTAAATTTGTCATGAGAAATCTATAAGATCTGCGGTCACGAAATTTGGTGCGTAAATTGTTTATATGTATCCGACCCATATTGTAACGGGATTTCCCCCCCCCTTATCCCTTTGGTGTTGAGAGGGCTATAAATACGTGTAAAAAGACGTTTTCCCGTTTGAATTCGCCTTAAATTATCTTAGATTGGCGAACTTTGGTGTGTAGATGTTGATTAGGTGTACGCATTATGTACTTTGTCGAGATTTCGCAAAACATTGAACTTAGCCACTGGGGAAGCATAGGCGCCGACTTAACGGGGGCAGCGGGGGCGGTCGCCCCCGCTGTAATTTTTCACGGGGGCGAAAGTATCTTTTCGCCCCCGTGCTTCCAACGGGATTTTCAAACACGAAAAAAAAAAAATTATCACAAATTTGAATTTTAATGAACATTTTCACATTGCAAATTTATTGTTTTCTTCTCTCCTCCTTTCTTTACTGACGGATTAGCAAAAAACAGGATATACTTTAAACAATTCTCTTTTTGCGCGACAGAAACTGACCGAGATTGAGAGAACAACTTTTCAAAGTCAGTCCCTGTCCCTCTATAGTCAAAAGGTAGGTTGACGCAGAAAGACTAATTTTCATGTTAATGTCCATGTCCATTTGAAGTCCGACAGTCCCAATTCTCAAGAAAGTGTTCATATTGACAAGTATTAAATGCAAAAGCTTTTGTTCTGAACATTTGCTATTCATAACACAAAAATTATAATGCTGTTAAAAACACAGAATTTTATGTTTCTATTTATTTTAAATTTATCGGTATTTGCGTATGTATCTTCTTCTTCTTCCTCATTTTTTTTTTTTTTTTTTTTTTTTTGTAAATCTTTGAATTTATTGATGTTGATTATTAACAATCTTGCACGAGACAGGGGAAGAGGAAGGTTAGTTGTTAAAATTAAGGTCGATTGACTACACTATATTTCTAGAGCTATAGGTGGAATGCCTTCCCCGGAATTATTTTTAAATGGTCTTAGCCCGTATTTCCGCGAGTTTTTGGAGAAAACCATGAAAAACTCCGAACGATTTGATCGACGAAAGCAACCTGGGATCCAACATCGAACCCAGCAATTACCGTCTACCAATTTTGAGTGCAGAAGCACTTGGCTGCCGGTGGGGCCAGGAAAGAGGAAGTATTGTTAAAAATGATAATTGGTTAAAAATTGTTGTCTTAGAAAACCGCATCTCATAATTAACATTTAGTGGACAAGTAAATACGGCAAATTTTTACAAAACGTCTTAGGTAATCAATTTATGAATTTAATAAATAACCCTAACAGCACATCTCATCCACAAGACATCATCAGGATATCCTATGGATGAAAGTACGTCTAAGTGATATTCTCAAGATATACTAGGGATAAGTGTGCTGTTAGGGAAATGCGTGAATTGAAATATGTCATAAAAATTTATAATATCTAAGTTGATTTTAATTTTCTAAATACGTTGTTCACATATTAAGTTGTTCATATATAATTATACATGTAAACAATTTGAATTTCTGATTCTCTGTTGTTCTTGCATATTTTCGATATAAATAACAGCAACGTCCGTTTAAAAAAAAAAAAAAAACATTAATAAGAAATGGATGTGGGATTCTTTTCTTATTCATTATAAATTCGATAAATGAAATAAGAGAACACGGTACAACTTAAATAATTCATTTCTGGAAAAAAATAAATCTGAAAAAATCATTTGAAAATTACCTTGAAGAAAGGGAATAACAAACAACATAACATTTAATTTAAGAGTAAAGTTTGAAATAGAAGACGTAATATATATAAGTAATTTTTTTTATCTTTAAAATTTTTTCTGCACATACACATAAAAAGAAAGTATTCGATTTGTGGAAATTTTCGCCTTTTAGTTTTTGATGTATTTACTCGTTTTGGGATTTTCTAAATCTGAACCCGATTTTACCATTTTTCAAAAATGTCTGTGTGTTTCTCTTGTGTGTATGTATAAAAAATTTTGTAATTGGTCAGTGTATCTCTCGAACTAATGGACGAAATTTAACCAAATTTGATATTTATTTAGATCTTGACTTAAACTAGTGTTTTTAACTCAATTAAATTGAACTGAATTTAAACCTAATTCGGGAATCAATGATTTGGGAATTAATTGCTCAACAAATGATTACCTCATTTCTTTCTTTTTTTAGGACTGAGGGCCTATTAGTCTCAATCTGCGTTGTCGATTTCGATCATTGTACATTTGTCGAAATCTAAAATTTATCGAAAACATAATTGAATAATTTGAAAGCGATGTTATAATTTGAAAAAAGGAAAAAAAAAAAAAAAAAAAAAAAACTAATAGTCCTTCGTCCTAAACTAAATTCTGCTTTTGCCAGAATTTCATCAAAATCTTTATTATTATTATTATTATTGGAAGAAAAAGAAAAAAAAATTAATAATAATCAGTATCGTTACAAGCGATATCGAAAAAGTTTTTTTTAATAATTTTGAATTAGGAAATAAAAAGTGCGCGTGAAATAATATGAAAAAAAAATAAGTAAAAAAATGAATTTAATGTTTTTGTTTTTCGGGGGCTGCTCATGCATATAAAAAATGCGTATTAAAACGAGTCAAAGAAGGAAGCCAAATAAGTATTGAGTTATATTACAATAAATACGATACGATATATTAGACCTATCGTTCAGGGTTAGTAGGCATTTTCGTTGAAAGAAATAGTTTGTTCGTTCGGTGCAACTTGCACATTAGTCTTTTGAGGTACAACTTTTTTTTTTTTTTTTTAATCGAATTATAACATTGCTTTCAATTTTTTTTTTTTTTTTTTTTTTTTTTATGGCAGTATAGGAAAAAGTTTCGAATAAATTAATTTAATGAAATTACTTTTTTAACTTTTCAATATAAAATTACATATATAATAGTAATAATTAACCAAAGAAAACATTTTTCTTTATGTGGAGGTATCGTCCCCGACATCCCTCGGGGGCATGAATTTTTAACATAGATACCTTTTTAAAGAACATTTCAATACATTTAAAACAATTGCTTAACCGTATATTGGTGATAATTAAAAAAAAATATATTGGTTTAGGTTTTTAGATATCAGCACAAAACTGATTTCTTTTTTTATTTTGTGTTATACTTCTTTGAGATGAAAATCGTCTGCATTCATCATGGAAAATAAATTTAATAAATAACTTTTACTGTGTGAATTGGTATAGAAAAATTTGAGATGGCTACAATATTCTAGCAATTCTTTTTTCTTTTTAACTACAGATAAAGCAAAAGAATGGTAGTGAAATAAAGTTGTTTTAATGACAGATTTTATTGGGCCTCATATTCATTGAGAATTATAATTATTATTATTTTTAATGAACTTAGAAACAAAATTACAATTTAAAAACAAATTACAAAGATGCCTACAGTGCGTATCGAAATGATAGGTCCACCCGCAATTTTCAAAATTTCGACTCTTAATTGAGAAAAAATACGTGTGGCACTCGAGGACTGCCGCGGTAAAGCTATTGCATAGCATTTTTTATCAACTTATGCAATTATAATTATTTATTTATTTTATTTATGCAGTATTTTTTTTCTTTGATATTAATTCAAGTTTTTTCTTTGATATTAATTCAAGTTAAACTTTTTGAGCGTGGTGATCGATAAGAAAACAAATTTTTTTCTTTTATTGAATAAATGAGAATATATCCGCAATGAGAATATATCAAAAATATCCGCAATCGATTTGTAGGTATCGAAAACCTCGATGTACCAAATTTGAATGATCTAACTCTATTTTTTGAGAAAAGGTATTTTAATAGGTTTTTAAAGGCCTGCAAGTCGAATGGGGATATTCAAGTTTTTTCTTTGATATTAATTCAAGTTACACTTTTTGAGCGTGGTGACCGATAAGAAAACAAATTTTAATAGAGAAAAGGTATTTAATAGGTTTTAAAGGCCTGCAAGTCGAATGGGGATATTCAAGTTTTTCCTTTGATATTAATGAATAAGATAACAATAATGATAAGAAAACAAATTTTAATAGAGAAAAAGTATTGTAATAGGTTTTAAAGGCCTGCAAGTCGAATGGGGATATTCAAGTTTTTTCTTTGATATTAATTCAAGTTACACTTTTTTAACGTGGTGACCGATAAGAAAACAAATTTTAATTGAGAAAAGGTAGTTAATAGGTTTTAAAGGCCTGCAAGTCGAATGGGGATATTCAAGTTTTTTCTTTGATATTAACTCAAGTTACACTTTTTGAGCGTGGTGACCGATAAGAAAACAAATTTTAATAGAGAAAAGGTATTTAATAGGTTTTAAAGGCCTGCAAGTCGAATGGGGATATTCAAGTTTTTTCTTTGATATTAATTCAAGTTACACTTTTTGAGCGCTGTGACCGATAAGAAAACAATTTTTTTTCTTTTATTGAATAAATGAGAATATATCCGCAATGAGAATATATCAAAAATATCCGCAATCGATTTGTAGGTATCGAAAACCTCAATGTACCAAATTTCAATGATCTAACTCTATTTTTTGAAAAAAGGTATTTTAATAGGTTTTTAAAGGCCTGCAAGTCGAATGGGGATATTCAAGTTTTTTCTTTGATATAATTTCAAGTTACACTTTTTGAGCGTGGTGACCGATAAGAAAACAAATTTTAATAGAGAAAAGGTATTTAATAGGTTTTAAAGGCCTGCAAGTCGAATGGGGATATTCAAGTTTTTTCTTTGATATTAATGAATAAGATAACAATAATAAGAAAACAAATTTTAATAGAGAAAAGGTATTTTAATAGGTTTTAAAGGCCTGCAAGTCGAATGGGGATATTCAAGTTTTTTCTTTGATATTAATTCAAGTTACACTTTTTGAGCGTGGTGACAGATAAGAAAGCAACTTTTAATAGAGAAAAGGTATTTAATAGGTTTTAAAGGCCTGCAAGTCGAATGGGGACATTCAAGTTTTTTCTTTGATATTAATGAATAAGATAACAATAATGATAAGAAAACAAATTTTAATAGAGAAAAGGTATTTTAATAGGTTTTAAAGGCCTGCAAGCCGAATGGGGATATTCAAGTTTTTTCTTTGATATTAATTCAAGTTACACTTTTTGAGCGTGGTGACCGATATAAAACAAATTTTAATAGAGAAAAGATATTTTAATAGGTTTTAAAGACCTGCAAGTCGAATGGGGCCATTCAAGTTTTTTCATTGATATTAATGAATAAGATAACAATAATGATAAGATAACAATAATGATAAGAAAAGAAATTTTAATAGAGAAAAAATATTTTAATAGGTTTTAAAGGCCTGCAAGTCGAATGCGGATATTCAATTTTTTTCTTTGATATTAATTCAAGTTACACTTTTTGAGCGTGGTGACCGATAAGAAAACAAATTTTAATAGAGAAAAGGTATTTAATAGGTTTTAAAGGCCTGCAAGTCGAATGGGGACATTCAAGTTTTTTCTTTGATATTAATGAATAAGATAACAATAATGATAAGATAACAATAATGATAAAAAACAAATTTTAATAGAGAAAAGGTATTTTAATAGGTTTTAAAGGTCTGCAAGTCGAATGGGGATATTCAAGTTTTTTCTTTGATATTAATTCAAGTTACACTTTTTGAGCGTGGTGACCGATATAAAACAAATTTTAATAGAGAAAAGGTATTTAATAGGTTTTAAAGGCCTGTAAGTCGAATGGGGATATTCAAGGTTTTTCTTTGATATTAATGAATAAGATAACAATAATGATAAGATAACAATAATGATAAGAAAACAAATTTTAATAGAGAAAAGGTATTTTAATAGGTTTTAAAGGCCTGCAAGTCGAATGGGGATATTCAATTTTTTTCTTTGATATTAATTCAAGTTACACTTTTTGAGCGTGGTGACCGATAAGAAAACAAATTTTAATAGAGAAATGGTATTTAATAGGTTTTAAAGGCCTGCAAGTCGAATGGGGATATTAAAGTTTTTTCTTTGATATTAATTCAAGTTACACTTTTTTGAGCGTGGTGACCGATAAGAAAACAAATTTTAATAGAGAAAACGTATTTAATAGGTTTTAAAGGCCTGCAAGTCGAATGGGGATATTCAAGTTTTTTCTTTGATATTAATTCAAGTTACATTTTTTGAGCGTAGTGACCGATAAGAAAACAAATTTTAATAGAGAAAAGGTATTTTAATAGGTTTTAAAGGCCTGCAAGTCGAATGGGGATATTCAAGTTTTTTCTTTGATATTAATTCAAGTTACACTTTTTGAGCGTGGTGACCGATAAGAAAACGAATTTTAATAGAGAAAAGGTATTAATAGGTTTTAAAGGCCTGCAAGTCGAATGGGGATATTCAAGTTTTTTCTTTGATATTAATTCAAGTTACATTTTTTGAGCTTGGTGACCGATAAGAAAACAAATTTTAATAGAGAAAAGGTATTTAATAGGTTTTAAAGGCCTGCAAGTCGAATGGGGATATTCAAGTTTTTTCTTTGATATTAATGAATAAGATAACAATAATGATAAGAAAAGAAATTTTAATAGAGAAAAGGTATTTTAATAGGTTTTAAAGGCCTGCAAGTCGAATGGGGATATTCAAGTTTTTTCTTTGATATTAATTCAAGTTACACTTTTTGAGCGTGGTGGCCGATAAGAAAACAAATTTTAATAGAGAAAAGGTATTTAATAGGTTTTAAAGGCCTGCAAGTCGAATGGGGATATTCAAGTTTTTTCTTTGATATTAATTCAAGTTACACTTTTTAAGCGTGGTGACCGATATAAAACAAATTTTAATAGAGAAAAGGTATTTAATAGGTTTTAAAGGCCTGCAAGTCGAATGGGGATATTCAAGGTTTTTCTTTGATATTAATGAATAAGATAACAATAATGATAAGAAAACAAATTTTAATAGAGAAAAGGTATTTAATAGGTTTTAAAGGCCTGCAAGTCGAATGGAGATGTTCAAGTTTTATCTGATCTACTTTATACACAAATTTTACGCGTACAGCTATTCACTGTTGTACATAGATGATAGATACCTATACACCTATATACTTTCTCACAAACAGCTGCTTATGTATTCGTCCGATTTCGGAGCAGCTCGTCTCGATCTGTGCGAGCTTCGTACAGCCGAAGTCTACCGAACTGTGTTAGGTTTTTTTTTCGTTACGGAATTTTTCGATTCGGTCGCCGCGCTCAAAGCCCGCGATAAAAGCTATACAATAGCTTAATAAGAATCACTTTTTTGGTAGAGATAATTAATCAGTAACTGTTATAACTATTTATGAAGAAATTTCTTAAAAATAAATAATTCCTTTTTATTTTATGCAAATTTTCATTTTCAGACCGTTTCAAAAAGATAGGTCCGCCTTCAGAAATTCTGCACCAATCATGTTTATTTTCAAAAAATTTGCATAAATATCGTTGCTTAGTCTTACTGCGGGATTATGCTGGCTGCTGTGGAGGTATTTAAACAGATTTGAACATCACGTTGTAATCAAACGAAATGGGTCGCCGTTGCAGTCTTTCGCTGGTTGAGAAGGGGAAAATTGATGCATTTAAAACGTGTGGAAAATCAAATAGAGAAATAGGAAAACTTTTAAACAGATCACATAATGTTTTAAACAATTATTTGCGACTTAGAAATGCTTATGGCAGGGAAAAATCATCTGGCCGCCCATCAAAAGTGACATCCCGACAAAGAAGGACTATCGTAAAGGAGTTAAAATCTGGAAATATGAGCTTATCCACTGTGACCAGACAACAAAACCCTCCAATATCAAAATATATAGTCCATAGAGTGGTAAAGAAGTTCGGCAATATAGTTTACGTGAAGAGGACAGCGGCTCAGAAATTGACTAAAAAGCACAAAGAAAAGAGATTGAATTTCGCACATGAAGTGATGTCCTGGAAACAAGATTGGCATCGTGTGATATTCAGTGATGAAAAGAAATTCAACCTGGATGGTCCAGATGGCTGGCAGTACTACTGGCACGATCTGCGTAACGATAGACAGATATTCTCGAAGAGGCAAGCTGGTTGTGGTTCCGTTACGGTATGGGACGGATCCGGAGGTGCAGGAAAAACTGATATAGCATTTGTAGACAATCGTTTTAATGCTGCAGGCTACCAACAGCTGTTTGAACAATATTTTCTTCCACAAGCAGAGCACATTGGGGGCCCATTCTTCATGTTCCAACAGGACAATGTTCATGTGCACACTGCAAAGTCCACTTTCGAATGGTTTCTGGATAATGGTGTACATGTTATCGATTGGCCACCTTGCAGCCCCGACCTGAATCTGGTAGAAAGCATGTGGGGTATACCCGCAAGAGCGGTGTATGCAGGCGGAAGGCAATACAACAGTACTGCAGACTTGAAAAAGGCTATTTCCTCCGAATGGTCAAAAATAGAGAAAAAGTGTTTGCAAAAGCTTGTAGAAACCATGCCGAATAGGATTTATGAGCTTATTCTGTAACAAGGTGGAAAAATTATCTTATAAATCTTATTAATTTAACATTAATTTGTTGCTTGGTTCAGTGGACCTATCTTTTTGAAACAGCTTTTTCATGTAATTTTTGTTTTCCTTATTATTCCTATTATTTGTATATTATTCATGTATTATTTTACATTGAATGAAGTAATGTAATTTATAAAATAGTACTTTGTACACAATAAAACCTTTTTTACCAACATAACTTTCGTTTTTACTGGTGGACCTATCATTTCGACACGCACTGTATAATACGAAATTTTATAAAGTCGATAAAAATTTTAACGGGATTTAATTTTATGATTAAAAATTTTTAAATTTTATACTGTCATGAAACAAGAAAATGTCTAGTGATTATACCTTTTTCCCGCTTTCCGTTTACTCCACCCTCCTTTTGCTTGTTTCAGGATATTTTTAAGAAGTATTTTCAATAGGGAAATGCAATATGTACCTGCTGTCTCATTCCTCTTAAAAGGTACATGCATTGACCTTTTAGGGATGCACCTGTTAAAAATTTTAAAAGCAACGCTAACCTTCACATTTTATAAAGGGTGTATCTCTTCACAGACAGGATGAGTTGAGAATTTAATCCTTTTTCAATTTTCAACCCTTGATCTCGCCGCAAAATAGAGCCGGCGACACCTTTCAAAAAAGAGTCTGCTACAGTTTGTTCAAGTTAAACGTATAACAAAAGTAAACAATAACATATGTGATTTAATTCCCTGAAAAATATCTCCGATCGGCGACAGTTATTTTCAACTTTCGTTAAGGTTTTTGTACATCTCCTTTTGTTAACTTTATGACTTTCTGTAACTATGGGTATATCATTTATCACGTATTTTTTAAGTACAAGTCCTTACTGTAAAGTGTAAACCATAAAACACACAAAGAAGGGGTGGGATCTGGGATAGTTTTCAATTTTCGTATCTTTAACATAGACTGGTGGGACTATAAGCTCTTTGCTCTTTAAGGATGGAGATTAACTAAAGTGTTAAACACAACACATCAAAGACCTTCGAAATCGAAATAAATTCTATAGATAAAAGAAGAGGACTACAATAGAATCGTCCGTATGTCTATCTCCCCCCCCCCACCCCCACCACCACACACACATCCCAACGAAGTTTACTTGGATGGAAAGAATGAAAATAAGAATTCAGTTGAGAAATTTTTAGACCAGAGCCTCCGTGTTTTATTTATTTATTTTTTAGCTTTTAGCTTATCTAAATTATTTGGTTATATCTAATGGAGACAAATTCGGGCAACGGTTCTTTTGAAATTATCTTCATTGGAAGTCTCAATCACTGAATCTTCATCCTACTTCTAAAACAAAAAGACTAACTGAAATTTAACTCTTCTTTCTAAGTAGTGGAAACTATTTTAAAATTTTATCTAATGAATTCAATTCTTCGATTTATTTATTTACTACTGAACCAAAAGATAGAGTTGCGAGTGTCTTCCTACTGCATCGACAGTTAAAAGTGTATTCTAGGATCTTTTAAAGAAAAACCGGAGACTTGTAATAAAGTTGAAAAACAAGGTAAGCTTTTTCAATTTTTTTTTTTTTTTTTTTGAGGAATTCTAGACGCAAACGTAGGGGTTTGTGCATCCTTTAAATTTTTGAAAAATTCATTAACGCTTTTAAAGTTGTCAGAATTAAAAAATGGATTTAAAAAAAAAAAGTAGTGCATTATTATCAGCAGGTTAATTATTAAGGAAGTTTATAAATGATATTTTGAATTACTTATACACTTATTAATTATTAGTCATTATTATTGTTATTATTTTCAGGGGAAAAAAAAAATCAAGTATTTTGAAAATTTGGTTAAAGTATTTTGAAACTTTTTGAGAATCAAAATTATAGAGTTAATCAATATAAACTGATTTATTTTTCTCTCACAAAACTTGAATTTTGTGGCTATAAATTTATTTTGAAAATATTTTAATAAATGAAAATTGTTGAGTTATCAATGTGAAATAAAATAAAGAAAATTCTGTTCCCAAAATTTAAAATTTTGCTGCTGTAGTAAGAAATTTATTTTAGAGAAAACACAATAAGTTTGTCACATGTTTTATATTTATTTCCTTATGTTCCATTTTTTTTTTTTTTTTTTTTTTTTAAGAATGACTTTTGGTGGAAAACTCAAAATACTGGAAAATTTTTAATTCAATTTAAATTTCAAAATCTGAAATTTTTACATTTTTTTTTTAAGAACGGTAAATTGATAAATAAATTCAGTTTATTTGTTATTAATTTCCTGTACAGGAAATGTGTATTAAAATAAAAAATAAAAACAAAAATATAGAATAACTCACATGAGTTTTTTCTTTTTGAAATCTTATAAATCGTAAATTTTAAACTTCATTCTTCATTAGAACTTCATAACAAAAATAGAAAAATAAACTAAAAAAAATAATACATGATCTTCAAAATTGGACATGTCGCAAACTTGCAGATATGAAAAAGTAGATCTATGATAGTAATAAATGAGTCAGTGGTAAAATAATGAGTGGATATAATATGTGCACAAGAAAATTTATTTGTCATTATTTTAAAATAATTTTTCATTATTCTAAATTATAAGTTTTATAATTTTTAAAAAGAGACACCAAAGAGAAAATTTTAGAAATAGCATTAAATTAGTATAATTAAAGAAAGCATTGTACATGTACGCTAACACCATGAATTACAAAAACAAGCAACTGTTGTTTCGAATCGAAATAATTAGATTTGACCCTTAATCAGGCTTCATTATGCAATAAACATAAGTTCTTTCGGGATATATTTTTCCCCCCCTCTGAATGAGCTGAACGCGATGTTCTAAAGGTAATGCTTTTCTGCTTTCATCCTGCCCTGTTTCTATATCTTTTCGCCTAATGAAAAGTTGTGCTCAGTTGTTTCGATTCGAAACGATTACAACGACTTATTGAAATTTTATAGTGATCGCAGAGATTTTATTCATTACCTTTCTGAACAGCATTTCGGTGCATTTTTCTACGCTAATATACGATTGTTTCTGGACATTTCAAAAATAACAAATCAGTGAAAATATTAATTTTTCATTTTTTCGCTAAAAATGTACTTTGGCATCTCTAATATGATTGAGGAAAAATTTCAATTCAATTTTAAAATTTAAAATTAAAAAAATTATTTGATCTTTATAAAGGTAGTAAAAACGCTTTTAAAATTTTCAGTTGCGTTTTCTCAGTTTGCAATTTTCTGTATTCATGATCTTCAAAATGGTATAATTTCTACAGATATTTAAGAACAGATCTAATGCATATATATGAATGATTAATAGGTTTAGGGATGAATTTTTTGTAACATTTTCAAAAGAAAAATATTAATATATATATACATACATATATATATATATATATATATATATTTTTTTTTTCAAATTTTTGCGTAGACATTTATTTTTTATTTTTTTCCTCAAAACTAATTAGTAAACTTCAAAATTCAGCCCTACAGTTATAACACATATTCTTATGGCTACAACAAAAAAATTGGTGAAAAAATACAGAAAACTGTAGAAAAAGAATGTAAAAATTTTTAAGTATATATCTTTATATATATATTTCTTTTGTGCGTGTGTATGTCACTGAACTCCTCCTAAACGGCTGGACTGAGTTTAATGAAATTTTTTTGTGTTTCTTCAGGTGGATTCGAGAATGGTTTAGATTTACAAATGAAAGTTGTAACGTAATTAGTTCTTTCTTAATTAATTTTTAACCAACTCTTTCAACAACTTTTCCACCTAGATGGCGTGAGTTGTCGTAAACACGATGTCAGAATTTATTTAACGTTGAAATGAAAAATGAATTTTTAACCGTATCTTACGAAGTGTTTAAAATATTTTTTCAAAATTAATATTTTTAGAATCGTAACCGTATCTTACGAAGTATTTAAAATATTTTTTCAAAGTTAATATATTAGAATCGTAAACACGATGTCAGAATTTATTTAATGTTGAAATGAAAAATGAATTTTTAACCGTAAGTGTTTAAAATATTTTTTCAACGTTAATATTGTTAAAATGTTAAAATTAGTTACAATGGTATATTCTTTTAAAAAATTCGTCAATATCCGACGGAGTTATTTAATGTTAAAATGAAAAATGAATTTTTAGGCCATTATTATTTGTGCAGATGGAAAATGTACTAAAAGTTTTCCGAAAAATTTCACAATCACAAATGTTGACGGATATCCAATATATCGTCGAAGAAATCCCGATAATGGCGGACAATCTTATCATCTATGGCGGTCATCTATGTCAACAACATAGATATTGACATTGATAACCGTTGGGTGGTCACATATTCGCCTCTGCTGAGCAAAACATTCAATGCTCATATTAATGTTCAGTTCTGCAGTTCAGTGAAGAGCATCTAATACATTTGCAAGTATGTGAATAAAGGTAGTGATATGGCTGTATTTCCAGTTGAAAATACCAATGTGAATGCTCCTCCGGTGAATAACAACGATGAAATAACACTTTACCAAATTGGTCGGTACGTCAGCTCCAATGAAGCTGTTTGGCGTATCTTTGGTTTCCCAATTCATGAACGGGATCCAGCAGTTCTTCATTTAGCCGTCCATCTTGAAAATGGCCAGCGCATATATTTCACGAGCGAGACAGCGATTGATCGTGCTATAAATCCACCAAAAACTACACTCACCGAATTTTTTGAATTGTGTAATCGTGCGGATGCTTTTGGTGCTTTTGCACGGACATTACTCTATTCAGAAATACCACGCTATTTCACATAGGCTCCAACAAAAAAATGGATGCCCCGCAAGCAAGGCACGCCGATTGATGCATGTCTCGGTTTATTCAAATCAAACACCTTGGGACGAGTATTTACAGTCAATCCAAGGCAGACTGAGTGCTTTTATCTTCGACTGTTATTGGTTAATGTCATCGGCCCTTTGCCATTTCAAGATTTACCTAAAGTGAATGGACAACAGTATCCAACGTATAAAGATGCATGCCTTGCACTCGGCTTCCTGGAAGACGACAACCAGTGGGAGTGTATGCTTGCTCAAGTAGGACTGAACTGTGCAGCAAAACAAATTCGTCTACTATTCGCTATAGTGTTGACTACATGTTTCCCGGCCCGAGCAGAGACATTATGGGATAATCACAAAGATTCAATGACTGATGATATATTGCATCAAAATCATTCACGGTATAACGATCTAACAATAGTATTCAGTGACGCTAAGTACAATGAAGCATTGATTGCTATTGAAGATCTTTGCATTATCATTGCCAACTTACCACTCAGTCATTTCGGTATGCATTCAACAAATCGAAATGCCTCTGATTTAATAAGCACTGAATTGAATCGTGAACTACAATACAATACTGTAGAAATGGCAGCGATTGTTGCTCGCAATGTCCCACTAATGAATGAAGAACAAAGAACCATTTACGACCGCATCATGCTCGCAGTTTTGGCAGGACAAGGTGGATTCTTTTTTTTATGGCGTGCACCAGGTGGAACTGGCAAAACATTTCTTATTTCGCTAATTCTCGCCGAAATACGATCAAATAATGGCATCGCCTTGGCTGTTGCATCATCTGGCATTGCGGCAACTTTATTGGATGGAGGCAGAACAGCTTATTCCTTATTTAAACTGCTACTAAATATCCCAAATAACCCAGACGCAGTGTGCAACATAAAAAAACAATCGTCCATGGCCACAGTGCTGAAATAGTGTAAAATTCTTATCTGGGATGAATGCACTATGGCACACAAACATTCGATTGAGGCGTCGAATAGGACATTGAAAGATATAAAAAACAACGGCAAACTATTTGGCGGCACTCTGTTACTCTTTTCAGGTGATTTCAGACAAGCACTTCCCGTTATTCCGCGTTCAACATACGCTGATGAGATCAACGCGTGCTTAAAATCATCGTCATTGTGGAGTAATGTTGAAAAAGTACAACTGAAAGTAAATTTGTGCTTTCAAAAGCTTCAAGATCCATCCGCTGAAACATTCTCAAAACAATTGTTAGATATCAGCGATGGAAAAGTTACTACAGATGAAACTGGATGCATAAAATTACCGACCGATTTCTGCACAATCATTGATTCAAAGATGCTCTTATTGACCAGATATTTCCCGATGTACACAGACGATACACAAATCATGAGTGGCTGGCAGAAAGAGCAATTTTAGCAGCAAAAATGTGGACGTGAACGAATTGAATCTCAAGATACGACATTTGTTACCAGGAGACTTGGTGTCATGCAAATCTAATGATACAGTTTGCGATGCCACCGAAGCTGTAAATTATCCAACAAAGTTTTTAAACTCATTGGATTTACCAGGCATGCCACCGCATATTTTACAACTGAAGGTTGGATCTCCGGTTATTTTGCTTCGTAATTTGAACCCACCACGGTTGTACAACGGCACGCGATTAGTCATAAAAAAATTAATGAAAAATGTTATCGAAGCCATCATATAAATGAAAAATTCCGAGGTGAAAATATATTACTACCGCGAATCCCTATTATACCCACAGATGTGCCACTTCAATTTAAACGCCCTCAATTTCCAATTAGTTTGGCATTTGCAATGACTATCAATAAGTCTCAGGGCCAAACGATGTCTGTCTGTGACTTAGATTTGAGCACATCATGTTTTTCACACGGACAATTATACGTGGCTCTCGAGTGGGCAAACCATCCAGTTTGTTTGTATTGGCGAAAGGTGGGATAACAAAAAATATTGTACACTCTGTTGCATTAAGGGATTGATATTGTTTTTTAGTAATATTGTTATAAGTAGCGATATGTATATAATTTTAAAGAATCAATTTTAATAAATTAAAAAAATAAATGATTGGTGTTTTGTTATTTTTATATTCTTTCACCGTTCACAGCGCTCCATACATCTTCCACTTATATACCACATCCTTACACACTTACAATAAGTTAGTTATTTTTTTCTAGCAAAATATTCTCTAGAAATAATTTATATGACAAAACAACGTTTGTCGGATCAGCTAGTATATATATATATGCGATTCTCTTTATTTTTATTTTATTTATTTATTTTTCCTGTAAAAATCACTTTGCTTGTTAATAAAATTTCATAATACACATATGAATATGAGATAAATATAAGTTTATAAGGGGAAAAAAAATTAAAAAGTGGTGGGTTCCCTTAAACGTATGGGGCTAAAGTGTAATTATATTAACTTAGTTTACTTTAAATTATGATATTCCTTAAAAGTATTAAAGCAATTGTAAAAGAATGAAATTTAATTAATTACTATATAATTAGCAGCATCACTATCGTTATTAATTTCTAGTAATTGGATTTTTTTATTTATTCCGGTACTTTACCCCCCCCCCCCCTACACTATCTTCAGCCGCCTGTAAGCAATAAATCTCGCCCCCGTAGTGAAAATCAAAAGTCGGCGCCTATGTGGGGAAGGGTGAGTAAGAATCGGGTAAGTTGCTGCCGAAGGCTGTGGGAACACGGATTCCTCACGTTGTGAGCGAGAAAAATCTCTACCGAACACAGCGGGAACTTTAACTCAAGTTAATTAATAATGATATGGGATTTTGACAAATCATTTCAGTATTGTGTCCAACGAAGCAGGCAAAGCCTGCTAGTCTATATTAATAAAATCAAACTTTTGTCTGTAAATTTGTCAGAATTAAAAAAATTTACGTTATATTCACGTTTCACTCACCATGAAAGCCGAAAATGGCTTCAGAAATTTTTGCATGTGTGTGTGTGTGTGTGTCATCGTGTCTGTATGTCGCTATTTTTGTCCGGCCATCACTTGAGAACGGCTGGACGGAATTGAACGGCGCTTGGCAGAAACTTAGATCTTTACCCAACTTAAAATTATATCTATCAACTTTTCAGAAATTCCCACCCGTTCCGCCTTAGGGGGGGGGGGGCAAAAGACAAAAACACGTTTGTTCGGGTATTACTTGAGAACAGCTGGACGGAATTCAACGGCTCTTCGCAGGAATTTAGTCTTTACTCAACTTAAAATTATATCTAGCAACTTTTCAGAAATTCCTCCACGTTCCTCCGTGAGGGGCAAAAGAGAAAAACACGTTTGTCCTAGTATCACTTGAGAACAGCTGGACATTATTCAGCGGCGCTTCGCAGGAATTTGGGTCTTTATCCAAATTAAAATTATATCTATCAACTTTTCAGAAATTTCCCCACGTTCCTCCCTGGGGACAAAATACAAAAACACATTTGTCCAGTTTTCACTTGAGTACGGCAGGACGGAATTCAACGGTGCTTCGCAAGAAGTTAGGTCTTTACCCAATTTAAAATTATATCTATCTATCAACTTTTCTAAAATTAATCCCCTTTCCCCTGGGGGAGGCAAAAGACAAAAACACATTTGTAAGCATAACTCGGCTCCTAATTACTTCACAGTAAAAAAATTGCACATGGGCGACTAGACGTGAGTACAAATAATGCATTATCTGCATTTAGGAATTTTCGACTTTTAAGGGAAGGGAGGGGGGAAATATAGAAAATTCCTGATTTTTGAGTGGACCTCTACCAAAAATGGAACAAATTTATCAAAAAAAGGCTATGCGACTTCCTTAAGATATTTCCAAAAACACATTTTTTTTTTTTTTTTTTTTTTTTTTTGGGGGGGGGGGTTACGAGGGGACAAACTCGAGACGCAACTTTTAGCGCTAAACTTCTCCTGAGAAATCTATGGGATCTGCGGTCATGAAATTTGGCGCGTAAATTGTTTATATGTATCCCACCCTTATTGTAACGGAATTTTACGAAATCCCCCCCTCTACCCCTTTGGTGTCGAGAGGGCTATAAACACGTGTAAAAACACGTTTTCTCGTTTGAATTCGCCTTAAATTATCTTAGATTGGCGAATTTTGGTGTGTGGATGTTGATTAGGTGTACGCATTGTGTACTTTGTCGAGATTTCGCAAAACTTCGAACTTAGCCACTGGGGAAGGGGGAGTAAGAATAGGGTAAGTTGCTGCCGAAGGCAGTGGGAACACGGACTTCTCACGTTCCGAGTGAGAAAAATATCTACCGAACACAGCGGGAACTTTAACTCAGGTTAATTAATAATGATATGTGATTTTGACAAATCATTTCAGTATTGTGTCCAGCGAAGCGGGCAAAGCCTGCTAGTATATATTATATGTATATATATATATATACATACATATTCATGATTTCTGCTTTTACATAAACACCGAAAAGTGAAATATGCGCAACTGGATTTTATTCAAAATATTTTATTCAAATTTTCCCTTTCTAATCTCCCTACACATAATATGAAAATATCAATGTTTACCTTAAAAGTATTTATCTAAAATTTAACACTAACGAAATTGGAGAAAAAAAAAGTAATAAAATTCTATGTTTTTTCTGTGGAATAATTGTGCAATTATAATCATTTTCAGTAACTGTTGAATAAAGGGGGATAATTAAATATGACCATGAAAAAGTTTTTCACACACGCAATGTAATTGAATTTTTGAAACTCATATATTATGCTTTTATAATTATACAAAAAAAAAAGAGAGAAAAAATCGCACACGCAATGTAATCGAATTTTTGAAATACATTATGCTTTTATAATTATACTACTCTTTTATACCGCCCGCCTCCCGAAGCAAAAAAATCTGGTGTAAAACAACCACACGACTTCCATTACCCAATTATATATATATATATATATATATATATATAATTTGAATTATTTAGTACCATTGTAATACGCAGCAGACAAAAGATAGATGAAGTACCAACATAAAATAAATTTTAATTGAAATTTATTTCACTTAAAAATAATCACGGTATTAAATTAATTTGAGTACCAATGATTAGTAAAAACAAGTTAAAGTACTTACGCAGAAGAGAAATGACACTAACATAACACATAAGCCTAACGATGACAGAATTTCAAAAACTATGAATTATTAGTAACAGTCAACATTTGAGAGAAAAGAGAAAGGATAAAATCACCAAAGAGTTCCGTTAAAAAGAAAAAAAAAAAATATATATATATATATATATATATAATCCTTTTGATAGTAGAAGCAAAGAATGAGAACGAAGAATAGTTAGTCAAACAATTCACCAAAGAGACATACACACGCTAAATAAAGCAACGAGATTTCCCAAATTGATTCAATTATCAAGTTCAATAATAGCACTGACGCCAATCCACTGTACAATACCTGTTAAAAATTGAAATAGGACCGTGTAATTAGACTATGATGAAAAGAAGGTTGACTCTAGGACAATATTTCAAGGTGAAAAAAGAGAACCCTGTAATGAACAATAATGACCCATTAAGCGCAGTAGAAGCCAAGCAACAGACACAAGATCACCGAAACCACAAAGACCAGAATGAACAATTTCTCCATGTAGGAGAAGCCCAGAAAGGTGAAAATATAAATCATTAGGGGATGAAACACACATACCCAAAGAAACCAGATTTAATTTTTAACAGCCCGCAAAACAAACGATACAACAAACCAACTCAACCAAATCCCAACAGAAAAACCCAAACTGCATCGAAATCCAGGGAAAAAAACAACCCAATAAAGTTAGGAAAGAGGCAGGCGGCAAGACTTGTGACATTGCCAGTGGGGTTGAACTAATTTCACGTCGGCAACACTGCCTCAGCCTGCCTAGACCAGACTAGGAGACACTTGGATGAAAAAAAAAAAAGAAAATCAAAACCCAATAAAAAATAAAGAACAATGAAACCATGAATTTTACTGATTGATTACGAACCCACAATAGAAAAGAACCCCGAAATGAATCAAATGAAACAATGACAAATTATTTGCCAAAAAAGCAAAAGCAGAAAACCCTCCAGAAAAACAAAAACACACCATGAACGTAAAAAATAATAGAACCTAAACCCGCAAGAAAAAAAAATCACCCCGAAATGAAAGAAAGGCAATTTAGACACAATCCATCCTGATGTATTGAAACACCAACCAGATAAAATAAAATAAAATAAAAACACGAGCCACAAAAACTGAATTCAAAACAAGAGCAAAACAGAGAACTTAACACGAGAAAATGGCATTTTAGAAGTTGAGTTGTATCATTCCTTGCTAACTTATTTAATAACAATTTTCAACCAATTAATTTTTATCTAACCTTAGTTTTAATTTTTTATTTATTTATTTATTGTGTTGTTATGTTTTGAGAATCCTATTTTCCCAATTCATACAGGCATTTTGCAAGTAATCCATGAAAGATTTAGATTTTAGTTTTAATTGCTCAATAATTTTATCTTTTCTAATTCAAGCATTAAATTTTGGAATAAAATTAAGTGCAGCAATGCTTCCTTTTTTTTTTTTTTTATTTTTTTTTTTTTAGTTTCATTCAACATCCCACCCAACCTCCTTAATCAAACATTTGTCTACCCACCCTTCACATTTTTTATTGTCTTTCATTATTTTTAATTTTTTTTTAAACACATAAGAGTGTTTTTTTTTTTTTGTGTGTGTGTGTGTGTGTTTGACAGATACAATTATTGATATACCAGTGAATAAACAAAATTTTTTGGAAATCCCATATTTAAGGTTTCCTTAATAAGTTTATTGATGTTTTTATTTTATATTTATCAGGACATAAATTATTGATTCGATATAAGTGATTAAAAATGATATTTCTGAAAACAGAGAGATGCAGGCATGATCTAAAATGAGTAAACAAATTTACTTTAAAGTTAAAATCTTGTTTTTTGTCATAAATATCAATATGAATTTTATTATCATAGAAATAAATTTTAAGATCGGGAGAGTTTATGATTTTATCTAGTCTTAGTCAATTTTAAATTTGAAGGATAGTCTAAAGTAATCAAATCAGATGACTTATTATTAATGAATAAAATGATGACATCATCAATATATCGGTATAGTAACAGATTATCAAAAGTAAATTTGCACTCATAATAATATAGATAAAGATAAGTCAATAAACTCGAGCTGCATCCGCCTTGCGGGATGCTCACTTTTTGTGAATAAACGAGGTTATTGTGTAAAATATAGTTATTATAGATGATGAAATTAAGAAGAGTTTTAAATTTTTTAACATCAAAGTTATTAGGTAATTTAATCTGATCTTTGTATTTAATGAATAGATTATTGATAATTTGATAAAGGTCAGATAAAATAATATTATTAATCAGATCCCGAAAATCATAAGTGATATTTTCTACATTATCAAGGCGTTTGATATGGTTAATGAGTTGGTAACTATTTTTAAGGCAGCGAAAGTTTTGATCTTTACAAATGATGTTATGAACCTGTATCAAAATATCAAGAAATAATTTATTGGCATTATTGTTGTATGTGTTACATCCAGTAGTAACCGTTCTGAATTTAATAGGAGATTTATGGAACTTAGGTATTAGTACAATATAAGGATAGTTGAAATTATTAAAAAGAAGCTTTAGTAATTTATAATAGCTGTGAATTTTTCTATTGTTAATGATAACGTTATTTCGAGTCAATGAAAATGTACAATTATTGGATATTGAGCTGTTCAGAAGAGATTTGTAATACTGTTTACAAATAAAAGCATAGTTATTAAGTGATTTATCGACATAAATTATGACAAAATTATTTTGTAATAGTTTTATTGTTGTGAATAAGTCATGCTTGTTAAATTGTATTATATTACAGTACTTATGCCGTAATTCTTTGGTTAATTTTAAATAAAACTAAACATTTCCATTGACTAAAAAATGCTAAAGATTTATTGTATTTAATAGAAATTTTATAAATGAACAAATCCAGATCATAAGTAAACTGTTTGATAATTTGAGAAATATTGGTTTTAGAAGGAAGTGGAAATTTAGTTCCATATTCCATAAATTTTCGGAGTTTGTAATCATTAATTATTTGCAGGTTACCAGTAATTGCATGACCATGTGCTCTGTCAACATATTAAGGATCACTGCATTTACATAACGTCAAATCATGACTATTAGCCGTGGACTTTGAAACATAGTTGTAATTGAAGATTTTTCTGCCAAGAGGAATAGGGTCCTTAAAGGTACATGAGATATACACATCATTGAGTGAAAAGAGGCAATCTTTATCATTTATAATAGAAGTAATGTTAATGTTATTAAAAACCTGGTTTGAAAAATTGACAATAATTTGAGAATTTGTATGAACACTGTGAGGTTTTTTATTAGTTTTTAAATTAATTTTTTTGATTTTGAACATGATATCAGAAAAAATATCAGAAAAATGCTGATTGAGAGATTGACTAAGAAACACTTTTAAATACTTAATTAAATTCTTTTTTTTTTTTTTTTTTTTAACAGCAAAAATGAATTTTCGTACATTAACCCAATCATACTTGACAAGATATTGAGACTGCACCTCTAAAATATGCTTGAGCATTGCTTTTTGAGAAATTATATATTCAGTAGATTTTGATCCAAGTTTGTTTCTAGTAGTTTTATGATACATTTTATGGTTAAGCTGTTCATAAATAGTTGTATAATCATGTATTGGATTAGTATTTGAATAAACTCACGTTCTGTCCTCTCTCTAGGCCGACCGCTTCCTCCCTGACGCTGTGTTCGGCTATTGTTCACCCATTCCTGTCAATATCATCTAATAGTGGCATCGCTCCTATCCAATTGTCAAACAATTCGCAGATTAAACCACATGGCTTCTTTGAACCCAACTACACACCTCTCTCAAACGCTGGCATCTGCGCATATTGCTTGCGCACATGTATTCGAGGCATAGTTACTGTCTATCCGAGTAGACAGAATGAAATTCTCAAAGAATTTATGACCTGGAATCAAAATTTCTCATTTTTAATATTCTGCCAATTGCGCAGTTAACATGCGCTGCAGCGTCACATGCTCATTCAATGACAGCCAAACTTTAAAATTTTACATTTACCATCGAAGCATGTATGCATGTCAATTTGTGTCCAGTTTGCATTACTCCTTCTTGGTGCGTCCTTTTTTTGTTATAGAGTGTATATATATATATATATATATTATTTTTTTTTTATTGAAAAGGGATTTTTGTTTATATTTATTTTTGTTTAATATATTTATATTAAACAAGATACTAAAACGTTTGGTCGTTTTAGTCTATTTACTGAAATTCAAGATTTTACAGGTGTGAAGAAAGCAGATTTAATTTATATATACATATATATAATTATATTTCAATTAGGACTATAAAATTTATCTTTTAATGCTTAGCATATAAATACGCTGGTGTTTTTTAATGCACATTGTATTCTTTTTACTTTCTCTTACCCATAAGGCAGAGAAAGTATTGTTTTAGGTTCAAATTTTCAAAGGTGAGTTTTTGTTATATTTACATGTTCTGAGGTCCCCTGAATACGAAAATCATGTTTTTAACGAATGGTCTCTGGATGTGTGTGCGTCTGTCTGTCTGTTATCAGCATATCTCAAGAACAAATAGTAGTAGAAATTCCAAACTCGGTATTCTAAATGTGTATCATGTAGGAATGCTACACTAAGCTTTTCGTTGAGATGAAGCAAACTGTTCGTGTACAGGGACACTCAAAAGTATTCAAATACATTACGTCTATAATTAGCGTTATACTACTTCTCTAATATGGAAATCGTCTGTATTATCATGGAAGATAATTTTTTTAAGTAATAATTTTAATAAATTATTTTTACTGAGTTTATTTGTATAGGAAAATATAGAAGTAAGTCATGCGGTGGGCCACCACATGACTTTCCACTGGTGGCCACAATACACTAACTAGTTAGTTGCTGTTAGTGGATGTGCTTTACTAATAATACTTTACCTTTTCTAGGAAAGCTGTTCGGGAATTGAAATAAATTCCTCATAGAGATATGGTAAATAATGTATGTTTTAAGCTAAATATTCATCACTTGTTTTTTGTATATTTACATGTTTTGAGGCTTCCTGATTACCGTAGTCAAGTTTTTTAACGTTTGATCTTTGTCTGTGTCTCTTAGAGAGACTTAAAAACGAATAATTTTAGGAGATCCAAATGTTGTATTTTGAAGTTGATATAAGTTTGTTGCCGGGAAAGTTTGATCAAGATTGATAAGTTTCAATGAATGTTGCGTGTGAAAATTGTCTGTATAATTTTAAGTAAACTTCTCGCACAGAACTAATTATCACATAAAACTCTTCCAAAGCCTAATTTGAATTGTTTAACATAGGTTTACATAACAGTACTCGTGAGCTACCTCGTTAATCTCCAACCTGTATTTATAGTATTAAATTTCAGGGTAAGAGAAAGTCTTGTGAGTGACACACCAGATTATTTTAAATGCAATAAACGATAATAAAAAAAAAAATAATAACTAAGTTATTCAGGGCGTGAAAGAATAATTAATTGAAAATTTAAGTATTCGGTCAAAATTTTGACCGAATATTCGGTATTCGACAAAACCACTATAATTCAGTGCATCTCCCTACTTTATAGTCTCTTAAGTATTTAGCTACCAATAATTAGTACATATTACAGGTTCAAATATTAATTTTTAAATCATACAGCTTTATTATTATGTATATTTGTAACAATTATTTTCTGGAGCTTTGGTACTTAGATTTTTTATTTATTATTGAAACTTGTGAAAATATTGGGTTTTTATAAACCCATTTTGTGTAACAAAATTCCTTTCCTCATTTAAAAATCTTTTCCAATGAAGTGTGATTATTTTTTTCTTTAACACGTACACACACGTTTCACTTTCTGCATTTGTAATTAAACTAATACGCGCTATTTTGGCCAAATTTTATTTAGAAACTTAGCTGCTTCTTACTTGGAATTTTTATGCTGATCGTTTTACACCATTATTACTTCCATTACACGACTACCGCAGGTAATGGAAGTATTGTATTCGGTCCAAAAATTCGATGTCGAGATTTCACCTGATTTGCATGTTTTATGGTCCCCTGAGTTCAAAAAAGTAGTTTTTAGCAATTGGTCTGTGTGTATGTGGGGAATCTTCTGGCTATTACATCTCGGAAACTAATAAAGATAGAACTACGAAACTTCAGAAATGAAACAGGTCTGGTGTACAGATGAATTTTCCGAATTTTGGTGAAATTTGGAAAACCAGAAGTGTCCGTATCTCAAAAACGACTCTAACGATTTTTTTTCAAAATTGCTGTAGAAACACTCTATTAGATGTCTTTTCGAATGATATAGTTGGTTAGTTCAGGAAAATTGATAGGCGGTCTGCATAAAAAGCTGAATTTCAAGTCTCGCAACAGCGGTCCTTTCAAAACGGTTGTATGATTTTTTTTTTCAAACTTGCCATATTAACCATTTTTTAAATATCCTTTTGTATGTAATTGGTCAGCAATTAATTATGCCAAGCTTTGGTAAAAGTCGGTATCTCAAAAACGGCTCTAACGATTTTCTTGAAAATTGTTACATGAACCTATTTTAAATATCCTTTCTCATGGTTTACTTGGTTATCACAGGAAAATTAATAATCATCCTAATCAGATAGATCAGTTTTAGACCTCAGAAATTGGTGTTACAAAAAAAAAAAAAAAAAAAAAAAAAAAAACTCTACCAATTTTTTTATATATATATATATATATATATATATATATATATATATATATCGCTGTGTAAACTCTGTTTCTGTTTTGCATGTCTTTACACGCATATTAACTTTCTTTTACTGGAAAATTTTTAGTTATCTATTTCATTAGATCAATTGTATGTCTTCTGATCACATTATCTCCAAAAAGTGCATATAATACATTTAATAGTGGGTATTTTTTTTTTTTTATACTTTAGAAATAGTATTAATATTACCTTAATAAATAACTTTTTTTTCTTTTCCTTTTTTGTATGTGCTTAAGGCCATCCTAATGAGAAAGAGGGGTGGGGCAGCAAGTTCATTTTCGATTTCAAATTATTTGAAAGTTTTACCAATTTACTTTATTGGAATTTTTTTTAAATTTTTGAAGAACAAAAATAAAATATAAGCTTTTTTCAAATTAGTTATTTTTTCCGACTGAGTGAAAATAATACCTGGACCGGGAGTCGAACCCCGGATCTTTGACTTACAAGGTCAAGGCTCTACCAATTGAGCTATCCAGGCCGACAACCGGTCAGTATTACTCACTCAGACAACCTTTAGGCAGAAACATCTGGTCTATCATTTAGATAGCTCAACGGAAATAAGCCGCAGGTAAAGGAAACACTCAGTCGGAAAAAAATAAAAATTTCATTAAATATGATTTTCTTCCTATCAGTTGATTGTGATTTTAATAAAAATTGTATTTCTTTCTCCCATTGTTTAATGGTGGTTTCCTTTACCTGCGGCTTACTTCTGTTGAGCTATCTAAATGATAGACCAGATGTTTCTGCCTAAAGGTTGTCTGAGTGAGTAATGCTGACCGGTTGTCGGCCTGGATAGCTCAATTGGTAGAGCCTTGACCTTGTAAGTCAAAGATCCGGGGTTCGACTCCCGGTCCAGGCATTATTTTCACTCAGTCGGAAAAAATAAAAATTTCATTAAATATGATTTTCTTCCAATCAATTGATTGTGATTTTAATAAAAATTGCATAAGACATCTATAAACACGTATAAAAGTTAAAAAATGATCCATTAAACTTCTATAAATATTCTACCGATATCTATTAGCACAACAAATGTCACTCTTTTTTACATCCATTAGATGTCTGTTACATATCCAGTAAATCTCCAAACATCCAATAATTTTTATGGGACATTGGATTTAATTTAGATGTCTAATGAATATCAGTGGCTGTATGGGTAGTTGGGGAAAAAAAAAAATAATAATTGTTTTTTTCTTTTTCATTATAAAGCACTAAAATTTAAAAAAAATGATTTGATTATGAAAAAATTTTCCATTTGTTTTTCCAAAAAAATTTCAAAATTCCCTGAATTTTCTCTGTTTTTGCAATAAATTTTGAAATTCTTTTAGTTTACCCTGTTTTTTAACAGTTTTTCAAATTATAATAACAGGAGACTTGGCATTGGAATATTAAAACCCAAATAAACTACTACGTCAGAAACACCAAAAGAAAAATATTTGTGATGCATACAGCTGTTTCGGTAGCTTTAAGCATACCATCTTCAGTGCAAAAGGAATTCTGAATCTGGAGAAGTGCTCGTATATATAGGAGAGGGACCGAATTTAGTTCAACCAATAGGATTACGGGAAAGGTGGAATGTGTGGCCAATAGGAATTTAGGAATCTTTTGGTGTTTCTGATGTAGTAGTTTATTTGGGTTTTAAGTTTTTCAAATTCCCTGAGTTTTCCCCGAATTCAAGGTACTGTAGCAACCCTGGCAATTTACAAAATTTAAAAAATCATTCGTTTAGTAAATCTTGTTAAGCTTTTGAGCAGGGGTGTATAACGATTAACTAGAAAAATAACATTTCAAGTTATTTCACACTGCTTATTAAAATACAGGGTGTCCCTGAATTCATGGGCCAAATTTTAAGGGGAAATAGGGCAATTTATAAGGATTCAGAATTGCATAGTTCCATGTCCCCAAACGTTATTTTAACCCTTTAAGAACTGGATGCTTTGTGCTATTTTGTACCTACGACGAACTCTGCCTACTGTGAAAATATATAAGCTTGCATGCATCAATCAGAATGTTCGTATCATTGCAATAAAATGCATCGATAAAAACAGAATTTATTTATTTAAGTCAATATTAGCATGTAAAAACTCTTTAAACAATGCCATATTGGAGAGCCACACCCATATCCACGCAAAATCACCAGGTTCTTAAAGGGTTAAAATGACGTTTGGGGACATGGGTTTCTATGCAAAATTCATGGACACCCTGTATATTAAAATTTTATGATAACAATAAAAAGACACACACACAAGTTTTTTCTTTTATCAAGAAGTTTATTGGGTATGGTAAAAATTAGCAAAATATTACAAAACAGGAATTTAAAAAGGTAATGAGGATTAATTCAATTAATTATTGTTAATGCTAATTTATCTTTTGTAACTTTTGAATAATAATCAATTAAGAGGATATGTTTAAGCCTTTTTAAATGTTTATAAAAACATGCATTAAGAATAAAATTTAATAATAATATTAAAAGATTTAAATTGAAATAAGCATCATTACCCAATATACATATAATATTCTTGGTGTTTCCATGAACTTATTTCGTGCCAGTAATGTAAATGCATCGATCTTAATGTTCGTACTGTAAGCCAACACTATTGTGGTAGCATAATATTGACGTTATGTAAATCACTTGGTCATATGGGATATGGTTCTCTGCACAAAAACTAGATGGCGATAGTAATCCTAGTCAGTGACAGTTCAAAATTGTTTTTGCATTCTCAGGATAAAGTTTTGTGCGATTTTTATCTTTCTATTGATTCAGATGATAAAATTGCTGGAGTCTTTGACTTTGGATAGAGTTTTTGATGACAGCTTTATAATAAGTGAGGATGAACTTGATGAGCACAATCCTCAATTTTGTTTCAGCAGGTACATGGAAATTTACATCAGATCTATTTTCTGATACTCGTCCTTAAAAACTGCCTGAACTGAAAAGAGACTACAATATGATACATTATTCATCAATCAAAAATTTACATTAATTGTCCTTTATCTTTCACAAAAGAATGCTCCTAAGTATAAAAGCTTTATATTAAGAGAAAAACTGTATAATTTGTTAGCTTTATTCTCAAGTGTACTGAGGAAATTGCAGTGTAATATTCTATACATTATGTGGTCCTAAAGAGATTCAACTTTCAGCATATACCACTACCATGAATTTACAGAATATTTATCATTTTTTGGCTTTTAGTCTGTCTAATAAACAAGGGGGGAAATAAATATGCTGAAGTTGAATTTTTTTAGATAGTAAAAATTGTGTAAAAAGTGACATGTCACAGCAGATCATATAATAATAATAATGCTGTGTAATATTTAGTTTTCTCACCTCTGTTCTACTATATTGCTTACTATAATAATCATATCATTAAAATCATAATAGTAATAGATAAACAATTCTACAAGTTTGTAGTACACATTCAGTTAGCACATTTTAAAAACTGCACAATTACAGCAATGAAATATACTATTCTCCTTTCAATACAGTTTCAATAAGTAACATCAGAGCACTCAATGGCAAAGTACTGTGGACACAGTACTTGCTTGAAGATATAATACAACCTAGAAGCAATATATTTATTGCTTGTAATCTCTATTTAAAACAAAATAACAAAAGAAAAATAAATATTACAAGCCTTGCATGGCACCCTCAAACCTGTAGTACACCCTGTACTGATTCTGTTGGTTCCTATTATACCTAAACAGAGAAAAAAGAAATATCAAATTTTATACATTACTTATTTTCAGCAAAAAACTGATCAATCAATTAATGAAAATTCAAACATATTGTTATACATACCCAACATTGATAGAAATATTAGGTGTACAAATTAATTTGGTCCGTTTTCGAAAGATGGCGCTAGCTGCCACAAATGCTAGGCTATGACAGCTGTTTTCGGTGGTTTCAGAGAGGTTATATATTTGTTAAGAATCTTCAGTGTACAACTCTTCGCTTGCTTGAAATAGCCTGATCAGCATTGCATTAAACATGTCAGGTTTCGAAGTCAATAAGCAGCATTTGTGGGAAGTGTTGATTTTTTTCTTTCATTGGAAGAAAAGTGCCGCCGAAGTGCATCGAACGCTCGTAGAAGTATACGGCGATAGTGCTCCGACTGACAAAACATGCAGGAAATGGTTTCAATGATTTAAAGATGGAGATTTTAGCGTTGATGACAGGCGTCGCTCTGGACAACTGAAAAAATTTGAAGATAATGAATTAGAGGAATTACTGAATGAAGATCCGATTTAAAAACACAAGAACAGCTTGCAGAACAACTGGAAGTGACTCAGCAAGCAATATCGGTGAGACTAAAAACGATGGGAATGATCCAAAAAGAAGGAACATGGGTTCCTTATGAACTGAAACCCAGAGACGTTGAAAGGCGATTATGCACTTGCGAGCAGCTGATTTACAGACAAAAAAGAAAGTGGGACGTCCTACTGCACCCGCCGTATTCTCCGGACATCGCCCCTTCCGACGAATGCAGAATGATCTGACTGGTCAGCGGTTCACTTCTTACGAAGAAATACAAAAATGGCTCGAAACATGGATGAGCGAAAGACATGAGTTGTTTTATCGAGATGGAATCAGACGATTGCCGGAGAGATGGGAAAAAATAGTAGAAAATAATGGACAATACTTTGAATAATGTATTTTTTGTTTTGGTTTAATAATAAATACTTTTTTTATTGCTAAAAAACGGACCAAATTAATTTGTACACCTAATATTTCATTGACAATTTATTTTTATTGCTGCCAAAATAAGATTAGATCGATTGTGAGATAATTTTCCTCTGTGAATAACTCGCTGAAATTATCACTATACCTCCATTTTATACAATAAAAACAGATGTACAATCGTAAGATGTGATGAAAAGTGAGTAAATTTGAATATTTTGAACTGCGCTCCTTGTATCTATCCTAAGGAATTATAAAAAAAAACACAAAGATATGAAGAACTTTTACATTTTGACATTTATCTCCAGAAATAATGAGCAGATTCCAGTAAAAGTGGAATAAAATATGAAAGAGAATACCATACAATATTTATATTTAAGGTTAGATTTTTAACGTCACACTAGTATTGCACTATGGGTATTTGGTGACAGTCTGAGACACATCCCTAAGATTGGTCCAGAGACATGCCATCACAATTTTAATCGTCCCCAGAAAATTTATGTTTAGGATTCAGACATATGATAATGTGTGTGTATGGATAATCAATGTAGAAAAAGAATAAAACAGAGGTTTCAAGATGTTAAAAAATGGACTGATTACAGTGTATTAGAGTCCTATACATGGGTCAGGTATATCTGGGGTTGCCTGTTTTGCAGGGTGCCTTCATATTATTTTTTGATCCGCACGTGTGGCTCTGCTCAAAAAAAAAAAAAAAAAAAAAAATAAATCTGAGTTTTTTTTTTTCCTTTTTTAAATCTAACTTTCTGAATGTAGTATAGGTATCTGCAGATACTAAATTAATGTTTCATGTTAAAAAAGTTATTTCCAAGATATTAGAAGATAAAAGAAAAAAAGTTGTGAAAAGATTACATAAATATTGCCTCCTAGTACTACAGATATCTGAACAGAGATTTCAGTGTTTAAGTCTATTGAAAAGGAAATATGGAAGACGGAAGTGGAGGTGTAGGTAGGACATAAGTTCAAAACCTCTCACACTGTCAATATGATAGTTCAAAATTTTAGAGGGTGGTATCTTTATCCAGTGAAATTTTTATTATTATTAAAGATATATACTTATAATTTATTATGTAACATTTAATTTTCTGAAAAGTACATTCAATAATATAAGTGTATTTTGTGTAACAGATTTTTAACTCAGTATATTATATCAAATTTAGCATTACTTTATTGAAGGTTGTGGATCAGAAACTGCAAGTTCAGGTTGGGTTATGGGTCAAACTTACCTGAAGTATGTATGACTTGAGAGTAACATTTTTCAATACTTCTCATCCTGAAGGAAATATTCATAAAATTTGTGAAAAATTTTCATGAATCAGTGGGGTATTTTTTAACAAAAATTTTCAGTGGGTATTAAAGAATTAACTATATAAAGCTATTCTGCATATACGTTATATAAATGCTTATACAAGTATTAAAAATTATTATTAAACTTATTTTTATATTTCATAAACCAGTTAATCTATTCACTGCCGACTATCAGTACACACTCTATAATTCAATGTAAACTGAAATATTCCATTACACAAAATTAGCATCTGCAGAGCTCAGCATCATAAAATTCAACAGGCTTTAAATTGTGGTAAGGAAACATTTGCACCATACACAATTGGCGGTCACTTTATTCAAATAGCTGAGAGCTTTTTGATGAGAAAAATTATTACTTTCTTCTATCTTCAATAGAAGAAAGTATTGGATTCGTAAAAATTTTCGATTTCGGGTTTTTGATGGATTTACACGTTTTGAGAGGTGTAGAACACGATTTTACCATTTTTAGAAAATGTATGTCTGTCTGTCTGTCTGTCTGTGTGTGTGTGTGTGACAAAATTTTGTGGCAACTGTATCTCTGGAACTACTGCACAGAATTTCATACAAATTGGTATGTAGTTGCACCTTGACATAAATTAGTGCCTATCAACTTTTGGTAAAAGTCGTCTTACAGGTTGCGTTGCCATCCCGCTTTTTCTAAATTTTCAACAGGGTGATAAAGGCAAAAATTTTCAAGATGGGTATCTTTCGAAAGTTCTCGTCAGTACCTTTAAAACGAATGGTTGAACTATAAATCTGTGATAATTTAAAACAAAGTTATCGATTTTTTTACTTTTTACGAAAAAAAAACTTAGAAAAAAAATTTTTTTTTTCTCCCCTTAATTTTATCAAACTCCCACGGTTTCCGTGTTCTGACAAACTTAAACTAATTTTTGCTTTTTTCCCCTAATTTTGTCAAAGTCCTACGGTTTCCGTGTCTTGACAAACTTTAACATATTTTTGCATTTTTCCCCTAATTTTGTCAAAGTTCCACGGTTTCCGTGTTTTGACAAACTTTGACAAAATTTTGGGTAAAATGTGAAAATTATTCTAAGTTTGTCAAAACACGGAAACCGTGGGACTTTAACAAAATTGGGGGGAAAATGCAAAAATTTGTTTAAGTTTGTCAGAACACGAAAACCGTGGGAGTTTGATAGAATTAAGAGGAGAGGAAAAAAAAAAAAAAAGTGGGACTTTGACAAAATTTTGGGTAAAATGTGAAAATTTGTTTAAGTCCCACTTTTTTTTTTTTTTTTTTCCTCTCCCCTTAATTCTATCAAACTCCCACGGTTTCCGTGTTCTGACAAACGTAAACTAATTTTTGCTTTTTTCCCCTAATTTTGTCAAAGTCCCACGGTTTCCGTGTTTTGACAAACTTAGAATAATTTTCACATTTTACCCAAAATTTTGTCAAAGTCCCACTTTTTTTTTTTTTTTTTTTTTTTTTTTTTTTTGTTTTAATTATTGTTGCTGAGTGAATTTGTATAGGAAAAGATAGAAGAAAGTCATGTGGTGGCCACAACATACTAGTTTTTTTTGGTTCTCATCACCTCCTAATTTTCCCTCATATTTTTATAAATAACCACTTATATAACATCTTCTACTTTAGTACCTCATATCATATGTTAATAGTCCTTTTATCATTTTCATTAAACAACTTATCTAATTTAGGGTTTAACGTCACACTAGTACTGAGCAATGGGTAATTGGCGAAGGTCTGGGATGCACCCCTAAGGATGGCCCGGAGTCATGCCATCCCAATTTTACACTACCAGCAACCTTTCGTGTACATGGTGGTCTCTGATCGGTTGAAGTATCAAACTTACAATCTTCCAATCATGAGCTCAGTGCTCTCTTGAGAGGGCAACCATAGCCCTTGGAGATTAGAGTTGCACCGAATATTCAGTTACTATTCGGTATTTGGCACCAGATATTTTGGTATTTGGCAACTGAATAGTGGAGTTAAATTTAAGTTAAAATATTGAAATTATTAAAATTTTTCTTTTTCTATGAAATTAAAGCTGATATGTATTTGTTTTGAATTCATCAATGTTAGGATGTCAAAGAACACAAAATAAATAAAAAATACCAATCTAATAAAGTTTCTATTGCATTAATTTCTAACCTAAATTGAAATAGTCTGTATTTAAATGTAATTATATTTCTAAATAACCATTTATTGCAGTTTACTAAACAAAAAAATTATATTTACATACAAACAGTCAGTACAAATTACAAATCAACTAAAAAATTAAGAATAAAGGACAGTTCATAAAAAATCAGTCACTGTATTTAAATTTTGGCAAATTATGATGTAGGAACAAAAGTTTTTCTGCATTTTCTGACTGTATGTGTGTGTGAGAGAGAGCTTGTTGTATTAATTAAATAATTTTGTTTATTTATCTTTTACTGTGGAGTGTGCAACACACTTTTAGTAATTACTTTTCTTTTGTGTGAGTGTATATATATACTTATTCATGTCTTCCTACTTGGTGTTTGACCATTATAATGATGAAGTTTATGTATGTGTGTGTGTGAGAGAGAGAGAGAGAAAGAGTAAGCAAGTGTAAAAAAGCATTACATTTACTACTGCTTTCAATATAAAATTTAGATTTTATGCTGATACTTTTAATACATATTGTATTCCTTTTTTAGATGCAATAAATGTTAAGAATAATTAAGCTATTTTGTGTATAAAAAAATATTTTCATTGAATTTTAAGTATTCAGCCAAATACAAATATTTGGTCAAAATTTTGACCGAATATTCAGTATTACTACTTGAGATATTATAAATTAAACTATACTTACTTTAATTATTTCTCAGTTGAATAAACTCTATAATTTCAATTAAAATTGCTGTTTTGTTTACTTTGTAAACTATCTTTTCCATCCAACTTCTTTGTTTATCAATTCTATACTCATTCAATTTCCATAATGATGTTTTTCCCACTAAACGGCAACATCATAGCTCAATCAATTAATATCTAGATAACTATTGTAATCGTTTCTTTTGGATTTGCATGTCAGTTTGTGATTGATCCGTTCGATCAATGACAATTTCAAACATTCTCCTTTCATAAATAAATACTAGAACTTTGTTTAGTTTCATTTTCTTTTCTTTTGTGTATTTGTTTAACAGTCAATAATGGTTAACCAGCTGGACCAGATTAATCCATAATATATTAATAAATACAGTCGATAGCAAAATTATTGAAGCAAGCATTCACAATTTTCATATACATATATTTTTTTTTTAGTTTGATCACTAATTTTTATCATCAGCTTACTTTTTTGTAAACAATACAAGACTAAGATCATGACTTGACAAATATTTACTTAACAAAACAGTATTAGGTGCTGCCCATCCTTTAAATAGGAATTATTGCTAGTGCTTCAATAATTTTGCTGCCTCGTATGTGCTTTTTTAAATGCATTCACAATTGTTAAAGTTTATGAAATATTTTTATCGAGTTTACTAAGGGTGTTTTTGAGAATCATCTAAGGGATTCATCTTGTTTTACTACTGTAAGTAGAATGTGTTCCTAATTGTTCATCATGATTGATTGTGTAAGAATAAACTATGTGAACAATAAACTATGACTGTTATTTATAAGTAAAGACAAAGCAAATACCGTAAGTCATCAACCAGTTTATGATCTTTCCAGCCATGTTTCTGCTGTGAAATTGCTCTGCTTTAAAATAATTTTCAGGGATATGCCTTTCAAGATGTTACAATCATATGCTAAATGCTAATACATAATATTTGGTTATGGGCTATTTTTCATAACTGGAGGATGACTTTTATTTGCGTTTATGAAGTTGACTTTATATGATTTCAAATGATGGAACTTTATTACAAGAATTTAATTTACAGTTCTATCATAATTTTATTTACAGTTGAATTTGTGCCATTGAACTTTATTTGATTTTCTATTTGTATGCTTGGATTCTTCTTTTAAATTTGATTTATTCAGCTGAGCTCTACTTAAATATTGATTTACAGAATTGCATACTTCATATAAATTTCTATTTATGCAATAGATCCTCCACGTGAACTTTTTAATTTATAGTGGAAAACTTTTAGTGATATCTTATAATTTAATTATGCAAACAAGGTCTTTATTTTTCATGAGAGAAGGTTTGATGATATTCAGATGAAGATCTGGAAAAGTTGGAGGGAGAAAACATGAAATACTCAAGAATTTATAGAAAAATTTCAAAATATTTCTTTCCCAGTTCAGACATTTTCGTATTCCACTATGGCAACTAATTTAATAGAAAAATTGTATTCAAGAAATTTTTCAACTTGGAGCTCCGATATGCATTATCTGTTGACAGAAAAAGGACTTTGGGAAATTACTGACAAAAATCAGACAATTCCAAAGGTTTCCTCAACTGTTTCTGCAGAAGTTATTAAAGCATTTACCTTGCATGCTAATCAAGTACTTTCTTTGATTTACATGAATGTTGAACCTGAATTTAAGAGAATAATAGATGATTGCAAAGAATCGACAGATGCTTAGAATAGACTACGTAAAAATTTCCATCCTGATACAAGAGTCCACCACATGACTTTATTTACAGAATTAATGGAAACTAAAATTAGGCATGATAAGTCTAAAATATATTTGCTTCCCGACTTAAGATTTACTTCGATTTGAAACATATTGATGATCTTTTACAAAATTATTTGTGCTATCAGTTGTTATGCTACTTACCTTCTGTTTATGATACATTGTTTAGCTGACGTTGAGCAGACCAGATGAGAAGTTTAAATTTGGCTAAATTGTTAACTTTGAATAAAGACCATAAAATGCAAGATTTTGCAACAATTGTTTTAAGTAAAAAAAAAAAAAAAAAAACACCACCATGATCCTTCAATAGGTGAACAAAGTAGGAACGAGTGTTGCAATGCAAACAAAGCTGCAATGCACAAAACTGATTAAAGTGAAGAGCAAAAACAAATAAAGTTCAATGTAAATATAAGTACTGGTGTGAGCAGAATTATAAAAGAAAAGAAAAAAAAAAAAAAAAAAAATCAAAACTAAACGAATATTGAAGTTATGTGAGTAATTTCCAAGCATCAGACAAGAACGGAGTGGAAGAAACATCATTAACAAAATTTTTCAAAATTTTTAAATATTTTTACATATTTAAAAATTTGAAAAATTTTGTTAATGATGGATATCCAAATGGGAAGAGGAAAAAGAAGTTAGTTTTGGAAAAATCAAAACACTGACCATGAGCCTAGCAATGGGAAGCAACAGAAGATTTGTAAATCTCTTCATTACAAACATTCCGATGGTGCTCATTTATTCTATATTCCAAACACATCTTAGTTTGACCAATATAACTTAAATTACATGAAGAACACTGAATTAGATAAATACTTGGTTTTCAGTAGGAACGGGATATTTAAAAGAATATAATTTAATCTTGTTAACAGGTTTGTAAATGAATTTAAAAGCAAATGGTGAAAGAATTTTATAAAATCAATAAAGATATATTTAAAACAGTACTTAAATTTATATAGAGCTTTATCACTGATAGAGGGATTATAACCTCAAGAAAGAGAAAGAGATTTTAAATAATTTCTTTTGAAAGGCTTGGCTGATCAAAACAAATGTTTTAGGCATGAAGATATTAACGGCCATCTTCACTTACTATTGCCGGAAGCCCGAGCCAATGTTATTCTATGGAGAAAATTTCTTTACAAATAACTTATTAACTAATACATATTTTTAAATTCTGTTTTCACATTCAGAAAATTCCCAACTGTTCAATTGACGGACCTTTTTTAAAAATGTATTTTTTAAATATTTTATTTTGAAATTGCAAAATGAAAAAAATTTGCATATTGAAAATTGGTATTTTGCAGCTTCAAAATAAAATATAAAAAATTAAAAAAATAATTTTTTAAAAAAGGTCCGTCCATTTAACAGCTGGGTATTTTCAGAATGTAAAAACAGAAATTAAAAATATGTAATAATTAATAAGGTATTTGTAAAGAAAAATTTCCCATAGAATAACATTAGCTTCGGCTTCCGGCGGCGGTGAGTGAAGAGGGCCCTTAAGTATAGAAAGCAGATATTTTCTGTTCAGGAGCATGGTTAGCAAGGGCATGGGGCAGAAGAGACAGAGTTTTCTAAAGGCAGCGGTTGAGAATGGACCTTTGTTTAAAATCTTGTTAATGATATTTCTTCCACTCCGTTTCTGTCTGATGCTTATAAATTATTCATGTAACTTCGGTTTTCATCTAGTCTTGATTTTTTTCTTTTCTTTTACAATTTTGCTCACACCAGTACTTTCGACGACCATTTACTTTCGATTTTATTTGTTTTTGTTCTTCACTTTCATCGGTTTTGTGCATTGCCACTTTGTTAGCGTTGCAGCACTCTTGCCTACTTTGTTTGCCTGATGAAGGGTCATGTTTTTTTTCGACCCGAAACAATTGTTGCAAAATCTTGTATTTCATGGTGTTTATTCAAAGTTTTGTACTTATTTTCAAAAATTTGTATCTTAATATGACTTAATTTATCACAAAAAGCCTACTTCTATTCGCTCCGCGGTCCATTCGAACGTGTACCCAGTCATCATCAGGGAACTGTCGTTCGCACATTACTGCATATTTATGACTATTATAGTTCGCTAGTTTTTCAATGTTCTGAAAATCTATTTTCAGAAATGAGATTCTTAAAAAGACTATTAAAATAAAAGAATAATAAATAATAGAATCAATGAACATAAAAATGATATAAAACATGATAAAATAACAACCACACTAACTAAAATAAACCAACAACAAAACATAAAAATAGATTTTCAGAACGTTACAAAACTAGCAAACTATAATAGTCATAAATACGCAATAATGCACAAAACTATTGGAATAATGGCTGAGCAGAGCTGCAATGACAGACAAGCCAATGAGCATTTAGATGACAGATGGTTATGCTCGAGAACAAGAGAAAGAAGAAGCAGATCACGACAGTTCCCTGATGATGGCCGGGTACACGGTCGAATGGACCACGGAGCAAATAGAAATAGGCTTTTTGTGATAAATTAAGTAAAATCTTTGCTCCTATTTAATAATGTAAATATTAATATGATGATTTCGATTCTGATCAATAGACGGTGTCATGACCTTTGTTCGTCCCAATAGCCAACAAAGAAATGTTAGGCTTTAAATTCTTCCAAATATACTTCTAAATACGAGATTTTGAGCATAGTCCAAAAAGTTAATATTTTTTTTCATTTCTTTGCGCATTTCAAGTGTATTAGATTAAGTTTGTGCAGCCAAAATTTTCCTTTAAAGAATCTGATCAGGGCTGACCAATCAGATAGCACCTTATGTCATTATCATATCCTATCGACGAAATTTAACCATAACTGGTCCCCATTGGAGAAATATTGTATAGATTATTAATCTATCTTACTATTCTACACTAATAATGATCTGCTTAATGTTAACAAAACTACAGTACACAAATTGTACATTATTACAATTTGCATACTGCAGTTCTGGCATTTTTATTATTTATGCAATTCACTTTTCTGCATATGTTCAATGTTAAATCACAGTTTTATAATAAGAAACAAAAACTATAAAATTGAAAAACACATAACAGTAGCTGCGTTTTTTTACAATTTATGGTGTTAATGAAAAGTTCTTATTTTTTATAAAAAGTACTTACTTTTAACTGTTCATTTTTCGTCTTAATAATTTCACAGTATTAAGCACACCTTTTTCCATCATTCAGTAGTTGAAAAAACAGGCTGTTGTAATAAAATTTTGAAAACATGTTACTTTTTTTTTCTCTTAGAAAATGGACAAATAAATGCCTACTGTATTTAATAAGGAATTTTCATAATTACACTACAAAGTATTCATTTATTTAATCATTTAGCAGAAACGTTGAAAAACTTCTTACTGTTGAAAAGGTTAATATATATATCTGATTATGGTATAAAATATTTTGTTTCTTCGATATTTTTAAAACTTTTAATGTAAATGATAGTAAAAATAGAGCTGAAACGCTTTTATCATTATTATTTTATTAAACTGAGTCAATTTTTCCAACCATTTACTATTTAACATATTTTTCAGATTTAATGATACGCTATTTTAATTAAAAGATTGGGAAAAGTTTCAGATCTCCTTTGTCTTAAACTAACTGCAGTGTGCAGGGTTGCTACACAAATCAGGAAAAAAAATTCCCCGAGTTTTCCCTGCCCCTTTTTAGAAGTAAAATAGATGACACACAATCATGCAGCATCAGAATCTAACACGTTTACAAGTCAATTGAACATATTTAGGGTATATTAATTTTATTAACTTACTATAGTTGGGGAAAAAAGCATAAAAAGCACTAAAAAATTTTAAAATATTTGATTATGATAAAATTTTCCAATGTTTTTCCGAAAAATTTCAAAATTCCCTGAATTTTCCCTGTTTTTGCAATAAATATGGAAATTCCCGGAGTTTTCCCTGTTTTTTAACAGATTTTCAAATTCCCTGAGTTTTTCAGGTGCCGTAGCAACCCTGAGTGTGATATCTTAAAACATAGCTTCAACAGAGGTAAGTCAGGTAGAATTTTTTCAAAATCATTTAGTATCAATGATGACTTTGTGATATGTTGTTGCATCACACATAGGTGTAACAACCTTATGAATGTAGCATACATTAACAATGAAATTTTGATTGTGCTAAATTCAAAAGGTTTAGGTGATATGCCTGATATATATATATATATTTTATGAGAAAGCAATTTAAGGTTAGGGTTTCAACCCAAATGTTTTCAACCATTTATTAATGGTTGTTAGTAAAAAAATTTTTACACTAATTTTTAATACAATCACGATGCCTAATGCATCAACTGTTTGACTTTCTCTAAATTTTCCTAGTCATTTTCTATTTTGATGTATGATAATTAATTTGGAATTTTCTAAGTAGACCTTAACACATGTTTAAAAACTCAGCAAAAGTAAATAAGGTTCTCTAGATTATATAAATAAATATAACTTAAGACTGTTTATATAAAATGCATGAAACTCAATTTACAAATTCAGGGAAAGAAAAAAAAAAAAAAAAAAAAAATCATAATTCCCTTCAAGGTTATTATCTTTATAATTATTTTCTACTCATCTTTAATTTATAATTTGAGATAGAAATACAATATAATCATGTTCATCAATGAAGATTATTATTTTTATTTTTAATGATAACTTCACATTAAAAGATAATCATTTTATATTAAGAGAAAATCAACTGTTATTTTTTCTGCAATTAAAATGGAAAAAAAAAAAAAAAAAAAAAAAAAACATTTTTTTGAACCATTGCTTCATTGATTTCAGTATATATATATATATATATATATATATAATAAAGATGATCTATTAAGCATAGTAGAAGCCAAGCAACAGATACAAGATCACTGAAACACCAATGACCAATAAGATTAAAAAAAAAAAAAATTAAACACATTGTAATCAATCAGTGAATTTCATTGTTGCTTCATAGATTCATTGTTATTCATCTGCTTTGAAATTTTGCTTTTTAAAATCCATATGACTCCTATTGTGGTCCTGGCAGGCTGGGTGAGTGTTGCCGGTGTGAAACTAGTTTAACCCCACAGGCAAGTCACAAGTCTTGCCGCCTGCCTTCTTCCTTCCTTTCTCAAGTTTCTTAAATTATTTTTTCATAAATTTTGATATAGTTTATGGTTTTAAGTTAAGATTTGTTGTGTTAGTTTACTGATTCGTTTGTTTTGCAGGCTGTTAATTAATAAATCTGGATTCTTGAAATTTGTGTATTTCATCCCCTGTTTTTTTTTTTTTTTTTTTTTTTTCTGAACTTCTCATAGAAATTTTTAATCTTATTGGTCATTGGTGTTTCAGTGATCCTGTATCTGTTGCTTGGCTTCTACTATGCTTAATAGATCATCATCATTATATATATATATATATATATAATAAAAGGTATTATAAAGGTGAGAGGAATCTAAAAGACAGATCTCTAGTTAAAATATATATCAGTTGCCAGTGGTGATTGTATTTGCAAGCCCTGCACCTGGAGTTCAATTACAGTGTAGAGATTATTTATTGTTATTTTAATTTAGTTAAAATTGCTTGACTTCTACAGATTTTAACCAAATTTCCTGACTTTTGCCAGCACTGTAAAATTATCTATCTTTTAGATCACTGGTCACCCAGAAATTCTATCTGCATAAATGTGTTCAAATCCACAATGAAAATATTATTCAATCTAATGAAATCTTGTGATTCTGCTATACACAATTTACCATAAAAAATAAGTGTATATTTTATCGTGAATATCAGGGGTGGAAAAAGACTTGATTGACTTGCAACTGGCGAGTACATTTTAAGTCAATTTCGTTATCAATACCGAATGTAGTACAGTCAAAAGACTGTCTAAAACAGCCAAATACATCTCCCAAAAGCATGAACAGTGTTCAAATAAGCAACTACTTCAGATTTTATTACTTTATAGGCTGTTATTATTCTACACTGAAAATTGTATTTTAATAAATGATGCTTTGGGAACTTGAAACAATTTTACTAAATGTTAAAACCTGAATAAACTACTACGTCAGAAACACCAAAGAAAAATATTTGAGATGCATACTGCTGTTTCGGTAGCCTTAAGCGTACCGTCTTCAGTGCAAAAAGAATGAGGGCTTAAGGCTACTGAAACAGCTGTATGCATCTCAAATATTTTTCTTTGGCGTTTCTGATGTAGTAGTTTATTCGGGTTTTAATATTCCAACGCTAAGTCTCCTGTTATTATAATTTTACTAAATGATCAATTCATCTTACAATTGTGTAATTTTTTTTAATTAAAGATTATAGACTGTGTATCGTATATCGCTGGCTGGTAAGAATTTCTAAAAACTCCCCATCCCTGATAGACAGGACTTGAAATTAACAGTGGTCTGTTGGTCCGAGACCACAAAAATAATCTATGGACTAGCAAAATTTAAATTAGTATAGTCTATATAACACTGAAGTTTTCAATTATTTTTATTTTTTACTATTCAGTGAAATTACCAGTAAATCTGTTACAGAATAGTATGCTATAACAGTAACAAGTGTACTTCAGTGGCTAGTATATTGGATCTCTCTCTCGCTAGTATATTGGACTTACTTGATTTTTTAGGTCATTTTTATGGAACAAACTATATAAATGTAGGTTTTTGACAAGGAGGTTTTTGACATGACGACCACCGCCACTTTAGAATGTAGGAAAAGAGGGGGGGGGGAAAAAGCTAAAAACCCCATAGGAATAGCATGGGAAGAAAAGCAAAAAAACTCACAATGTCAAGTGTGTTAAAAAAAAAAAAAAAAAAAAACACGCTCACACCGGAAGTAATAAGAGGACAAATTTGACTAGAAAAAGACATTGAACAGCGGGAACGGGGGGGCTGGGGCGTTAAATATATCGTCGAGGACATGCGACATTTCATACATAAACATTTTAAGTTTAGGGGTTTAATTGAAGATTTTTCATGTACTTCCTGTACCTGACTGTCTAAAGTGTTGATTCATGAACATATAAAGGATTTTTTACCTAGCAGGAGTCAAGTAATGGCAACCTAGTTGTTCAAAACATAAGTGATAAATCAGTATGCTGTGATATAAGACAATGGTGGTACATGATGTATATGGAGGCCTCTCCCACAATTTGGTTCTTGAGGATCCCTTAAAAAGTCGCTGTACTTATCATTGCCAGAAGCACAAGCCAGTGTTATTTTATGAGAAATTTCGCCTTATTATAACACATTAACCAATAAATATTTTAAAATCTCATGTTTATATTTTGAAAATTAACAACTGTTAAATTAACTATTGTTTTTTAAAACTTTTTTTTTTTTTAATAATTTTATTTTGATGCTGTAAAATGTAAATTTTCAGTATGTAAAATTTAAGACGAAACCTTTACTTTTTTATCTGCAGAGTGGCTCCCATCACATTTGAGCCCCCCCCCCCCAATACTCTCAAGTAAAATTCGCAAGTTTCACAGCATTCTTTTTAAATTTTTAGAATTATGTTAAAATTCTATGTAATTTTAGCTAAAATTCTGCAACACGCACTGAGAATTTTTTTCCAGTGCTGCAAATTTTTCCAATTTTTAGGTTGCAAGACACTATACATTTGAAAACTAAGTTGAAATTCATAGTTATGTAATTTAGAATTTTATGTTTATGATGAAAAAAAAGAAAAAAAAAAGTTCAGTAAGTGGATATATTCAGTTCTGGCAGCGAGAAATTATCTTAGTAAATTACAAATAAATAAACATCATTTTTAACAAATAATCTTTATTCACATTCACAACAATTTTTTTTCAAGATACAAGGTAAATTTTAAAAGAAAAAAAAAAAAAAATCAACATTATCTTTTGATTGTATTTAACATTGTTTTCTTGATTAAATTAATACAATAAAAACACACACATATATATATATATTTATGTAAATAAAAACTCCAAATAAAAAAATCTTTCAAAGCTACAAAATAAATTTTGATGGAGTGAAAGCAAAAAGAAAAGAAATGAAAATTATTCATTTTCAATTCAATTCTTTTCTGATGTGTACTTCAACAGAACATGATACAAACAACACATCTATATAATAAAAACCACTGACCAACATTAAATGAATTTTGAAATTTCAGAAGAGATAAAGGAACATTTAGTTGTACAATAAGCAACATGTAATAAAAGTTTTATATATATATTTAAAAAAGAAAGAAAGAAAATTATGAATATGAATGCCAATACAACAAATCCATAAATAAATATTTTAAAAAGTAAAAGAAAATATCTTACATACAAAGTGAATTTTTATGTCTATTATGACACAAAATTTCAGATTAAAGAGAAAAAATAATACATTAATATAAAAAAAAAAAAAAAAAAAAAAAAAGGATAACTATTCCGATATAAATATACAAGTAGGCGAATTTACAGTTCTTGAATACAACATGCACATATAAAAATTTTTGCTCGTGTTTTACACTCTATTTAAAATTATAAAGTTTTATTTATTTTTCTTCTTTATCATCCTCTTCATATTCTTCTGTATCGGACGATTCTTTTATTTCTATAAAAAAATAGGGGGAAAGACAAAAGAAAAATTAATGCTAGAAAGGATCTCAAATTAAATATTCTTAAGTCTTTTTTGTTATTTGCAACATATTATATGTAAAGTAAAATTTTAATTAAAAAATGACCTATAAAAAAACTCACACACTGAACAAAAACTAGTTTCGAAAGATGAAGAACCTTTGTAAATCTAACACCAAAAGCAGACATGCATCATATATACACAGACATTTGAATGCTGTTTGCAGAAACTTTTCTTCTTCACAGAAAATGTTTTAGCATTACTAATTAATAAATTTTTCAGCATTACTAAACTAACATTAAAATACTTTTTAAACTGAGAGTATACTATCGGTCAAAAAATATGACAGAAAAATTAAGATCTTTGTTTTCAATTAATTTATGCTTTTATTTATGTATTTAAAATTTGCTGTTTTACAAATTATTTAATTTTTTATTTATTTCTTTTTTGCAGAAAGTTTTTTAATACAGTTGCTATGTTCACAAAAAGTTTTTCAACTTATCTAAGTTTGAGCATAAGTTATAAAAACACACAATAGTTTTTCCAAGTAATAGGGCAAAATTAACAGCCACCATTGGCTACAGGTCGAGTAGATGAAAAGAAGTGGTGATTACAAAATTATTTGCCAGTTGCCACTCTCCTCCCCTCCATCTTCCCTTAAAATGGTGGTCTCACTTAAAAAAAGCAAATTTTAAATAAATTTATTATTAAAAAAAAAAATAATAATGCATTTTTCATAGCATTTCTTTTAATCATAAAATATAAGCCAAGCAAATTGAGAAAATGTTCCAATCTCAATTTATCACGAAGACATTCTAAATTTCTCTCAAAATGTCAAAAATTAATTACGTTATAAGAAAAACAAAATAATTTACTACATATAATAAGTATGTAAGGGAATAAATATACACTGTAATGTAAGAAAACAGCTGTCAGTTTAGTTTATAAGCATTAGAAAGTTAGTTTTATCATCTGACTGTTGTTTCAATTTCCATTATTTGCCAGTTGCCACTCTCCTCCCCCTCCATCTTCCCTTAAAACAGTGGTCTGACTTTAAACTAAAAAGAGCAAATTTTAAATAAATTTATTACAAAAAAAAAATGCATTTTTCATAGCATTTCTTTTAATCATAAAATATAAGACAAGCAATTTGAGAAAATGTTCCAACCTCTAAAATTTATCACGAAGACATTCTAAATTTCTCTCAAAATGTCAAAAATTAATTACGTTATAAAAAGAACAAAATCATTTACTACATGTAATAAGTATGCAAGGGAATAAATATACACTGTAATATAAGAAAATAGCTGTCAGTTTAGTTTATAAGCATTAGAAAGTTAGTTTTATCATCTGATTGTTGTTTCAATTTCCATTTTTTCTTAACAAAATATTTCAAATTCACCCAGTGAACCTAAATTTCTCATGAACCTCGTTCGCATGTCGGTCATGCACAACAGTTTTAATAACTGGGAGAAAAGAAAAAATATTTTTTCTAGACTCTAAAAGTTAATGGTTATAATCCTTATGATTACATCTTTACGTGTCTATATAAATATTTCTCTAAAGTGGACCAGTTATGATTAAATTTTGTCGAAATTATATGATAGTGGAATAATTAATAAAATACATGAGGATAAAAAAAAAATATTTATACATGAACAATATTTATGCATGCGGACTCAGTTCAATGATCTAATTGGAAAATGATAACATTTATCTAATGAGATCATTTTACAGAAAAACGTATTTTTAAAAGTTGCATCTTTTCAATCTTTGTGTCATTTTAAACATAGCAATACTTTAAAGATATAAACAGAATATGAGCTATTGTCATACATTGACTAAAAAAATACACTAATAAAAAGTATGATCAAAATAGGTACTAGGTTTTTTTAACAAAATATTATAGCAAAATAAAATATAAATAAATAAAAAGACATCACCAACATGGCGACAGAAATTAAAAGTTCCCATGGGGGTCCTATACTAAAGCTGTACCTGCCTGGGGAAGTATAAAAACTGGGTCTTCAAACTGGAATTTTATTTTGAAATATTTCTTTAAATGATTCTGGTTTCACTATTACACAAATATTAATCTAGTTCTAAAAATAATTTGGCTTCTGAAGAATTAAAATTTAAATTGAATGGTAAGATTGGTGCAAGACTTATGAGATAAAACTTTAAAAAGTAAATAATAAAAGAAAAAGAGTGTGGATTATTATTTTATGTACATCTTAATAACTTTTTTAAAAAATATTTTATTTTATTAGTATTAGAATATTTATTTGAATTGTTTAATTCTGCATCATTACTAATCTTACAGAAACTTATAATAAAAGAAGACTTGATCCAGGATTATTAAAAACAAGAAAAACTACAACGTCTAGAATGCCAAAGAGAAAAATTAGAGCTGTTTTGATAGTACTAATGTACCATTTTCAGTGCAAGAAGACGGTACGCTAAATTCAACCGAAACAGCTATCTGCTTTAAAATTTTCCTCTTTGGGTTCTAGATGTTGTAGTTTTCCTTGTTTTAAACTCACCATTGTTTCTCTATTTGCTAAAAAAAAAATGTGGGCGTTAAAGAAACTGAATTCACTGGCCGCTAGTGAACTCTTCCCCATTTTGCCCAATAGTTTCAGATTGAAGTAATTAAGCACAGCTTTCCATTAAGCAAGAAAAAGTAGGCCTAAGTGCAGCTGCTAAGTAGCAATGCACTAAAAACTTATAGTAATATATTTCAATTCTTACAAGTTTTAGTGATACAGAGATGCCAACTTCTAATGACAAAAAAGCAGGAGATTTTTTAACAGAAATCACGAGACTTTTTCCAACAAGAAAGTTTGCAAGAAAAATGAGTAAAATAATGCAAATTTAATTTTAAGTAAAACGTTATAAGCTTAGGAGGTATTTACAAAGCATCAGTATTAAAATTAAATGAATAATATATGTTTATTGCAGTAAAACAAACTATCAAAAAAAAAAAAAAAAAAAACCCTCAGACATAGTTATTTAAAATTTAAGTCAAAATAGACAGATTTGATCATTCTGCTCCTAATATAAAACAATAAGAATCTTAATTATCTTTGTAAAAGAAAAGGTAATAAAGAAATGAAAATATCAGCTATATTCTAATGAAATTTGAGTACTTTAAGTTTTCAATAGTTATAGTATTTAAAAAAAAAAAAAAAAATCTTTTGATAATAAGATTTTTCATTATGCAAAAATGAAAGTTAAAAATTTATTCTTAGCAAAAATTAGTTTCAAAGTATTGTATAGTAATTCACATTCAAACTGAACTTGATAAATTGCAGGGCAAGATAAACTTCAATTTTCTTTCAAATTTTTTTACTCAATCCCACAAATTTTAAGCATAAATTATGCTAAGAGGGATAGATAAAAATTACATCAGAAAAGCAGGAGAAAGGAGTGGAAAAGCAGGAGCATAGAAAAACAAGCAAAAAGCAGGAGACTCCTGCCAAAAGCAGGAGACTTGGCATGTCTGGTGATAATTGAACAACAAACTGAATGTATTTCTCAAAGGAAGAAAAATTTTGACTTTTGTGGAGTGAAAGTAGCAATGTAGAAATGAAAATTGCATCACAACGTTTTGCTAAATGATGAAAAAGCTGTGATTAATTCTGTACTGATAAGTATAAAGGATTTAAGTCCAAAAATGTCGATTTTGAGTTAAGTACATAGTCAGACTCAGAAAAAAAATTCTCTATCGACTGGTATAAAGAATTTAAATCCATGTCATTTAGTCTTGGAGAAAATCCATTGGTAAAAAAAGATTCAAATCAGAAATTTAGCATTAATCTGTGATATAAAACATTTAATTCAATTTTTTTCCTTTATTAAATGAAGGTTGACAATCACTGAATGGTATAAAGGGTATAAATCAACACAATCCCTTTTTTCTAATCGATTCTTCTGATTAGTTTTTAGTTAGTTTAACTTTATTTTTCGTCTCCTGAAAAATCAAGAATATGGATTTAAATCCTTTATACTTATCAGTACAGAATTATTCTGTCAGACAATTTAAATGAGATAAAATAAATTGCATTTTATTTTAAATTCATATAACTGAAGTTTTTTACTCTATACATTAATAAATGCCTAGTTATTTTCGAGTTTAATGACCTGTTAATAATAAGATAAGGGAAATGGATGCAATATTTGTTATATCTTAGTCATTAATGATTCAAAGCCACAGCTAGAGGAGGCCAGAAGAGGCAATGTTCAACCCGAAAACATTTTTGTAATGTAATTAACTTAACACTCTCAATAAAACCCTACACATTTCAAAAATTTTTTACATTCTTTTTACAATACAATAAACAAAAATAAGAATACCAAATTTAACAATTTCATAGACTGCTTGTAATTAATAATTACTCTAATCACTAAAGTGCTACTGCCATACTCAATTTAAACTAAAGAGGGGGAAAAAAGTGAAAACAAACTTCCGGGGAACAAATACATATCATGTTATAATAATTTTCAATCCCAGATTTTAGAGTTAAATTATATTTTGGGCAAATAAAAATACATATAATATATATTATTAAATCAAATAATATTATAAAAAATATATAAATATACAGTTGAAATTTAAAATGAACATACCAGAGGAAGATGCATTTGATGATTCAAGGGTTTCTTTCTTTTTTCGGTTACTTCGTCGAACTTTCTTTACTTTGTTTTCTATTAAAAAATAATAATAAAATATAAACAATTAATATACATCATTTGACCAAGTAATTTAAAGGAAAAGTAAAAGTAGCTAGTTTAAGAATATGTTTACGATAGTTAAGAGACAGCTAATAATTACTTTTAACTAATTACAATCACTACTACATTTATGCTGTCATTTTAAATTGATTAAAGACAAAAAGAAAGAAAGAAAGAAAGAACTACAGGAAAACAACCAGAAACAAATATAACAACAAAATATACATTACTTAATTACAATTAATTTTTAATACCAGGTTTTAGGCCTACACCAGAGCATACACACAGTACCTTTACTAACCAGGCATGAAAGTGCAAGTTTATCAAAAAAGCTGAACTTTACGCGAAGACAAAATTACCGCAATTTATAGAAACGTATTACATGTACAACATACGATGTTATTAAAATAACTTGTTAAAGATAAATGAACGCAAATATTTAAAAATAAAACAGTTGTATAATTATATAAAAGTTTAATTCTAATTTACTATTTTCATTCTTAAAAATGTCAATTAGCAAACAACTAAAATTAAGCAATTTAGTTTGAAATCAAATCTGGAGCAATGAGTGACATTATATTGATAAATAAAGTACATTCAATTCATAACTGTTTGTTGACAAATTTATGTTACGTTTAATGCAGACTATTTCAAAAAAAAAAAAAAAAAAAAAAAAAATTGTAATTTACATTTTCTTTTACATCTGTAGATTATTAAGAGCTCTCTTGTCATTCGCTAGAGTTTTGCTTAAATTAATTAGAACTGGTGACATTGTAAAAGGCAAATTATGCTCTGCCAAAACTCCTAATACTAACGATTGGGCATTTACTATTCTGTCGCACAAAGGCACATTAACAGGAATATTAACAGAAGACGGTGCATTAACTGAGCTAGAAGTTGAAAAATGAGATGGCAGAACGAAATTTTTTCTTTTAACAAGGTTCATACTCATTTTCAGAAAAAAAAATTCCCTGAGAATCCCCCCCCCCCCTATTCTTTCTAAAACTGAAAAAAAAAAAAAAAAAAAAAAAAAAATAGTAGTAAACTAACTGCCTAGAAAGTTTTGGATCTGAATAACTTATTTTAAAATCCCTTTCAGACAAAATAAAATATTAATCAGTATTGGAAACGTGTATATATATATATATATATATATATATATATATATATAACAAACTCTTGGAAACTTAATTACCTTACATATAAATTTGCCCTTAAACTGAATGCTTCAAAAAATTTTATTAGCCAATGATTATTAAACGACATTGTGCTTAGCTTTGTAAGGGTCACTATCTACACTACACTTTCGACCTAAAATGTAAATTGTGGATTCAATTTTTTATCTGTCCAGTCCAGATTAAACAATGTTTTCCAACTCATGATAATAATTACTTTTTAATTATAATTCAATCCATCTCACAAAAAAAAGAAATAAAATGCCTAAGCTAATAAAATAACTAAGGTAAGCACGTGCACACTGCATCAGTAAGACTAAATAACAAACGAAATATTTAAAGCTGCTGCCAGATGCCGATTATCGAATGAAAACAAATTAACCATGGAGAAAAATTAAGCTAAAGAATATCTTAGAGAGAGGAAAGGTGTGTCTAATTTCACGATTTGATTGTTCGATGCAAAAAGCGTGCCCAATTTTTCATTGGATCGGCATGATGTTAGTAGACTTGTCTTATCAGATTTCCATAATGATGTCATGGAAATGCGCGAGTACTAGCTTTTTCCAGAGTAAATCACTGTTTTTCCAGGTTTTGGTGCTTGTTTTGAAAGTTTCCCTGAGATTTAGGGCCAATTTTTTTCCCCTGAGTTTTCCCTGATTTTCAGGTTCTCCCTGAGGCGTATGAACCCTGTTTAATATATTTTTTAAATACATGCTTTCCCGATTTTATGTGGCTGGATATAGCGTAAAAACCTCTTTTCTCATAATATATTATGTCATAGCATAAGGAGCATTTCGCTTTTCCACTGACATCTACTTTACTTATGCTATCGCCAATAGCTACTTGGAATTCTTCATTTTTAACGTTTACTTTAACAGTATTATTTAACCATGCAAATTTAAATTTATTCTTTTTTCATTACAATCAATTTCACAAGCTTTATGCTCGTCATTTATCGTTAGAGCATTCATATTAACATATTCTTAAATATATAAATATCTAGCGTACAACGCAGCATGGACGATCGAAGAAAACAAAGCAAAAGCAAGGCTTCAAACAAAATTGAGTTGAATTGGTAAAAGTAGAAGTACTTTTTTTTAAACAGATACGCATTTTTTTCGCAGACGATTTCTCGGTGAATCATGCAGCTACTATTGCAATTGCAGGCATTCTCGGATGTTACTTTTTCTCCTCTTCAGAGTTACGGAATACGAAGCGATCGTAATGGGATGGGTGGGTTTGACTCATAGTTGACTCTGCCTTCTCCAAAGACCACCTTCCCTTGACCTCCGAAGTACCGGGGAGGAAGTGCTGTTCGCGCGATCTTCATCACTGCGATGCAGCAAAAATACATTGCATGATCGGCTTTTCTTAAATGCGGACACCCCTCCCCTAATTTTCGGTCAAGATTTCTCAACGGATTTGCATTGATCTCAGAAACTGCCAGGGCAGCATTAAAAAAAAAGCAGAATTCCGCGAAAAAGCAGAAAACTTTCATGCCTGACTAACGCATGTTTTTTAATTTATTACTTAAAGTGATAGACATTTCTAATTGAGATAAACATGTTTCTTGGATTCTGCAAACATTGGTACATTTTGAATATTGTAAACCATCTTGTTTACAAAGAAATGCAATTGTAGAAGGAAAAAAAAATCGGACAGCAGTGGCAGTAACTTAAAAAAAAAAAAAAAATATATATATATATATATATCTGTACTGATAAGTATAAAGGATTTAAGTCCAAAAATGTCGATTTTGAGTTAAGTACATAGTCAGACTCAGAAAAAAATTCTCTATCGATTGGTATAAAGGATTTAATTCTATGTCATTTAGTCTTTGAGAAAATCCATTGGTAAAAAAAGGACCAATTTAGAAATTTACCATTCATGTATGGTATAAAATATTTAATTCAATTTTTCCCGTTATTAAATGAAGGTTGACAACCACTGAATGGTATAAAGGGTAAAAATCAACGAAATACCTTTTCCCTAATCCATTCTTCTGATTTGTTTTTAGCTAGTTAAACTTTATTTTTCGTCTCCTGAAAAATCAAGAATATGGACTTAAATCCTTTATACTTATCACTACAGATATATATATATATATATATAGAGAGAGAGAGAGAGAAATTACATATTTATGAATGACCAATGAGCAACAGAACCATTTATACATATATATATATTTAAATTGGATGTAACTGAACATAAAATATTAAATACTAGTATCACCCAGTGGTCAAAACTCAACCACTTTTTGCAAAGCAAAGTAAGTCATCCTTTTTGCACTGAAGACGGTACACTTTAGGCTACCGAAACAGCTGTATGCATTTGCAATATTTTTCTTTGGCATTTCTGACGTAGGTAGTTTATTCGGGTTTTAATTGCCTTCTCCTAAACGGAATTAAATTACAACACAGCTTCAGAAATTGTTTGTTGATATGCACTGAAACTGAATCAGCAGAGTTTTACTTAATATATTTCTCTAAGTTTGGTACACTGTAGATGCTGCCTTTCCTGAAATGAGAGGAAATAGCAAGGTGCAAGCACCCCTGTTGGGTGATATAGCCCAAAAGCTAATCGGCACCATGTCAAACCAAGGTCCAACCAAATATGTTTGAACTCAAAAAGACAGATATTTTCTAAAAATGGTCAAACTGAGTTCGGGAAATCACAAAATGTGTAACTTCATCGAAAACCGAAAATCTAAATTTTTCCGAATTGTATACTTTCTTCTTATATATGCAGAGGATAGAATAATAAATTCACTTTTTTAAAAATAAGTAGTCAACTTCAGTTAATTGAAAAGCACGAAAATCTCAAAACATGTAAATTATCGAAAACCGGCAATCAAAATTTTTTCTGTATCTTCTACTTTCTTCTTATGCATACAGAAGCTAGTAATATATCCACCTTTTTAAAAATAAGTAGTCATTTTCAGTTAATTGAAATACAAGGAAATCTCATAATGTATAAATTCATCGAAAACCGAAAATCAAAAGTTTTTCTAAATCTTATACTTTCTTCTTACATATGCAGAACACATAGTAATAAATCCATTTTTTTTTTTTTTTTTTTTTAAATAAGTAGTCAATTTTAGTTAATTAGAATGCATTATGTTTTAGTTTAAAAATATGTCTTTAAATTAGAGCTGACATAGATTTAAAAAAAAAAAAAAAAATCTTAAATAAATTAGGGGGAAAAAATTGGAACTCTTATAAATCAAATCCTTTTTTATCTTGTGTATATTTTCAATAGTATAAACTTTCGATCTACTACTCATTCACTCAAATTTCTATCAACTAATGTCTGCTTTCTATTAGAATAAAAAATCTGTAGTCGAGAGTATAGTGTTGATACATCTATACAAATTACTGTCTATGGTTTTATTTGAGATGGTTTTAAGAAATTGCCAGATTTAACAACTTTCTACTTAGGTATTTTTCAATATAAAAGAATACATGTATAAAATGGAAAAATGTATAAAAAATAAAAGTATTTTTAAATACCTTCTTGACATCATAAGAAAATAATTTTTGTAATCTGCACATATGGCTAATCATACCAGTGATGCCGCTAGTCTTTTAAAATCCTGGGTCCCTAGCACCCATAACTTCCAAAATTCTGGGTCCTTTTTTCAAAAAATGGGTCCCCATATAAATGAATTTAAATTTATATATTAAGATATAAATTAAATTTTTTGTCTTATTGTAATTGAAGAATAGTCTTTTATTAATTTTTTACCAGCTGTTTTTGAAATTATCTAAAAGCTAATATGTAGAAACAAATGAAAACATTTAGCTCAATGTGCTCTGAAAACAGAAAAGAAAAATGAATAAGAGAAAATATAGCATAATCTATATATTATTGGCTTATTTTTTTAAACTAGAAACATTTTTAAAATGTCCTTGAAGTTATCAGCATTAAGAAAACAAAACGAGTTTTTTTTTTTTTTTTTTTTTTTTTTTTTTGAGGAGGAGTTTTTATTATAATAAGCAGATTGATTACAAAATTTATTTAGTTATACATTCTTATTCAAATACAGTACAGGATTCGTTATCTGGCAATCGCAGGACCGACCCGATTACAGTTATCGGAATTTTCCAGATTTCGATCCCAGCCGAAAACATAAATATCACTCTGCAAAAGCAACCCCTGCCTTTAACCACAAAATAATTTACCAATAAAATGTACTGATAACTTAATTCATTAGAGAAAAAAGTAATAGAAGTGTACTTATTTATCTTTAAAAGAAATTACTATAATAATAACATTCTGACATCAGCAAAAACATTTCGTTTTTTTTCAGAAAACTTTGGAGTGGAAGGCTGATTTTTTATACCAACTATGTGAAAAATACCAGAGCCAGGAATCGAACCCGGGCCTTCCGCTTTACATGCGGATGCTCAAACCATTGAGCTACCCTGGCTGATTGCCAGCTAGGTATTTCTCACATAACATTCGTTGGCAAAGTTACCGAGTCTGTAAACACAGCTATATCAAATGACACGCTTTTATTTTTTATTTTTTTTTTAACACTGCAAAAATATCACTTTTTTTTTTTTAATTTAATACTTAGGACTTCTCAATGATAGTTTCTTGAATTTTATTACAAATATAATGTCAAGTTTCTGCATTCATGTTTGGTCATCTGTTTAATTTGTTTTTGTTTTGTTTCAATGAACTTAAAGCACAGTAGGGTGATGCGATTCTATGTATTGACACTTTTTGCTGGTAAACTATTCTTGTTTTTGTTTTTGCATTGGTCACTGGTGTGTGTATATCGTGTTAGAAGTGGACAGAAATGGTTTTCATTTTTTGAAAGAATGTGGTTTTGTGGCCATTTTCCGAACTTCATATTTGGCTGAGCTGAAATAGGGCATTGGCGATTCGTTATGCGGTGATGCGATTTGGTGTATAGTACAGTTTTTACAGATAATCTTTACATATCAGAATTTTGTTTTGGATTTTGTGTGCATTGACCACTCATTTGTGTTTATCGTATAGGATTGGGTTCTTTTTTATGTAAAATGGGGTTTTCAAGGATTTGTTTTTCTTCTTCAGAGCAGGAGGCTCTAAAATTATAAGGAAAATATCAGTTTTAAACAAAAAATGTATTTTATAATTAGCTTTTTTTTAAGAACAAAAATTATGCATCCCTTGGGATGCACCACAATAATGCTTCTGCATCCTGAATTCGATTTTTTGTGTAATTTACGTGCTATAGCGCATATACGACATCACTGCATACATTTTGAATGATACCATTTCAACCCTGTACTCCCATAAGTAATATGTTAAAAGTGTACCACAAATTTCATGCTTGCCTATTAATATATAGATGTTAATACAAAAACAACGTTGGTGCGAAATTTTAAAGTAATTAGTTGGAGCAGTTCAACTATGTGTTTTCTAAATGCTTACATTGATAACAACTTCTGGTGTGCTATTTCAATCAAATAACGTTAATTTATTGAAATCTTTAAAAGCGGTTAGTTAAATCTGCTAGTAAACACCTCAAATAATCATATTAGTATTCATTATTTAAGCAAAGATATCAAAAACAATATAATTAATTTAATGGATCAAAAGTTTGCAATACTCTAGTTATAGAAATTAAGGATATAGAATATTATAGTATAATATTATATTGCAATCCGGAAGCCAGTAGAAGTGAACAACTGTTTCTTGTTTTTCTAATAGTAATAGAATATGACGAGATATGAATGCCAAAGGGATATTTTGTTAATTGTTTGTCTGAAACTAGGCCTGTTTATTTCAAATGAACTAGAAAAATACCTGTGGACAATGTACGGCAAGAGAGGTTATATAAAAGGTGTGCAAAACTGAATTTTAGATGAAAATCTTCACGATTTTTATGCGCCTTATTGTGTTGTTGAGACAGTGTATAAGTAGGGATGAAAGAGTTCTTTTTCGTCACCAATATTTCTATACAGAAATTTGCATCATACATTTACAATTGTTTCTGTGATTTTATAGGTTAGAAATTTTTGTAGGAAAATACTGATGGCAAAAAAACAGAACTCTTTCATCCCTGGTAAGAATAAATAACTAGCTAATGAAATATAAAAAATTAAACTGACTTTATGTGTTCTGGTTGGTTGGTTGGTTGTAGGATTTATGGCCGATTGACTCCTAATGTGTCCTAGGCCAAGAGGGGGAATGCCCTCCGTGAGGGTCTTTCTAAGGGGTCCTAGCCCGTATTTACGCAAGTTTCGGAGGAAACCACGGAAAACTCCGAACGGCTAGGTCGATGAGCGCGACCTGGGATCGAACCCGGCACCTCCCATCTACCAGCTTTGAGCGCAGAACCGCTCGGCCGCTGGTGGGCCCTTTATGTGTTCTGTAAAAATTAGACAGAAAAATAAATTATCTGATTATGAAGGAACACACACACTCTCATTGAAGACCCATTAAAAAAATTTGAATTCTAGTTACTTAATTAGATACCTGCTGAAATTAAGTCTCCAAAAGGTTCCAAATGCTAAACAACCATAGCAACATTTTCTATTTTTTATATGATATTTCTTCATTAACTGACGTCAACTCGATCCATAATGTTTAACACTTTTCTTAACCTATAATATAGAGCAGTGATGGCGAGCCTATGACATGCAGGTCAGTCACTGACCCACAAAGGTTTTTAAAATGACATGCATGTAGATTTTCAGAAAATTTATTTTATTACATAGCGGGAAAATAAAACAAAGGAGAGAGAACAAGTATTTAAAAAATTTAAAGTATAGGCATCTACAATCGAATTTATAAGAAAAATATTTTCAAGTGGGCATGGTTAATTAATTTTATATGGCATCAATGCACCTATGTATGACTCCTGATAATTTGTTAAAATTTGATTTGCATAATTTGTTATATCACAGAACAGGAATATGGCAACTCAAAATGAGTATCCCTACAAACAAAATTTTATGGGCCAACATTGAAACAACTGCTGTTTTCGTTGAGCTTTTTGTTGGCCAACAATTATAAATTGCCTTTGGCTGGTAGATGGCTCGATCATTGACTGATATGCAGCATTTTACATTACTTATTATAATAATTAAATCTATATTTACGGGAGGATTTTGGGTGTTCAAATACCTGTAAAATTTGCAGATTTGTTGAAAAATTTTGAGTTATACTTCTTTTTTGACACTCAATATAATATGCAAAAGTTTGAACTCTGATTTTTTTTTTTTTTTTTCTGGATATGATCTTGATTGTGTGCAACACATGTGCTACATAAATTTCAAACATCTACAATGCACTGCAGCTGACGATCAGAAATTTGAACAACAAAAATAAAGGTAGCTAGTGATAATCAGTAGTCCCCCCCCCCCCCCCACTCTTTCTAAGATCATTTGGTAATTTATTCTTTGAAATTTGATAAATAATAAATTGTGGCTATATATGAGGGCAGTTAGATATGTCCATGACTTTAAAAAAAGGTGATGCTCTGATCACACTCTTATTCTTATGTTTTGAATTTATTATTATCTGTGGCAACATTGGTGAAATTTGCATACGATATTTTAAATACATTGTTTCATTCATTGGTTTAAAAAACAAACGATTAGCATGTTTGTTTTGATTATGGAGGAAAAAGAATTTTGTGTGTTGGATAAAACATTATTTTTTGCGCAGAAAAACAATTTCCCAAACTGAAGAAAAGTTGAAAAAAATATTATGGGGACTCTGCTCCATCACATGGTATGGTTCACAAGTGGTTTATGGAATTTCATTGTGGCTGTGCAAGCACAACAGATACAAAACTTTCTGGATGTCCAACTGAGATTGCGACTGAAGAAATAGTCAACAAAATCCATGATATCGTGTTAGAAGACCGCCGTGTAAAAATGCATGAGATAGTTAAGAAGTAAACAGTTCAAATAAATGTGGATTCAATACCTTGCATGAACATTTCGGCATGAAAAAGTTATCAGCAAGATGGGTACCACAATTGCTGACAGTGGATCAGAAGCAGACTCGTGTAACCATTTCAAAACAGTGTTTAGACAAGTTCAAGCTCAATTCAAGCGAATTTTTGCAGCATTGTGTTACAGTTGATGAAACCTGAATACATTACTACACCAGAAATAAGAGAACAGTCTAAGGATTGACTATCTGGAAAAGGGAAAAACGATCACTGGACAGTATTATGCTAATTTTCTAGATCGTTTTAATGAAAACTTGAAAGAAAAGTTGTCACATTTGTCCAAAAAAAAGTCCTTTTTCATCACGACAATGTGCCCCACACACGTCTGCAATTGCACACACTAAATTGGTTGAATTATGATATGAATTGCACCCTCATCCACTATACTCTCCTGACTTGGCCCCAAGTGACTTTTTTCTTTTTCCCAAAAAAAAAAAAAAAAAAAATGGCTTGGTGGAAAGAGATTTTTTTTTTAATTTTTCATTTCAAAGCCACGGACTAATCTAATTGCCTTTATATATATATATATAACCTATTTTGCTTAAACGCACACTTCACATGTACCTAGTCAAGAATCTGAAACTGTGTTTGCTTATAATGCTAATTATGCCACCACAAAAAGTACTTCTGCAAAAAAAAAAAAAAAAAAAAATGTAATTTAAATTTTAAAAAAAGTTTTGTTTTTTATAATTAACATTTGTTTTTGTAAAGATTAATGACAGTGCATTCAATTATATTTTTATATTTCTATACTGCTGTGCATATAATTATTTTTTAGATATTAATAACATTGTGTATTTAAAAATGGTTGGTTGTTTGGTTGGGCACAAGTACACAGTGTACCGTACACAAGTGTTGTGCACTAGTACTGCGGTGCAATATTTAAAAATGGATTTTGAATAATTTGTTATTGATATCACTAAATTTCCATTTAAATATTATGTAAGAATTTGATGTTTGATTATTTTAATTCTCTTTTAATAGGCTATGAATAATAATAACTAAAAAAAAAAAAAAAAAAAAAAAACCGCAAAATATTAGGCATTCAATTATGAGGGTAATTTTTAAACTTTTGGGATAGCGGCAGACGACAAGTGTTAAAATATACATATATTATAAAAAAAATTAAATGTGTAAATTTGGACTGTTTTATGAGTGCAGATGATAATTTATGGGAGCAACTGAAATTTAACTAATGTAACATAAATTTTAAAAGAAAAGAATATAGAGTTGACAGGAAAGCCTAATTGCCCTATGATTTTCTATGATTTTAAAATGGAGATAAATAAAAAAAATAATGCCATCAGCATCTTCAATTAGCATATGGAAACAAACTCCCATCTCGTGCACTGTATTAAGATTATTTAAGTAATTTTGTAGAGGCCAAAGTTCTCTCCAGTGTGAAGAACACACAGTGTACTTCTAGAAAATGTGACGGCACTGTACAAAAAATGCAAATTGATGATAATCGCTGCATTTACCAAATAGCATAGTAGGAACTTAACATTGGATCAACAGTTGTACATAAAATTATTCATAAAGAACTGCATGTGAAAAAAATTAATTTCATTGGGTTTCCACAATTTAACCCATTGTGGCGCAAGACAATTAGGATCATTTAAATTATACTGCCACCGGAATTCATGAACTAAATTAAATTTTTTTTTTTTTTTTTTTTTAAAGGTTTAAAAAACCGGTTTTTTCTGCTATGTTATAAATGTAAATTTTTGCTAAAAATTTCCAGGATGAATTTTTGCAGCCGGATCTTAAATTTTGTGCGAGGACAGTACACGTTAAGGGGTTAACAGAATACCAAAAAGTGAAGTGCATCAGAATCTGTAAAGAAACCCTAAGAATCCCCCCCCCCCCCAAAAAAAAAAAAAAAAGTCAGTAAGATTTTGTTTTTAAAATAAATTATAATTAGCATGTTAATTTTCCTATAAACTTTGATGACATGAAAGGGGAGGCAAAATAATGTTTGCCTTAGGCAGTAAAATGTCTAGCACCAGCACTGCTGGCACTGTACAATGATAAGTGAAATAATAAAGTGTTGCCACTAAAATTTCATACTTTAGTTTTTTAAGTTCAGACTTGACTCATTTATTAATTGATATAGTTGGCATTTTAATTAATATCTCTGCAACTAATTATTATTTTTTTTTTTTTTCCCCACTGTCCTCTCCAGAACGCTTCTGTGCACCCATATGCCAATTTTTGTATTTCTAACATATTCACTGGAGCTTAAATGAACAGACATACAGAAAAACCTTTGCTTTTATTATTATTGATTTTGATCTGAAGCAATTAAATGCAGGTTTTTCAATCTTATAGTTGTTTGTTTAACAAATTTCATGTCCTAAATTTTTCAAAACATTTTTTTTTTTTTTACTTTGGGGGATCCAGGAAAAAATTGAAGTCCTTTAGCCTCCTCCTCACACAATTCAAATTTATAATAATTATAAGATAAAAAAAACTTTTTATATACCATGCTTTAAATTTTCTGATAAATCATAGAGCTCTTTATCAATGTGCATAAAATTTTTTAAAGTGATATGACGTCAATTTTTGCGAGATACATAATTTAACTTAGTATAATTTTTTAACGCTCACGTTTAATTAAATGTATTTATTTTTATGTCGAAAGAAAATGAACTCGTAAATTTTTTTCGGCAACAATTAAATTATAGCTAATATTTTAAATCTATTAGGATGTTATTATTTTCATATTTTAATTAATTATAAGAAAACTAATCAAAAATTAAAAAATCTGACTTCAAAGTATTGTGTTGTCACCGGGTTCTGAGCTACTGTGAAAGTTTCAAATGTCTAGCTAGTAGAGAAGCTAGTTAAAATTCGATTGCAAGATTTGAACCGGACAAACAAACAAACAAGAATAGAAGTTAATAAAAACATGGTAAAAATGGCCCTTTTATAAAAAATTAGTTTTATAAAAAGTTTTCAGTACTACTTCAAAAGAAACACTATTAACTTGATATGTATATAGAGAGAGAATACTTGCTAAACTGTAAAATTTTACATGATAATTTCTTACAAAAATAAATAAATAAATAAATAAAAAATATATCACAAAATTGGATATATATATATTTTTTTAATGCATATCGTATATATGGAGTTGAAATAAAGTAATCAAATTAGACATACCGTTACAACTTTTATTGGAGGACTTGGGAGTTTCTTCATTTTCTTGTGCTTCATTTGATATAGGAACTACTTAAAAAAAAAGAAAAAAGAGAAAAAGAAAAGAAAAAGAGTAATAACTATTAATACAAAACTTAATGAAGAAACAAACAAAAATACGAGTAGTAAATTTAACAATATGAGAGATTACTTGTAATTAATTTCTCTAATTACTAAATTGATACTACCATAGTGAATTTAAACTAAAGTGAAAAAAATAATAAATAAAATAAAAGTGTAAACAAATTTTCTAAGAACAAATATATATTATGTTATAATAATTTTCAATCTCAGGTTCTAGAGATAAATTATATTTTAAGCAAATAAAGATACATTATCATTCATATTATTTGACAAAAAATATTATACAGAATGTATAAATATACAGCTCAAATTAAAAATGAACATACCAGAGGAAGATGCATTTGTTGATTCAAGGGTTTCTTCTTTCTTTTTAATTCTTGTGCTTCTTCTTTTCTTTATTTCAGTTTCTGCTAAAAAATAATTATAAAATAAAATATAAACAATTAATATACACCATTTAACCAAAGTAAAATTTAAGGGAAAAGTAAAAGTAGCTAGTTTATGAATATGTTTAAGCTAGTTAAGAGAGACTGCTAATAATTACTTTTAACTAATTACACGCACTACTAAATTTATAATATCATTTTAATTCACTAGAACACACACACACAGTACCTTTATTAATGCGAGGTTTTTAATTTATTAATTAAGATGATAGAAATTTCTAATCAAGATAAACATGTTTCTTGGATTATTCTGCAAACATCGAAGTTTTGCAATACTGAAAACCATCTTGCTCACGAGGAGATGCAATAGTAGAGAGAGAGAGAGAAATCGGACAGTGGTGGCAGAAATTTTTTTAAAAATATATAGAGAGATTAACATATTTATGAATGACCAATGGGTAACAAAACCATTTATACATATATTTTTAAACTGGATGCAACTGAACATAAAATAATAAATATGTTGTAAGGAACTCAAAAATTTAATCCATTATAGAAGAACTTTATAAACAAACACCATAAAATTAAAAAATATACAACAATTGTTTTAGGTTGAAACAATTAAGAATGACCCTTCAACAGAAAAGAAAACATTAGATGTAAATACAGTATAAAAGCAGCAGCAAACGTCTCCTTGCCCCTTGATGAAAATATATATTATATTGATCAGAAGCAATTAAATGCAAGTTTTTCAATCTTATAGGTGTTTGTTAAATTTCTTATCCTTCATTTTTCAAAATTAATTTACAAAAGTTAGTTTTAATGAAGAAGTTTGCATGATAATTTTTCACAAAAATAAATTTTTAAAAAAATTACAAAAATGGGTCATAAAAATTGAAACACAGATCGACCCCGTATACTTTTTACTACAGTAATTCATTGGTGGAGACAAATTACATTACGAAAATTTTAATGTACATTTCATACATGTGCAGTTGAAATAAAACAATAAAGTTAAACATACCATTAGAACTTGTGTTGGAGGACTGGGGGGCTTCTTCTTTAGGATTTTCTTCTGTCTCATATACAACAAGAACTGTTTTTTTTTTAATATATATAAAAAAAGAGTATCTATTAATACAAAACTTAATGAAGAAACAATAAACAAAAATAAGAGTAGCAAATTTAACAATATGAGAGACTACTTGTAATTAATTACTCTAATCACTAAACTGACACTGCCGTAGTAAATTTAAATTAAAGAAGAAAAAAAAAACAGTGAAAATAAATTTTCTGGAAACACATATATATTTATGTTAAAATAATTTTCAATCCCAGATTCTAGAGTTAAATTATATTTTGGAAAAATAAAGATGCATATCACACGTATTATTTGACAAAGAATATTATGCAGTTGTAAAATATATAAATATACAATTGAAAAAAAAAAAAAAAAATTAACACACCAGAAGACGACGCATTTGATGGTTCAAAATCTTCCTTCTTCTTTTTCCGGGTACTTCTTCGAATTTTAATTTCGGTGTCTATTAAAACATAATAATAAAATATAAACGATTAATATACATCATTTAATCAATGTAATTTAAGGGGAAAAAAGTAAAAGTAGTTAGTTTAAGCTAATTATGAGACACTGTTAATAATTACTTTTAACTAATTGACCTAACTACTAAATTTATACTGGCATTTGAAATTAATTAAAAAAATAAATGAGTAAAGAAATAAAAGAAAGAACTACAGAAAAAAAAAAAAAAAAACAGGAACAAATATAATTAATAACAAAATATACACTAAATAACTTTAATACAACTAATTTTTAATACCGGATTGTATTCCTTCACCAGATTCACCTTTCATTTTTTCTTCTTTATCTTGATTACCTACACAAAGAATATTTAATATATGTATATTAAAGGAGGGGTTTAAGATTAAAAGAAATTAAAAAAATAAATAAATTATATTAAATATAAAATTATTTGAATTTTAGGGTACTTATGTATTACCCCTGACTAGTAAGTTTCTTTTTATATGTATTTGGGTTAAAAAAAAAAAAAAAAAAAAAATTAAAATTTTGAGTAGACAGCAATAGAAATTGTAGAAAAAGTTTAATTACTAGAAAAATATTCAACAAAATAAACTAAATAATTGCCAAATTAAAGCATATTGGTCATATGAATGAAAACTAGTACTCAGACGTCAGTTGAACACGCTTTTCAAATCTGTTTTCACGAAAATGATCCAATCAACTAAGCATTGTACATATTCACAAAATTCGGCTCCTAAACCAGTTAAATTGTTAATTTCTTTCAGAATTTTATTTTAACACACACATCTACTTTTGTCATGCATAAAAATTGTAACATAGCAAGCAGAAAATATGGAGGAAACGGTGGCAAATATTAAGTGAGGGGGGAGGGGGGAATAAGAAGCACACTTTTTTGAGAAAAAGTTGCCAATTTTATTAAATCCCCCTCACCAAACATTCTTTTGTTTGAGAGTCAATAAGTATTAAATACTTCTTCTTACTCACTTTTTTTTTTTAAATATCAGTAGCATTTTTGATATATCAAATGTTGCTATGTTTTGAAATTTGTAAAATGACAGTGTACAGTTTATAAAAAATCCTTAATATATATATATATATTTTAACTTCAATATCTCTTAATCATATAATTAAAAATGTTTATTTTCTCATGCATTTCAAATTGCTTATTTATATAAAATCTTGTACCTGTAATTAACAAAGCTATTGAAATTGTTACTTACTATGGCTAATACACAAATATCACATAAATTTAGCAACTTAATATATATATAGGTAAGAGTATAAATATATACTTACAAAGTGTACCAGAATTTGATGTTTCTTTTACATCTTCTGGAATTCTTAAAACTTCTTTATCTAAATATAAGTATTTTGTAGAGACATTAATTTATTTCCAAAATTTACAGCAAAATTTAAATTGATTATTCAAGTATCTCTTACATCATGCAATATTTAAAATTATCAAATATTTATTTGTTCATATATCAAAAATACTTCAAAAATAAATATAATTCTTAAAATATCTTATTTACACACACATATATAATACTAATAATAAATAAATAAATAAATAAAACTGATATTTTTTATTGTTTTACATTTTTAGTTTTATTTAACATTTACATTAATAACTGAATCTTTTAAATTCTGTTTTCAGAATGAGTGGCTTGTGATATAAATGAATAAAATTGATGAAGAAATACTTGATTCAAGCAAATTTCCAAGCTTAGTGGTTTAAATATATAATAGCAGCAATGTAAAACACATTTAAAAGGGGAAGGGCGGGGGTGAAATTTTTGAAATAATAAATTCTTGTTTCTTTTTCTTTTAATTTCATATGACATTGAAACAATATACATATAATACAGTAAAATCCAAAACATTTTAATATGAACTTTGGTTAATTCTGATATTCAATTATCGATTTAATAAATGATTTTTGATTTGCTAAATTTAGGAATTAAAAAAAAGTAGAATCAAAGCACTCATACGGTGTGAAATATCATGAGTTTCAACATAATAAAGTAGAAAAAACTTTATGGTTGTTCTTCAGATATGCTTGAAGACAATCTGCTGAAATCAAGATACTACTTAAAGCTACTTTTAACGCTTTAATATTAAAATATTTCAGCCATTGTTTAAATAATTTTTTTTAATAATGGTACTTATTAGAATGTTTATTACTGTTAAATCAGTTATTAAATTAGCATCTAAATACCTAGTACATTTATAATACTATTTTTAGTTCTCCTATACAAAATGTTAATTCTTGTAAAAGATTCTATATTTTGTATTATATTAGGCAAATTATTATTATTTATTTTTATTAATAATAAATATCAGTATTTTCTCCCACTTTTTCTATAGATTTTACCACAGGGACAAAAACCACAGGTTTGACAATAATACTTATAACAAATATTTATATATACATACATGTATAAATAATACTTGGGATAAAAAAAGCTAGAATTCTTACCTTCCAATTTTAAATGCGCATCTTGAATTTTGTCTTCCGATTCATTTTCTTTTTCATCCTCTTTAACTTTGATTGCAAAGAAATCAAGTTAAATACAATTAAACATCAATGAAAGTAAAGCTTATGGGAAAAAAAGTAGCATAAACTATTACTGAACAATTAATACTTTAAAATAAACTTAAAGGTAATGTTATTTTTTATTCTATTACAAGAAAGAATTTCAAAAGAGATTGGGGGATTTTGATATTAATAAAAAAATTTTCAAAATGTAGATTAAAACGAAACTATAGAGCTAGAAAAATTCATGCAACCATTTATGAATAAACGCACAAAAGAAATCACACTACAGCAGGTAAATTTTAATTCATTAAGCCTAGATTTTAAGTCCTGCATACATGTTCTTACTCCACTTTAAGTAGCAGTCTTTGGTCTAATTAGCTCTAGAGTGCAAAAACTGCTAACAAAGCCATGCAATAATAAATTTCCAGTTTTACAGAAACTTTCGTTGTTATATGTTGAATGTAACTTTTTTTTTTTTTTTAATTGCCCGGAGCAAACTGGCCATAATTTTTCTTTGTTAAAGTTTTTCTTCAGCCAGTTCTAAACTTTTTTCCTTCTCTAACTTATTACCATGTTCCATGAATAAGACTACGGATGAAATAAGATTTTTTCTGAAGAAAAGAGTTAAAAAATAAAAGTTTTGTTAAAAACTAGTATGATGTATCCACCACATGACTTTCGTCTATGTAATTTTACACAAAATTCATTCAATACAAATTATTTATTAAATTATTTTCCCTTATAAATGCAGACAATTTTTATCTGATAGAATTATATATATATATATCACTAAATGCGAAAGAAAGTCAGTTTTTTGCAATTATCAGAAGAAATAAGATTTTTTTTTTTTTTTTTTTCATTAATCACATCCCCAAAACGTGTAAATCCATCGAAAACTGGAGTTCGAAAATTTTCACAAAGCCAATACTTTCTCTGTATATACATATAGAAGAAAGTAATAATAGTAATTTATATAAAATAACTCAGAAATTACAAATTCCAATAATATATAAATATAATAGGAATTAAAGATTATTATTTTTTTCTTTTTTTTAAAGTAAGAACATGTACACCTAATAAAAGGAATGATCAGTAAAATGGAATTAATTAGAAATACCAGATGTTAAGACTTCAGAGTCTTTCAAATTCTCCACTTGATTATTTTCAATCCCTGTTAAATGAAAAAATTAAAATTATCATATTTATAATTTATTTTCCGAAACAATTTACTTTAAAATTATGAACCTATTAAAATTTTAATATGTTTTGCACTTTACAATTATATAATAATTAACTAATACTACATAAATACAAGGGTCTTAAGTATATAAGAACACCAAAGAAAGTAAATGCTAAATGTGTTCTATACTCAGAGGTGCCAGCCATATAACAAAACTAGTATGTTGTGGCCACCACAAGACTTTCTTCTATATTTTCCTATACAAATTCACTCAGTAACAATATTAAAAATATATATATATATATATATATATATATATATTTAATTTTTTTTTTTTTTTTTTTAATGTTAAAAGTAAAAATAATTGATAACTTTGTTTTAAATTATCACAGATTTATAGTTCAACCATTTGTTTTAAAGGTATTGATGAGACCTTTCGAAAGATACCTATCTTGAAAATTTTTTAGGTTCCACAATCTAACAAAGAAAGTTCAATAGAATATTGACATTTAATCTGTCTGTGGATGGAGAAAGATTGGGAATCATAAGGCTTCTTTGAGGCAATCATTAGTGGGGAGAGGGAAGGAGATCACAAAATAATTACCTGAGTGAGACATTAAATAATTCTATCTCTTTACATGGCATTTAGCATAACTCTCTCAAAAATTATGGGACTTTAGGGACCTATTTATTTTACGTGTTCTGGAATATATATATATATAGTTTTTTTTTTTTTCCCTGTGATTCCCTACCATATGTAACGAACCCCAATAACACCTCTTTGTAATGCAAAATAAAAAAATGTCAGATTTTACGTTTAAATGAATTTTTATCTGTCAATGAATTAATTGTCCTCAAAATTTGCCATTCTAAGTGTGTTGTGCATGAATGCGTGTGCACCCCTCCTCCCCTTCTCAATTGGGGATTTTCTTAAAGAATTGTTAGCCTATATTTATGAGCGTTTTTCAGAAAACCACGCATAAGAGTTCTAAATCATGTACACAGAAGAAAATAAAGTGCTGCGTAAAAAGTAAGGCACAAAAGAAAAGCGGTTATCGATAAAAAATGAAGTAAAATAATTAAAAAAATTTCAGTGAATTATGGGATATTTCCAAAGAAGTTTTTTAAGTGTCGCCAAGAAAGCGATAAATAGCTAAGCTTAATACGTGCCATCTTGGCAATACATGTTGGACACACTTGTATTGTCACACTTGTCCTGTACAAAATATAAGGAAATCTCCCTCTACTAGTATATCAGCTCGATGAAGCAGACCATCTGGACAGAAAAGAAGATATCTGCTACTCATTAAATCACATGTTTTTGAAGTGGGATTAAAAATTGCAGTTTTCAAATTTTCTCTCACGAACACAAAAAATAATACACAGTCTGTACAACACAAGACCAACTTGCAGTTCAAATGTCATCAATTTTGGTTAATAAACAAAAAAGTTAACATTTTTTTTGCAAATTAAATTTTAATCTAACACACGTCTGTCTCTCAAAAGGCTATGTGAGTTTCCATAACAACGAATACATTTGAAGGTAAAAATATATTTTTTTTCTTTTTTTATTTCAAAGTATTTTAAACTAGGGATGAAACGGATATCCGGTAACTATCCGGTATCCGGCCTATCCGGCTGAGTTTTAAATATCCGACGGGGTACCGGATATCAGCACTCCGGATACGGATATCCGGCAATTTCAAGCCGGATATCCGAAGCAGAAAATTCAGGCTTAAACTGCCATCAAATGAAAATTTTGTGACAATTATTTTATTTTTTTAGATCCGTTGTAGCATAAAGTTTTTTTTTTTTTTTAAAGAGGAAAAAAAAAAAGTAAGCCTTTGTGAAATTTGAAATTAGCCTCTTTAGCAAACAAATTTAGACAAAAGTAGCTTCAGGTCTAAGAAATATAGAAGACCTATTTTAATTTTATACAGAGTCAACTAGGTTTTTCCAGAGTGATCTATATCATTCCCTCTAATCTTGCACATAACAATAAAAAGAGCTGTTCCTAAACAAATGATATTCAATCTGTGCAGTGCATATAACTCTGTTTTTATGACTTTTGTTTAACGTTGTTAGATTGTTTAGTAATATTGTTAGAATTGGAAATAAAAGTTGTTAGATTATTTCGAAAATGAGTCAAATAATGCACATTTATTGACTAGAACCTGCTTGGTTATTTACAATCCACTTTTTCATACATAAGAAAGTTCTTGTTTTTGTGACCATATATTTATACTAGCAGAGCATCTACATTGCCTGCGCCATCTTCCTATTCGATTTGTATTATAAATATATATATATATATATATATAAATTTACGCTTTTAATGGAATATCTTGCTAAAGCACCTGAATTAAGAATTCCCATTACATTGCATAGATATATTCCCCAAAATTAAAATGACTTCGTATCAGATTCGTAAAAATTTTCAACTTCCAGTTTTCAGTGGATTTACGCATTTTGGGGGAACCAGAACACAATTTGACCATTTTTAGAAAATGTCCGTGTGACAAAAATTTTGTGTAGTAGCTCTAGCTCAAGAGTTAATGCACAAAATTTCATATAAATTTATACATAGTTACACCTTAACAACAAAAAAAAAGGGTGTCCATGAACTTTTGGTGCAAATCACTCAATAGGTGCTGCTGCTATACTGTGATTTCTCCTATTTAAAGGAAGACTGTATCTCAGCTTCTACTGTGTATAATTAAAAAAAAAACTATGTCACAGGGCTATTATGAAACACGTTTATTTAATTTCTATGAATATCGGCCAATAGGTGGTGCTGCTATGCTGCAGTTTACTCGTTATTGAGAAAGTTATATTTCAGATTCATTTGTGTATAATTGCACAAAATTTGGTGCATACCGGTCAATAGGTGGCTATACTATGCTGCAATTTACTATGTGAATAGGAAGGCTAAATTTCAACATTTATAATATTTAACTGCACTTAACTTGATATGCAAGATAAATAATATGAGAGCGAAAGCTGGCTTAATTTTGGTGTATATCGACCAACAGGTGGCGCAGCTGTTCCTCACCTTCTATGATTCTCCACAGGGCTACATCAAAATCTTTTGATTAAAATCGCACCAAATTCTATATATAAAATCTTTATTGTGAGAAGCTTTGATTAAGTTTCTTCTGTGCACGTTAAACAGCATGTAGCATTGTTATATAGAGTGATATAGAAGAAAGTTTTGTGATGGCCATAACATACTAGTTTAAAGCTTTTAGCTTTTTTTTTTTTTGGCTTCTTTCTTTTATGATTTCTTATAAAATGTTTCAAAAGAAAGTATTGAATTTATAAAAATTTTCAACTTCTGGTTTTCGATGGATTTACACATTTTAAGAAGTCCAGAACCTGGTTTGATCAATTAAAATATGTGACAAAAATTCTGTCCAACTAGAATTGCTGCATATAATTACATATGAATTTATATGTAGTTGACATAAATCAGTGCCTATCAACTTTTGGTGCATATGGCTCAACAGGTGATGCTACCGTACTGCGATTTATGCAACTTAAAGAAAGGCTATATCTTAGGAACTACTGCACAGAATTTCATAGAAATGCATATGTATATGAACTTTGGCATATGATGTGCCTATCGAATTTTGGTGCCAATCATTCAGCAGATGGTGCTGTTATATAGCACTTTTTGCAATTTCAGAGAAGACCGTATCTTAGGTTCTATTGCATATAGTTACATGAAACTTTATGTTAGAAGGGCATTATGAGAAATTATGCTGATTCAATCTGGGTGCATGTTGGCCAATAGGTAAGCTGCTATACGGAAATTTCCCCAAAAAACGAGAAGGCTATACCTCAGATACTATTGTGTATAATTGCACAAAACTTGGTATGTGAGTGAGACAGCCATTATGAAACACTATTGTGATTTATTTTGGGTGTATATCGGTCAACAGGTGGCAATACTGCGCTGCAATTTACCTCATAAATGGGCTAAGTCTCAACTTCTATGACATAAGGGCATAAAATTTGATATGCAAGACAGCCATTATGAAAATGAATGTCGACCTTATTTAGGTATATATCAGCCGATTGGTGGAGCCGCTATTATTTTTCACAAGCCTATATCTCAGTATCTGTTTATTAAAATTGCACCGAACTCCATATGCAAAATATTTATTGTGAGAATTGTACAACATAAATAGTAAGTTACACTGTTATACAGAATGATATACAGAAAGTTTAGTGATTGCCACAACATATTAGTTTTCCTATGAAAATAACCCTTCAACTATGATTGTATTAGTAAAATATTTTATTTCACTTTTTTAATACTAGTAATGTAAATAAGTTTTAGTCTTGTAATTCTGAACAAAACCTATCTTTTTGTGGCAATACTTTTCATGACAAGCTGCAAGTATAGGAATGAGTATGTAAGGCTTAAAGTTTTAATCTTCATGGTGATATTGCACAAATAAATAAAATATTAAATATGTTTAAGTAAATTATATTTAAAATGTTTTTAAAAGAATAGTATATGCAGGGCACGAAATTTCAACTCAGATTACACTCGCCGAAAAAATAGTTTTACTCGCCACAAAATAGGGTTGTCATATTTTGTTTTTTTTTCATTTTTACGCATCTTTTTTTCCCTAACTATTTATAATGTGAAATGAAAATATATGAAAGGCCGAAGAGAACAAAACTTTTATGCATGCACTAAGCATTTTCTTTTCCCAAGCTGGGGCAATCTCGGGCAGCGCATGCACAGACTAGGCTCTCCGAGTATCTAAAAAGGAGAGATTAAATATGAGGTTATAAGATGGCAAGATTTTGCCATATTTAAATCTATAAAAAGAATGTTTTCTGTCATCGTATCGTGTAAGAATTCTAGTAAGAATCTACAACTAGACCAAATTTTTACTCGCCACAGTAAAAATTCTACTCGCCAATGGCGAGCTGGCGAGCGGAAATTTCGCGCCCTGGTATATGAAATCTGTTTATATTTTATTGTTAAAAAAAAAAAAGAAAGAAATATACAAAAAACAAAACTAATGCCGGATATCCGACGGATATCCGGTCCGGATATCCGTATCCGGCAGGCACAACAGCTCCGGATATCTGATATCCGGTATCCGGCAAAATCACTATCCGTTTCATCCCTATTTTAAACCATTCAAAATTGGCATGTACAGGTTTTAGGGACCTACAAGTAGACTGAAGATATTTTCAAAAGTGTAAAATTATTAGGCGGGGCGGGAAGGGGGGCAAAGAGGGCAAAAAATTAGAAATTGAGTTAGACTGTTCAAAATTGGTATATATAGGTTTTTGGGGCCTACAAGTCGGATGAGAATATTTTTGAAAGTGTAAAATTATTAGGGGAGGCAAAAAAAATAAAATAAAAAAATTTAGAAATTTGAGTTGGATTGTTAAAAATTGGTATATAGGTTTTGGGGGGACTACAAGTCGAATAAGAATATTTTTGGAAGTGTAAAATTATTAAGGAGGGGTGGGAAAGGGGGCAAAAAATTAGAAATTGAGTTAGACCATTCAAAATTAGTATATATAGGTTTTTGGGGTCTACAACTCGAATGGAGTTATTTTCGAAAGTGTAAAATTATAAGGGGGGAGGGGGGAAAAGACACGGAAGACCTGAAATGGGAAAAAGGCACCACAGGTGCCACCGAGTGAGAGTTTCGTAAAGTTGGATTTTTTAAGAATTGTGAACCAGCTGGTCGCTGAAGGCGGGTAGTACTTAATAAAACACTTTATGGTAAATATGACATTTCTAGCTCGTTTATAAAAGCATTTTTTTTTTTTTTTTAAATATAAGCCTTCATTTGTATTTTTTATAAATTTACAAAAAATTATCATATTTGTATGTAAAATTATTTTTCATAGCAATTATTTGAATTTTACAAATTTTTAGTGAACGGACTAATGAAAGTATCTATGGACCAGTGAAATCTTAAAATTATTGGTACTGCGTACCAGTGACTTAATTTCCTTAATTTCTATCCTTGTATATACTTAAAATTTAGAAAAATTTGCAAAGAGTTGTAACAACTTACTTTCAGACTGGCGCAGTTCAAAAACAGTTTTCTCATCACACAGATGTGGTGGCGATTCCAAACGTGTATTTTTTTGCACTGTGGCTTCCTCATGATGCATAACAGCCTCTTCGACTTTTGAATCATATGTCATAGTAATTTCCATGTCCTCTGATGATACACTGGCTTGATTAGAATAAATCTCTTCAGATTTTGCATTATTTGTTACATTTTCAGTAACTATATCAGCCCTTTCCATACTTGCTTTTTCAAAATCATTCTGATCTTGCTTATTTTCAGTGTTGTGAGACATATCATTATGACTTGAACCTGCAATATCACTGACTGATATAGATTCTAGATCACTTACGTTTGTAAGTTCATTTTTTTCTTCATTAATTTGAACATTTTCATCATGACATACATCTACCATGTTTTGGTTACTATTTTCATTATTTTTATTTTCAATTTCAGTATTGGGTGTTTCTTTATTATTAGAATCTGCAGTTTCGCTTATTAACATAGGCATTGGATCACCAAGTGAAAATTTATTAGCTTCATTAACAGAATAATTCTCATTATTTTTGCTTTCAATTTCAATATCAGATGTTTCTTTATTATTGGAATCTGTAGTTTCACTCATCAAATTAGGCATAGTTTCACTAGACGTAGTTTCATCAAATGAAGAATTATAAGCATCACTAATAGAATTATTTTCATTTTTATTTTCAATTGCAATATTAGATGTTTCTTTATTATTAGAATTTGCAGTTTCACTAACTTCAACTTTTTTATTAGATTCAAAGATCAGAAAAATTTCTTTGTTTTCATTATTGCTAGTTTCTTTATCATTGAAATTGCTTGTTACAGAAGAAACTTCAACTCCCATATTCTCCAGGGAAATTTCCTTTTCACACATTTGTATGCTACTTACATTTTCGTTATTTTCATTTTCACTTTTAGAATTGGATATCTGATCAACTGAGTTTTGTTCAGATTTATCTGACTGTACATTTGAACTACCAGAATCATTAGAAACATTAACAGTTGAAGATGATTTTATATTTTCTTTCATATCAACAACTTCTGTAACTAATTCATCTAATATTTCCTTTTCCTGATCCTTTTTATATTTTTCACTGGATGTAATCGTCTCAGCCTGATTTTTTTCCATTTCACTTTTAATATTTTTATTTTTATCAGCAATATGAGTTTTGCTATTATCTTGGACATTAATCTTGGGTGTTTTTTCTTCAGAATTTGTAACTTCAGGTTTCATATTACTTTTATCTGTAGAAGATTTCTTAACACTGTTTGATTTAATTTCTGTAACCAGTTCATCTATTATTTCCTTTTTCTGATCTTGCTTATTTTTTCCACTGAATACAGTCTTCTCAGCCGGATTTTTATTCATATTATTCATATTATTTTTACTATTATCTTGGAGATTAATCTTAGGTGTTTTTTCTACAGATTTTATATTACTTTTCCCTTTGGCAGATTCCTTAACAATGTTTGATTTAACTTCTGGCACTATTGTAATAAGATTACCAGTTTTCTTCGGAGAAGGTGACACCTTACTTTGTTGAACAATAACAGGTGCAGTAGTAACTGCAATGTAATTTCTGTTATTTAAGTATGATGTATCATATTCACTACCTGGAGGAACTAAATTCTGTGAAGTATTTACAACTGGGAAATGAGTTTGGTTATTGGGCGACATTGAAAACACAGATGGCTGGTATGATTGGTTGCTTGGATATGTATTATATGGCAAATTATTTGAACTTGAGAACTGGAGATTACTTGGCGGCACATTACTTGCATTTGCATATGGAAACATTGGTGGGGGATTTCTGAAAGCAGGAGGAGGAGTAGAAAATGATGATGGGTTTTGAAAATTTGTTTGCATATTCATCTGAGTTTGGTTAGGATAAACAGACATTGGTGAATTTGTAGGATATGAAAATGGCCCCATGTTTTGGACATTATTTTGTATATTTTGGTTACTATAAGCATTCATAGGTGGTGGAGGTGGTGCACTGGTTTGATAAGGTACAACAGTTGGAGGAGGTACTGAAGGAGGAGGTATGGAAAAGTCTAGAGAATTTAAAACATCAGTGGATGTTGATATAGGACCAGAGTTAATAGTTGAAGATGACGTTTGTATACTTGGATATGAAACCATAGATGTAGGAGGTGGTGGTACAGGTATTACTAAAGGCTTGAAATCTTCTTTTTTAATACCTAGGAGTTGAAAGTCCTTTTCTTCCTCAGATCTGGGTTTATCTTGAACATCTTGTGAGTTATCAATATCCATAGGCTGAGGAACATTTGCATTATTGATACTAGGTAGAGAAGAAACTTCATATATTACCTCTGTTGATTTGGGTGAATCAGATTTTTTAGACTTTAACACAGGAATAGATGACAGGAAATTCTTTTCATGGCTAGACTGCCTAGAATTTTTTTTTGTATTTAGATTCTTTTCGGGGCTAGACTGCCTCGAATTTTTTTTCGGGCTTAGACTTTTTTCAGGAGTAGACTGCATCGAATTTGTTTTCGGGCTTAAATTTTTTTCGGATTTAGAAAGCTGATTCTTATTTTTATTTATGTCAAGCACATTTGGAATGTCAGGTAATGGTATATCAACATCTTTTTTATTTAATATCTCTTCTCTTTGGTACCATTTTGACTTGGTAGCAGTCGGTTTTTGAGGCTGAGGTTTTTTAAAATTTGGCGCTTTACCTATAAAAACATATTTGGGTGCATTTTTAGTGTCCTGTTCTTTTGATGAATTTTTCCTGTCAACTGATTTATCTTTATCTTTTTCTGATAAAGTCATTTTAATATTAGCTGGCTTTAGATTGCTTGGAGAAACTGAATCCTCAGAATCTTTTTCTTCTAATTCTTCACATTTTGTTTCTTTATTATGTTTTGCAAGAATTTCTTGTGATTTTTTTTCAGCAGCCTCTTGGCTTCTCTTGTGTTCTTCTAGTCGTCTCTTCTTTTCTTCAATAGCTTTTAATCTCTTTGATCTTCCAACCATCTCAATTTTTATGTACCGCTTCATTTGGCGTTTATGTTCATACAGAGGACTTTTTTTAATAAATTTCTGCAATGAAAAAAGAAAAATCAAATAATCATACTATTATCATACAAAACTAATATTGTTATACTAATATTAAAGATATTTATTCTTTGTTTGAATATCATTCAAAAATTACTGAATGAATTTTCAAATATTTATTATTTTACATAACATTAAGGAAGAAGCCTTCCCGAATAGTGTCAGATATAACCACTCCCCCTCCCCCCCCCCCACAAAAAAATAAATAAATAAATAAATAAAAAAATAATAATAATAAAAAATTCTGCATGCCATTTTGTTTTGATAAAATGGATGTCATGTTTTTAAATTAAACTAATATAAATATTACATTATCAGAAAGAGCTTTTTAAGCTGAAAATTTTTTGTGAAAACACCACATACCTACATAAAATATTTAATTTAAAAGATATTTGATTATGAAGCAGGGTTGTTATTTTGTCCACTTTTTTGTCAAAAGTCCGGGACACTGAACAAAACTGGAAAAAATCTGGACAAAATAAAATCCATTCAACTGTACATGTTCACTGCATAAAATTATTCTGTTAAAGCAATAAATTGTACTTTTAACTTTGAATTAGCAACTTTAGCAATAGAAATATTTTATTAGAAATTAGTAATCTGATTAATGAAAAGTGTAATTTCATTTTCATCATGATCAATAAAAAAAAAATCATAAAGAAAATTATAATTATGTTAGTTATGTATAGTTTGCAAATGTAACACAGTAAATCTGTTGTGGACTATTATAACATTATCATATTGGATATTAGGAGAAAAAAAAAAGTTATTTAATGCTATATCTAAATCTTTAAAAACAAAAGAAATAGACAACACCGTAGCCAAAAAAAGATTTCATACATAATCTTGACAGTGAAAAATAAAGAATAACTTAACCCCCCAACACTGAACACTCCTAACCTCTCTAAACAGACTATTTTCAATATTAAAGTTCTCCGCGATCAACATGATTGATTAACACATATATGATTATAATCTTAAAAATAATTCAAGTTGTTTCTTTGTCATTTTGTACTTAACATGGAAATATCTTATTTATTTAACATTTCTATACTAGATTAAAAAGATCTCATAAATGTAGATTTAATGTTTTTATCAATTTATGTCAGCAAGTCCTTTCAAAGCAAAGCTTTCAATTCTGTATAACATTTTATTTGGAATACCAACATGTCATTTTCTTATCCAAGAATTTTAAAATCAAATTTACATAATCAATTGATTATTTTATATTTTTATTTTAATTTTGCATAAAAAAATTATTAATTAGTAATAGAAATTCCAGATAAAGAAACACAAAATTAAAATTTTACTTCCAAATAAAAAAGGTATTTATTTTTTACAAAAGTAATGTCTATAATAATATAAATGTGTGCATATATATAAAAAATCAATTTAGTAAACATGCAGAAGCTTTAAGAGGAGAAATAATAAAAATGTCGACTGACTCCACTCAAATTTCTGAACATTAAGTAATTCACTGTTATTTAAATGAAATAAAGTAAGAGAAGTCATTAAATAAATAAACGAGAAAATTATAATAAGTGTTTGACTATTTTCTCCCAACTAGTATATTGTTTAACAAAATGGAATGTATCCAATTTTTTTTTTATGTATCTCTGTAAAATAACTAATAGTGCTAGATTCACCAAAATGTATACAGTTTGTGTGACACAGACCTATAACATGTATATAAATTTAAAGCTCAATCAAATGAGGCATTCAGACGCTATCACATTTTAAATAATTTCAGACTATAGGCCATAATATTAGAGAATTTCATTGTGTCCCTATTCACCAAAATAAATCTGCACAATTTATTTGATGGTGACTTATAATGTGTGTATAATGTTTCAGCTGAATCGAATAAGGAATTCAGGTGCTATCACACTTTAAATTATTTGGCCCTCTAGGCTATAATAATAAAGAATTTATCTTTGTGTCCCAGTAAAAAAAAAAAAAAAACTATAAGTGCTAGATTTTCTAAGATGTATACAGTTTGTGCTACAATAACCAGTAATATATGTACTAAATTTTAGCTGATTTGAACAAAGCATTTAGACAATATTGTGTTCACTCATACTCAGCCATACGTATACATCATCATAAAAACAGCAAAAATGAACCCATGGGACCTCAAAACATGTAGATACATCAACATTACAAAATCAAGTTTTCGACTTTTTGTCATGATTACAATACTTTCCTTACCAGTTTATTTTCAGAAAGTAAAAAATTCCATGAAAGATATGTGAGCCATTCAATTTCATCATGCTTAATAACAAATTTTTAAAAGGTATTTATGCGTATGAGTGAAGAAATGACAATGTAGTTGAAAGCAGTGGGGAAAGAGAGGGAAATTAAAATTGAAATTATAAACTATCACTTTTGCATCCAATCCACCCTTAGAAAAATACAGATATATTTATTTATTAAATATTGTTAACTTTGCATGTCTATTTCATTTATATCTATTTTGAAGTATTTAAATTGATTATATACACATACACAGGGTTCCAGGAATTTGTAAATAAATGGTCGGCAACAAAAATTTCTGGTAGCCCGTAAAAAATATCCTCTGTCGTTTTCTTTCTTTCTTTCTTTTTTCCTTTTCTTTTTCAATTTTAAAATTTACTTGAATAAATGGAAATCAAAATTCTATGCATAAAAACCACTTATTTATTAGACTATAATGATACATCATGAAACCAGTTTTATTATATTCAATCCCAGTAACAGAATTTTTTGTATCATTCTGCAGCACCAGTTTCAGAAGCCAAAATTTTTCTGCGACTCTGAACGACGCGAGCCAAGCTTTACTTTCATGATAAATTACTTTCTTTTTAAAGCAAAATTTGCATTTTAAAATATATGACAGATGCCTTTAATACATGCAGACAATAAATAAATGTTTACACAGCTTAATATTGAAACAGCAGTTAATGCAAGTTAAAAGAAATGTAATACCTGAAAGCAAAAAAAAGTAACTTAAACTCAAAAGCAAAAAAAGTAACTTAAACACAGTTCAATCTTTCAAAATTATTTTATATAACTAATGAAAACATGGTAAACAATCAGAGCAGGGTTGGCAGGTTTTTGACATGCGACGGTTTTAACCGGTTTTAACCATGGTTTAAACCGGCTTGTAAAAAACCTCTCTGTCAAAAACGTCAAAAAGTGTCAAAAACCTAATTTGTAATAAAAAATTATCAAAGAAATGATTTAGCAGAATTGGATAGACTTTAATTAATAAATCTTAAATAAAGCAGCATAAATGCATTAAAACTACTGAGTATAAACTACAACAATAAAATATATTCTTGCTGTAGCACAGCCAGAATCTATGCCTGAGAGTGATTTAATTCATAAGAATTGTTTTTTAAGCGTACAAACATGGGTTTCTGTTTTCTGATGCTGTAGGAGGGGTTTTATTAAGTCATAAAACACAAAACCCATCATTTCCTTTGCCCTACCAGTGCGTTCTTGAGATACATTCTATTTGTAGAATGTATCTCAAGAATTGCGAACGTGAACTGATAATAGACTATAATGTGACAATTTTTTTAATAGAAATTGTCAAACACTTATTTAATCAATCATTTTATTGTGAATGCATACTTTTCATTAGTTTCAGCAATGATGTACAGTTAATAAATCCTTAATTATATTTGTAGTAATTAAAATTGTGTAGGTTTAATCTAATATTTTGCAGAAATAAATTTAGATTTTTAAACTTTTTTATGGATAGATGCAGAAAGTAATCCATCACAATTGAAATCTAATGAAGGTATGTACTTTCCCCAGAATAGGGCATATTCAAAGATGCTTTCCTACCGGTACCAAGAAATATTGACACTAAAACAGCTTTTCTTAATTTCGTCCCTGTATTCTTGTTAATAGGGTGGCTTAAGAAAGGGAAGGGAAAAGAAATAGAACTGGTTTATCTCTTCTACTCTTTATCTGTTCCAAGAAAAAGGTGTCAGGTGTAGAGAAGTGTACAGGTATAAGTTTATTTAATCACAACTGTTATGACATTTTTGTTAGATCAGTTGTTCTCAATTTTGGTTTTGGAATGGTAGAAAATTGTTTTGTTTTATGTATTCTCAAACTTTAACATTTTCTTAATTGATCAAATTTTGAGTAATTATTAAAATTATATTTTATTTTCCCTTAAATTAACTTCTGTTTTGTGATTCATAAGAATTAATTAAATTTATTAAGTTTCTGTTCTCATTTTCTCAAGTTGTTCTTAAAAATTGGTATTTTTCTAATTTATTTAATTTTTATTTAATTATTAAAATTTTGATTTATTTTCCTTTTAATTAACTTCCATTTTTGCAAATTCATAAAAATTCATCAAATTTATTAAGTTTTAGTTCAAATTTTAACTAATTACCTTGCTTAATTTGATGTATTTTTAATATCTTTTTTATTTCTTAGCGAAATGCTTTAATATTTGGTGTCTATTTATGCATTTTGCTGCAAGGATTCCAAATCTGTTTTTATTTTTACAATCTGAATATTAGATCAAAAGTTATTTCATTTTAAAGTTTTTGTGTCACAATGTTTCCTTTCCACTCCAATCTCCCATTTCTCCCACCTACTCAGTGATTGGTTGTTTTACAACACCTGCTTTAAGTTGATTGGTCCATTCAAGATTCCTTGTAAGAAGATTTGTTTCCCCTCAGTATTATTTATTAAGTTTAGATAGCTTAGATATACTTAGATAACAGATAGCTTATTAATTGATGAGCTGAATGATTTTAGGACAGGACAGTTGAAATTTAAGTCTGCTGTAAATAGTGTGTGTTTTAGGAGCACCTGATTTCCAAATTTAAAAATGAATCGTGGTGGAAGGCCAATTGATCCTGTTTGGCAGCATTTCCATAAAGTTGAAAGAGATCAAAAGGTATGTGCAAAATGCAAATACTGTGGAAATGTGCGTTCCAATCATATTGAAAGGATGAAAAACCATTTATCTCAGTGTTTGAAAAACAGAGACTCAGATCCTGACATTAATTATGTGTCTGGATCAGAATCAGACCTAGTAGTACCTGAAACCCAAGCCAAAAAATTCAAATTGGATTCTTTCGTTGTAAAAACAAGTGGTTCTTCAGCTCAAAAATTGGATTTGTTAGTGGCAAAATTTTTTTATGCCAACAATATTCCATTCAGTGTTGTGGAACATACAACTTTCCAAGACTTAGTCTCTGCATTGCGACCAGGCTATCGTGTTCCTAGTAGAAAAGCCTTAGCTGGTACACTTCTTGATGAGGTTGTTGCTGAAGTAGAAGAAGAAACAAAGAAAAGTCTTGAAGGAAAAAATGTTACATTAATTGAAGATGGATGGAGTAACATCCATAATGACCCAGTCATTGCATCCAGTTTGCATGTCTCAGGTAAAACTGTCTTTCTTGATGCTGTTGACAGTGGCACAAATGTAAAAAATGCTGAATATCATAAGGAAATCATTGAAAATGCAATCAATAAAGCCAAAATCAAATTTGGTTGTGATGTAAAAGCTCTTGTGACCGATAATGCAAAAGTGATGGAAAAAACAAGAAAATTACTTCAATTGGAAGAGAGTACCAAAGATCTTTTTTTTTTCATCTCACTGGCTAAATTTATTAGGCCAAGATCTTACACCAGATGCCATTATAAAACCTGTAATAAAAGTTCAAAAGTACTTTCGGAATCATCACTTACCTGCAGTATGGCTTCAGGAGTATCCAGAATCTATAAAGCCTCAATTACAATGCGATACAAGATGGAACAGCCAGCTTGTATGCATCAATACGTTTTTGAGAAACAGACCATTTTATCAAAAAATAGTTGAAGATCACGAAGATAAAATTGAAAAAGATATTGCTAATCTGGTCAACAATTATAATCTTTATAAGCAATGTAAAGATATCTTGATGCAACTTAAACCGATTAGTGTTTGTCTAGACGTTCTTCAACGGGATAGTGCAACTTTAGCTGATGCGTGTTCAGCTTGGCTTGGTCTCATGAAGGAAGGATCTCTGCAGCCACACATTGAAACTGTGGAAAAAAGAATGTTGCAATCTTTAGAACCTTTTCATTTCTTAGCATATCTTCTTCATCCCAAATATCAAGGAGATGGATTAAACAGTGTACAAATTGAGTCTGCTCGTTTATGGGCAACAGAAAAATTTCCTAATTGTCTTCCTTTCTTAATTGCATTTGAAGCATGTGATTTACCATTTCCTGCATTGTATTTTAGTGAAAGTGGTAGACTAACTAATCCAGTGACTTGGTGGAAAGGAATTCTTAATGGAATTACAGAAAAGGATAGTCCATTTTTTGAATTTGTAAAAATGGTGATTGTTCTTCATTCTTGTCCAGCCAGTTCCGCCTCCATTGAAAGAATGTTTTCAAACTTTGGACATATACATTCCAAAATAAGAAATAGATTAGGTTTGGAAAAATGCTCAAAATTAGTGATGTGTTACCGTATGTTACGTGGTTCTTTTGAACCAGAATATTAATAATATAAATAAATAAGTAAATGTATGCTGTAATTATTAAAAGTACAAATTTCAAAATTTGTATGTTTTGAAGTTTCCATAATTTGAATTAAACACAAAACAAGACTCATTTCATCATTTGGAAAGGTAAGCAATTATTTCTTTTTTAGTGATATGGTGAATTATTCATTTGTCCTTAATTTCAAGAGATACTCCTTAAGTAAGATAAATTTATACCAGTAAGAAATGATTATTAGTCAAGACAAAAATTTGTATAAAAAGATTAAATTATTTATATTTTAATCTTTTTATACCAGTACTTCATTCTTTTCCCATTTATAAAATAAATTTTATTCTTATTTTACATTATATTGTTCTGAATTTGCTCCAAATATAAAAATAAATTAATGCTGCATATTTGTTTATTAAAAATAAATAAATAAGCTTGTTAACCAAATATGCAAAAAATCCACACCAGAAAGAAATTACGCGTAAAAAATTGAAAATTAAGTCATAAACAAAGAAAAGTATATAAATTAATAGAATTGAATTTAATATAATTCAGTGTATACTAAAATTAAGGAACATTATAATTAAACAAAAACAATGCTGGAGCTTGCTATTATTAACAGCCTTCTTTTTTTTACTTTTAGCGTATTTAAAATGTATTGGGGGTTTTTGACGGTTTAAACCGGTTAAAACCTGGTTTAAACCTATGTCACGTCAAAAACTAGTTTTTGACGGCTAAAACCCAACCCTGAATCAGAGTTATTAATAACTCTGCTAACTACTTTTGAAGTAACAGCATGTTTAAAAGTAACATTTGTTGAGACATGCTTAAAATGTTGAAAGTAGGACATGCCATATTTTTCAGCTAATGCAGCTTTCAAAAATTTGCGTGTATGCTTAAATCCACTTTCAGGACCTTTAAGCATAATAAAGACACGCATATCTGATGTGCCAATATCTTCTAATGAGCCATCATTACATCTTGGTCTTTTTTCCATTACACTACTTATTATTGACCCCCAACTCTCACACATTGCCTCTGAAACAGGGATTGACATACAAAATGAAAAAAACTTTACAATGAGGGGCAATTTATGCTTCAGCTGCACCACAGCTAACTTAAAAAGCTTGTGTAAATCACAAAGTGACCCTTCATCTCTGTTTTCAGATATTTTATTCATCATCCAAGAACATAGCTCTTTATATTAAAAAAAAAAAAAGTGTCCTTATCAATATTTGTAAGATTAAAGGGAAAGTCACTGATATACTCTGAGAATGTCTCAGAAGTGAACGTAGATGCCAAATGTGCTCCAGAAACATCCGATCGTGGATAGATCAAATGATCATAGTTAAAAAGACATCCAGCTTTTTGTATAACGTTATCAATACCTTCATTTTTTCTTTTGGTATAATGATCAAATTTTTCTAAAATTTGTGTGAGGAATTTCATAAAATCTTTTAGATCACTTTTATAATTTGAACTCAGCTGATTCTCTTTTTCATGATAATTAGCTGATGAAGATGATCTTAATACTTTTGAGCTTACAGGTTTATCTGGCAGTGGCACACCTTGGTAAGTACAAAATTTAAATAACTCTGTAGCTGTTTTTGAGTATTTGAAAAATGAGTCTGGAATTTTTTCCAAGAATTTCCACAAATCATCAACTGTTTTAAGGTCAGACATTATATTAATGTAATTGATAAATATTTTTAAATGTGAGTGAAAATTATTAACTGATCTAGCATAATCCCAAGGAAGAATTTCAACTTATTGAACACATTTAGAAATTTTAGCTAAAATGGCATATAAATCTGCTAACAAAAGTATATGGAATATAGTGGATTTGTTCAACAATTTATCACGCAGTGCAAATTGTTCCATATCCTTTTCACAAGCACATACAAAAAATTTATAATCGTGTATGAAAGTTTTAAATACTTCCATTGAATACGCAGTAAACTTCATTGATTTGAAAAGTTTTGGTTGATACAAAAACTCCTCAAAATCTATTGAACTATCAACCAGGTTTTCATATTTTAATCCCTGCATGAATTCCTTCATACATTCAAGTATGAGATTATGTGCCTTGTTAATAATATTTGGCATTTCAGCATTTTTTTCCATCAATTCAATGCGGTGCATCATGTCCCAGGATACTAAAACATTTTTCAAATTTAGCTGATCTTTTATATGGTTGGCAACATTTAATTTTATGTATTGCCCATCTACTGCTATGCCAGCTAAGTGCTCTCTCACATATTGAGCATCTAAACCAAATTTCAGAAGGGTTTTGAGAATGCTAGCTGATAGGCCTTTACCAGAAAAATCATTTACAAAATTATGTTCTAGATAAATAGAATGGTAAAGATTGCTTGTGTTAATGTCAAAAATTGGAATTCTCAATCCTACAATATGCCTACTTTGATGGTTTACTGTTATCTTATCAGCAACTATTCCCACAGGCAGATTAGCACTTGTAATAAAAGTTGCGATTTCTTTCAATAACACAGAATGTACATATGGCAAGTATAGGCGAGGAAATTCCTTTGAATGATTTTTTGATCCGACATCACACCCACTATTATGCATGACACAAATCAAATCTTCATATGTTTCATAAGACAATTTTTTTTTGTATATGAAGTAAGCAGCATTAGCGCAATTGAGTGCATTTAATTTCCCTGCCTTTTCCATTTCTTCCGATTCTTTTTTTTCCTGAAAGTAGGATCGAGTATTGTTGATATGTTTGTTTGACTGCATATGTCTTTTAACATCAATCTTTAAATTTCTGAAAGACCTTGGCATTATAGCATTTTCTGCAAAAGTTTCACCATTTTCGAAATTATAAAGTAAACTGCTTCCACAATATAAGCATTGAAGCCCGTCATCTCCTCTTATAAAACATCTTGTCCATTTAAGAAGCCTGTCAATGGAACGGGAATTTGTCAAGAGTGCTATCCTTTCTTCATCTGTCAAATCATCAGCAGTTTCAACAGCAACAGAACTTTTAGAAATAGTTTCTTTATGCTGTGCCTGGAGATCTAAAAAGAATATTTTTTTCTTAAAATCATAAAATTTATTTATTTATTTTCATTGCTTTTCTAGGGCATTATGGATAATTTTTTTAAAAGAAAAAACATACGATAAAATGAAAAACTAGTATGTTGTGGCCACCACAAGACTTTCTTCTATATTTTCCTATATACATATTCAATCAGTAACAATATTTAAAAAAAAAAAAAAAGAAAAAAAAAAAAAAAAAAATTACGATTTTTTTTTTCTAAGTTTTTTTTTCTTTTTTTTTTTTTTGTTAAAAGTAATACATATTCAATCAGTAACATTAAAAAAAAAATAAATAAATAAATAAATAAAAAATTTTCAAAGTTTTTTTTTTTGTTAAAAGTAAAAAAAATCGATAACTTTGTTTTAAATTATCAGAGATTTATGGTTCAACCATTCGTTTTAAAGGTATTGGCGAGACCTTTCGAAAGATACCCATCTTGAAAATTTAACCCCCCCCAGGGGGAAGCGATACCCCCACATGCACAGAAAGTTTGGTTGAATTCCATTCATTGGTTCGTGAGATACGGTGAAAACACGAAACCACAGATAGACAGACATTTTTTTAAAAACTATCAATTCGTGTTCAGGACATCCCAAAACGTGTAGATCCGTCAAAAAACGGAGGTCGAAAATTTTCGCGAATCCAATACTTTCTCTATATTACATATAGACGAAAGTAATAAAGAAATTGGAATTTTTATAGAAAAAAAATTGATATTAAAAAAATATTTAAAATAAGAATTTTTTTTTTTTTTTTTTTTTTTTTTTTTTTTAAAAAAACCTTTGACAGCTTTTAGAAGACATGTTGATGAACCTTCATCTCCTTTACTACAATCCACATAACTATTTTTAGGTGTATCTTCCAATCGGGGACGCTTGTTTTCAATGTCTGCAGTTTGTGAAATGCCTTCGATTTCATCTATTTCAGTCTTTCCTCTTTTCTTGCTGCGGATTACCGGGAAAAAAATTTCTAACATCGTTCAATGTTGCTGATTTCCATTTTAAGTCTTCATTTGGATGCCGTCGAGTGTAATGCGGTTTTAGATTTTTTTTAATTACTGTTGTTTCACATAAACAACAAATAACTTTTTCATTAGATGACATGATAAAAAAAAATATATTACACAGAAAATATTATACTTCAATCTATAACACGTGCTAACGCATCAACGATTAACAAAAAAAAAAAAAAAAAAAATTAAAAAAAGAAGCACGTGCATTATCAACATAAGGAATCGAAAAATGACCAAACAAACGATCGAGTGTGACTAGCACTTTTTTCCCTAGCTCTCTCCCTACGAAGAGGATCATTCCACTTCGATTGCAGGTGGAAGAGGCAGATCGCGAAGAGAAAACGCGGGAGGAATTTTTCTATTCAATATTCTTTGGTTCTTCAGCGTAGCGCGCGTGGTGAACGATCATAGCGAAAACAAACTCGAGATTTTTTTCCAGTCGCAATTTTTTTCGTTTTCTTATGATGATTTTTTTTTTTTTTTTTCCGTTTTTGTAAATTGGTAAATAAATTTGCAAACTTCAAGATCATTCTGCAAGCTTCAAGATAATTCTGCAGCGCTCGCTGCCCGATTTCTGCTACCGGGTATTCAATAAAACAATACACAGTCAGCATTGATACATCATTACATTGGCCCAACGATTCAACACCAGGTCAATAGCATAGGCAAACAGGAGCAGTGTAAACCAATTCCCTAAACTAGTGTAATAATTTAACACCGAGTTCTGAAACATGCACGGAGATGTGTAAATCCCCTAATGGTGTATTGATTCAACACAGCGTCTCAAAAAGTGGTCAGAAAAGCAGAATCAAAACAGCAAGAGTTAGCCTATATCGAAAATAGAATCGGAGCCTGATTCTGGGACCAATTCTTTCACCAAAATATTTTTTAAAATAATAATAAAATAATAATAAATTTTCTTAAAGTTGAAAACATCCCAGTTAAAAAATAATGGTCGCTGATGGCGACCAGGTGACTGTACTTCACGAGCCCTACACGTATACACATAAAATTAAAGAATTGTTTTATATATACGGTAAGAATAATGATAATTTTTAATTTAGTACTCACAAATAATTAATAGTGGACAAAACGGTATTTTGTCCGGGACGGTTTTAACCAGGTTTTTTCCCCGCTATGGAAAAAACAAACAACCCTGGTATGAAGTTACTTACTTTTAAAAGAACTGTTCGGTGCCATTAATTGAATGAATCAAAAAGAGTCATTCATGCAATTATTTGTTGAAAGTCCATCGAGGTTAAATTTGTTCTTTTTTTAAAACTAATTTAAAGATATTTGCAGAAAATTACACATTTTTCTTTGATAAATAATTAAATTAAGATTTTTTTTTTTTTTTTTTTAATAGAATTTCTTGTATTTATAAAATGAAATAAAATTTCCTTGGTTTAAACTGATTTCAAGATCTACAGAAAGCAACAGATTTTGCATCGTAAAATGGCAATACAAATAAACATTTGCTTTTTTGAATGATTGTATGTGTTACACTGTGTCTACAATCTTTTTACGGGCCATTTTTAATGTTTATTATTATTATCATTATTTGGATTATTAATCTTTAATTAGGAGATCTCTATTTGCTGGATCTTTATTTTTGTTTTAGCAAACTCGATTGCGTTGTCATTTCCAGTCATCTGGCTCATCAAAGACTAATGCTAAAAAAGATTAGTTATCAATCGAGATAATTACCAGAGATAAAAACATTATTAATATTATTATTATTTTAATGTATAAGCCTAAAATCAAAATAGCTATAACTAGTGAAATATTGTTTTCATTTTTTTCAAGAATTTGGAAATATGGCTATATCTTTAGTCTTTTATCTTAACAAATGCAGTGAAAATGAAGTTTCTCAATTAAAAATTGCAGTTTTTACATTTTAAATATTTAATGGTAGTTTTTCTTTTATTTCTTTTTCTTTTCTATTTTAAATATTACGCAAAAACTTAGTTTTAAGTCATTGATCCCCCCCCCCTCCCCCCCAAACCTTACCTGAAACAGTGGCTAAACTGGTTTTCTTAAAAAAAAAAAAAAAAAAAAAAAAAAAAAGGAAGATTAGCAGCAAATTGTTACAAAATAGGAGAAATTTACTTTAAAAAAATAGGAAATAAAAAAAATTACTGAAAAAATAATCCAAATTACAGATAGGGTAAGTGTACCAGTGATTGACACTTTTAGAGCAATCTCTGATGTTTTTAAAGTTCTAGTAATCAGAAAATATTTTTAGAAATCTAAAGTTAATACATATGGCATGAAAGACATTCAGAACCACATACATGTTAAAATATATACATTTGATAACAATTATTATTATTATTATTTTTTATGAATTTTTATTTGATGCCCCCTCAATGTTCCAGTAATTGGCCCCCTACGTTCCAGTGTTTGACATTGCTAATTATTCATTTTACCAGTTATTAGCATACTATGCTCCAGTGTTTGACATAAAATGTTAAAATTCATATATGTAAAATATATGATTTTATTATTTTTCTTATTTATTAATTATTTCAGGATAGATGTCAATCACTGGAGCACCTACCCTATAAATAAATAAATAATAAATAAATAAAAAACTCCAATACATATCTATTATGATACTAAAAATATTATTAAAGTTATCAGCATTAGATAAAACAACATAAATTATTAATGGTCTAAAACAAAAAGAAATCATCAATTTTATATCTTATTTTTTATATCACCGATGAAAATTTAAACAGAATATTATAGAGAATTTAAACAGAATATTAAAAACATTTTGTTTATTTCATTAAAAAATAAAATAAAATAAAAATAATCATTTCATATTTAAAAAAAAAAAAAAATGTAAATATGTCTGTCTACAGCTTATTCGAACTTTTCTGAGCACTAGACAGCCCTTCAGCGACTCTCTGAATGCAACAAGTACTAGTTTGAATTAAATTTGATAAAACTGCCATAGTCATGTACTCTTTACTTTGACATTTCTTAGATAAGGTAAAATGTTTAATTTTGTATTCAGTGTAAGTGGGAATAGTGGATAGAGCTGAATATTCAGAAGGAAAATAAAACAATTCTATAAATTTTTTGGAAAAAAAAAAAAAAAATCAAAAAGTATAAAATTTTTCGGTGGAGTGGTAAAAAATAAAATTTGAAAAAAATCTTAGAAAAGGCTTAAGCTTATTACAGATGAAAATGCAGAGAAAATGAAGAAAATGCAGAATGCCCAGGAAAATTGAGAAATTCCACGAATTAAAGGAAAAAAAAAAAAAAAAAAAATTCCAAAAAGCATGTAATTTTCATCCATGATGAGAAGGGGTAATATTGATAAAATTTCAAAAAGGCGTAAGATTCTTACCCTTAAAATTAGATAATAAACTTCTTTGAGTGAATGACAAGAGAGGGTCCTTACAACAAGAGGAGGGGGGGGGGAGGCATTTTTGACAAAATTTAAAAGAAAAGATGATTTTCACCCCTAAAGTTAGATAATAAACTTCTTTGACTAAACAGCAAAAGTGTTTTAAAAAAAAAAGGTAAGAACTTACCAAAATACACTACTATTTTGCTGCTAATTTATAAAAATTGAGATCTTTTTAAAGCTGAATTTCCAAATATTCAATTATTTTGCAGCTAATTGATGAAATTTGCATTGTTTTCAAAATAAATAGTAACTTTGTGATCGAATTTGAAAATACTGGATCATTTTACCATTAACTGTCAAAAATTTATACTTGATCACAATTAACTGCTATAATATACTTTTATTTTGCCACTAAATGATAAAAAAATTATGCTTTTTTTTCAGAGCTGATTCCCGAAATTAGGGTTATCAGCATGAAAGATACTCAAAAATAGTTGTTTTAGTAACCTTTGGCGTAGAAAATAGTAACCTTTAAAGTAAAAAATAGTAACCAAAATAGTAGCCTTTAGAGTACCCAGGGTTCCCAGCATGAAAGACGATCAAAAATAGTTGCTTTATTTATATTGTTTAAAGTGTAGTTGCTTTAGTTGCCTTTAATGTAAAAAAAAAAAAAAAAAAAAAAAAGAGGTATGAAAATAGTAGTCACTACAGTCTAAATAGTTGCCTTGGATTAAGATATATATATATATACACAATATAAATGTTTAAGCAGTTTTTGGAGATAATGTGGTCAGAAGATATAAAACTGAACTAAGAAATTAGATACCTAATAATTTTCTTGTAAAAGAAAACTGTGTAAAGACATATAAAACAGAGTTTACAAAGCAAGATTAATATATATATATATATCAGTAAAGCCCTTTTTTGAGGCTTCAATTTTTCGAGATTTAAAACTGACATACCTAATCAGGATAATTGTTAATTTTCCTGTAATATCCACATAATATATACAAAAAGATACCTAAAAAGGGGTTTATATAGCAATTTTTAAAAAAATCGTTAGAGCCGTTTTTGAGACACTAACTATCACCAAAACGTGGCAAACTCAATTGTTGTCCAGAAAACAACAATTACATACGAAAGGATATCTAAAATGGAGTTAATATGGTGAATTTGAAAAAAAAAAAAAAAAAAAAAGTCATACTGCCGTTTTTAAGATGAATATCAATTTTCCTGAATTAATCAATTAATACAAGCGAAATGATATATACGATCATAAGGTCCTACATTCAATTTCCAATGTACCACTTCCGATTTTCCAATTTTCATCAAAAGTTGGAAAAATCATCTGTACACAAAACCTGTGTCAATTCTTGAACTTTCATAGAACTTTCAATGAAGTTTGATCTTTATTAGTTTCGGAGATATGATAGTCAGAAGATTCCCCACACACACACGTACACACACACACTGACCAGTAGGCAAAAACCAAATTTTTGGGCACAGGAAACCTTAAAACATGTAAATCAGATGAAAACTCGAAATCGAATTCTTTTGACTAAGTATAATAAATACCATTAACTACAGTAGACGGGTAATAGAAGTAAAATGTATGCAGTGAGGGAGCAGGAAAAAAAAAAAAAAAAACGGGGAGCAATTTTTTGTTCAAAATAGTCTCCATTTTCCTGAAAATAGCACTGGATAACCTAAAAATAGTAGCTTTTAAGCCAGTTTTACATAAAAGTAGTTGCCATTGTAGCCTGGGGTTGATTTTAGTAGCAAATAGTTGCTTTTTAGTCTCCACCTGGAACCCTGCGAAATACATGATATTTGCGTGACTAATTGCCCAAATATGTTATTTTACTGCTAATCCATTAAAATTGTGCTCTTTTCAAAGATGAATTTCCAAATATTCAATTATTTCACCATTAATCGATGAAATTCGTAGCGTCTTCAAAGTTGAATCCAAAATATGCAATAATTTTGCAGCCAATTTTGGAAATACAGGATCATTTCACTAATAACTGTCAAAAATTTATATTTAATCGCAACTACTTACTAAAATACACTATTATTTTGCTGTTAATCACTAAAATCTACACTTTTATAAAAGCTGATTTCTAAGTTCATGATATTTTTTTTAGCCAATAGCGGAAATATTTAGTCATTTTGCTATTAATTAACAAAATTTATGTTTAATTACAGTTGCTAAAATAGGCTTTAATTCGATGCTAATTGACATAACTCATGCTTTTTAAAAGATTATTTGCGATACACGTAATAATTTTATGACCAATTACCAAAATATGGGATCATTTTAACATTGATCATTAAAATTTACATAATCTCAACTAATTGCTAATTCGACAGAGTACAGAAAATATGCAGATTAGACCAGGATTTGGCTAAGTTTTTAGAAAGTCCCCTTACACATTTTTATGAAGTTTGATGCCATGATCCATTTTGATAGAAATTTATACTGTATACTTAGATCAGCAGCCACCACCCACCACCCTTTTCCACTTCTCGGTTCATCAGCTTTACAATTTAAATTCCGTTGACCCCTAACACGGTACCTTCCAATAAATTATCAGAAATTGTCTGTATCAGATTTTTATCAAATATCTCAAAAAGTATTCAACAATCTTTATATATATAGTTTGCAAGTGAGATGACGGTTCCGGTTCGTACTCATCTATATAGCAAGTTGAGACCTAATTTCCATACTTTAGTTAATTTTAAAACAATCTAATTGTCCGATCGATAAGCTGTTTAGTTTGACGGATTCAGAAAAAAAGCCCCTTTCATTTGGTACCTTATTTGTAACTAAGTTTTGATTAGATTTTTTAAAATTATTTAAAATATGAAAATAATAACCTGGCAATAACTTCAAATTTGAACATTTAAATTTATAATTGTTGCCAAAAAAATTTACCATTTATTTATTTATTTATTTTATTTTATTTTTAGCATAAAATGAAATATGCTTTTACACGAAAAATAAAAATCTCTTATATTATTAATTATAAAATAATAGCAAACTCATGCGAAACTTTCGCACTTAATTTCTTTTCTTATTTAACTTTAAAATTTGAAACTCATAGACCTTAAGCCAAATATTCCACCCAATTGTAATTCCTCAGAAGCCAAATTATTATTAGAAACAAATTAATATTGTGAGATGAAATGTTAATGATAATCACACCAATATCACTCACGAAAGACTTTATTTATTTTTACATAATTTCGTATTAAAAAAACTTAGTACCTATTTTAATTATACTTTTTATTATTGAGTTTTTTTAGTCAATTTATGTCAAAAGTTCGTATGGGGATTATATCATTAAAATATTGCTAGATTTAAAATGACGCTTGTAAGATTGTAAAAATGCAACCTTTAAAAATACATTTTTTCTATAAAATGTACATTGTGCAAATGTCGTCATTTTTTATTAGATCACTGAACTGAGTCTGAGTGCTTAAATATTGCTTATGTATTATTTTTTATCCTCGCATATTTTATTAAGTCACTATAGCATTGTTTCTATAAAAAAAAAATTAATCGTAACTGTACCACGTTATAGAAATATTATAGAGATTAAATTTGCTCATGCATATAAAAATATGGAGTAAAAAAACAACCATAACCTTTTTTAATATACTTCAATTTTAGAGTTTTTTTCTTTTTTGTTTTGTCTAAAGTTTTTTTTTTTTTTTTTAATGTTTTTGGCATGGATGAATCGCGCTTGGCATAAAAGCTAATTCATTGATAATCCTGGGTAATATTTTAAAATTTTGATGCTGAAATAGATCGGATATTTTTTGCCAAGAACTTTCCTTTTGTGAAAGCTACTTTAAGCCAAGTTAGCGCATCAAAAATATAAATAAATTATAAAATATTGAAAAACAGAAAAGAAAGGAAAGGAAAAAGAAAAGAAAGAAAGAGAAAAAATAATCACATAAATTACGTATTTTTGTCCAAAACGGTGATAAAAATTCAAAAGTTGACAAGTGGAGCTATATTAAGGCTGTAGATTTATATATTTACATATTTAATTATTTTTCTATATACCAACTACTATTATAACCACAAAAAATTAACCGTCTCATGCGATAGATGTAGCCGATCATCGCATATTGTAATATTATATTTGGCGTGAAGTTGTTGTCGTTTTACAGTTGATCGAATAAATCAGATAAATGTAGAAAATAACGTGAAAGAAAATATTATGTACACCACGTATCGTGTTGTTCATATGTAACTGGGGTTTAAATATAAAATTGCTGCTTCAATTTTTTCGATACTGTCCGTTTCAAAACTATCATCTGATAAGCACCCAAATGGAAGCCCACTGCTGAGTTATTGTCAGAGGCACCCAAGAGTCTGCAAATGAATGGGTTGCTGCCGAAGGCAGCAGGAACAGGAAGCGAGCTTTTGAACAATTTCATGATTTTTTTTTTTTTTTTTAATTTTGTTTATAAAGCGATATAAAAAAGTTTCCTTTAAATATAGTGACCAGCAAAGCTTTCGTTGATTCACTACGTTCATTGATTTCACATTCCGTCATTTTTGACAGGGTTATATATTACTAGTTCACCTAATAACGTGGGAGGGTAAAGAACATGTTACAGCTCTTATATCTGTAAAATCTCTGTTCATGTGGAGAACTTTTCAGAGCCTAAATTCTAAATTAAAGACTTTTTTTTTTTTTTTTTCCCCTGAAAAGCTGAAAAGTTATCTTCTTTTTTTTTTTTTTTACACTTTCAATAGAGGTAAGCCACTGGTTGTGACCAAATGCAGCTACTCCAAATCATTCATGTTGACATTGATGATACAGTAGAAGATCTTTAAAAAGCAAACCTAAAAACACAAGGTTTTGCACTACATAGAATTTTGCATTATATAGATCATATTTCACAACGCATTAAAACTTACCTTGTAAACATGGTCAAATATGTCTGAAATATATCAAAACAGAGTAAGTTAGTTTTAAATTACATTTCTTGGAACAAAAGTTGGATAGATCATAACCTACATAGTTGAATTTACTTTATAAACATAGTCCATATATGACTCTACCAAATCATTCATTATATTGCTCATTTTCAAATAAAAGGTAATGATAGCAATTTCTTCATTAAAAAGTTTAGAATTAAGGAGATAAAGAAAAATAATATATTACACATAGTTCTCTACAGAGTAACAGTATTTTATAAAGTGTTTCTTAATTGCAAAATTTATTGTTTATGTTTGAGAAGGTGTGCATTATATAGAGTTATATTATATAGAATTGCGTTATAAAGATCTTCTACTTTATCTGAGTAAAGCTTTTACCCCAAAAGCAAACTAGGGGCCAGTAAAAATTAAAGAAAAACAGAACGTTTTGACTGTTGCATGTGATTATGAGCTTTTAAAAATTATTTCTGCTTCTTTGTGTAAGACTAGTGCATATATTCATAAAGAATAATAGTTTCTTTAAAAAATTGCCCCTTCTTTTTATTATTATATCTTGAAGGGTATTATAAACCCAATCCAAAGTCCTTTTTAGAAAACTTGACATATACTGCATTTGACACAGGATACATACCACAACCAGAAAATAAAACTATTAATTAACTAAGCCTAATAAAATGTGAGCATTTTCGTTAAATAATTTTAGCTGCAAATGTGCAAGAGTTCATAAGTTTTCATTTGCATAATTCATTAGCCAAAGGTTTTGAGCTACTTATATCAATGTCCCATGTAAATAATGTGAATGAACTGTCTTTCAGTTCTCAAAAAAAGCAAAATTTTAAGGGAGTCATCTAAATTTTTATTTTGATAAATCAATGGAAAAATAATTTTCGCTGATTGTGAATAAATATTGATAAAAATTATTATATCACTTTCTTAATTTTCATGATATTTGCTTGAGGTTTTCTTATAAGAAGCTCAATACATTTGGCTAATGAATTATAAAAATGAAAATATGTTAATGCTGCTCGCTTATGTGTGATTAAAAATTTTGTAAAAATGCTCCTATTTCTTTAGATATTTAACATTTTTATACTCTGATTGTAGTATATGTCAGGGGTGCAAAATATATCGGAATGTGTGAATGAGGTTCGGAGAAAATTTTGAGTATTTATTTTCTTAGAATAAAATAAAAATGAAAATGGAAAGTTAAAAAAAAATTCCACTTAAAAAATAAACTTTCTAATAAAAAACAAAAATCTAACAGCTGTATTTGTCTGTTACATGCGTTTCTTTTAAATACCTATTACATAACCCCCCTCCTCCAAGAAAAGAAAAAAAAAAAAAAAAATACTTGAATTTTGATAATACATTAAATATTTTGAAATTAAAGGGGGAAAAAAAAATCAAATTTCCAACCCCATCCCCCTTAATCAAACTAAAATACCACAAGAATCATCATCCAATTCACATAAATAAACAAACAGTTTAATAACAGGAGGTTGGAAGAAAGGATGTGTTTGTTAACTTTAGCTGATAATGAAAGGGACGGAAGAAGAGGAAAGAGAAAGAGGAGAAACATCATTTTGCAGTGTTTTGATTCTCATTTAAATAATATGCAGAACTTCAATTATCAGTTTGAATTATGTACTCAGCAATTGCCTTAACTCCCCCGCCCCCCACACACACACACTAAACCACACACACACAAAGAAAAAAAAAAAAAAAAAAAACTTGTTTGAGCACTTAGCTGTCATTGAACATGAATTTTTCGAATGAATGGCTTCTTTTTGTGCCTTAAAGTTTAGTTTTCACTTAACTATTTTAGCTTCTTAACAATAAATTAAAAATTCTGTTGTTCTTTTATGGATGCTTATAGGAGCCCATTCATTTCATATATTAATTGTTGTTAATCTAAAATTATGCTTAAACTTCCTTATATCATATACTCAATTTAAAATTATTTTGCTTTGAAGAAATAAATATACATACTATTTTTATTTTAGTTTATTTTTCCAGGGAAAAAGAATGGGAAAGTTAAAATGCTTATGTTTTTTTTTTTTTTTTTTTTTTTTTCTTTAATGATACACAACAACAAAATGACAAAATTAGCTGCTGATTATGCTATTCAACATTTGAGCACAGACTATATGGACTCAGTTCTCAAGGTTGTAAAATTTGTCCATGTTTTGTACATTTTGTATCTTTATATGTATAGCAACTTGTCTCATTTTTATACTATATATATATATATATATATATATAATTTTTTTTTTTGGTGGAGGGGGGAGGGATTGTACAGCTTTTGTTCAGTCTTGTACGCTTCAATTAAGTTATAGATTACTTATTTTTCTTATACTGTATCAAACAATAATTGTAATTCATTGTTAAACAGAAGTATAATAAAAATGTATTTTAAATTTTCAGACAGCATAGTGCAATAAAATGAAGCAGCATTAATTTATTAGTACAGAGGACTATTAGTCTCAATCTACAGATAAAACATTGTCACCAGTTTTATGATGATTGGACATTTATCGAAATAAAAAATTTATCGAAAATATAATTGAATAATTTGAAAGCGATGTTATAATTTGAAAAAAATGTACTCCGGTTGCGTTTTTAAGCCTATACATATCTAAAATGTTCCACAAATCCTTTTTTCTTTTTTCAATTCTGCTTTCTTAACACGACTGGCAAAATAAGCAATATTCTTGTAGACAACATAAGAAATCATTTTGCTGCTAATTGACAAAATTTACTTTTAATTGCAACCAATTGGCAATGGCAACCCATGAGATTTCTTCTTTTTTTTTTTTTTTTTTTAAGATATTTCTCAAAAATAGTGATATTTAGCAACAAATCAGCAAAATTCCTTTTTTTTTTTTTTTTTATGTCTGATTGTTAAAGTATGTTATTTTATATGGTTTATAACTCAAAAAGCTATTATCTCATGTAATTTTTTTAAAAAGAAGAAAAGAAAAAATAAAATAATAATTAGTATTATCTGATTTTTGGTGAAGGGTTAACTTTAAACTTGCTGATTTTTGTGAAAGTTTTAAGATAATTGATATTTGTGAAGGTCCCTTTTTCAGTTCACTGATTTTTGAGAAAGATATATTTTCCATACCCAAAATTTTCCTAGTAGATTCTGGATATTTAGCCTTCAAAATCATTTATCAGGTTGTCAAGAATGAAGCTGGTACAGTATACTCTCAAAAATCCGCACAGCTTAAAATGAAGTGTTTTGCGGATTTCTGAATTTTGCAGATTTTAGAGTAATTTTTTTTTATTTACATCTTAGAACCTCATTTGAGTAGCAAATCTTTAAGAAACAATTTATATGTTATACATACAAGGTTGAAATACAGTGTACTTAATAAAAGTAGAAATATTTCATGAAATTTTAATTTAAAGAACAATTTTTATACATCATATTATAGTTATCATATAATAGATTTTTAAAAAGTCTGATCAATAGCAGTTCAGGTAAGAATATTCATACATATTTATTTTCCTATAACCTGAAAAAAAAGTCAGCAATTCTTGGTCAATCACATACGTTTGTGCTTTGAGAAAGTTTGAATATTTATCTTCAGGAGAGAAAATCTGTCATGAAAACTGTCTTTCTCCTTCTTCCTCTAAATTAATAGGATTTATTTTTTTTTATAACTATATATAATTTGCACTTGTCATTTCTCCTCCTCTGTAATATGCTGAGGGATTATTGGTGATTCATCAGCACCAGTTAATAATTGATTTATCTCCTAATACAGCTGAAATTTTGCAATCCACTAATCAACAAATCGGTTGTGATAATGTTTGTTTACACTGCAAATGATATGCGGATTTTAGGGTTGCAGATTTTTGAGAGTTGATTCTTGACTGTAATTAATAATATTACTACCGTTAACAGCTTATTATTTGACATTGAATTAATATTTTAACATTCTGCTTTTTTTGTTGTTGGAAAATTACACATCTCACCTATTTAAAGAAGTCATTGTAAGCTCAAAAAAGTATTAAAAACTATATTTTAAAATTAATTTTGTTGAAGATGAAATTTTGAGAAATTCGCAGTATGAATTATGAGTTCTTACATGGAACTATGGTATCACAGATCATGTAAAACATAGTGTATTTAACTAGTGTTACTACATAGCAGTATCAAATTGATTCTCCAAATTTCATATACCGTATATTTCCGAATATAAGCCGATCCGTATATAAGCCGAGAATACATTTTTCCCTGCAGAAATTTGCCCAAAATTGCAAACCCGTGTATAAGCCGAATTGAAAAAAATACTCTTTTTTAAGTTTGAGTATATCGCCAAAATGGTGAAAATATTGCCAATCTATACAACCTTCAGGATAATCTGTCCAATGAAATTGCGCGAAATGCGTGCTTATCCAATAGAATTCCTTACCTTGCTTAGCCATAACGTAAAATGTTCGCAGATTGTTCGCCAACGGCGATAGTTTTAACTCTGGCAACCCTATCAGAAGGGAGGCAAACACAGACGCGAACGCACGAAAGTCCCGGCAGCTGCTGAAAACGATGGCTAGCGTAATACCGGGCCGGGAGACCTAACCCTAACGTCGATGAAGCAATGCCGCCGCTGGATGTTTACATAAATAAGCTGTGCAAAGTCCGATTGCATCGATTTTTTTTAATGACGTATCTAAATTATTTTGTATATTTCTACTTTTCAGTATTTTTATCAGTGCTTCAAGGCAATCTTCAACAAAATAAAAATACTTCTATTAAAAAAACGAAGCTTTGCCGCTTTTGCTAGTGCAAGCCTAGAAACATTTTAAACAGAGATGATTTAAATTTAATTGTATAAATTAAAAATACGATCGGGAGTCCTGTTTTTTTCAAGTTTCTCTTATACTATTTCTGAATCATACAGAGAATTTACTCCGTTCGTGCACTCTGCCGATGACTTCAGTTACCGGCAGGTCAAAAAGAAATGTAAACAAACGTAACTACATCGAGTGTTTCGTGAAATAAATTTAAAATTTCTAATTTAAGAGTTTTATATGTAATAATTATTTAAAAATAAGGTTTAATATAACTATTTTACTTTATATATACTTTTTAAGCTTAAAATATATGTATTCAATCATTGTTTCTGAAGTACGTTTTTTGCTAGAAATGTAGATCCGTGTATAAGCCGACCATTATAATACAGCTTCCGAAAAATTTCCAAAAATTCTCGGCTTATACACGGAAATATACGGTAAGTTACTTTGAGTTCACACTTGAGCCATGCAGTCACACAGAATCGTGTCTATGAATTATCATTGAAGTTTCATGTTAGCAAAAAAGCAATATTAACTCATTTAGGTCAAACCAGTAGAGTGAAAAAGTAGCATAGTTGGTTCAACATGAACTGGATGAAAAACAAAAACAAAAGCATTTGGAAGCTTGCTTGTTTTTTTACCTTCTTGTCACAAATCTGATCCACTTTTGAATTGAATTGTCACTTGCAAAGAGAAATGGATCAGGGGTGATTGTGACTCAAAGGTAAAAACCCTGAAAATTAAAGCCTTGAATAAAAAAAAAACCTGGAATATCAAATGATACTCAAATTATTTAGACCACAAGAAATCAATCTCTTTAGAATTTGTCCACATGTCACCTGGATGACAAATCAACAAGAAAACAACATAAGATAACTTTTTAAGAAATATGAAAATAAAGATAGATTGATTAAAAACCCTGAAATCAGGGATAACTCCTGAACACAAACACCTCTGATGGATACACTATGCCAATTGTACAGTGGTTGGACAAAGATTAATCACCAAAATACACTCCAAAGCGTAATATTCATCAAAAAAAGTTGATGGTGAGTATTTGGTGGTCTAGTGCAGTTGTGATCCATTATGATTTCATGAAACCTGTCTAGTCGATCATAACAGAAATGTACTTCAACCAACTAGACGAAATAATGCAAAAACTTTAAGGAAAAACATCCTAGATTGGTCAGCAGATCGACTCCTATCTTATTGCATAATACTAGACCACACACTGCACAAATGACTATGGCAAAAGTACAGGAATTGGAGTTGAAACTTCTTCATCACCCACTATACTCTGCAGATCTAGCCCTCACTGATTACCACTTTTGCAATTTGGACATAGTAGTTTTATTAATAGGAAAACAATTCAATTACGAATAAGCTGTGAAACTGGCCTTCCAGGAATTCACTAACTCTCTTCAGCCGAGGTTTTATACCACTGGCCTGAACAACCTACCGCTTAAATGACAAAAGTGTACAGACAATATGGGTTCATAATTTAATGAATAAAATAATTCCATATATTTAAATGTTATCAATCAAGTTCCCTTGACGACCTAATAATTTGTACTATTTATTGTCTTAATTATTTTTTAATTGATTTATATTAAAAGACTCCTTCTCTAATGGACCCATTTTCTATTACAGAGTGGCCTCTTATCAGTATGGATCACTTGTCTCCCAATGAAAACAGATTTTTTCTGTATCATTAAATTACATTTTTGATAATCTTAGAACAAAAAAGTAGGAGTGACTTCATTGCACTTTCTAATCATTTAGCAATTAACAGTCATTTACATAAATTTAAACGAGAAGTTGTTACATAAACAAAAAGGAAAATCACAATAGAATGTTTCAGTATTTCTTCCCAAGTTACATGTAGTTTAATGGATCGTAATGCATGTGCTAATTCTTTTTTGTGTCTGTAAACGGTAAACTTGCAATGTCAAACAATTACCTATTTTTTATGATTTAAATAATTTAACATTACTAAAGCAAACTATAAATAATTTGAGCCCATAGACCATAATGTATTAAAATTCTGTTTTGTATAGAGGTAAATGAAAAATACTTTAAATTCTACACTCATCTGTATGATTCTTGCAATGATAACCTATAACATGCCTATTAATTTATATTTTAATTGAATATACAGTTTAGATACAATCACACTTTAAATAATTTGAGTCTATTGAACCATAATGATGGTAAACTTTTCTTTGTGTTCCTGTAAAAGAACTAAAAGACCTGCACTCATTGAAATCTACAGAAATTGTGTGATGGTGACCTATAACAAACATACCAATTTAAAATTCAATTGGATAAGAAGTTTAGACACTATTGCACTTTAGTTCATTGGCTAAAATAATAAATAATTTTTCTTTGTGCCCCTGTAAAAGAACTATAATTTGTACTCCCATCAAAATTAATACAATTTGTGTGATGGTGACCTACAATATACTTATCAACTTTCAACTCTATCAAATAAGGTGTTTAGATGCTATCTTACTTTAAATAATTTTATTCCATAATGTAAACGAAACCATAATAATAAAAAAAAATTCTTTGCATTTTGATAAGAGAACTATAATCCCATGACCCACACTCATCAAAATCTATACAAATTGTGTGACAATCACCTATACATGCCTGCTAACTGTTAGTTTAATCAAATGAGACCTTCAAATACTAGTGCACTTTAAATAATTTGAGTCATAAGCCATGATAAATACTTTTTCTTTGTATCCTTATTTATAAAATAACTTTAAGTTCTAGACAAATGAAAATCAGTTTGTGCAATTGGTGACCTACCCACCGACTTAACATACCTAACATCTTTCAGCTCAATCGATCACACTTTTTAGACATTATCATGTTCCCTCACTCATATACATACATACATTAGTATAAAAATAGAAAGAATGAACTTAGGTCCTCAGGTAAATGTTTGATTTTCCCATAACATAGTATAAGTATAATCCTGGCAGCAATAATTTCAAATGACACTTGTTAAAAAAAATATTAGTGAGTATTAATTTTTTATGTAAACCCATTTAAGACAGATTACGATATTAGGTTTAAATAAAACTTTCTTTTCAAACAAAACATGTACTTACTTCACTTTCAAATCACATTTGCTTTCATTACAAAAAAGAAAGAAAGGAAAAACTCACAGAAGTTGAAGTTTAGAGAAGCTTTTATTGTATATAAAAAATAGGTAAGCTAAATAAATAAGATAATTAAATTATATCACAAAATAATAAATAGCTACTGTTTGCAATATTTCTTGAAAAGAAAAAGTTAATGCAGTTCACTTAAGTCTTCATACTTTCACAAAAGAATAAATATTTTTAAAAAATCTTTAACGAGAAAAATCCTTTCTTGACTATTTAATTATAACACACAGAGACAGATATTTATTTATTTTCTGTCATTCAAATCAACTGTTATCTTCATTTTTATTGGAAATACTTTTTCTTTTGAACCATGGCATATTTTTTACTGCTGTTTTCCTTTTATAACTATAGGATTTACCAATGAAAACATACTTAGGTTCATTAACATTCTTTTCTAAAGTATTAGGCTTAGTATTCAATTTGTCTTTAACCTTTTTACCCGACAAAATCTTCTGCACATCACTTAAATGTTCATTATCAGATGAACTGTCAGACACCATCTCTTTCACATGATTTTTAAATTTTGATTTCTTACAAGCTAATTCGGGATTTAATTCCTTTATGTTTTTATGAATTGGCTCATATTTTTTCTTTTCACCCAATGAAATGTTCTGAACATCACTTAAATTTTTATTTTCTGATGAGCTACTAGACAGGATATCTTTGCAATCTTTCTCCAATTTCAGTTTCTTTGCTTCACTGTCAAATACAATTTTAATTTCATTTTCAAAAACAGATTCAGTATTTTCATTTACTATTTCCACATTTTTTTCCCCTTTTCCCTGAACAACTTCAAGACATCTAGCACCATATAGCTTTTTTTCATACAAAGGATTCATCTTCACATGATTCTATCAAAAAAAAATTTACTCATTCTTTTAACAGCAATGACATAACATTTTTTAAGTTATTGAAAAACAAGTTTTTATAACCATTAAAAAGATTTCAGTTATATTAAAGAACATTCTATCATTTAGAAAACTATTTTAAACTATGCAATAAAATGTGGCAATATACTGATGCTAAATAATCTATATAATATTTCTCTAACATGGACCAGTTCCGATAATATATTTTTTTAAAGCATGGTGATGTAATTAATAAAATACATATTAATAAATGGATAATATTTAAGCATGTGGACTCAGCTGAGTGATCTAACAGGGTGGCTACAAAAATTCAGAAAAAAAAAGTTCCCTGATTTTTCAATGATTTCCATGACGCATTTTGACAAATTTCCATGATTTCCGTTACCTATTATACACATTCCATAATTTTGTGCACATCATACTCTTGTGTAGCATACTCGCTAAACCACTGCAATTCAAAAAACTATACTGATGGACAAAAATATCTCAATCTTTTCATTTCTTTCTTTGTTCACTTACAAAAAGGAAAATAAAATGAAAAATTTTTAATTTTGGATAAATTAACAAAATTATAAAAATATGACTAATTTTAATTGCACATTAACATCAAGACATAAAATTACTACTCAAGTTGCTTCACTAAAAATATTTTTTTTTTTTATGTTAACTTGGTGAGATTCAATTAGAAAGCAGCCAATCATGTACAATCGTGGTTAAGATAACACCTGTTTGGCGATCTTTCAGTCATGCTTGCTAGGCAAAAATGAAAATATCCATGTTTTTGGGTATTTTTACAAAATTCCCTGATTTTCCCCTGATATTTCCAGATTAACAAAATACCCTGATTTTTCCATGATTTTCCTGTTTTCCCTGATTGTCGCCACCCTGTCTAATAAGAAAAAATGACGACATTTGTTTGATAAGATTATTTTATGGGAAAATGTATTTTTAAAAGTTGCAATCTTCAGAATATTTGCAAGCGCTATTTTAAACGTAACAATACTTTAAAGACAGAATACGAATTATTATCATAAACTGACTAAAAAACACAATCATGAAAAATTTAATCAAAAAAGGAATTTTTTTTTTGTTTTGTTTTTACAAAAAAAACTGTGCGAAAATAAATAAATGAAAAATTACTGCCAACATGGCGAGATAAATTTCAAAGTCATCATGGGGGTCCTATACTAAAACTGTACTGCTGCGGAAGTGTGAAAACTAGGTTGTCAACCATGATCAGGAATCTTATTTTTAAATCTTTCTTTGAATGATTTTGGTTTCATTGTTGCACAATGTTAATTCTAGAATTCCAATCATAGGTGCCCTATTTGACGCCTGGATTTTTTCCTCATCATACCTAATAATTTTCCCAATCCAATCAGACTGTAAACAAGTCTATTTTGGTCAATTGAACCTTATAAAAACTGATTTAAGAAATCATATTTCTATGAAAGTAGTTGACAATTTGTTAATGATTAAATTAAACAGCCCTAAATTGGAAGATTTCTGCCCAGAAAATGCTATTAAATTGTGGTGGAATGAAGTATCTTCTAGGCAAAGAACAAATTTGCGATTTTAAATATGTACGTTAATATTGTCAATGTAATTACATTCATTACATAAATATTTTTTATATAATCTGGCATATATTATTTACTTATTTTTAATATACATATTTAATTATAGATGGCACCTACATTTTTCATTTTGACGCCCAAAAAATTAAATCCAGGCGTCATTTTGACGCCTAGTTTCAAAATTCTTATTTCTAACACTGAGTGAGAGAGACACATAAGTGAAAAAGTCTATTCAAAATTCTAAAACTCAACATAAATTGCAATGAGAGCATGAATAAGAATGTTTCTAAAGGATTACTGTAACTTATATAAAGAAAACAAAAACTGTAACATACCTTAACATTTATTTCCTTTCAAAATAATCCATAATAGATGATTGTTTATACTCAAATCAAGAAAACAAGCACAAGTTAAAAATCGCTAACTGAACAGTTCAATTATTAGAACCCAAAGAAAAGAAAGAAATCTTAAAGAAAAATCTTTGACCGCATCCATGCTGTACGATAGGTTGTTAATCACTAACATCACTAAACAAACCAATCCCTTTTTACAGAGATAAGAGAAGAATGACCACTTTCTAGCAAACCAGCATTACACAAGGCTGCCAACCTCTGGGTGTGCTAAAGTGTAGTTGAAAAAACAAGAAAAAGTGTAGTTTTAAGCTACAAAGTGTAGTCGCTAAAAAGTAAGAAAATGCTTAAAATATAAATAAGCATAAAATCTTTTGTTTACATTAAAACTTACTTTCTGAAATTTATTGACTTTTAATAATCTAACATACAAAAAATAATACATCGGCTTGTTGCAATATAACGTGAACAATCATAAAGTTCAACATGATTTATGCGAAAATTGCTGTTACATATTGTACAATAATACGCCTGATGGGGTGATGAATCTACAGATCGCAAACATGGCCATTTAGCAGAATACTCCAATAGAAATTTTTGATCAGGAACTTTTTTTCTTCTTTGGATTATCACCATAATTGCTCATTTTAACTTAAAATACTATTAAATAAAAGACTAAACAAATTTGTCCACTTTTGAGTAAAAAAATAAATGCAGAAATGCAAGTCCAGCCGATAACAAACACATGCTACCGAAAACCGAAAGTAAACAGATTAGCATTAGACCTCTAGCGATAGAAAAGGACTTCTCCAAACATCCAATCACCGCGCGTACACAGTAACGCTATCGTCATAGTTTATGAGAAGGAAATGAAACAACCTACCAACCTCCGGAGTTTTCAAACTACTTCATCCGTAACCGCAATTTGCAGATACAGTGCGAAATCGGAGTTTGCTTGTTGTAAACAAGATAACGATGAGGAAAGGAAAAGCGTAGCTTTAAATATGCGATGCGTAGAGTGTAGCAGAATCAGGCTAAAGCATAGTTACTATGCCAATTGCATAGTTGTTGGCAGCCCTGATTAAAATAGGGGTAGAACTAAGCTCCGGGCACGAGCAATGATACATGTTCTTTCCTTCAAGATAGATGGGTTTTCAAAGTGGGTGATGAAACAGATAAGATACCCCACACAAAATTCATGTTCATGCTGAAAGAATTTCTTCCTTAGAAACAGCAAAAGTTGAAAGAGTGCACGTGGGAACTGAGGAAAAACCACTGGATTGAGCAATACGTTTAATTTCATATGCGGCAAAAATTGTTTATTTTGTTGAAATTTTTCTTCAAAAACATTTTTTCTACAAAAAAATTCTAATTTTTTAATTTTTATTTAAGGAATAAAAAATAAAACTTTTATGCTTTTTGTTATTCTAAAAAAAAAAAAAATTGCCGCGTAAGTGAAATATAGTGATGCATAAATGAATGATTACATCATTACTTTCCTATATAATGAGCGTGGACCACTGAAAATCGTCGTATAAATGAGAAAGGCACATAAAAGAGGCAGTGTATAAGTGAGAGTTCACTGTAAAATCTGTTCAAAATCAGAAAAGGACTCCAGATTTTGGCATTTCTAGCCTACTATTTTTCACCAAATTTAGACACTAAGCACATCATTAAGATGTCAAAACCAACTTCCATTGAAGCCAAAAGTGTGATATTATGTTCCTCATGACCTCACATGTATTTTCACTCCAACAACAGATAAAGGTAAAAAGTTTTATCCTTTGTAAAATTATATGTGTTCTATTATTAGGTTCTGTTGAAATCTACAATTGAGAAGTCTGATAATGACCAAAACTTTTTAACCAAAAAGGGATGTGCAAAACCAGATGTTATAACAAATCTACATGCGAATTTGCAATGTTCTGCATTCAACAATTTTTGAACCGTGAAAGACTATACATGCAAATATACAGGGCTTAAGAAATATGTTTGCCAGGTCATCACTGGTGACTTAAATTTCGCATCTGGCAATCAATTTTTTAGAGTCATCATCAACCTTTTCTCTATATTTCAAACTTCTCTTATTTTAATATTAATATTGATTAAATAACATGACAAAAGCTACAATTTTTAATTTGATTAAAGTTTTTTTTTTTTTTTTTTTTTTTTTTCTGTATTTGTGAATGTTTTCTGTAAATAATTTTGTTTAATCACGGAATTAAAATTTTAATTTTTTAAATAAATTTGTTCAAAACAAAAATCAAGCTATCAATTTTGTAATTATTACAGGGGTCATAGCAAAGGAATAAAAAAATATAGGAGTCTAAAAGAAAAAATATAGGAGTTTAATAGAAAAAAATATAGGAGTTTAAAAGAAAAAATATATAGGAATTTCGAACGAAATATAGGATACATAGTAGTTCGGAGCACATGTACACAAACAAAACTGAGTACCATTATCCATAAAATTCTAAAATGTGTGTCCCCAATTACAGCCCTAATAACTTCAATTTTAATAAACATCCTATAATTTCAAAAATACAATAACGTATGCACGATTCTATTGACACATTTTAGAAAAATACATGGTTAGATAAATAGCCATCATTTAATCCCATATATGAAAAAATTAGATCGACTGGAATTTTGCTCACCTGCGGAATCTGATTTAGATCAAGGATTTCAGTGCATGGGCCTGCGCATTCACTTTGATAAGGGCCTGCAAATCAGAGACTATTACCTTAGACTATTACCTTAAGTGACAAATCTGTCACTTAAGGTAACAAGTGACAAGTCTGTCACTTAAGGTTTAGTTGACAAATTGGTCAATATTATTAAAAAACGAAGATTTTTTTTTTTTTTTTTGGGAGGGGGAGAGTGTAAACAAACCAAAGAGTCAATAAACTTATCAAACAATTTTGAAAGGCACTCTTATTCTATATTAATATTATATGCAAAAGAATGAAACTACTCCATTCCTCTAAAAGTCTAACTAAATCAAGCTTTTAAAGTTAGTAATGTTGGTAAGTAAATGGGCATATCACACGGTAGCATATATACTCAACACAACATTATACACAACATGTTCACTCAGCGTCGTTCAAAGTTGGGGAAGCTGAACGAATGAGAAACCGATCAGTTGTCCCTAGGGTTCCCCCGAACTGATAGTGTGATGTATTCCCTTCTCTAAAGGTATTCCAGAAAAAAATCATGTCTATTCCTCCCAGTGGCGGATCCAGAACTTGACTTTTGGGGGCGGGGGGGGGGGCTGAGATTTTTCAAAGTGTTATTCTAGACCAATAAAAAATTTACAATTGCAATATTCAATTGTGAATGTCAGAGCCCCCCCCCCCCCCTTAAATCCGCCACTGATTCCTCCTATTGGTCAATTTTGATGAGTACACTCAACACAGTCAGCTTTTTGTAAACGGCTTCGAAAAAGTTGATCATCTGAAAATGTACTGTCCTTGAACAAGGTCAGGCTGAGTGTGTTGGATATAATATTGTGTTTAGTAAAAAGTTGAGCGAAAATCTCTCGTGTGATATGGCCAAAACATGTCTTGTGAGAGCAAAAATGTATTGTCGTAAATTTGGAAATTGATGAAGGGATTTTTTATTAGCTTAAAAAGTTCAATTTAAAGAATATGAACCAACGGTTCTTCTACTTGCATAATTTTCAAAAAAATTTTTAAGCTTTCACCTACTGATTTTTTAAAATGTAAACGTGTCAAAGTGGTAGAATCAGTAAGAACAGTTCTCAGAAATCGATATGAATGTGATTGCAACTGGCTCTTGATCTTACTTTCTGGTATAAATTTCAAGAAATATTCATTTAATGCTTCTCACTGGTTGATAATTCTAATAATGACTGGTATCAGTGCCATCCACCTATTATTTTATTATTTACAAATCTCATAATTCCTTCTTTCTTAGTTCCAACTTCGATTTGGACACCTCGGAAATCTTCTTTGCAAGCCGAATATTTATGAAGAAATTTAAACATAGTATCCAAAAAATCTTCAATATCCCAGTGACTAACTACTTGAGTCATTGCATTCTTGAAGGAATTATGCACAATATGCAAGTTACAAGAACTATGATAAGAGGCAGGAAATCTGTATCATTTAGTTCACTGTCAATTTCTTCAAGTCATTTTTGGTTAACAGGTGGTCCATCAGAGCTTACAGATAACAATTTATTAACTTGTAACTTATCAAGTACAAGTGTCAGATATATCTTGTTTTTCAAAATATCTGCTGTAGCATGACCCAGTTCAAAAGCATGCAGGAAGTTACTAACAATTTGGTTACGCTCTTCATCCCAAAATTTTATAAGTATATCTAGTTGCTTTTTCCATTATCAGTTGTTTCATCGAAAGCAGAGAAAAGAAATTAGTTCATAAATATTCAGAGTATTATTTGTAGAGTAAATTTTTGCAGTCTGGATATCATCTAACAGTAGATGTAAAAAAAAAAAATATAGGAAATATAGGAGTTGGTGTAAAAATATAGGAGAATATCTGCCAAATTGCGAAAATATAGGAAAAATAGGAAATATAGGAGGACTATGAGGCCTGTTATTAGCCATTATTATTATTATAATTAAAATTTTATGTAAATATGTTGTTACAAAAAACTTGTCGATTTTCTTGTGTAAGAAAGTAGTTAATAAAGAAACAGACAGGTTCTAGTCGATGAATGCACTTTATTTCTACATATCTTCTTGAATCTGCACAACAAAACTTTTAATTCTTCAAATATTCTGGGAACAATCCAATGAAGCTATCACTCATACCACAAAAATCAATATTCAATGCAGGGACTGACATACAGAATTGAGGGCCCAAGGCAAAACTGTTTTGGGGGCCCCTCTTTATCACAAAACGCCCAAACTTAATTTAGTATACATGTAAAATGCTTTTAATTTTAAAAGATATCTGATTCAGGGGCCCTCTTATAGATTGAGGCCCGGGTGCTTGCCCCATTCGTTCCTTGAGAAATTAGGCTCTGATTTATTGAATGTTCAGGAACAGTAAAAGAAAACTCACTTGTTTCAGGAGTAAAGCAAATAACATCCAATACTCCAGAGTATAAATTTTCGCTAGCTCAGATATAAAGATCAGTTGCTTAGAGCACAGTCTCCAAAGTGCAATCGCTCAAAATAGGTCCCTGAACAACTCTGTATTGCAGTAATTACACACTCTCTTGCAGAAGTCAACTCACTCCTATTCATACCCTTTGGTCAGTGATAGAAATTGGGAAGGAAAGGGAAGGCGTCATATGACGCTTGCTGTAAATATTTTAGGCGTCAAATTGAAATTTCCGAAATCCACTTTTAACATGACTAATCAAGTGATTCTGAGTAAAACAATATTTTCTGAACTACACGTCAAAATTTCTGAAACACAAATATATGTGTGTGTGTTTTCCTTACACATCATATCGGTATGTGCACACAGATGTAATGTGTTTGTTATATAGGTTATTTGTATGCATGTGCAGCGAGAGGGTTGCAAATTGCAACTAAGATAAGATTAAAAGGGATTAAGGAAACTTTTTCTTTTTTATCTCTCTAAAGGGGGGGATGAAATATGCCCCAAATACCCAGAAGTCCAAACGACATAGTCTCTGCACAGTAGGAGAAAAAAATACAATACGAACTTGAAGCTTTCAAAGTTAAACAAAGATAAGTCTTAAAAGAAAAAGCTAGGCGTCAAATTTGATGACCGGAAAAAATTTTATAGACGTCAAATGCAATAATTCAGTCGCATTTGATGACTAACGACTGCTAATTTCGAACACTACCTTTGGTGATGGGACTCGAAATCAGCAGTCGTTAGGTGTATTTTGCACCCAGAAATTTAAGTTTGGCGACATTAAAATTACATTCAGGCATAATTTTTGACCAGATTTTTAAAAAATCAATTTTGGTCATAATAATTTTTTTTTTCTTTATGATTTACAAAATGTTTGTGTTTTTATCACCTTAAAAAAATTCTTACATTGTCAGTTTCAACACAAATACATAAGCTTTAAAAAATAAAATAAAATAAAATAAAACAGCAAGTAAAAAAATACATAAATGCTGTTTGCAGAAAATTTTTCTAAATTCATATATATATTTTTTTTTAAACTTATGATGTGGGGGTACATCTGGGGGTACCGGAACATGGGTTTAACTCGCTCTGATCCGGATAAAAATTAAAGTTCCTGTTGTCTGGCTGGTGCTGCCATCTTTCACCAGCTTCTGGAGCTAAAGTCGTACTTCCTCCCTATGAAGCGCTCCTAATAACGGAAGACGCACCCCTCATGCCTTAAAAATCCGGTTAGTTCCACTACCGGGGCTCAGAATTTCCGAGTAGCACACGACAACAACAACAACTTATTGCTTTACAAACATTTAGTTTGTATATAATCAGAAAATTCCCATCATGATAATTTCTTAAAGATTTGGCTTATTAAACCTGAAAGAACATATAAATAAATAGCTTAAATGGATATTTTCTGGTATTTCTAATTTTGTTTGAAGATGTAATATTGACTTATTTTAAAAATCAGCTAGTCAGCACATAAAATCTTTCTTCTACTATTTGTTTTTTTTAAGTAAGTTTTCCATTTTTTATAATATTTGACTTATTTTAAAAATCAGCTAGTCAGCACATAAAAACTGACTTCTACTGTTTGATCTGTTTTAAGTAAGTTTTCAATTTTTAATTTAGTTACTTTATTTATTCATTTTTTTTTTTTTCTTTTTTTTAAGTATAAATGTATTCATTTTTTAACTTTCATGTTAAAAAAAAAAAAAAAAGAACTTTTAAGTTTTATTCTGTTATGATCCCAATAAATAATTTTTAAAAAATTTATGCCTGAATAGACCATTTTGGCAAGTAAGAAAGAATAGGTGACATTGACACCTGACTTTCACATTCCAATTTCTAACCCTTATGAGATTTAGTGGTAATTCTATTGAGAATGCCATGGAAAGTTCTAGATCTTTGATGCTATGTGCCGGAGAGCTTCAAAACTTTGGAAACCCTAAACGACACTTTTTCACAAAACTTAGTTACCAAATTTGTCGCTAAAGCTGACCTCACTGAAAGTGAATGAACTACCACTTTATCTTCACTTTGCCTGTAATACTACTTTCACTGCAATAGAACAATTGATGCAGAGAGAAAAAACTTAATTCATTGTAACATTGCTCCCCTCTTTGAAGATTGTATGTCCCATGCAGTTTCTCTACACTGTTTCATGATTTGATGCATCATACAGAGCTAATCTATTGATGTGAACCACTTTTAGCTTACCACATGGCATCCTCTGTATTCTCACAATGGCATTGTTCAGTTTCTTAGTTATGATATATATGGACCTTACTAGTTTTGTTGTAGCTTTGAAGATTGATTTCTGTGGTGCTTTGGGTTGTAAAACCACATACGGTCACCTTTCTTCAAATGATTTTCAGTTGCCAGAGTCATAGCATGTCTTCATTCAGTTGCTGACCAAGTTAATCCTGTCTCAAGCAAACTGTAATGCTTTCCAAATGTGCCCCCAAATATCATAGGTAGTTGTTAGGCGAGGAGGGCATATCACATGGTCACCTGAACATATCAGAATTTAAGCAAAGCGTTTTTCCAAACAACATTTCACACGGTGTCTATCCCATGGTTTCATGCAGACCACTTCTATAGGCAAGAAACATCAAAAGATGCAAGTCCCAGTCAGTCTGATTCTTGGAAACAAACTAAGACAGATGATTTAGAAGAGTGCAATTAAATCTCTCAACCATGCCATCGAACTCAAGATGCAAGGATGTTGTTCGAATCTCCCATATTCCAAGATATCTGCAAAGTTCAATAAAAAGTACCAAGTTGAAATTAATACCTTGATCTGAATGAAAAATCATAGGAACTCCATAATGTGATATTCAAACTTGCACAAGGACATCCACAACAGTAGATGCCTCTTGATCTTGTATGGGTATAGCCTCAGGCCATTTTGTGAAACAGTCCATTAACACAAGGATATATCAGTTACTTTTAGAAATCTAAGGCAATGGTCCTAATATTTCTAAAGGAATTCTCTCAAATGGCATACCAACATATAGCACAGCAGATGTCCTTTGGTTTGAGATTTTGGTCATTTTCTTGCTCTACATGCATGACACTTTCTACACCATTTTTCTACATTATTTCAAAATCGACCCCAGAAGAAACGCTCTTTAGTCTTACTTAGGGTTTTCAAAACTCCAAAATGTCCTCCACTTGGGCTATCATACACTTCTCTCAGGACGTCTCTAATTCAGCATTTTGGGAGGATTAATTGCCAACAGTAAGGAAGATTAATCCCACAATACCTAATATCGCTTTGTTCCAGGATTATGGAACTATTCCTTACAAATTGACTGGCTGGCAGAGCTTAATCTCCTCTCTAAAGTAGGTTTAATGTCTGGATCTTCTAGTTGTGCTTTTTTGATGCTCATCAGGAGACCAAGGGTCTGTTTGCTGGTACAACTGCTCTGACAGGGATTGCCACCTCCATGGCATATTTCAATAAAGCATGTGCACAATAACTACATTTCTCAGAATATGATCTTTGAGAAAGAGCATCTGCATTGCAGTAAGTTAGGCCTTTTCGATGAAATATCTCAAAGTCATATTCCTGAAGTCTCTGTATCCAATGTGCCACTTGGCTTTCAGGCTCTTTGAAGTCTAACAATTTTTTCAGAGAAATGATCTGTTCGAAAAGTAAATTTTCGACCATAAAGATAATGGTGGAAATGTTGGCTAAACTTTATTTTATTATGGTCAATAGCTCTTTCCTTGTGACACAGTAGTTTCTGTCTGGTTTTGACAAGCTCTTGCTGAAATAAGCTATTACACGTTTCTCATTCCCAAACTTCTTAGAAAGTACCGCTCCAATCCCTACCTTACTAGAATCCGTATTGAGAATAAACTGCTTGTCATTCTGAGGAAATGTCAAAGCCTATTTTAAATAATTGTACAAATTCTCACATTCATCAGTTCAGTTGAATGCATGTTTAACTTCTGTTAGTCGATGAAGGGATCTTGCAATTGTTGAAAAATCTTTAACGAAGTGTCAGTAGTAAGTGCAAAGTTAAAGGAAACTTTGAAGTTCTTGCACTGTGTTTGGGCGAGGCTAGTCTATTATCGGTTTAATGTTCTCTGGATCCATTCTCATTCCTTCAGCTGAAATAATATGGCCAAGACAGGAGACTTCCTTTCTGAAAAGTTTACACTTTTTAAGACTTAATTTTAGGCAGGGTTGGGTTTATTCCGGAAGAAACTAGTTTCTTCCAGGACAATGGAAGAAAGTGGAAAAAAACGGATGAAACTGGAAGAAACCAACAGAACACAAAACACGTGTTTCAGATTAAAATATATTAACTACCTATATAAAAGAATTAAACTCAGAAAATAATATAATATGGGTCTGGGATATTTTGAGTCAAGAATCTAACCTCTATTATTAAACTAATATCAAAAATATTATTTTTGAAAAATAAGTTATTTAATAACAAACCTTAAATATCTACCGGCGATGGATTTTTACTACTCTAGTGGTGTTTTTTTTTTTTTTTTTTTTTTTTTTTAAACTATTTCTACCATTTCCGTAAAAAAAAAAAAAAATTATATAAAAATACATAATTTTATACTCAAAGATTACGATGCAATATATTAAATTTGAAAAAAAAAATATATATGTATATACATTAGGAAATGTCTGTCTGTCTGTGTGCGTGTGTGACAAAAATATTGTGGTGACTGTAAAACAGGAAATACTGCACAGAATTGTATATAAATTTAAATGTAGATGCATTTTGATCTAAATTAGTTCCTTTCAACTTCAATCACTCAACTAGTGGCACTGCTATACAGTGATTTCCACAATTTAAAGGAGTGCTATATCTCAAGAACTACTGTACAGAATTGTATATGGATTTATACGTAGATACACCTTGATATAAGTTAGCACCGAACAACTTTTGGTGTTAATCACTTAAAAGATGTCACTACTATACAGTGATTTCCGCAATTTAAGGGAAGGTTACATCTCGAGTTTTATTGCGCATAATCAAACAAATCTTGATATTTGAGAATACCATCATGAGACATTATACTGATTCAGTTTGGATGTATATCGGTCAATAGGTGGATATAGTACCATTTTAACCGATAATGTATGTATACTAGCTACTCTTATGTATACTAGCATTCATATTTAAAGACTAATGTTTTTTAAAACTTTTTGCACAGATACTATCGCCTATTATCGTAATTTCAAATAGTACAAATGGTAGTAGTTAATATAATTTATCGCCAAAATATTTGTCTTTTTTTTTTTTTTTTTTTTTTTTGTAAGAATACAATCATTTGTATGAACTCTAAGCTGGTAAACCAGTGAATTATACATATGCATCGAAATACTTTTAAACTCCTCTACAAGTTATCCAGGAATTTTTTTTTTTTTTTTCAAAGTTTTCATTTATTTTTTCAAAGTTGAGAAACCAACTTCAATATTCAACTACTAAAAAAAACCTTTGATTATACTGCGTTACACTACAATGAAGAAAATGAGGATATGATGACATTTTGTAGTACAGTAATTATTGTGTACTTATTCCCTTAATTAACTAAATGTCTTCTATCAGAAAGCAAAGGAAAGTGATACATACTATTTAATTAACTTAATTAACCAGTTAAAGAAATAACATTGTTTAAATAATAAAACTTTATACTAGTTAAAATGAAATTGATTTCTTTAATGGATTTTGAGTATTTTGGTATGTGACATGATCTTGGCTAAAAATCTCATGTGATTATTAATTTAACATACATAATTAATAATTAAATTTTTATAGGTGTAATTAAATTTATTAAAAATTATTAATTTTAAAAATGCGTTAATTACAATTTATATAATAAATTTTAAAGAAAAACAGTTTCTTCCATTCCTTCCAGACGGTTTTTTCATGGTTTTTTCCACCTTGGAAGAAACTTGCCAACCCTGATTTTAGGTTTGCATTTTATAATCTCTGAAACACTTGCCGGATATTATTTAGGTGTCATTCATAAGTCCATCAAACTATGATAATGTCATCCAAATAAACTATACAGATTTCAGAAGAGAGTCCATGTAATACAGTCTCCATTACTCTCTTGAATGTCGCCGAGGCATTAAACAGTCCAAAATGCATCACTTTAAGTTCCAGAATCCTTGTTTGGTAGTGAAGGTTGTCTTTTCCGTATCTTCTGGTTGAATTTCAACATACCAGTATCTATTCTTCAGATCCAATGTGGCAAACCACTGGCTCCATATTGGATCTTTACGGATCTACTCAGCTCATCTAACATGTTGCCAAAATGGGACAAAGGACAGCTATCTTTCTTCATTATGTTGTTAAGTTTTCTGTAATCGCTGTAGAAACATGTTCCATCTTTTTTTTTCTTAAACTCAGGATCTGGATGACTTTTCAATGATACCACTCATTTCCCATTATAAATTCTTGAACTTCATCCTTCTTAGCACTAGGCAGTTATCCCAAGTGTTACTTTATAAGCAAACGGTCTGCCGTATCAATTCGATTCTGTATAATCTTGTAGTATCCGACATCTGCTTCAAATCTCAACAAAATGTTAAAATGTTCCTGAACTCATTCAATAGGTCGCTCACTGCCGACAGCTCATCTTCATTTAATCCATCCAGTTCTTATACACATGTAGCAACTGAAGTTCCTTTATCAATAATCTTGGGTTTATTATCATTACTGAGCATTTGAACAGTAATGATTTTTTTTTTTTTTTTTTTTTGTAGATTGACTAATGAGGCAGCCAGGGTGCAGAATATGTCCGAACGCCCGAACAAGGTTCGGGGGAAATTTAAACTAACTGGGGAAATTCTGAAGATTTTTTTAAGAGAAAATAAAAAATAAAAATTTGCTGCTTTGAAGTTCTTATAATATACACTAACAGCGATATTTTTATGTTACACTGTATACTCATTCTCTTAAAGATTTATTACATAGAACAAATGACTTTGTACAGCAAAGTAGATTTTTGCATTATTGAGAGAAATTTATACTGTGTTTGGGGGAAATTTCCGAGGTCTGAACATTTTCTGCATCCCTGGAGGCAGCTACCAGTAATCCTTTATTGGAGGTTGGTTTCGAAAAGATAATAACTGCACACCTGTACACTTCCCAGAAAAATTCAATCATTCCACTGACCAAAGATTCAGATCTTGCAGGAATTATATTATTTTCTACTGCAACTACATTGGATAAATTAGAGTACTTTACATTAGCTGTAAGCATAGGAATTTCTTCATCATCTGGTCATAATTCATTCTTCTTTAGTTCGACAATAAAGTTGAATTTCTGAAGGAAATCTCATGCCAGAATGGGCTGGTCAGATATGTCTGCAATGTAGACCTGGTGTTCGTAGCTTCTAGAACCACATTTCAATGTCCCAACTATCTTGTCATGTATCTTTGTCCACTTGCTGGTAACTATCTTACAAATATCTTGCATTTGTTAACTGAGCAACGTGCACTGCCATTTTGTTTCGAAGTGGTGGCCACTTGAAAATTAGTCAGCACGATAGCATTTGAAATACTGAATTATTTCAAACTAAATTTGTTGAGTAGACTTATCTTATAAATATATTTGATATGTTCGTTTCCCAACTTAATCCGCCATCTTATTTTTCAAGTGTCGGCCACTTGAAAATTTCAAATTCACATAAAAGATATATATGAAGGAATTAGGTTAAAACTCAATATGTACATAGCCTTCATCAATATTTCCACTAAGCCCATTAATAAATTATAGCTACCATTTTGTTTCAAAATGACAGCTACTTTGAAAAAAAAAAAAAAAAAAAAAAAAAGAGCTTACCTTTCAGAAGGAGCTGGACGGCCTTGTTTTCCCTTATAATCTGTAAAAATTCATCAGTTTTTGGTGAATCACACAAGTTTCTGGCATGAGAAAGTTTAAATATTTATAAATATTCAAAAATGTCTACATGAAAGCCAACTCTTTCTATTTTTTTCGCTAATTCAAATTCCCCATAGTGTAGCACTAGTGCAATGTAAAATCCATTCCCTCCCATCAATTCAGTATCCGATTTATTTTATTTTTTTATGATTATACATAATACCACTTATTTCCTCCTCTATAACAAGCTGAGTGATTAATGCTTCATCAACGTAAATCCCATAATTAATAATCATGTTATCTCCTAAACACTTGCTGAATTTCTGCAATCCAGTAATCCACTAATCAGTTGTGCCAATTGTCTATATTGTAAATGATACGTGGATTTTAAAGAATTGCAGAGTATTGACTGTAATTATTTATGAAAATAAATAATTACAGTGCAAAAAAGTACTAAAAAAAATTCTTTTTTCATATATGTGTTATTTTATTAACAAATGAACACTTAGTGATTGCACATTTGCAAATCTGGACATTTACTTCATATTTAGAGGCGATAATACCAAATAAGCAAAAACCCTGAAAACTGCTACTCGAATGTAGAATGAGTGATGGGGAAAATTTAAATATTTATTTATAACAAGTGATAGAGAGTTCTTAATACATTATAAGACAAATTAAACATTCAAAAGAAAATAATTGATATGAAACTCAGAAATAGCAAAATTTTCAAAATTCTGGAATTCAGAGACAGCACCTGAAATGCTTCACCCACGTTAAATACAAATCATGAAGCTTCGACAAAAATACAAAGCATAAACAAACTGTCCAAATACCTGTATTTAAATATATGAAAGGATAGAAAGAAATAAGATTTTAAATTAATATTGTGTGATAGTCTAAAGAAAATCCCATTCAAAATTCATAACTTGAAATTAATTCTGAAGTTTCCCCTGTAAACTTAGATTCTCAAGTAAAGCATCTTCATAATGCAAAAGTCAGAAAACTGGTCAACTTTTAGAATGAAAGTTGCAGAAAGTATGTAGTGTTTATACAATTGTCCTTTTCTTGCAATTAAATAATGCATATTAATTAGCACTAGATATCTGGGTCTGAGCTAAACTGTCTAATCATTAAGTTAATAACCAAAAGAAAAAGTGTACAAGAAGATTAACATTTGAGCCAAATTAAGGACTATATAAGCAGCTGCATTCAAAAATCGACACCTTTTTGCCTGTTGTTCCTGTTAAAATAAACCCAAGCCAAATCACCTTAGGATCAGAGGTCGGACTTTGGTTCTGCAATGAGATCGTAAAAGAGACGGATATTACTCGGTTGTTAACTGAATGCTCAGTATGCTTGGAGCTGATGATGTAAAATTAACATAGATCTAGTAATATATATAGATCTATCATCCCCATGTTATCGAGCAAAAATTTTTTATGCCAAAAAAAAGTTCTAAAATCAGCCATTAGAGAGTATTGAAAAAAAAAGGGCAACAGGAAAAATTAATTTGAAACTGTATCTGTAGTTTTTCATTCACCTTTAGTAAATAAATTATTCATAAATTTTATTTACTGAATTATCCGTGTGTATTCCTGTGTGTGATTTACTCGGGGAAAGGCAGCCATTAGAGTAACTTTTCCCGAAAAAAAAAGGCCTCACTTTTTCCCTCTCGCTGATCAATCTATATCTTATTACTATATCTATGGAAATTAACTGGACTTCTTATTTAAGAGAAAACACTTTGGAGAGAACAAGTATGTAATAAAAGTAGCGTGACATTTATCACATATATATATATATATATATATATGATTAAAGGGTTCCCACTAAAGCGTGAGAATCTCGCATGTTTTCTCCCCCCTCCCCTACATACAATTTTTAACATTGAGAGAAAATTGCACACTCTTCTAAGAGCAATTTATTAAAATTATTCGTCTGAAAATGGGTCCTTCCCAAAAATCAACACTCTTGAAATGAAAAACTTTTCACAAAAATCAGCAAATTTAAACAAATCCTTCACAAAAATTGAATGATTTAAAAAAGTTTTTAAAAAATTAGATAATAAAATTATATAATACAACAGTAGGGAACCAATTATCCATAATGGTTTTTACAAGACTATTCTAATTCTAGATAACTGGTTGCTCATCAAAGCAACCCTCATTAATCAGAATTTTAGAATGCATATGTTTCTCATTTAAAATATATAAAATAAAAAATTAATTTTAACTACTTTTTATCAATTAATCAAATTTTTATTAATTAAAATGTGGGAAAAAAAAGAAAGAAAAAAGCTTTGAAATTTATTAAATTTATCAAAATCTACCCAAATCCAAGTGTTTTTAACCATGATTAGCCAATGATTTTAAAACATTGAATATTACTAAGGATTTAGAAAAATAAGACCTAATTTTAAAGGCTTTTCTTTTTATTTCTTATGAAAATTCCTGTTTTTTATGTCCATAAAAGTGAAAAATATTCATAAATTTTATAAAAGTTACATCATTTTATTTATCACCTCCCTGCCCAACCCCCATAAATAAATAAATAAAATAAATTCAGAAAAGGACCAATTATAAGCATTTCACCCAACCCTTTCCAAATAAATAAAATCGTCAGTTTTATGATATTGTGTAGTGGCACCCACTATTGACATTTTTCAGAACTAAAAGCTATCTTTTCAGTTTACACTGTACTTACCAAATAAATAAATACTACTTTTAAATATAACAAAATTAAATAGAATTACTATTATTTATTAAATATTTATTTTATTTTTAATTGCTTCATATTACAATGCTAAACCATTATTATGAAAAAATAAATAAAAATACTTCTCTAAGTTTTTTTTTTTTCCTTTTTAAATATACATTAGAAGTTAATTGTTTGAAAATATAATTTCGTATAACTGGTTTTCCAGACAACTGGATTCTGGATAAACGGTTCCATACTGTATTTTGTTAATCGGTGCAATTTCTACAATGAGATGGCAGAAAAACTGAAATTAGTTAAATGATCTTGTATAGAAGGTATTTAAAAAAGCGAGATTCATCAATTTACAGTGCAATAGCTACCTATTTCAGTGGTTGGCAATGGAAAAAAAAAAAAAAAAAAAAACATATTTAAGCAATTAAACTAAAATTATACCAATGAGCTTTAAAATTAGACATCATTAGCAACTTACATCAATTCAGTTTTTATTTATTTTATTTTATTTTAATATTTTTCTGTTCTCACATTCCTTTCAGAAATCTCACTTTGTTTCTGTATTGAGTAAGGGTGAGAACGTCTCATCCAGTTTTTATCTCTGAGGAGTACCCTGGATTATGTATAGTTTTTCTGAATTTTAATCAAAACTAGTCAGCACAAACATGCTTACAGTCATACCCAACACTCTGTCTTAACAAAAGTTCCATAATTTTACAGTTCCACAGTTTATTACCAAAATTATGCAATATATTCAAAATTACTGCTTTACAGGTGTGCAAAACTGTGTATTTAAAAGTTTCAAAATTCAAAAGGTGTTGGAGATACAGCATGGATATACTGCTTTGCCTATCGACAAGACAACAGACTAAAAATTTAAACAGAAAGCAATTCCTAAGTAACTCGCAGTATTTTGATTGTTATTACAATGAATAAATAAAAATAGTTAAATACTAATACAAGTATATGAATCATATGAGTACTCACATCATAATTCACATAATGATCATGTCCTTTTAAATGTTGTTCCGCACTTGCGTCATCGATGAAAACTTCTTTGCATAAAGCACAATAAATGCCAGTGAAAGGCTTCAGAAATTCAGCACCTAAAAATTAAAGGGCATTCAATAATTCCTTAAATTAAATTTGTTATGTAATGATGCTTAATTGAAATTATATTTATGAAAACATACTCTTATAGCTATAATGTAACAAAAATAAAAAATTACTCTTATGGTTGTTTGGTTTATCCATGGTAGAAAAAACTACTAAAAAAATTAGTTGACTAACAAAGGAAAAGGTGACAAACCTAACAAAAATTGCATGCTTAAAATAGCTCTATATATTATGGTATGAGGGGTAAATATTTTTTTAAGAAGTCAGGCAAATTTTAATGCTCAAGGGACCAGTAGCAGAAACACCGCGACACGGCGACGTAGTCGCAGACACAGAAAAACGGCTTGTGGACAGTTTTTGTCTGCACTGAGAAAAAAAATTTGTCCATAACTTTTAGATAACAATTCACTTATAAAAATTTCTGTATCAAAAATAAAACTAATACTTTTATTATTTATATTGTGTTGTGTCAAACAAACACTGCTATAAAAAATTTAATTGAATGAGACAAATGAATACAATTGTTTATACTATATTGTTTTGTAGTAAAATTGTATTAGTGTATTGTTGCACGAGATCACCACTGATGTTAAGCCCGTCTCCATCAGCTGTCAGGCTTTTTCAGTGTAAGCCAACTTCACCCCTGATTACACGCAAATTTTGCAGACAGATTATGAAATTTTAAAAGCCTGTCGCAGACAGCTTCAAAACTTTCTGCCACTAGGCTCAAGGGATTAACTCACTCGAAATAAAACACAACCAATATAAAATTGAGCACCCATTTCATTATTTTCGAGGTATCTCAGGCTTTTCCACAATCAGTATTTGAAGATAATAATGCACTTTGTCATATGGCGTCTGTGGCAGGGCTCGAAATTTTCAGTCATTAGTTGTATTTTGCAACTATAAATTTTTTGACAACAGTGATTTTACATCCTGTCGTCATTTTTTACACCTAACTTCCTGTTATTTCATTATTTTTAATGAGGCATATGACATATTGAAAGTTTTGTTTTTAGTATTTCAACTTATTCTCCGATCTTCTCAAGGTCATAAATCTTTCTTTCTTTCAGTAGGGATTCATTGATTTAATCAATATGTTATCTCATAATATATCTGTTGACAAAGAGGCAATTATTGAAAAGTTTGAAGATTACAATTTTTGAGCAAAAAAAAAAAAATTAAATATCCCATGTCTGTCTGCTTGACAGTGTTTGCTGGCTGAATCAATTTCCTCTTCTTCCTTTCCTAATTTAAGGAAAGCAATAAATTTCATTATGATTCTTCCCTTAAGTACAGTTGAGTGGGAAAATTGGATTCAGCCATTTTAACTTAATCAAAAGAAAAAAAAAAAAAAAAACACAGTTTTAACTTCTACCATACATGATTTACTATTTATTCAGCTATATGGACCAAGTTTAGAAGAATTTAATCCACAACCTGCTATTGATTTATGGTGGAATGATGTTAAGCAGGGATACGTAAGACGTCCAGAGTTTAAAAAATAATTTTGTATTTTTAATAAATTTTCTTTTTTATTTGCAAGGTATTTGTATGTTGTTTATTTCTAAGCATTGTGAATCATTAGATGTATATGTATATATATGCGCATTTATGAGCAAACAAATCATTTCAAAATGGCAACCAAGTAGAACATTATGGCAACTAAGGAAAAATTGTTAGGTGCCATTGATCCCTGACTTACCGACTCTAGTTTCGAGCCCCCCCCCTATGCTTATCTGATTCAAATTGCTAAAATTACCTATCTATTAGCATGAGCACCTTAATTCTGTAAATAATCATAACTTTTTCCACTTTAAGTTAAATCACACGAAGAATATCGTTGGATTAATTTCTTCTTTACCAGACCTGGAAATTGTCTTAATCTCAATCCGCTTGAAAATGTTTAGTCTATATAAAGGGGGGGGAGGGGGGGGGGATTCGAAATTTGTAGTCCAACTTTGCAAGAATCAGAAAAAATTGTTTATATTTGGTATAGTGAAATTTCTGAGATTTATGGTAAACAACTGTATAATACTATGCCATTACACAGGGTGCGAAATTTCCGCTCGCCAGCTCGCCATTGGCGAGTGGAAATTTTGCTGTGGCGAGTAAAATTTCGGTCTAAATGTAGATGGAATTCTTACAGTATACAGTGCTACAAAAAAAAAAAAAAAAAAAAAAAAAACATAGATTTTGAAACGTAAATTCATGCTAATCTTAGGTAAGGTGACCAGGCATCCTCTTTTTAAGAGGACAGTCTTCTTTCACAACGTTCTGCCCTCTTAAACGAAAAAAAAAAAAAAAAAAAAAAACATTACAGCACTAAAAAATCCTCTTTCTTTATGTTTTTCGTCCTCTGTCTTCTTTTTCAAATGAAAAGGATTTAGTCTTTAATTTAAAAAATTTCGCAAAACTAGGAAGATCAATCAGCTGTTGGCTGTATCGAACGGTGAACACTAACTTTTTTCTGCGTTAGGTTCGCAAAAAAACAACTTTCTAATAAACTTGCCGAAGTATAGTATGATTTATGTCTATTCAGATTCTTTGAATCGCAAAGAAATAAAAGTATTCCTTATATTTGTTCGGTTCTTCGATCCAGAACACGAAATCACTATTGAAAATGTCATGAAATCATTAAGAAGGTTGTGCTCCGGCTGATACGCGGTTGGTTGACGTGTGTTCTCACTTTTGCATGAAAATTCCTCATAAAAATAGGCCCACCAGTAACCGAGAGATTCTGTCCTCGAAGCTGGTATACGTAAGGTGCTAGATTCGATACCCGGTCGCACTCGTTAGCTTAGCCGTTAGGCGTTTTCCGTGGTTTTTCTCCAAAACTAGCATAAATATGGACTAGGACCTCTTAGAAAGACCCCATGGAGGACTCTTCTACACAGGCCTAGAGCCCTAGTGCAGACAATTGGCCTTAATTATAACACTACCACCACCTCACAAAAATATGCAAAAGTTGTTGAATTCCTTTTATGTCCTCCTGGCAAAAACGCTCCTACAAAGCGACTGTTTTCTTCAATGAATAAAATGTAGACATGTGAAAAAAATCTCCTTTATATATCTACTTTAAAAACATATTTATTACTAAGACTAATTTAGGTTATACTTCTGAGAATTTTATAAAATGTTGATAAAGAATGACTGTTCGTTAAAACAAATCTTTCATCAAACGAATATTATTATTATTATGTTTTCTTTTCATTTGCCAATTTTATTTTTTCTTTTATGATTATGATTTTAATAAAAAAAAATGTCTACCAACTTTTTTTAACTAACTGCATAAAAATACCACAAAAAAAAAAAAAAATCTATAGCAAAAATTTATATTTAATACTATATATATATACATATTGTCCAGTGGCACCTATAAAAATCTGGGATTTTTCCTCTCGTATCCATATATTATTAATTCAAGTTAAGGTGTACTGATCCAAATTCATAATTTGAGATAAAAATGTTTCCACCACTTGTGTAAAGTAGCTTCTGAATCGGTTTTTATAATCCTTTTCATTCAATTTTGTGTCCTCTAAAATGACCTCTTTTTCAAAATTGAATGACTTCTGTTTTCTTATAAAATAAAAGACGTGTATTTTCTGGTCACCGTATACGTAAAAAATAGAGTAAGTTAATCATATTTTGTGGCAAGTAACTTTTTTTTCCAGCGAGTGTAATCTAAGTTGAAATTTCGAGCCCTGCCATTACACTTTAAAGCAGTATTTCCATATAAAGGTGGAATTACCCAATGCAGAAAGCATATTTTTATTCAGTAATTGTTTAGATCTAACAAATAAATAGTTTTATAAAAAAGAATCTCAAAATCAGGAAGATTTCCTCTTCTGGCAGGAAGCAAAAAGAAAATACAAAAATCAAGAAGACTTGGCAACTACATAATTAAAGTTTATAATGCTAATTAGCTGTCATAGAAATAAATTGAGAAATAAAATGTACCTTTAATACTCTTCAATGCTGTCTTTTGCTTCTTATTAGGATCATCATCCTCTTTTGCTTTCTTTACAAAATCCTCTTTCCAAGCTTGGTCTTTGGTCTCCATTTCCTATAAATTGAAATTTTAATGTTAAATTGCATATTTAAAACAGTGCCACTCATATTTAAAGCATTTTTTTAAAATTATCTCTAAATTGGTATAAACAATTATAAAAGATTAGTATTATCATTCAGACAAATTTAACTGAAATATCAAGGGTCTAATCCAGACAAAAATCCATACAATGGGCCCCTAAGGTTTTGTTGTGTAAAAAAGATTTTTATACAAAAATTTTCAGTTTTTAGTAAAATAACAAAAGTAACACCCACCCACCCTCCAATTTTTAACTAAATTAGAATTTTTTTTTTTTTTTTTTTCTGGAAATAAGCTTCCCCTCACCACTTTTTCAATTTTTTTCGTTGAATGCAAAAAATGGTATCAAAGCTTCAATATATACTTATGAAATTTAATTTTCTAAAATAATTGTTTTAACACTAAAAATTTTGTCTTATCTTTACCTGTAATAGAAGAAAAAAAAAAAGGAAGAAATAAATTGTGAAGGCAAAACTGATTTAAATAGATTTCTTCAATTCAAATGTGAAACAAAAGAAAAAAAAAAAAAAAGAAAAAAGCTAACCTTTGCACTGATAGATGGCAGCACTTGTCATTTCTGGTAAGCAATCTTTCTAAAACTTATAATAAAAGATGTAAATACTAAATAAATACTTTATGCAATGCTATGTTTTTGTAAATATGAAATGTGTATTTTTTTTTTTTTTTTTTTTTTTTTTTAACTTCACACACAAAATAATGGTAAATGCTGTTTTTCTAAAAACAATGTTCCTTAATCTTGATTATTTTTCTCAAAATTTAAAATTATAAAATATCTGAATTTTTATTAACCACACCCCCTTACTATTTTATATATTTTGCTTTTGAGAAAGGGGACTTTACAATCAGTATTTTATGATATTATTTTTAAATAATGAAACTCTATAAACTCCATATTAAACTTGTATGGAATGCCTTAAAAATGGAAGGTTTTACACAACACACACAATAAATGAGTTCCAAAAATTAAAACCTGTATCAATCCTTGAATATAAATAAGGGGGAAAAAAAAAAAAAAAAAAAAAAAAACTTGTTAAAATTTTAATGTTTATGGAAAAGAATTCTAAAAAAGTAGAAGGCAATGAAATAGGATGAAAATTCTAAAAAATTAGTTTTGTAAAGCACTGGGTTCTAACACCTATGAGTACATTAAATCAGGGTTTAAACTGCCATTAGTTTTTTTAGCATTTTGCTAAAAGATATTGTATTTTGCTAAACTATGTCAGTAACAATTTCGCTAAAAAGCTAAAACTAGATTACTTCATAAAATATCTTTATATAACTACCTCTAGTTTTTAGACAAATATTCGTGGACGGAAATTACAAAATTACTAAAAATATTGGGAATCATTATCTATTTAGTATATTCGGATTTAATTTCAACTTTTAATAGTTAAATTTAAATGCAAAAATATTTAAAAACATAATTAAGAGTTTGCTTCATAAATGTTTTCTCAGTGCTAGTATTGCATTTGTTGAAATCGAAACCAACTTTTGCTGATTCATTTTTCTTAAATCACAATATATGCTTGGTTAAAATCGTCAGTGAACAAAACAAACAGAAAACAAAATTGAGGATAACCAAGTTAAGAAAAAGAAATCAATACTATTCAAAGAATTAATTTTCGAAAAAGCTAAAATACTGCTTATATGTTTTAGCTAAAATGCTAAAGAAACTTTCTTGCCAGGTTAAACCCTGCATTAAATAGCATATTTACTACTGAGTCATCTTTCCTACTTTTTAAAATAATATACAGGGCACTGTAGCCATTCTCGGCGAAATATCTAATGATATTTTCTAATGATTTATACAATCCATAAAATATTTTATTTTCAGAATTTAGTCAGTTGCAGCTACGAGATGTAGTAGTCTGTTGTAGTTTAAAATTATACTCTGTTCGTTTATTACGCACAATGTAAAAATGTAAATAAGTTTGTATATCTGTATGTAATATAGTGAATTGCTGTATTATACTTTTATGTATCAAACCAGGTGTAATTATTTCGTTAAGCTGGATCTTGATTCTTTACAATTTAAATATAAAGTAAATTAAAAACGTATAATAAACACATTAGTACCTTTTGATGTTCTGGCGTCTTGATATGATTCAACATCTCTTTGACTGCATTATACTGAATGTCACAGACATTGCATATATGATTACCTTGATCCAAACAGGAAACAATTTCATTAGTAATACTTGTATCCCACACAATGTCCTGAAAATACACACAAAAATAAAATATATAAATAAAATAAAAATTACACAACTTATTAAACTAACTGTGAATGGAAATATTTAATACTATGTAATTTATAATGGATGCTTTCAAAAAACTTTTAAATTGTTGTTTTTTAATCAATTTACAACAGGTCCTTTAAAAAACTTTTAAATTGGTATTTATGAAATTTTTAAAGTTTTTTTTTTTTTTTTTTTTTTTTTTTTTTTTGTGATTGGTTATAATTTTATAAATTTTTAAGTGATATTTTTATTTAAAATTGTACTTTACTATGGTTTTGCTTCTTCTGATAAAATTGCTTATTTCCAATATGTTTAATTGTTTGGTTAGATCACCCAAGATCTCACTTTCGTAGTCGCAAGTGAAGTGTTTTAATCACAGACACGATGTGGACAGGGCTCGAAAATTATATTGCCAGGCATGCAGGATTAGAAATAAGCAGTCGTTAGTCGCATTTTGCGACCAGTTTTTTCATTTTGACACCTAGAATTCCAATCATAGGTGCCATATTTGACGCCTGGATTTTTTCCTCATCTTACCTAATAATTTTTCAATCCCATCAGACTGTAAACAAGTCTATTTCGGTCAATGGAACTTTATAAAAACCGATTTAAGAAATCATATCGAGAAAAATAGTTGTTGATTTGTTAATGATTAAATTAAACAGCCCTAAATTGGAAGATTTCTGTCCAGAAAATGCTATTAAATTGTGGTGGAATGATATACCTACTAGGCGAAGAATGAATTTGTGATTTTAAATATGTACGTTTAATATTGTCAATGTAATTACATTCATTACATAAATATTTTTTATATAATCTTGCATATATTATTTACAAGTTGATGCTTTATTTATTTTTTTTTTTTTTTAAATATACACATTTAATTATAGATGGCACCTAGATTTTTCATTTTGACGCCCAAACAATTTAATCCAGGCGTCATTTTGACGCCTAATTTCAAAATTCTTATTTCTAACACTGCTGACATGCCCGGGGCATGTTAAAATTCAGATTGGGCACGTAATTTTTTCTTCTTACATGCAAATATTTAATCAAAAGTAATTTTAAGATATAGCATATCTTGTCTAAAACTTTTACATAAACTAAATTAAAATAAAAAATGTCAATATAAGTATAATGTTGTTAAATTCTTTTAACTGAATATGTGGATGTTTTTATTAATATGCATTTGATTAAAATATTTAGGCATGTAAAAATTTAATTCGGACATGTATTCTCCAGACTAACATGCCCAATTAGGCATTTAAAAAATTTGAGATTTTTCAAGCCCTGGATATGGAACAATGTCATGTTGGCGATTTTCGGAAAAATTACCAAGTGGACAACCAAACTAAATTTATTCTGCGACTGCTTTTGCAAAACAATGCAACTCTTTTGCTTTTGCTAAGTTAACATGGAACTGATGTAGAATGCTTAACAGTTATTACATAGCATCTATCACATGTCCTCACAAGTTATTCAAAACATTTTTAAATAGAACATAATATAATTAATATAATTAATACTTAAGTCAATTAAAAACTCTTTTGAGTGAATTTTAAACACACTTTAAACTTTATTTAGTGTGAGCATTTGGCTTTACTTACTTTCTTTTCCTGACTTTGTTTTGTTTACATTCTTTAGACATCGCGCTACAATCTTGTTGCCAGATCCCTTACTATCTCGAGTTTGTTCGGAGACTGCAGAATTTCACCACGGGATGGTTTTGAACGGCAGTTGAATATTTATGCCATGTCTGATCATACTACGTGTTTTAGACAACTCGCATATATAAACAGAGATGCTTTATTTTGAACTGGGCTGGTGAATTCGACTGGTAAAAATGCTGTGGAAATGATTGATGCTGGTCCTCGTAAATTTTTTTATTACTAAAAATGTTTAAATGGCAGTTAAGTTTTAAGTTTGTTTAAAAATGCAAGTTTTTTTTTTTTTTTTTTTTTTTTGTATTGTGAGTCAACCTGGGGACCACAGTAAATACGAACTTTATCTTCCACCGGACAGTTTAACTTGTTGCAGGGCCGGCTCTAACGTTTTTGATGCCGTAGGCAAACCCCAAAGGTGCTCCCCCCCCAAAAAAAATACATTTATATTTAAAAAAAAAAAAAAAAAACCTATAAACTGTCTAATAGAATTGAGCTAAGTAAATAATATTCATATAATTTTTACTACTATTCCTTTTTTCTTTTATTTTCTTCCTTTCTTTCTTTTTCCCTTTTTTTTTTTTTTTTTTTTTTTTCCCAAGTTAAAAGCACAAAATCTTTGGAACTAATACTAGTACAGAAAATATTTTCTAAACAGCAATGAATAAAGAATGCTAGTACAATATACAAAATTTAAACCTGAATAAAATAATCTCTTTCGAACCTCTTTTTCTGCAAAACTTCTTGTATATATCTAATTTGTTACTCAATTCATGTTCGATGTCCAACATTGCTAACCCATTGAGTCGATTTTGACTAGACATGGTTTTAAAATATTTTTTTATCATTTTTAGTTTAGAAAAAGATCTTTCTCCGTTAGCAAAAGTTATAGGCAAGGTTAACAAAATTTTTAAAGCAATGCTTAAATTTGGCCTAATGTTAAGGAAGGTAATGAATTTAAGAATGTCAACTGGACATTCTTTTTTTTTTCAAAAGTGAAGAAAATAAAGTATATTTTACCAGCCAATTTTAAAATGTTAAGATCAGAGCAGTGTTAGAAATAAGAATTTTGAAACTAGACATCAAAATGAAGCCTGTATTAAATTTTTTCGGCGTCCAAATTAAAAATCTAGGTGCCATCTATAATTAAATATGTATATTAAAAAAAAATAATAATAATAATAATAATAATAATAAAGCATCAACTTGTAAATAATTTATGCAAGGTTATATAAAAAATATTTATGTAATGAATGTAATTACATTGACAATATTAAAAGTACATATTTAAAATCACAAATTCATTCTTCGCCCTGAAGATACATCATTCCACCACAATTTAATAGCATTTTCTGGGCAGAAATCTTCAAATTTAGAGCTGTTTAATTTAATTTAATCATTAACAAATCGTCAACTACTTTCATAGAGAAATGATTTCTTGAATCAGTTTTTATTAGGTTCAAATTAGGATTTTATTAGGTTAGGCGAAATAGACTTGTTTGCTGTCTGATGGGATTGGGAAAATTATCAGGTATGAGGAGGAAAAAATCCAGACGTCAAATATGGCACCTATGATTGGAATTCTAGGCATCAAAATAAAAAAACTGGTCGCAAAATACGACTAACGACCGCTTATTTCTAACCCTGGATCAGAAGAATAAGAATTTTTGTAATATAATGTTCTTCTTCCCCTAGAATGAATTGGTAGGCGCATTTTATGTCAAGGTGCAACTAAATTTTTTGCCACATACAGACTTTTTCTAAAAATGGTCAAATTATGCTCAGGACATCTTAAAACACATAAATTAGTAAGAAACTGAAAGTAAAAAAACTTTAGGAATCTAATTAATACACCTTCTCAAAAATAAATAATAATAATTGCAACTTCAGTATAAAATAAAGGGCAAAATTAACGGTCGCCACCGGCCACGTGGCGACTAAATAAAAAAAGATGGCGATTAAAAATTATGCATCGATCGCCACTAAAGTCGCCACTTTTTATGATCATTAAAATAATCTAAAAATCGAGCGACGATAGGCAATCGAAGCCTTGTGATTTCCAATCTTTTTCCATCCATGGCATAAATGTCAATGTTCATTTTAAACTTGCTTTATTATATTCTACAACCTATAAAGAAGTAGAATTGTTTAATATGTCTCACTCATATAATTTTTTGGACCCCCCCCCCCCCTCCCTTTCCCTCGCCCTAACGATCTGTGATCACACAGCTTATAGAAAGCTTTATAATTTCTAATCATTCTCCATTTGCTGCAAAAATATAAATATATATTTTAAACTTACTTTTATTAGATTCTAAAATCTGTAAAGAAGTAGAATTGTTTAATATCTCTTACTCATAATTCTTGTAATCCCCCCCCCCCCCCTCCAACGATTGGCAATCACATGCTCCACTGAAGTCTTGTGGTTTACAATCTTTCTCTATCCATAACATAAATGCAAACATTCATTTTAAACTTTCTTGATTAGATTCTAGAACCTATAAAGAAGAATATAGATGTACCCTCCCCCCCACACACACACATGTGAGCTCAATTTCCACAAGCAGTTAATGATCAAATGTCCTGCAAAGCACAATCTTTTCCCATTAATATCTCCATAGTATTTAGTGTATATTTAACCCATTTAAGATAGTAGACAAATGTGTGTATCAAAATTTGATTTGACTTAAATGTGTATTTTTCAAAAATTTTTGTATTTGCTTTCTTTTGTGTAGAAATCTTCCTTTTCCCTTCCCATTAAGTAGAAATCTCCCTATTTTTAAAGCTATAAATTTGGCAGCTAAGTAAATTATTTTTAATGAAGCAGCTAAGTTTCCATATCTATACTTTTTAAGAGAAAATATTTTAACTCTATTGAAATAAAATCATTTAAAAAAGTGTGTCTTTAGAAATAAGAAAAAATAAAACTGCTAACTGTATTTACACATGACCATGTAAAAGGTTGTGATGATGATGAATCAGCTGATTCATATACTAGAAAATATCAATGTGAACTGTGAATGATAACAGCTTATTTCACTTAAATAAATTGAAAAAAAAAAAGTACTACTGAATTATCTGAAAGATAATAACTTTTGCTGTTGTTATTACAGCCCTAAGCAGATTTTAATTTAGGATGTGCAATTTAGAATTTTTAAAAAGAGCGTAATTACAAATTACAATTTTAGTGTCCCTGTGTTAATTTTATTATTATATGTATTTCTTATTTTCATATTTTTCTTGTGGTAATTATACCGCAAAATGGTGACAATTACTTTTTGCAGTCTGAAAGAAATAGTCTTATCATGTGAAAAGTGGCCACTAACTTAAAAAAGTGGCTACTAATGAAACTGACAGTACCGGCCACTGGCCACTAATAAATTTTCCCAGTTTTGCCCTTTAGTATAAAAGCAATGTTATTCCTATAAATAATGCAAAGAACATTATGCAGTCTTTCAAAATACAGTGTGTCCTAACATTTTATGGCATTTTCAAGAAGTATTATTTCTTCTATTTAAAAAACAATAAATCAAATATTTCTTTTTAATTTTAAAACTGAATGCTCTGACTTTCCAACAGGGTTAGAAATAAGCGGTCGTTAGTCGCATTTTGCAACCAGTTTTTTCATTTTGACGCCTAGAATTCCAATCATAGGTGCCATATTTGACACCTGGATTTTTTCCTCCTCATACCTAATAATTTTCCCAATCCCATCAGACAGCAAACAAGTTTATTTCGGTCAATTGAACCTTAAAAAAACTGATTTAAGAAATCATATCTCTAGGAAAGTAGTTGACGATTTGTTAATGATTAAACAGCCCTAAATTGGAAGATTTCTGCCCAGAAAATTCTATTAAATTGTGGTGGAATGATGTATCTACCGGGCGAAGAATGAATTTTCGATTTTAAATATGTACGTTTAATATTGTCAATGTAATTACATTCATTATATAGATATTTTTTATATAATCTTGCATATATTTACAAGTTGATGCTTTATTATTTTTTATTTTTTAATATACATATTTAATTATAGATGGCACCTAGATTTTTCATTTTGATGCCCGAAAAATTTAATGCAGGCGTCATTTTGACGCCTAGTTTCAAAATTCTTATTTCTAACACTGCTTTCCAATGTGACAAATTGCAGACTATGTATTTATGTATTTTTCATAACTATTAAAAATATATAGTAACTAAATTTTATTACCTTGAGTTTTATTTTTGAAACTTCTACTTGAAGAGATGGAGGTAATCTTGCTTGAAAATAGGTGAGATTTTCACCTTCTGCTACAGCCATCCTAGTCATCTTACAAAGAACATCTGAAGCTGCAGTTACCAGCTGCTTACATTTAGAATGAAGTATTTTATCACTATTTTCTTTTTTTCCATACGTCTCATCTAACAGACGTTTCATTTCAGAGAAATCTTTTGAACAACTGTTTGTTCTGTGTTCAGCCTTAGCTCTTTCATTTTTCATTCTTTTGTATTTCTCTATTAAATTAAGTTTATTTTTTTCAGAAATAGTTTCTTTATTGGCAGAAGACGATTTTTCAACAACAACTTGAGAAGATGAATTACTATTTTCTTCAGCCCATTTTTCTTTTAATGCAATAGCTTTGTCTTCTAAAGCCTTTTGGCGAACTTTTATGGATTGTTTCTCTGGAGGATCAGATATTATAATTGGTTTGTGCCGTGGAGGTTTATCTGGAACATTAGCATTTGATGCAGGCGGGTTATCTGATACTGGAATAGATGTAAGAGTTCTAGCAGGTCTGACAGAAGTGCTAATTTTTGATACACGATTAGTAACATAATGAGAATCATTAGGTGTTTCATTATGTGTAACTGGGGGCACTGCCAAATAAGGTCCATATTCAACAGGACAAGGATCTGCCATTACAGGAGCTGGATATGCTGCAGAATGTGTCATAGATGGAAAGTTAGTCATTTGAGGAGACACATACTGAACAGGTGCAGCAGGCACTGAAGGGTAAACATAACCTGAAGTTGAAACTACAGGCATTTGCATATTTGATAGGTTACTATCAGTTACAGTAGATGTAAAAAGAGAAGAATCTGATTGTTGATGTTGATTTCGTTGCTGTGTATTAATTATGCTCATTAATAACTGCATTTCTCTATCAACAAGACTACTTTCTGCAGAAGTTAGAAGTGCAGAACCTGGACCACCTTCCTTCTTCTCTTCTGTAGCATTGAATGCTTCAGACAATTTTTTTGTAAACTCTTCTGGAAATTCAAAATCAGATTTTTTTAAATATTCATCATTTTTACCCCTTAAATTCCCTATTTCATCTTCAACTGTTTTATTATCTTTTGGAATTGTCTTTTTTAGAGGTTTTTTACTTTTTTTCTTTTCATCAGAGCTGTCATCAGAACTACTAGAGTCTGAAGAACTACCAAGAGAAAGTGAACAAAATGAATCAGCAGAACTTGACCTTTTCTTCTTCTTAGAGTAATCTGACTTTTTCGGTGATTTACATTTATTCTTATCAAAGGTTTTACTTCTAGATGAGAGATATCCAGGACTTCTTGACCTAGACCTCCGTAATCTAGGGCTTCTGGACCTTGACCTACGTGATCTAGGACTTCTGGACCTTGACCTACGTGATCTAGGACTTCTGGACCTTGATCTACGTGGTCTAGGACTTCTGGACCTAGAGCTTCGTGATCTAGAGCTTTTATATCTGTTGTAATCTACATTTTTTTCATATGGTCTTTTATGAAGTCTTTGGTCAAAGTGACCTGACCATCTTATTGGACTAGGTGAATACCTTTTATAATTTTCTGAATACCTAGGATAATGTTTGTCATCAAAACTTGGAGATCTATGCCTGGAATAAGATGATCCGTATTTTGCATAGTCTAATTCAGAAGATGTAAGAGACTGCTTATGACTAGATGAAGATGATCTATGCGGAGAATGATGTCTAGGTGGTGAAAAACTTTTTGAAGTTTCCTGCCTAGAATATTTTTCTGGTGGATAGTCTTCATGAGGATAGGTTCTTTTCTGTAGTGGCTGTGGCTGTGCACTTATATACTCTTTAATCTCTTCAATATGTTTTTTATTTATCACTTTTGGATTATGTCGTTTAAAAGTTGATTTATCAGAATCATAATCATTTTTAGAAGTTTGTGGAAAATTACTTAATTTTTCTCTTGATAATTTTTCTTTTAAAATTTCAGCAGCAGCATGATATTTTGATTTAACTACAGAAGTGTTTGCACCAGGATTCTCATCTCCTACAGCTGATAATGAGACTGAGCTACCAGACTCTTGCGTAACATATTTTTGAGCAGCTGCTTCAACTAAATGAGCTTTTGCATCAGGGGTATCTTTAAAGTGGGGAAAATTGACACTATCTTTAATTTTATTTTGAGAATCATAATTTGAAAGATTTCTCATTAGTCTAGAATTTAATTGACTAAGTTTAGGCACATCATCTTCATACGGATCATCCTCGTCTTCATCACTCCATCCTCTATTATGTCTAACTGTATTGTTTGTGATTGAACTTTCTTCAATTGGTGCCTGTTTTTCAGGAATTGAAGAATTTGAATCACCATATAAAAATTCATCTTCTTCATCAACAGATCTTAAATTTAGATTGTTGAAAAGTTCACAAGAAGTGACACTACTAGATGCTGAAGGTAATTCATTCAAAACTGGAGACTGAGGAGCAGCTGGTCCATACCCTTCTAATGCTCTTGAGCTTCTTTCTGAAAAAAACTGCAAGATGGGAAAAAAAAATTATATAGGAAAAACTTAAAAGAAAAAGAAATTTAAAAAAATAATAATTTTTATCAAACTATACCAGAGCTGGCAAGTTTCTGCCAGGGCAGTTAAAGCCATTGGTTACATTCAGTTAAAACTAGCATGCCAAAAACTAATTTCTACCAGTAAATAACAATAACTGGCAGAAACTAAGAAAAAAATGCAAATAAAAACTTTAATCTATAATTATTGATAAAATTCACATAAGTATTTGATGTGCAAACAATTAAATAAAAAATTTAAATTAATGATTATGATTGCTATTCAATGAAGCAAAGAATTTCAAGATGATAATATAAATACTACATTTTAAGTTGAGGCTTTTATGATCAATATCAGCAGGGTTTAAACTGCCATTAGTTTTTTTAGCATTTTGCTAAAAGGTATCATATTTTGCTAAAACAAGTCGGTCAGAATTTCGCTAAAAGGCTAAAACTGGATAACATCTCTATATAATAAATCAGATTTTTTTTTTTTTTTTTTTTGTAATATTTGCAGGCAAAAACTATGGAAGGACTGAAATTTTTGGGAATCCTTATTTATATAGTAATTTGGATTTATTTTTAATTTTCAATGATTGAATTTAAATGCAAAAATATTTAAAAGTATGTTAGATGTCAGAATTTGCTTCATAGAAGCATTTTTAGCACTAGTATTTCACGATTATCTACCACTACACTTTACTTGATTTTTAAATTGCTTTTTCATTTTACACATACATATGATATGAATGCCTCTTTTTCTATTGATAAAATCAAAACATAGTTTCCCTGATTCATATTTTTAAAGTCACAAATATGGATGCTTGGTTAAAATCATCAATGAACAAAAGGAATAGAAAACAAAACTGAGTAAAAGAAATCAATGGTATCCAAAGAATTAACTTTCGAAAAAGCTAAAATAGTGCTTGCCTATTTTCGCTAAAATGCTAAAGTAATTTTTTTACCAGGTTAAACCCTGAATATCAGGAATTTTCTTTGCTACAGAACAAAAAAGTTTGTTTTAAAACAACAAATCAGGGTTGTTATTTTGTCCACTTTTTAGTCAAAAGTCTGGGATGCTGGACAAAAGTGGAAAAAACCTGAACAAAACTGGAAAAAAACACACGAAACTGGACAAAATAAAATCCACTAAACTGTGCATGTTCAGGGCATAAAATTATTCTGTTAAAACAATAAATTACAATTTTAACTTTAAATTAGCAATTTTAGAAATAGAAATATTTTATTAAAAATTAATAATTTGATTAATGAAAAGAGTAATTTCATTTTAATCACGATTAAAAAAAAAAAAGTATGAAGAAAATGCTAATTACATTAGTTATGTACAGTTTGTAGATGTAACAAAGTAAATCTGTTGTGGTGGACTATGATAATAATATTAGCATACTGAATATTAAGAGAAAAAAAAGTTATTTAATGATACATCTAAATCTTTAAAAACAAAAGAAATAAATGTTTAGCCAGAAAAAGATTTCATGCATAATGTTGAGTAGAGATGCAACGATTATTCGGCCGAAGCCGAATGTTCGGCCTATTCGGCCTGTCAGCCGAATATTCGGCTTCGGCCGAATATCAAGTCCGTTATTCGGCCCAGGCCGAATAATTTTGTAAGAAATGTTTTTATTTATATTTACACTATAAATAAAAACATTATATTGCACAATAAAATTTTTTAATTTTAGAATTTATATTTGTCATGTATTGTGAAAATTTTATTTGAAATTAACTAATATCCTCCCCCCCCCCCCCCCCCCCCCGCCCCACCACAAAAAAAAAAAAAAATCTTTCATACCTTGAATAAATTTTAATGTAAGGATCATGTAAAAACTTTTATGCTATATCAATAAGTGCAAAACATATATCTGTAGTAAGCTAACATAATCTGTTAAATTTAAAATTAATGTATTCAAAATTGTCCCAACTGAACCATACAAGCAAATTCTGATTTTTGTCAAAGCATAATGAAAAATTTAATATTTATCCTTCATTATTTAATAATAATAAAAGAAAATCCTTCCAGTTATATTTTTAATTATTTGGGGCGGGACAAAAAATTAGAAATTGAGTTAGACCATTTAAATTTGTTATACATAGGTTTTGGGAGCCTAAAACTCGAATGAGGATATTTTCGAAAGTGTAAAATTATTAGGGGGTGGGGGCAGGAAGGGCAAAAAATTAGAAATTGAGTTAGACTGTTCAAAATTGGTATGTATAGGTTTTGGGGGCCTAAGAGTCGAATGAGGATATTTTAGAAAGTGTAAAATTATTAGGGAGCAGGAGGGGGGCAAAAAGATAGAAATTGAGTTAGACCATTCAAAACTGGTATATATAGGTTTTGGAGCCTACAAGTTGAATGAGGATATTTTCGGAAGTGCTACATTATTAAGGGGAGGCGGAAAGAGGGACTAGGGAATAAAAAAAATAGAAATTGAGTTAGACTGTTCAAAATTGGTATATGTAGGTTAATTAGGAGGGGCAGGAAAGTTGGGGAATAAATATGCCTATCCCTTAACCTGCATGCACAGTGCGCACGGCTCTACGCTGCCGACGGCAGTGGGGACCCGGTGTAAGTTTTTACTCGATCAAGTTTTTCTTTTTTTTTTTCTTTTATATGGAATTTTGAGAATTCATTCATTATAGTGATTCGTTTAAAAATAGTGACCCGCTAGCTGGCGAAGATCACTAGTATCTATTAAAATATGACTAGACAATACCTCATAAGAAACTTGCAAAGAATTATTATTATTGAGGCAATTTTTAAGCCGAACATAGCCGAATATTTTTTTCAGAATCAAATAATGGTTTTAAAAATTAAAAATTTGTGTAAAAATAACTTTTTAAAAAGAAAATAATACATTTTAGTTATGAAATGTAATATAAACTAAAAGTCTATGTTTCAAATCATTTCTATTAAGCAGATTAAATACAGTGGAAACATTAAGATTTAAATTTTAAGGGCTTCAATAGAAATAACCCGACCAGTGTTCAACTATTATAACACATTAAAGACCAAAGTTTTTAACAAATAAAACAACTTTATTCAACAAGATATAATGATATATTAAGATTTCAAATTTATCAAGAAACTAGATTTAACAAGAGATTTAACAAGAACAAGATTACCTTTTACAGGTGTTGAGCTAGGCATATTGATAAACACAATGAAAAAGCAGATGACAATATACTTCAAGAAACGTCGCAGAGCCTCCGCGATCGCCTGGTTGATCAGCGGGAAAATACGATGAAGAAATATACTTCCGCGATCGCCTGGTTGATCAGCGAAAGTGAAGCAAGACGAAATAACACAAAATTGAAATGAAGACAATTACGTTCATCCACTATACACTTCAATTTAGAAACTTTCATTTAACTTTTAATTAACTTTTAAAAAGATTTCAAACTTAAACAAATGACGCTTAAAAAGCGTCTAAACAAAATTTAACATTAATTAAACTATCAAATTTAACAAACTCGTCTCAAAAGGACGTCAATTTATCATTTTATTCAAAACTTCCATCATCCATGAACGACGGAAAATTTAACCTTTAACAAGGAACAATTTAACAAACAGAAACTTAACATGTGTAAACTATTAACAACTTAACAACGGCAGCCATCATTTCTCAAAAAAAAGTGCAATAGCCAAAGAGCATTAATAGCTTAGCAGGAACGATACTATAAGCACATACATCGTTACTTGACCATCAAGCTACTTACACAACTCATAAACTACCGCTTCATATCTAATTGAAGACTACCTGGCCATTGCTAAACACTGCCGATAACTGCACTTTAACACATACATCGCGATCTTTTTATACTGACTGCCAAGTCAAAAATCTACATATAAACAATGCATTACCATTGCCACTCAACAGTCAAAGTCAAAAATACAATTTATCATAACTATTTTAATAGAAGTGGCAACAGCAAAAATTAAGAAAATTATGCAGAGCAAATTTGGCAACAGCAACAAAGTAAACAGAACGTCGTTAGTAATGGCGCGATGTAAGTAAAAGATGGCTGACCGAGTTTAAATAGAGAAAACTTTTAAATTCAAATCAAAGGTAAGTTAACAACTATATATATATAAAATATAAGCATTTATATTCATAAAATTAATTTTTATGTGCGAGGACAACTGATAGATATCAATTGCCCCCCACCACAGCATATAAAAAAAATTTAACAAAATACCATCATGAGATTCCACATAGTCCATACGAAATGTCACAAGTGATGTAATAAACTAATTACTAGATAACCATTGACAAAAAAATTTCAAGTGATGAAAAACAACTCCCCACTCCGCAGATACACTAAAGAAAAAGTGATATGAAAAATATACATTATATACAACATTAATTATATGATGCAATATTCAAACATGAAAAAGTAAATATGAGGTATATATACAAGAAATGAACATATATGCAATATATGAAAAATTATGAAAAATGAATATATATATACAATGAACAAATACGCAAGGCGCCTCACGATTTAACACACACATTCACACCATGATAACATAATATAAAAAATCATGAAAAGCATCTACAGAGCGAAGAAATTTATTCAAACACGAAAGATTTATATAAAGATCACTTTTATAAATTTTAACAAATCACTTTTTGTCAACGGCTTCGTAAACTGGTCGGCAAGATTCAATTTAGAGGAAATATATTCAATATGGAATTTGCCCTCATCAAACCAATCCCTTATAAAAAATAGTTTAATATTAACATGACGTGTATGGAAACTCTCAATCCTGGACTTTGTAAAACGTATTGCAGCCTGATTATCAGCATATAAGGTAGGTATTTCAAAATTATTTTCTATCAGATTTAAATTAGAACATTCACATAAAATATTATAAAACCAGTCCTGCTCACGAACACAATCACACATAGAAACAAATTCTGACTCCATCGTTGATATGGTAATCCCTTTCTGTTTATTAGTACGCCAAGAAACAGCAGCACTATCCAAAAGAATTAACTGGCCACCCATAGAAACATAGTCGTCCCTATTAGCGGCAAAGTCAGCGTCAGAATAAGAAATTAATTTAATCTGTGTGCATTTAAGATGGAGCTTATATTGACTGGTGAATTTTATATATCCAAGAAGTTTAAGTAGGCCCTGCCAATGTTTAATACCTGGATTTTGTTGGAACTGTGAGAAAATGTTGGTAGCATATGCGATATCAGGTCTAGTACGGTTTGAAATGAAAGAAATACAACCTAAGAGATTTCTGTAAGGTAAATGAGAAGCTTCATCGATGTCTTCTTGAATAACAGGACAATCACTTTTTGAAAATCTGATACCTTTAACAATAGGTAAGGAGGAGATAGGTACACGGTGATTTTGAAACCTCTTAATGACTTCGTCAATATATTGATTTTGGTGGATCAAAACTCCTGTATCTGTATACTCAAACTCCACACCTAATAACTTGCGTGTGATACCCAAAATTTTCAAATCAAACTTTGATTTCAGCAAACTTAAAATGTCATTAGCTTGAGATTCAGTCCTGGCAAAAACAACGATGTCGTCAACATAAACCAATAAAACAGAAAAATCATAATATGAATAAGCACAGTTACAATTTTCAAATTTATTAAAACCAAGTTCCAACAATACTTTATTTAATTCATAAAACCATAATCTGCCTGACTGGTGTAATCCGTACAGTGCTCTATCCAGCTTACAGACCCAGTCTTCTTTACCTTTTTCAGTAAAGCCAACTGGTTGCCTCATGTAAATTTCATCCTCTAAGGGAGCGTACAGATAGGCACACTTAACATCGCACTGTACATTAAACCAACCATAACATGAGACTAAAAGAGAGAAAAAAAACCTAACAACAGAAAAGTTTATCACAGGCGAGAAGGTCTCATCGTACGATTCGCCCTGGATCTGGTTGAAACCTTGCGCGACCAACCTGGCCTTGTATCTGACAATGTTGCCAGACTCGTCACGCTTTACTGTGTAAACCCAGCGGTTTCCCAACGCAGTCTTGTTCTCAGGGAGTCTCACAAGATGCCAGACACCTCTCGTGGCCATACATTCTAACTCTTCCAACATAGCCCCATGCCATTCATCAGATTGTGCAGATTTTAAAGCCTGTTTATACGTTCTCGGGACCACCACATCTAGTCAACTAGCCGTGCTGGACGCGGAAGGTATAACACCAGGATTAACAACACCAGTAAACTTATTAAACTTGGAAAAATCAAAATCAGCAGGGTTAAAAACAATATTATTTAAATTACAAAACTTTTTGACATCATTAGGTGACCTTTGACAACACCTTTTACCCTCTCCATCAGGATAATAGTAAATATCGACCTTTTCTCCCTGAGGTCGAGGCACAACCTTCCTGTACCACACGGGATTGGTCATCCAGTTAGGAGAAGCAGTCTGCGGAGTAACTTGAGGAGCAGGAGAAACAGGAGAGACGGCTGGGACGACAACTTCAGTCTCGCTGGGCAAGACCCCAGAGGTACCAGGCTCCGGACCAGGAAGAAGGTACCGGTCAACGGGCCGTGGTTGTTCCTCCGGGACAAGCACCAACTCAAAAGAAGAGTCGCCCATCACCGCTCCACTGCGTAGAACATCACCGCTTTCAACAAAAGAAACATTAATGGTTTCCACAACTTTCCTCTCGTCTTCTAACCAGACCCTGTAACCACGGGTACGCAAGGCATAGCCCACAAGGACACCACGTTTTGATTTGGAGTCTAACTTGTGCTTACGTCTAACCTTTGGAACACCCACATATGTCAACGTACCGAATGGTCTTAAATGTCGAACAGAAGGTTTATTTCCTGAATAGAGTTCAAATGGAGTTTTAGAGTTCCCACCGTGACAAATCCGGTTCCACGTATAATTAAAGTGTAAACAAGCTTCAGGCCAGAAATCATCAGACAAACCACTGGATTTTAGCATAGCCCGAACACAGTTCATGATTGTTTGGTTGAACCACTCACAAACTCCATTTTCTTCTGGTGTGTAAAAGTTGGTCAGCTCATGATTTATTCCATTTTCTCTACAGAAACCCTTAAAAGAATCATTATCAAACTCCTTGCCATTGTCAGTTCTGATTGACTTCAACTTGGTTCCCAAAAACCTTTCAGCCCTCAAAACATGTCTCTTAAAAACATCAAAACACATGGATTTTTCCTGGATAGGGTAAACGGATGATCTACCAGAAAAATCATCTATTATTGACAGGAAAAAACGTTCACCTTTTTTACCAGGAATTTTAATAGGACCCCAAGTATCCATAAAAAGTCGATCTAAAGGTTTTTTGGAAGAAGAATGACTTAAAGGTTTAAAAGAAATACGATTTTGCTTACTCACATGACAGGGATCACAAAAAAAATTATCAACTGATTTTAAATTGGGCAGACCTTTTACAGCAGAATTACGGATAGTATTAAAAATTAAGTCAGGACTTAGGTGATCAAAACGAAGGTGCCAGGTATCAAAGTCTTTTATATTAACAGGTTTTATTACAGGAAAAGCTGAAATTTCAGTATTATCATTTAAATTTTCATTAGAATTCTGCCCCCCATTCAATTTAACACTGTGCTTATTTTTAATTACTTTTGGAAATGTATAATAAATCCCGTCATGGAGTTTAGCAGAGAAAAGGAAATTACCATACTTGTCGACCACGTTTATTTTGCCGGCCTCACCAATAAATTTAGCACCACCCTGGTCGAATCTAGAACCACTCAAAAGATTTTTCCGCAAGTTCGGCGAATACAAAACGTTCCAAAGTTTAATAACAGTCCCATTAAAATTCAGTTCTACTTCACCTTTACCAGTAATGGGAAAAGTGACGCCATCAACAGCCACGTGAAGCTCATCACCGGAAATTTCAGAAAAATTACAAAAAAAAGATTTATCTTTGCAGAAGTGATGAGAGGCCGCCGTATCATAAGCCCAGCTGCCCTCTCTATCAAAACTACTTAAATTTGCTTCAGCTATGAAATTTTGAGCTTTAGGAGTTTTATCACGTTTTGACTGTTGATTAGAGCCACCCCTCTTAGAAAAATTACTTCTGAGTGGTTTTTCCTTTTCTTTTGCAGCTAGATCATTATTTAACTTAACTTTACAATCTTTTATAACATGGCCTTTTTTCCCGCACCTCCAACAAGTAAAAACAGGCCTACGTTTAAATTTTACATTTTGGGCCTCAATAGAACATTCCGTTCTACTTTTATCAAAATTTCTAAGTTGAAGGCGCGTTTCCTCGGCACATAACTCAACAATAATATTTTTAAAGTTAAAGTCCTTATCAGGCCAGCGAAGAATTTGTTGAACAACCTGATCAAATTTATCAGGTAGGTATCTCAAAACCTGAAAACATAAGTATTCGTCAGCAATAGGTTTATTAATGGATTTTAACTGATCAGCAATTTTAGATATTCTAGCTGCAAAAACACCAATAGATTCGCCAGGTTCTAAAAAACATGTCATAACTTCAGAAAACAATTTCATATGATAACTTCTACTATCTGGCTGGAAGTTAACCTTTAAAATTTTCCACGCTTCTGAGGGGTCAGTACATTCACTTATTAAACTTTTAAATTCATTATCAATATTCAAATATAAAATTGACATGGCAGCATTCTGCCTTCTTTTAAAGTCTTGTACTGCCTCCTCAGACACGGTTTCACTGACTTTGGGCTTAGTTTCGTTACCAATGACGATATCATAAGCATTTTTATCCATAAGTAAAAATTTAATATCACACTTCCAACCAGAGTAGTTAGTGGCATTTAACTTGGTAATTTGAGGTACAATATTATAAGCCATTTTTTTTAATAGTTACTTAATTATCAATTATACAGAAAACAAGAAAAGAACAACTGGTCAAGTTTAAAAAAATGACACCCTCAAAAAAACTTGCCCATAACCAAATAATATAAACTAAAAGTCTATGTTTCAAATCATTTCTATTAAGCAGATTAAATACAGTGGAAACATTAAGATTTAAATTTTAAGGGCTTCAATAGAAATAACCCGACCAGTGTTCAACTATTATAACACATTAAAGACCAAAGTTTTTAACAAATAAAACAACTTTATTCAACAAGATATAATGATATATTAAGATTTCAAATTTATCAAGAAACTAGATTTAACAAGAGATTTAACAAGAACAAGATTACCTTTTACAGGTGTTGAGCTAGGCATATTGATAAACACAATGAAAAAGCAGATGACAATATACTTCAAGAAACGTCGCAGAGCCTCCGCGATCGCCTGGTTGATCAGCGGGAAAATACGATGAAGAAATATACTTCCGCGATCGCCTGGTTGATCAGCGAAAGTGAAGCAAGACGAAATAACACAAAATTGAAATGAAGACAATTACGTTCATCCACTATACACTTCAATTTAGAAACTTTCATTTAACTTTTAATTAACTTTTAAAAAGATTTCAAACTTAAACAAATGACGCTTAAAAAGCGTCTAAACAAAATTTAACATTAATTAAACTATCAAATTTAACAAACTCGTCTCAAAAGGACGTCAATTTATCATTTTATTCAAAACTTCCATCATCCATGAACGACGGAAAATTTAACCTTTAACAAGGAACAATTTAACAAACAGAAACTTAACATGTGTAAACTATTAACAACTTAACAACGGCAGCCATCATTTCTCAAAAAAAAGTGCAATAGCCAAAGAGCATTAATAGCTTAGCAGGAACGATACTATAAGCACATACATCGTTACTTGACCATCAAGCTACTTACACAACTCATAAACTACCGCTTCATATCTAATTGAAGACTACCTGGCCATTGCTAAACACTGCCGATAACTGCACTTTAACACATACATCGCGATCTTTTTATACTGACTGCCAAGTCAAAAATCTACATATAAACAATGCATTACCATTGCCACTCAACAGTCAAAGTCAAAAATACAATTTATCATAACTATTTTAATAGAAGTGGCAACAGCAAAAATTAAGAAAATTATGCAGAGCAAATTTGGCAACAGCAACAAAGTAAACAGAACGTCGTTAGTAATGGCGCGATGTAAGTAAAAGATGGCTGACCGAGTTTAAATAGAGAAAACTTTTAAATTCAAATCAAAGGTAAGTTAACAACTATATATATATAAAATATAAGCATTTATATTCATAAAATTAATTTTTATGTGCGAGGACAACTGATAGATATCAAAATGTACAAGAATTGTGCATATAGTGCATACTATACTATGTTTTTAGACAAAAATGAGTTCGTTATTCGGCGGCCGAATAGGCCGAATATTCGGCTATAATTTGGCCGATTAATTGGTATTCGGTTATTCGGCCAAATCATTGTTCGTTGCATCTCTAATGTTGAGTTACCTTCAGCACATAATGTTGACAATTAAAAATGAAGAATAACTTAATCCCTTTCCTCCCTAACACCCAAAAAACTTATAAATGTAGATAGAATGTTTTTATCAATTTATATCCACAAGTCCTTTCAAAGCAAAGCTTTCATTTCTATATAACATTTTATTTGCAATACCAACATGTCATTTTTTTATCCAAGAATTTAAAAAATCAAATTTACATACTTAATCATTTGATAATTTTATATTCTTATTTTAATTTTGTAAATAAATAAATAAATAAAATATTACTTGGTAATAGAAATTCCAGATGAAAAAAATATAAAATTAAATTTTACTTCCACATAGAAAAGTTATTTTTTTATTTTTCACAAAAATAATGTATTTAATAATATAAATGTGACAGATATGTATATAACTGTACTCAGATCTACAAACTAATTACTTATCTAAATATAGGGGAGAAGGGGGGACACGGGGCACATTGGGACAAAGGCTTTTATCCCTTTATAATTGCAAAATAAAATTCATAAAATATCACACTAGATGGCACTTAGTAGTAAATCTTCATATTTGTGATTTCAACTCAATCATTCAAGTCTGCTGCCTGTGAACAAGGTTAGTTTATTTTATCATATGAAAAGTAATTTTTTTCAAGTAAATTAATGTTGATTTTTTAGGTAATAGGAAATAAATATTTTAATTTTTAAAAGTACTATGTGTTTTTAGTTTTTATGAACATTAAGCTTTCATTTCCACTATAGATCATTAGCCCATGTGCTCTAGAAAATTAGGTCAAAACATTTGTTTTGAAAATGACCTGATGGGGTACATTGGGACACCAATGCATGGGGCACATTGGGACTGCTCCAATGGCCCATTCATTTCTAACACCAATATATTTTTATTTATTTACTTATTTTTTGCACATATAAGCTAATTGTATTCATTTTTTTTTCTAGGTTTTCTTTAAATAAATAGAAAATGATTAGAAATTATAAGCCAAAAACTGAAAGAACTAAAATTTCAGAAGAAAGTTATAGAAAAGGCAATAAATGAAATAATCAAAGATAAACTTTCTGTGAGGGAAGTTGCAATTAAATATTATATACCAAAATCTACATTATTTAATAGATTGAAAAAAATGAGAGAAAATAAGATTGAGTGTGTACTACAAATATAAATTATAAGTTTCAATCCAAGTATACATCTCAACAAATATTCACAGCTGAACAAGAACTCTTGTTGAAAGATTATTTAATATCATGTTCTCAACTTAACTGTGCTATCAACACAATCCTACATAACATTAGAGTTTTGTGTAGACTTGCAGGGTTTTGATGTGCGTTAAGATATGAATATGCAGTAATGCTTCATAACAATTTCATTTTTTCATAATTACCTACTTTATTATTATTTGTTATTGTATCAAATTCATTGCTTTGAAAGCCTTTCATTTACTTTAGCAAAATATTTTGCAATATTGTAATTAGATAAATAAAAAGATGGTTGTCCCAAAGTGCCCCATCATTAAATCACTGTTGTCCCAATCTGCCCCTGCACGGGGAACATTGGGACACTTTTGCATAAGTTATGTTTTAATTATTTCTCTTTGCAAAACACATTAAACAATGCTCATTACACATTTAAAAGGTGACCAATAACACAAGTATTTAAATAAAAATGCACAAAAGCATTAAAACTTTTATAAATTGGAAAATAATATGCTTTTATAAAAAGTGTCCCAATGTCCCCCCTCTTCCCCTAACTGGTTCATTATTTTGCAATTAAAAAGAAATACTTAGTAAACTTTCTGAATGTCTTTCAAAGCCAATCCTATAATAAACATTTTTCAGACATTTTTTATGATATTATAATGTACAAAATCAAACAATTTAATATAAAAATTAATAAAAAGCCCAACAAATTTAAAACAAATACTCAATTAATTGTGACTTTTACAAATCAAATATTGAACAGTATTAACATTACGTCTATCATTAATGACAAAGTATGTTTGTTTCTGATTAAAGATTTAAATCTATCTCGTACCTTCAAATATCCTCTTCCTCTTGGCAGAAAGATATTCAATTATAATTCTGTATCTAAGTCTACCTCTTTTACTAACAATGTAACCTGTAAATGCAATGATCCTTCTTTCTCAAAATTTATTGACAGAGACCATGGACACATTATCACTAGTAATCTCAATATTATTGATAATTATCAATTAAAAAAATTCATGAAATTTGGCACCAAATTTAGACTTCCAGCTAAAACTAGCATTCCACAAATCTTTCAACAGTTTTCTTATGACCTAGATTTATTTATCTATAAAATATCTATTACTCATAATAAACCTATTGCCTACTTCACTCAATGGAAAGTTTTAGTGTTACAAAAAATTAAAGATGCATTATTTATCAATTCTTCAAATCTGGTGTTATTTAAAAAATCTGTACTTCTTAACTCAATCAAATCACTACAGGATGACTTTGTGATCACTTATGTTGACAAATCATCGTTATTTGTAAATCCTACTATCTCTCTATATTAAACTCTTCAGTCACTAATAGTAACATCTTCAGTTTAACTAATAATAACCTTATTATTAATAACCGAAAAATACATAATTACTATAAACTACTTCAACTTCCCTTCAATAACTTTAATTATCCTTATATAGTTCTCATACCTAAGTTTCACAAATCTCCAATTAAATTTTGCACTGTCACTGTTGGATGTAACACTTATAACAACAATGCTAATAAAGCTCTACTGGATATTCTAAAACAAATTTACAAATGTACTTGCAAAGTTGATAATTTACACTGTCTTAAAAATAGCTTTCAATTAATTCAATACATCAAATCGCTCGATTCAATAGACAATATTATGACTTTTGACTTTCAAGATCTTTTCAATAATATTGAGTTATCAGATCTTAGTAATATCATTTACAGTCTTTTTCAAGAATATAAAGCTCAAATTACTCTTCCTCACAATTTTAAAGCAGAAAAATTTAAAACACTTCTTAACTTTGTTATCCATAATAATTATATCTTCCACAACAACGATATCTATTTGCAACAATTAGGCATCCCACAAGGAGGTTGTAGCTCCAGTATTTTGGCAGATCTCTATCTTTATTATTATGAAAAGCAAATTTGCAATGATGATGTTCGATTTTATCGTTACATCGATGATATTATTGTATTTTATCTCAACAAGAACTCACAAAATGGCTTTTCCTTCAATTATCCACCTAATTTAAAGCAGGGGTGCAGAATATGTCCGAACACCCAAACGAGATTCGGGGGAAATTTTGAATATTTTTTTTTAAGAGAAAATAAAAATGTAAATCAAAAATAACAATTTGCTACTTTGAAGTGCTTATACACTTACAGCGATATTTTTATGTTACACTGTATACTTATTCTCTTAAAGATTTATTACATAGACAGAACAAACGACTTTGTATAGCAAAGTAGATTTTTGCATTATTGAGGGAAATTTATACTGTGTTTGGGGGAAATTTCCGAGGTTTGAACATTTTCTGCACCCCTGATTTAAAGCTAACTCAAAATACTCTGACTAATCAATCAATTAACTTTTTAGATCTCAAAATAATCATCGATGGTAATAAACTTTACACAGATATCTATGACAAATGGCAAGATTTTAGTTTTAATGTAAACTTATTTACACATTTTAATTCCTGTCTGCATCTTTCAGTATTTAGAAACATCATCATTAACCATTTATTTCGAATTAATAATTTATGCTCTGCAAAGTTTAAAAACAAGAATATTAATAAACTGATCACAGCCACTGCTAAAATGGGTTTTCCTAAAAACTTTGTATTTTCTATTTTATATCCTTAACCATGTCTGTCAGTACAAATTAAAAAAAAAAAAAAAAAAAAAGCTGTGCACACTTTTGTGTATATCAACAAAAAAATTATAAAATAATAAAAGACAATAAAAAAGGTGGCAGTTGGGTGGGCAGATGTTTGATTACGGAGGTGGGGTGTTGTTGTAAGGCTGGATGGTTGGGTGGGTTTGTGAAATTAAATTTTAAAAAAAGTGGAAGGCTTGTTGCATTTGCTTTGTATTACTATGCAAACTTTTTTTTTCCAATAAAATTTCAGATTCTTCCTTTTTGAGTTGTCAACTATATTTAATGTTCTAATTATACTGTTAAACACAATGTGCTCAATCCGTGAATTTCATAGTTGCTTCGTGATTTCATTGTTGTTCATCTGCTTTGAAATTTTGCTTTTTTAAATCCATCTGGTTCCTGTTCTGGTCGTGGCAGGCTGGGGGAGTGTTGTCGGTGTAAAACTAGTGTAACCCCACAGGCAAGTCACAAGTCTTGCCGTCTGCCTCCTTCCTCCTATCTTGTGTTTCTTGGGTTGTTTTTTCATTAATTTTGATAAGTTTATGGTTTTAAGTTAGGATATGTTGTTTTACTTTATTGATTCGTTTGTTTTGTAGGCTGTTAATTAATAGATCTGGTTTCTTTACATTAGTGTATTTCATCCACTGATATATATATATATATTTTTTTTTTAATCTTATTGGTCATTGGTGTTTCAGTGATCTTGTATCTGTTGCTTGGCTTCTACTATGCTTAATAGATCATCTTTATTATATATATATATATATATATATATATAGGATATATATATATATATATTTATTTATTTATTTATAATCAATTTGATAAATATGCAAAAGCTTTAAGAGAAATATAATAAAACTGTTGAGTGACTCCAGCCGAATTTCTGAACATTAAGTAAGTCACTGTTGTTTAAATAAAATAAAGTAAGAGAAGTCATTAAATAAACAAACAAGAAAATTAATAACAAGTGTTTGATTATTTGTTCCCAAATAGTATTACTGTTTAATGGAACAGAATGTATCCAAATTCTTTTGTGTGTATCTGTAAAAGAACTAATATGAATTTAAAGCTCAATCAAATGAGGCATTCAGACGCCATCACATTTTAAATAATTTCAGATTATAGGTCATATTACAGAATTTTTTGTTATTTCCCTGTAAAAAAAACCATAAATGCTAGATTCACCAAAATAAATCTATACAACTCATTCGACAGTGACCGATGATAACATGTATAAAAAGTTTAGCTGAATTGAATAAGGAATTCACTACTCAGATGCTATCGCACTTTAAATTATTTGAGCCCATAGGCTACAATGATAAAGAATTTATCATTGTGTCTTGGTAAAAAAAAAAAAAAAAAACTATGCTAGATTCTCCAAGATGTATACAGTTTGTGCTACAATAACCTATAACGCATGTACCAAATTTAAGCTCATTTGAACAAAGCATTTAGACAATATTGTATTCACCCTTCTTAAATATGCATGCATCATCGTAAAATATCAAAAATGATCTCATGTAACTAGAGCTGTACCGAATACTCGGTATATATACTCGGTACCCCAGGAGCAGAATTATATCCGAAGTTCTGCAACGAGACATTAAAATTTGCAAATGTTCTGCAGGTATTTTGTCCAAATTTGTCAAAGCACAGTAAAATGCAAAATAAGCATAAAAATAATACTTATTAGTAAAATATTTATTACACATTTATAATAAAACATGATTTAAAATTTTTATAATCTAAAACTGAGGCATACACCCAGAATTTGCAATTTTTCAATGGCTTTTGGCATTAATATTGTCACATTAATGTGAATATACTACTTACAAAATGTTTATAAATTTTGTCTATACATTGAAACAATGACTGTTTCCAGCAATTTTCTAGTATGTTAACAGATTTACAGGTCAGTTGAGCATATCTAGGTTTTATTAATTTAAAAATGTTAGCTGTATCAATCAACATCATCCAATTAGGGGATAGATGAAATGTTCTGCAAAAGCCTCAATTGTTCTGCGACGTGCGTCGCAGTTTTAAGCATTTTCTGCTCCTGGGCTCGGTACTCGGCCAAATATAGACTAAGTATTCGGCCAATACCGAATAGTTGTAAGAATTTCATTATTTTTATGTAATATTGAAAGAAATGTATAAGAGTTGTTTATTAATAACTAAACTAAAAAAATATGAAAATATAAACATAGAGTCATTAAACTTTTGCTGCAAACAGCTTTCTGCAGTTTAAACAGGCAAGTAGATTGCCACCAAACTCTGTATAGAGACGATTCATGATATGAGCATATCCATTTTAGTTACAAAAATTAAAGTATAACCATCTTGTAAGTGTGTAATATGCAAATTTTTTTTATAAAAACTTAGTGCATAAAATTGTATATATAAAACAGACAAAAATAAAATATTTTAGAAAAAAGAACCCTTATATAATACTAATATAGTAGATAAAACTTTAGTCACATATTTGTGCAAATAAAAGTAAGACACTTTTAAAACTGTAAAAAACGATTAATTTTTAATTTAAAAAATAATAATTATGAAAAAGAGATATAAATAATACACTAAAATGTTATCTATAATAATAAAAGAAGATGTCTGTCTGTCTGAGCATCTATACGTTCAGCCCCTACTGAACGCAGAAGTATAAAATTTGACATACGGGTGCTCAGAAGCCTTCCCGAGGGGATAGTGAAAACAGAATTTAAAAATTTTAATTAGTTGCAGAGATATTAATTAAAATGTTGACCCATGTCGATCGAAAACTGACCAAAAATCCTTATTGCTTAAAAAGAGGCATTCTATCCGCAGACGATTTTAATGGCTGTCTCGAACGGGAACGAAACATGTGGAAGTCATTAATGTCACATGATCTTGAACTGGAGTTAAAAATTGCAAATTTCAAAGTGCTTCAAATTTTCTTTTTCCCACACAACACTTAATATACAACCTATTCAGCACAAAACCAACCTGCAGTTAAAATTTCATCAATTTTCATTAATAAACAAAGCAGTTACATTTTAATTGCAAATTAAATTTTATTCTAACACGTAATCTATCTTTCAATAGACGATAGGAGTTCCCATAGCAACAAAATACATTTGAAGGAATTAAAAAAATACTTTTTCATTTCCTTTTTACTTCCATTACCTGACTACCGTGGTATATATAGGTTTTGGGGACCTAAAAAATATTTATTTTTCTTTTTACTTCCATTAAACGACTACCGTAGATAATGGAATTAGAGATTTCACGTGATTTACATGTTTTAGTATGTCCTGATTAGGTTTTCTTTTGCATCTCAGCTACTAATTAAAATAATTTCATAAGTAACACATACATTATTTGAAAGCTTTGTTGATTTGGAATTGAACAGTAGATTACAGAATTTTCTAGATTTCATAAGTAATACATCATTTGAAAGCTTTGTTGATTTGGAATTGAACAGTAGATTACAGAAATTTCTATTTACACGTTTTGAGGTCTCCTATTACAGAAATTTCTATTTACACGTTTTGAGGTCTCCTGAATCATTTATCTTCTGTATCTCAGTTATTAATTTAAAAAAATTCATAAGTACATACATCATTTGAAAGCTTTGTTGAGCTGATACACATTTTAAAGTACATTACATTTACATTTTAAAGTTTTTACATTATCGAAAATGGAATTCGAGATTTCACTCGATTTACACGTTTTGAGGTGTCCTGGTTAGGTTTTCTTTTGTATCTCAGCTACTAATTAGAATAATTTCATAGGTAACACATCATTAGAAAACTTTTTTGATTTGGAATCGAACAGTGGATTACAGAAATTTGTACCGCCAGATGGCGCTGTAATATTTTAAAATTTCAATATTTCAATTTCTAATTATGATTAAATTATTTCTAAGACATCATTCGAAAGATATTTTAAAGTTCTTTTAAATTATCGAAAGTTTTCACCAGATTTACACGTTTTGAGGTGTCCTGAATCAGTTGTCTTTTGTATCTCAGCTACTAATTAAAATAATTTCATAAGAAATACATCATTTGAAAGCTTTGTTTAGTTGATACACATTTTAAAGTACTTTTACATTATCGAAAATGGAATTAGAGATTTCACCCGATTTACACGTTTTCAGGTGTCCTGATTAGGTTTTCTTTTGTATCTCAGCTACTTATTAAAATAATTTCATAAGTAATACATCATTTGAAAGCTTTGTTGATTTGGAATTGAACAATATATTACAGAAATTTCTACCGCCAGATGGCGCTGTAATATTTTAAAATTTCAATATTTCAAATTCTAATGAGCGAGGAAGGTGTTGCAAGTTCAAAAACGGGGATAAGGCACTGCAGGCGCCACCGAGCGGGACTTAGCTAAAGTCAGAAATTTGAAAGATCATAACATGGTGAGCGAACAGGCTGTTTCAGATATTGAAAAGGGAAGAGGGCGCCTAAGGCGCTACCGCACGGGAATTTACTGCGCTTTCAATAAGCTATTTTCACGATATATCAATAAGCTGTTATTAGACCTGAAACGGGAAAAAGGCGCCGCAGGCGCCACCGAGCGGGAGTTTCGTAAAGTCGTATTTTTCAGGGATTGCGAACCAGCTGGTCGCCGAAGGCGGCTAGTTAAAAATATATTATCAAATTTGTTGTTCTGCAAATTATGGCCCGAAACTACCTATCTTTTTACTCTTCTAGAATTTGAAGACTAATGGAGTCTTATGTTTGAAATGATAAAATATTTATTTTAATGTTCTCATTTCATACATCTTAAATTAAGCCCGAGTGTATAGGAATAGTGCTGCACCGAGTAGCACTTTAGCCGAGTAGCCGAATACTGAGTACTCGGCCTTTTACTACTCGGCCGAGTACCGAGTAGTTGTAAGAAAGAATAAAAAATAATTGATGCATATATGAAGAAATGCGCACATCTTGAAATTAAAAAAAAAAAAAAAAGGCTTTTGAACATTCATGAAAGGCTTTCATGCAGAACTTTTGTAGTGTATATATATATATATATTAGGTTCATTGCTATATTTTGATACTTTCAGCATAGTGAATTACTAAAAACATAACCGATAACTTTATTCTTAACACCTTTTTTAGATGCGAAATTATCATCCTCAGATAATTCTTAGAGAAAACAAAAGTTACAAGGCACTAAGGCTTAATTTAAGATACATGAAATCCACATATGAAAGGGGAACATTAAAATATTTTATAATTTCAAACATGATAGGCTTCATTAATCTTCAGATCGTAGAAATGTAAAATGACAGGTGGTTTTGGACCATAATTGGCAAAACAACAGATTTGATTATGAAAATACGTTTTAAATAGCGTTTTAGTGTATTTACATTTAATATATGTAATGTAAAATGCCATAAAAGCCTTTATTCGGTTAAATACCCCCTCCTCTTTTCTTTCACATTTTTTTTTTCTTAAAATACTAAATAAACGCACCTTTTGCTCAACAGTAGACTGTATCCGAATAGGTGATAGATTTTTATGTTATTTTATAGTATAAAATTCAAAATCAATCTTTTCTTACCGATTTGAAAGTGTCTTACTTTTATTTGCACAAATGTATAACGAAAATTTTGTGTTAATATTACATAAAGGTTCTTATTTTCTAAAATATTTTATTTTTGTCTGATTTATAGATACAATTTTATGTACTAAGTTTTTATAAAATAATGCACTTTCATATTACATTCATACAAGATAGTTATAATTAAAGCTCATATCATGAATCATCTCTATACTAAGTTTGGTAACAGCCCATTTTAATTGCAGAAAGCTGTTATAGCAAAAATTTTAATTATAATGACTCTGTATTTATATTTTCATATTTTTTTTAGTTTAGTTATAAAATAAATATCTCTCATTAACACATTTCTTTCAATAATGCATAAAAATAGTGAAATTCCCACAACTACTCGGTATTGGCCGAATACACAGCCTAAATTTGGCCGAGTACCGAGTACTCGGCAAATAGGCCGAGTAAGCCGAGTGCATACCGAGTACTCGGTACAGCTCTATATAGGAACTTTTATATTGTCTAAGAATTATATGAGAATGATTCGCATCTGAGAAAGATTATATAATAAAAAATGAAGTTATCAGTTATTATGGTTTTAATAATCCACTAAGCTGGAAGTATCAAATATAACAATGAACCTAATTGTGTATATACACTACAAAAGTTCTGAAACGTTTCATGAAAACATGCGGTTTGCCATTTAACTTATTTTTGTGTTCAAAAAGCCTCTTTTAAATTTCAAGATGTGCAAAATTCTTCATATGTACGTCAATTATTCTTTCTTACAACTACTCGGTATTCGGTACTCGGCCAAAGTACTACTCGGTGCAGCACTACATGTAACCTCAAAATATGTAGACACAAACATCACACTTCAGAATCCTTAGACACTCCTTCAATACACTCACATATATTTTTCACACATGGACAAACTTATGCCTCGAACTACAATATTTTCCAGAAATTCTCAGAAGGGGTGAAGTGGTGTACTTTCTGAAGCAAGGGAAGCTTCCCTCTGAACCCTCCTCTTATCGACCGATCTGCCTGCTCCCAACAATAGGCAAATTACTAGAAAAGCTCATTGTCAATAGACTAAATTTCTACCTGGAATTCAATAATCTTCTACACCCCAACCAATTCGGGTTCAGAGAGGGCAGATCATGTGAACTCGCTTTGCAGCAAATTTTAAACTCCTGCGCTCTTAACTTTCAGTCTGGAAAGTACACCACTCTTATTTCACTTGACATTAAAGGGGCTTTCGACAACATCGAATGGCCACACATCCTACACACTCTACAAACACTTAACTGCCCGAGAAATCTTGCGGGAGTCATCAGCTCTTACCTCTCCAACAGGAAAATCTTGATTAACTGGGGCCCTAACTACAGTGTTTTTCCACAATCTAAGGGCTGCCCCCAGGGATCGTGCCTAGGCCCGATCCTCTGGAACTTCGTGGCCAACAAAATTCTTCTAAAAATGAACTCAGAGGGTTTTAAAACCCTCGCATATGCTGATGACTTCTCTGTGATTCTCTCGGGTTTAACGAGAAAAGTTCTGGAGGAACAGGCCCAGGCTGCCCTCTCCCTCTTCAGCTCCCTATTAATAGAATCAGATCTAACACTCTCACCCTCGAAAACGCAAGCATTAACCTTCTCCTTTCCAAGACTCCTTAAACGGAACCCACTGATGAGGATCGATGGCGTCAGTGTCCGTCATGTTCCACAACTAAAAATATTGGGAATCACAATAGATAGAAACCTAAACTGGCTGGCACACATACAAGACCTAAAAATAAAAACTTCTAAAATCTTCCACAATTCAGCAAAAATGGCAGGGAAGAGGTGGGGTATATCCACCTTCTTCCTAAAAACCTGGTATAAAATAGTAATAGAAAAGATCCTAACCTACGGCGCTGGCATTTGGGGGGGCAACCTCACCAAAGCAGCGTCGAATAAACTTAACTCAATACAGAGAATGTTTTTGGTCCAAATCTCTAGAGGTTACAAAACAATCTCTACTGATGCCCTCACAGTCATCACTGGTATTCCACATGCTCACCTCCAATTAAAATACAACTTTAACAAAACTAACGTCCTGCAATTAAATAATTCCATTCTCACAGGTACTCTCCTCCCTAATATTCATGTCCAACAGCTTTCTAACAGCTGGCAAATACACCCAGCACAGGATGCTGCTTCCCTTTTCATAAATTGTGCAAAAAACAGCTTCTCCCCGTCTGCTCAACTGGCGATCTACACTGATGGCTCCAAAACCGATCATGGAGTGGGAGCTGCACTCTGCGTTTTAAACAATAACAAAGTTCTCCATCAGTGGGCAGGCAGGCTCGCAGACCACAATTCGGTCTTTCAGGCTGAGCTCTTTGCCATCCTGAAGGCAGTTGAGTGGTCAGAAAATAACTCTCCAGACTACAATCAAATCTCAATCTTCAGTGACAGCCTCTCGAGCCTGCAGGCCATAGCTCGCCACAAGAGCAGACACCCACAAGTAATTGAAATTAAAATAAAGCTCTCAAAATTAAAAACTAAAATCTCCCTGGCACACGTTTCTGCCCATAAGGGGGTCGTCGGAAATGAACTAGCGGACTCTCTTGCAAAATCAGCAACAAAATCTAGTGACAGGGCCCGCGCTAAGGATTTCAAATTGTTAGCCAATAAATTAGCCAAATTGAAAAATCATTAGCCAATTTTTAAAAGTGTTAGCCACATTTTATACACGAAATTTTTACAATGTACAGTAAAACTACGGTGCATAAAACTCATTTAAAACAACAGGTGCTTATAATTCAACATAATATACCAATTTAATTGATTTTAATATTAATTGCATATTCATGGTTAATTACACTTTATTGCTGCCAACTTGCCAGAACTGTTATGATTTTCCAAATTCATAATTGCTGCTACATTATTTTTAAAAACAGTTTTACTTTCATTTTATGACAGTAATCCAATTTTGTAGATTTTATGTCATTTTATTTTTATTAAGTATTTGAACGGCAAAAATGTATAGAAATATAGCATTTATATTTTGTAAACACCCTAGACTGAATTTTCCGAGATGGCTGATTCAATGTGTCTGTTGATTCTATTTTTTTCTCTTCACACCTTCTTTCTGAAGTGATTGAGAAGCATTTGAACCAGATGTTTTGGTAAAAAAACTAGTAATGGCTAGTATAGCCTTCCAGCCATCATACAGATTTTCTGTTAATATTTCAATTGTTATTTTAAATTAATAATCTAAAATGTCCTTAAGTATCATTTCACTATTTTGATTTTTGTGTTCAAAACACATTAAAAATAAAACAAATTTCAAGAAACGATGCTAAAACGATAAAACTGAAACGAGATGATCTCGGCTCGGTGCGACCGACGTATTTCATTTACAAGCATGCAAAGAGCGGCGCACGTGGGATGTGACGTCATGCACAAGGCAGAATGTGCAGTGCAGTAAATCAACGCAAAGGAGAAACGAGAAACCATCCCTCCGTGAACATGGAGGTAGAAGAAAGAATTCAAGGCGGCAGACGGAGACGGAAGCGCGAACATAGGCTGACTGTAACTGTACGCACGTTGATGTTTTTGTTTATTTTGCTGGAATCTGGAATGAGCGTAAACTCGGCACACATTGTTTTACAACTTATGTTTCGGTCAATTTATTTATTTACAAAAATTTGGATTTTTTTTTTTAAATCCTTGTGAGAAAACTGGTGAAAAATAAATCGTTCGCCAACATTTTCGCAAAAATAAAAATTTTATCGCCAATATTCTGATTTGTTCGCATTTGGCGAGGTGGCGAATGCTTAATGCGGGCCCTGAGTGACATAGCCTATTCACTCCCAGCTCCCCCTTCCTTCATAAAATATCACCTAAATCAAAAACTAATTAATGACTGGCAGAGTCTCTGGAGTGTGTCTCCAAAAGGGAGATACACTCACGAGCTAATACCAAATGTCTCACTCAATATTTGGGACCTCTCTCCGGAAATCTCTGCCTTTCTGTCAGGTCATGGCCCCTTCCCCAAATACCTCCACAGATTTCATTGCCGACGATCACCTTTATGTTCATGCGGTGAGGAGGGGACTGCACAACAGCACAACATTACTACTTTCACTGTCAACTTACACAGGGTTCCCACTCTTAAATAAGAAAAAAAATCAAGGACTTTTCAAGTACTTTTCAAGGCCTATTTGAAATTTTTCAAGGACTAGGGGAAAATCGCAGAATGCTAGGCATATACACAAAACTTTACTAACTACTTTTATTAGTAATATTTTTTTTAATAATTAGAATAACTTTGCCTGTTTTCACAATATATTTTTGATGGATTGACCAAATTAACTTTTAAAAAATGATTAGTCAAAAAACCATTAGTTCAAGATTTGGAATCATTATGATTATTCCAAAGTTTTTAGGTTTGAGTCCTGGTCTAGTCACTTTCTGCTCAAAATTAATGACCAGTCCCTCAAACAGGTATGAGACTGGCAAAAAAAAAAAAAAAAAAAAACAATTAAGTTGAAACTATATGCAAAAGCAAGACAATGAAATAAGAATTTTATAACAAAATCATTATATTAGAGAATGGCGTGTGCATGTGGAGATGGAGATAGTTTAGCCTTGACAGAATTCGTGCTAAGCCCGTCTATTGGAGTGGAAAATTCAAGGATTTTCAAGGACTTTGCACAAAATTCAAGTACTTTCAAGGGCCCTTGAAAAAGAAAATGAAATTCAAGTACTTCTTAAGGACTTTCAAGGACCGTGGGAACCCTGTTACAATACCTTACCATTTAAGGAACCCTTATCCTAGACCAGCAACCTGGCTGAACAATATAATAACTAGAAAGCCCCTAAGGTTCAAATTAAAGCGCATCTATGCCTTCCTTCAAGATTTATCAAATTCAACAAACTAAATTCCTTCTCTATCTTTCCTTAATTTTTCCTCCTCTCCTACATGGCGAATACTGGTCATGTCTGATGCTACAGAATTCCACTGAAGTGCTCTCGGAAAGCAATCATCCTGCGCATGATGTTGCTAACCAACATTGTTCTTAGGGTGTTTGGGCTTGATATAAAGACTGCGAGAACATTGTATAAAGACTGTGAAATTTGTACATTACCTGAATGAACTTTGTAATTAGGCTTCCACTTGGCACCGGTCCTCTTCACTTTCATGCAACTTTGTCGCCTTTTGTCGCGGGAGAGCTCTGCTCTGGCGACCTTTGTAATTTTTTTTTTTTTTTTTTTTTTTTTTGTTATTTGCTATGCAATAAACAACGGGGGAGGCTTAACCTTTGGAGACGGGCTCTTCTGAATCTCCACAGTGGCTTTGGAGCCCCTCTCTAAAGGTTAAAAACGCTCAAAACCACTGCATAGTGGTGAGCGGCTTCTTTCCGTCTTAGAATACTTTCCTTACCTATGTATTTTCAGAAAGTAAAAAATTCCATGAAAGATATGTGAACCATTCATTTCATCATGCTTAATAAAAAATTTTTAAAAAGGTATTTAAAACTATGAAAGAGGAAATGACCATGTAGTTGAAAGCAGTGGGGGGAAAAAGAGGGGAATTAAAATTGAAACTATAAACCATCATTTTTGCATCTAATCCACTTTTTGAAAATTAGATATATTTATTTATTAAATATTGTTAACTTTGCATGTATATTTTAAAATATTTAAATAGATTATATTCACATACGCACGGTTCAGGAATTTGTAAAAAGATGGTCACCAACAAAAATTCATGTAGCCTAAAAAAAAAATAGTCTCCACTGTTTTCTTTCTTTTTTCAAGTTTCAAAATTTACTTGAATATAGAAATTAAGATTCTACATACAAAAACCAATTATTTATTAGGCTTGATTTTTTTGTTTTTTAAACATCAGGAACCTGTTTAAATTTAACATCATGAAACTGATTATTATTTTCATTAAACCAATGCACCATCAGCATTGATACATCATTACACAGGTATCGATTCAGCACCAGATCGATAGCATGCGCAAACAGGAGCAATGTAAACCAATTCCCTAAATCGGTGCAATAATTTAACACCAAGTTGTGAAACATGCTTGGAGATGTGTAAAAACAAAATGACGTCCTGTGGGCATCTTCAGGATGTCTTGTGAACGAACGGACATCCTGTGGACATCTTCAGGATGTATTATGGACAAGTGTGTGCTGTTGGGGTGGATACCTCACCCACATTCTGCATGAATTTTCTGTATGCTCCGCGTACATGAACACCCCCCCCCCACCCCAAAAAAAAAATCACTGCCTTAAAAGCACATTTTCTCCAAATGATGTCCTATGGATGTCTTATGGACGAAAAGATATCCTGTGGACATCTTCAGGACATATTATGGACAAGTGTGTGTTGTTCGGGTGGATACCTCAGCCACATTCTGCATGAATCTTTAAAATGCATGAAATTTCGTTTTGAAGCGACCAGTAATATGTTAGATACAAGTGCTATTTATAGAATTTCATGGCATTTTTTAGCCAAGTCAATGTTTTAATATTTTTCCCAACTTAAACTTAAATTAAAATTAACTTTCTAAATATAATATAAAAATTAGTTAAACTCTATGTAATGTTAGTTTTTCTACTATAATTGAAAGTATAAAAGCAATTAAATACCTCTACTCGTAAAACGATCTTTTGTTTATTTAGTATTAGTTTTTGTTCATCCTTTATTTTTACAACCTTCTCATCTGGACAGCTAAGTCTGCAACTGACCTAACTTCGTTTTTCACCATCAGGCGGCGCATCGTACTTCCGGTGACGTCATATGACGCTTCTTCCGTCAACGTCGTGCGATCGCAACATGTGCCGTTCTCTGATTGGTTGTGCTAGTAGGCGTTAGCTCGTCGTTCATTTCGCGAGTGATATAAATACAGTTTCTTAGCTGAAGAGGTTGCTTCTTTTTGCTTCCTTCTGCCTGTTGTTATTTTTGTCAGCCAGGTCGGCTGTCGTTGTCCGTTACATCGCGGGCGATGTTTTATTTTTTTGGATAGTGTTATCAATAGTTAAATTATAGTACAGCTATGTATTTTCGGAAATAAGTTTTGACTTCATGTCTGCTGTATTACTAGTGTTTTTCAATGGCCAATGTGATATATTTAAGAGTTTGTTTTTTTTTGACGACTTGAGCATGGTTTATTTAAACGTGAGTTGATAATTCTAAAGTAATTAATTTAATTAATATTTAAATTTCGATATATATACATTAAATTTATATTTATTTATTTTGTTAAGTTTTCTGTTTATGTTTTTTATTGTTATATATACAGTCAATAAATGTTAAGTTTAAAATGTAAAACTTTAGTCATTCTTGTTTCTTACACATGCACATATTAGTTTTTCTCTTCTCCATAGACAAGTTTTAATACAGCTTCCTCTAGTTCAGCACTCTGCTAATTTAGAATATAGTTGGGTCGATAATTGACCCAACATTAGGGTTATGGGCCCAGGGTTTTTTCTGTTTTATGGAGAAAAAACTTGGATAGAACTTGTGTGCATTGTGTTTTTGGCTCAATTTTTTTGTATATACCCGATTTTTAAGTCGGGGGGGGGGGGGGGGGGCGCTGTTTTTTTTACTGAATAGTGAATTTTTTCCATTTATAGTAAAATTTTTTTGAGTTTAAGGAAGTTTTTTGAAAAATATAAAATTAGAAATTTACAACTTAGTTTTCTTTCCCTCTTAAAAATGGCATATGTAACATATAATATTGAGAAATTAAATGCAAATAATTACAATAGTTGGTCATCTGATATTAAATATTTATTAATTGATAGAGGTTTATGGGATATTATTGACAAAAAAAATTGTTGTTCCTAAGGAAGTGACAGATACAATAACTGAGGCTGATATCGCTAAAATTAAAGCCCGGTCAGATAATGCCTTATCTACCTTGTACTTAAATGTGCAACCTGAATATAGAAAAATAATAGAGAATTGTGACAGCCCTATTGAGGCATGGGAAAAGATAAAGGCTAGTTATTGTCCAGATTTCAGGTCCTTCCATATGAAAATTTTTTCAGATCTTTTAGATTGTAAAATTAAATCAAATGAAAGTGTAGCTTTATATGCTGCTAGATTACTCAGATTATCAAACCAGCTCAAGTCGTTAAATCAAAATTTTGATGATGCAACATATAGCTGTTTTCAGCTACTTCGGTATCTACCGAGTAAATTTGATAGTATCGTTCAAACGATTTTGCGGTGGCCAGATAATGAGTTTACGTTTAGTGAAATATTAACTGAGTTGTCTGCAGAAGAGTCTAGATTGTGTCTAAGAGATGAAGACAAACAGGTTTATAATAAATTACAAGCGAACATGACCGGATTAGACTACAATAGTGCTGGAAATAATAAAGAGTGTTTTCGTGAAACGGGATGCAGTAGAAACAAGAGCCGAAATCAAGAAAGAAACACCAGGGGACAATCGTATCATTGGAATGACCACTTCCGGAGACAGCGTTGTCGTCAGAATCGTTCCTCTTCCCGATCCAGTAGATGGAGAGACTCTTCCCAGTCAGACCAGAATTGGCAAGGTAGAAGAGATCAGAGTCCAGATGCCAGGAGGAATGTCAATAGACGTGGAAGTGGACAAAGAACTTTTAAATCAGGTTGTAACTTTTCAAATCTTTTACTTGTAACTCAATCTTGTTTATCTGAATCTAATAGTGAGGGTTCTTGGATTTTCGATTCCGGGGCCTCACAACATTTTTGTTTTGATAAAAATTTGTTTTGTTATTATAAACCTTTATTTAATGAAAAAATGTCTGTTGCAGTAAAAGATGTAAATGTTGATATAGAGGGAGTAGGAAAAGTTAAACTTAGAATTGGTCACAGAATTTGGATTTTTGAAAATGTTATATATTCCCCTAAATTACGTCGAAATCTGATCTCGGGTCCAGCATTAGATAAGAAAGGATGCCGGTTTATTGGTGGCAATGGTGGAATTAAAATATATAGAAATAATTACTTTTTGTTTAAAGCCCATTTAAAGAAGGGTATTTATCATGTGTTTGCTAAGCCTGTTAATCCTAAACGTAAAAATGTAACTTTTGAAACCTCCGTAGTGGAGAAAAGTAGTGTTAATGTGTGGCATAAAAGATTTGGGCATATTAGTCCAAGTATACTTGAACATACTTTTAAAGAAAAAAGAGTTAGGGGTTTGGATAGCTTAAATATAAAGGACTTTAATTGTGAAACCTGCCAGTTAAATAAGTTTAAGTCTGTTTCACATAAGAACATGGGACAAATAAGGTCAAGACGTCCATTAGAACCAGGGTTAGAAATAAGCGGTCGTTAGTCGCATTTTGCGACCAGTTTTTTCATTTTGACTCCTAGAATTCCAATCACAGGTGCCATATTTGACGCCTGGATTTTTTCCTCATCATACCTAATAATTTTCCCAATCCCATCAGACTGTAAACAAGTCTATTTCAGTCAATTGAACATAATAAAAACTGATTTAAGAAATCATATCTCTATGAAAGTAGTTGACGATTTGTTAATGATTAAATTAAACAGCCCTAAATTGGAAGATTCCTGCCCGGAAAATGCTATTAAATTGTGGTGGAATGATGTATCTTCTGGGCAAAGAATAAATTTGTGATTTTAAATATGTACGTTTAATATTGTCAATGTAATTACATTCATTACATAAATATTTTTTATATAATCTGGCATATATTATTTATAAGTTGATGCTTTATTATTATTATTTTTTAATATACATATTTAATTATAGATGGCACCTAGATTTTTCATTTTGACACCCAAAAAATTTAATCCAGGCGTCATTTTGACGCCTAGTTTCAAAATTCTTATTTCTAACACTGATTAGAACTAATATATGCTGACTTGTGGGGTCCATGTAAAGTTGAAGGCAGACGCGGAGAAAACTACTTTCTTTCAATCATAGATGATTTCTCACGCCATGTCAACCTTTACCCACTTAAAGTTAAGTCAGATGCAGTAGATGTCATTATACGGCATATTAATCGTGCTGAAAAGTTTTTGGATGTTAATGTCAAATTTTTTCGTTCTGACAACGGGGGAGAGTTTGTAAATAGTCAGCTTGAAGAATTCTTTGAAAGTAAAGGTATAGACCATGAATTGACAAATATATACACACCCCAACAAAATGGAGTTGTCGAACGATTTAATCAGACTGTGGCTGACGGAATGAGAACCATTCTAAGCGAAAGCGGAATGAGTAAAAGTTTTTGGCCTGAGGCTGCCATGTACTTTGTATACACATGGAATAGAATTTGTCCTAAGACCTTACTTAAAACTCTTTGTGAGCTCTATACTGGATTCATGCCATCTGTTAAACACCTAAAGCCTTTCGGAGTAACTGCTTATGTTGGCACACCGAGACAGAGAAGAAATAAATTAGACCCTAAAGCCACTAAAGGATATATGGTTGGATATGCATCCCGAACAAGAGGTTATAAAATTTGGTTACCTGAAAAGGATAAAATAATAGAAACTCTTAATGTAAAGTTTAATGAGTCAGTTTTTTACAATACAAATGGTAGCGACAGTGGAGCAGTGCTGGAGCCCGAAGAGTTTTACATTGTACCACCTTTTGACGCTGACCGCTATAATCCTGTCTTAAGTGACCAAAAGGGTAGCGAAGTTTCCAGTGACATAAGCGAAGAAGATGAAGAAACTTGTAGTAAGGCTCAAGATGCCCAGGGTAGCTACTGGATTAGACATGCTTCTACTCGTCCCACGGGAAATAAAACTGACATTTATTACTATCCTGAGAATAAAGGTGACCGTTTAAGGTCGTTAAATGACGTAAAAGTTTATTGCCAGAAAAATAACATTTATTTTAATCCTGAGGACTTTGACTTTAGTGGCAAAAATAAATTTTGTGGGAAAATCTTTAGTCCTGATCCATCAACTAGTTCCACTATAAATCCAGTTTCACATTTTACAGCCAGAAAAGTAATTTGACTAGACAACAGAAGAATTCCCAATACTTTCAATCAAGCCATAAAGTCTCCTGAGTGTGAATACTGGCAAGAAGCCATGAATAAAGAAATTGCAGTTATGAGGGAGCGTGAAGTGTGGCACATAGAAAAATTACCTCCAAATTGTACACCTGCAGGCAATAGGTGGGTCTTTACAATTAAAAGAGACGAAAAAGGCCAGATAGCTAAATTCAAAGCCAGATTAGTAGCACAAGGCTTTAAGCAGATTAAAGGGGAAACTTATGAAGAGACATTCAGCCCAGTAGTTAATTTTGCTGTAATTCCTTTCTTTTTTTCCCTATTAGTTTCTTATTTAGGCTGGACCCACATACAATGTGATGTTGCTAGCGCTTACCTTTATGCTCCACTCAGTGAAACAATCTATATGAATCAACCTCAGGGATTTATTGAAAAGGGTAAAGAAGAATATTTTTGTAAATTGGATAAGGCTTTATATGGCTTGCATCAGTCTGGTCGAGAATGGTTCTATGAAATGCATAAAGTTCTTGTTTCTATTGGTTTTAAAAAGTTTGAATCTTGTAATTGTGTATATATTCTTAATAATGAAATTGTTTTATTACTATATGTGGACGACATCGTAGTCTTTGGTCGGAACATTGAAATCATTAATAAAACTTTAGATTTATTGTGTAAACATTTTGAACTAAAAGTCCTAGGAAAAACTAGAAAACTTTTAAGTGTAGAGTTCGATGAAACTGGTGATTGTCTTGAAATGCATCAAATGCAATATATAGAGGATGTTTATGAGAGATTTAAAAACTTTAATATTCCCGTTTCATCACTGCCCATTGCTAAAGGCACTGTTTTTTCTAAGTCAAATTGCCCGACCAAGGATTGCGAAGTCCGTGAAATGTCAAAGATTCCTTATCGTAACTTGTTGGGATGTTTATTTTTTTTGTGCAACCGAACTCGACCAGACATTAGTTATGCAGTTAATATCTATAGTCAATTCCAACAAAATCCAGGTTGAATTCATTGGGAAGGTTTATTAAAGCTTCTTGGTTATGTTAAAAATACTCAATCATTTGTTTATTCTGACTTCTGACACTGACTTTGCAGCCAACCGAGATGATCGTACTTCCTTAGGAGGACAACTAGTTTTATTAGATAACTCTCCGGTTGATTGGCGAAGTCAGTAAGTCTTTCTACAATGGAGGCAGAATTTATTGCCATGACAGAAGCATCTAAAAATCTTTTATGGTTTGATAGGATAATCACTGAGTGTAGCATTTTTCATTTTGTTAATAATAAACCTAAATCAGTTTTATGTATGGATAATCAGGCTGCTATAGATTTTGTTCGTTCTCCTATAGAAAATCACAGGTCGAAACATATTGATGTAAAATTATTTTTTGTTAGAGACCTTGTGAAAGATAATATATTTGAATTAAAATTTGTAAAAAGTGAACATAATTTATCTGATATCTTTACTAAACCATTAACTAAGCAAGAATTGATAAGTTTTATAAGTACTCTATTTAGTAAATAAAATTAAATTTAATTATACTTACCATTTAAAAATTAACTTTTTGATAAATATAAATTTTTCTTTTCTTAAACTGTTCATTACATTTGTATGAACATGTTTTTTTGCTTATGTAACTAAAAGTTACTAAGTTTTTTTGATACCACTAAATGTGGTGATATGGGGGTTTGTCAGTCTTGTGTGAATTACTAGACATTTAAATTTTTGGCACATTGTTTTAGATTTTTGTATGCAAATGATTTAGCACATTGTCTTAAAATTTTTCTTAAATGCACATTGTTTTAAAATTCTCTTGCTTTGCATAATGTAACTTTGTATAAATTTTGGTTAACAGTATATATATATTGTGTAAACTTTTTCTAGACTTTTCTCAGTCTTTTCAATGTTTTTTTTTAGATGCATTGGATGAACATTTTGTTTGTTTGAAATGTATATTTGCTTTTTTTTGGACTTGATGAACTGGACATTCTTCAGGTTTTTTTGGATGAAAACTTGTATCTTGATTGGACTCTTCACATCGTAGTCAAATGGAAAACCAAAATACTTGCTGTAGCGGTGTTGTGCATTATTGAAGTTTAAAAAAAATGTGATGTTGGAATAGGTGTTTTTTGTGTTAACTAAAAAGGGAAAAATTTTTTTTTATATAATCTTTAATATTCTAATGAGATTAATATGGGTTGTTAAATGTGTTTTTTGTTAGCCATGCTCAAGCATTTAATTTTTTGTTGGCCTTAAGTTTAAGGTATGGTCAGTTTTTCTTGGGAATATTCGTGCTTGTTCTAATAAAAAAAATGGCCATGAGGGGGGGGGGGGGCTCTTGTTAGATACAAGTGCTATTTATAGAATTTCATGGCATTTTTTAGCCAAGTCAATGTTTTAATATTTTTCCCAACTTAAATTAAAATTAACTTTCTAAATATAATATAAAAATTAGTTAAACTCTATGTAATGTTAGTTTTTCTACTATAATTGAAAGTATAAAAGTAATTAAATACCTCTACTTACTTAAATTAATGTAAAACGATCTTTTGTTTATTTAGTTTTTGTTCATCCTTTATTTTTACAACCTTCTCATCTTGACAGCTAAGTCTGCAACTGACCTAACTTCGTTTTTCACCATCAGGCGGCGCAACGTACTTCCGGTGACGTCATATGACGCTTCTTCCATCAACGTCGTGCGATCGCAACATGTGCCATTCTCTGATTGGTTGTGCTAGTAGGCGTTAGCTCGTCGTTCATTTCGCGAGTGATATAAATACAGTTTCTTAGCTGAAGAGGTTGCTTCTTTTTGCTTCCTTCTGCCTGTTGTTATTTTTGTCAGCCAGGTCGGCTGTCGTTGTCCGTTACATCGCAGGCGATGTTTTATTTTTTTGGATAGTGTTATCAAATAGTTAAATTATTCTACAGCTATGTATTTTCGGAAATAAGTTTTGACTTCATGTCTGCCGTATTACTAGTGTTTTTCAATGGCCAATGTGATATATTTAAGAGTTTGTTTTTTTTTGACGACTTGAGCATGGTTTATTTAAACGTGAGTTGATAATTCTAAAGTAATTAATTTAATTAATATTTAAATTTCGATATATATACATTAAATTTATATTTATTTATTTTGTTAAGTTTTCTGTTTATGTTTGTTATTGTTATATATACAGTCAATAAATGTTAAGTTTCAAATGTAAAACTTTAGTTATTCTTGTTTCTTACACATGCACATATTAGTTTCTCTCTTCTCCATAGACAAGTTTTAATACAGCTTCCTCTAGTTCAGCACTCTGCTAATTTAGAATATCGTTGGGCCGATAATTGACCCAACATAATATTCACGTCTGTACGCTCCGCGTACATGAACCCCCCCCCCCCCAAAAAAAAAAAAATAAATAAATCACTGCCTTAAATTACATTTTTTTCAAATGATGTCCTCCGGATGTCTTATGGATGAAAGGACGTCCTGCAGACATCTTCAGGATGTATTATGGACAAGTGTGTGTTGTTAGGGTGGATACCTCAACCGCATTCTGCATGTATCTTTAAAGTGCATGAAATTTCATTTTGAGGCGACCAGTAATATGCACGTCTGTACGCTCTGTGTACATGAAAACCAAAAGAAAACATCACTGGATACCTCATCCGCATTCTGCATGAATCTTTAAAACATACGAAATTTCGTTTCGCATCGATCAGTAATGCATACATAAAAACCAAAGAAATATCATTAAATATATCTCACACAAACTCCATGAATCTTTAAAACGTACGAAATTTCGTTTCGCATCGATCAGTAACGCGTAGATAAAAACCAAAAAAAAAAAAAAAAAAATCACTAAATATGTCTTACTCAAACTCCATGAATCTTTAAAACGTACGAAATTTCGTTTGGCAACAATAACATACGCAAAAATTATAGTTTCAAAACATCATGGTGAGGTTACCACATTTCAAACATCGATCGTTCAGCGGCGCATAAACATCGTGGTTACCAAGGTTGGCATCTTTATCCGCAATCGGAAACAAGTCGCCAAGCAGTACCATTCCACCCGAGCTCTGGATATCCGGCAAAATCACTATCCGTTTCAACCCTGGTTGTAATACTTTCATATATTACTATGAAATTTATTTATAATTATGCTTAATATAGTATATGTTAAACTTAGTTATGTGATACTTTAAAAATTTAGTTGTTTTGATGAAATATTATTTATAGTACGTTTTAAAAAGTAAACAGGTTAGTTTTTGGCAGAACATAACATTCTGATTAAAATATAAAAACAAAACTTTGCTCATACAGATTTTTTTCAAATTTATTAATTCAAGTTGTGAACATGTACACATATTTATACAATCAATAATAATAATTAGATAAAAAATTACTGATAAATGATTAGTGTAACAAACATAGATTATAAAATACAGTTCCCGCCACTTATTAAAATCACATTCGTTCTGAGCCAAAGTGATTTTATTAAGCGGCTGATTTTTATATCTGGCGAACGTTCCTGCCCTCAAGAAAAAGGCATTACTTCCCTGAATTTCGAAAGAAACTTCAAAAGGTAACGAATAATATAATTAGTAAACAATATTAATTAATTTTTGGTAGATAATTAATTAATTGATTACGTCGATATAAGTAAATTAAACTCATTGTAAGTTCCCGTGCACTTTCGTTAGAGGAAAATCATCATTACTTTACCAAAAGTTCGTGCTGTTCTTATAAATTTAAAATCTTTTCATTTAAACCTCATGAATCATAGTAATTTCAAAACAAGAACTGGAAATTGCTTTCTAATAATTAGAAAAAAAAAAAAAAAAAAAAATCAAATCAAATTTGTATTTTATTACTGCGCTTTGAAAAATACGTTCCTTGAAACTGTTATGGAGATAAGTTGAGAGGCGTGTTTAATTTGTAACTGTGCTGCAAGTATAAAATATTGAACAGTGAGCGATTACAGAGAGTTTGTTGAGATTTAATTTCTATTTTATTAAAAAAAAAAAAATCACAATGTAAATAAAAAAGTTTTTTAGTGCGTATAAATGATATTTTTGGCTGCTGAGGATATTTTTGAGTTTATTAGCCGGCGATGCTGATTTTATTAAGCGGCAGCTTTAAAAGTAGTTTGTTTTGATTTGGTTCCGAACCTGGCGATTTGATCAGATTAAGCGGCTGATTTTATTAAGCGGCGGTTACTGTAATTATTTTCAAATTCATATTAACTCACTGCATATATATATGTTTATAATCCTGTATTACTGTGTGTACAGTGTAACACTTGGCTTATAAGTTCATACGTGATGTTAAAATTCATAATTATTAACATCACGTATAAATTTATTCGGGTTGGAATGTGCTTTACGGTACTGCTTGGCAACTTGCTTCCGATTGCAGATAAAGATGCCAACCTTAGTAACCACGGTGTTTATGCGCCGCTGAACGATCGATGTTTGAAATGTGGTAACCTCCCCATGATGTTTTGAAACTATGATTTTCGCGTATGTTATTGTTGCCAAACGAATTTCGTACATTTTAAAGACTCATGGAGTTTGTGTGAGACGTATTTAGTAATTTTTTTTTTTTGGTTTTTATATACGGGTTACTGATCGATGCGAAACGAAATTTCCTACGTTTTAAAGATTCATGGAGTTTGTGTGAGACGTATTTAGTGATATTTCTTTGGTTTTTATGTACGCTTTACTGATCGATGCGAAACGAAATTTCGTATGTTTAAGAGATTCATGCAGAATGCGGGTGAGGTATAGAGTGATGTTTTGTTTTTGTGTTTCATGTACGCGGAGCGTACATACGTGCATATTACTGGTCGCTGCAAAACAACATTTCGTACGGAGGACATCATTTGGAGAAAATGTGCTTTTAAGGCAGTGATTTTTTTGGGGGGGAAGGGGAGGGGGGATTCATGTATGCAGAGGGTAGACGTGAATATTACTGGTCGCTGCAAAACGACATTTTGTCCGGAGGACATCATTTGGAGAAAATGTGCTTTTAAGGCAGTGAATTTTTTTTTTTTTTTTGGGGGGGGGGGGAGTTCATGTACGCAGAGCGTACAGATGTGCATATTACTGTTCCCTGCAAAACGAATGCTTCGTTACTCATGTCATAAAGCTTTTTCGCCGGAGGGCCCTCCGGCGAAAAAGCTTTATGACATGAGTTGTTAAATGTATAATATTGTTTTGTTAAATGAATCCTTGTCGAATCATGTTCTTAGACTGACTAACAACATGATTTGATAAGGATTTATTTAACAAAACTCTATTAAGTGTACTTTTTTTACGTAGGAATTTTTGCTAGTGCTCGGATACTTTTGCTGTCGACTGTATACAGTGATGTTTTTTTACTTTGTTTTCATGTACGCAGAGTGTGCACACGCCGAAGCGCAGTGCTAGTGCAATGTTAAATGTAACCTCACTTGCGTCTCTCCGAGATTGTCGCCCAATCGCAATGCTAATGCGATGTTAAATGCAACCTTACTTACATCTCTCCGAGATTGTCGCCGAAGTGCAGTTCTAGTGCGATGTTAATTGCAACCTTAGTTGCGTATCTTTGAGATTGTCACCCAATCGCAGTGCTAGTGCGATGCTAAATACAACCTTACTGGCGTTTCTTCGAGATTGTCGCCGAAGCTCAGTTCTAGTGCGATGTTAAATGCAACCTTACTGGCGTCTCTTCGAGATTGTCGCCGAAGCTCAGTTCTAGTGCGATGTTAAATGCAACCTTACTTGTGTATCTTCGAGATTGTTGCCCAATCGCAGTGCTAGTGCGATGTTAAATGCAACCTTACTTGCGTATCTTCGAGATTGTTGCCCAATCGCAGTGCTAGTGCGATGTTAAATGCAACCTAACTGGCGTCTCTCCGAGATTGTCACCCATAACGCTGTAGTAGTGGGACGTTAAATCCACTCTGCTTATACTACAGTCAGCAACAGAAGTGTCCGAACACTAGAAAAAATTCCTATGTAAAAAAATGTACACTTCATATGGTTTTGTGAAATAAATCCTTGTTGAATTCTGTTCTTAGTCAGCGTAGGAACATAATTCGACAAGGATTTATTTAACAAAACCGTATGAAGTGTACTTTTATTACATAGGATTTTTTGCTAGTGTTCGGACACTTTTGTTTCTGACATGTTTCGTTTGGTTTTACTTTTCAATTTTGGCAACAGTAGTGTAACTTCATTTGAAAAATAATGCTGACATATTGTTGTGGTTAATTTTTCTTTCAGCTAAATTATATTAGTTTTACAGAAATATGTATTTGTGTACAATATAAACTAAAAATATATTTAGAATAGTCTTTTAAACAGTGAATGTTCGTAATTCTACAAGCTTTCTTCGAAATTTGTAGCCAGGATTAAAGTTTTGTTTTTTCAAGTACATAAATGTTCAAGGATTAGAAATTATTGAAACGGGTAAGTAAAAAAAATCTTTTTTATTTATATATTTATTTTTTATATCTGTTGGGTTAATTATGGTGTTTTGGTTTTGTAATGTTTAATATTTGTTAGCTTTGGTGTATAAAAATTGTAAAAAATTCATATTTATTTCTATTTTCCTTTATTCACGTTTTTAAAAGGCGTTTATTATGGTTTATGTTTAGAAAATTGCTTTAAAACACGTAAATGGGCCCTTTTTGTAAGGGCGGGTATGAAAACTGTGAAACCGTGCTTCCAGTCCGCTATTTTGGAAAGGACGGAAGAGAAAACCGCGACACCGTGCAGACTCGGCGAGTTCGGAAAAAATCGCCAAGAACACATTTTTACCCTTATTGGAATTTTAGAATTTCATAATTATTAATATATAAATAATCATACAAAATAATGTCTATGCATGCTTTATATATATTTCTTAGGTTTAAAACCAGTATATTTACCTGAATTTTTATTAATTATCATCCAAAAATTGTTTCAAGATCTGTTAATTTACAAATAGCACAATAATTAGATGTCAACTTTTGTATGGCAAATATTACTAATTTCTATTTCTGACCAGAGTCTAGCTCATCTACAGATTTTCGGTTTTGATGATATAGGTTTTTGACAGTTTAAACCAGAGCCTGATTACCCAAAAGGCTGAGGAAGCACAAGCTTCCCCTCTAAAATTTAAGAGGGGGCCCCAAAATGACTAAAAAGATGTCCTTGGAATTTCTGTTTCATATTTTCACCCTCAGATTGAATTTTTTCAGAGAAAGGTCGCCTAAAGCAAGGTAAAATACTCACTATTTTGGGAAAAATCTGTTATTTAGCCTCAAGCCTCAAAAATCTGAATGTTCTTAATTAATAAGTTGTACAATTTTATATATGAATGGGGGGAAAAAATCCGAAATGAAAGGGGACGGAGGCCCAGATATGATACTGAGCTTTCCCTAGCTTCAAAGCTTAATCGGGCCCTGGTTTAAACCAGTATTATACCCTTGTCATGTCAAAAACCCAACCCTACAACCAATCTTAGATGTAAGTCCCGTAACTTTTTGGGAACGAATTGGAATAGCCTACAGAAAACATGATTCTGTGCATATGGATTATGTTCTGTATCGTACAATGCTAGGAATGAATTAAAATATACTTTATAGTAATGTTGCTCACAGAGTGTATATTGCAATTATCTTGGGTGTCCGTTCACAGAAACTAGTGTAACACTATTTATACAATTTTCAATAGAAAACATAACAAGTATCAATTTCAAGATTGTATTCTAGATAATATTTACTATTGAAGTTAGAGGACAGACAGACAAACTTAAGTCATGCACAGTTTTCAATATTGTTGAAAAGTGTTAAAAACGGAGGTGAAAAATTTTTAAGAAATATCATAATTCCTCATACTTATAGAACAAAAAAAAAGAGAACAAAAATAGATATGGAACTGACGGTTAAAAGTACAAAATTTTATTTAATTATATGCTTATTAGAATATCAATAAGATTGTGAAAAACGGCTTAACTTACTTAAATTTTTAAAGGAAAAAAATAAATAAATAAACTTTAACAAGCAATGTTTATGGAATCAATAAGCCTTATAATTATGATGTCAATTTTAAATGTATCAACAATAATCAAACATTTAATCTAAAGAAAGTGTGACCAGTAAAAACAAAACAAGAAATCTAACAAAGCAAAAGTAAAAATCTATAGATTGATCAAAGTAATAGTAATATACGTACATCAAGTCTGCTTTGCAGATTTTCGATTCCACCAGCCTTATCCATGATGGCATCAAGAAGGTCCTTCGGGGTCATTCGAAATGGATTTTGCGCCATTCTGATTTTAATTGACTATATTTTACAACATTCCCTTTCAATTTCTATTTCATTCTTTTCAAGAGGAACAAAATTTAACTTATACAAAACCGACCCAGTAACAAATTACAACAAAAAAACGGACAATATACTGCTGCCACCTCCATCGACTTAAAGGAAATAGTTTTGTTTCTAATCGATGGGCTAAAATTACACTCTGGACTGCGTTTGTCAGAAAAGTGTACAGTCGGCAGCAAAAGTATCCGAGCACTAGCCAAAATTATTATGTAAAAAAAGTACTCTTTATACTGTTTTGTTAAATAAATCCTTCTCGAATCATGTTCTTAGTCAGTCTAAGAACACGTCGGATACTTTTGCTGCCGACTGTATTATCTTTCTCACTGGACGGAAAGGAGTAGAGACCCTATATTAAGAGAGACAGGACATTGATAAAATGTCGATCATCTTTGTTCAAAAACCGATGGATCTTCATAGAACGTGATTTCAGCAGATTCTGATGCTTTTCATTTTTTAAATTGTGAACGTCCTTGAATCGTCATGGTGGCATAGATATAGTAGCAATATATTGTTACGAATTTGTAAATAATTCGTTGTTATTTTTATGTAAATTCATTCAAAGTGGCTTAGTCAGGTGATAAAATGCTAATTTTTAGCATTTCTAGTTTGTTTTCGCATTGAAATAGCTCAAAAACCCGTTAAAAAGCCTCATTAAGGGACTCTCCGTGACCCAGTGGTTATGTCACCACGCTGCTAATAGCCTTTGAGCGTAGGAGATCTCCTAGATCCGCTCTAGAGCGGGTTCGATTTCCGCACTGGCCCTGGGTGTTTTTCCAATTCATATTGTGGGCCGCGGTAGCCCAGTCGGTAGAGCGCCGGCCTCGTAATTGGAAGATTGCGCGTCCGATACTCGAGCCGGCCAAAGACCGCTGTGTACACTAATGGTGGTTGGCGCACGTAAAATCTGTCGTGGCCGCAATGTCCTCCATGTCCCCATCAAAAATTATACCTCTGGGGGTCACCGAAGCGGGAGAGCCATCTCTTCCATGGAGGATCAAAATTGCGATGGCATGTCTCCGGATCACCTCTAGGGGTGAGTCCCAGACCGTCGCCAATAGAGCAGGCGCATGTTTATAAACAAGCGACGCTATTCTGCAACTTTTGCGCATGTAGGCAAAATATCTGCCTTTCCATTGGTGCTTTATCCCACCTTTTGCCTACATTGTAAAGTACGCGCGGAATCATCTGTCGCAGTGACGTCGCGTGCGTCTGCTCTATTGCCCATCTGCGCAGCATTAGTGCGACGTAAAACCCAACCAACCAACCAATTCATATTGTAACTCTGTCATGTGCTATCTGTCTTTACTTTACAAAGACTTACAAACGAACACCTAGTCAAGAATACAAATCTGATGTACTATATGTGTTATCAATAAATAACCAGCATTGCAATTATTATGAAAATAACTTAATCGATATTTAAATATTCAGTATTCTATTTTATTTAGGCTGTGGCTATTGCTACGGCATCCGTAACAATATTATTGTTACGAAGTGTCTATTGCTACGGCAGCCGGAACAATATTATTGTTACGGCAGTCACGAATGAATCTTTATCGCTCCCACTAAGAACGACTCTTTTATGAATCAATCTCGTAGCACACATGTTGACTTGTTGACATTCAAGACGCCATTTTTATATTTACTATTTTAAATGATTGCTTTACTGTCCCTGCTTTTTGTTAAATGCGGCATTTTGATTTATTTCTTGAGCTAGTGTGTTCTGAAAAAAATGTTGAAATCAATGTGGGAGATTTATTTCCCTCATATAATGATTTCGGAACGGGATTTCGATCAGAAAATAATTGAACCATCGATCTGTGATAATTTAAAATACAATCGATTTATTTTGCAAAACATAAAATGTACTTTTTTTTTTTTTTATTTAGTGTTAGACTTCTCTGGGATGAAAATCGTTTGCATAATTTTTCATAGATTATTTGTATTGTGTGAATTCTTATAGGAAAATGAACATAGTTTTGTCATGGCCGCAACATACTAGTTTTTTCTCATATCTTTTATTTGTTTTGTACCATAGTAGAATTTGTACTTATTCAAATATTAATTGTTATAATAAATGTAATTAATCTCTTTTAATATTGCCGTGGAAGATTTAAAATATTTGCTTTCATTTACATCATGGGTGTAAAACCACTTAGAATGCAAAAAACTGAAAATTGCTACTTGCATGTAGATTGAATAGTGAAGGAAGACTTAATAATAGTATGTTATCTGCAGGATTCGCTTCAGTTGTGTCTCTGAATTTCATGCTATTTTATTTTCATAGAAATTTTTCATTTTGAATATTTCATTTGCATTGTAATTTTCTTAGAACTTTGCGAATATCATATTATTTATGATTAGTGTAAATAAATATTTTTAATAATAGCCATTTTATATATCATTAGCAAGTCTTGCCATTCATTCTACATGCAAGTAGCAGTTTTCAGGTTTTTTGTATGTTGCGAGCATATAATGCCCAATTTCACTCACAGTTATTGTATGGGAAATTTCATTTTATGGCCAATAATTGTTTGAGAAAAATGCACTTAATGAAAACTTGCATTTTTGAACTCAAATTTAAAAATATTAGTCTTTGTAAAATGAGTACTAATAGTTTTCTGAATGTAAAAATGGAATTAAAAAAAAAAAAAAAAAACTAGCATGTTGTGGCCAGTATATGACTTTCTTCTGTATTTGGAACAACTTCAGTATACACCCACAACGATATTTGGCGATTTTTTGTTGGCGATTATGGCTAAATCATAAATCTAAAAATCACAAATCTAAAATAAACAATATATAGCTGCCATATAACTTTTATCACAGATCTATAGTTCAGTCATTCGCTTTAAAGGTGTTGATGATCTCTTTTGACATAATTAAAGCTCTTTGGGTACATAATGAAAATTTACAGGAGACAGAAGCAATGCTCCTACGTATACAAAAAATTTTCCTCAGTTGACTATCACTTATAAACAATATTTTTTAATTTCATAATTATTAAAAAATAATTCTCTTTATGCACATTTACACAAAATTTTGAGATATATCACCATGTTAAAACTTTAGAAAAAGCAGGTTGGCAAAGCCACCTTTAAGACTATTTTCACCAAAAGTTGACAGGCACTAATTTATGTCAAGGTGCAACTACATACCAATTTGCATGAAATTCTATGCAGTAGTTCCTGAGATACAATTGCCACAAAAATTTATCACACACAAACATTTTTTAAAACTGGTCAAATTGTGTTCTACTCCTCTCAGAATGCGTAAGTAAATCAAAGTCTATTGAAAATCCAAGGTCAAAAATTTTTACGAATACAATACTTTCTTCTACTAAAATGTAGAAGAAAGTAATAAATGAAGTTTTATAAATTTGGCAAATTGAATAGCTTACCAAATAATTGGATATTTGGACAAACTGAATATTCATCTAGCCAAATAGTTTCAGATTCGGCCAAATGGAATAATCAGTAATATGGCCAAATATTTGGTATATCTCTAGTATGAATATTATGCAAAACATTTCAGTAATCTCCATCTGCAGCAAGATTATAAATAAAAAATACAGATCAATTGTTACAAAATTCCAATTTATGAACAGTTTGTGCAGCTGCAGATTCAGCCGTAATTAACTAAAACTTTAAAAATTAAGTATGACTGCATATTTAAATAAATTTTAATTTAGATGCAGTATATATTTTTAATTGAAATAATTATGCTAATTAATCACAAATTTCTTTTCATAATTCTGAAGAACTATATAACTTACTAGCAGGCTTTGCCTGCTTCACTGGACACTATATTTAAATTCTCAAAATTCCATATCATTATTATAAAATCTCAAAAATAAAAATACTAAAATCAGTTGAAACCTAAGTTTACGTTGCATTCAGTAGAGATTTTCTCGCTTGCAGCATGAAGAGTTCAGGTTCCCACTGCCTTCGGCACTGATTTACTCCCCTGTCCACAGCGGAAAACAGTGGCGGATCTAAGCCCCCCCCTCCCCCCCAAAAAAAAAAAATGAATAAATAAATACATTCATTTCACATTTGAATATTACAATTGTAAAATTTTGATCTGGAATAACATCTTGACAAATTTTAGCACCCCCCCCCCCCCCAAAAAAAAAAAAAAAAAAGTTCTGGATCCGCCACTGGCAGGAAAATCAGAATTTTCAAGAAATCAAATCAGAGAGAACATTACATATTCTTAATCAATACTCACAGTGATACCGCTAGTCTTTCAAAATCTTGGGGCCCATGAGTTTAAAAAATCTGGGTCAATTTTTAAAAAAATGGTTCCCCACATAAATGAATTTATACATTACAGATATATATTTTTTTTTTTTTTTTTTTTTTATTGTAGATGAAAAACAGATTTTTAACCAGCTCTTTTTGAAATTGTCTTAAAGTAATATTATGTAGGAGGAAAGGATCTTTTTTCCTTCTTCAGAGCAGAATGCTTTAAAAGTATAAAGAAAATATTAGTTTTAAACAAGAAATATATTTTTAAATATATGTTTTTTCTTTCTTTGTTTATTTATTTATTATTTTTTTCAAGAATAAAAATTACGTGTCCGCTGGTACCCGCCACAATAAATTTTTCATGTTTCTGCCTCCAATTTTTAATGTAATTTACACACTATAGCACATAAACAGCATCTCTGACTCGTATGCCAAAATTCGCCATTCCATGAAAATTTGAAGCATATTCAAACTTGAAACTGTGTTTTTTGCTGAGCCTACCCCAACGGATGGTGGTGGTATGTGTGTGTGTTGTGGGAGGGGGGGGGGGATTTTGCAAAACCCCTTTAGAGCGTGTGTTGCATACACATACCAATTGATGCATCAAAAAATCGCTTTCCTCGGATAATTTGGAGCAGAGTTATGCTAAAAATGTGTCTTTGCACACGCCCTGATCCTAAAGTGTGAAAAAGGGGAGAATTTTGGAAAATCTTTTTATACTACGTATTGGATACATATAACTTACCCACACATAAACAATTACTGTTCTACAATAATTTGAAGCAGATTTAACCTTGAAAACTTTCTTTTTACTCCCCCCCCCCTCTTCCTATGGGAGGAGGTAGAAAGTAGTTTCACAAAATCTCTTTGTGGTGTGTGTATTGGGTATGCATAACCAATCGATATCAAAAAATCACTTTCCTAAGATAATTTGGAACAGAGTTAGTCTTGAAAATGTATTTCCTTCCAACCTTTAAAAGGGGGAAGGGGGGAAATTTCACAAAATCCTATTATAGTGCATGTTGGGTATGCATAACCAATCCACACAGTGAAATTGATCTGACTGAGATAATTTGGAGCAAAGGTACACTTGGAAACTTTTTTTCTCCCCCCCCCCCTCTTGAACCCAAGGAGGGAAATCTCATTACAATAGGTATCGGATACATACAAACTATTTATACATTAAAATACATGACTGCAACTCACCTAGATTTCCCAAGACAAATTTAGCGCTGAAAAGGGGGGGGTCACGAATTTGCCCCCTTGCAACACACCTCTCAAAATCGAAAGTCACAAAAACATGAATGGGTTTTTGGAGATATGTACTGAAAACAGCCATGTGTTTTCTTTAGAATGTGTACCACTTTTTTGTAAAACTCTACTCAAAAATTCCCCCTACCCCTCTTAAAAATTGAAAATTTCAAAATCACAGAAAATGCTTTCTTGTACTCAATTAGAGTCCTGCCCGGGTTGGGTTTTACCCGACAGATGAATTTTTTATCAACCCGAACCCGACAAAAATTTTTTTATTAACCCAAACCCGACTAAAAATTTTTCATCAACCCGAAACCCGAGAACTAAATGAAAATTACTCTTTCATCTAAAAACTTCTTTAAATTATAAAATAAGGTAAGTTTTCCTTGTCATACAGTTGGTAAATTATTTTAAAAAGAATTTGAAATGTAATTACTAATTGTTTAATTTAAAACTTTAAAAAATTGAAAAAAGGATCAATAATAATTTTTAACCATTTATGTGAGTTGTGAAATTCAAGAGTAAACTAGTATGTTTTGGCCACCACAAGACTTTCTTCTATACTTTCCTATATTTTACTAAGTGCAAATAATTTATTAAAAATATTATTTTTTAAGATTATCTAACAGGATGAATGCAAACGATTTTCATCTTAGAGATAACTAACACTAAATATCCAAAGTGACAGTTTTATTGCCTATAAATAGCATCTTAAAAAGTACATTTTTATAATAGTTATCTCACATATCAGGTTTCGTAGAGTTATATGCCATAGAAGTTGAGATATAGCCTTCCCATTATCGAGGGATATTGCAGTATAGCAGCTCCACCTATTCGCCGATTAGCATCCAGATTGATTCAACATAATCTCATTATGGCTTTCTCACATATTAAGTTTTGTTTGATTATACACAATAGAACCTGAGATATAGCCTCCCATTAAATTACAAATATCGCTGTATAGCAGCGCCACCTGTTGAGCAGTTGACACCAACAGTTGAGACACTAATTTAGGTCAAGGTGCATCAACATATAAATTTATATGCAATTTTATGCAGTAGTTCCTGAGATATAGCCTTCCCCTAAACTGCTGAAATCGCTGTGCAGCAGCGCCACCTGTTGGCCAATAAGAATTCAAATTGAATCATCATAATGTCTCATAATAGCCTTTTCACATATCAAGCTTTGTTTGATTATACTCAATATAACCTGAGATATAGCCTCCTCTTAAATCTCGGAAATTGCTGTATAGCAGCGCCACTTGTTGATCAGTTGATAAAAATTAATAGGCAATAATTTAGGTCAAGGTGCCTCTACATATATAATTCTGAACAGTAGTTCCAGAGATACAGTCGCCACTTTTTGTCACACACACAGACAGACATTTTCTATAAATGGTAAAATCGTTTTCTAGACCTCTCAAAACATGTAAATCCGTCGAAAATTTTTATGAATCCAATACTTTCTTCTATTGAATATAGAAGAAAGTAAAAAATGCACTTCAATTTAAATGTTTGTAATTTATTATTTAATACTTATAGTCTGGAAAAAAAATAAAGATGTATTATTCTTTATTGCTTTTGTCCGATGTAGATGTTTACTTTACTATAATAATTTGTGTAGCATGTATGTGATTCGCTGTTAAACATCTGCTTTTTAAGGATCACTGATCACTTTAAATTCGCATAATCAGCAACTTAGCTTCTTCTCGTTTCAGTTTTACTTCGTGCATTATTTATTTGTTCTAGAGAAGACGATAAAGAATATAATCTGCCTTGATGGTATTCGTTTCCTTTATGTGTTTATTTTACATTACTTTTTTTAATTAAATCACGACAAGTATTCCCTTTATATTTGCTGTATATACAAATGTAAATGGAAGAAAATTCAAAATTTCGTTAACATACAAGCAAGCATTAAACTTCAATAAAGATATCTTAAAAAAAAAAAAAAAGTGTAAATTGAGAAATAACTTAAATTTCCAAAACGTAAAAGTGAGGTTATGTTGTATTTCTTATATATATATATATATATATATATTAACAATAGTCAATAAAAATTTATACAGTACTTTAAAATTTTCATACAATTTCTACATATGATCAGTTTTAGATTTGTTTAAGAAAAGAAAACATATACGGATATTTTTTTTCTCATGCTTATAAAGATTTTTTTTTTTTTTTTTCGGGTGGGTATCCATGTATAGGAATCGTAGAAAGCTAAACCCCACCCGAACTCGACCCGCAAGAGAAAAAAATTTGTCAACCCGACCTGTGGGTAGAGTCTGGTTCAGGTAAAATTGGGGTACCCAATCCGATGCAGGACTCTATACTCAATACTCTCCAGATGTGCAATTACTTCACCATGAAGTAATGTGAAATTGACTTATGCTTACAATTACAGATGTGTTTTTGCCTCCTGCTCTCCAGGGAGAAAAGGGGGGGGGGGGGATTCATAAAATTCTATTACTATAGATGTCAGATACATATAAATAATCCACCCACCGAAATTCTTGACTTTAGCTCCTACAGTTTTTCCCAGACAAATTCAGCACTAGCATTGTGCACAAATCGAATCCCTAAAAAATTGCAAAAAACAAAAATGGGTATGGCTCTTTTCAACATCTTTGTTAACCATTTTTGGTAGAGTTCTACTCAAAAATCGGGAATTTGTGAAATTTTCTGCCAAAATTTTATTTTCTCCTCCCCCCCCCCCCCAAAAAAAAAAAAAAAAAAAAAAAAAATCTAAAATTTCAATATCATAGTTTTTTTAATCATAGGTTTTTTTTTTTTTTTTGTCCTCAAATCTAGTCTCTCCATGTGCAATTTCTTCATCGTGAAGTAATCTGGAGCTGAGTTATGCTTACAAACACGTTTTTGCCTCTTGTCGCCTTTTAAGTGGAGAAAATGTTGTAAAAGCTGATATATATAATTTTAAGTTACTTTAAGACCTAAATTCCTGGAATTCAGTAGCCGTTCTCGCATGATACTTGGACAAAAATTAAGTTGCAGACACAACAATGCATAGAAAAATTTCTGAAGTCATTTTTGGCTTTCATGATGTGTGAAATGTGAAGATATTGCAAATTTTTTTATTCTGAAATTTACAAACAAAAGTCTGATTTTATTAATATAAATTAGTAGAAAGACAATATTAAAGTTTGCATGTTAAAATAAAATAAGCTTCATTTAACCACTTGACCAACTAGTCAGAGGCACACTATAGCTGTCGTCTACACATTACTGCAGCCTGCGAAGTGGTTAATACTTAAGAGTACTACCTAACCTTTGAAATTTTTTCCAGAATTATTGATTATCCAATTTATTATAATTTTGTTTTGACATTTAGAACTTTTTCAACTGTTAAATTGGTTCTTTTAATATTTTGTGTTTAAATATAAAAAATTAACCAAGTATATCATTTGCATTTTTTAACTGCAAAATAAAATGTTAAAAGTTTAAAAAATAAATTTTTGTAAAACAAGTACTAATTTATTGTTTGTGATTTTTTCTGAATGTGAAAACGGAATTTTAAAAAATACATTAAGTAATGCATAATTATGGAAACAAATTTTCCCGTGCTTTATAAATCATTTTTTATTTTTCATTAAATATCAGTTACTTAACTTATTGATGTTTAAATAAATAAATAAATTTTCTTTGTTAGTATAAATATCAATTACTAGTATGAATATCAGAAAATTAGTTTTTTCTGATACAATTTGAATACTTTATGCATACGTCATTAGTACCTGTACATTTTAATGTACGCAATATTTGATACACATAAATGTACATTTTGATGTCAGACTTATAAACTATGTTTACATATTATCATTTTCACATCCTTTTTTAGAGTCCTAAGATTTAAAAAAAAGAAAAAAATGAGTTACAACTTTTTTTTTTTTCGAATGATTGATTATTAACATGCCATCATTTGTTTTTGTTAAAAAAAATATATTTTAGATGTTTGAGATCAATTTATATATCAGTTTTTATTTTTTCAAAACTTTCTGCTAAAAGGTTGAAGGGTGTGTGTGTGTCAAAATGGACATTTGTAGGGGTGAAACTACCTAATATGCAAAAACCCTAAAATCTGCTATTTGCATGCAGGTAGGGGGGGGGGGGACTAATAATGGTACATCATATATCTAACTGTAATAAGTAATATTTAAAGAGTTCTTAATACATTTTAAGGCAAACAATCAAAATGACAAATTTCTATAAAAACAAAATAATTTAACATGAAATTCAGAAGCAGCAAAAATTTTAAAAACCCTGAATTCAGGGGTAGCCCCTGAAAAGTTTCACCCCTGCATTTTTTGATATTTATACTAACAATAACAGCTTATTTACATTTATGATTGTAGCAATAAATAACAATACAATCAGAGGTGGATTTGAGTTAGATTGTACCCTACACCCATTTCGATATGGCACCCTCCCCCTCCCATGTTTTGAAGTATATTATGCATTTGTAATAGTAATAATAGCAATAAATATGATACAGCTAAAGGAAAAATATTTTTCTTAGATATATCAATCTCTAAGCAATCTTTATATAATAATCATTACATAAGTAAAAAATCATATCTGATCATAAAAAATTCAATTATTTTATTTGGTTTCTCCTACAAAAAATTTTAATAAGCAAAATTTAATTTTTTATTTAATCACTGAAGAACTAACTAACTTTCCTTTTATATTTTTATTAATCAAAATAGAAATTATTTTGATTCATAAGTAAATTTGTTTAAAAATAGTTTCTTTATAGCTTCTTGTTCGATATTTTATATTTAAATCATTGCATACTTAATTATTTTCAGAAAATAATTTCACTCATCAAATCATAACATGTTTGACACATGACAGAGAGAGCAGATCATGCTTTGAAATTTGTATTATCGACTGAAAATCTATTCGATTGCTCTTAATGTTTGGATTTGTGTTCAAAATTAAATCATTTTTAAGAATTTAATAAGCTGAAAAAAATTGCCCCACTCTACCTGGATCTAAGCATAATCCATTGCTGGATGTTTAATCGCCATAAGACAACAGCAGCATCCCTAGTTACATATTGCCGATGCTTAGTCCAGAGGATTAACCGTTTAAATATAACACTATCTTTTTTTTATTAATATCACACAATCAACAGATTGGGAAGAAAATCATATATATAGAAAATTCATTATTCCAGCTCAGTGAAAATAATGATAGGACCAGGAATCGAACCCCAGATCTTTGACTTACATGGTTAAAGATCTTAGACTGTGTAAGTCAAAGATCCGGGGGTTCAACTCCCGGTTCGGGCATTATTTTCACTCAGTTGGAAAAATCAATTTTCAATAACACTATCTATTTGTATATTTCAAACCGCTATCTAAAAATACGTAACGTGTTAAACGGGGATTGATAAAGTGTTTTATAATTGGCAAAAAATAAAAACAATTAATTAAAAATGTTTCTCATTCCTATTAAATACTGGTTGTCCTTCAAATTTAACTACCACTACTGATTAATTATCTTTAAAACTTAGGCACGGGCCTAAGCCAAAATCTGTCGCTAAATACAATATTAAAAAAAATAAACTAGCTTTTAATAAACAGCTTATTCTTAATAAAATTTGAGTTTTCTCTTTTTTTAAAATACTTTTCATTAACTTTTCTTTTAATCTTAAAATAATAAAAAATACACCAGAGAACTGTTGAAAAGTAATAAGTGAAAAACTGAATAAACACCATAAACTGCAAAAAAACCAAAACAATTAAGTTGGCACGAGTGCCGCAAATAAAGCGATGATGCACAATTTATAGTGTTTTATTCAAAGTTTTTTACTTAATAGCTTTTAAGCTTGCTTCCTAAACCTAATATCTTTAATCTTTTATATTCTGGTTTTCCTAAAATATTTAATAACCGTTTATGAGTTTTAAATATTCTTGTTACTGAGCAAATAAAATGAAAATTAAAAGCTTAAGTATTTTTTTGTTTGAATAAAATATCTTAAAACTGTATTTCATTGAAAATATCCCCTCTTCCTACAAAGAAAAAAGAATATGGGGAATAAAGCTAAATATACGCTTTTTGAGAACAATGAATGAGTTATATTTCACATGCAAGGTTTATACGTGTTTTTCATTTTATCTAAAAGAGAAAAGGATATTCTCACTTATTTTCTAAATGTTAGTTTCATAAGAATATTCCTGTTATCCAAGAATATTTTGACCTGAAGTATTTAATATTTTAAATATATATACATAATAATTATTTTGGGCAGAAATAAATGATTTTATGTGGTAAAAAAAAAAAATTATATAATTTAGGCTTACTAAATTTAAAAAAAAAGGGGGGGGTTGCTTTTTTCATAACAATATTATAAGGCTGTTATAAAAAAATGTACTGTCAAGGTCAAGGTACTAGTACTAATATGATAAAGCTATTATGAAAATTTTTAGTAATCTCATGAGGATGATGAAAAAGAGAAGTATACAAAAACTATTTTTCTTTTATTAAGAATATGACATAACAGATTTAAGTAATTAATGTTACTGAAGACTAAACATTAGCTCATTAAAAATATATTTTTAAAAATGTGTATAACATTAAAATCATCTAAATTATTAATAAATATCAATTTTGTAATAATTTAAAACTTTTCAATAATAATGCTTGCACACATAAGCATATATGATTGTGTTTGCAAATATGAATAAGAAAAGAATGTGAAAAGCTTACTAATTTATAGTTATTAATGAAGTACAAATTTGACAGCAGAATAATTTATTACACTTTTGTAGATTTAATGTTGGTGAAGATTTACGATCCGTTACGGTAGTTTTGGTTTTCAATACGGGTAAAATATAAAGTTTTAATACCTAGTAAACAAGACATGATAAACTATGTAACGAGACAGAAAGACAAAGTAAGTATAAACTGAAAACTAATTTTAATTGAACAGAAAGTAATTACGGAAATTGTACCTGAATGGAAAAAAAATAAAAACTGGCAGTAAATTCTAATTTTAATTACATGTATAAAAAAAAGATAATTTAAAATACACATCGGTACATGAGTAAAATATGTACAGCTTTGTAAAGACAATTTATTAAAAAAGGAATGTTAATCTTAAGTGCAATTTTTTTCATCGTCTTTAACTGACACTCGATAAATTTCATAAAAATGTATTTGATAAAGATTTAAATATTAACAATAACCATTCATTGCTTTTTTATTTGTACAAGGATCAATATAGTCCAGATTATTAATGCGACAAACACAGATAGCATTATTCTGGGCTAACGAAGAAAAAACATGGCTGAAAAAAGTAAACAAATATAGACTGCCGGAGACAAGAATCATTCAAAAAAAGAATCATTCTTAAAAATTCTCCGGCAGTCTCACTGCGCAAGCGCAGTCAGACTGCCGTAACAATAATATTGTTACGGATGCCGTAGCAATAGACACAGCCTTATTGTTACGGCAGTCTGACTGCGCTTGCGCAGTGAGACTGCCGGAGAATTTTTAAGAATGATTCTTTATTTGAATGATTCTTGTATCCGGCAGTCTATTTGTTTACTTTTTTCAGCCATGTTTTTTCTTCCATAGCCCAGAATAATGCTACCTCGCTACCTGTGTTTGTCGCATTAACAATCTTGGACTATATTGATCCTTGTACAAATAAAAAAAGCAATGAACGGTTATTGTTAATATTTAAATCTTTATCAAATACATTTTTATGAAATTTATCGAGTGTCAGTTAAAGACGATGAAAAAAATTGCACTTAAGATTAACATTCATTTTTAATAAATTGTCTTTAGAAAGCTGTACCTATTTTACTTATGTACCGATGTGTATTTTAAATTATCCTTTTTTATACATGTAATTAGAATTTACTGTCAGTTTTTTTTTTCCCCTCAGGTACAATTTCCGTAATTACTTTCTGTTCAATTAAAATTAGTTTTAAGTTTATACTCACTTTGTCTTTCTGTCTCGTTACATAGTTTATCATGTCTTGTTTACTAGGTATTAAAACATTATATTTTACCAGTATTGAAAACCAAAACTACCGTAACGGATCGTAAATCTTTATCAACATTAAATCTACAAAAATATAATAAATTATTCTGCTGTCAAATGTGTACTTCATTAATAACTATAAATTAGTAAGCTTTTCACATTCTTTTCTTTTTCAAGTTTGCAAACACAATCATATATGCTTATGTGTGCAAGCATTATTATTGAAAAGTTTTAAATAATTACAAAATTGATATTTATTAATAATTTAGATGATTTTAATGTTATACTATTAATGTTTTTAATGTTATGATTATATGATTTTAATGTTATTAATTTTAATGTTAATGTAACACACTATTAAAAATATATTTTTAATGAGCTAATGTTTAGTCTTCAGTAACATTAATAACTTAAATCTGTTATGTCATATTCTTAATAAAAGAAAAATAGTTTTTGTATACTTCTCTTTTTCATCATCCCCATGGGATTACTAAAAATTTTCATAATAGCTTTATCATATTAGTACTAGTACCTTGACAGTACATTTTTTTATAACAGCCCTATAGTATCGTTATGAGAAAAGTACCCCCTTTTTTTTATTTAGTAAGCCTAAATTATATAATTTTTTTTACCACGTAAAATCATTTATTTCTGCCAAAATAATTATTATGTATATATATTAAATGCGTGAGGTGAAAATATTCTTGGATAACAGGAATATCCTTATGAAACTAACATTTAGAAAATAAGTGAGAATATCCTTTTCTCTTTTAGATAAAATGAAAAACACGTTTAAACCTTGCATGCGAAATATAACTCATTCATTGTTCTCAAAAAGCATATATTTAGCTTTATTCCCCATATTCTTTTTTCTTTGTAGGAAGAGGGGATATTTTCAATGAAATACAGTTTTAAGATATTTTATTCAAACAAAAAAGTACTTAAGCTTTTTATTTTGATTTTATTTGCTCAGTAACAAGAACATTTAAAACTCATAAACGGTTATTAAATGTTTTAGGAAAACCAGAATATAAAAGATTAAAGATATTAGGTTTAGAAAGCAAGCTTAAAAGCTATCAAGCAAAAAACTTTGAATAAAACACTATAAATTGTGCATCATCGCTTTGTTTGTGGCACTCGTGCCAACTTAATTGTTTTGGGGTTTTTGCAGTTTATAGTATTTATTCAGTTTTTCACTTATTACTTTTCAGCAGTTCTCTGGTGTATTTTTTATTATTTTAAGCTAATAAAAAGTATTAAAAAAAGAGAAAATTCAAATTTTATTAAGAATAAGCTGTTTATTAAAAGCTAGTTTATTTTTTTTTAATATTGATTTTAGTGACAGATTTTGGCTTAGGCCCGTGCCTAGGGGCACCTAAGTTTTAAAGATAATTAAAATTTGAACAGTAGTGGCAGTTAAATTTGAAGGACAACCAGTATTTAATAGGAATGAGAAACATTTTAATTAATTGTTTTTATTTTTTGCCAATTATAAAACACTTTATCAATCCCTGTTTAACACGTTACAGATTTTTAGATAGTGGTTTAAAATATACGAATAGATAGTGTTATTGAAAATTGATTTTTCCAACTGAGTGAAAATAATGCCCGGATCTTTGACTTACACAGTCTAAGATCTTTGACCATGTAAGTCAAAGATCTGGGGTTCGACTCCTGGTCCTGCCATTATTTTCATTGAGTTGGAAAAATGAATTTTCTCTATATATGATTTTCTTCCCAATCTGTTGATTGTGTGATATTAATAAAAAAAGATAGTGTTATATTTGAACGGTTGATCCTCTGGACTAAGCAGCGGCAATATGTAGCTAGGGATGCTGCTGTTTTCTTATGGCGATTAAACGTCCAGCAATGGATTATGCTTAGATCCAGGTAGAGTGTGGCAATTTTTTTTAAGCTTATTAAATTCTTAAAAATGATTTAATTTTGAACACAAATCCAAACATTAAGAGCAATCGAATAGATTTTCAGTCGATAATACAAATTTCAAAGCATGATCTGCTCTCTCTGTCATGAGTCAAACATGTTATGATTTGATGAGAGAAATTATTTTCTGAAAATAATTAAGTATGCAATGATTTAAATATAAAATATCGAACAAGAAGCTGTAAAGAAACTATTTTTAAACAAATTAACCTACACTGTAAAAAAATAACTATTACCAGCTGCAAGAAACTGTCTCTGATTGGAGAAAATAATTATTTTCTCCAATCACAGAGAGTTTCTTGCAGCTGGTAATAGTTATTTTTTTACAGTGTATCTACTTATGAATCAAAATAATTTCTATTTTGATTAATAAAAATATAAAAAGAAAGTTAGTCAGTTCTTAAGTGATTAAATAAAAAATTAAATTCTGCTTATTAACATTTTTTGTAGGAGAAACCAAATAAAGTAATTGATTTTTCTCATGATCAGATATGATTATTTATTTTTTACTTATGTAATGATTATTATATAAAGATTGCTTAGAGATTGATATATCTAAGAAAAAAATTTCTCCTTTAGCTGTATCATATTTATTGCTATTATTACTATTACAAATGCATAATATACTTCAAAACTTGGGAGGGGGAGGGTGCCATATCGAAATGGGTGTAGGGTACAATCTAACTCAAATCCGCCGCCTCTCATTGTATTGTTATTTATTGCTGCAATCATATTGTAAATAAGCTGCTATTGTTAGTATAAATATCAACAAATGCAGGGGTGAAACTTTTCAGGGGCTGCCCCTGAATTCAGGGTTTTTAAAATTTTTGCTGCTTCTGAATTTTATGTTAAATTATTTTGTTTTTATAGAAATTTGTCATTTTGATTGTTTGCCTTAAAATTAGGGGTGGGAATCGATTAAGAGTTTTAACTGGGGTAATCGTAGTTCATTAATCGATTAATCTGATTTTTAATCGGTTTTCATTTTTCTTTATATAAATTTTATTTCAATGATGAATAAAACTCTCATATTGTGTGTGTATATATATATATATATATTATTGAATTCATAAGTTTGACTGATTTTTTTTTTTTTCAAAAGTTTTTGTCTAATCAATTATATCTGTTTCATAACTGAAATTTAAATCAATTTTCAGAGTAATAATTGGTGACTTTAAGTGTTAATTTTATATAAACATTTTCACTTATTCGATTTTATTTATTATTATTATTATTTTTTTTTTTTTTTTAATAAATTAATTTTTCGATTCATTTTGAAAGAAACATTAAATGAATTTACACATATTTTAGTTTTATATTTGCAGGCCTTGTCCATCTTGCTTGTCACTATTTTTAAATGAATTCTCAAAATTCCATATAATTTTCATAACAATCTTGACATATCCCCATCAGAGAGATAGTGAAAATCTCAATCCCTTTTTTTTTTTTTTTTTTTTTTTTTAAATCTTTAGCATTTCTATCTCTTGAAAGCTTCTTGTTTCTGAGAATACTATTACCCTGGCCAACACTTTCTGTAGAAGACTACAGACAGGTGATGCTGCTCCAGCATGCACATGAAGTGGCATTTTGTTTAATAACCGTCCTCCCCCTTTTCTCTATCAACAAAAGTGCAACTACTTCTTTTGAGAGGTTTTATTTTTATTTATTTTATTTATTTATTTTTTGCTTTTTCATTATTTGATGGATGTTTCTTAGAATGTTTGTTAGCAAAATATGTGAAAAAATATTTTGTAGGCAGAACAATATTTTTACTTTAATTCGTAGTTGGAAAATTTTAATCGGATTTTGAAAATTTTTAATCGAATTAATCGATCCGATTAACTCGATTAAAAAAATTGATCGGGACTAAGCATTGATCGATTAACCGAACCGATTAATCGGCACAGCCCTACTTAAAATGCATTAAGAACCCTTTAAATATTATTTATTACAGGTAGATATATAGTATACCTTTATTAAATCCCCCCCCCCCCCAATCTGCATGCAAATAGCAGATTTCAGGGTTTTTGCATATTAGGTAGTTTTACCCCTACAAATGTCCATTTTTACGCCCCCCCCCCCCCTTCAACCTTTCAGCAGAAAGTTTTGAAAAAATAAAAACTGATATATAAATTGATCTCAAACATCTAAAATATTTTTTTTTTAACAAAAGCAAATGATGGCATGTTAATAATCAATCATTTAAAAAATAAAAAGGTGTAACTTAATTTTTTTCTTTTTTTTTAAATCTTAGGACTCTAAAAAAAATGTGAAAATGATAATATGTAAACATAGTTTATAATTCGGACGTCAAAATGTACATTTATGTGTATCAAACATTGCGTACATTAAAATGTACAGGTACAATGTACATTAAAACTAATTTTCTGATGTTCATACTAGTAATTGATATTTATACTAACAAAGAAAATTTATTTATTAATTTAAACATCAATAAGTTAAGTAACTAATATTTAATGAAAAATAAAAAATGATTTATAAAGCACGGGAAAATTTGTTTCCATAATTATGCATTACTTAATGTATTTTTTTAAATTCCGTTTTCACATTCAGAAAAAATCACAAACAATAAATTAGTACTTGTTTTGCAAAAAATTATTTTTTAAACTTTTAACATTTTATTTTGCAGTTAAAAAATGCAAATGATATACTTGGTTACTTTTTTATATTTAAACTCAAAATATTAAAAGAACCAATTTAACAGTTGAAAAATTTCTAAATGTCAAAACAAAATTATAATAAATTGGATAATCAATAATTCTGGAAACAAATTTCAAAGGTTAGGTAGTACTCATAATTATTAACCACTTCGCAGGCTGCAGTAATGTGTAGACGACAGCTATAGTGTGCCTCTGACTAGTTGGTCAAGTGGTTAAATGAAGCTTATTTTATTTTAACATGCAAACTTTAATATTGTCTTTCTACTAATTTATATTAATAAAATCAGACTTTTGTTTGTAAATTTCAGAATAAAAAAATTTGCAATATAATTTGCAATTGTTGTGTCTGTAACTTTATTTTTGTCCAAGTATCATGAGAGAACGGCTAAACTGAATTGCAGGAGACTTTGCAGGAATTTAGGTCTTAAAGCAACTTAAAATTATATATATGAACTTTTACAACATTTTCTCCCCTTCCAAGGGGGCAGGAGGCAAAAACATGTTTGTAAGCATAACTCAGCTCCAAAATACTTCACGATGAGGAGATTGCACATGGAGAGACTAGATTTGAGGACAAAAAGGAAAAAAACTTTCTATGATTTTGAAATTTTTTATTTTTAGGGGGGGGGGAGGAGAAAATAAATTTTTGGTGGAAAATTTCACAAATTCCCGATTTTTGAGTAGAACTCTACGAAAAATGGTTAACGAAGATGTTGAAAAGAGCCATGTAATTTCCAAATACCCATTTTTGTTTTTTGTAGATTTTTAGGGATTCGATTTGTGCACAATGCTAGTGCTTTAGTGCTGAATTTGTCTTGGAAAAACTGTAGGAGCTGAAGTCAAGAATTTCAGTGGGTGGATTATTTATATGTATCTGACATCTATAGTAATGGAATTTTATGACCCCCCCCCCTTTCTCCCTGGAGAGCAGGAGGCAAAAACACGTCTGTAATTGTAAGCATAAGTCAATTTTACATTACTTCACGGTGAAGTAATTGCACATGTGGAGAGTATTGAGTATAGAGTCCTGCATCGGGTTGGATAACCCAATTTTACCTGAACTTGACCCGACCCATGGGTCGGGTTGACAAATTTTTTTCTCTTGCGGGTCAGGTTTAGCTTTCTATGAGTCAGGTCGACTTGAGAACACCTTTCAAAAAAATTTTTACAGTTGAAAGCATAAATTTGTAGACATAATTATAGTTTCTTTAACTGATTTTAGACATGTGTCGGAGCTCCATATTTCTATACACGGATATCCACCCGAAAAAAAAAAAATCCGTATAAGAATGAGAAAAAAATATTCGTATATGTTTTCTTTTCTTAAACAAAACAAATCTAAAACTGATCATATGTAGAAATTGTATGAAAATTTTAAAGTACTGTATAAATTTTTATTGACTAAACACATAAAGGAAACGAATACCATCAAGGCAGATTATATTCTTTATTGTCTTCTCTAGAACGAATAAATAATGCACCAGAAAACTGAAACGAAAAGCTTAGTTGCTGATTATGCGAATTTAAAATGATCTGTGATCCTTAAAAAGCAGATGTTTAACTGTGAATCACATACATGCTACACAAATTATTATAGTAAAGTAAACATCTACATCGGACAAAAGCAATAAAGAATAATACATCTTTATTTTTTTTCCAGACTATAAGTAATAAATTATGAACATTTAAATTGAAGTGCATTTTTTATTTTCTTCTATATTCAATAGAAGAAAGTGTTGGATTCATAAAAATTTTCGACAGATTTACATGTTTTGAGAGGTCTAGAACACGATTTTACCATTTATAGAAAATATCTGTCTGTGTGTGTGTGTGTGAGACAAAAAGTTTGTGACGACTGTATCTCCGGAACTACTGTTCAGAATTATATATGAATTTATATGTAGAGGTACCTTGACCTAAATTAGTGCCTATCAATTTTTGTCAACTGATCAACAGGTGGCGCTGCTATACAGCCATTTCTGAGATTTAAGAGAAGGCTATATCTCAGGTTCTATTGAGTATAATCAAACAAAGCTTGATATGTAAAAAGGCTATTATGAGACATTATGATGATTCAATTTGAATTCTTATTGGCCAACAGGTGGCGCTGCTGCACAGCGATTTCAGCAGTTTAGGCGAAGGCTATATCTCAGGAACTAATGCATAAAATTACATATAAATTTATATGTAGATGCACCTTGACCTAAATTAGTATCTCAACTGTTGGTGTCAACCGCTCAACAGGTGGTGCTGCTATACAGCAATATTTGCAATTTAATGGGAGGCTATATCTCAGGTTCTATTGTGTATAATCAAACAAAACTTGATATGTGAGAAAGCCATAAGGAGACATTATGTTGAATCAATCTGTATGCTAATCGGCCAATAGGTGGAGCTGCTATGCTGCAATATCCCTCGATAATGGGAAGGCTATATCTCAACTTCTATGGCATATAACTCTACGAAACCTGATATGTGAGATAACCATTATAAAAACGTACTTTTTAAGATGCTATTTATAGGCAATAAAACTGTCACTTTGGATATTTAGTGTTAGTTGTCTCTAAGATGAATATCGTTTGCATTCATTCTGTTAGATAATCTTAAAAAATAATATTTTATTAACTTATTTAATAAATTATTTGCACTTAGTAAAATATAGGAAAGTATAGAAGAAAGTCTTGTGGTGGCCAAAACATACTAGTTTACTCTTGAATTTCACAACTCACATAAATGGTTAAAAATTATTAATGATCCTTTTTTCAGTTTTAAATTAAACAATTAGTAATTACATTTCAAATTCCTTTTAAAATAATTTACCAATTGTATGACAAGGAAAACTTACCTTATTTTATAATTTTAGAAAGTTTTGCATTATTTTTAGATGAAAAAGTAATTTTCATTTAGTTCTCGGGTTTCGGGTCAGGTGCGAGTTGATGAAAAATTTTTAGTCGGGTTCAGGTCGGTTTTCGGGATGATGAAATTTTGTTGTCGGGTTCGGGTTGATATAAAATTCATCTGTCGGGTTCGGGTCGGGTGCGCAGGACTCTAATTGAGTACAAGAGAAAGCATTTTCTGTGATTTTGAAATTTTCAATTTTTAAGAGAGGTAAGGGGGAATTTTTGAGTAGAGTTTTACAAAAAAGTGGTACATATTCTAAAGAAAACGCATGGCTGTTTTCAGTATATATCTCCAAAAACCCATTCATATTTTTGTGACTTTCGATTTTGAGAGTTGTGTTGCAAGGGGGCAAATTCGTGACCCCCCCTCCCCTTTCAGCGCTACATTTGTCTTGGGAAATCTAGGTAAGTTGCAGTCATGTATTTTAATGCATAAATAGTTTTTATGCATCCAATACCTATTGTAATGAGATTTCCCTCCTTGGGTTCAAGGGGGGGGGGGGGAGTTTCCAAGTGTAACTTTGCTCCAAATTATCTCAGTCAGATTAATTTTAATGTGTGGGTTGGTTATGCATACCCAACATGCACTATAATAGGATTTTGTGAAATTTCCCCCCTTCCCCTTTTAAAGGTTGGAAGGAAATATATTTTCAAGACTAACTCTGTTCCAAATTATCTTAGGAAAGTGATTTTTTTATGTCGATTGGTTATGCATACCCAATACACACACCACAAAGAGATTTTGTGAAACTACTTTCTACCTCCTCCCATAGGAAGAGGGGGGGGGGAGTAAAAAGAAAGTTTTCAAGGTTAAATCTGCTTCAAATTATTGTAGAACAGTAATTGTTTATGTGTGGGTCAGTTATATGTATCCAGTATGTAGTATAAAAAGATTTAATTAAAACTTTAATAAAACATACAACCTTTTATTACTTCATGTTTTCAAGATTGCCGAACTAGTTTCCTCTGGGGCGCCCCAGCTTGATCACCGGCATCTTGGTGTGTGAAGTCGCTCGAAACTGATGTTTCTTGTTTCTTCCCTCTTATATACACTCTTTGCCATTGGCGGAGAGGAAACTAGTTCGGCAATTTTGAAAACATGAAGTAATAAAAGGTTGTATGTTTTATTAAAGTTTTAATTAAATAAACTTCATGGTTATAAATTATTTCAAAATAAAAAGATTTTCCAAAATTCTCCCCTTTTTCCACACTTTAGGATCAGGGCGTGTGCAAAGACACATTTTTAGCATAACTCTGCTCCAAATTATCCGAGGAAAGAAATTTTTTGATGCATCAATTGGTATGTGTATGCAACACACACTCTAAAGGGGTTGGGTTTCGCAAAATTACCCCCCCCCCCTCCCAACACACACACATACTACCACCGTCCGTTGGGGTAGGCTCAGCAGAAAACACTGTTTCAAGTTTGAATATGCTTCAAATTTTCATGGAATGGCGAATTTTGGCATATGAGTCAGAGATGCTGTTTATGTGCTATGGTGCGTAAATTACGTGAAAAAATTATTGTGACGGGTACCAGCGGACACGTAATTTTCATTCTTGAAAAAATAATAAATAAATAAACGAAGAAAGAAAAAAATAAATTTTAAAATATATTTATTGTTTAAAACTAATATTTTCTTTATATTTTTAAAGCATTCTGCTATGAAGAATGAAAAAAGATCTTTTCCTCCTACATAATATTAGTTTAAGACAATTTCAAAAAGAGCTGGTTAAAAATTCCTAAAAATCTGTTTTTCATTTACAATTAAAACAAATATATATATATCTGTAATGTATAAATTCATTCATGTGGGGACCCATTTTTTGAAAAATTGACCCCGATTTTTTAAACTCATGGGTCCCAAGATTTTGAAAGACTAGCGGCATCACTGTGAGTATTGATTAAGAATATGCAATATTCTCTCTGATTCGATTTATTGAAAATTCTGATTTTTCCCGCCAGTGGTGGATCGAAAACTTAACTTTTTGGGGAGGGGGGCTAAGATTTGTCAAGATGTTATTCCAGATCAATGAAAATTTTACAATTGTAATATTCAAATGTGAAATGAATGCCAGTATTTTTTTTTTTTTGGGGGGGGGGGGTGTCTCCCCCCTTAGATCCGCCACTGTTTCCCGCTGTGGACAGGGGAGTAAATCTGTGTCGAAGGCAGTGGGAACCTGAACTCTTCATGCTGCAAGCGAGAAAATCTCTACTGAATGCGACATAAACTTTAACTTAGGTTTCAATCGATTTTAGTATTTTTATTTTTGAGATTTTATAATAATGATATGGAATTTTGAGAATTCGTTTAAATATAGTGTCCAGTGAAGCAGGCAAAGCCTGATAGTAAGTTATATAGTTCTTCAGAATTATAAAAGAAATTTGTGATTAATTAGCATGAAAAAAATTAGCACAATTATTTCAATTAAAAATATATACTGTATTAAATTAAAATTTATTTAAATATGCAGTCATACTAATTTTTAAAGTTTTAGTTAATTACGGCTGAATTTGCAGCTGCACAAACTGTTCATAAATTGGAATTTTGTAACAATTGATCTGTATTTTTTATTTATAATCTTGCTGGAGATGGAGATTACTGAAATATTCTACATAATATTCATACTAGAGATATACCAAATATTTGGCCATATTACTGATTATTCCATTTGGCCGAATCTGAAACTATTTGGCTAGATGAATATTCAGTTTGTCTAAATATCCAATTATTTGGTAAGCTATTCAATTAGCCAAATTTATAAAACTTCATTTATTACTTTCTTCTACATTTTAGTAGAAGAAAGTATTGTATTCGTAAAAATTTTTGACCTTGGGTTTTCAATAGATTTTGATTTACGCATTCTGAGAGGAGTAGAACACGATTTGACCAGTTTTAAAAAATGTGTCTGTGTGATAAATTTTTGTGGCAATTGTATAACAGGAACTACTGCATAGAATTTCATGCAAATTAGTATGTAGTTGCACCTTGACATAAATTAGTGTCTGTCAACTTTTGGTTAAAATAGTCTTAAAGGTGGCTTTGCCAACCTGCTTTTTCTAAAGTTTTAACATGGTGATATATCTCAAAATTTCGTGTAAATGTGCATAAAGATAATTATTTTTTAATAATTAAGAAATTAAAAAGAATTGTTTATAACAGTGATAGTCAACTGAGGAAAATTTTTTGTATATGTAGGAGCATTGCATCTGTCTCCTGTAAATTTTCATTATGTACCCAAAGAGCTTTAACTATGTCCTTTAAAACGAATGATTGAACTATAGATCTGTGATAAAAGTTATTGATTTTTTTCATTAAAAGAAAGAAAAAAATGTATTTTTATAAAATCTTATTTGGAGAATAAAATTTATTTTCTTTGGATGTTTGATGTTACGACTTCTCTAGAAATGTAAATCATCTGCATTTATCATGGAAAATAATTTTAATAAATTATTTTTTACTGAGAGAATTTGTTTACAAAAATATAGGGTACAACTTCAGTATACACCCACAGCTGAATTTGGCGATTTTTCTTTGGTGCTGTTTTGAACGATAACAATGTCGTTCTGGACTGTTTGTGATATAATATGGCAGCTTATATGTTGTTTATTTTAGATTTGTCATTTTATCATTTATGATTTAGCCATAATCGGCAAATATTGTTGTGGGTGTATACTGAAGTTGTTCCAAATACAGAAGAAAGTCATATAGTGGCCACAACATGATAGTTTTTTTTAAATTCCATTTTCACATTCAGAAAACTATTAGTACTCATTTTACAAATTTGAGTTCAAAAATGCAATTTTCATTAAGTGCATTTTTCTCAATTATTAGCCATAAAATGAAATAGTACTAAAAATTAAAAAAATTAATTTTTGAAGAATAAGTACTAATTTAAAGACTGCGAATTTTTTGAATGTGAAAATACAATTTTAAAAAATACATTAAGTAATGAAAAATTATGGAAATAAATTTTCCCATACAATAACTGTCAGTGAAATTAGGCATTATATGCTCGCAACATGCAAAAAACCCTGAAAACTGGTACTTGCATGCAGAATGAATGGCAAGACTTGTTAATGATATATAAAATGGCTATTATTAAAAATATTTATTTACACTAATCATAAATGATAATATGATATTTGCGAAGTTCTAAGAAAATTACAATGCAAATGAAATATTCAAAATGAAAAATTTCTATAAAAACAAAATAACATGAAATTCAGAGACACAACTGAAGCGAATCCTGCAGACAACATACTATTATTAAGTCTTCCTTCACTATTCATTCTGCATGCAAGCAGCAGTTTACAGTTTTTTGCTTTCTAAGCAGTTTTACACTCATCATGTAAATTAAAGCAAATATTTTAAATCTTCCACAGCAATATTAAAAAAGATTAATTACATTTATTATAACAATTAACATTTGAATAAGTACAAATTCTACTATGGTACAAAACAAATAAAAGATATGAGAAAAAACTAGTATGTTGCGGCCATGACAAAACTATGTTCATTTTCCTATAAGAATTCACACAATACAAATAATCTATAAAAAATTATGCAAACGATTTTCATCCCAGAGAAGTATAACGCAGAATATACAAAAAAAAAAAAAAAAAAAAGTAAATTTTATGTTTCGCAAAATAAATCGATTGTATTTTAAATTATCACAGATCGATGGTTCAATGATTTTCTGATCGAAATCCCGTTCCGAAATCATTATATGAGGGAAATAAATCTCCCACATTGATTTCAACATTTTTTCACGAACACACTAGCTCAAAAAATAAATTAAAATGCCGCATTCAACAAAAAGCAAGGATAGTAAAGCGATCATTTAAAATAATAAATATTAGAGATGGGAAGTAAAACGAAGAACATGTTCTTTGCAACAGTTCTTGCCGAAAAAACGAACGAACTGTTTCTTCTCGCCAAAAAGAACTGTTCTTTTCGAGCCAAATTTATATCATCGCAATATGACGCGCTTTCTTTTTCAATCGTGATTGGTTGTGACGTAAGAAATATGCCAAGCAAGGGAAGTTTGTTCATTGAGCTTGTCATAAATATCGTCAATAAAGAGCCAGAATGTTGTAAGTATCGCTTTTTAACGATGCCAAGTCAGAGGAGAGTTCAGAACACTTTCTACGAAGAAAAACAGTAAACAGGTTTTCCTTTGCATTTTCGCGCAGCAGCAGAACAGGTCGTAGAGAAGTGGAAAAAAAAACAGGTGGGGGGAAAAGTGGAAAAAAGAGCAGATCTGTAGAAGTGGGAAAAAAAGAACAGGTCGGAGAGGGTGGAAAAAAGAGTGGAAAAAAAAACAGGACAGAAAGAACAGATCATGTGCAAAAGAACAGCTCACAGCAGAAACAAGGAGGGGAAAGGAGAAATTAGATCTTTGCTGCCGTTTTCTATTATTGCTTTCATAGTAGAAAGAAGTTTCTTCTTGCCTGGTGTATTTTGCTTGAAAAGGGTAGAAGAAGAGGCGGTTCTCTAATTTTTATTTTAATTGTTAGCGAAAAGACACGTCGGAAAGAAGAGTGTAAATTTCATGTTTGACAGCTGAAAACGTATTTAGGAATACATTATATCATCTTTTATTATTGATGTTTAATATTTAAATCAAAGTGTAAATTCAATTTATTAACGGATAAATCATTCCAAATTGAATTTACTTTTTCAAAATATGAGAGTTTTGTTTCTTTTTTCATTCTTTTTTTTTTTTTTTTTTTTTTTTTTTTAGATGAAAGATATACTTACTATTCATTAAAAATTTTATTTATTTATTTATTTTTTAAATAAATAATAAAATTGTGAAAGGATTAGGAAAATGAAATTACTTTTACTTTTCTTCTGTAAAATATTAATAATAAATATTTGATTAAAAATATTTACACGAAGTCTTATTTTTTTTCTCATTATCATCCCTAACAGACATTTAAAAAAAAATAAAAAACCAGCATAGTAAAATAAATCTTTATTTTTAATTAAGCATCAAAATAAGAATTATTAAAAAAAAAAAAAAAAAAAAAAAAAGCTTATGCGATTAGAAAGTAAACTATTTAGCAATTCTATACAAACTATTAGACATATAAATATTAATTAAAAATATATTGCAATATCAGGCATTAAAACTGAAAGCCAAACCAATAACAGTATAATATTTTTCTTCAATATAGAAATCATTGTTAATAATTTAATAATCATATATTTATATATATATGATTATATACAAATACAGCGAAAAAAGAGTTTTACATATATAAGGGCAAAAATATGTTAATGATGCGTATATCTCTAAAAATATCTAGACATTTTATATTTTTAATGAAATATCTCATACTGTCAAACAAAAAACTGACTGTGAAATGTATATTATTCATATATGTTCTCATATAAAAAGTCCCTACCTTTAACATATTTCTAAATTCTATATATTCGTGAATTAAAGATTTAGGTATATATTTGTTATTCATAATTCATATAATAGAAAATAAAATCCATTTTCTAAAAAAAAAAAAAAAGAAAAGAAAAGAAAAGTATAGTTGTATTTATTTAAATAAATCGTACTTTTGTGTGTGTGTGTGTGTGTGTGTGTGTGTGTAAATAAAGATAAAAGAATAGTTTATTACAGTCGAACCTTGCTAATGTTAATCTCAAGGGGAATAAAAATTGTTTCATGTTATCAGTAGTTTATTCTATCACTTATCAGTAACTTATGTTCATATAACTAAACTGATCTTCATTTTGACGGGGATTTTGTAAACAATTCATGTTAAAAGGAATTCACATTAACGAGGTTCGACTGCATTTATAAACATCTTTTACATAAATTGAGGCACTAATACAAAATACATGAAAACGTTCTTTAAAAAATGATGGAAGTTTTTTTTTTTTTTTTTTTTTTTTTTTTTTTTTGTAAATTACTGTTCTTAGAGTTATGAAAATTTGCATTCACATGCATTGAAATATAATATTAAGTATATTAAAATTTCTCACAAAATATTTCAATTAAAAACTAATTAATATTCATTTTTTTTTTTTCAAATGTTTTAACAAACAAATTTTTAACTTTCCACATCGATCTTAAACTATTTTAGATTAACAATCTATTCTAGCTCTTCATAAGGCCAAAAGCTTCTGCTTTCATACGGCAGACGGGAGGTGTCGGGTTCGAACCCAAATCACGCAAGTTACCGTAGTCGTTAAGAATTTCCTTTCCTTATATATATATATATATATATATTTTCTTTTTTTTTTTTCTTTTGGCGAAACTTGCATGAAACACGAGAGGATTCATTAGAAAGTCTTTGAAGGAGGACAACTACTCGGACCTATGCTATTATAGCGGAAAATCGGTCTTAAACAGTACATAAACACCAACAATATACACTAATCATATTTGGGTATTACTTCGTATACAGTTAAATATGATTAGAGTACATACAAAGTAAGTAGATTAGAATATATATGAAGAGTATATATGGAGTATATATGAATTTCAATTTTACATGATTATAGAGTTAAACTGCAATTATGTTAATTTTATTTATTTATGTACTCGTAATTTAAAATAACCAATGAATATTTATTGGTTATTTAAATTAATAATGAATAAATATAATACTATTTATTCATTGGTAAGTTAAAATTTTAAAAATATTTTTACATTTGAATGCTAAAATTTAAGACAAATTTTTAATATTCAAATATAAAAATATTTTTAAACAATAACTATCAGTTAAACCACAAATACACAAATTTATTCAGAATAAATTGTTAAAATATAATTACGTAAATAAAAAAATAAAATAAAAAATCAGGGGGAGATAGAAGAAGAAACTCTTTTGCTGCCGTTTTGAAAGCGTTGTTATTTTTTTTTATTTTTTAGATATCTTATTTTATAGATTCTCACGGAGGTATTTGGGAGTAAGTCGGATTTTCTACATAAGGGTACTAGAACGGTTTGCCATCCCTGAGGGTCTTTTAAAGGGGTCCTAATTTCTTGCTTGTATCTACACACGTTCCGGGAAAAACTACGGAAAACTCCGAGCGGCTAAGTCCATGAGTGCGACTTGAAATCGAAACGGACAATTCTAGCTTTGAATGCAGAGTATCTCTACCCACTGTCATCGCCAGCATTTTTTTCAGACGGGGCAAATTTAAAGCTGCAAAAGTTTCGCTATATTTCAGAATTCAGTTTCTTCATTACACTCTCCACTGCATGATCCCCAGAAAAACTCACAAATAAAAAATTGAAATAAATGATGTCTGCCGAGACATCATTTTGTAATTTATACATATTTGCACTTGTAGTATGTATAAATTACAAAATAGTTTTTATTTTATTTATTTATTTTTATTTTTAATATACTTTTGATGTAAAACCTAGTTTGTTATTATTTAGACACACACCCATATAAGATAACTTAAGTCTGAAGTAAAAGTATAGTCTAGCTTTTATATATTTTTAGGCGCTACGAATTATTTCATTCAACAGGTATAAACAAAATGAAAAATCATAGAGAAACTTAGCCATTGGATGAATATCAATTTTGTAACCTTGTGGAATTAATTTAGATATCTGCCAACATAAGAGTTTATGATTTTTGTCTTGCTTTTAGAAAACTCTCGAAGCATTTTAATAGCTACAGGTGGTCCAAGGTATTAAATTAAAATCTGTAAAAGACGGATTTATTAGAACAAGAGGACAATTTCGTTAGAACTGGGAGAAGAAGGACTGTCATCATTTTACCGTAAATAACATTGAACAAAGCACGCAAGATGTCCAGCATCACCCAGTAAAATAATAAATAAATAGATAAAATATAAACGAATAATCCAAATTAAATAATGCTTAGAATTTAATTTTACTTTTTTTTTTTTTTTTTTTTTTTTTTTTAAAGAAAAAAGTGTATAAAAAAACGTTTATTTATTTATTTTAATTTTAAAATATTCTTATATTAATTCACTTTATTTTTATCACCTGTAAATTAATGCAAATCTATATACTGAGTATTTATATTAAACATCATTTGAAACATCAATATGACAATAAATGAAGATACTTTTTAAATACTCATTATCATAGACATGAATCTAATTGTAAAATAAAATTAATTTATTACACCTCAGTCTTCTAGGAATATTTGAAATATATATATATATATATATAAAATCTTTTAATATATCTTATATATATCTTTTAATATTTTTACTCGGAATAAACCCATCCACACATTCCTAAACTTCCGTTCTGTTATACTGTAGCATTCTTGGTTATCCCTCAACCAGTTTCATGATATTAATAATAACAAAGGAAGAAAAGATAAAGAGCTGTTTATTTATCTCTGAATTTGAACAATCAATGAGGACATCGTCATCCGCAGTCGAAGGTTTCTAGAAGCAAGCGGGAGAAAAAAAGCAGCTCAGGCAGTCTGTTTCGGAAAACGGTGGCCTGTTCTTCTAAAACAGGTGAGAAAAAAAAACAGGCCCAGCGAGCAATCTCTTTCGAAAAATGATGACCTGTTCTTTTGCAGCAGTTGAAAAGAACAGTTGCAACATTTAGAAGAACAGTTCGTTTTCGTTTTCCAAAAAGAACAGAAACGCCCATCACTAATAAATATAAAAATGGCGTCGTGAATGTCAACATGTTTGCTTTGCTACGAGATTGATTCACAAAAGAGTCGTTCTTAGTGGGAGCGATAAAGATTCATTGGTGACTGCCGTAACAATAATATTGTTCCGGCTGCCGTAGCAATAGACACTTCGTTTTATTTAACGAAAAATAGGCCTGTTTTCAGAAAAGAAGGTGAATATGTTAGAATTTTTTTTTGTGTGAATTGTTAAGAGAGAGAATTTTGGAATGTTGGAAGTTTTGAAAAAATGTGGGTTAGGAAATCTGGTTTTCATAATCGTATTTTCCCGATAAATGTAGAACATTTAAATGGTGTAAATGTACGAGAAACATATATATATATATATACACTAGCAGGCTGCGCCCTCTTTGCTGATCACTATTTTTAAATGAATCACTATAATTAATGAATTCTTAAAATTGCATTAATTTTTATCATGTGAAAAAAAAGGGGAAAAAAAATTGTAATCGGGAAAATAGTCTCATCGGGACCCACTGACTTCGACAGCGCAGGTCACTGTGCGCTGCACGCGCATTTATGTTCGATACTCTTAATGAATCACTATATTACCGTAAGGGAAAAATATAAATAAAAAATACAGAAAAATTCTTCTTTCATCGGTGGAATAATCGGCCCGGGGCCCCACTGCCTGCGGTAGCGTATACACGCCCACCGTTCTCGCCCCTCCTAATTATTTTACACTTACAAAAATATCCGCAATCGTTTTCTCGGGCTTTTAAACCTAATAATGCTAATTGACGACTAGAATGAGGCGGAGTTTCCCTTTGTTTGTAGGGAAAAGCTGCGCTATGATTAGCTATAGTCCTTTATTTGTGGGCTAAATTAAGACTCCTATAGGTTAAATTTCATCATGACGTCGAATGACGACAGAAAGTCAAGTCGTCAATTCCCAATGTTCTATCTGAATTTCTTTATTTTTACCCCTGCGCCCTGCGCCCGTCCCTCGTAATAATTCTTTACTTTCGAAAATATCCGTAATCGATTTATCGGGCCTTAAGACCTAATAATACTAATTTTCAACGCTCTAACTCTTATTTCTACATTTTTGCCCTTTCCCGTCTATCCTAATAATTTTTCTATTTTGAAAATATCTGCATTCAATTTGCAGGTCCAAAAATCCTATACGTGCCAATTTTGAATGGTCTAACTCTATTTCTATTATTACTCTATTTCTATTGGCCTCTAAAACCTATCTTTCCCGGTCTCCTAAAAATGTTACAAATTCGAAAATATTCGTAATCGATTTCTAGTAGGGGTGGGAATCGATTAAGAGTTTTAACTGGGTTAATCGTAGTTCATTAATCGATTAATCGGTCGATTAATCGGATTTTTAATCGGCTTTCATTTTTCTTCATATAATTTTATTTCAATGATGAATAAAACTCTCATAATGTGTGTGTGTGTGTATATATATATATATATATATATATATATATATTACTCATAAGTTTGACTGTTTTTTTTTTTTTTTTTTTAATTTTTGTTTAATCAATTATATCTGTTTCATAACTGAAATTTAAATCAATTTTCAGAGCAATAATTGGTGAGTTTAAGCGTTAATTTTGTATAAATATTTTCACTTATTCAATTTTATTTATTATTATATTATTTTTAAATGAATTAATTTTTCGATTAATTTTGAAAGAAACATTAAACGAATTTACACACATTTTAGTTTTATATTTGCAGGTTTTGTCCATCTCGCTTGTCACTATTTTTAAAGGAATTCGCAAAATTCCATATCATTATCATAAAAATCTCAAATTTTTATATTTTAGTTCTTCTTTGTCACTTCGGACTGGAACACAGAATGTTATTTTCTGTTTCTACTTCAATAGTTACTATCAGCAATTCTAAACAGAGAATAAACGCTTGAAGATACTGTGAAACTCTGTTCACATTTCCCCCATCAGAGGAATAGTGGAAATCTCAATCTCTTCTTCTTTTTTTTTTTTAATCTTTAGCATTTCTACTTTTTGAAAGCTTCTTGTTTCTGAGAATACTATTACCCTAGCCAACACTTTCTGTAGAAGGCTAGACAGGTGTTGTTGTTCCAGCATGCACATGAAGCGGCATTTTGTTTAATAACTGTCCTCCCCCTTTTCTCTATCAACAAAAGTGTAACAACAACTTTTGAGAGGTTTTATTTTTATTTATTTATTTATTTATTTTATGTATTTTATTTTTTTTGCTTTTTCATTATTTGATGGATGTTTCTTAGAATGTTTATTAGCAAAATATGTAAAAAAATATTTTGTAGGCAGAAAAATATTTTTACTTTAATTCGTAGTTTGAAAATTTTAATCGGATTTTTAAAATTTTTAATCGAATTAATCGATCCGATTAACTCGATTAAAAAAATTGATCGGGACCAAGCATTGATCGATTAATCGGCACAGCCCTAATTTCTAGGTATCAAAAACCTCTATGCACCAATTTTGAACGATCTAACTCTATTTTTATTTTTATTTTATTCTATTTTATTTTCACTCACTCAGGACAAACGATTTTATATACATACAGTCGATAAAAAAAGTCTCCGAACACTAGCAAAAATTCCTATGTAAAAAAAGTATACTTAATATAGTTTTGTTAAATAAATCCTTGTCGAATCCTGTTTTTAGACTGACTAAGTACAGGATTCGACAAGGATTTATTTAACAAAACTGTATTAAGTGTACTTTTTTTATATAGGAATTTTTGCTAGTGTTCGGAGACTTTTGTTACCTACTGCAGACTAGCAGACTTTGCCCGCTTCGCTGGTCATTATATTAAAATGAATTTTAAAAACACCATATCATTAAAAAAAAAAAAAAAAAAAAAAAAAAAAAAAAGATTAAAATCAGTCAAAATCTAAGTTCAAGTTCCCGCTCGCCACAGTCGAGTCTGGAGTCTCAATGCCTTCGCCAACCTCTTACCTGCTTTTTACTCCCTCTCTCACGCAGTTAAACGTTAAAGTCGAAAGTTTTGCAAAAATCATCAAAATGCAATATGCATACTGCGTACACTTAATCAACACTCACGCACACCGAAATTCGCCATTCTTAGGTAATTTGGACGGACTTAAGCTTGAAAATGTGTTTCTTTCCCCGCCCGCCCAAAAGGGAGCGTGGGGGGGTGATAAATTCGTAAAATTACTTTATATTGCATGTTCCATACGCATACCTAACCGACACGCATAAAAAAATCGAGATCCTGAAATTATTTAAAGCAGAGCTATGTTTTAATACGTGTTTTCTTTAATCTCCTTCTGCTCTTAAAGGGGGGGGGGAATTCGAAGAAACTCTTTATACTGTGAGTTAGATACATATAATCGACCAACACATCAAAAGTCTCCAACCTAAGATAATTTAGTGCAGAGTTACGCATGGATACATGTTTTTACCCCCACCCTCCAAAGGGCGGTAGGATGGAAGTTCACAAAATCCCTTTGTAGTGTGTGTTGAGTACGCATAAGCAACCCACAGTTCAAAAATTACCATAACTGGAACAGAGGTACGCATGGAAACATGTCTTTCGTCCCCTCCGAATCCTAAGGGGGCTTGGACAGAATTTCAAAAAATCTCTTTGTAGTGTATGTCTTGAGTACGAGTAACCAATCGACCTATCAAAAAATCGCTTTTATGAGTTAATTTAGAGCAGTGTTACTCTCAAAAACGTCTTTCTACGGCCCCCTTCCCCGCACATAAAAAATCGCCTTTTTACTTTCCGAACACTATAGTGAGGAAAGTATTGTAATCATGTCAAAAATCCGAATTCGAGATTTTGATGTTTCTATACGTTTCGAGGTCCAACGAGTCCGTTTTCACTATTTTTTCGATGATGTATGTATGTGTGTGTGTATGTCTGTGAGTGAATACGCTAGCGTCTAAACGCTTTGTTCGAATAAGCTGAAAGTTGGTACGTATATTGTAAGTCACCATAGTACGAACCCTATAGATTTTGGTGAATGTAGCACTTATAGTTTTTTTACAGGGATACAAAGAAAAATTCTTTATCATTATGGCCAAGGGACCAAAATCTTAAAAGTGCGATAGCATCTAAACGCCTTATTCAATTGAGCAAAAACTTTATACACATATTATAGGTCACAGATACTCAATCTGTACAGATTTTTGAGAATCTAGCACTTATAATTTTTTTACAGGGACACAAAGAAAAATTCTTTGCGAAATTTTTAAAAGTGTGATAGCGTCTAAACGCCTTATTAATATCAGCAAAGAATTTGTACACATGTTATAGGTCACATTTGAACCAACTGTATAGATTTTGGTGAATCTAGCACTTACAGTTTTTTTACAGGGACACAAAGAAAAATTCTTTATCTTTATGGCCTATGAGACCAGCGATAGCATCTAAACGCCTTATTCAATTGAGCTGAAAATTTGTATGAATATTATAAATCACTGTTGCACTAACTATAAGCATTTTGGTGAATCTAGCATTTATAGATTTTTACAGGGACACAACGAAAAATTCTTTATCATTATGATCTAAGGGCTCAAAGTTCAGTAGCGTTAAATAAAACCTCGTGTTATATATGGAGAAAAATACTCAAACACTCTGTTATTGTTTTCTCTTTTTTGTTTGTTTAGCAACTCCTCTTTCTTTATTTTATCTACAAAACTGTTAGTTACTCAATGTTCGGAAAGTCGAGTGGAGTCACTCCAGATTTTTAAGATAGTTCGGAGCAGAGTTATGCATGGAAACATGTTTTTTGTCCCACTCCCCACCCCCAAGGGTGGTAGGGTGGAACTTCTCAAAATCCCATTTTAGTATGTGTCGTGAGTGCACATATTCAATCGACATATAAAAAAATCGCTATCCTGAGATAATTTTAAGCAGCATTACTCTTAAAAGTGTGTTTTGGGCCCCCCTTGCCCTTAAACAGGGGTGGCAGGGGGAAATTTCGTAAAATCTCTTTATAGTGCGTGTTGGGAATGTATAACCAACCCATGCATAAAAATTAATATTACTGAGCTTGAAGCTAAGTTAGGCTTGGAAACGTGTCTATTGCCCCCCTCCCACGCCCCCAACGGGGGTAAGGAGGGCATTTCAAAAAATCCCGTTACAATGGGTGTTGGATACACGTAAATAAGCCACACATTAAAATTTGTCATCTCAGCTCCTATAGATTTTCCCATACGAATTTGCCCACTCATAACTCCCCCCCCCCCAAAAAAAAAAAAAAAAAAAATCGAAAATCGCAAAAAAATAATAATGAAATTTTGGAAATATCCACATGAAAACGCTTGGCAGTTTTTTATATGTTTGTGTTATGTTCTACTCGAAAATTCGCATTCTGCTAAATTTGCCTTCGAAAATCGTTTCTACCCCTCCCCCTTTAAAAATCTAAAATCGCAGAAAATGATCTCTTTGTACTCAAGTCTGGTCTTCCCATCTGCAATTTCTTCACCGTGAAGTAATTTGGAGACGAGTTATACTTATAAAGGTGGTTGAGCCTTCTGCCCTCCAGGGGTGAATGGGGGTATTTTGCAAAATCCTGTCTTAGTGGGGATGAGGGTTCTAAAACCAACCTGGTCACCAAAATTTGTGACTCTATCTCCCATAGAATCGCCATGGCAGTGTTGAGTCAGTGAATCAATGAGTTTACACTTTTATATGGCTGTGGTTATTTCCCCTGAACTGCGTTCCTCAAAAGAAAAAGCAGAGAGAGAAATTTTTGAGGGTTTTTGTAAAGCTATCGCTGCTCAACTGTTAGAGATATTGAAAATACACCTGTACCACGAGAAAAAGCATTTATTACCGACTCTTGCGGTAATTTTTTTTTTTTTTTTTTTTTTTTTTTTTTGAAAAATACGGATTTTTTATATTTAAAAAAGAAAGTTTTAAAAAGGTCTAAAATTTCTCTTTTTCTCGATTGTCTTTTTTGAATCGCCCTCTACGAAAGACCAATTGTCCCATTTAACAATTGGTATATTTGGAAAGGTCATTTAACCCTATTTCGAACCATATAAACATTTTAACAAAATACGGATTAGCGATCCATATTTTTAGATTTTACGAAACATCGATTTTTTCCCAAACCATTTTATAACTCAAAACCTTTTAGAGATAAATCATTTCCTTTTCTTCTTCTTCTTCTTTTTTTTTTTTTTTTTTTTGTACATAAACCTCGATTAGACGAATTATATTTCAAAAGATTGAGAGATTTTTTTTCAAAAACGGAATCCAATAAAAATTTTTCAATTTTCTGCATGCCTGCAGTTTTTGATAGCATTCTGTATCCAGGTTTGCGTTCGAAAAACAGTTAGTATTTTGGTTACCATGGGAACTCTCTTTTAAGTTCGCAGACGCAGACGACATTTCGAAAGTAGAGCAAAAGAGAAATATCTTTTTCTGATTGAGGTCACGTGTTTTTGGACTGCGATTAAAAATTGCAAATTTCAAAATTCTTCAATTTTCCTTTGTCGCATATGAAACGTACTATACAGAATTTTCATCACAAGACAAAGTTGTAGTTCAAATTATGGATATAGTAATTTATATAGATCTATCATCCCATTGTTATCATGCAAAGATTTTTGATGCCGAAAAAGTTTTTTGGCTTTGAAATTTGGCACTGAATTAGCTCGGATCTTTCTCGCCAAAATGTTCACTTACGCATTTGCGATACCCATATCAACTCATCGCCAAAATGACAACAAAATTATAAATAATAATAAGATTTAAAAAAACCTTTTTATATACCATGTTTTTAAATTTCCTGTTGAATCTTATAGCTACTAACATTAGCACTTTATCAATGTGCAGAAAAATTTAAAGTGATAATGACGTCCATTTTTGTGAGATTCATAATTTAACTTTTTTCAATTTTTCAACGTTCACGTTTAATTAAATGTATTTATTTTTATATCAAAAGGAAATGAACTCGTAATTTTTTTTTTTCAACTATTAAATTATAACTAATATTTATTTTCATATTTTAATTAATTAAAAGAAAACTTTGCAACGTGATATCTTTATAACTTGATGTACTAGTATATAGTTTCCACACAAAAAACGAACAGTATTTAGAGTCCTTTTAAAAAGCATAACATCTATGCAGTGCCTTTTTAAAAAATTCATTAGTTTTTACTTAAAAAAAATGGCCAAGTTTCACCTCTATTATTATTCTATGGTTTCACCATCAAAGTAGTTAAATCTAGACCAATCAAAAATAGGAGTGGTCCACCCGGATGTGTTCTCACAAACCACAAACTCTTTGCTTTATTTATAAGATTTCATTTAGCACGCGCGCTTTTTATTTTCCCAATTCAAAATTATAAAGAAACTTTTTCGATACTAACCGTTTCGAAACTGATTATTACTCATTTTCTTTCAAAAAAAAAAAAAAAGAAAAAAAATTGATGAAGAAGCAGAATTTAGTTTAGTACGGAAAACTATTCATTTTTTTTTTTTTTTTTTTTTTTTTTTCAAATTATAACATCGCTTTTAAATTATTAAATTATATTTTCGATACATTTTCGATTTCGATAAATGTCCAACTATCGTAAAACTGGTATCGTAAAAATCCGTAGATTGAAACTAATAGTCCTCAGTTCTAATAAACATTTAGCGTGCGTTAAAATTCAGGCCATTCCGCGTTTGTAATGATCGATAGATGGCGCTCTCTGAACACTGCAGTTGTTAGTAAATATAACAGCCACGTGTAATTATTATTCTTTCTCCGCCATTTCATCATGGAAAGTCGATTGCATAATATGAGGATATGCAGTGGTGTGATAATTTCACCTTAGCCCACCAGAGGGCGAGCATTTCATTACAATCGCGGTTTACTTTTTACAATTTATTTCATTGATTAATTTATATATTTAATTCATACGGGTGTTCACGTGTACGAAATTTTTGGCTGTGTAGATGAAAAATAAATAAATAAAGAATATTTTTTTTCTTTTCAATAATAAATCAGTTTGTATCCATTTGACACAAAGAATAGCAATATTATAATTTGTATGATTTTTTAAGTTCTGATGTACCTTAATAAATAATGGAAACGGGAGACTATTTAAAGATAAACGAAAAGGTAGGAATACTTAATTTTTCAACCAATATTGAAAATGAATTTTCAAAGTTTAAATGGTATAACTATAGTATCTTCCCACCGCTGAATTTGGCGATTTTTCTTTGGCGCCGATTTGTACGATAGCGATGTCGTTCTGGACTGTTTGGGATATAATATGGCAGCCTGCATGCTGTTTATTTTGGAATTATGATTTATAATTTAGCTTAGGATTTTATCATTTATAATTTTTAGATTTATGATTTAGCCGTAATAGCCAACAATAAATCGCCAAATTCAGCTGTGGGGAGGTACTATAGTTGTTATCAAAAAGTCGCCTAGTAATGGGTTTTAGGGCCCCGTGCTATACAGGCCCCTGTGTTAAACAGGCTCTGTTTATTCCAGGATAGGATGCCATTTGGCGGCTTTTGGCAATTAATCTTATGGGATTTTTTTTTACAGTGTACACTCTTCCCTCGAATAAAAAAGCCCCCTTTTTCTTTTCTTTTTACCTTCAATAGTTTCTTTAACTTTAATAAAGTGTTAATAAAAACTTTAATGAAGTGTTTAGTTCAAACAGATGATATCGTCAACAATCACCGATAAAATCTAGAATGGGGATGATGCAACTGGATGCAACTGCAACATAGCTCAGATTCTGGCAGATCAGCAATTTTAATCTAAAATTAGAGATGATACAACCTGACCATCTATTTCGTAATGTCTAGCAATTTTATTTCTAAAATTTTAGCAGAAATTTTGAATTATTTATAAAAAAATTAAAAATGAGCAATACTTTTTTTTTTACAATCAATTTTCAATATTTATGGAATAATGTTTAAATATTTATAAAATTGGGGTATTTTTTTTTTATTATTATTATTTAATTATAATTTCGTTAAAGTACAGTCGGTAACAAAAGTGTACGAACACTAGCAAATATTCCTATGTAAAAAAAAAGTACCCTTAATACAGCTTTGTTAAATAAATCCTTGTCGAATCCAATTCTTACTGTAAGAACATGATTCGACAAGGATTTACTTAACAAAGCGTACGTATTTATTTAAACGTACTTTTTTTTACATAAGAATTTTTGCTAGTGTTCGGACAAATTTGTTACCGACTGTAATTTTGCATTATTATAAAGCTCATTTTAATGTAAAAAAATAGAAAAAAAAATAGTCTGTAATTATTTAATCCCAATGTTTCATTTTCTACTTCAGTGTGTGTTAACCAGTCAAATTATGTGAATTCAAACAACTATATTTTTCTTTACAAATCTAAACCATAAAATGATATATACAATACACGTAGTACTTTAACCCCTTAACTGCGTATATGTTCGTCTTGCTATGCCGATGCAGGGCCTGATTACCCAAAACGCACAGGAAGCACAAGCTTTCCCTCTAAAATTTAAGAGGGGGCCCCAAAATGACTAAAAACAGGTTCTTGGATTTTCTGTTTCATATTTTCACCCTCAGATTGAATTTTTTCTGAGAAAGGTCGCCTAAAGCAAGGTAAAATACTGACTATTTCGGGAAAAATCTGTTATTTAGCCTCAAAAATCTGAATGATCTTAATTAATAAGTTATATGATTTTAATGTTGTGTGTAGAAACCACCCAGGTATGAATGAAAAAAAAAAAAAAAAACGAAATGAAAGGGGGGCCCAGAAATTATACTGAGCTTCCCCTAGCTTCAAAGCTTAATCGGGCCCTGTGCCAATGTGTTAACTGCCCTGGGCGTATATATACGTCTTGCTGAAGTACGAGCCTTTGCGTTACGCTGCTATCAGTGAAACTAGTTTCCCGGCTTCGGAATGCAATTAAATGACGATGACAGTGTTTTCGAAGGATTTGCTTATTTCAGAGAAGATGGGGGTACAACTATAGTATTTCCCCTCAGCTGAATTTGGCGATTTTTCTTTGGCGCTGATTTGAACGATAACGATGTCGTTCTGGATTGTTTGCGATATAATATGGTAGCCTGCATGCTATTTATTTTGGATTTATAATTTAGTTTACGATTTTATCATTTATGCTATATGCTATATGATTTTTAGATTTATGATTTAGCCATAATCGCCAAATCTAGCTGAGGGGAAATACTATAGTTGTTCCAAGATGGGGAGTGAGAGGAATCGGAAAAGGAATGTTTCTGGAACAGTGAACGTGAACGCATAACTACAAGCGTTTGTGTAGAAAATGGTGGTACTGGGACGTTAATCTCGTAATTTTTCGTCGGAGGGTAATGGGTTAATAGAATAGTAAATTGACATTTTTTTTTTTCTTTTAATTTCATCCCCTTTTGGTTTATGGAGGTCTGAAAATGGACTTTTTTTGTCCTTTTTCTAACATTTTAGGGAACAACTTCAGTATATCCCCACAACGATATTTGGCGATTTTTTGTTGACGATTATGGCTAAATCATAAATCTAAAACTCATAAATGATAAAATCATAAACCCAAAATAAACAACATATAGGCTGCCATATTATATCGCAAACAGTCCAGAACGACATCGTTATCGTTCAAAACGGCGCCAAAGAAAAATTGCCAAATTCAGCTGTGGGGATATACTGAAGTTATACCCATTTTAGGGAACTGTAAACATTAGAGGATAAAAATACCGCATAATTACAATTGCGTTTTATCATTAGTGTGATTCCAGAGATTAATTTGTGCGATATTTTATTTTGTAGTTTGGTTCCCTAGAAGAGTTATTCACTATCGAAATTGACAAAAAATCTGTATTTGCCCTTGAACTTTGACCTATTGTAATTATTTTAGTTATTAAGTTACAGCAGAATAACAAAGCATGTGCCACCTTTACCATATGTACTTTGATACTAATATTTAAAATTAGCACACATAAATTTAATTCAAAGAGATTTGTGTCAAAATATAAAGGTCTAATGATCTCATTTTTGACCAGGAGAACGACTCTTGATGACCTGCATGAAATCCTAGGTTAATAGTAAGAGAAAAATAATAATTGTTTTGAGCATCTCTCATACTGCATGGGCAAGTGCCTAACATTCACAAAGCAAAACTAGTATGTAGCGACGCCATTAACGTCATTCTAATGTAGATAATCCTAACTTACCGATGGATAATGGGTTAACCTTTTGTCCAGAGGTACGACTCTGGATTACTACCTAGACATCCTCGGTTCGAATACAACCTACCGCAACACGCACTTTCCTTCATTGGTGACCGCGGACGAAGCAACAAGCTATTAACTCCGCTCTATGGCAATAGATGGCAGCACCACAAAACCCTCCGAGCATCAAAGCCTGTGAATCGCTGTTCTCACAGCACAAAGTCTGTCACGCTCCTCGTCTTCAACTCACCGCTGCTCCTTCAACTTGGCAAAACGGGGCAACTGACAGCACAATCTGGTCATCGCTACCGTCTACAGCAGTAATATCGCTCGTACGACGGTGTACTCACTGGAGGGGGAGTACTGTAGCGACGCCATTAACGTCATTCTAATGTAGATAATCCTAACTTACCGATGGATAATGGGTTAACCTTTTGTCCAGAGGTACGTCTCTGGATTACTACCTAGACATCCTTGGTTCGAATACAACCTACCGCAACACGCACTTTCCTTGAAGTATGTTGTGACCACCACAAGACTTTCTTTTATTTTTTCCTATACAAATTCACTAACGGCAAATAATTTATTAAAACTATTATTTATTAAAATTATCTTACAGGATGAATGCAAATGATTTTCATCTTAGAGAAAACTAATACTAAACATCCAAAGAAAGAAAGTTTTATTATCTAGAAATAACAACTTAAAAAATGCGCTTTCGTAATGGTTGTCTCACATATCAAGTTTCGTACAGTTATATGCCATACAAGATGAGATATAGCTTTCCCGTTATCGAGGAAATTTCCAGTATAACAGTGCCATCTATTCGCCTATAAGCATCCAACTTGAATCAACATAATGTCTCATAATGGTTTTCTCACACATCAAGTTTTGTTTGATAATATGCAATAGAACCTGAAATATAGCCTACTCTTAAATTGCGGAAATCGCTATATAGCAGCACCACCTGTTGAACAGATGACACCAGAAGTTGATAGACACTAATTTAGGTCAAGGTTCATCTACATATAAATTTATATACAATTCTGAGCAGTAGTTCCGGAGATACAGTTGCCACAAAATTTTTTCACACACACACACACACAGACAAACAGACATTTTCTAAAAATGGTAAAATAGTGTTCTAGACCTCTCAAAACGTGTAAATCCGTCGAAAACCGGAAGTCGAAAATTTTTACGAATCCAATACTTTCTTCTATTGAATATAGAAGAAAATAACGAGTATTGTGTTAAATACTATATTAAATAAAAGGCCGATTTCAAAACAATTTTTTTTCTCAGTTGTCTTTTTCTGCTGAACTTAATGGTGCTATTCAATTTTCAATAATTACAAGATAAAAAGAACTCTTTATATACCATGTTTTTAAATTTTCTGTTAAATCATATAAACGCTACCGAAGGCAGCAGAAACCCGGAACAATTAGCTAAAAGTATTAAAAAAATTCATTGTTATCGTGTTTTGAGCTATTATAAAAGTTTCAAATGGGCCGGGAAGTTAGTTAAAAACCAATTGCAAACTTTGTACTGGTAACACTGCCAAAGGCAGTAGTGACCCGAAACAGTTGGTTAAAAGTATTTAAAAAATGAATTTTCACCGTATTCTGAACTACTCTGAAAGTTTCAAATGTTTAGCTAGCCGGGAAGTTAAATAAATTTTTTGTTGAATCATATAAACGCTGCCAAAGGCAGTGCACTGCAAAAAAAAAAAAAAAAAAAAAAAAAAAAATCTCTTTACATATTTGTAGACTCTTTTATTCTGTAACATAATATTTCTTAGTATGCAAAATTCAAGGTGATCTAAAGCAAACGGTGACGATGCTTTTTTCTTCTTAAAAAAAAAAAAATCTGGAGTGACTCCACTTGACTTTCCGAACATTGAGTAATTAACAGTTTTGTAGATAAAGTAAAGAAAGAGGAGTTGTTAAACAAACAAAAGAGATAAAACCATAATAAAGTGTTTGAGTATTTTTCTCCATATATTACACGATGTTTTATTGAACGCTACTGAACTTTGAGCCCATAGATCATAATGATAAAGAATTTTCGTTGTGTTCCTGTAAAAAACCTATAAATGCTAGATTCACCAAAATGCTTATAGTCAGAGCAACAGTGATTTATAATATTCATATAAATTTTCAGCTCAATTGAATAAGGCGTTTAGATGCTATCGCACTTTTAACTAGTATGTTCTGGCCACCACATGACTTTCTTCTATATTTTCCTATACAAATTCACTCAGTAAAAATAATTTATTAAGATTATTATTTAAAAAAATTATCTTCCATGATAATGCAGATGATTTCCATATTGGAGAAATACTATAACACTAAATATCCAAAAAAAGTCAATTTTATTGTCAATGTTACATTAATATACGAGGTGTGGCTATTAAATAACGAGACTATTGCTATAAAACATTTTATTTTAAATTTATACACATTTAGTTATTATCACCTTCAATATACACCCCTCCTTTATCCCTACAACGCCCCATGCGAATTTTCCATTGTTCGAAACAGTGCTGGAAGTCTTGTCCTGTGAGCTCCTGCATGAAGCGTGCCGCTTTTTCTTTCACAGCATTAACTGACTCAAATCTTGTTCCTTTTAATGCAGATTTAACTTTGGGGAACGGATAAAAGTCACATGGGGCCAGGTCAGGCGAATAAGGCGGATGGTCTAAAATTGGAATTTTGTATTTGGCTAGAAACGTCTTGACAGACAATGACATGTGAGCCGGCGCGTTGTCTTCATGGAGAACCCATGACTTGTTCTTCCACAATTCGGGTCATTTTTTCCTTACCCCTTCACGGAGTTGAGCAAACATCTCAAGATAGTAATGTTGATTAATAGTTTGACATTCAGGAACCCAGTGAAGTTACACAATACCAAGAATGTCGAAAAAAAGGATCATCATCGCTTTGAATTTCGGTCATCATCTCCAAAGTCTTCTCAGCCATCTTGGAAACGGTTGAACCACTCAAAAGCTCGCACACATGATAAACATTCATCGCCATAAACTTGTTTTAATAAAAGATAAGTTTCACTAGCGATTTTACCAAGTTTCATGTGAAATTTCACGACAATTCGTTGCCCTATTTATCACGTTTTCGGCAAAATGAAACAAACACCTCTTACACAAACGAAGGTTACGGCCAGACTGATTTCTCTACAAACACGGGAGGCCCTGTAATCGAAAGAGAAAGCTTTACGCTGCACAGATGTCGGTCGTTCGGATTTGGCGCATATGTGGTTCATCTGTAGCTGCAATAGTCTCGTTATTTAATAGCCACACCTCGTATATATATATATATATATATTGTTGTTGTTAAAAATGAAAAAAAAAATCGATAACTTCATTTTAAATTATCGCAGATCTATCGTTCAACCATTTGTTTTAAAGGTACTGGTGAGCTCTTTTGAAATATACCCATCATGAAAATTTACTCCCCTCGAGGGGGGAATTCCCCCCAGGGGAGGGGGGAGAAGGCGAGGCTCCTACACATACAAAAAAATTTTCCCTGTTGACTATCTCTATTATAAATAATTCGGGTAAATTACATAATGATTATTAAAAAATAAATCTCTATATGCACATTTATACAAAATTTTGTACTATACCACCATGTTAAAAATTTAGAAAAAGCGGGATGGCAACGCAACCTGTAAGACAAATTTTACCAAAAGTTGGTAGGCACTCATTTATGTCAAGGTGCAACTACATACCAATTTGTATGAAATTCTGTGAAGTAGTTCCTGAGATACAGTTGCCACACAAGTTTGTCACACACACACACAGAGACTGACAGACAAACAGACAGACATTTTCTAAAAATGGTCAAATCGTGTTCTACAGCTCTCAAAACGTGCAAATCCATAAAAAACTCGAGGTCGAAAATTTTTACGAATCCAATACTTTCTTCTATTGAATATAGAAAAAAGTAAAAATTTGGTCCCACAGGCCATAATGATAAAGAATTTTTCTTTGTGTCCCTGTAAAAAAACTGTAAGTGCTAAATTCACCAAAATCTATACAGTTCGTGCAACTGTGACCTATAATATGTGTACAAATTTTTTGTTCAGATTAAATAAGCGTTTAGACGCTATCGCACTTTTAAAAATTTGGCCCCATAGGCCATAATGATAAAGAATTTTTCTTTGTGCCCCTGTTTCTCCAAACTCTATACAAGTTGAGTAACCGTGACCTATAATATGTGTATAAATTGTTTGCTCAATTGAATAAGGCGTTTAGATGCTATCGCACTTTTAAGATTTTGGTCCCATAGACCATAATGATAAAGAATTTTTCTTTGTGTCCCTGTAAAAAAACTATAAGCTACGAAGGCACCTGCTAGATTCACCAAAATCTATAGGGTTCGTACTATGGTGACTTACAATATACGCACCAACTTTCAGCTTATTCGAACAAAGCGTTCAGCTTATTCGAACAAACTATAAGCTGCGAAGGCACCTGCTAGATTCACCAAAATCTATAGGGTTCGTACTATGGTGACTTACAATATACGCACCAACTTTCAGCTTATTCGAACAAAGCGTTTAGACGCTAGCGTGTTCCCTCACAGACATACACACACACACATACATACACATATACATACATACACACATACATACATACACACACACATACATACATCATCGTAAAAATAGTGAAAATGGACTCAGGGGACCTCGAAACGTATAGAAACATCAAAATCTCATTTTTGACATGATTACAATACTTTAAAAAAAAAAAAAAATCAATTGAGGTAGTGAATCAACGAATGCTTTGCCAGCTTCGCTGGTCACTATATGTTTAAAGGTGACTAATGTGCAAGTTGTGCCTGACGGGACTAAAGTGAAAGTTGTACCTCACGGGACTAATGTGCAAGTTGCACCGAACGAACAAACTATTTCTTTCAACGAAAATGCCTACTAACCCTGGACGATAGGTCTAATATATCGTATCCTATTATATATCGTATTTATCGTAATATAACTCAATACTTATTTCGCTTCCTTCTTCGACTCGTTTTAATACGCATTTTTTCTATGTATGAGTAGCCCCCGAAAAACAAAAACATTAAATCATTAAATTTATTTTTTTACTTATTTTTATTTCATATTATTTCACGCGCACTTTTTATTTCCTAATTCAAAATTATTAAAAAAAACTTTTTCGATATCGCTTGTAGCAATACTGATTATTATTAATTTTTTTTTTTTTCTTTTTCTTTCAATAATAATTAAAAAAAATTTTTTTTTGATGAAATTCTGGCAAAAGCAGAATTTAGTTTAGGACGGAGGACTATTAGTTTTTTTTTTCTTTCTTTTTTCAAATTATAACATCGCTTTCAAATTATTCAATTATATTTTCGATGAATTTTAGATTTAGACAAATGTCCAACTATCGAAATCGACAACGTAAAAATCCCAGATTGAGACTAATAGGCCCTCAGTCCAAAAGAAAAAAAAAAAAAAAAAAAAAAAAAGTTAAAAGTACAGAAAAAATCTGGCAGCTGGGGTGCCAGTATTTCTCCGTCAAATATACAGTTAAAAACCGTAAAATTGTATCACTGATATATATTTTACACAGGAATCCTGTGAATCAAACAGGTTTTTTGTTAAAAGTAGTTTTGTCCTGTATACTTGACGGAAAAATACTGCCACCCTAGCTGCCAGATTTTTCCTGTACTTTTAACAGTTTTTTTTTTTTTTTTTTTTTTTTTTTTTTTTTTTTTACAGTGTAGGGACTTCAAACAGTTGACTAAAAGTATTTAAAAAATGTATTGTCACCGTGTTCTGAGCTATCCTGAAAGTTTCAAATGTCTAGCTAATCGGGAAGTTAGTTAAAAATCGATTGCAAGCTTTGTACTGGTAACTCTGCCGAAGGCAGCAAGAACCTGAAACAGTTGGCTAAAAGTATTAAAAAAATGCATTTTCACCGTGTTCTGAACTATTCTGAAAATTTCAAATGTCTAGCTAGTTGGGAAGTTAGTTAAATAAATTTTCTGTCGAGTCATATAAACGCTGTCGAAGGCAGTAGAGACCTGAAACTGTTGACTAAAAGTGTTAAAAAAATGTATTGTCACCGTGTTCTGAGCTATCGTGAAAGTTTCAAATGTCTAAGCTAGTCGGGAAGTTAGTTAAAAATCGATTGCAAGATTTGTACTGGACAAACAAACAAGAATCGAAGTTAATAGAAACATGGTAAAATATTTTTTGCGTATAAAATTAATAAACCAGGACTTTCCAAGATTCTGAAAGATAGGTTAAAGGAATAAAGTAATTCATTTATAAAGATCTTCTAATTTTCAAAATGATTAAGCGATGAATAGATAGTTTATAGAAAATGTAAATTTTTAATGAATAAAAGATAGAACTTTCTTCTGAAGACAACTCTACATTAGTATACAGGTTTCAACCCAAATTAATCAATCAATGGTAAGAAACTGACTAGCACCTTTTTCAAAACAACGCAACAGGCAGTGAGAAAAGTGGCCACTGGGATGGCCACGCCACCAGTAGCTAATTCTGCCCTATAGGAGTTGCTAAGGGGGGGGGGGGGGCACAGCGAAAAGTAATATGTTGTGGCCACCACAAGACTTTCTTCTATATTTTCCTGCACAAATTCACTAAGTGCAAGTAATTTATTAAAACTATTATTTATTGAAATTATTTAACATGATGAATGCAAGTCATTTCCATCTTAGGGAAATTTAACACTAAGTATTCAAAGAAAGATAGTTTTATCGTCTATAAAAAACAGCTCAAAAAATGCGTTTTTATAATGGTTATCTCGCATACCAAGTTTCGTATATAGTTATATGTCATAGACGTTGAGATATAGCCAACCCGTTATCGATGAAATTAGCAGTATAGCAGCGCCACCTATTGGCCGATAAGCATCCAAATTGAGTCAGCATAATGCCTCATAATGGCCTTCTTACATATCAAGTTTTGTTTGATGATACGCAATAGAACCTGAGATATAACTTCCTTTAAATTGTGAAAATCACAGTGTAGCAGTGCCACCTGTTGAGCGGTTTACACCAAAAGTTGACAAGGACTAATTTATGTTAAGATACATCTACATACAAATTTATATGCAATTCTGTGCAGTAGTTCCTGAGATATAGCCTTTCTTTAAATTGCGGAAATCTCTGTATAGTAGCGCTACCTGTAGGCCTATAAGCATTCAAACTGATTCATCGTAATATCACATAATGGTCTTTTCACATATCGAGTTTTGTTTGATTATACGGAATAGAACCTGAGATATAGCCTCACCTGAAACTGCAAAAATCGCTGTATAGCAGCGCCACCTATTGAGCGGTTGACACCAAAAGTTGATAGGCACTAATTTAGGTCAAGGTGCAGCAACATATAAATTTATATGTAATTCTGTGCAGTAATTCCGGAGATACAGTTGCCATAAAATTTTTGCCACACACACACACACATAGAGGGACAGACACACGGGTAGATGTTTTCTAAAAATGGTCAGATCGTGTTCTAGACCTCTCAAAACGTGTAAATCGGTCGAAAAGCAGAAGTCGAAAGTTTTACGAATCGAATACTTTCTTCTATTGAATACAGAAGAAAGTAAAACGATATTTGATTGAAAATAAAATATTCCTATTCTAAAGCATACCCAAGAAAATCGAATAGTGTTCTTATTTTTCTACTAAGTCAGGAATTTAAAGGTAGACGTATATAGATACTGGTATTATTAAAATTTGAAATATATATATATATATATATATAAACAACGTTAAAGACTAATAGAAAATTAAATGCCACCAAAAATCACAATAATCAGTAAGAATTAATATTTAACTAAATTAAATAACCTATAACAGTTAAGACTTAATAGCATTAATAAATTAGGAAAAATAAATAAATGAATGAATGAATTAAAATAAAATAAAATAATACACGACAAATTTACTGAAACTTTATTATTGCTCGACTCGATTATTATAATTAGTCATTACAATGATCAAACACAGTAAAAAAGACTTGAATTAAGCAAAAAAAAAGTATATATGGAAGTGAAATCTTGTATAAGGCAAAATATATTGAGAAATTTAATAGTAGTTGTTTCTGAAACATTGATGGATAAGATTATATGCAATAAATAAAAACAATGTACAACAGAAAAAAATAATAATAACTAGAAAAATAGGAAGGAGCAGAAGCCACTACGGCTTTAGATGAATGAAACGAGTTAAACTAGTTCGCCGGGCATTCAATGTTTCCGAAAACGTCTGCAAGACCATGTGGTAAGAAAGAAAAAAATTAAAATGAAGAGAATTAATTACTGCAAACAATAATAATAATAATAATAACAATAAAGTAATCAAGCAATTATTTTTCCATTTGGATTGTGAAGTTAGATATTTCATTTATAAAGTTGTTCTGCGTATTTTATAAAATTATTCAAGTAAAGGTAAATAAATACATACATGTATGTAATACAGCGCATTTAAGTTACTTTTACATACAACAAGATCTTGCAATTATTTACCAATTCGTTAACTGTATTATTCGAAACAAAATTATATTTCGAAACAATATTAACAAAATTATTCGAAAGGAGAAAAGTTAAATCTACTACTTACGCAGTGCACATGGCTACAGGGATTAATGTGTTTTTGCCCCCACCGTGCAGTGTGGACCCTAATCATCTATAACATTATCAATTTTCGGGCAACTACCAACTGCACTCGCTTATTTTACCCTCACTTTAAAAAAGTACCAACTGCACTTGGACATGCAAATGCCTCCTGCTATCTGAAACCCCTATTATGAATTTAAATCCTTCCACTGAAATTTATGAAATAGAAAACGAAAGATGTAGTGGGAAACCAAAAACACATCACTGAACACCCCTACCTTGCTGTGCATGAATCTGAGAACGCCCGTAACTTGGTTCTGCGGCAATCACTACCCCGCACGTAAAAATAAAACAAAAAATCACTGGACACCCTTACCTCGCTGTGCATGAATCTGAGAACACCCGTAACTCGGCTTCGCGGCAATCACTACCACGCACGTAAAAAAAAAAAAAAAAAAAAAAAAAAAAAAAAAAAAAATCACTGGACACTCCTTCCTTGCTCTGCATGAATCTGAGAACGCCCGTAACTCGATTCCACGGCAATCACTACCACGCACGTAAAAACAAAACAAAAAATCACTGGACACCCCTACCATGCTGCGCATGAATCTGAGAACGCCCGTAACTCGGTTCCGCGACAATCACTACCACGCACGTAAAAAAAAAAAAAAAAAAAAAAAAAAATCACTGGACACCCTTAGCTCGCTGTGCATGAATCTGGAAACGCACGTAACCCGGTTAAATTACAAATAAAATTATAAACTTCAAGCTAAGTCAAGTAGAGGTAGTATAATTCCACCAACAAACTTTTGGGTTCATCCTATTCAGAGCGTAGGAATGGTAAGATAGAAACTCGCAAGAGAGTAAGTGAAAGGGGGTTTCAGACTAGCGAGCGCAGTTAGATAACACCACAATTTTCAGCTCAATCGTATAAGGCATTTAGACACTATTGTACTTTAAATAATTTCAGCCCATAGACCATAATGATAATTTTTTATTTATTTATTTTTTTTTTTTTTTTGTTGAGTCCCTGTAAAAAAAAAAAAACTATGTGTGCTATATACAGTCGGTAACAAAAGTGTCCGAACACTAGCAAAAATTCCTATATAAAAAAAGTACACTTTATATTGTTTTGTTAAATAAATCCTTGTCGAATCCTGTTCTTAGTCAGTCTAAGAACAGGATTCGACAAAGATTTATTTAGCAAAACTGTATTAAGCGTACCTTTTTCATACAGGAATTTTTCCTAGTGTTCGGACACTTTCGTTACCGACTGTATATGTTACAGTAAAAGTGATTTATCTGGGGATTATGCATAATTACCGGTGATTATGCATAATCTCCACTAAATTTTGGGGAATGTAATTAATTATTCAATATTTATCACATTTACCGGTTATTTTAGCAGTGCTGCAGCACAAAATTATGTATAGTTTTCAGATACATGCACTTTGAGATAGGGGTATCCAGTGATGTTCATTTTTTCTTTCATTTTTTTTCCTGTACGCAAAGCGTACAGACGTGCGTAATAATGGCTGCTGCAGTACAAACTTTTGCATATTTTTGAATTTTGTGCATTTTGAAATATGGGTAACATGTGATTTTTTTTTCTCATGTACGCAAAGCTTACAGACGTGCGTAATACTGGTTGCTGCAGTACAGAATTCTGCATATTTTTTCGATTCATGCATTTTGAGATAGGGGTATCCAGTGATTTTTTTCATGTACGTTAAGTGTACATAAGGGCGTAATACTGGTTGCTGCAGTACAAAATTGTGTATATTTTTGAATTTCATGCATTTTGAGATAGGGTACCCAGTGATTTTTTTTTCGTGTACGCAAAACGTACAGACGTGCATAATACTGGTTACTGCAGTACAAAAATTTACTTAAAATGCATAAAATTCAAAAATATGCAAAATTTTGCACTGCAGCAGCCATTATCACGCACGTCTGTACGCTTTACGTACATGAAAATAAAAAGAAATCTCTGGATACTCCTACCTGAAAATGCATGAATCTGAAAAACATGCACAATTTTGTATTGCAGCAGCCAGTATCACGCACGTCTGTACACTTCGCGTACATGTAAACAAAAATGAAAATCACTGGATACCCCGATCTCAAAATGCATGAATTTCAAAAGCATGCATATTTTCTACTGCAGCAGCCAGTATCACGCCCGTCTGTGCGCTTTACGTACATGAAAATAAAAAGAAACCGCTGAATACCACTATCTCAAAATGCATGAATCTAAAAAACATCCAAAATTTCGTACGGCAGCAGCCAGTATCACGCACGTCTGTACGCTTTGCGTACAGGAAAATAAAACAAAACAAAAAAAATCCCTTGATATCCTATCTCAAAATGCATGAATCTGAAAAACATGCAAAATTTTCTACTGTAACAGCCAGCATCCCGCACATCTGTACGCTTTGAGTACATGAAAAAAATAGAAAAAAACATCACTGGATACCCTATCTCAAAATGTATGAATCTGAAAAATATGCACAATTTTGTACTGCAGCAACCAGTATCACGCACGTCTGTACGCTTTGCGTACATGAAAAAAAAATACTGAATATTTTTCGACCGCATTTCATGAAACCATGGAAGCATCTGCGCAAGTGCTAACTCAACGAGTCCAATGCTAAAATAGGGGTGACAGTCATCTGACTCAGAGAAAATGAGCAAGAAAACAGAGCGCGGAATTACTAGATGTTTTCCAAATTTCAAACTGTCGGTCAAGCTGGCATCCCTCCAACATTTTGGACGCGTCCTCACTGCTAGTTTTAGGATATGTGGCTGCACTGTACTTCTATTTCAAAATGCATGCATCCAAAAATTTATCACATTCCCCACTATGCGTCGGGGATTTTATAAAAGTACCGATAAATGTGGTAAATATTGAATAATTTATCACATTCCCCAAAATTTAGCGGGAATTATGCATAATCCCCGGATTAATCACTTTTACCGTAACATATTTATTCTCTAAAATTCACACAGTTTGTGAGATGATGACCCATAAGATATATATAATTTTTCAGTTCATTTGAAAAAAGGCGTTTAGACTCTATCACACATTAAATAATTTGAGTCATAGTCCAAAATGATAAAGAATTTTTCTTTGTATCCCTGTAAAAGTCTAGAAGTGCTAGAGTCTGCAAAATCTATGTAGTTTGTGCGATGGTGATTTATAATATGTGTATAAATTATTAGCTCAATCGGGCAAGGTATTTAGATGCTATCGCATTTTAAATAATTTCAGCCCAGAGGCCATAATGATAAAGAATTTTCTGTTTTGTCCCTGGAAAAATTTATAATTGTTAAATTGACCGAAATTTATGCAGTTTCTGTGAAGATGACCCGCAATATGTGCATAAGTTTTCGGTTTATTTGAATAACGGGTTTAGACGCTATCGCACTTTAAAAAATTTGGGCTCATAGACCATAATGATGAAGAATTTCTCTTTGTGTTCCTGTAAAAAACTATAAGTGTTAGATTCACCAAAATCTATACAGTTTGTGAGACTGTGACTTATAACATGTGTACAAATTTTCAGCTCAGATGAATAAGGCGTTTAGATGACGCTATCGCACTTTAAAAAATTTATGCCCATAGGCCATAATGATAAAGAATTTTTACTTGTGCCCTTGTAAAAAAAAGTATAAGTCCTAGAATCACCAAAATCAATAGGGTTCGCGCTATAGTGACTTACCTGTAACATACAGTCGATAACAAAAGTATCCGAACACTAGCAAAAATTCCTATATAAAAAAAAGTAGAATTAATACTGTTTTGGTAAATAAATCCTTGTCGAATCGTGTTCTTTGACAATAACTATAACATGATTCGACAAGGATTTATTTAACAAAACAGTATTGACTCTACTTTTTTTATATAGGAATTTTTGCTAGTGTTCGGATACTTTTGTTACTGACTGTACATATCAACTTTCATCTCATTCGAAATTCGAACAAAGCGTTTAAACCCTGTATTCACTCACATACATACACCATCGTAAAAATAGAAAAATGAGCTTTGGGGACCTCAAAAGGTATAGAAACACAAAAACCTCAAAGTCGGATTTTTGACCTAATTACAGTCGGCTGCAAAATTATTTGAACACTAGCAATAATCCTTGCCAAAAAAAAGTACACTTAATACAGCTTTGTTAAATAAATCCTTGTCGAGTCATGTTCTTAATCAGTCTAAGAACATGTTTCGACAAGGATTTACTTAGCCAAACAGTCTTAAGTGTACTTTTTAAATATAGGAATTATTGGCTAGTGCTCGAATAATTTTGCAGCCGACTGTACATGTGTACAATCGGTAACAAAGTTCTCCGAACACTAGCAAAAATTCCTATATAAAAAAGGTACACTTAATAAAGTTTTGTTAAATAAATCCTTGTCGAAGATTGTTCTTAATCTTAGTCAGTCTAAAATCAGGATTCGACAAGGATTTATTTAACAAAACTGTATTAAGTGTACTTTTGTCATATAAGAATTTTTGCTAGTGTTCGGAGATTTTTGTTACCGACTGTACATTCGGTAACAAGTGTCCGAACACTAGCAAAAATTCCTATGTAGAAAAAGTACACTTCATACGGTTTTGTTACATAAATCCTTGTCGAATCCTGCGCTTAGTCTAAGACAAGAACACGATTCGATAAAGATTTATTTAACAAAACCGTATGAAGTGTACTTTTTTTACATAGGAATTTTTTCTAGTGTTCAGACACTTTTGTTACCGACTGTATTTTCCTTACATATGTATGTTCGGAAAGTAAATATATGAAACATGTACAGTCGGCTGCAAAATTATTCGAGCACTAGCCAATAATTCCGATATTTAAAAAGTACACTTTAAGACTGTTTTGCTAAGTAAATCCTTGTCGAATCATGTTCTTAGACTGATTAAGAGCATGACTCGACAAGGATTTATTTAACAAAGCTGTATTAAGTGTACTTTTTTTTGGCAAGGATTAATGCTTGTGCTCGAATAATTTCGCAGCCGACTGTAGATGTATGCTTCAATAATTTCGCTGCTGATTATAAGCCATGGCAATTTGTTACATTTGGATACGATTTTACATTGGAATCGGTTTTGCAAGCGAAAATGTTACGTTTGTATGTAACGCTTAAATTGTATAGCTTTGTAATAGGTAAAACAGCAAATTTATGTTTTACCGACTGGCTATGAAAATAGACTCAAAGCGGATGGGTGTAGTCTTCGCGCTAGTGTCATTATTTATTTAAATGATAAATATGAGTTCCGATCAAAAAGTATTTAATTTTTTACTTTTCTCTTATATTTTATTTGGTTTTCATATTTTCAAATTCGAATTATAATTTCCCTTCTTAATTATTTAATATATATATATATTTAATTATTATTGTCTTTAAATTTTATTTATTCTTTATTAATAACAACGTTCATTTTAAGATATCAAATTATAATTCATTATGTTTTTTAATTTCATTATCACAGTTCAGTAATCCAGAAACTCCCGGCTATGTGGGATTTGCGAATTTACCTAATCAGGTTCATAGAAAATCTGTAAAAAAAGGATTCGAGTTTACTCTAATGGTAGTTGGTAAGTTTTGTTAAAGTAGTATATATTTCTTCAGTGTTTCATTTGAAACTGTTAAATAAATAAGTCGTTGTACAGTTATGTTTGTTTTCTTCAGTACTAAATGTGATGACATCCTCTTATGTTAACTGAAATTTTAAAATTCTATTTGTTATACAGTAGAGTTAGTGTGTTGTACAGTATAGATGTTGTGTTTTACTAATTATTTTTTTAAATAAATAGTAAAACACATATCTATACATATTTCGTTGTACTAAAGTTCTCGCGTTCAACAATTGTTATGTAGTAAAATTGAGTAATAACTTGTAGTTATTATTTAATGTATATAATATTAAGTCAGTTATATTAGAAAAAAAAAAAAGAATATGTATATATATTAATGCCATTTCCATTTGTAAGGCCAAAGAGGAGACAGAAAATTTTCTTCTTTTTTATACTTGAGCTATTTTCTACCATAAACAAGGGTGGGGAATTTTTAGAGAAATTCTTATCAAGCAAAGATTTTTTTCACCAGCCAACAATATACAAACATAGTCCATGATCTTCACAACAAAATTTAACAATTTGAAGGTGAATTTTTCATTTAGCAGACTGCTTTCACGTTCCCAAAGTATCATTTCTGAAAATATGTTATAGAATGAAAGTAGTTTAATAGGTAATAAATTGAAAGTAGTTGCATTTTCTTTAAATATTGCTTTTGCTCTTTGGAGGAGATTTTTGGCTTACTATGTTGAATATCGGCTTTAAAACTTACTGACTTAAAATCCACTTGCTGCATTCTAAAAATTACTTGCCAATGGTGAGTAAATCAAGCATTTTTCCATCCTTGATCATAAATGCTTTCATTATCATTATTGTATTTAATTGGACAGTTTTGGGTTGTTAGGACCAACTGTTCTGTCGTAAATTAGCTTTTGGTGTTGAAAACCCAATCTTTATCATATAATATTTTATCTTTATCATTTAATATTTTAAACAGTTTTTAAATAATCAGATTTTCATAATTTTGAAATGCAATAACAATAACATATAGAAACCATAAAATATCTTTAATATATATATATATATATATATATATATATATATTATCATTTAGATATAATTTTTTAACCAGCAGTCTTGTGGATTAAAAAAGTTTATTGGAAAAGAGTTAAAAACCGTTTTCCCTCCCAGTAGCAGAAACAGTACAGCACGGTAGCGAGTGCTGCAGACTGTTTAAAGATTTGCAGATTAATTTAGCATTTTAATAAAGAAATGCCAGGCCTAAAAAATATGGATATAATTTACATTTATGTCTTTAGATTATTGTACTTGTTGTATATTTTTAATTCATTTTCTTAGTAGATTCAAATGTTGTATATTTTATTTTATCCATTGCTAATACTTCTTGTGCTACTAGATTTGGGCCAGCATTCTTGAATCACTGGCAAATTTTGTTTTGCTGCAGATAGATACATAAAATTCTGCTATCTAGACTATTTGTTTTTAAGATAAATTGCTAACATCATCTGTTATCTAATGAAATTTTACATTTTTCTTTGCAGGTGAATCTGGATTGGGAAAATCTACTCTCATAAATAGTTTATTTCTTACTGACTTATACCCTGGAAGGCAAATCCCAGATGCAGCAGGTATGTATACTTAAATATTATTTAAAGTATAAAATTTTTAAATAGTTTTTTGCATTCTTCCCTTTTTGATAAGATTCTTATTTTTTAAATTCCGATTTGCGCAGTGGACTTTTTATCTTGCAGAGCTCAAAAACGAATCATCATCAAATGTTGCAAATTTATACAATACGATACAAAGGGTGTTGGGGTAAGCGCTAATGCAAATTTATATTTGTAAATGTCATGATGTCTTGTTGTATACCTGTAAGTTTGATCTTGATACAAGCTCCCGTTTTAGAAATATCTGCAACTTTACATGATTTTTCGTGTGTTGTGTGTGTGTGTGTGTATTTCGCATAACTCAAAAAAGGGGTGACTTAGAACATTGCAAATTGGTATATAGGAGGTTTATTTTGCATATAAGTAGTAAAATATAAGTTGTAGTGGTCCGCCAGATCAGTAATGCTTTCCAGTTTATTTTATTTTTTACTTTTCTGATTGATGTAACACTTTGTAAGGAAACATTCAAAAGGTGTCGTCTTCAAAAAATATTGAAAAAAATATATGTGATTCTACTCTTCATAAAACACCAGGAAGTGAAAAAATTATCAGCTGAAATGAGTTACATCAACCACAAAAAAAGTATGAAAATTAAGCATATTTGGCGATTTAGTGATATTAGGCGATCAGTTCGCTAGCACCAAGATTGCTGTGTACGAACCGAACCGTGTTTTTTTCTATTCAAGTACTCAAAATCAGTCGCCTAATAATGTGAAATTGACAAATATGCTTATTTTGATAATTTTTTGTGGTCGCTGTAATTCATTTCAGCCAATAATTTTTTCACTTTCTGGTGTTTTAGGAAGAGTAGAATCACATATTTTTTTCAATATTTTTTGAAGACGATACCTTTTGAATGTTTCCTTGTGAGTTTTTGAATGACTTGTTGAGAGCACATCTAGATAGGTGAAATTGTCTAGACATTGAATTATTTTTTTTTGCCATATTATCAATAACATGGTTAACACAATGGGAAAAAAAAAATTGTCTGTGTTCATTTACAAAATTTAATGTGAGAAAGTGAGAAGTTGGAGTGAGGAAAATGCTGCCGAAGGCAACGGAGACTCAAAGCAAAGTTTTGAGCATTTTCAATGTATTTCTTTTTAGTTTTTATTTAAAAAGCGATATAAAATTATTAATTTTTTTTTTTTTTTGTTCATTTGTTCATTTAAATAGAGTGATCAGCAAAGCCTGTTAGTAAAAAATAAAAATAAATGTTATAAAAATAATTGATTTTGTTTAACATGTAATAATTAAACATTCTGGAGAAAATTGAAAAATTTGTTCGAAATAAATGTATAATCATCTTTGAAAAAAAAATATTACTATGTTGCGTTTTACTTATAAAAATTTATACCTAAATATACTATCCTTTTAAAAAATATGCACTTACAGTTTCAGAAGAAATATATTTCGGATACATCGTATCCATCATCAGTGCATCATTGTGACACCTCCTTCTGTTCTGGTTTATTTCTTTCCTCTTGATCCTCCATTCTCTTCACTTGGTACATTTTTTTCTTGATTAGGTGTTGCCATGCAGGTGGTATTACGCTATGCTCACCATTGTTAATGGACAGACTGTTAGTTATTATTTCAATGGCTTCTCTTTTGAGAGCATAATGATGGTTGTTATAGGGGGCTATTTTTCGGGTATTAATTGGGTTAATTTTAAGGGTGGTAGATTAAAAAAACCGTACGAAGTGAAGAGAATGGAGGATCAAGAGAAAAGAAACAAACCAGAATGAAGGAGGTGTGACAATGATGCACTGATGATGGATACGATGTATCCGAAATATATTTGTTCTAAAACTGTAACTGCATATTTTTTAAAAGGATAGTATATTTAGGTATATATTTTTTATAAGTAAAATGTAATTTAATCCTTTTTAAAATAAATTAATATGTATTACTGTGTTGTTTTCACTTTTTATGCAGTCTCCTATATTTACCAGTTTTGTAACAAAAATGTCATTTCTTTTCCCCCTTTTTAAAATTCTTTAGAAAATATTAAACAGACTGTCAAATTAGAAGCCTCGACCGTGGAAATCGAAGAAAGAGGTGTTAAGTTACGTTTAACTGTTGTCGACACACCTGGCTATGGTGATGCCATCGATAATACTGATAGGTATTATTATTTAATATTTTTTACATATGCACACATTTAGATTTGGAATTATTTACTATCAGAAAAATTTATAAACATAATTAATCAGAAACATGCATACTGAATTATTATTATCAGCATTTATAGGTATGTTTGTAATTTCTCAATCTGTAGGTCCTGAAAACTTCCAGTATTTAGTGTATAATTAATTTTTTCCAATTAAGGGGACTCTTTACCTATCGTCTCCGAAAGCCGAAGCCAATGCTATTCTATGGGAAATTTTGCCCCATTATGACTAACACATGTTTTTAAATTCCGTTTTCACTTTCCGAAAATTCACAACTATTAAACAATTTATCGCTTTCTAAAAATTGATTTTATTTTATTTTTAAGATTTCATTTTTAAGCTAAAAAATGAAAAATTTCACATTGTGAAAATTCGCATTTTACAACCTCAATATATTAAAAACTTAAAAAAATAATTTTTAGAAATAGAAATTGATAAATTGTTTAATAGTTGGGAATTTTCCGAATGTGTAAATGGTATTTAAAAATATATATTAGTTAATAAGTTATAATTGGGTGAAATTCTCCATAGAAAAACATTCGCTCTAGCTTCTGGGGACGATAAGTGGAGAGGCCTCTTAAACTTATTAAAAATATGATTTGGTAAACAAATGTTTCTTTTTTTTTCATGTTTGTAGCTGAAGACTTTGTTTGTGTAAAGTTACCTTTAAAACACAAAATCTAAGCTTGAAACTTCCTTTAAGGAGCCGCTTTACTTACTAATGCTAGAAGCCCAAGCCAATGTTATTCTGTGGGAAATTTTGTTTACTTTATAATTTTGTTTACTTATAACTCATTAACTAATACATATTTTTAAATTCTGGTTTCACATGCAGAAAATTCACAACTGTTAAATTGATGGATGTTTTTTAAAAACAAATCCTTTAAGTTTTAAATGGTTCATTTTGAAGCTGCAAAATACGAATTTTCAATATGTGTAATTTTTCATTTTACAGTTTCACAATAAAATATTAAAAAATCCATTTTTAAAAATCGTCCGTCAGTTTGACAGTTGTGAATTTTCTGAATGTGAGAACAGAATTTAAAAATATGTATTAGTTAATGAGTTGTAAATAAAATTTTCTGTTGAATAACATTGGTTTGGGCTTCTGGCGATGGTAAATGAAGTGGGCCCTTAAGAGTGGACAATACCTAATCTTTTTGACAGTAATAGTCCGTTTTATTCTCTTTGAAAATTTGCTTCCACAATTACTCATTACTTAATGTATTTTTTAAAATTCCATTTTCGCATTCAGAAAATTCAGAATTGTTAAATTAGTGCTCATTTTTGAAAAATTGATTTTTTCACATTTTAAATACTTTATTTTCTAGCTAAAAAAATATGAAAATGCACTTATTTATTTTAATTTAGAAATTTATTTATCAAGTTGTGCCATGAATATTAATGTCACGTGATATAGCTGTGTTTACAGACTCGGTGACTTTGCCAACGAATGTTATGTGTGAAATGCTTAGCTGTAATCAGCCAGGGTAGCTCAATGGTTTGAGCATCCACACGTAAAGCGGAAGGCCCGGATTCGATTCCCGGCTCTGGTATTTTTCACATAGTTGGTATAAAAAATCAGCCTTCCACTCCAAAATTTTCTGAATGCACTTATTTATTTATTTTTTTTTTTTTTTTATCTCAAAAATAAACTATTAAAAATTAAAATTTAAAAAACAAGTACTAATTTATTGGTTGGGAATTTTCTGAATGTAAAAATGGAATTAAAAAAAAAAAAAAAAAAAAAAAAACATTAGGTAATGAATCGTTATTATTAAGACCGATTTTCCCATAGAATAATATCAGCCTTGACTGTTGGCATGATTAGTTATTGTCCACTCTTAAGAATAAAAGTTTCTAGAAATTTCATGGGAAAATAAAAGTGACAATTGGCTGATAATTTTTTTGTCACCACTTTTTTTTTTTTACATCTAATCTTCTTGTATCCAGTGATGATTATTAATTTTACCTCATAGTGATAGGCATAATTTTTATTTATATATTTAGAAAGAAATCATCTCGACTATTTTTAAATAGTAAATTTAGTAAAACAATAATATTTAACCCTTAAATGCCTGATTATTTTTTACGTCAACTTAAAAATGTTTTATTCTTACCTCTATTAAATAAATCACGGGAAATATACTTTAAAAAATCATATTTTATTTTAACTAAGGTATACAGCTAAAAAGCAATTTGTTGTTAATCGACAAGCATGAGGCATTAGAGCCTCAATATTATTGTAATAATACTTTAAAAGACAAAATTGGGTATGTTGCCGAAAGGCAACACACGGCATTTAAGGGTTAAAGTACAGCTTGATAGATAAATAAAAAATAATAGTAGGTAATATTTTATTTTCAATTGGAGAATTTTATTTCATTTCTTAGTTATGAATTTTTGCTGTTTCTTGTGAATTTTTTCCTTCTTTATTACTAATTGGTGGAAGGAAGCACAATTTAAAGTGAAATGTTTAGCATAATCATGTACAAATTTCTCACACATTCAGGTTTAGCAAAACTATATTCTTAGCTGTTAATATTTGTATTTCTAGCTTTAAATCCATCATTCAATACATTGATGATCAGTTTGAAAGGTTCCTTAGGGATGAAAGTGGTCTAAATCGTCGGAATATCAATGATAGCCGTGTGCATTGCTGCTTTTATTTTATCTCTCCATTCGGCCACGGATTGAAGCCTTTAGATATTGAGTTCATGCGACAGTTGCATGGGAAAGTGAACATTGTACCTGTTATAGCCAAAGCTGATGCCTTGACAAAAAAAGAAGTGATGCAGCTTAAAAAGAAGGTGATTTACATTTTTATTCATTGCAGGCTGGCAAAAATTATTTATTAAAAATCAAAACTAATTATGTATTTAATTATATATAGAGTCGAACCTCGTTAACGTGAACACGCTTAACATGAATTACTTTAACATGAACTGTTTCCAAAGTCCCTGTCAAAATGAAGATTAGTTTCTGAGTTATTGATAACATGAACAAATATTTTATTCCCCTTGTGATTTATGATAACAAAGTTCGACTGCATTTATTTATTCGAGGATAGCATTTACAAATTAAAACTAGTACAGTACGAAGCCGAAAATCTGGAATCGTTGGGACTGCAGCCAGGGGCATAGGAAGGGGAGGGGCTCAGGGGGCTCAAGCCCCCCCCCCCCTATTGATTATTACAAAATTTCCTTTAATGCCAAATAAAAGGATCACCAAATTAAAACGAAAATTAATGTGTTATAAAGGCTCATAATTGGTAATATTTTATAATTAATACTAATAATTAGTAAATGTTAATTAACATCTAATTATTAATTGATTTTGTCAAAGTTAATTTTGAGTCCTTTTTAAAATGAAATTTTCTGAGCCCCTCCCATGATTTTTGAATAGCTATGCCCTTGAGCGCGGCAATTCCGGATTTTTGGGCATACATAAAAAATATAATATTTTGGTATAATATGCAAATTCAAGTAAAAAATAATATATTACGATTTTTAAATGTATTCTGTAATATTTTTTTTAAATCTACTTTAACAGTAAATAAATAAAATTAAAAATTAAACTTGGAAAACAAAACAGATTTATTGAAATATTTGCATACAAAAATTAGTACAAGTTAAAAAAAAAAAAAAATAAATAAATAAGAAAAACATATCATTTCTAACACGTTGAGCACCACACGAATTCTGAATAAAATCCATTAAAATTCCTTAATGATATTATCCTGTAATAAATAAAAATTAAGTAAATTTTAAATAATTTTTCAATAATTACTTAAAACAATGTGATATTTTAAGTTTTTGTATCCTATTTTACACTGTCAACCACCGATGGTTGACGTGGCTTTATATCACATTTGACATTTGTCAGCCCCCAATGGCTGTCATGGCACTCAATGTGTTAAAACCATAGATATAGTAATAAGACATAGATTGATCAGCGAGAGGGAAAAAGTGATACTTTTTTTTGGGGGGGGTGGGGGGTGGAAGTCACTCTTATGGCTGCCTTTCCCAGAGTAAATCACTCACAGGAATACATACGGATAATTTAGTAAATAAATTTTATGAGTAATTTATTTACTAAAGGTGAATGAAACACTCCAGATACAGTTTCAGATTCATTTTTCTTTTTCTTTTTTTCAATACTCTCTAATGGCTGATTTTAGAACTTTTTTTGGCATCAAAATTTTTTGCATGATAACATAGGGATGATAGATCTATATATATTACTATATCTATGGTTAAAACATTTCTGTGATCTTTTCTTTTCTTTTCTCTCTCTCTTTTTTTTTTTTTTTTTAGTACTTTAGGTTTTTCATTTAAAAGTTTCAGCATAATATAAATAGAATATAGAATTTAGTGGGGTTTGCTGCAGTCAGGATTTTCACTGAGAGTAAATTGCTTGGCAAGACGTGGATGTTTACTACAGTCATAATTTTCATAGGTGTTTGTGTTCAGGGGTTACCCCTGATTTAAGCATTTTGAATTTAATCCATCTGCATTTTCATATTTCCTTAGTTATCTTTTGTTTTCATTGGTTGTTTATTTGTCATGCAAATGATATGTGAATGAATTGTATATTTTTATTGACTGACTGTTACAAGATTAAAAAAAAAAAAAAGATTGAGGGCTTTCTGGTCTAAATAATTTTAGTGTCATTTAATATACCAGTTTTTTTTTATTATTTTTATTTTATTTGAGGCTTTAATTTTCAGGGTTTTTACTTTTGAGTCACAATCATTACTCACAAAGCAGCTGCTCGCTGAAGATGGCTTTTTATTGAAAATATTCATTAATTCTCACTCCCATTAGTTCATGGTAACAAAATTAAAAACTGGAATTTTCCATTGGCTTATCATTGTAAATTTTTGCTTCTTTAGGCTTGTTCTAAACTATAAATATTAGGGCTGTGTCAATTAGTCGGTTCGGTTAATCGATCAGTGCTTAGTCCCTATCAATTTTTTTAATCTATTAATTCGATTAAAAATTTTCAAAATCCAATCAAAATTTTCAAACTACGAATTAAAATAAAAATGCTGTTCTGCCTACAAAATATTTTTTCACATGTTTTCCTAACAAACATTCTAAGAAATATCCATCATATAATGAAAAAGCAAAAAATAAATAAAAATAAAACCTCACAAAGAAGATGTTGCACTTTTGTTGATAGAGAAAAGGGGGAGGACAGTTATTAAACAAAATGCCGCTTCATGTGCACGCTGGAGCAACACCATCTGTCTGTAGCCTTCTACAGAAAGTGTTGGCTAGGTCAATAGTATTCTCAGAAACAAGAAGCTTTAAAAAAATGGAAATGCTAAAGATAAAAAAGAAACAAAAAGAAAGGATTGAGATTTCCACTGACTATCCCTCTGATGGGGAAAATGTCAACAGAGTTTCACAATATCTTCAAGTGTTTATTGTCTGTTCAAAATTGCTGATAGTAATTATCGAGGTAGAACAGAAAATAATATTCTGTGTTCTATCCGAAGTGATAAAGAAGAGCTAACTTGTTAAATAAATCCTTGTCGAATCATATTCTTAGACTGACCAAGAACATGATTCGACAAGTATTTATTTAACAAAACAGTATTAACTCTACTTTTTTTATATAGGAATTTTTGCTAGTATTCGGATACTTTTGTTACCGACTACACTCAATATGAGAGTTTTATTCATCATTGAAATAGAATTATATATAAAAAAAATGAAAACCGATTAAAAATCTGATCAATCGATTAATGAACTACGATTAACCCAGTTAAAACTCTTAATCGATCCCCACCCCCTAATAAATATGTACATTCTCTTTATTAAATCATACGTACTGTCAGTTTCCTTTTCACTTTTAATAGCATAAATCAAGTTTCTCATATTGGGGAGTTCAAAAATGGGGAGACTTTTGGCTTAATCTATTCTAAAACACGCCTTTCTCTGTTATTTCTGCCAGCCTAGTCATACAAATGTTTAAATTTTATGTCCAAAGAGTGTTTATGACAAATCTCATCTTTCGTAAATTTTAATTGGCAAAAAATAAAATATCACATCCTAACTTGTCATATTCTTTATTTTCATGTTCACTTTACGACTACACGATAATTTGATTAGGTGCAAAGTGGATGGTGATTTTTCTCAGTCACTCTGTGATGTTCATATTATATTTCTTTATGTACTCATAATGTACAATAAATATTCTTTTTTCTCTTTCAGCATTCGTTACTGTTATTTAGCATAAGAATTTCATATGTTTTCTTCTTAACTGTGTAACTTTTATGATACTGAATGCTTAAAACTAAATTAAGTCAGCTTTGTATTATATAAATTTTTTCTTTGCTATTTTTAAGTCTATGTGTGTATTTTTAAATTATAGATAATGCATGAAATTGACGAAAATGGCATCCGAATCTATCCTCTCCCAGATTGTGATTCTGATGAGGATGAAGACTACAAAGAACAAGTTAAACAATTAAAAGTAATGAATGAGATTATTATTTAAATTTTTATAAATAAAGTCTTCATGTAATATATCTGAACCTGTCAGCAAATATATATATTTCAGAGAAATTATGACATTTTTTTTATTAAAACATATATTCTGATTTACTTAATGAGTTACTTTTTCTGATGTTACCTGTGTCTGTGATATACTTTTCTGAAAGGTATGTCTCAATTATACCTGCTATCTCTCCCTGTTTTCCAAGGGAAACTCCCTTATTCTGTTTTCCATTCTCCCTTATCTTCAAACAACATTCCTTTATCTCCTTTTCCCTGAACATTTTAAATTTATGCTTATAATTTATCAGTAACATATAAATTGTCAATTTTTAAGCAAAATTTTTGCTTTACCTTTATTTAGTATGGTTTAGTGACAAGGTGATCAGAAACTAGTCAGCAAATGTTAATATTGTTTCTGTATTCTGTTTTGGTTGTTTATTGTGTTAAATTTAATGTTTTCTGGAAAAAGCACCCTATGGTGGACATTTTGGAACTTTTTTTTTTTTTTTTGAAATTCTGTGAGCGCATTTTGTGTATAGTCTATATACCAAATTTCATTGCCTTCCGTGCACCCGTTTGCACTGTAGGATGCTGTGTATAGAGGAAGTTTAAGTCCAGCATTCTAATTTGAAAACTTTGTAATTTTTTCAAGATTTACGATTTTCGTAATGGGGGAAAAATAAAACAACAACAAAAAAAAAAAAAAAAAAAAAAAAGGTCGTGAAGGGAACTAAAATTTTTTTTGCACTGTAATTTTACCATTTTATACAGTGTTCTAAAATGTATCCAGAGTATAAAATAATTCATTCTGTTGGCAAAGAAATCTTTACCAATTATAAAAATATCTATCAAAGATAGTTATTTTATCCTTTTTAAATAAGCTTGGATTAGAATCTATGTAATCTTAAATGTTTATTTTCTATTAATTTTTCATTACATTAGTATTTATTATTATTATTATTATTTTGTTGTGTTTTTTTTTTTTTTTTTTGTTAATTTTTTGTTTATTTTAGGAAGCTGTGCCTTTTGCTGTATCAGCAGCTATACCTACTATAGAAGTGAAAGGTCGAAAAGTTAGAGGTCGACTTTATCCTTGGGGTGTTGTGGAAATTGAAAACCCTGATCACTGTGATTTTATAAAACTACGTACCATGCTTGTGTAAGTACCATTAGTATATAGTATGCTGTTAATGATAATTAATATAAAATATCTTTAAACATATTTCAATAGAGAAAAGAATATATTAACACTTTATAAAAAATTAAATACTTTTTTTTTTTTTTTTTTTGATTATTATATGAGAAATGCCTAGCTGGTTATCACCCAGGGTGGCTCAGTGGTAGAGCATCCACACGTTAAGCGGAAGGCCCGGGTTCGATTCCCAGCTCTGGTATTTTTCACATAGTTGGTATAAAAATCATCCTTCCACTCCAAATTATCTAAAACGAATTAAGGTTGATGATTAAAGAATTTCTAAATTAAATACCTTACAAAAAAATCCTTTTTGGTTTGTGTAAATATATTTTGACTGGTAGTCACAGCTATCATCAGTGCACTTGTGATCTATGTTTACCCCGGTTTCATGTTTCTCTTTCCTCTCTTCTCTTTACTTCGGTTACGATGTGTTGCCATTCAAGTAGGATGGTGCTATGCTCTCGGTCATTAACAGCAGAGTTAGTTGTTAGTATTTCAGTGGCTTCGCGTTTTAGAGCATATTGGTGTGAATTATAGGAGGCTATTTTTTGGATATTTAAAGCGTTGAGGTTAATAGGGTTAGTAAGATACGTTCTGGAGAGGGCAGTGGATTGCTTATCAAATTTAAGGTCTGAGAAATGCTTGGCTTTACATTTTTTTTATTTTTCTTTTAGTCATACCTATATAACAAGCGTCGATGTTGTTTTCAAATGTAAAATAATTTTATAAACTCCAGGGGTGTTTTTAAAAATTAATGGAGTCTTTTCCATTTCTTAAACATTCCAATAAAACCCTCCTTAATAAGGAAATTGAATTCATTAAAGAAATTGGTCAAAAAGCAGGCTACAGTATATCTCTTATTGAAAAACTCTACAAAAAAGTTTGAAAAATCTTAATTTCATAAGTAATGCACAGAAAAATGAATCTAATTTCACTCCCGCCATGCCATATTGTAATGGAGTTGCTAACAAAATTAAATAAGAAGAAACAAAATACGGCATAAACATCCCAATGAGTCCAAACAAAAAATCTTTCAACAAATGGAAAAGACCCCCATCAATTTTAAAAACACCCCTGGAGTTTTTTAAATTAATTTTACATTTAAAAACAACATAAATGCTTGTTAGATAGGTATGACTAAAAGACAAATAAAAGAATGTGAAACCAAGCATTTCTCAGACCTTAAATTTAATAAACAATCCACCCCCTCTCTACAACGCATCTTACTAACCCTATTAATCTTGACACTCTAAATAAATAAATAATAAAAAAAAAAAAATAGCCCCCTATAATTCACACCAATATGCTCGGAAACACAAAGCTATGGAAATACTAACAACTAACTCTGCTCTTATAATGGCCAAAAGCATAGCACAATCCCACCTGAATGGCAACACATCATAACTGAACTGAAGAGAGGGAAAAATGAAACCTGGGTAAACGCAGATCACAAGTGCACTGATGGTGGCTGCTGCTAACAGCCGAAATACATTTGCACAAACTAAAAAAAATTTTTTGTAAGGTATTTATTTTATGAAGTATTTTTAAACATTTTTCTAAACAGGAATTACACATTTGAATTCATGAAAAATTGCTTGTTAAGCCAATGAATTCCTTTTACAATCTTATTGAATTTAAAAAATAGTTTAATTTGCAGTAAAATGCCATATATAAAAATGCCACATAAAAAAAAAAGAGAGAGAGAGAGAGAAAATTAAGACGATTTTATTTCAAAATGTGCTAAAAAAAAAAAAAAAAAAACTCTATTTTGTCATAAGGCTCTGCTGTGTTCCAATAGCTTTTGCTCTCGGAATCTACCTTTGAAGAATTAGGTACTATCAGTACCCGAAAATTGGCTTTTTGAATAGTGATTATTTGTTCACAGTCCGAAAAATTTGTAATTCAGTAGAAAATTAGAGATTTCATAAAAAGAAAAAGTAATTAAATTCAAGGCCTGGTCATGCATTGACTTTTTTTAATGTGTGACTAGTGTTCCTTCAGCTGCAAATTACAAATATTATGAAAAAACAATATTTAATTAAATTCAGTTTTTTTTTTTTTTTTTAAGCTAGTTTTACAATTGTTTTGGCCCAAAATAAAAATATTAAATATAAAAGAAAATTGAATGATTTCAGTGTATGTTGTTTCTTACCCATTTATTATTAATGGTTGTATTACTGTTTATTTGAATAGAACACATATGCAGGATCTCCAAGAAGTTACCCAAGATCTTCATTATGAAAACTACCGATCAGAAAGACTTGCTGGAAAGAATACTGCGAGAAAACCATCGTATGTATTGAAACAGAAAAGAACATTTTTCTTTCTCTGTTTTGCATCTCTAATCCATTTTATAATCTATCATTTGGTATTCCTATGTTTCAAAATTTTAGTTTTAAAATTTGGATTGGCTTGGTTTAAACAAATTGTTCAAATCAGGGAGACCAACCTGGAACTCTTGGGCTGCATGTGGCCCATGGTGCAATTAACCCTCCGTCAGGCGCACCCTGCCTGAGAGGCCCATTCTGGTTTTTATTCTCTAAGTATCCTACACATGATTTTTAATTCAAAAACATCTATATGGTGACCTTATTAGGAGTGAGTAGAAAGTAATAAACAAAAATTTGATGCATAAGTACGAATTTATTGATTGTAGTAAAAGTGTTTTAACAATAAAGTATATTTACCTGGCCTCTCAGGCAGGGTGCGCCCGATTTTGTTCGTCCTGCGGGTGCGCCTGACGTAGGGTTAATGAAATTTGTAAGTTAATACCTTCTGTTAATACAGCAAATATTTAAAAAGCTATTAAGACTGTTCTTAGTTAAACCAATATGTATGGATGTGGTAACTGTCACCAGAAGCACGTCAACAGCTGCAGCAAGGACTGAATCTGCAAATTGCAGCTGAAACATCATAGCTTCTGATTAAAAACTGTCAAATGACTAATTAATGTATTAGAATTTAAAAAAATATATATAGTGCCTCCTGAAAATATATGAATTGTTTTTTTAAAGCAGCCAATTTAAAGTTTTTTGGGTTAGACAGACCTGGTTTAATTAACTGTTTTTATTAGAAAATCCTCCATTTGATTTAGTATTTTTAAATAAACTAATTAAACTATCTCAAATTATTCCCATCTAATTAATAAAGCGAGGGGTTCCCACTGTCACCTGTCTCCAGAAAAATGTACCGCACTTACAGATGTGACATTTGGCACACATATGTAAAGCAACTACTCCGTGTGCACCCCAAAGCCAAATTTTTAATTAGGAAGGAAGGTTAAAAAATTTGTTTTATTTTATTTTTTGCATTTTTTCCCAACATTTTTCTTTGAGTTGCAATTCTAATCTGTTGCCAATAACATTAAATGCTTACAACATTTTATTTATTCTTGCAACATAAAAAGAAATATTTCTTCACATGAATAAAAAAAAACAACAACATATAAATAAACTTAAATATAAACGTGTGTCATAATTTTTTGATAAAAGTGACATCATGATAGATTTAAATTATTTATATATTTATTTTTATTTAAATATTAATTATGTCATTTTATGATCAGCTAGGTAAATCAAATAAAATATAGGAAATAGCATGATAGTAACTATCAGGGTTTTTGCCTGTTGAGTATTTTCTCCGTGGTGTATGTTGGTTTTGCATGCATAAATTTCCAGCTATTCACCAGAGAGCCTGTTCCTACTGTTTCACAATTAATATTGCTTATTAGTTGATTACTTGTAATTAGTGTTTAGAGACCAATAAAAATTTTTTTAGACTTAATTTCTATGCATCTCTTAACCACAAAGAATTTCAAAAAGTGTTGGCATTAACATTTTCAAAATTGGTTTTTTTTAAAAATTGTTTACAGTATTTGAAGTATTTTACAGTAAAACTTTAAAAACTTAATATATTGTTTTGTTTGTTTTGCAGGCTGTTAATCAATAAATCTGGTTTCTTTAAATGTGTTTATTTCATCCCCCGATGAATTTTTTTCATTTTTCTGAACTTCTCTTGCGTAAAGAAATTTTTAATCTTATTGGTCATTCGTGTTTCAGTGATCTTGTATTTGTTGCTTGGCTTCTACTATGCTTAATAGTTCATTATTATTATAATCTGAGCTGTATCTTTCAATAAGATTTTCATTTAGAATATTAAATATTTTTGCTTTCCGAACACTATAGTGAGGAAAGAATTGTAATCATATCAAAAATCCGAATTTGAGATTTTGATGTTTCTATACGTTTCAAGGTCCCCTGAGTCCATTTTCATTATTTTTACAATGATGTATGTATGTATGTGTGTGTGTGTGTATGTATGTATGTCTGAGTGAACAGGCTAGCATCTAAATGCTTTGTTCGAATAAGCTAAAGTTGGTACACATATTGTAAGTCACCCTAGTACGAACCCTATTTATTTTGTTGAATCTAGCACTTAGTTTTTTTACAGGGGCACCAGGAAAAATTCTGTATCATTATGGTCTATGGGGCCAAATTTTTAAAAGTGCGATAGCGTCTAAATACTTTATTAATCTGAGCAAAAAATTTGTACACATGTTATAGGTCACAGTTGCACCAACTGTATAGATTTTGATGAATTTAGCACTTACAGTTTTTTTACAGGGAAACAAAGAAAAATTCTTTATCATTATGGCCTATAGGACCAAATCTTTAAAAGTGCAATAGCATCTAAATGCCTTATTCAATTGAGCTGAAAATTTATATGAATAGTATAAATCACTGTTGCACTAACTATAAGCATTTTAGTGAATCTAGCATTTATAGGTTTTTACAGGGACACAACGAAAAATTCTTTATCATTATGATCTATGGGCTCAAAGTTCAGTAGCATTAAATAAAACATTGTGTAATATACAGAGAAAAATATTCAAACACTCTATTATGGTTTTTCTCTCTTTTGTTTAACAACTCCTCTTTCTTTACTTTATCTACAAAATTGTTAATTACTCAATGTTCGGAAAGTCGAGTGGAGTCACTCCAGATTTTTTATTCTTTCATGAATACAGATACAAGGTATCCCATAAATAGAAGTACATACTTTAAGAGAAGATAAGACACATCAAAATAATTAGGAATTGCATAGAAACCCTTAGCTGGAAATATCAGGAGAAAGTGGCAGCCAAGTTACAAAAAATGAAACAATGCAAGACAGATTACTGAAAACTTATTTTTTTTTTTTCCTCAAAGGGAAAGGAGAAGTAATAAAGATAGCAATTACAATGTCTTTTTATAACATATAAGAGAGAATAATAAGATATGGCATTACTTATTCTTCAGTTAAATGTGATTTTTCTTATAGTTTACAAAGGTTTTTTTATACACATTTTATTTAAGGATAATTGATTTTACAGGATTCTATGTTTCTAATTGTTTTTATTTTCCTGTGGAAATTTATGATTTTCAACTTTTTGGGGTGTTTTTTATTGAAATTAATTTTTGCATATTGTTTTCAGAGTTTCACCCGAGCTTTCTGAAAAGGATCGTATCTTGCAAGAAAAAGAAGCTGAACTGAAGAGGATGCAAGAAATGTTGCAGCAGATGCAGCAGAAAATCAAGGAAGAAGAGCAGCGAAATGCGACGCCATCTCCTACAAACCAGTCTCCTAAAATTTCACATAAATGAACTGTGTATTAAGTGGATCATAAATCAATTTCAATTAAAAAAAAAAGTCTTTAAATGTGTTCATATTTCTAAACGTTTCTGCTTTTATATTAAAATGTTTGTGCCTAGTCATGTTTCACTTTATAGAAAAAAAAACTCATGACTGATTTTTTTTCATTTGTTTTATGTTAATCAAACTTAGTTGATGTTAAATTTATAAAATCATTTACTTTATATTTTAATTTTTTTTTTATTAATAAAATGTACAAGACTGAAAATCACCATCAATTTGTTTACTTTTGTGTTCATGAAGTTAGTTCTACTGTACCTGTATTTAACTGCACCTGTATCTTGTAAGTAGATTTAAAAGACTTTGTTATGTGATGTAAGATTTTAGAAATGTATTTTTAAATTATTCATTGTTGAATGCAAGAAGAAATATTTTTACATCTACTTTCAATGATTAATTATTTTATTATATAGTGATCATTAAAGATTACATTAATTATTTTAATATGTGGTGATCAGTAAAGATTACATATCATTCAACAAAGTCTTGATGTTATTCTTGTTGATATTTATGCATCAGTTAATCTTAAAATTTCAGAAGAGTAGTGCTGGGAATTAATCTTACATTGTCGCAGGTTCTTTGCTGTACTTTCATTTAAATGTTGGGTATATTTTAAGAAGGATATTGTAAAATTAGTAAAAGGTTTTAACAGCTTGTGCAAAGCACAGTATAAGGAATAATATTTTTTTGCAGAAACCGTTAATAAAAAGAGAGAAAAAATGAATTTGAGATACCTCTTCAGAGGTCAATCCAGGTAAAAATTGGGACCCTTTTGCTGCCCCTTCGCAAAATTCAAATCCATAAAATGGGCCCCTTCACAAAATTCAAATCCATACAATGGGTCCCTTCACAAAATTCAGATTCATAACAATAGCCCTTTCACAAGATTTATTAAAAAAAAAATTGATGATTTTGTAAAAATTTTGTTAACAGTATTATTTTTAATGAATGTCTATACTTGGTTCAATAATATGCTGTTAACATGATATTAACACGTTCACGCCGGCGTGACCCACCGCCGAGCACTAGCAATAATCCCTGTCCAATAAAAGTACACTTAAAACCATTTTGTTTAATAAATCCTTGTTGAATCATGTTCTTAGACTGACTAAGAACACGACTCGACTAGGATTTATTTAACAAAGCAGTGCTAAGTGTACTTTTTTTGGACAGGGATTATTGCTAGTGCTCGGCGGTGGGTCACGCCGGCGTGAATGTGTTAAACATTAAATAGAGTAACTGCTAAAGTGAAAGGTTTCGTGCGATAATTCTTTTTATCCCAAAAAGAGAAATTTTCATAAAAATGGGCCCCAAAAATTTAAAACCTGGATCAACCTTTGCTCTTATCATATAACTATACCAAAATATCATAGTCTGATATCTTTTATGACTAAAAAAAAAAACTTGCATGTTTATATGATCAGATAGTAATTAGGACACTTAACATTTTTAAAATTTGCAACTAATTCATCACGTGAACAAGTAACCATGTCCTACCACTACAAAAGCAGTAAGCAAATTCAAAGGAAAGTGAAAATAGGATAAAGAGAAGATGAGGTGTAATCAATAAGAGGGAAAGAAAAACAAACCAATAGGAAGAGCAGCCAATATAAAAGTACAACAGTACAAAGCACTAGAAAATATATCAATAATAATAACAACATTTTTAAAAGGGTGGAAAGCAGAATAGTATTTATTAGATGTATATTGTTTATGCATAACCCACTTCCCCTTCCTCCACGTTCTCTTTTACTTGAGCTTTCTGCTTTTGTAATGTTAGCACATATATTCATCTGAAGAGGGAAAAAAAGGAGTTTTTAAAACATGTTGTATTCTATCTTTTGATGTTTTTTTTTTTTTTTCAAGAAAAATGTATCTTGTAAATTGTTACTGCTTTTAGTGACAGGAATGATAAAATGCACATATATATATTCAAATTTACTGTTTGCTTAACAAACTGATAATTTTATTAGTTCAAAGCATGCCTAAGTTCCTAATAAAATCTTTAATTCATTGACTTTAAGAAAAAAAAACAGTATTTTAGCATTTGAAAAAATTGCTGAAATAAAATATTATACAAAATATCGATGTTAGAACCACATTGAAGTTACATATCATTAAACTACTGTGGGTTTTTGTAGAACTTATATATAAATTTTTAATAGTTAGTGCCAAATATCTGTTTCTGTTTCTATTTTTTTTTTTTTTTTTTAATAACAGTATTTAATTTTGCTTAAATTAAATCTGTATTTGTTTTTATGCAATAAACGGCTGAATTTTGCAAAGTGCAGCACATTTAATAAAAAAGAAATACAATAGTCAAAAATCAAATTACTAAAGCAGCATTTTATAACTTTTAAGTGGGGTTTGAAATGTGATTGCTTTTGTTTTAAAGTTTCTAATAGATAACTGTCAGATTTTTTTTTTTTTTTTTTTTTAATGATTTAACAGCACTCTAAAGAATATGTTCGCAATCAAAATACAAAAATAAACTCAAATGGGTAGTTCTGAGCAGTGATAGTCAACATGGTGCTTACCGCCCACTAGTGGGCATTTGGTGGGCGATAGTGGTTTTGTCTGATCCGCGATTGTAATGAAATGCTCGCCCTCTGGTGGACTAAGGTGAAATTACAATTAACATGCTTTAATTCAGCTTTCATCAAGCCGGCCATTGCTTGCCGATGTTTAGTTTCACCTATATTTATTGAATAAAAATGAATAAATCCGGTAAAAAAGATAACACATTCTGTTGTGTGCTACAGTGTAACTCCAAAGGGTCAAGAAATCCAGAATTAAGCTTCCATTTATTTCCAAAGGACAAATTTAAAATTTCAGTTGCTTCGGCTAATGGAAGTAAAGAATTAATCATATGATTTGAAACTAATATTTGTTAAGCTTCAGTTAAAAATCTACTTCCAATCGAACTTTGAATAAACTGAAACATTTTTTTCCAAAAGCAATCCATTTTCCATGATGTAATGGCAGAGAAATTATAGCACGAATATTAAGTAGTAATACAAATACAACAATAATAAATACACGTGGCTATTATATTTACTAACAACAAAATCTGAAAAAGCGCCATCTATCAATCATTACAAACGTGGATACTGAAGCATTTTCCTTTTTACTTTCTGAACATGCATATGTAAGGTAAGTATTGTAATCAAGTCAAAAATTTGACATTTGAGGTTTTAGTGTTGCTATACGTTTTGAAATCCCTGGAGTTCAGTTTTACTATTTTCACGATAATGTATGTATGTGTATGCATGAATGCATGTGAGTGAACATGATAGCAGCTAGACGATATCTTCGAATGAACTGAAAGTTGGTACGTATGTTATAGATCACCATAGCATGAACCTGATTGATTTTGGTGAATCTAAGACTTATAGTTGTTTTTTTTTTTTTTTTTACAGGGAAAAAAAAAATATTCTTTATCATTATGGTCTATAAGCCCAAATTTTAAAGTGTGATAGCCAGGGCCGAATTAAGCTTTGAAACTAGGGGAAGCTCAGTATCATTTTGGGGCCCTCTTTCATTTCAGAAAATCTTGTTTTCCTGTTACATATTGTAATATAAAAATGCTATAAACCAAAAATTAGTGTGTGTTTATAGTTTTTTTTTTTTTCATTCATATATCTGGGTGGTTTCTACACACAACATTAAAATCTTATAACTTATTAATTAAGAACAGTCAGATTTTTAAGGTTAAATAATAAATTTTTCCTGAAATAGTGAGTATTTTACCTTGCTTTAGGCAGATTTTCTCAGAAAAGTTCAATCTCAGTATGAAAATATAAAACAGAAAATTCAAGACCCTGCTTTTAGTCATTTTGGGGGGCCCTTTTAAATTTTAGAGGGGAAGCTTGTGCTTCCCGAGCCTTTTGAGTAATCAGGCCCTGGTGATAGCGTCTAAACGCCTTAGTCATCTGAGCTGAAAATTTACACATATTGTAAGTCATCGCCACAGGATATAAGTCACATATTATAAGGCACCATTGTATCCTTTATCATTATGGCCTATGGGCCCAATTTTTTAAAAGTACAATAGAATCTAAACACCTTATTCAATTGAGCTGAAAATTTATACCCATGTTATAGATCACTGTCACACAAACTGTATGGATTTTGAAAAATCTAGCACTTATAGTTTTTTACAGAGCCATAAAGATAAATTATCAAAGTACGATAACGTATAAACGCCTCATCAGATTGAGTTGAAAAATTATATATATGTTATAGGTCACCGTTGCACAAACTGTATAGATTTTGGTGAGTCTAGCACTAATAGACTTTTACAGGGACACAAAAATTTTTTATCATTATGATTTATGGGCTCAGATTATTTGAAGGGCAGTAGCGTTAATCGTACTATTTAGAGGAAAATATTCAAACACTATTGTAATTTTCTATTTTGTTTATTTAACAGCTTCTCTTACTTTATTTATTTATATAACCTTTAATTACTTAATATTCAGGAAGTCGAGTGGAGTCACTCTAATTTTTTTATTTTAGAATTTATTTGATTTTTAAAATTTGGTAAGTAATTATTATTATATGCTTTAACTTAGTGTAACTTTGCATATAAAGTTTATAAAATTTAGCTACTTCCTTTCTTTCTAAATCACTAGTAGTGTAGAATTGGTGGGTGGTTAGGAAATTTTACTATTAACAGTGATACAAATGTGGGCAGTAGGTGAAAAAGGTTGACTACCTCTGGTTTAGGATGTCTAATATTTTAACCCCTTAACGTGCGCTGTCCTCGCTGCGAGGACGCAAAATTTAAGATCCAGCTGCAAAAATTTACATTTATAACATAGCAGAAAAGGCCGGTTTTTTTTATCTTAAAATTTAGAATTTCTTTTAGTTTAATTTAGTTCATGAATTCTGGCGGCAGCATAATTTAAATGATCCGAATTGTCTTGCTCCGCAAAGGGTTAAAAACTCTTAGTTGACAATCGTATAAAATTTATTGTAAATGTAGTTGGATTTGGAGTTTTACTATTGAAATTACTGAGCATGATTATGTATGCATTTCATTTAGTTTATATTTCACATTTAGTATTGTAAAAGTTATTCAATATGAAAAATACTGCTTGTTATAGTTTTTATAATATCTCATGTAGGTTGTACAGTAATGGTAATAATTCAATTGTCAATAAATATTTTATATGTTCTTTCTAAGAAAATGCAAGTTTCATGCAGTAGAGTTTACAATTCCTGAAAACAACTATTTTGTGCTTTAATATATAAATCTATTTAAACTAATTTACAGCAAAAGACAATAAATAATGTAGCAGATTAGGAGCATTATTTTATGAAGAATTTAATGTATTTTTAAATGACAGTATTGTAAATAGTGTAAATTGTAAAGCAATAATATATTCTTTTCAAATGTAATTTTTATAACCCATCAGTGATTTCTAAATTCAAAAGATAAGAAAAATTATAAAATGTAGTACTTTTCTGTTGACAAAGAATCAAGTTATGTCATTGTAGCTGAGTTTGATCTCTGGTTATTAATTTACTAAATAAATCCCAATAAATTTTCAAAGAATATATTCATTTCTGAGAATTAAAAAAAAAAAAAAAAAAAAAAAAATCTAATGGTAAACTTAAATTACAAAATAAATTAAATGCAAATCTAAGTTTTTTGGATTTAATTTTCTGCACATTAATGTAATAACTCTAGTGTGCTAGGACATATTTTAGAGGCAATATAATTTGATTCCTTGCTAATAGAAAAATATCCAAAGTATTACCCTAATAAATTCCAAACTGTACTCTTTTTCTTTCATTGTGGAAGTTGAGGTAAAAAATAGTAGTTTTGTTCTATTCTTTCTTTCATAACTTTTAAAATAATATATAATACATATAAAGTTTTGAGCAAAATTATTTTTTGAATAATGTATAATTTATTAAATTTGAAATTTGTTTTTGATCTGGGAACTTGTGATTTGAGCATTACATGCTTACATGAAAAGTTTCCGGACTTGAATTTTTTGCATTAACTGTAGTTTTGTCAGTTTGTTTTTTTAAATGAAAAATATTTATATGACAAAGTGGCTAGCTGGCAGTCATAAAAAAAATCTGAAAATGTAAGTAATTTTGACAAATTCTGTGGAAATAATCCATTGTTAAAAGCTCATTATTCTAAATCGTGAGACTTTCAAGGGAGATAAACAGCAGGAGTAAAAGTGAAAAAGGCCAAAAAATGGTCAGAGGAAGTCAAGGAATTTGAAAAAGTCAAATGCTGGCTATCTTGTATGATAAGTGTCCTTATGCACAATGAGATATATAAAGTAGATTGATAAATGGTAACCCCTGAGAAGGTCCGAGATGAGTCATGTGACATGCTCCCCTTGCACCTGCGTATTCGGTGGTTTCCTTGGTTACAACTAGCTTATTTCCAATCATTCTATGGAAGAACACAGTTTTTAAAGTTGTGAAACTCTTTCAAAAAGAATTTATTTTGTTATAAAAATAAATGGGTAGGCGTTGACCAGTAACTTTTCACAGGTAAATTATAATTGTTTTATTTTGTATGTTTTAATACATAATATTTGTTATTTTTCTTTCAACTATTCGACAAAGGCTATGGAAGTAAATCATGTGCTGAAAATAATGCATTTTATGAAAGATTGTACACTCTAATTATTTGTTTATTGCTTAAATAATATTTTTATTATTCATTCAAAACAATTTTTCTGACTATTTGCATTCATAGTAGTATATTTCCCATAATTCAAAATAATATTGTAAATGGCACCACTTGGCAAACCCAGCCAAATGTTGTCGCCAAAGCTTTTGTTTGTTTACATTCTATGATTTATACAGCTGCTTTTAGTTTTATTTTCAAGTTCACTTGTGTTCTTATTTTATGTTGTTTTTTAATTGTGTGTAGCAATTATATCACATATTTATTTAAGTCATCATATCAATTTCAAATCATTCTGTAGTTAGGTAAATTGGTCTTTTGCGGACAGTCGCCAAAAAAGCGATAACAGACAAACATAGTGACATGACCTATTGGTTCATGTCACATGATTCATCTTGAACCGTGGAAAGCTAATCCTTCATCCATTGAATCAGCACTCTAATTTATATATCTCGTTGCTTATGCAGTAGTAATGCTCTCTCAATCATGTAGCAGACATAAATTATAAAACTGGATTAATAAAATGGTAATGTAATATCTGCTTCCTTAGAAATGGGCTCAACTAAGGTTCCTACATCTCCTTTTTATGTGCATGTAGAATCCCCTATAGCATACTTAATTTCTAAAATGTAGAAAGATCATCACACTGTGGCATCATGGGAACATTTTTGAGACGTTCCAGATATGTTTTGTTCATCTGTGGAACCTCTCAAAAATGTTTTAGAATGTGGAAATGTCTACCCAGTGACATCACATTGTAACATCTATGATATAGCTCCACAATATCTCAGTTCGGATCAGTGTTGCCAATTTAGCGGATTTTTAACACGATTTACGGAAAAAAAAATAATAAAGGTTTAGCGGATTCGATACTACATTGCACTGTTGCTACACTACGGGCAATTGAATTTTTAGCGGGGAAAAAATTTTGTGTTGGCAACACTGATTTGGATGCATGTATGTGATGTGTCTCTAGAACCCAGTTTGCTGTATGGGGTGTTCACGATAGAAAGGAAAAGTTTGTTGTATTTTACTTGGGGAAACACTGGTAATAATAAATATATATTTCATAAAACATTTTTTATATTTGTAACCCAATGATACATATTTTATTAACACATTGAGCACCATGTCAGGCATTCTAGATTCTAGACGTTTTGTCATATATCTCTAAAAGTACTGAAGGAATCATCTTGAAACTTTAGGAGTGTGCAGAACATATTATACTTCAAACATTTCAGGAAAGTAAAAACAGTACCAATAAAAAATTAGCACGTTGAGCGTCCTGTCAGCCATCAGTGACTGGCAGTGTCAAATATGATATAAAGCTGCGTCAACCATCAGCAGTTGACTGTGTAAAATAGGATATAAAACTAAAAATATTACATTGTTTTAAGTAATTATTGAAAATTTATTAAAAATTTGCTTGATTTTTATTTATTACAGGAGGAATCATGGAATTTTAATGGATTTTAAAAATTCACATGGCATTCAATGTGTTAATGGATTAGTTTTAAAATTATCTTTTATTATTATAATCTGATTTTGCTTTGTAAAAAGTTTCTCTTTGACCTTATATGAAATAATGTGAAATGTCGAACAAAACTGCATAAAATTATCTCATGGTTAATATATTTGTTGGTTACAAACTAAACTACTGGAAATTTAAGAATTCAGTTTCATTGGAATTTAGGCGGATGATATATTTTCCTGCTTAATTCATTTCTAGTAAATGTGCATTTTTAAATTAGTGAATCTAGTAATAATAGACATAAAAGTATGAAATCATTTATTTATATGTATTTGTTTTGTAAGCTTTTGATAATGCCAGGTAGGCATTTTACTATTTTTCATGCAAATATTTTAAGGCTTTGCAAAATTTAATTTTGAACTAGTGTTTTTATAAATTTATGTTGTTTTAGGTTGAAATCACAAAAATATTTTTTATCTACCTCTTTCAACAAATGTTTTGGATATTTTTTCTTAAAAAAAAATTTAACTATTTATGAATAATTTTTTTTTTTTTTTTTTTTTTTTAATTGAACTAAAAATGAAAACTTTCATTTGTTCTGATCGTGATTGTGTAGTCCTACAGATGACATACTTGCCAACTCTCCCTTATTTTGGGACTGTCTTCCACTCTCCCTTATCATCTTGCATTTCTCCATTATTCTGAACATTAAAGTTATACATATAACTTACCAAAAAACTTCTACAAATAAAATTTTTTTAAGCAAATTTTTGCTTTAGCTGAAAAAAAAAAAATCTCCTGTGTATCTCAATAGATAGCACTATCTTTATTTAATAGGTATTTTTATTTAATAATTAAATTTAACCACTTAATTTTTGTCAATTTAACGGCCCTCTTCACTTACCGTCACCGGAAGCCTGAGCCAATGTTATTCTAGGGGAAATTTTCTTTACAAATAACTTATTAACTAATACATATTTTAAAATTCTGTTTTCACATTCAGAAAATTCCCAACTGTTCAATTGACGGACCTTTTTTAAAAATGTATTTTTTTAATATTTTATTTTGAAGCTGCAAAATACGAATTTTCAATTTGTGAAATTTTTTCCATTTTGCAATTTCAAAATAAAAAATTAAAATTAAAAAAATACATTTTTTAAAAAGGTCCATCCATTTAACAGTTGGAAATTTTCTGAATATGAAAACAGAATTTAAAAATATGCATTAGTTAATAAGTTATATGTAAAGAAAAATTTCCCATAGAATAACATTAGCTTCGGCTTCCGGCGGCGGTAAGTGAAGCGGACCCTTAAGCCATGGATTGAACCATTAAATACTGTCATATGTTGAAAACCTGTCAAAACCTGAAAATGTCATTTGTGAATTCTCCCTTATATCCCTTATACTTGTGGAATCTCCTTTAATGATGGTAGGTAGGAGATAAATGTTCATTTAAGCAAAAAATAATAACAAATAAGCAAAATCTAATTCAATAAAAAAATATTTAAGTAATTAAGTGAAATAAAACTGTAAAAAAATTAAGGTTAATAATAAAAATTTTAATTCCTTGAATAGTAAATCCTTCTTTGAAATTGTATGCTCAATAATTAACAGTTTGTAAGTTATTTAAAACGTCTTTCTAAATCAAGGAATACTTATTGCATTTATTTCACTTTGAGTAATGTATTAATTTAATGGTTGATTATTTTGATTGATTATTTTGATTGATTTTTTAATTAATTTTCATCTTCATTAAACAATAAAAAAAAAAAAAAAAAAAAAGGTTTTTTGATGCAATATTGAATTTATATTTTCTTGTTGTAATGTTCTGAGTTGATCTTATATCTGCTTGGTATGATATTCTAATGTATGCTGTTTACAGTTATATGTGGATAAATTTTATATTTTATAAAGATTTTTTTTATATTCCAATATTTTAAGTAGACTAGTTTATTATTATTTTATTTTTTATGATTTTAATGTCTCTGTAGTTAGATTCATCTAAAAGCCATTCATATGATTATATACATTTTTTTTAATAGGAAGTTTTTTCATTTACTGTATATGATTTTGACTGGCAATTTTCTTTTAGAACTTTTTTTTAATGATGTTATATTATGTTTTATTTTTTTTAATAATGTATATCACTATATGTATATTTATTTAGTATTTGTATTTTTTTGTTAATTGTTTTTTATAGCAGTTTTAATTTTGTGTAAATGCTTTACTGTAAAGTACAGACCAAGATAATATTAGGCGCGATTTTGTTAACCTTAATAATGAATAAGTAATGAACATCTGAAACTTAATAACTTTATGCTGTAAAGTAATTGATAAAATATCTGCGTGTTAGTAAAGGAGTAAATTTAAATCACAAAACATTATTTCCGTCATGCAAGGTTTTCCATTTCAAATTCAGTTTTAGCTTGATTTGTTTTGATTTTATTTCTGCTTTTTGAAGATAAATTTATGTCTGATGCATTTTTCAAATCTAAAATTATTTAAATTAAATATTTTTGATAAGATCAGTGACTAGTTTTGCCTTGGTGGTCCCCAGGCTTTATCCATTCTGTCTGATTGGTCGATGATTTGCGGTCCTAACACTTGCGTCTTGTTTTCTTTATATAACATGAATCACCAGTCTGTGTCAGTGTTTCCTTGTGGTTCCATATGGTTACAGCTCTTTCTTATCTCATAATGAAGAGAGAAACCACCATACTATAACCATATATGGAACTATAACCATATAACCATGCATGAAACTGTAAGGTAAGATTGACACAGACTGGCAATCCATCTTATAAAAAAAAAAAAAAAAAAAAAAAAAAAAACAAGAAGCAAGAGTTAGTGCCACAAATCATCGACCATCAAATAGTATAAATTAAGCCTGGGGCTCCAAGGCGAAACTAGTAACTGATCTTCTTAAAGGTTTTAAATGAATATAGTTATTCGATTTCCAGTATGATGCACCAAAAACTAGTAGTTTTATAGACAAATACCATAAATTGGGAAGGGGAAACACTTCAATTGTTTTAGGATGAAATGATGATTATTACCCTTCATCAGGTGAAAAAAAAGTATATAACTTCTTTAGGATATCAATTGACAAGAACGTCACTGAATTCTGGATCAGTACTGATTTAACTTTGTCATTCTTAAAAGATTTAAGTTGTTATAAATATTGTTTTCCTGTGTTTAATTAAAACATATAATTCTTTAAATTAGCTAATAAATAAATTGCTTATTGTAACTTTTAATTTATTTTTCCATTGAATTTGCATCGTTCATTTGTAAGTTATAATTTTCATCCTTTTTTAAAATCATTTATTAATTCTTCAATATTAAGTTTATTTAATCTTTTTCAATAATTGATGTATTTTTCTTCATTGTTGTGCAATATTGTCACTAAAAACGCATTTAAGTTAATACATGTGATAGCATTCTACATTAACTATTTGTACTGCAATAAATGTGATATTGATTTTTTGTAATCATTGACTGATGAGCTAGAAATGTTCCCAGAGTTCTATATAGAGCTTCTAGCATAGTAAATGAATCATTGTCAATCTGATTGATACAGGTATTTCTCATTTTACATCCTTATGTTTAATGACCAGTCACAGTAATAATTGAGTTTAAACCTGATTTTTAGTGCTGCTGTGGGGGTTAAGGCTAATTGAATGCATATGGTTCCTAAACCTACATTGAATGCCCTCCATGGGGGCCTTTTTAAAGGGTCCTAGCCCATATTTATGCAAGTTTTGCAGAAAATGAAAACTCCGATTGGCTAGGCCAACGCAGTGATGCCAGATTGGGGATTTCATCCCCATTTTGGGGATTTTTTATGCTTTTGGGGACAAATCTGGGGAGTTCTTGAACTTTCTATCAATGTTGGCAACGTAATGATTTATCCCTACGACCAGGGATTTTCAATAGCTTTATTGTTATTTGGGGATTTTTTTCAAAAATTGCCTTCATTTAGGGAAAAATCTGAGCTTAAATCCACTTAAATCTGCTTGATGTTTTATTTTTATTTTCCCTTTTTAAAAAAAATTAAGTTGGGGATTTTTTCGAAAAAAACCCCCTGATTTGGGGAAATTTAAAGACCTGTTTGGGAAATAATTTTCGACCATCTGGCATCACTGGGTGAACGAGTTCAATCTCAAATCAAACACATGCTTATCATCTTCTAGCTTTGAGAGCAGAATCTCTACTGCTTCTGATTTCTCAAATCGCATGTTCCAAATAAACAAATGATAATATTGCATATGTATGTTTTTGTCTGAATAAATTTTAAGTTTGTTGTATAATTTTATAATACTCTATTACTTTTTATAATTTTATAACGCTTTTTGATTGTATGTCTGGCATTACTTTCCTTATCGACCTATTATATTAACAGTGTATTCATCAGAAAAGGACTTGGTCATAAAGTGAGAAGTACCTGTAAACGAAAAGTACATATTCTCTGTATTATATTTTTATACCCAGAAAAAAATTGTTATTCTAGCATTGATAGCAGAAAATTCTTCCATATCTGTTTTATGTGCTATAAATTGTAAATTAAGCACTCCATTTATTTTTCAAATAATAATCTTAGAACACAAAATGTATGCAGATGAAACATGCTATATATGTGTAAAATACTGCAAATATTTTGGAAAAAAATAAGATGAATTGATTGCTTATGTATACAAATTATAATAGGTTAACATAATTTCGATAAAAACTGACACAATTAAAGGCCTTATTTAGGATGAAAGGACTATTTCTTTCAGACAGAAAAAAGAAAAAAAAAATGTCTTTATTTTGCTATTAAATAGGCATTTTGAGAAAATTAATGTAAAAGAAATATGCCAAATTGAAATACATCCTGAGTGAATGTAATAATAAAAGAAATATGACGAATTTAAATTCATTACAAAAGGATAATGATAATAAAATAAACGCATGGGCAATGACATTGTGTATTTGTTACAATACATTAGACACGTTTCAAAAAATAGGCCTATTGTCCTAAATAAAAATATTTTTAGGACAGAATTTTAATTTTGTTTTGTATGTAATAAATAAATAAATATGTATATGTATTTATTTAGATGAATACTGTAAAAGCACTTATTTTCGCAAAAATTAAAGCCTCACGAAATACTTTTTTTTTTTTTTGTCTCAAATAATAATAAATCAGGAAATTTTCACTCACAGACATGGACGGTCTGAATCCGAGAAAAGAGAAGGGGGCGGGGTGATTACATTTTCGGTGCAAAAGTTCAGAAGTCCCTAGTTTGATAAAGAGTGATGAAAAAAAGAGATTGAATAAAGAAATTTGTTTGAGTTGGAATGCGCGCTGAACCAAGGCCAAAGTTGATGTATATGCACCGTTGTAAGAATGAATTGTTTTCAGAGCGATGGGGAGGGGGGGCGAGTTTTTCGGACAAAAAGAAGTTTCTTAAAATGCCTTATGCAAAACGGGTTCTATATTTAGGTACTTTTTAACTTTAGGATTTTTCAACTTTCGGTTCTATTCCTGTAAAATTTGTGAAATTTTCAGCTCGCAAAATCACTGATATCTTCATTTTCGCGAAAATTATGGCTCGCAAAAATAAGTGCTTTTACAATATATAGTTTTCTTGGCTGGTAAACTAAATTGATCAAAAAAAAAAAAAAAAAAAAAGTTACATCTAAGAGTGTGTGGTGTAATAAAATACACCAAAAAACTGGATTTACATGATGAAAAAAGAAAAAAATTTTGTAAGCAAAAATTGTACAGCTTTCACAATTAACATACATTATATTTTATTCTTTTCCTGATTTATTCTTTTTGAAATTTTTAGTTTTCAAATCAGGGAGTTCTTTGTAGAGTTTTTTGTATAAATTCTTTAAGAAAAAAAAAAAAAAATGATACTAATTTTCTTTTTCTAAAATGTCATATTTTAATAAATGTATGCTTTTATTTATTTATTTATTTTTAAAGCAGAGAATATATTATTTCATTTACTATTTTGAAGTTTGTGTTTTAAATATAAGTAATCATTTTCATTATAAAAAAAAAATTCTAAAAACTGAAATTTAGCAGCTTACTTGTAATTTTATATGAGTGTATTAAATCATTTTTATATAGTTTCAGTTATGGACTTACATTTTTTCTGCTTATGCTTTATGTAATGTATACATTTTAGCATTTGTTTTTGCATATAAAAATGCCTTATCATTGAATAGGTGCAATTAAGACTATTTTAAGTCTTGATATTTTGTAGATGTTTGTAGTGTAATATTACTTTTATATTTAATAGTCACACTATAACAGTGTATACTCATTTTGTTTTAGCAATTTTAACTTGTACTTAAAGGTGCCTTATATCTTTTTTTTTTTTTTTAATAAAAAATAAAAAAATTAAATTGTTATTTTTATTGAATATTTTAAAGAAGTATATAGTGATCATTACTTGTGCTTTTTAAATATTTTGAAATGTCAACCAATAAAAACTAGTTGACATAGGCAGGGTTGGAAACAGTTTTGTGTCGATCTGCACCAAAAATGAAATTTCATTATTGAAAATAAAAATTTCGTTGAAAGAAAAAAAAAAAAGTGTGGAGATTTTATAGATATCCTGATAATCACAAATTACTTCGGCGAACAACAAATGAAATCAGAATTTTATGCTAGCTGCTCATTGGTTAAAGAAATTTTCTAAGTGTTATTGTATGGGGCATTTCTTTTTTTAATTGCACATTTAATTTTTGTTATGATGTGTGGAAGTGATGAATATATCTTCCAACTGTAACAGAAGTATTTCTGCCTGAAGTTTGTGGTGGCAAAAAAAGCAGAAATTTCTTTTCTTTTCTCTGAGAGTGGCCTGAAAAAGGGGTGGAGAGTATGACCCTTGTGAATTTCATTGTTGCTTCGTGGTTTCATTGTTATTCATCTGCTTTGAAATTTTGCTTTTTTAAATCCATATGGCTCCTGTTCTGGTCGTGGCAGGCTGGGTGAGTGTTGCCAGCATGAAACTAGTTTAACCCCACAGGCAAGTCACAAGTCTTGCTGCCTGCCTCCTTCCTTCCTATCTTGTGTTTCTTAGGTTATTTTTTCATTAATTTTGATAAGTTTATGGTTTTAAGTTAAGATTTGTTGTGCTACTCTATTGATTTGTTTGTTTTGCAGGCTGTTAATTAATAGATCTGGTTTCTTTACATTAGTGTATTTCATCCACTGATAAAATTTTTTAAAATCTTATTGGTCATTGGTGTTTTAGTGATCTTGTATCTGTTGCTTGGCTTCTACTATGCTTAATAGAGATCATCTTTATTATATATATATATATATATATATATATATATATACACAGTGAACTTTCGTTAAGACAGCCCCATTTTAGATAGATTTCTCGTTATTATGTACAAAAACAGAATCCCCGGCTAAGGTCTATAGGAATTGCATGTAATAAACATCGCTTTATACGTACAATTCATTCGTTAAGATGGACATTTATTTCCCTCAAAGCTTCCTTTCTTTGAAAAAGAGTCAGTTCCCAAGATCTTTTCAAATTCAATACCTTTTTTTTTTTTTTTTTTTTTTAAACATGAAAAGGTTCAATAATAAAAGCGTTAATCTCTTTCACTCTGTGCTAATACACTGTGGGAGGTAAATAGTATTGATTGACAGTGACACTTGAGGTCAACAATTTGCACCTGTCTCCACTTCTACTGTGGAGACACAGCAAAGGATTTTGTTATCAAGTTGTACTATATAAAGAAAAGAAGTTTTGAAAGTAAGTATCGGTTTTCATGCTTTTATTTTTTTAGTGAATAAAAGGGTTTGAGGATACGAATTTTCATTTGTGTTATACTACTATGTATGTGTACATAACAGTGATTTTAGAGTTCATATGGAACTTCAGTTTATGAATTCCTGTTTTAATGGACTCTCGTTAATATGGACAAAAACTGCTGGCCCTTGGTTGACCGTTTTAATGAGAGTTCACTGTATATATATATTCAATGATCTTGTATCTGTTGCTTGGCTTCTACTATGCTTAATAGATCATCTTTATTATATATATATATATATACACTGAAGAGTGTACGAACTATTTAAAGCCAGTATCACACTAGCTTTAAGAAATGAAGCTTTAAGCATAGCACAAAATTTTTAGTACAACTGTTGCACTAAAATTACCATGTGATAGAAAATTTCTGGATGAAACATTAGCTGCAGCATTTTCTACAACAGATGGGAAGTGCTTCACTTGCTACACATAGCTTATCATGAAGAAAAGGCAACTTGTCAATCATTGTGAAGCTAGGTTGAAGAAAGGGATAAATGACAAAAGATTGTCATTCAAATAAAGTTAAAAGACCTGTGCTACATTTTCATACCTGTCAATATCCTAATTAATATTCCGTAGTGTTATTATTCCCGCCCTTTTTCTCACATCAGTAAATTTGTAGAGTAATATTCTACAAATGCAATTACAATTCAGTAAAAGGGGAAATATTCTAAAAATATACTGGTGTAAAAAAGAGGTGGCTAACGATACTGCAGAATATTAATTAGGATTTTGACAAGTAAGCATTCTTATTTATACAATTATAGATTTCTTTTAAAATTCTTAATGCTGGTCATTAAAATTCTTCTTAATGGGCACTTTTTGGTGCTTTTTTTTTTTTTTTTTTTTCCAGAGCATAAATTAATTTTACTATTTTTCTCTCAAACAAAACAAACAAAAAGAAAGAAAGAAACCTCTGAAAATTTAAAACTTATGACGCACTATTTAAAACTTGTGAATCTGCACTGATGACGGTACAATTTATGCTACCGAAAGTTTGAACTTAACATTTTTTACATTGACGTTGTTAACGTTGTGTAAATATTGATATTTCAGTTTATTAATATGTCATATAAATATTTATTTAATATTACATTAATAATAAAATTCTTAATTATTTAATAATTTAAATTAACATATAATTTTTAAGTACGTACAAAAATATGGATTGAGATATTTAAGAAAATACAAAATTTATTGATTATAATTAATAAAAGTTAGTTTTAATAACTCGTTAATTATGCATTTTTATTTAATAATGATTTTTAATATAATTTTATAAGCAATAATTAATAAATAATTTATATTTAAAGAATAAATTAGTTTTGTTTGATTTTATCATTATTAATTTAATGTTATTAGTTAATGTAAGTATAATAATTAATTAAACATAATTCATACATTAAATTATTTTTAGTATTTATTAATAATTTCAATGTTTTCCAAAACTTATTTTATTTACTTCTAATTAATAAATCTAAATATGCTATGAACTCGAGGACTTTAACAGCTTGAAGTGATGACTGTGAAAATTCATATGCACAATCAATAAATTTGTATAATTATTAACAGAATTGTAATCTTGTTATTATACTAACTCATATTTGAAGTATTTTTTTTTTTTTTTAATTTAGATATTTAATCTTTTATGAGAAATAAAATTCAGTAGCAATTTTCAAATATTTTTTTATGAAATCCAGCATGCACCACTCAGTGCAGCAGGAGGTGTGTTTGTCTGAGCGATAAATATTTTGGATATCTTGTTCGTATTGACCTCTCCTGATGCACATCAAGGACCGATTTCCGAATTTTTGAGTAATATTATTGTTATTATTATTTTTATTAATTGAAGTATGAAAATGATAACCTTATAATAGCTTTAAAATTAGCCATTTAAATTTAATTGTAGCAAAAAAAGTTTACGAGTTAATTTCTTTTTTTTGGACATAAAAAGAAATGAATTTTTCACGCGAATAATAAAAGATTATCAAAAATCAAATTTGCTTATACATATAAATGAAATAGTCTAATCGTAACTGGACCACGTTAGAGAAATATTATATCAATTAAATTTGCTCATGCATATGAAAATATGAAAATGGAGTAAAAAAAAAACCATAACCTTTTTTAATATACTTCAATTTTAGATTTTTTTTTTTTTTTGTCGTATTTTGTTTTGTTTAAATAGTTTTGTTTAAACGTTTTTGGCACGGATGAATCCCGCTTCGCATTAAAGCTAATTCATTGACAATCCTAGGTAATATTTTAAAATTTTGATGCTGAAATAGATCGGATATTTTTCGCCAAGAACTCTCCTTTTGTGAAAGCCACTTTAAACTAAGTTAGCGCATCAAAAATATAAATAAATTATAAAATATTGAAAAACAGAAAGGAAAGGAAAAAGAAAAGAAAGAAAGAGAAAAAATAATCACATAAATTATGTATTTTTGTTTAAAATGGCGATAAAAATTCAAAAGTCGGCAAGGAGAGCTATATTAAGGCTGTACTATAATCAGATTTACACATTTAATTATTTATTTTTCTATATACCAACCACTATTAACTAACTGAACTACTATTATAACCACAAAAAATTGTCTCAAGCGATAGATGTAGCCGATCCATATTGTAATATTATATTTGGCGTGAAATTGTTGTCATTTTATAGTTGATTGAATAAATCAAATAAATGTTGAAAATAACGGGAAAGAAAATATGTACACCACATGTTGTGTTGTTCATATGTAACTAGGGTTTAAATATAAAGTTGCTACTTCAATTTTTTTGATACTGTCCGTTTCGAAACTGTCATTTGATAAGCACCCAAATGGAAGCCCACTGGTAAGCTATTGTCACAGGCACCCGAGAGTCTGCGAATGAGTGGGTTGCTGCCGAAGGCAGCGGGGACAGGAAGCTTTTGAGCAATTTCATGATTTTTTTTAAATTTTAATTTTGTTTATAAAACAGTATAAAAGAGTTTCCTTTAAATATAGTGACCAGCGAAGCAGGTAAAGCCTTCGTTGATTCACTACGTTCATTGATTTCACATTCCATCATTTTTTACGAAGTTATATACTAGTATATATATAAATGAAAAAAAAAAAGTGTTTAGATTAGTAATAGCCTCGCTTCTGCATCCCTTCCCTCACCACACCTTACCAATGGCCGAGCAGTTCTACTCTCAAAGCTGGTAGATGGGAAGTGCCGGGATCGAACCCAGGTCTCGTTCTAGACGTATCTGTTTAAAGTTTTCCGTGGATTTCTCTGAAAATCGCATGAATACGAGATAGGCACCCTTATAAAGAACCTTCATGAAGGGCACACTACCTAGGTATAGAACACTTGTGTAAAGAAACTACCTGAACCCTTACACTAACACCAACTCCTGCCTCCCTTTCTGGAAGGTGTAAATTTTTAATACTGATATTATTAAAAATAACTCGTCGATACCTTAAAACGAATGGTTGAACCACCCATCATAAATGATATAATCAAAGTTATCCCTGTTTCTTTAAATTTTTAATAAACATTAAACTATGCTTTTATAGCTTTTTTTATTTGTTTATTTGATGATTTATAGGTTTTTGTGATCAAAGTTGGTAGAACGAAAATGGCGCTCGTCAACCTAGTCTATCTGAAATTTCTTAAGTTTTTTTCTGAAATTTGTGTAAATAGGTCAAATTGATGAACTTAGCAACATTTATGAGTCAATGAGAAATCGTTTTTAATCTCTCTAAAAATTCCCGATTTTGCTAAAAGTGTCAACACTACTCTCTTTGAAGCTTGTAAATTTATTAGCTGAATACTGGTTATGACACAAAATATTATTTTTACCAAGCCTGAATTTCATATATAATATGCACATTTACATGCATTAAGACTTCTTCTTTTTTTTTTTAACAAACACATTCTTAAAAAACAAGTGCAATATTTTTTGGAGGTCTTTCTAAGGAGTCCTAGCCCATATTTATGCAAGTTTTGGAGAAAACCACAGAAAACTCTATTCAGCTGGGCCGATGATCATGACCTGGGATTGAACCCGGCACCACACACATCTATCAGCTTTGAGCGCAGAACCGCTCGGCCGTTGGTGGACTGCATCACCTTTGTAACTATCATACAGTGGAGGGCCCAATGGGGAATTGGGGCTCAAGTCCCTTTTTCCAAAAAAGATATTTACAAAACGAACAACGGAAGTTCATATTGGAATGATTAAATAACATTTTCAATTAAGTAGTTTTAAGCAATTATCTGTTATTGTTTAATAAACATCAGCAAAAAAGTATAAAAACCTCTTTAAAAGTCCACCTCTGTTTTAAATGCCACTGCCTTTAAGTTCCAGTTTTTCACATGGTCCCAAATTTTCCCAATATGATTTAATACTCTTACAAGGAGAGGTCACAACATGGAAAATTCAGATCGGAACGAAATTGTGCAGGATTGTAGAATACAATGAAGGTAACAACATATTAAAGCAATAGGACCCACTGTCCACCAAATTTCGAGAAAAAAGCATTTAAAGTTTCAGTAATCTTTAAATACAAGTTATTTCACAAGTGAGTCAACGCCCCAGTGGCATGAGTGTAAAGCACTGCTCTGCCACCCAGACAACATGGGTTCAAGACTACCTGACGGACTTTTATTTTTTTCCTTCTTTAATTTTTTATGTAATCTAAATTTTTTATTTATCTTTACTTTATTTTATAAATGGATTTGAAAAAAAATATAAAAGATTATTTAATTTTCTTGAATATGAAATAAATATTTTTTATTTTAATATTTATAACTTAAAAATACAATAAATTTTTATAACTTAAAAAATAAATTTTAGTTTTGTTTTAACTATAAAATAAGGTACAAATAAAGAAAATGTTTTTAATTATTTTTCTAAGTATTTTATTTTATTTTAGGTATGTCCAAAGCAATATTAAATTTTGTTTTTAAATCATAAAAAATAAAAAAATTACAGAGAAATGGTGATTTAAATTGCATATATAATTATTATCCAAATTAAATAATTACTTCTCCAATCAATACAACTTCTTGAAAAATTAAAGTATAGGATTACGATACTATTAAATTATTACATGCAAAGAAATGTTATCCTTAAATGTAGATTTTAAATGTTAATCAACATACTTTCTTCTTCGACAACGACATTTTTTTTTTTTATCCTTCTGTGGACGAAATAAAATATTTCACTTCACCTGCTCTCTATTATTAACAAGCTAAAAGGGTTTTCGTAACGTAATTTATAGACATTAAAAGGAAAACAGGAAGATCAAACCAAGATTTAAGTACACCGGCTAACTATTTTTACACTTTGTTTTACAGCTTGCTTAATTTTTAAGTTATAAAAAATTATTGTATTTTTATGGAAAATGTTTATATATATATTATATTATATTCAAGAAAATTAAATAATCTTTTATAATTTTTTCAAATTTTGAATTCATTTATATATATATATATATATATATATATATATATATATATAAAGTTCCGTAGGTAGCCTCGAACCCGTTTTGTCTGGGTGGCGGACCAGTGCTTTACCCTCACGCCACTGGGGCGCTGACTTACTTACGAAATAACTTGTATTTAAAGATTATTGAAACTTTAAAGGCTTTTCTCTAGAAATCTTGTGGATAGTGGGTCCTATTGATTTAATATGTTGTTACCTTCATAGTGTACTACAATCCTGCACAATTTCGTCCCGATCTGAATTTTCCATGTCGTGACCTTTCCTTGTTAGAATTATTGCATTTATTTCCTAGAAATGTGTTAGTTAAAAAAAAAAAAAAAAAAGTCTTAATGCATGCAAATGTGCATATTATATATGAGATTCAAGCTTGGTAAGAGAATATTTTGTGTCATAACCAGTATTCAGCTAATAAATTTACAAGCTTCAAAGAGAGTAGTGTTGACACTTATAGCAAAATTGGGATTTTTTAGAGGGATTAAAAACGGTCTCTCATTGACTCAGAAATGTTGCTAATAAGTTGATCAATTTGACCTATTTACAGGAATTTTGGAAAAAAACTAAAGAAATTTCAGAAAGACTAGGTTGACGAGCACCATTTTCGTTCTACCAGCTTTGATCACAAAAACCAAAACCTATAAATCATCAAATCTTCTATATATATAAAAATGAATGTTTGTCTGTATGTTATTTATAAAATCGTAAACGGCTTGACCGATTTCTATCATTCTTTTTTTGTTTTTTTCCTTATAGGTCAGGGATGGTTTAGGAAAAAAAAAAAAATGAAAAAATCTTTAAAATTAATTAAAATATGAAAATAATAAACTTATTGACTTATATTGACTTAATATAAGCCATTTAAATTTTTAATTGTTGCCAAAAAAAGTTTACGAGATATATTCATTTATTGTTTTCAGCATAAAATGAAACATGCTTTCATGCGAAAAATAAGAAATTACTAAATGTTAAATTGGTCGATGAGAAAATGACATATTATAATTTTAAAATAAAATAGTAATATTACAAATCTAACATATTCTTCTGAATTTTATTTCACAGCATTTTTTTTATATACCTCAACTTCAGATTTTTACTTTCTTCTATATGTAATATAGAGAAAGTATTGGATTCGTAAAAATTTTTGACCTCGGATTTTTGATGAATTTACACGTTTTGAGAGCTGTAGAACACGATTTGACCATTTTTAGAAAATGTCTGTCTGTCTGTCTGTGTGTGTGTGTGTGTGTGTGTGTGACAAAATTTTGTGGCAACTGTATCTTAAGAACTACTGCACAGAATTTCATACAAATTAGTATGTAGTTGTACCTTCACATAAATTAGTGCCTATCAACTTTTGGTAAAAATTGTCTTACAGGTTGCGTTGCCATCCCGCTTTTTCTAAATTTTTAACATGGTGATATAGGACGAAATTTTGTATAAATGTGCATAAAGAGAATTATTTTTTAGTAATCATTATGAAATTTACAAGAATTATTTAAAATAGAGATAGTCAACTGGGAAAAAAATTTTGTATGCGTAGGAGCCTCGCCACCCCCCGTGGGGGGGAAGTCCCCCCTCGAGGAGAGTAAATTTTCAAGATGGGTATCTTTCGAAAGGTCTCGTCAATACCTTTAAAACGAATGGTTGAACTGTAAATCTGTGATAATTTAAAACAAAGTTATCGATTTTTTTTTACTTTTAACGAAAAAAAAAACAAAAAAATCTTTTTTTTTTTTTTTTTTTTTTTAAACGAAATTTAACCAGACTTGGTATTTAGTTGGCCCCTGACATAAACTGAGGCTGATTAGATTTGGGGATCAATCGCTCAACAGGTGGCGCTGTGATCGTATTTTTTCTAAATTTTTAACATGGCAGTATAGGAAAAAATTTCGTATAAATGTACATAATGAGAGTTTTTCTTAACCTGTGATTGTGAAATTAATATGAATTATTGATAATAGTAGTAGTTAATTAGGGAAAAAATTTGGGGCATCGCTTCCCCCCCCCGGGGGGGGTGTAAATTTTCAAGATCGGTATCTTTCGAAAGGTCTCGTCAGTACCTTTAAAACGAATGGTTGAACTATAAATATGTGGTAATTTAAAACAAAGTTATCGATTTTTTTTACTTTTAACGAAAAAAAAAGGAAAAATTTTTTTTTTTTTTTTAATATTGTTACTGCGTGAATTTTATAGGAAAATATAGAAGAAAGTCTTGTGGTGGCCACAACATACTAGTTTTTTTAGTATGGCGGATGAAACACGCTTGGCATAAAAGTTAATTTAGCATTATGGTAAAGGTATTTTCTTATTGATAATTCTTGACAATTTTTTATAATTTTGATGCTGAAGTAGATCGGACATTTTTCGCTAAGGAAAAGATAGAAAGAAATACGCAAGCGAAGTGATGACGTCACTGGCCGTTCGTGGATGCAAGAAAAATATTTCCTATGTTAAACGCCCATTGGATTTTTTGTAAAAAATTATTAAAAATCGAGGAAAAATATTTCCCGATTTTAATCCGCATATTTAGTTTTTTTTTTTTTTTTTTTTTTAACACACTTGACATTGTGAGTTTTTTCGCTTTTCTTCCCATGCTATTTCTATGGGGGTTTTAGCCTTTTTTCCCCTCTTTTTCTACATTCTAAAGTGGCGGTGGTACGTTAAAACCGCCACTTTAGAATGTAGAAAAAGAGGGCAAAAAAGGCTAAAAACCCCATAGGAATAGCATGGGAAGAAGAGCAAAAAAACTCACAATGTCAAGTGTGTTAAAAAAAAAAAAAAAAAAAAAATCACACCGGAAGTAATAAGGGGACAAAATTGACTAGAAAAAAACATTGAACAGCGGGAACCGGGCGGGCTGGGGCATGGGTCCTGTCGTCCAGGTTTAATACGACTCGCCTAGTGCACATGTATTAGTTATCATGTCCATGTATTAGATTAAGTTATTTTTGTTGTAAAATTGACAAAATTTGAATTTTTAATTTCAAAACTCTAGAAAAAAAAATGGCAAACTTCCATATTCGATTGAAAACACAAACATTTAATTTCAAAGGATGATATTAACACAATAAATATCCAACTAATATACTGATTAAAAGGGAAATGATAAATATTCTATCATAATTTGAAGTCAAATTTGTTTTCAAATGTCTAAATAAAGTATCTGATATAAGATACTAATATGTTGTAGCGGAATAGATTTGATATCGGTCATCCTTGGTAAAAAAATAAAATATCGCCAAATTATTTGGCGAACATAATTTAATTCCTTTCAAAAATCATGGTTATTTTAACAACTTATTTTAAGACAGTAATGAATAATATGAAACAATATTTCGTTCAATGCATATTACGAAAATATACATCTGGCATGTATATTTTCGTATTACGTTTTTGATCACTAAATACAATAAGCGCCAAGAACGACAGAGTTTTGAAATTTAAAATTAAAATTTTGTCAATTTGACAGCAAAATTCTAACACATGCACATGATAACTAATACATATGTGTACCCAAATATGGGGATTAAAATCGGGAAATAATTTTCTTCGATTTTTAATCATTTTTTACAAAAAATCCAATGGGCGATTGACATAGGAAATCATTTTCTTGCATCCACGGACGGTCAGTGACGTCACACTTCGCTTGCGTATAGGAACAATAATCGCATAAATTATATTTTGGTCTAAAACGGCAACAAAAATTTAAAAGTCGTCAAGGGCATTAAGGCTGTACCATGATCAAGTTTACATACTAATTTATTTATTTTTCTATATACCAACTACTATTAACTAAGCATGAAGTATATATAACCACAAAATAATAATTGTCTCATGCGATAAAAGTTGCCTATCATAGCATATTGTAATTTTTTTTTTGTGGCTTGAAATTGCTGTCATTCTATGGTTGATTGATTAAATCAAATAAATATAGGAAATAACTTGAGAGCAAATATTATGTACATCACATATAATGTTGTTCATATGTAACTGGGATTCAGATATAAAAGAGTTACTTCAAATTTTTCGATACTGTCCGTATCGAAACTGTTATGTATGATGAGCAACCAAATGGAAGCCCACGGGTAAGCCATTGTCGCAGGCAATAGGGACAGGCACCGGAGATTGCAAGGACGAATAAGGCGATGCCTAAGGCAGCGGGAACCCAAAGCAAGCTTTTGACCGATTTCAGTGTTTTTTTTTTTTTTTTTTTTCCCACAAAGCATATAGAAAAGAGTTTGCCAGCGAAGCGGGCAAAGCCGTCCAAAATTGTTTAAGAACTAAAATATTATTCAACAATTCGCCGGGAAATGAAAAAAAAAAAAAAAAAAAAAAAAATCATTTATTTGTAAAAAAAAAAAAAAAAAAAAAATTAAAAATTTGAAACTCATAAATATTATATGATTTTCACCACATAGTTAAAATTTTAATTAACCAGTCACCAAATTATTATTAGAACCAGATTAATATTGTGCAATAGTGAACTAAAATCATACAAAGAAAGGTTTCGAAATAAAATTCATAATTGACGACCCAGTTTTTATATTTCCACAACGCAGTACTGTTTTAGTATAAAATTCCTATGGACGAATTTTAAATTTTTATCGCCATGTTGGCGATAACTTTTTATTTATTTATTTTGGCATTTTATTTTGGCTTTCAATGAGTTACAAATTTTTTTGAGTGTACTTTATCAGACTCTGTTTTGCACAGCACCACAATGATAAGGTTTCATTTCATTACATATTATGATCAAACCGTCAGTTCCCACACATACACATCAAAATTTCCACGTGAACGAAGTCGCGGGTAACAGCTAGTAAATAAATAAAAAAAAGCCATAAAAGCATATTTTATTTTTTATTAAAAATTTAAAGAAACAGGGATAACTTTGATTATATCATTTATGATGGATGGTTTAACCATTTGTTTTAAGGCATCGACGAGTTATTTTTAATAATATTAATATTAAAAATTTACTCCTTCGAGAAAGGGGGGCAGGAGTTGGTGTTAGTGTAAAGGTTCAGGCAGTTTCTTTATACAAGTGTTCTATACCAAGGTTGTGTGCCCTCCGTGAGGGTTCTTTATAAGGGTGTATATCTCATATTCACGTGATTTTCAGAGTAATCCATGGAAAACTTCGAATATATACGTCTAGAACGAGACCTGGGTGGGTTCCCGTCTACCAGCTTTGGGAGTAAAACTGCTCGGCCATTGGTAAGGCGTGGTGAGGGAAGGGGTGCAGGAGCGAGGCTGTTACTGTTCTAAATACTTTTTTTTTCCCTCTCTCTCTCTCTCTATATATATATGCGTTTTTTTTTTTTTTTCTCATTTGGTGCATTCATACTAAACTTTGTTTCATACTATCATACTAAAGATAACAATAAAAACGGGGAAGACAGCGACATTATCTGTTGAGCAATATGCTCAAAAAGCTGATAGATATCAATTTATTTCAAGTTGCATTTAAATATAACTTTTAATGAAATTTTGTTCATTGATTCTTGATCGAGAGATGCAACAAAATTTTTGTCACACACATCCAGGCATTTTCTAAAAATGATTAATCTGTTAACCCATTAGGCACCAAAGTTCGTGCTGCGGGAACATTTTATAATTCTTGTTTTCTCTGCACATAATTAAGATAAATATATACACTTTTTTTTTTTTTTACATTGAATACTGAAATGAATACTTTATTGGTTTTTTTTTTTTTTTAAATTTGTAATGTAAATTCTGTTTTTTTTTTTTTTTTTAATTATTCAAACGAAAATGTCTGTTTTAACTGAAGAAGAAGAAAAAATTACTGAAAATAAGTCATTCGAGTGCAAGGGTTTAAAACAATGTATATAAAATAAGAGTTCTTTTCTTAAATTATAACAAACTGGGATCAAGATAACTAATTTAAAAGGGTTTTTCAGTTTATCAACATCTTTTTTTACACTCATTAGGTGCCAAGTCTTCTATTTTGGAACCATATTATATCTTATAACAAAATAAACTTTTTTTTATTAGTTAAACTACATATAATTAGAAATGCTCATTGAAACACAACACATATACGAAAATTCAAATATTTTCAGTGGGATTCATATAGTGGCGTTTAAAGGGTTAAACAGATCAGAAAATGTATAAATATATCAAAAGCCAATAGACGAAAATTTGTACGCATCCAATACTTTTTTCTATTGAATATAGGAGGAAGTTAATAAACTTCTAATTCTATCAATTTATCACAGAAATGTTGGCATATTTAATTAATTATCGGTGAAAATATTTATAATTAGGCACTAATTGCGAATTGTTAACCAGTTTCATGAAACTTGTTTTCTCATAAAAATAGGACCAGTTGAAAAAAAAAAAATAATAATAATAAAATAAAAATAATGTTAAAAAGAGAAGTAAAACTAGTATGTTCTGGCCACCACAAGACTTTCTTCTATATTTTCCCATACAAATTCACTCAGTAACATAAAAAATATACATTTTTTTCCCCCAATTTTTTTTTTTTTCGTTAAAAGTAAAAAAAAAAAATCGATAACTTTATTTTAAATTATCACATATTTATAGTTCAACCATTCGTTTTAAAGGTATTGACGAGATCTTTCGTAAGATACCCATCTTGAAATTTTATCCCCCCCCCGGGGGGTACTTCCCCCCAGGGGGGAAGTGATGCCCCACATGCACAATTTTTTTTTCCTAATTAACTATTACTATTATCAATAATTCATGTTAATTTTACAATCACAGGTTAAGAATAACTCTCATTATGTACATTTATACGAAATTTTGTCCTATACTGCCATGTTAAAAATTTAGAAAAAATACTATCACAGCGCCACCTGTTGAGCTATTGATCCCCAAATCTAATCAGCACCAGTTTATGTCAGGGGCCAACTAAATACCAAGTTTGGTTAAATTTCGTTAAAAAAAAAAATATGTTTTAAATTATCGATAACTTTGTTTTAAATTAACACAGATTCATAGTTCAACCATTCGTTTTAAAGGTATTGACGAGACCTTTCGAAAGATACCCATTTTGAAACTTTACCCCCCAGGGGGGGAACCGATGCCCCCACATGCACAAAATTTTTTTCCTAGTTTACTACTATTATCAACGAGACCTTTCAAAAAACTAGTATGTTGTGGCCACCACAAGACTTTCTTCTATATTTTCCTATACATATTGAATCAGTAACAATATTTAAAAAAAAACTAGTATGTTGTGGCCACCACAAGACTTTCTTCTATATTTACCTATACATATTCAATCAGTAACAATATTAAAAAAAAAAAAAAAAAAAAAAAGTACAATTTTTTTTTTTTGTTAAAAGTGAAAAAAATCGATAACTTTGTTTTAAATTATCACAGATTTATAGTTCAACCATTCGTTTAAAAGGTATTGACGAGACCTTTCGAAAGATACCCATCTTGAAAATTTATCCCCCCCGGGGGGGTACTTCCCCCACAGGGGGGGAAGCGATGCCCCCCCATGCAGAAATTTTTTTTCCTAGTTACATACTACTATTATCAATAATTCATATTAATTTTACAATCACAAGTTTAAAACAACTCTAATTATGCACATTTATACGAATTTTTGTCCTATGCTGCCATGTTAAAAATTTAGATAAAATGCTATCACAGCGCCACCTGTTGAGCTATTGATCCCCAAACATAATCAGCACCAGTTTATGTCGGGGACCAACTAAATACCAAGTTTGGTTAAATTTCGTTAAAAAAAAAAATTGCGATATTTTTCTAAGTTTTTTTTTGTTAAAAGTTAAAAAAAATCGATAACTTTGGTTTAAATTATCACAGATTTATCGTTCAACCATTCGTTTTAAAGGTATTGACGAGATCTTTCGAAAGATACCCATCTTGAAACTTTGCCCCCCCGGGTGGGAACTTCCCCCCCCGGTGGGGGGGCAACCGATGCCCCCACATGCACAAAAATTTTTTCCAAGTTAACTATTACTATTATCAACGAGACCTTTCGAAAGATACCCATCCTGAAAATTTACTTCCCCGGGGGGGGATTTTCCCCCCCGGGGGGGGAACCGATGCCCCCCCATGCACAAAATTTTTTTCCTAGCTAACTACTACTATTATCAATAATTCATATTAATTTTACAATCACAAGTGTAAAATAACTCTCTTTATGCCCATTTATACGGAATTTTGTCCTATGCTGCCATGTTAAAAATTTGCATAAAATGCGATCACAACGCCACCTATTGAGCGATTGATCCCAAAATCTAATCAGCACCAGTTTATGTCAGGGTGCAACTAAATACCAAGTTTGGTTAAATTTCATTCATTGGTTCGTGAGATACAGCGTCCACAAAAAAATGATACAGACAGACAGACAGACAGACATTTTCTAAAAACTATTAATTCGTGTTCTCCATATCCCAAAACATGTAAATCCATCAAAAAGTGGACTTCGAAAATTTTTGCGAATCCAATACTTTCTCTATATTACATATAGAAGAAAGTAATAACCATCGTAAAAATTTACTCCCACGGCGGGGGTACTTCCCCCCCAGGGAGGGAACCGATGCCCCCACATGCACAAATTTTTTTTCCTAGTTAGCTACTACTATTATCAATAATTCATATTAATTTTACAATCATAAGTTTAAAATAACTCTCATTATGCACATTTATACGAAATTTTGTCCTATACTGCCATGTTAAAAATTTAGAAAAAAGGCGATCACAGCGCCACCTGTTGAGCTATTGATCCCCAAATGTAATCAGCACCAGTTTTTGTCGGGGACCAACTAAATATCAAGTTTGGTTAATATTTATTCATTGATTCGTGAGATACAGCGTCCACAAATAAGTGATACAGACAGACATTTTCTAAAAACTATTAATTCGTGTTCTGCACATCCCAAAACGTGTAAATCCATCAAGAAACGGAGGTCGAAAATTTTCACGAATCCAATACTTTCTCTATCTATATTAATAAAATCAGAGTTTTGTCTGTAAATTTGTCGGAATCAAAAAATTTTGCGATATCTTCACGTTTTACACCCCATGAAAGCCGAAAATGACTTCAGAAAATTTTGCCTGTGTGTGTGTGTGTGTGTGTCATCGTGTCCGAATGCCGCTTTTTTTGTCCGGGCATCACTTGAGAACAGCTAGACTGAATTCAACGGCGCTTGGCAGGAATTTAGGTCTTCACCCAACTTAAAATTTTATCTATCAACTTTTCAGAAATTCCCCCCGTTCCCCCCCCCCCCTAGGGGGTAAAAGACTAAAACACGTTTGTCCGGGCATCACTCGAGAACGGCTGGACGGAATTCAACGACGCTTGGCAGAAACTTAGGTCTTCACCCAACTTGAAATTATATCTATAGAAATTCTCAAAATTATGATTAGTGTTTAAATTGTGGGTAAAAAACGCCTGCGCATGCGCCATAAATATTTCTTCACTAAAATGCTTTGAATGGAAAATTAAAATATAAAAATAAATTTTTAAGTTACAGACTTTTGTATTCGCGTGATTCGCACTACAAATTATGAAAAGATTGAAATGAAGTTTTGCCATCTAAGTTTCATACTTTAGTTAATTTTAAAAAATCTAATTGTCGTATCGAAAAACTGTTTACACCCCAGGATTCAGAAAAATCACCTCTTTCATTTGGTACTGAATTTGTAATGATAGGTCTGATATTTCTAATTTATTTTTCCCTTTTTCCGTTTTTCCGTTGCCACTTAAATTTCATACTTTAGTTAATTTTTAAAAATCTATTTGTCGCATCAAAAAACTGTTTGCACCCCTGGATTCAGCAAAATCGCCCCTTTCATTCGGTATAAAATTTATAAATATAGGTCTGATGTTTCTAATTTATTTTACCCTTTTTCCGTTTTCAACCCAGATTCGATATGGAGCAGCTTTAGTATTGGATCCCTTTGGCAAAATTTGAAATTCGGCACCGAAGTAGCTCGGGCGTTTCTCGCCAAGATCTTTAATTACACAATTGAGATAGCCAATTCAGTTCATCGCAAAAATGGCTTAAAAAATTAAAGTCACCAAAGGGTTCCCATACTAAAGCTGTGCTTTTTGTATTTATTTATTTATAATATTTTCTATTAAAGACTTCTGTGGTCACGAAATTTGGTGCGTAAATTGTTTGTATGCATCCGGCACTTATTGTAACTGGATTTCACGAAATTCGAAATCCCCCCCCCCCCTTCTCGGAGTCGGAGGGCAATAAACATGTGTAAAAATATGTTTTCCCGTTTGAATTCGCTTTGAATTATCTTAGAATGGCGAATTTTGGTGTGTGGATATTGATTAAGTATACGCATTATGCACATTAGTGGGATTTTGCTAAATTTCGAGCTCACCCGCTGAGGGTGGGGAAGTAAGAAGTGGGTAAGTTGTGCCGAAGACAGTGGGTACCCAGACTCCTCATGTTGCGAGCGATTAAACCTCTACCAATCACAGCGAGAACTTAGGTTATTAATAACTAGTATGTTGTGGCCACCACAAGACTTTCTTCTATATTTACCTATACATATTCAATCAGTAACAATATTAAAAAAAAAAAAAAAAAAAAAAAAAAGTACGATTTTTTTTTCTAAGTTTTTTTTTTTTTTTTTGTTAAAAGTGAAAAAAATCGATAACTTTGTTTTAAATTATCACAGATTTATAGTTCAACCATTCGTTTTAAAGGTATTGACGAGACCTTTCGAAAGATACCCATCTTGAAAATTTATCCCCCCCGGGGGGGCACTTCCCCCCCAGGGGGGGAAGCGATGCCCCCCCATGCAGAAAATTTTTTTCCTAGTTACATACTACTATTATCAATAATTCATATTAATTTTACAATCACAAGTTTAAAACAACTCTAATTATGCACATTTATACGAATTTTTGTCCTATGCTGCCATGTTAAAAATTTAGATAAAATGCTGTCACAGCGCCACCTGTTGAGCTATTGATCCCCAAACATAATCAGCACCAGTTTATGTCGGGGACCAACTAAATACCAAGTTTGGTTAAATTTCGTTAAAAAAAAAAAAAAAAAAAAATTGCGATATTTTTCTAAGTTTTTTTTTGTTAAAAGTTAAAAAAATCGATAACTTTGGTTTAAATTATCACAGATTTATCGTTCAACCATTCGTTTTAAAGGTATTGACGAGATCTTTCGAAAGATACCCATCTTGAAACTTTGCCCCCCCGGGTGGGAACCTTTCGAAAGATACCCATCTTGAAAATTTACTTCCCCGGGGGGGGGGGATTTTCCCCCCGGGGAGGAACCGATGCCCCCCCATGCACAAAATTTTTTTCCTAGCTAACTACCACTATTATCAATAATTCATATTAATTTTACAATCACAAGTGTAAAATAACTCTCTTTATGCCCATTTATACGGAATTTTGTCCTATGCTGCCATGTTAAAAATTTGCATAAAATGCGATCACAACGCCACCTATTGAGCGATTGATCCCAAAATCTAATCAGCACCAGTTTATGTCAGGGTGCAACTAAATACCAAGTTTGGTTAAATTTCATTCATTGGTTCGTGAGATACACAGCGTCCACAAAAAAATGATACAGACAGACAGACATTTTCTAAAAACTATTAATTCGTGTTCTCCATATCCCAAAACATGTAAATCCATCAAAAAGTGGACTTCGAAAATTTTCGCGAATCCAATACTTTCTCTATATTACATATAGAAGAAAGTAAAAATATGGGATTTTGACAACTCATTTAAGTTTAATGTCCAGCGAAGCGGGCAAAGCCTGCTAGTATTACATATAGATGAAAGTAAAAATCATATTTGAGTTTCCTTTGAAAAAAAAAGAAAAAAATCTTGAAATGCGTAACTGTTGTATGTAATTACGATGTTTGTTTTAATCATATGCATATGAGAATACTTATAAAGATATAAAAGCTCCCCTAGCAAAATCAAATATTTTTCTAGCGTTTTTTTTTTTTTTTTTTTTTTTTTCTAAGGTGCGAAGTTTCCAAACCAATGCCATTTTTTAAACGGAGTGTAAAAATACTAAATATTTGCCGAAGCATAATAATTCGTGTATCATATGCATTGTTCAGTTGCGCATGTGCAAGCCTTAAGAAATTTTTCTTTCTTTCTTGTTTTTTTTTTTTTTCTTTCATAACTATACAACATAAAATCTTTTTGTAAAAAAAATAGAACCGACTCCAAATAACGTCACTTTTTCTGAATAGAAACTTCTAGATTACGCAAAATGTGTTGAGTGGGTTTTGATGATAAACTTGATGATACTCTTCAACTTTGTAATTCACTTTTTTCTCTAGAACCGTTTTCGAGATAGGAACACTAACTCCGCTATTTTCCACAAGGTGGCGCTGCAAGCGGTTTAACCTTGTACTGCATGGCCACTTTGCTATACTTACATACCATTTTTATCACTATAGCTGCAGCAGTTTAGCAGTTAAAAGAGTTGGAACTGATTTTTTTGGGGCACCCTGTATTTTCTTTAGATCGTAAAGATATTACAATGGGACCTATTTCAGACCAAGACCTTTTCAACAAAAGAAAAAGTATCAAAATCGGACCATCCGTTCAGAAGTTATGAGCTAACAAACATAAAAAAAACATACGGTTTGAATTGAGAACCTTCCTTCTTTTTTTGAAGTCGGTTAAAAATATATACAGCGCGAAAACGCCAATCAAATAAAAATTCAAAATGATATATGCGATGATGGAAGACGAATGGGAGGATGATGGAATTAGGGATGATGGAAGAATACATACAATTCAATTCCGATCATATATTACATATACGAGAAATATTATCATGGAAAAATTCAAATTTGACATTTTCGTGTTTCTATGAGTTTTGAGGTCTTCTGAATTCATTTTTCATTTTTTATAATAAGGAGGTGTGCATGTATGTGTATCAGTGAATACGATAGCGTCTGAACGCTGCATTTGATATGTATGCTGCAGGTGACCCACAACTAATGATTTTAATGATGTAGAACTCAATTTTTTTTTTTTTTTTTTTTTTTTTTTTTTTTACCATGTTTTTATTAACTTCGATTCTTGTTCGTTTCTTTGTTTGTCCAGTACAAATCTTGCAATCGATTTTTAACTAACTTCCCGACTAGCTAGACATTTGAAACTTTCAGGATTTTTTCTGATTAAAAAAATAACGGTTACCCCCCTCGTTTTATTAAAAGAATATTTATAAAGAAGAGTTTTATTTTTCATATAAATCAGTTTATCCTAAAGTTAAAAATTCCACTTATCGTACGACTATCCCTTATTATAAAGGTATTTCTGAAAATATCTCTAAATTACTTAGAACAGTTAATATCTCTACTAGCTTTAAACCTCAACTCCGTATTAGTAACTTTCTCTCAAACTTTGAACCCGCTGTCCCCCCCCCCCCTCTTAAACGTCTTGGTGTAATCTATAGTATTCTTATTCCTTGTAAAAATTGTGATTCTGCATATATCGGTGAAACTGGCAGAACAGGTGAAATTAGTAGAGTGACCATATTTTTTTCCTTGAATTTGTGGACAAAGATGGCGGTGTCCTTGAATTTCGTGGACAAAAAAATAATTAAATCACCTTAAATTGTAAAATTTTAGTAATTTTTATGTATAAAGCACCTTATTTCAGCTTATTTATTATACATATAATAAATTACTATAATAAAACATTAATAACTTTATAACCGGCGTCCCCAAATGTGTTGTAATTTTTTGGGGACGAAGGTAGTTTGTCCTCGAAATTCGTGCCTGTCCTCGAGATTCGAGGACATATGGTCAGCCTAAATTAGAGTAAAGGAACATAAACGCTCATATAAAACAAGAGATTTAAGATAAAAACTCGTTATTCATTCTCTCAATAGTGATCATATTCCAGATTTTGAAAACTGTAAAATTTTAGCTTCTAATATAAATATCTATGAATCCCGTATTTTTCTAGAGAGGGCGCTTTTACCAAAATGCAACATTCTGCCTTGAACGAGGCTAACGCTATTCCCCCTGAATATTTAATCTTGCTATGATGTATTTAGAATTTTTGTAAATGTTATGCTCGTATGTTTGACACTGAGGAGGGCTAGTGTTCTAACCGAAACGTCTGTCTTGTGTTTTAATGTTTTTAATTAAAATGTATTTTTAAAGTTTTAAATTTTTGTACTTTTTATCTCATTTTAAATGTTACATTGATTTTAATATATTAATGAGACGTATAAATTATGTTTAATTTTATTAAACTTTCAGAATAGCTCAGAACACGGTAAAAATGCATTTTTTAAATACTTTTAGCCAACTGTTTCGGGCTCCTGCTGCCATCGGCAGTGTTACCAGTACAAATCTTTCAATCGATTTTTAACTACCTTCCCGACTAGCTAGACATTTGAAACTTTCAGATTAGTTCAGAACACGGTGAAAATGCATTTTTCAAAATACTTTTAGCCATCTGTTTCGGGTTCCTGCTGCCTTCGGTAGCGTTACCAGTACAAATCTTGCAATCGATTTTTAACCTTTTCGCTACGGCGCGGTAAACCTGTCTTACCAGCAGAAAAATATTACTAGGGTACGGCGGTGGTACGAACGTTCGTACCAGTGTCTTTTACCCCTCTTTCAAAGCAAACGTCATTATTCATCTGTCACACTCCTGTTACTGAAAGCGAGAAATATCCTCCCACAAAGGAAGGGGACGCGATGGCGTTTTCTTGGAGATCTTTGGCGATAGCTAGTTTCCGCATTCCAGGATTCATTTACTTATTATCAGTTGAACTGAAGATAGTACGTTTTCTGTTTCTATATAATATATCCCGACCTATTCATTTTTCTCTCTTACTAAAAATTATCCTATCTTTATTTACATCTATTTGAACTTATAAGTATTGTATCAAAAAATAAACATGTGTGTGTGTGCTTTCTTTTTAAAGTCTATCTGTTAATTTTGATCCATAAAAATTAGAATTTGTAAAAAATAAGTAATAAATAAAGTGATTTGACAGACAGAGGATTTTCTAAATCATATGAATATTTTCAGTTTTCATGTGATAAAATAGTTCCCATCAGATTTCAACCGTATAGCTCGATTGCTAAATTTTGGCGTACGTTGAAAAGATCCTGGTTCGAACCCCGATTTATTCATTTTTCTCTCTTGTTAAAAATTATTCGATCTTTATTTACATCCATTTGAAGATATAAATATAGTGTCAAGGAATGTTCATGTGTGTCTGGGATTTTTTTTTTTTTAAGTCTGTCTATAATTTTGATCTATGAAAAATGGAATTTATAGAAAATAAATAAAAAATAAAGTCATTTAGAAGACAGAGGATTTTCTGGAACAGATGAATGTTTTCTATTTTCATATTACAAAATAGTTCCCATCAGATTTTAACCGTATAGTTCGATTGCTAAGTTTTGGCATAAGTTGAAATGACTCGGGTTCGAACCCCGATCTATTCATTTTTCTCACTTACTAAAAATTATTCGATCTCTATTTGCATCTATTAGAATCTATAAGTATTGTGTCAAGGAATGATCATGCGTGTGTGCGTATGTGTGCTTTTTTTTTTTTTTTTTTAAATAATGTAAAAAATAAACAAATAAACATGTGATAGTATATTTGTCTAAAAAGAAGAAATTAACTCTGCTTTAAAACTCTAATGTCTTGTTTTTATTTATATTTATTTACTTTTAACTACATTTCTTTTCAGTATTGTTTTAATATTTAATAAAAGAAATTAATATCGTTCAATTATTTATCGATTATCCTTTATTTTTTATAGTCTTTTGAATATTTAATTAAAAAATTTATTATATTCGACATTCTAGCGTATGCGTATATATATTTAGTATTCGGAATCCGCTTGATTACGTTTGGTCCTAGGTCTGGTGGATTGCAAACAGTAAAGATCTTTAAGGAACCCTAACCAGTATTTATCCGAGTTTTTGTGAAAACCACGGAAAACGCACAATGAGTAGGTCAAAATCCCAACCTGGATTCGAGCTAGACGCCTGCTATCTATCACTTTAGAGAGCATAATCTCTGCGCCATTCGTGGAGAATTGGGGGTATATATTATAAAAATGTATATATATATTATTTTGGAGATTAATAAAAAATATACAGTAATGTTTAATTTTAGTGTGTTAGTGTGCTGCCATAGTAAAATAATTTATATTCAATTATGAAGTACTTTATATGAATTAAAATAATATATCTCTCTTATTTTATTTGTATATTATTTATTTGTCGTTATAAATACGCATGAGCATTTTGTTGCCGTACTTTTTATCTTAAATTGAATAAATACGTTGAAATATAAATGACCTATACGACTTAAAAATTATGTCGTCTTATTATATTTTTTTAAAATAAAAATGTATACCTTCTTATTAGTTTTAGATTCGTGATTTATTTTAGACTTTAGGGTGTAAATATTTATATTCCCAATTTTTTTTTTTTTTTTTTTTTTTACTTTTTGATGTATTTTATTCCTCCATTTAGCTGTTATTAAAAAAACAAAAAAATAATAATAATTTGAATTTTTTTTTTAAAGTAATATAAAACATTAATATGTTTCATGATTGTTAAAAACAATCCACATATTTCCTTCTTTGCGAAAATTAAAATATATAATAAATTTATTTCACATAATGATATATATATATATCAAAATATTTCCACGATTTATTTTATTTTACTTTTAATTATATCTGAAAATAAATATGTAAAATAAAGAAATATTAAAATAATTGAAAGAAATATTATTACAAATATACGCTATGATCCGATTCACTCTCCTTGTAAAAGCCAAAATTTAATTACCAAAATAAAAATGTTTACAATATATATTATTTTGGATAACAAAATGCCGATAAAAAAGATTACTGACAACCCCTGAAATATTTTCCCTGAGTATATCACAGCAACCCTTGCTTCCACCACACTCCCAGTCCCAGCTTTTATCAGTATAAAGAGAGGAAAGCTTCAAAGCAGTTCCGAATCCTGGAAAAAATTCTGAAAAGTTTGCCGTACTCAGGGGTCACGCTTCTATTTCATATGCGCCGTGCTTAGAAGGTTAACTAACTTACCGACTAGCTAGACATTTGAAACTTTCATTATAGCTCAGAACACGGGGACAATATATTTTTAATGCTTTTAGTCAACTGTTTCAGGTCCTTACTGTTTTCGGCAACGTTTATATGATTCAACAGAAAAATTATTTAACTCACTTCCCGACTAGCTAGACATTTGAAACTTTCAGAATAGAGAACACGGTGAAAATGCATTTTTAAAAATACTTTTAGCCAAGCTGCGGTCGCGGAAGTATTAACACTCTTTCATGGCCCATGCGACAAACTGTCACATTAAATTTGAAACATTTAGCTTTATTCAAGGTCGTAGCTAAGGGAAGAGTATTCGGTTATTGAAAACTCAGAAAAATTTTGCAGATTTGTCGAAATTTTTTTTTATTATATTTCATTTTAAACACTTAATATTACCAGAGCCTCCTTAAGTAGATGCCTAGCGAGTCGCTCGAAAACTTAGCAACAGTACAAGAAGAACATAGCCAGTAGATGGCGCTTGATACCGTACGTAAAGTTATGTTTATTTCCCGCGAGCGCGATGCAATTGAGTTCTGGTTTATGTTTTATTAATTTAACAAATGTGAGAGTTTTTTTTTTTTTTTTTTTTTATAATATGGTGTATTACGTCTTTCCATTTTGTAAATCAGACAGTAGCCGTGAAAATATGTTTCCACGAAATACCAAGCAATGCAATGCAGCGTAAAAAATTGCTTCCAAATATTTCCAGACAAGGTATGTAAACTGCATAAATAATTAATGCAAAATTACCAACCCTCCGGATTTTTGAATATCAATAATATTTTTCACAAAAAACATTATTTTTCTTTATTATCGTAAATTGTGTGATTAAGACGAAGATAAATTTAAAAGAAATTATGATATAAAAATTCGAATGGTTGACACTTCTCTGTTAGTAAGTTAGATTTAACAAATAAAATAGTTATGCTTATTACAAAATGAAATAAAATTTTTATTTATTGATGTAGGAATACAGAAAAATAACTTGTTCTTAGTTACTTTGAAGTCACTCTATATTGGAGTATTTTGTAGTTTTATTCATAAAATGAATAAAACTATAAAATACTCCAATATAGGAACAAGATTGATTTATATTTTTTTAATACCACTGTTTTTTAAGGACTTGTGTAAATGCGTATAAAAATTTGATTATTTCAGTTAAAACGAAACAAATGTGTTGGGAATCTTGAAAAGAAAAAATAGAAAATTTTTATTTCTACTTTTGTTCTTTTTAAAAATATTAAGTTTTAAGATTCAAAACATTACTTTTATTAACCTTTTACCACAGAAATGGAATATGGAATTAAAAATTCATGTAAAAATTAAATATGAGTACTGATTTGAAAAATTATCAGAAAAATGAAAAATATCCCCACATCCACACTCACATATATATATACACACAAACACATATACTGGCTAAATATAAATCAGGGGAAAACTCGATATCGAATTTTTGGACCGAACACAATACTTTCATTACCTACGGCAGTAGGGTAATGGAAGTAAAAATATTTCAAGGATGTTATTAATTTGTCCTTAAATTTGCCAATCTTTATCAAATTTTTCAAATTGAAACCTAATACGAGTTTTAAAATACGATTGTGAATTTCCTGCAATTGTTTGTTTTTAAGTTATTCTGATAATAAATATGCATATAAATCAATCGCTAAAAACTAAAAAAAAAAAGTTTTTTGTATTCAGGGAACCTCAAAACGTGACTTTATTCAAAAACCTGAGTTGAAAATAGAACTTCAAAAAAAAAAAAAAAAAAAAAAAAATACTTTGTTTACATTATAGGTTCGAAAAATTAATTTTCCTTCTTCAACAGTATTCGTCGACATAAAAAAGTGTACCAAAGCACTTCCGTCAATTACATTCTACAGAAAAGAACGTTTAGCTTAATTTTGGATAGCCCTGTATGTTTTCAATAAACTATGTGCACATCAGATTGTGCATTTAAATTTAGTCTTATATGAAAAACACCTAACACAAAATAAAATACACTTTCAGCATTTTCCAAGTATATCCAAGATAGACAAACCTACGCGCACAGACCAACCGCTAAAAACATTATTTTTCGTTTCAGGAGACCTCAAAACATGTAAATATAACACAACTTTATTTCGAAAATGTCTATCAGTTTCGTAAGCATACCCTCTCGGAACTGGTGGAGCTAATAAAATCTTGAATTAAAAAAAAAAAAAAAAAAAAAAACTTTGTGCGAGAAAACTTATACTTAAGAAATCCTTAATTTTAAAAATTTAAATCTTAATGGTTATTTATTTATTTTTTGTGACGGACTAGACAACAGATTGTTTTCTTCTCCAATTTTTATTGCTGAATGTTAACTTATCTCGTTAACGTGCTGGTCTATTTTTCTTATAAATAATATAAAATTTTCGATTTAAGAAAAATAAGTCACACCTAATAGGGTAAAAATGTAACGTAAAGGACAAGACCAAAAAAAAAAAAAAAAAAAAAAAAAGACATGATTTTAATAATTTATCATTATAAATTATTCATTCTGAACTGAAACTCATTTAAAGTTCAGAGATTTTAATTTATATAAACGAAACTTTCATCTGGTATCTAAATTAAAAAAAAAAAATTTGAAATTTTTATTGAATAAATATATAAAAAATAATTTAATCGCGTGATAGATATGCCATGTTTTTCCTTATTTAATTTTAAATTTCGTTTTTTAATTAATAGTATCCTATATTTCTTAAAATATAAATATTTGAATATTTTATTGAAAATATTTACGATAAAGCACTTTCACATCATTTTTTCAAATTAAAAGAAAAAAAAAAATACAATTTTGGACTTTAAATTGAAATTAATAGCTAGATTTTTAGATGAAAAATATAACTTGTCTATGAAACAGAAGAAAATTGTTGCTCTGCGTAGGTGCTGTCACCTAGCGTTAGTTTTGTTTTTTAAATGTTGCCTAATTTAGCATTGAGATTCGCCGCGCGTGGAAGGCATCTACTTAAGGAGGCTCTGATATTACGTACTAAATATTGAACATACTCTGAAATTTTTATCTGACTTCGATCTTGGCTGTATTAAAGGCAGAATTTTTACAACTGTTTATGAATTACACTAGCGAAAAGCATCTGAAATACTTTATTCCTTAGACTGAATTACCGTTGGGTCTCATTGTGAGCATCAATCGCCAAATGGCATGACAGTTTTCTAATGAAAAAGTTCTCACATTCGGCTACTTACTAAATTATTCTTCCGATTCAACCTTTTTAAACATCATTAATTGATAAATGTTCAGAAAGTTGAGTGAAGTCAATTCAGATTTTTAAGTATGAAATTATAAGAAATGAAAATGACATAAGTGGCTTAAGTAGAGTTTAAAGGGATAGATACAATGCAAATTCATTCGAATGTCAATATTAAACGCACGCATCATATAAATACACTAGCAGGCTTTGCCCGCTTCGCTGAGCACTATACTTAAATGAGTTGTCAAAATTCCATTACATTATTAATAATATAAGTTAAAGCTTCCTCTGTATTCCGTAGAGGTTTTTCCCTCTCGCAACGTGAGGATTCCGCGTCCACTCTGCCTTCGGCAGCAACTTACCCGCTTCTTACTCCCCCTTCCCCAGCGGCTAAGTTAGAAGTTTTGTAAAATCTCACCAAAGTACATAATGCGTACACCTAATTAACATCCACACACCAAAACGCATCATTCTAAGATAATGTAAAGCGAATTCAAACAGAATAACGTGTTTTTACGCGTGTTTATTGCCCCCCCCATCCGACCCCAAGGGGGTAAGTGGGTGAATTTCGTAAAATCTCGTTACAATAAGTGTCAGGTACAAAAAACAATTTGCGCACCAAATTTCGTGACCGCAGATTCCATAGCTTTCCCATAACAAATTTAGCGCTAAAGGGGGGGGGGGTGTCTTGAATTTGCAACTCATCCCCCCCCCCCTAAAATAAAATAATAATAATCGAAAATCACAAAAAAAACGAAAATGTGTTTTTGAAAATATTCTAAAGAAGGCACGTGGCTATTTTCAATGCCTTTGTAACATCTTTAGTAGAGCTCTATTAAAAAATCCGGAATTTCTTAAATTTCCCCCTCAAAAAACGATTCCCCCTCCCCGCTTCTTTAAGTATCAAGAATTCTAAAATCGTATATAATGTTTTATTTGTACTCAAGTCTAGTCTCACCATGTGCAATTTCTTTACCGTGATGTAATTTGGGGCCGAGTTATGCTTACAAACTTTTTTTGCTTCCTGTCCCGCTGGGGGGAAGGGGGTATTTCGATAAATCCCGTTTCTTTAGGTGCCGGTTGCATATAAAAAAATCCAAGCACCAAACTTCCATACTTCGTGACTGCAGCTCTCATAAATTTTCCAAGACAAATTTAGCGCTAAAAAAAGGTGTCTCGAATTTGCCCTTTGTAGCACATACCCCCCCCCCTCCCTCCCAAAGAAAAAAAAAGAATGGCAGATCACAAAAAATCAAAAATGTGTTTTAGGAAATATCCTAAGAAAGTCGCATAGCCTTTTTTCAACATCTTTATTCCATTTTTGGTAAAGTTCGACTCAAATCAGGAATCTTCAAACTTTCCCGCCAAAAATCGATTTTCTCCCTTCCTTCTTTTAAAATTCAAAAATTCCTAAATCGCAGATAGTGTTTTATTTTTACTCATGTCTAGTCTCTCCATGTGAAATGTCTTTATTGTGAAGTAATTAGGAGCCGAGTTATGCTTACAAACGTTTTTTTGACTTTTTCGCCCGCAGGGGGCAATGGAGGGGGGAATTTCGGAAAAATTGATAGATATAATTTTAAGTTGGGTAAAGATGTATGTTTCTGCCAAGCGCTGTTGAATTCAGTCCAGCCGTTCTCAAGTGATACCCGGACAAATGTGTTTTTGTCTTTTGTCCCCCAGGGGGGAGGGGAATTTCTGAAAAGTTGATAGGTATAATTTTAAGTTGAATAAAGATCTAAGTTTCTGCCAAGCGCTGTTGAATTCAGTTCAACCGTTCTCAAGTGATGCCCGGACAAACGTGTTTTTGTCTTTTGCCCCCCAGGGAGGAACGGGGGGGGGAATTCTGAAAAGTTGATAGATATAATTTTAAGTTGGATAAAAATCTAAGTTTCTGCCAAGCGCTGTTGAATTCAGTCCAGCCGTTCTCAAGTGATGCCCGGACAAACGTGTTTTTGTATTTTGCCCCCCAGGGGGGAACGGGGGGGAATTTCTGAAAAGTTGATAGGTATAATTTTAAGTTGAATAAAGATCTAAGTTTCTGCCAAGCGCTGTTGAATTCAGTTCAACCGTTCTCAAGTGATGCCCGGACAAACGTGTTTTTGTCTTTTGCCCCCCAGGGAGGAACGGGGGGGGGGAATTCTGAAAAGTTGATAGATATAATTTTAAGTTGGATAAAAATCTAAGTTTCTGCCAAGCGCTGTTGAATTCAGTCCAGCCGTTCTCAAGTGATGCCCGGACAAACGTGTTTTTGTATTTTGCCCCCCAGGGGGGAACGGGGGGGAATTTCTGAAAAGTTGATAGATATAAGTTTAAGTTAGGTGAAGTTCTAAGTTTCTGCCAAGCGCCGTTGAATTCCGTATAGCCGTTCTCAAGTGATGCCCGGACAAAAGAAGCGACATACAGATACGACGACACACACGCACACACACACACACGCAGGCAAAATTTTCTGAAGTCATTTCCGGCTTTCATGGTGTGTGAAACGTGAAGATCGCAAAATTTTTCGATTCTGACAAATTTACAGACAAAACTCTGATTTTATTAATATAGATATTCATAAACATGGGTTCCCTAAGAATTACACACTCGCATGATATATACGGATTAGACAAATATATTGTAACAGTTGTGTATTTTCTGAATGTGAAAACGGAATTTTAAAATATGCATTTGTTAATGAGTTATAAGGGGGCAAATTTTCCCATAGGATTACATTGGCTTTGTTTTCCGTAGCCTCTTAACGTTAGACGTTTTTAGCATTGGTCTTACAACTCTTTGTGGATGTCCAAACAACTTGTGTAACAGTAGTGTTGTGACTTGGATACTATAGATATAGTAATTTTGATGCCGAAAAAAAGGTCTAAAATCAGCCATTAGAGAGTATTGAAAAAAAAGAATAAAAAGGAAAATGAATGTACCTGGAGTTTTTCATTCACTTTGAGTAAATAAATTATTCATAAATTTTATTTACTAAATTATTCGTGTGTATTCCTGTGCGTGATTTACTCGGGAAAAGGCAGCCATTAGAGTGACTTTTCCCAAAATAAAAGGCCTCACTTTTTCCCTCTCGCTGATTAATCTAGGGCTTATTACTATGTCTACGTTGTATACAAGCTACAACTGCTGTGAAAATTCACGCTATGTAACCTCCTGATAAACGTAACGAAAAGGAACGACGCTACGTTTACAGTGGTTAATAAATTGTTAAAACGTTTTCCACTGTAGAAAAAGTGGCATGAATTGTATTAGTTGACTATTATTACATTTTACAATAGAATTTCAATATAACGTGTCTTCAATTTGTAGTAAAAGCGCGGAAATTGATCTTGAAAGGTGAAATGTGTTTTATTTATTATTATTATTTTGTAATTATTCTTATTTTTCATATCTTTATATTGTTTCAGATTTATATTTGCTTTCAAAAATGTAGTTACAGCAACCAACAGAATTTAAGTTATGAATTGATAATATTATTTTAGTTGAACAAATTGAAAATTATATTTTAAATAATTAAGCATTATTCAAAGAGATGTTATCTCATTCTAATTGATTTAATCGAATTCTTAATGCTTCATAGCTGCATCTAAGAAAACAATACTTTTACACGATACTTAACCCATTCGCTGTAGTCGCTTAAAGTTGCTAGGGCAAATAAATTACATGAGGAGCTCAGCTCGAAAACATCTTCTGCATAAATCACTATATTTGTAGGCGAGCTTATGTTCTATTTAGCTGACGTTGCTGGTCCTGCGAGGTTTTGATTTAAAAGAAAAATACACATATTATTAAAATAATAATAATAATAAATAATTAATAAATAAAAAGTGCTGTGAAAGAAGGGCAGATAATGAAAATGTCTCAGAATAATTTAGAAATTAAATCTGATTTCACAGCAACTAATGGTGTATATAAATATGATGTGTTCCTATTACTAGATTCCATCAAACTTTACTTTTAACGGTTAATAAATTTACTTGTGAATTAGAGGAGGAAGTAAAAAAATAATTGATTTAATTTACTGATTCGTTAAATATTTTTCTTTTAAAATATTTCATTTTTCCTCTTGAATTAATCATATATGCATGAATAATATTAATTGTAATCGTATATCTTTAATGTTAATATGCTTTGTTTATCATTGAATTTGATTTTTGTTTATTAAATGGACATTATTCAGAAGTGGCAACGATTGAAAAAAGGCCACGCCTCTGGTGGTATTTATTTATAGACTGCCAATGTGAACCTATGGGAAATTGATGGCAAATTATTTAATGCGATTGTAATTCTATTTAGTTTTTAATATTTTCAAGCATGCTTAGGTTTTATTGTTGCTTCAACAGAAGCATAGATGACATCATTTAAATTTATTCCGGAGTATTTTTAGCCCCGCCTTTTTTATATACCACTTACTCTTTAAGGATAATTTTTTCTTATTTTATGGAAGTTATATATTGGAGAAAAAATTTGTATAAATAAAGTGGTGCAAAATAAAGGCGGAGCTAAAAGTGCTCCGTAATAAATTAAAATATTGGCATCTATGCAGAAGCGATAAAACTGACTGAAAAAAAAGTCAGCCGTCTTATATTTTTTTAAGGATAGTAATCGTCTAAATTTCTTTAAAATTAAATAAACTAAATTAATGTAAATGTTTTTAAAGTGAAAATATGAATATATATCAAACCAAGGGATAATTCGGTTTTATGTTTTAAACATTTTTCTCAGTAAGATTTTTTTTTTTTTGAGAAAATAACTTTAATAAATAATAAACGGTGGACGGATCTATCAGTAACGTCATGTGAGAAGTTTTATATATACATAGCTGCCAATATTTTAATTTATACGTGAGTATTTTTAGCCCGCCTTTATTTCGTACCACTTATTTCTTAAAAATATTTTTTTCTTATTTTATCGAAGTTATATATGAAAGTTATATAAGAAATTTTTTCTATAAATAAAGTGGTACAAAATACAGATGGCTCTCGACGGAAAATTGGAACTGCACAAGCGTAGGAATAGTCATTTTTTTTTTAAATAGGTATAAAATCGTAGATCGTAGCTGCGTGGGAGGGAAGCAGAGATAAATACCAAGATGTAACGAAATAAATAAATGATTGTAAATAATAATAATAATAATAATAGTAATCTTTCACTTGCATTTTAGACCATTAGTACATGTAGTTTTAAAATGTTAACGTTTGAGATTTTTATTTCATCCATCGAAGCTGCATTAAATCACAACACACTGAAATTTATTTAAAGTTATTTTTTATTGAAATCTTCGTGAATGATTTGTTTATACTATACCATAGCGCTCGGCATATTTTTCGCAAGACACGCCTTTTGGCGTTCCTTTAAAACGTCACACAAATAGTTTCCAACTTACTACCTTTTGGCTACCGAAAAATTGTAATAATTCGTTTTATTTTACTTCATCATTAAATAAAATAAATATTTCTGCTAAAATTTTCTGGTAGCCGAAAGGTAGCCTATAGTTACACGTTTTAGAAAAATAACATTTCACTTGCAGAGGAATGCCTTAAGGCGTGGCTCGATTTTTTAATGTCCCCTCAGAAGGGACATACGAGCGATAAGGGTTAATAATTTTTGCGTGCATAATTTTTAAACATAGTTTTGGTGGGCTACATGATTGGGCTTTTAGATCTGATTAATCGATTGCTACAATTTAAATAATATGTAATTTAGTAATATTTAATTAAACAACGCTTTTTTCTACTGCATTTCTCATATCCCTTGCTTTAATTTTTAATGACAGAACTAAACAACTTCTATTTTATCATATTGTTTTGCTTTTAAATAAAATTTTAAGTAGAAAAGAACATTTTATAAAATTTATAATTTTTATTAAAAAATAGTGTAGTAAAAAATACCCATGTCCCCCTAATTATTGTTTTTTCTTTTCTTTTCTTTTCTTACCAAACGTCTAAAATTGCAGGAAAAAATTTCCTTATAACAAAGCAGGAAGTGGGAGGGGCATCCTTAGGAAAACATTTATAATATCTGATTAATTATTGAAAATTTTTGTTAGTTCTAGGAAATAGCTGGAGATTTCGACTCAATTTTCTGCATTCTGTCAAAATATGAGGGTATACTTTTGGAAATTTTTAATTTAATTGAATTTTCGTTTTATGGACTTTTTAATTTTTGAAAAATTAGCATATTTTTGCTTATCTTGACACTTCCAATCTCAAATTCAACAAATTATATAACGAATAGAGAAATTTCTGAAGACTCATTTTAAAGGGAATTTTATAAGGCTTAATTTCATATACAACTTGATTATTTTAGATAAAATTAATTAATTAATTAATTATTATTATTTATTATTATTATTATTATTTATTAATTTTTTAAGATAGTTTATGTTTTATTTTTTTTTAAATATGTGTGTGTGTGTGCGTGTGCGTGTGTGTGTGTGTAATATTAAAATCTATATAACTCGAACATTTTAGAGTAGGATCTCAATGGGATCAAGTCCCAGGTCACGCTTGTCGACCCAGCCGTTCGGAGTTTTCCGTGGTTTTCTCCGAAACTCGTGTGAACATGGATTAGGACCCCTTAGAAAGACTCCCCCAGAGGGCATCCCCCTTAGACTCATGTCCCTAGTACAGACAAGTGGCCTTAACCCCAACACCAACAACACCTCAATGGGGACAGGCATTACAATAAAAATTTCATGTTACTGTTCAAGTGAAAATGTATTACATTTACGCATACTGTGCGAACACGGTACAAAAAACTTAATTTTTAAAGTTTAAATTGTTAGCAATAAATACTAAAACATAATCGAATAAAATAGGTTTGATGCGTTACATAATTTTGCTTGCTAAAAATTAAATAAATTTCTTTAAAAATATGTATATATATATTAAAAATTTAATGATTTAAAAAATATCTGTACATGTATTTTGTGGTTTTATATGTTTCATAGGCTGAAATTTTTAAAGTGGTATCTCAGTAAGATCAGGAGTTTGATAATTGTTTTGTTTAATGATTTTAATACCAGGAAAACTGGAATTCTGGCACTAAAAGAAAAAAAAAAAAAAAAAAAAAAAAAAACATTAAATCAGTTAAATTACCTGTAGGGCAGAGTGGGGTTGAATGGGACGCAGGATGAATGGAACAATAGCTAGATTTTTATGTTTTGTAAGCATCAGAAACTTGACATTTTTTATGATATATGGCAGCACTGAAATCATTCATCATGTGTAGTTTCAGAATTGTGCTATCCATAGAAGGGTAGAAAAAATTAAAGCTACTCTTTCAGCTGGCAAAGTAAGTTTTTGCTGATTCAATTAGGTAGTAGTTAAGAAATTAACTATTTGCTTAAAGTTAATATAACTCTTATATGGTGAAATGGCATAATCTTTTAAGTTTTTGATATTCAAGAAGAATATTGACAATTGTTCATTAAGCCTATTTCCTGTTTTATATGATCATGTGACGGTTGGGATGAATGGGACACTCCCCACTATGAATTAATACACAATGAATTAATTTTACACAAACATTATATTAAAATGTAAATTAGCCATATTGATTATCAGGATTCTTAGTTTTGTGGACTTAGAAAAAAAAATTGAAATTAATTGTTCTGATTTTTGTTTATAATAATTATGATAAAAAAAATTTTAAGTTAGACTATTCAATGCAACTTAAATCAATAATTAAAAAAAAAAAAAAAAAAATAGATAAACTAATAATAATTTGATAAAAATCACAATTTGAATCAAGTTAATTAAATAAATCCTGGTGGTTATTAATATAGTACAGAACACAATGCTGAATTTCCCGATCAATCTGAAACAAAAATTTATCTGGATAATTTGTACTCTATTATCGCTTTCTAGTGTCTTATTTATTTATTTATTTTTAGATTAGATCTTATTAGATTAAATTACCAAAGCCTAGAGCGCTAGGAACTGTGCGAACCAAATGACTTTTGCTTTTTTATGTTAATTTGAGTCAATTGATCAGTTTATGTTAATTTCAGTAAATTCATAGTGTGTAATAAAATCACATAAACCAATTTAACTTTAAGAATTTATTTACTTTCTATTTTGCTTTTTTTTTTTTTTTTTGTTAATTCCAGTCCTGTCTCATTCATCCCCATAGTTGGGAATGAATGGGACAATGCACATGCATGTAAAAAAAAAAAAAAAAAAAAATATATATATATATATATTAATTAAAAATGATAACTTTTTATGAAAGTTAGTATGTTTATATGTAACTGATTACTGAAGTGTACTTATGAGCCATGCTACAAAATTCTGAATTACATATGGCCAACGTTATCAATAAAGTCAGGAAAAATGTCCCATTCATCCCCCCCCCCCCCTATTACCTTAGAGTATACATTACCGCAAGGTGTTTTTGGCAACTTTTAACAGTTGCAAAAACTAAAATGATAACACAGAATGTTTAGATTGTTATGTTAACACTAAACCCACCGATACTTCATGTATACCTATTCATACCACAGCGGGTCAAGTGAACCGTCTTTAAAATGTTATATATATATATTACTATGTATAGCAAAAAAAATGTATTATTTAGCATAATTTGGTACATGAAACATGGACGATGTGATAATGTTATTTGCAAGAAATTCTGACAAAAATGTTTAAAATGGGTCATTTGACCCATCGTGGTAGGTTTAGTGTTAAAGACCATTTCAGATAATAAATTACTATAATTAATTGTAATTAAAATGAATCATAAGAAGTAAATAATTAATGCACCTCCTAAGCAAAGATTATGTCACAAAATTTATTTCTGTTTTATATTTGTATTACTTTCTTCTATATACATAAGAAAAAAGTACTAGATTCGTTAAATTTATCGACCTCTAGTTTTCGACGGATTTATGTGTTTTGAGACATCCTGAATATGGTTTGACCCTTTTTAGAAAATGTCTACGTCTACGTGTGCATTTGACAAAAAAAAAAAAAAAAAAAAAAAAAAAAAGAATTTCGTAATATATTGCTTGTAAGACACAAAACTGACATTGTTTGACATTTAGTATTATATTTTTATGAAATATTTTTATTTCATCATTTCATGCCTGCAATCATCATGAAAAGTTATAAATAATCTTATTAAGTAATTTGCACTGCGAGAGTATTTGTATAAAGTAGGAAAATATAGAAGAAAGTCCTGTGATGTCCAAAACATACTAATTTATTCCATTTGTCTGATTTATGTTCTTTCAAGTCTATGGCTCGTAGTCACTCTGCTTCAAATTTTGCTCAGAAATTTTCAATTTATTTTGATTTATTTAAATTATTTATTTATTAACAAGTATAATTATGTTGCATATTAATTTTGTTTTATTTCTGATACTAAACATTAGTGTTCAATGCTGAATATGTAAACTTTAAAAATTTGAACTTTTATTATACATTTTTAAATGTACAGTAACTTTAAATTTTTGTTATAACTCCTGGTTATACTCTAAAAAGTTCAAGTTATATAGTTTTTAGTATTACAAAAAATAAATAAATAAATAAATAAATAATAATAATAAAAAATAAATAAATAAATAAATAAAAATAAATAAATCAAAAATCAAAATATTTGAGAGAAACACATCTTTAATTTTTTTTTAATTTAGATTTTGAAATTTTATAAATGAATAAATAAATAAATAAATAAATATATGTATATATTATTTTACCTAACATAATCAAGTTGCATGTCAAATGAAACATTATAAAATTTTCTGCAAAATGAGGGGTCACAAACTTCTCTATCCCTTATAGAACTTGAGAAATTTGAGATTGGAAGTGTTATTCATGTAAATAATGTATATACAAATATAGAAATTAATTTTTTTTTTATTTATAAAAAATAATAAAATGAAAAATGAATGAAATAAAAAAAATTTCAAAAGTATATTTTAATTTACATAATCAAGGAGAATAACTCCTGAAACTTTCATTGAAATCTGAATTTCGTAAACCCCGTCCTTTTTCAGGACACTTTGAGAATTCCCAATTTTCGCCATTGTTGCCAATATCACTTTTATGCAAAAATTTTTATAGTAATGTGATGTCATTTAATTGGATCGAGATTATTCTAAAAAAAAAAAAATTAGCGGTAGCAATAAAGTCAGAAATTTCTCATCACTGAGAGTGTCCTGGAAAAAAAAAAAAAAAAAAAAAAAGGAGGAGAGTACGCGTCCTGTGCTTGAAGGAGTAATTCTAATGCGATTTGTCTCTATTTTTGAAATTTTTTCTTCCAAATATATCTTATATGTAAAATTTAAAACGAAGTTCTAATTTTTTGTACTATTAATAGGTAATTTAGTGTTGATTGGATTTTTTAATTACTCCCCACTCTTTCCCTTTTGTAATTGCAAATTTATCTTTTTATCCAAAATGTTAAACAAATCAATCTAAGGGTAACCAAGGGTGGTTTTATTGGTTCAAATCCCTCCGGAAATTTTCAGGTTCGACAAAATTTTCGAGTTATACTTAATTTTTGACACTCAACATTATGTACTAAAGTTTAAACCCCCTTCATTTTTTTTTTTCCGGCTACGGCCTTAAATCAGTTTAAGAGTAAGCTAATTTGGGCTTAATTGCACTTTGCGACTTATAACTATATATTCGTCTGCATACCAGCATAAAGCAAGCAGTATGGAAACTCCAGGCAAAATGCTCAGTTGGACAATTCTGTAAAGGAATTTTGATTGATTGTATGGTTTAATCAATGTAAATCTGCAGAAAATCGTAAAACAGGGTTCGTACTCTCCGCCCTTTTTCGAGGTCACTCTCAGAAAAAAGAAATTTTTGCCTTAAAAGCTAGCACTATCAACATTATTATTTCATTAATTGCTGTCACAAAATTATTTCCTTCCTATCTAATAACGACCTTCGACTATAAATATAGCTTAAATTTTTTGCATAAAATTAGTGGGGGCAAAAAGAAAAACGAAAATTTCTCATTCCTGAATGTGACCTGGAAAAGGGTGATATTGAAATTAAACCCAGATAAATACACTTTTCTAGGTGATAGACACCTATGCCCAGGAAAATCATTAGCATTTTACAAAGAATTCCGTAAGTATGCAGCACTTTTTCCAAAATCCCTAGATCCGACAAAGTCTTCACTTAAAGTTAGACTTTTTAGCATTGGTCTTACAACTCTTTGTGGATGACCAATCAACTTGTGTGACAGTAGTGCAGTGACTTGGGTACAAGCTACAAGTAAGGCTGGATTGTTTATCAATATATCCCGAAGTATCGATATTTTTTTTATATCGCGATAACGATATTCAATATCTTGCTCTGCCGATATATCGCTCTAACGATATTTCTTAGTGCGCACTGCGCGATCGAGCGATATGCCGATAAATAACGTTGAACGCCAATCTTACAATACCTTCAAATTCTGCTTCTGAGCTAGCACGCATCACCGAACACGCATCATCGAACAAACAACAAACCCCGCCCGAACCACATGCCCCGAACAAAAAGAGCGCAGAATAATTTACACTCTCTAATACCCCTTTCCTTCTTTCCTCCTACATTACTCACGTCACGACTAAAGTAGAAACACATATCCCAAACCCAAACGATCTCTCTAATCAAATTAAGTTACCGCAATGTATCTACTTTCTTGTTTTAGCTCCTTTCCTGCTATTGGCTCATTGATATCGGTATTTACTGGCCAATAACATGTGAGCTTCAACATATGTTTATCAAATATGATCAAAGATGAATTGCAGTATTTCAGAAACTGATATCCGCTAGAACTTTGATTGCAAAAGTAATCTCGTCTGCCGTATATTCACTCATTATTGATATCTTTTCTCCATGTAATATATTGCGGTTTACGTGAAAGTAATATTTCGAATATTGAATGTAAAATGAATGTTCGCAGCCACATCGATTGTTCGAAATAATATCAAGTGGTATTAAAAAAAAAAAAAAATGGAAATATGGAAATATTTAGGATGTCCCGGAGATGAAAATAATAAAATAATTTCCGAACATATTTCGATCTGTAACTTTTAATCGTATGCAGTATTACAGAATGTAATTTTTTTTTTTGTATATATAAGTTTACCTTCTATCATTATTATTATTAAATATTTTAATAAACTTAGTTCTTTATTAAGCTAGTAAAATAGATTTTTATCTTCAGAAATTTTATAGTGACAGTTTTTCGAATGAACAATAAAATAATATTATTTTATTTATTCATTTTTATTTTATTTTATTTTTTGTGCAGCATTTTATTATTATTTATTTATTTATTTATTTATTTTAGCTGTTCTTATTAAATATAAGAGATTTAAACAAAAGAAAAGTGGGAAAAAATAAAAAATTCTACTTACATTCTATGTAAACAGAATTTAATTTAGTACGACTGGACTTATTTTAAAAACTGTGTTTCATTCACTAGCATCGATTACTATATTCATTTCTTAAAATGTCTGTGGTATAACTTTAGCAAAGGAGCCTCATTTTGGTTTTTAAATTTTTGTTGTAAATTTATTGATGAATTAAAGTGGCTATTGAAAATTTTGGAAAGAAACATCCGGGTTACTTCGGTACCAAATTTAAATTTTGCCAAGGGCTATGCTGAAGCAGTTTCATTTCTTTAGCACTTTTTTTTTTTTTTTTTTTTTTTCAATTCTATTTTAATTATAAAAAAAAAAAAATGTACATTTATATATTTTTTTCGACATAAAAGTAATATATTTACTTACATATTCATTCATTTATTTTTTTACATATTTACTTATTTATTTATGTTTGGTTTTTTCAGATTTGACATAATATTTTAATACAGTTTCGGAAATTAAATTGTGAAATTGTGTGTTAGCAGGTATCCTGGTATATATAAGATAGAACGCCAAAAAGGGTGACAACGCAAAATCGTAGATTGAAAGAAATAAGCCTGTCGTACATAAATAAATAAAATAAAAAAGTTTTAAATGCAAAATGAGTTATTTTAACTAACAAATATATATATATGTATATATATATTTTATTATTGTATTACTATATATATATATATATATATATATATATAAATTCGAATTGTTATAAAACTATTACCAAATTTGAATTCAATATATATATATTAAATATATATATATATATATATATATATATATAATTGTATGGTAAGTAGATGCAAAAACAAAAATGGCTGGTAACTGACCTTTAGAATACTTACGAGTTATGACGATTTCAAATTAAAAATATTACTCTACAACCGAGAAAGATTATTCGATGGCAATACTGAAGGAAGTTTATATATAATATTTCTATATATATGCTGTGTATTTCTTATTCATTGAAATAAATTTAATTATAACCATATCGTTATCAAAGACTGTCATGACTACTAGTAAATAAGCTTAGGGATGGAAATTCGGCGCAGAACGCATATTTACTTTAAAAAATTCTGCATATTAGTGAATCATTGATGGTGATATCTATATATATAAAAATGAATTGCTGTTCGTTAGTCTCACTAAAACTCGAGAACGGCTGAACGGATTTATCTTATCTTAGTCTTGAAATGTTCGTGGAGGTCTAGGGAAGGTTTAAAAGGCGAGAAAAAATCGAATAATTTCCGGGAAAACCCTTAAAACAGCCCTTTTCTATTTCCCATACAAACGTTTTCTAGAGTCAATTTGAACTTTATTGCTATTCAATAAAGTTTAGGTGTGTTCCTAACGTCAAAGAGTCAATTTGTAATTTATTACCGCTGCATAAAGTTCAAATTCAATCATATCTATGAAAATAGTCTTCGCGTGCGCTTGGAGGATCTAATGTCGCGTTCCGAAAATAAACAAAAGTGAATCGCGAACGCGACAAAAAATGTATTTTAGCTAACTTCAGTTGTAACTGTATCAGATTATTTATTTCACACTTTTCAATTTATTATTATTTATTTCATGCTTTTTGTCACAAATTAAGTTTCTGAACACAACCATAATATTTGACATTAGATTTGACAACCAACTAATATGTCAATCATTCTGTCGCACTTCAGAACACGGAGATTTATGGCTTAAAGGTAAACTCCAAAAAAATAAATAAAAAAATCAGAACACGGAAAAAAGTATTACGATTGACGATATTGTGTTACGATCATGGTTACGATATTCTATGAGTGCATCCTTCTATCTTTGTGAGTGACGATTACCGCTACGTGCGCGAGAACTTTCTTTACTTTTGTGATCCTTTGTGATAGTGACATTCCAAGTAGTGTGCTCTTTTTTTGTTGATATTTTGTGATAGTGACACTTTACTGTTAAGTTACTGTTAAGTGAGCGAGAAATTTTCTCACTTCGATTAATTACGTTACGATGCCGAGGAGAAGACGACCTGACTTAGGTCGTCGCAGTCAATCAAATGTGCGAAGAGCTACCTCACGTGCTAACCGCACTGATGACCAGAGAGAGACAGATCAAGAAAATAGTCGTATTGCTATGTCAGAATTGCGTTATTTAGTGAGTGACAATGAAGTGGATAGGCTTAGAATGCAACGAGTTCGTGCACATCAAACACAACAACAGCGAGCACGACATAATGAAATTGAGCGAATCCGCAGACGCAGTGCTCCTGTGATTCTTGAACGAGCTGCATTCCACTATGATCCGGCAATTGATTATTGTGCCGACAAATCGGTAACAATTGGGGAAATGAAAATAATTTGTAAATATTGTAAGGCGTTAAAATACACTGGTGAATCTACTGGATTATGTTGTGCTGGAGGCAAAGTAAAATTGCCACAATTGGTCCCACACCAGATCTTTTACGCTTTTTAGTTTCTGGAATTGGAAATGATTCTAAGCACTTCTTGGCCAACATTCAGAAATATAACAACTGTTTCCAGATGACATCATTTGGCGCTACACATATTATACAGGACAATTTCATGCCCACTTTCAAGGTATTATACCAGAATATTTTTTTATAATATTCAAGTTTGTACTAAAATATATAACGGAAGGGGGTATCAACCCTGAAGGAGGTGAATGTGCTCATGAAACTCAACAACTTTCCCCAAAGAACATAGGTCGTAATATGAAAAAAAAATTTGGCCCTCCCATAGTAAATCAATCAGCTGGTAGTCAGTTTTGTAAGGGAGGGCCAAATTTTTTTTTCATATTTCGACCTATGTTCTTTGGGGAAAGTTGTTGAGTTTCATGAGCACATTCACCTCCTTCAGGGTTGATACCCCCCTTCCGTTACACGCTGTATATATGAAATAATTAATGGACAAAATTTAAAATATTACAGATACAAGGACAAATTTATCACTTACTGGGGGCACTGTTACCACTACCTGATGCAGATCATCAATTTTTACAAATTTATTTTATGGGCAATTCAGATGCGGAAGTTGATAATCGTTGTGCTCACAATCCAACAGTGAAGAGAACCATTGTCCAAGAATTACAAATGTTTCTTCATCAGAATAACAATTTAGTAAACATGTTCAAAATAGCATTGGATCGGATGCCATCTGACAGCCATAATATTAACATTCGAGCTGACAAAACACCTGCCGGTGAACACACAAGGAGGTTTAATTCACCTACCATTGATGAAGTGGCTGTTGTCATTGTGGGAGAAAATTTACAATCTAGAGATATTGTGCTTCATCGTCGGAATAGTGATTTAAAACGTGTATCTGAAACACACAGGAGCTATGATGGATTACAATATCCTTTGATCTTCTGGCAGGGGGAAGATGGATACCATTTTAATATCAAAATGGTAAATCAAGTAACAGGTAAATAAATTGAGCAGGATTAAATAATATTTTTAAATTCAATTCATCTAAGTAACATTTATCATTTTTGATTGCAGGTGCTGAAACCAACAAAAAAGTTAGTGCTATGAATTCCTATTCATACAGACTCATGATCCGTCAAGGTGAAATAAAGCATATTTTGATGTGTCAACGACTTTTTCATCAGTTTGCAGTTGACATGTATGTCAAAATTGAGACTGAACGATTAACATACATCCGTTTGAACCAACGACAGCTACGATCAGAGGAATACATTCATCTCCGCGATGCTATAAATGCCGATGGCAATGTGAATAATGTAGGAAGAATGACAATTTTGCCAGCCACTTATATAGGAATCCCACGCCACATGCACGAATATGCTCAGGATGCTATGTCATATGTTAGGCATTATGGCCGCCCAGACTTATTTGTTACATTCACATGTAACCCAAATTGGTCCGAAATCAAGAGGGAATTGCTACATAGCCAAACACCAGTTGTTAGACATGACATAATTGCCAGAGGTTTTAAACAAAAATTAAAATCTCTGATGAATTTCTTAATAAAGCATTGTGTGTATGGCCGAGTCCGTTGTTGGATGTACTCTGTAGAATGGCAAAAGCGTGGATTGCCACATGCGCACATTTTACTCTGGTTAGTGGACAAAATAAGGCCAGATGAGATTGATTCCATAATTTCAGCTGAAATTCCAGATGAAACAGTTGACCCAAAATTGCATGCAGTAGTTACCAAACACATGATACATGGACCTTGCGGACTTTTCAACTACAATTCACCCTGTATGGTCGACGGCAAGTGTTCCAAGCGATACCCAAGAGACCTGCTTGCTGAAACCATAACGGGAAATGATGGATACCCATTGTATCGTCGGCGATCAGTTGCGGACAATGGGCAATCGGTAGTTGTGAAGGTAAGAGGACAAAATGTTGATGTAGACAATCGTTGGATTGTGCCATACTCGCCAATATTGTCCAAAGCTTTTGAGACTCACATCAATGTGGAATATTGTAACTCTGTAAAGTCGATAAAGTACATATGTAAATATGTTAACAAAGGCAGCGATATGGCTGTCTTCGCTGTAACCAATGCAAATGATGAAATATCACAGTACCAGATGGGGCGCTATGTAAGTAGCAACGAAGCAATTTGGCGTATATTTTCATTTGCGATCCATGAAAGATACCCTACAGTAGTCCATTTGGCGGTCCATTTAGAAAATGGTCAACGAGTTTATTTTAATGAATCGAACGCGGCAGACAGAGCGGCACGTCCACCATCGACAACATTAACAAGTTTCTTCACAGTCTGTCAAACTGATGATTTTGCTCGCACTTTGCTGTATGCTGACATGCCCCGCTATTACATATGGAATGCATCATCGAAATCGTTTCAGCGTCGAAAACAAGGAACACCAGTTGAAGGACATCCAAATGTATTTGCTTCAGACGCTCTAGGTCGCATCTACACAGTACATCCAAATAACGAGGAATGTTATTATTTGCGATTGTTGTTGGTGAATGTTCGTGGTCCGACATCGTTCAAACAACTGAGAACAGTTAATGGACAGCTGTGTGCGACTTACCGTGAGGCATGCCAACTATTACATTTACTTGAGGACGATTCGCACTGGGATGATACGCTCAAGGATTCCGTAATATCTTCATCGCCGCATCAAATTCGTACATTGTTTGCGATTATCATATCGACATGTTTCCCCTCGAATCCAAAAGATTTGTGGGTTAAGTATAGAGATGACATGTCTGAGGATGTTTTGCATCGTGTTCGCCGTGAAACTTTGAATCCTACACTACAAATGACTGAAGAAATTTACAATGAGACATTGATCATGATAGAAGATATGTGTTTATTGATAGCAAATAAAGTATTGTCGTGTTTGGGAATGACAGCACCCAATCGTCATATGCACGATGCATTAAACCACGAGTTGCAAAGGGAACAACAGTACGACATTGAAGCATTGGCCGAAACAGTTCGTACAAATGTTCCACAATTAAATCAACAACAAAGAATTGCGTACGACACTTTGATAGAAGCTGTGAACAGTGGATCTGGTGGAATTTATTTCCTTGATGCTCCCGGAGGAACCGGAAAAACGTTCTTAATTTCATTGCTTTTGGCGAGGATCAGATCGCGAAATGATGTTGCTCTAGCATTGGCTTCATCTGGAATAGCTGCGACTCAGCTAGAAGGCGGACGAACTGCGCATTCTGCCTTGAAATTACCATTAAACATGCAAATCACCGAAACACCAATTTGCAACATCGCCAAAAATAGCGCAATGGCCAAGATCCTACAGGTATGCAAATTAATTGTTTGGGATGAATGCACAATGGCCCATAAGAGGTCACTGGAGGCGCTGGACAGAACATTGAAAGATCTTCGTGACAACCAAAATATTTTTGGTGGGGCCATGATTCTGTTGTCAGGTGATTTTCGTCAGACTCTTCCAGTTATTCCCCGATCAACTGTTGCTGATGAACTAAATGCATGCCTAAAATCATCTAATTTGTGGCAGTACGTAAAGACACTCCAATTAACAACTAACATGCGAGTATTTTTGCAACATGATGAAACTGCAAATGTGTTTGCGAAGCAGTTGTTAGATATTGGAAATAATAAAGTTGCAATGGACACCTCGACCGGATTCATCACATTACCCACAGATTTCTGTCAAATCACAGATTCAAAAGAGGAGCTTATTCAGCGTGTTTTCCCAGATATAGCGCAAAAGTTCAATAACCATAATTGGCTGGGTGAACGAGCAATATTGGCAGCGAAAAATAAAGATGTCGAGGATCTCAATGCGGCCATTCAGAATTTTCTTCCAGGACAGTTGGTTTCCTTCAAATCAGTCGACACCGTTATGAACCAGGATGACGTAGTCAACTATCCCACGGAGTTTTTAAATTCACTGGAATTGCCTGGATTACCACCTCACAATTTGCAGTTAAAAGTAGGATCAGTTGTCATCATGCTGCGTAACATTAATCAACCTCGACTATGCAATGGAACAAGACTGGCTGTGAAAAAGCTGATGAATAACGTCATTGAGGCAACAATCATAAAAGGAAAATACAAAGGAGAGGATGTCTTGATCCCGCGAATACCGATGATTCCAACGGATTTACCATTCGATTTTAAACGCTTACAATTTCCAGTACGTCTGGCCTTTGCGATGACAATAAATAAATCGCAAGGACAGTCTTTAGAAGTTTGCGGAATCAACTTGGAGTTTTCCTGTTTCGCGCATGGACAATTATACGTCGCGTGTTCGCGCGTCGGAAAACCGTCTTCTTTGTTTATTTACGCACCACAAAACAAAACAAAAAATATAGTTTATGAGAAAGCTTTAAATTGATTAACAAACTGTATCATAACAGTGTGTGTCTGTTAATAAAAATTTAAACCTTATAAATAGCCAGTATTTCAGGAAAACTCTGTTTTTTTAAGTAAGCAACATGATGTGTCGAAAATAATAATAAAACTTCATGCTTCATTAAAAAAATGCTTTTTTATTCAATACGTTTTGTTTGTTTTGAAATTAATTTATACAAAAGTTTAGGTCTTTTATTTATCGATTGAGGCAGTACGAAGTCTGCCGGGTCAGCTAGTTGATATAGATATATATATATGTTATAGGGATGATTTCTGCGCAAAATTTTATTAATCATCAACATTCTAAAAAAGTTTCATTTCTGTTAAGCTTTTATCTTTTTTATAATTATGAATTTTTATGATATACTGTGTAAATATAACACATATCACATATTAACTCTGTTAAAATGTTATTTTAAAATAATTAAAGCTGAAAATCGGAAGAATGGAAGACAAATTATACACAAGTACACTATGAAAAAATTCGGTAACTGACATCTAGAGTCTAATTGTGGCTCAATAAAAAATAGTTCCATGTCATCTGTATAAATTCTAGCCCCCTTGGAAAGCGAGTTCTAAAAGCCCTATTAGAATTATAGAGCGTTTGTTTATATTATCGAGGGCAAAGTTATTTAAAAATCTCTGCAAATAAATGAGACTACGCAAGAGACGGGTTTCAGCAACTATAATCTTGGTTTATTACGCAATTCTAGAATATCAAAGGAGAATTTCTCGCCATACAAAAGATTCAAAATATTCGTAATATCCAAAATATTGTTTTACTATCTAGAAATGTGTAAACTAGAAATTCTCGATAATTTCGTCTATTCAGTTTATTGGCGTACCTCATGCGCATAGCTCGGAAATCTATATTTCTAGTTAAGGGATTCAGGAAATGGCCACTCATTCATTTTAGAGGAAGACGGTATATATATATATATATTTTTTTTTTTTTTTTTTTTCAATGTATATTTAAAAGCTATGATAAAAATTAAAATAAACACAAAAGATCGATTCACTCTTTATACAGATTTTTGTTTTAATTATTATCATTACTTTTTTTATTTTTTTTTATGAAAAAGTTATGGAAGTAATATACCAAAAAATATATAGAAAACAGTCCACGCTTGTATGCATTAAAATTGGTGTTCATTTATCTTAAAAGAGTAACAAATGCCTATTTTCCTTTTCTAACAGTGATAAATTGTTAAAACGTTCTCCATTACAGAAAAAGTGGTATGAATTGAATTAGTTGATAATTACGTCATTTTAGAATAGAATTTTAATATAACATGTCTGCGGAAATTGAAAGGTGAAATGTGTTTTAATATTTATTTATTTATTTTTTAATTATTCTTTTTCTTCATATCTTTAAATTGTTGCAGATTTATATTTGCTTTCAAAAATGTAGTTACAGCAACCAACAGAATTTAAGTTATGAATTGCTAATATTATTTTAATTGAACAAATTGAAAATTATATTTTAAATAATTAAGCATTATTCAAAGAGATGTTATCTCATTCTAATTGATTTAATCGAATTCTTAATGTTTTATAGCTAAATCTAAGAAAACAATACTTTTACACGATACTTAACGCATTCGCTGTAGTCGCTTAAAGTTGCTAGGGCAAATAAAATACATGAGGAGCTCACCTCGCAAACATCTGCATAAATCACTACATTTGTAGGCCAGCTTATGTTGTATTTAGCTGACGTTGCTGGTCCTGCGAGGTTTTGATTTAAAACAAAAATATATATAATAATAATAATAAATAAATAAATAAGAAGTGCTGTGAAAGAAAGGCAGATAATGAAAATGTCCCAGAATAATTTAGAAATTAAATCTGATTTCACAGCAACTAAAGGTGTATATAAATATGATGTGTTGCTATTACTAGATTCCACCAAACTTTACTTTTAATGGTTAAATCTTGTGAATTAGAGGAGGAAGTAAAAAAATAATTGATTTAATTTACTGATTCGTTAAATATTTTCTTTTAAAATATTTAATTTTTCCTCTTGAATTAATCATATACATAAATAATGTTAATTGTAATCGTATGTCTTTAATGTTAATATGATTTGTTTATCTTTGAATTTAATTTTTGTCTATTAAATGAATATTACTCAGAAGAGGCAACGATTGAAAAAAGCCACGCCTTTGGTGGTATTTATTTATAGACTGCCAATGTTAACCTATGGGAAATTGATCACAAATTATTTAATGCGATTGTAATTCTATTTAGTTTTTTAATATTTTCAAGCATGCTTAGGTTTTATTGTTGCTTCAACAGAAACATAGATGACATCATTTAAATTTATTCCGGAGTATTTTTAGCCCCGCCTTTCTTATATACCACTTATTTTTTAAGGATAGTTTTTTTCTTATTTTATGGAAGTTATATATTGGAGAACAATTTTCTAAAAATAAAGTGGGGCGAAATAAAGGCGGGGCTAAAAATACTCTGCAATAATTTAAAATATTGGCATCTATGCAGAAGCGATAAAACTGAATGAAAAAAAAAAAAAAAAAAAAAAAAAAAAAAAAATCAGATATCTTAAATATTTTTAAGGATAGTAATCGTCTAAATTTCTTTAAAATTAAATAAATTAATGTAAATGTTTTTAAAGTAAAAGTATGAATATATATCAAACCAAGGGATAATTGGGTTTTATGTTTTAAACATTTTTGTGAGTAAGATATATATATATTTTTTTTTTTTTGAGAAAATAACTTTAATAAATAATAAACGGTGGATGGATCTATCAGTAACGTCATGTGAAAAGTTTTATATATACATAGCTGCCAATATTTTAATTTATACGTGAGTATTTTTAGCCCCGCCTTTATTTCGTACTACTTATTTTTAAAAAGTAATTTTTTCTTATTTTACGGAAGTTATATATTGGAGAAATTTTTTCAAAAAAAAAGTGGTACAAAATACAGATGGCTCTCTACGGAAAATTGGAACTGCGCAAGCATAGGAATAGTCAATTTTTTTAAGTAGGTATAAAATCGTAGATTGTAGTAGCTGCGTGGGGGGAAGCGGAGATGAATACCAAAATGTAACGAAATAAATAAATGATTGTAAATAATAATAATAATAGTAATCATTCACTTGCATTTTAGACCATTGCATGTAGTTTTAAAATGTTAACGTTTGAGATTTTTATTTTATCCATCGAAGCTGCATTAAATTACAACACACTGAAAATTATTTAAAGTTATTTTTTATTGAAATCTTCGTGAATGGTTTGTTTATACTATACCATAGCGCTCGGCATATTTTTCGCAAGACACGCCTTTTGGCGTTCCTTTAAAACGTCACACGTACGGAGCTACCATTCAAATCCGGCAAATTGTTAACGCCTATTGAAAAACGCCCATTTTTCTACACCACTTAATTTTTAGAGCAATTCTCTTCAAATGTATCTATGATGAATTAAGTAGAAAAATACTCTAAAAATTAAGTGGTGTAGAAAAAGGGGCGGTACTAACAATTTGCCGTATTAGGTTGGCAGCTCTGCACGTATAGTTTCCAACTTAGTACCTTTTGCCTACCGAAAAATTGTAATAATTTCTTTTATTTTACTTCATCATTAAATAAAATAAATATTTCTGCTAAAATTTTCCGGTACCTGAAAGGTAGCCTATAGTTACACGTTTTAGAAAAATAACATTCATTTGCAAAGAAACGTCTTAAGGCGTGGCTCGATTTTTTAATGAGTGTGCCGTCAGAAAGGACATACGAGCGATAAGCGTTAATAGTTTTTGCGTGCATAATTTTTAAACATAGTTTTGGTGGGCTACATGATTGGGCTTTTAGATCTGATTAATCGATTGCTACAATTTAAATAATATGTAATTTAGTAATATTTAATTAAACAACGCTTTTTTCTACTGCATTTCTCATATCCCTTGCTTTAATTTTTAATGACAGAACTAAACAACTTCTGTTTGATCATATTGTTTTGCTTTTAAATAACATTTTATGTAGAAAAGGGCATTTTATAAAATTTATAGTTTTTATTAAAAAAATAGGGTACTAAAAAATACCCACCTCCCCCTAATTCTTGTTTTTTGTTTTGTTTTCATACCAAACGTCTGTAATTGCAGGCAGAAATTTCCTTACAACAAAGCAGGAAGGGGGGGGGGCATCTTTAGGAAAACATTTATAATATCTGATTAATTATTGAAAATTTTTGTTAGTTCTATGAAATAGTTGACTCTATGAAATAATGACTCATTTTTGTGCATTCTGTCAAAATATGAGAGTATACTTTTGGTAATTTTTAATTGAATTGAATTTTCCTTTTATGAACTTTTTATTTTTTGAAAAATTAGCATATTTTAGCTTATCTTGACACTTCCAATCTCAAATTTAACAAATTATATAAGGAATAGGGAAATTTCTGAACACTCATTTTAAAGGGAATTTTATAAGGCTTAATTTGATATACAACTTGATTATTTTAGATAAAATTAATTTATTAATTTATTATTATTATTATTATTTATTCAATATTTATTTATTTTTTTTTTAGATAGTTTAAATTTTATTTTTTGAAAAAAAAAAGCATGTGTGTGTGTGTGTGTGTTTGTAATATTAAAATCTATATAACCCGAACTTTTTAGAGTAGGATCTCAAAGGGATCAAGTCCCAGGTCACGCTTGTCGACCCAGCCGTTCAGAGTTTTCCGTGGTTTTCTCCGAAACTTGTATGAACCTGGATTATGACCCCTTAGAAAGACACCCCCAGAGCGCATCCCCTTAGACTTAGGTCCCTAGTACAGACAAGTGGCCTTAACCCCAACACCAACAACACCTCAATGGGGGTCAGGAGTTACAATAAAAATTTTATGTTACTGTTCAAGTGAAAATGTATTACATTTACGCATACTGTGCGAGCATGTTAAAAAACTTAATTTTTAAAGTTTAAATTGTTAGCAATAAATACTAAAACATAATCGAATAAAACAGGTTTGATGCGTTACATAATTTTGCTTGCTAAAAACTAAATAAATTTATTTATAAAAAAAAAATTATATTAAATTTTAATTATTTAAAAGATATCTGTACATGTATTTTGTGATTTTATATGTTTCATAGACTGAAATTTTTAAAGTGGTACCTCAGTAAGATCAGGAGTTAGATAATTGTTTTATTTTATGATTTTAATACCAGGAAAACTGGAATTTTGGCACTAAAAAAAAAAAAAAAAAAAAAAAAAAAAATAAATAAATCAGTTAAATTACTTGTAGGGGAGAGTGGGGTTGAATGGGACGCAGGATGAATGGAACAATAGCTAGATTTTTATGTTTTGTAAGCATCAGAAACTTGACATTTTTTATGATATATGGCAGCACTGAAATCATTCATCATGTGTAGTTTCAGAATTGTGCTATCCATAGAAGGGTAGAAAAAATTAAAGCTACTCTTTCAGCTGGCAAAGTAAGTTTTTGCTGATTCAATTAGGTAGTAGTTAAGAAATTAACTATTTGCTTAAAGTTAATATAACTCTTATATGGTGAAATGGCATAATCTTTTAAGTTTATGATATTCAAGAAGAATATTGACAATTGTTCATTAAGCCTATTTCCTGTTTTATATGATCATGTGACGGTTGGGATGAATGGGACACTCCCCACTATGAATTAATTAAAAATTTTACACAAACATTATATTAAAATGTAAATTAGCCATATTGATTATCAGGATTCTTAGTTTTGTGGACTTAGAAAAAAAAATTGAAATTAATTGTTCTGATTTTTGTTTATAATAATTATGATAAAAAAATTTTAAGTTAGACTATTCAATGCAACTTAAATCAATAATTAAAAAAAAAAAAAAAAAAATAGATAAACTAATAATAATTTGATTAAAATCACAATTTGAATCAAGCTAATTAAATAAATCGTGGTGGTTATTAATATAATACAGGACAGAATGCTGATTTTCCCGATCAATCTGACACAAAAATTTATTTGAATAATTTGTACTCTATTATAATGATTTATCGCTTTCTAGTGTCTTATTTATTTATTTATTTTTAGATTAGATCTTATTAGATTAAATTACTAAAGCCTAGAGCGCTAGAAACTGTGTGAACCAAATGACTTTTGCTTTTTTATGTCAATTTGAGTCAATACATCAGTTTATGTTAATTTCAGTAAATTCAGAGTGTGTAATAAAATCACATAAACCAATTTAACTTTAAGAATTTATTTACTTTCTATTTTGCTTTCTTATTTTGTTAATTCCTGTCCTGTCCCATTCATCCCCATAGTTGGGAATGAATGGGACAATGCACAAGCATGTTAAAAAAAAAAAAAAAAATTAATAATTATTACTTTTTCTGAAAGTTAGTACGTTTCTGTAACTGACTACTGAAGTGAACTTATGAGCCATGTTACAAAATTCTGAATTACATATGGCCAACGTTATCAATAGAAACATGAAAAATGTCCCATTCATATCCACTCCCCCCTATTACCTTATAGTATACATTACCTGAAGGCGGTTTTGGTAACTTTTAACAGGTGCAAAGCTAAAATGATAACACAGAATGTTTAGATTGTTATTTGTATACCTATTCCTACCACAGCGGGTCAAGTGGCCCGTCTTTAAAATGTTATATATATTACTATGTATAGCAAAAATATATTATTTAGCACAAATTGGTAAGTGAAACATGGACGATGTAATAATGTTATTTGCAAGAAATTCTGACAAAAAAGTTTAAAATGGGTCACTTGACCCGTCGCGGTAGGTTTAGTGTTAAAGACCATTTCAGATAATAAATTACTATAATTAATTGTAATTAAAATGAATCATAAGAAGCAAATAATTAATGCACCTCCTAAGCAAAGATTATGTCACAAAATTTATTTCTGTTTTATATTTGTATTACTTTCTTCTATATACATATGAAAAAAGTACTAGATTCGTGAAACTTTTCGACCTCTAGTTTTCAACGGATTTATGTGTTTTGAGATACCCTGAATATGGTTTGACCTTTTTTAGAAAATGTCTGCGTGTGCATTTGACAAAAAAAAAAAAAAAAAAAAAAAAAAAGAAAGAATTTCCTAATATATTGCTTGTAAGACACAAAACTGACATTCTTTGACATTTAGTATTATATTTTTATGAGATAAAAAATGCCTGCAATCATCATGAAAAAGGATTAATAATCTTATTAAGTAATTTGCACTGAGAGAGTATTTGTATAGTATAGGAAAATATAGAAGAAACTCCTGTGATGTCCAAAACATACTAATTTATTCCATTTGTCTGATTTCTGTTCTTTCAAGCCTTATGGCTCGTAGTTACTCTGCTACAAATTTTGTTGAGAAATTTTTAACTTATTTTGATTTATTTAAATTATTTATTTATTAACAAGTATAATTATGTTGCATATTAATTTTGTTTTATTTCTGATACTAAACATTAGTGTTCAATGCTGAATATGTAAACTTTAGAAATTAGGACTTTTATTATATATTTTTAAATGTACAGTAACTTTAAATTTTTGTTATAACTCCTGATTATACTCTAAAAAGTTCAAGTTATATAGTTTTTAGTATTACAAAAAATAAATAAATAAATCAAAAATCAAAATATTTGAGAGAAACACATCTTTAATCTTTTTAAATTTAGATTTTAAAATTTTATAAATGAATAAATAAATAAATAAATATGTATATATTATTTTACCTAACATAATCAAGTTGAATGTCAAATGAAACATTATAAAAATTTTCTGCAAAATGAGGGGTCAGAAACTTCTCTGTCCCTTATAGAATTTGAGAAATTTGAGATTGGAAGTGTTGTTCATGTAAATAATATATAGATAGATGGATATAGATATAGATATAGATATTAATTTTTTTTAATTAAAAAAAATAATAATAAAATGAAACTTCAATGAAATAAAAAAAATTCCAAAGGTGTATTTTCATTTATATAATCAAGGAGAATAACTCCTGAAACTTTCATTCAAATCTAAATTTGGATAACTGGTTGAGTTCAAAAACTGAATGAAAAATCACCCCTTTCTGCTTGCTTCAAAGAAAATAAAAACTTATTACATAAATGTAACAAAAGGTACACATATGTTTTTAAGTCGGAAATTCTGGAAAAGCTGTTCAATTTGATATACACAAAATATCATAGAACGATAAACAAAAGAAAATGCCGAGCAAAAGCATTATTATTTCTTTCTTTTCGAATAATCCCGCTCCTTTCACCGATAGCCGATGAAGAATCCAAGTCCGGAGACCGAGAGCCATTATTATCACTTCTTTCCCTCCCATCCTTCCACTTCTTTCTCCACTTACTGTTATAATGGACTGAACCATTTCGTTTCAGCTCCATTGAGACGGAGGGCTGGATTATGTATCAATATATCCCCAAGTATCACTATTTTTAATATCGCAATAACAATATTTAAGATCTTGCTCTGCCGATATATTCCTCTGCCGATAATACCTAGTGCGCACTGCGCCATCGATCGATATGCCGATAAATAACGTTGAACGCCAACCCTACAATATCTTCTTCAAATCCTGCTTCCCCGCTAGCACACGTCAACGTGCCACCGAAAGAACGCCGAATATCTGATACTAAATACCCTTCTCTTCTTTTCCTCCTATTACTCACTACTCATTCACTAAAGTAGAAAAATATAATCCCAATCCCAAACGATCTCTCTCACAATACATATACTTCCTCTTCCTTCATTCCTACGAAACCTCATATCTAAAATATCACTGCTTTAAAAAGTCTGACGTTGAATGATATCTATCAAATGATTCACATTCGTACATCCACAGATCAAAAAATAATATTTATTGCAGCTCGTCTTGCAGGTGAAAATGATATCTGGCTCTGGCTGGCGTTTTAGCTCTTCCTGCCATTTATTCATTGATATTGGTATATTTCAAAGTATTGATATTTACTGGCTACGAACTTCAGCAGCGAGCTATATTGTTAGCTTCAGCAGCGTGTACTCTGATCATAGCCGAACTGCAATATTTCAAATACCGGTGCCTACAAGAAGAGCTCTCTTCGGCTGTTCCTTGCCACTTATTACTTGCTTTGTTTTCTCATTAATTTTCATCCGTAATCGGAAAAACTAGGTTTCTCTAAATGCTAAAAATATTTAAAATGGTTACCTGAAATGGGGTAGAATGCCCGAAATATAAAGAGATAATCTTTATTTATAAAATCGTTTGTCCTGAGTGCGTGAGTGGGGGATTCATCATCGCCCAACCCAAACCCCTGGACCAAGAAGCATGAAATTTTGTGACAATGTTCCTTCTATGACGTAGGTATCCACTTAGAATCGATTTTACAAAATTCGTCCCCCATGGGGGAGGAAGGGGGCAAAACATGATTTCATAAAATCCGTCGTATCTCAAACAAAAAAACAGATATCCGTAAAATTTTTGCTTTAAAATATAGCTAAATGTCTAAAAACAGATGTCTAAAAACAGATTTCTGGAATTTTAGAAATTCGGTCCCCAGGGAGGGGGGGGGGGGAAGGGGAAAAACGTGATTTCATATGCGCAAAACATGATTTAACATAATCCTATATATCTAAAAAAAAAAAAAAAAAAAAAAAAAAAACCAGATATACGTGAAATTTTTGCTCTAAAATATAGCTAATACAAATGTCTAAAAACCAATTTCTGAAATTTTAGAAACTCAGCCCCCAGGTGGGGCGGTAAGGAGCGAATCTATGGGGCAAAAACAAATAGAAATACAGTTAAGCGGTTCAAAACTGGTACAGATAGGTTTTAAAGACCTGCAAGTTGAATGGGGATATTTTCGAAAGTGTAAAGTTATTAGAGAGGGGGGAGGAGCAGAAAAATACAAATGAATTAAAAAATAGAGTTAGATCGTTCAAAATTGGTACATAGAGGTTTTAGATACCTACAAGTCGATTGCGAATATATTCGAATTTGTAAAATTATTAGGAGGGGCGGGAAGGGAGGGCAGAGGGGCAAAAAAATAAAAATAGAGTTAGATCGTTCAAAATTGCAGCAGAGAGGTTTTTGATACCTACAGATCGATTGCGGATATTTTCGAATTTGTAAAATTATTAGGAGGGCCGGGTAGGGGGGGGGGGCAGAGGGGCAAAAAATAAAAATAGAGTTAGATCGTTCAAAATTGGTGCATAGAGGTTTTTGACATCTACAAATCGATTGCGGATATTTTCGAATTTGCAAAATTATTAGGATAGACGGGAGGGGAGGGCTAAGGGGCAAAATAAAAGAAATAAGCGTTAGAGCGTTGCAAATTAGTATTCTAAGGCCCAATAAATCGATTGAGCATATTTTTGAAAGTATAGAATTATTAAGAGGGACGGGAACGGTGGGCGAAAAAACACGCGCACCGTGCACGCAGGTATGCGCTGCCACAGGCAGTGGGTGTCCGGACCAAGTATAACACCGATGAGAGAAAAAATATTTATTTTTTATTTTTATTTTTTTATTCTTTCGATAATATAGTGATTCATTAAAAATATCGAACAATAATGCGCGCGCGCGGTGCACAATGGCCTGCGCTGCCGAAGGCAGTGGGAACCCGGTGCGACGTACTTCCTGATCAGATTTTCTCTCTCTCTCTCTTTTTTTTCACATGATAAATATTAATGCAGTTTTGAGAATTCATTAATTATAGTGATTCATTTAAAAACAGGGACCAGCGAAGCGGGCGTAGCCTGCTAGTATATATATATATATATAGGGAAAATGTTTAGGGATATTTCAGTTTTCTTGGTTTTAATGATAAAATGAATAATGAATTGTTTGCATGTGTGCATTAAGTTTTTTTTTTTTTTAGGAATTTTATAAAATTTAAACTTTGGTCCGGAGCAAAATATAATTTCGAATCATTGAACAAGAGCGGATGCCTATTTTGTGTCGAGCAGTAATTTACACTGTTCTGCTGTAATTAAAGTAATAACGCTGTCATATATCTGAAAAAAAAAAACATAATTTAAAAATTTAAATCAAGCCTTGGACTGTTACCAAACATGGAGGTTACCTGTATGGACCCAAGACCGAAAATTTTTTTACCGTAAGCACTTTTAGCCGGTTCGAAATAGAACTGCTCGAAAAACAGAGATGAGGAGGAGCATGTGACATTTTAAGTTCACTCCTCGTTACTATTGGTTGGTAGCGAAGTATCGCTTTTGATTGACAGGCGCAACCAAAAAAAAAAAAAAAAAGTAATGAAAGAAAGTGATTATTTTATGTCTCCTAGACATGCAAGGATCGAATGGAAAATATTCGCTATGTTTTAAAGTTGATTCTGTACAAATGTTGTTTATAATTAATTTTTAAATGTTCTATTCAAGGAAATGATATTAATGGAATATACATATTTTTTTCTTAATTTTGGTTTCTAGTCGAATTTTAAATCGTGCTACCAGGTGCTCGCGATATTAAATTAAAATCGCAAATGATGCTAAATTAGATGATAGCAATCCGCGATTATAATGAAATGCTCGCCCTCTGGTGGACTAAGGTGAAATTACAATTAACATGCTTTAATTCGGCTTTCATTAAGCCGCCATTGCTTGCCGATGTTTAGTTTCACATATATTTATTGACTAAAAATGAATAAATCCGGTAAAAAAGATAACACTTACTGTTGTGTGCTACAGTGTAACTCCAAAGGATCAAGAAAGCCAGAATTAAGCTTCCATTTATTTCCAAATGACAAATTTAAAATTTCAGTTGCTTCGGCTAATGGAAGTAAAGAATTAATAATCACATGATTTGAAACTAATATTTGTTCAACTTCAGTTAAAAATCTACTTCCGATCGAACTTTGAATAAACTGAAATATTTTTTTCCAAAAGCAATCAATTTTCCATGATGTACTGGAGGAGAAATTATAGTACGAATATTAAGTAGAATAACAAAAAGAACAATAATAAATACACGTGGCTATTATATTTAGTAACAACAAAAGCTGAAAAAGCGCCATCTATCGATCATTACAAACGCGGATAGCTGAAGATAAACAAATACAAGATGTTTAAAGTACACCAAAAGACGTTATAGTTTATTATTTAATTTTCTCTGAAGGGAAAAAAAAAAGCCCGGTTTACGATGACTAGCGGTGAAATAATTGTATATTTTGAAAATCAGCAATGAAAAAGTTAAAAGTACTTGCAGTAATTAAAGATTTTGAGATTTATCAGGAAAATGATCCTGGCTTTCAGCAATAAACTGCTAGAATATCGAATGTTGCCATAAAAATAAAACCCATATCAAAATATCAACCCGATAAAAATAAAACCCATATACATATAATGTTATTTTAAAATAATTAAAGCTGAAAATCGGAAGAATGGAGGGCAAATTATACACAAGTACACTAAGAAAAAATTCTGTAACTGACATCCAGAATCTAAATTGTGGCTCTAGAAAAAGTAGTTCCATGTCATCCTCATAAATTCTAGTCCTCTTGGAAAGCGAGTTCTAGAAGCCCCTAATTCTAGAGCGTTTGCCAATATTATCGAGGGCAAAATATTATCGATTTAAAAATCTCTGCAAATAAATGAGACTACAAGAGGCGGGTTTAAGCAACTATAATCTTAGTTTATTACCCAATTATAGAAAATCAAGCGATAATTTCTCCCAATACAAAAGATCCAAATTATTTGGAATATTCAGAATATTGTTTCATCATCTAATATTGTTTCACCATGTGTAAATTAGAATTTTTCGATTATTTCGTCTATTCAGTTTATCGGCATGCCTTATGCGCCTAGCTCGGAAATCTGTATTTTTAGTAAAGGAATTTAGAAAATGGCCACTCATTCATTCTAGAGGAAGGCGGTGTATTTTTTTTTTCTCAGTGTATATTTAAAAGCACTGATATAAATTAAAATAAACACAAAACATCGATTCACTCTTTATGCAATTTTTTATTTTAATTATTATTATTATTAATTTTTTTTTAAATGTAAAAGTTATGGAAGTAATATACCAAAAAATATATAGAAAGCAGTCCAAGCTTGTATACATTAAAACTGGTGTTCACTTGTCTTTAAAAAGTAGCAAATGTATATTTGACTTTTCTTGAAAGAAATATCGATAATATCATTAATATCGATATTAACTTGGTGATACATCGCGATATTTAATTTCTGACATCGTTCAGCTCTACTTGCTATGTGAACTCTGTTCTATATGTCTTTATACGTGTATTATGTTTCTCTTACTGGAAAATTCAAAAAAATGCATGTAATACGCGTAATAGTGAATATAATATTTCTAGTCAATCATATTCAAACAAGTATCATAAATGTTATTTTGAAGTTGTCTGATATAGTTATGATCCTCAAAATGGACGTTTATGCTCAATTTTGTATTCTTTTGCCATTTTAAGTATATCGTAAATTACAAATAACTTACGAATTTCTTAAATTAGAAAATTCATACTCTCCGGTATTCATGTCAGTATTCGTAAATTTCTAATAACTTACAAAATTTTTATATTGGAAAATTCATAGTCAATGATATTCATGCCAGTATCCTAAATAATATTTCAAAAGTAGTCTGACATCTTTACGATGACAATATCTCTTAAAATTGACGTTTATGTGAAATTTTGCTCTGTACTGCCATGTTAAGAAATTCGTAAATTTCCAATAACTTGCGAAATTTTCAAAGTAGCACATATATAGTTACTGATGTTCATTCCGGCATCAAAACTGATATTTTAAAACTGGTCTGACTTTTTTACAGTAAGAATTTTCCATTTAATGGACATTTAAGTGAAATTTTTCCCTATTCTCCCGTGTTAAGAAAATCGTAAATTTGTAATAACTTACGAAGTTTTTTGATTCGAATGTTGTAAATGAATAGGGCTCTTGCCAGTATCGAAAGTAATATTTTAAAACTGATCTGACTTCTCTGCGACAATTTGTTCTTGAAATATCGTGTGCACAGACTAACATACTAACGGACACCCTACAGACGGACACCATACAAATTTCGTCATTTCTCACACCTGAAAACGTGTAAAAAAGTCAAAAAACCGAGGTCGAAAATTTTCACAATTACCTAAGTTCCCCATACCTATAGTATGATGGGGAACTAAAATATAGTTTAAGTAAAATTACTTGATTAGAAAGGTCTTTAAAAGATTACTTAACTAAAATTATCATTTTAACTGCAATGATTTTGAGTGATACTTTTTTTTTTTTTTTTTTTCAGGTTTTTCAATAAATTTTCATTTTAAATGTTTCACAAACAAGTACAATCAATTTTTTTTTTATTAAAATCACACAATGAACTGATTGGGAAGAAAATCATATTTATTGAAATTTTATTTTTCCGACTGAGTGAAAATAATGCCTGGACCGGGAGTCGAACCCCGGATCTTTGATTTACAAGGTCAAGGCTGTACCAATTGAGCTATCCAGGCCGACAACCGGTCGGCATTACTCACTCAGACAACCTTTAGGCAGAAACATCTGGTCTATCATGTAGATAGCTCAACAGAAATGAGCCGCAGGTAATGGAAAACACCATTAAACAATGGGAGAAAGAAATACAATTTTTTTATTAAAAATAATTAATAAAATTTAATAAAAAATTTAATAATATTTAATAAAAAAAATTGTATTTCTTTCTTCCATTGTTTAATGGTGTTTTCCATTACCTGCGGCTCATTTCTGTTGAGCTATCTATATGATAGACCAGATGTTTCTGCCTAAAGGTTGTCTGAGTGAGTATTGCCAACCGGTTGTCGGCCTGGATAGCTCAATTGGTAGAGCCTTGACCTTGTAAGTCAAAGATCCGGGGTTCGACTCTCGGTCCAGGCATTATTTTCACTCAGTCGGAAAAATAAAATTTCAATAAGTACAATCAACTCTCTTTAATCTGCAATTAAATTTTTAATGTAAACAAAAAAAAATAAAAAAATAAAAATAAAAATTTAAGACAAATTACTATTACAAATGTATTTAACAAAATGAAAAATAAACAATGATGAGTATTCCTTTCTGCACTTAAAAAAATATTTTTCTTTGTATTTTTAAAATAAATATGTATAGTATATTTATATTTTATTGCTATGTATTGTTTGAGTATGCTTAAATTATTGGTTAGACTATATTTGAGGGTGCCCCTTGATTCTCGCCAAGTTGTGATCGCGGTAAATATATTTTTACCACTAAGGTTAGCCTATTTATATGTATATAGTGTATATGTATAGGTTATATGTATATATTGCTATAGGTTATTAACAAAAATGCGCCAAACAATTTTGCCAAGGGGGCACCCTCAAATATATTTTTACCAAATTATTTACCATAGGAATACACAATTTTATCAACATTGAGGAAATACTTTATTCTGAAATTTATTAGAAATAGTCTTTCTATTTAAATGTCTATTTATGAAATACTAATAATAACTGACTTTGTATCTGCAAAAGAAAGAAGAGTTGAGTTACTTTTCACAGTTACAGTTAAAAATGCTAAATAGAAAATCATTAAAAATAATAAAAATGAAAAAATTGTGTCCATGCCTCAAATTATTTCAAAACTCCCAAAATTTTTCAAAATTCCCAGGAATTTTCAAAATTTCCTTCCCAAAAATACCCGGTTTATTTCTGGGTTTTTTTTCCAGCCTTTGCAACACTAATCGTCAGAGTCCTTGAACTGAAGACTGCAGCTGCTGAAGGTCTTACAAGAGCCCAGTGGCGGATCTAAGGGGGGCTAGAGGGCTGAAGCCCTCCCCAAAACACTGACATTCACAATTGAATGTTACAATTGTAAATTTTTTATTGATCTGGAATAACATCTTGAAAACTTCCCCCACCCCCGCAAAAAAAAAAAAAAAAAAAAAAAAAAAGGTTAAGTTTTGGATCCGCTACTGCTAGAGCCGTATCCCAAGTCATCCTTCTTCCGAGTACTTCGACTCCTGCCCCGGTGCTTCCCCCTACCACGCAGCCTGTTGAGGAATGGGGAGCAAAGCGGGTGCCAGTCCAGGGTTGCCAGTTTGGGCTCCTTCGAACCAAACTGGCTCCAAATCAAGGTGGTTGGTTCCAAAATTTTATGTTTGGCCTCGAAAAGAATTTGGCTCCAAATCTGGCTCCATTTCTTGTAAGTGTTATTTTGGGAAAAAATATTATTTTTCTTTTAAGATATTTACCAGTGTTGATACACTTCTCGAGTAAATTGAGAAAAATTATGATAATAAATAAAAAGAAAAGAGAAATATTGGGAGGGTCATACCTGCAATGTTTTCCTTTTTATTTTTTTCTGACTAAATAATTATACTTTTCTTCAAAATTAGTGTAAAAATCTTTCCCGAACGGTATTTTTCCTTCTACGTATGTCTTTCATAATCCCATTCAGTTTTTAGTCAGGAATTATGAGATTTTTTTTTATATCAGAACTCACTAAGTAAATAATATTTTTCATTAAAATAAGAAATATTTTGATTATAAGTTTTCATGTGTGCTTGCATAATTAGTTGAATGTTTTGGTATTTGGTGACATTAATTTGGTGATCAAATGCACTGTTTATTATAGTATAAAAAAATTAACTACACAATGAAAAAATACATAGAAACATATTCCATCATACAGCATGCAAATAAATAATTACAAGACAACTTTTCTTTCCTTTAATGGCATTATTTCTCAAACTTTTGAAGAAACAGAAGTGTATTTTCATGCATTTAAAGTTTTACAAAATTAAGACGAAGTTCATGCAACATAAATGCGAAAGATTCATAGGGAAACAGTTTCATTAGCATATAACACATATTAATCCTCTTACAACTCTATTGTCATTGATATTACCTATAATGGACCTATATTTATTCATTTAATTAATTAGTTCGTTTAAACGTTTTTGATCTAAAATACATATTTTCTACTAGAAAACTACACATAAATTAGAGCTGATAAATAGGTCAAACACAGATTTTTTACTGGAATGGTCAAATTAATATTTACAAGAAAGAAAAATAAACAAGCTAGATTTTGAACGTGGGGAACCTGGGTTAAAGTTCAACCAACTGAATCGCAAGCACAATTCGGTCATAAATTTTTTTGAAAACTACACTCTTGTAATTGTTCTGAGAAATCAGATCTATGGATAATTTATTTATTTATTTATTTATTTTAACCTTAAATTTGCTGTGGTTAGATATCGATCTAAATGGTTCTGTTTACAGAGCGAATCGAAAAATTCTGTATACATATCCAGGCATGGACCTTTCCCCTCTTTTGAAAATTTAGGTAATGCATCCAAACACTTCAATATATATGGTTTAAGTCAGTGGTCGGCAAACTCATTATTGAACAGAGCCAAATGTCAACAGTACAACGATTAAAAATTCTTTTAAAACCCAATTTTTTTTTAACTTGATTTATATTTGTTGGTTTGTTATAATTAGGAATTAGGACACTCCTAAGTCGACCTTTGCTAAAAACTCATGGGGCCAAAGAACCGCATTTTTCCGAGCACTGGTCTAAGTTATTGTCTTTGTTAAAGTCAGACAAATTTTGAAATGAAAATAGAAAGTATTTTTCCTCCGAAATTTCGTCAATCGTTTTTAATTCTTCAGTGATTAGATAAAAGAAATAAAACAACAATTTTGTATGGACCTGTTACTTCTATTTTTCCTATGTAAAAATAAGGAATGCAATTAGAACCGAAATGATACAAATAAATATAATATACAATTGCAGCAAATATTCGGTAAGTGTTCGGTATTTGGAAGCGCCAACAGATAACACCAGATATTTGGCTTAGACGAATAATTTGGTATTCGACAATTGAAGAATGAAATTATAAACTCGTCTATATTTGATATAATAATAATTACTTTCTATATTGATGCTTTTCACTAACTCACTGATTGACTCTCTAACATTGTAAGATGGCGCTAGAAAATATATAAATTTTGATTTGTATGAGATTCGGAACAAATTTTTAATATAATGAATGATTTTAATGATATTTTAAAATGTTTCACGTTGCCCCCTGTTGGGCAAAAGAGTAATTTATATTCTATCGTGAATAAATAATATTTCAGATATTTTATTAAGTATAATTAGTGTATGAAGTGAAATTGAGATTTTGATGATGTCAAAATAAAAATGCCGTGTGTCAAGTTGAATTTTTATATCAACTATGTGAAAAATGCCTGAGTCGAGGACTAGACATTCCGCTTACCATACGTATGCTCTACCACTAAGCCACCCTGGCTGATTATCCCCTCAGCATTTTTAGCATAGTAGCTGTTGGCAAGATCATCGTGTTTGTAAACGCAGAGGCAAGAACTATTAAACCCAATCTTTTATTTAAATTCTTTAAAAAACGGGGAGGAAGAGTTGACTCCCCACCGGAATCTATTTTACTACTACTTGTAATGAAATAAGTGTACGTCTGATATCGGGTAAGTTGTGCCAGGTTAAATGAATAAACTCACCCTATAGAAAAGAAACTCCAATAACGTTGCTTGACTTTAATAAACCTCTAAGGGAAACGCCGTCAATGCACGTTAGAATATCTCATACGGGGTTCTCACAAAGAGAGATTAGGATACCAGAAGTATTATATAGTAATATTTTTAAATAGACGTCAAAGATAAATGTAAAATTAAGTGGTGGAGAAAGTAATGGTACAAAAATATTTCCCTCTGTGAAAACCTTAGTGTGCTCTCATAAGCACACTGAGGTACGCGCTATTTAAAAAGTTTGAGAATTTGACTTGGCACCATACTGAAGGTTTCATATGAAAGTTTATATTTCCATTTAATATTTATAAATTGAATGCATATTCAGGCAATAACTCTTATATTTTATATATACATATATAATTTGAAATTTTTTAGTATGATTGTAACACTCAGCAGACAAAAGATAGATGAAAATATCAACATAAATTAAATATTAATTTAGATTTTTGTCGATTAAAATTATTCACAGTATTAAATTAATTAATTAGAGTACCAATGATTAGTAAAACAAGTTAAAGTACTTACGCAGAAGAGAAATGACACTAACATAACACATAAGCCTAAAGATGAGAGAATTTGGAAATACTTTGAATTATTAGTAACAGTCAACATTTGAGAGAAAAAAGAAAAAGGATAAAATCACCAAAGAGTTCCGTTAAAAAAAAATGGAATTCATGAATTGAAAATTGGAATTTTAAATGCTGAAAAATAGAAATGTACTCTTCAGGAAACTTGCATTTCTATCAGCATTTGCAAGATTTCGTAAGACTGTATGGCTAATTCCAGCAATATACAGCTCAAGTCTCTATCTTGCAACAAAACAAAAATAAAAAAAGAAAATTGAATTAAATTAAAAAGGAAATTAAATTAATCAATAACACAAACCAAAGTTTACACAAGGAATAAGTAGTTTAAGCACTCCACATGTTAATCGTTACTTACGGAGATAGTAGAAATAGACAGCTTGCCAAACGAACATTAGTAAAAATAAAATAAAAGATTAAAAGTTTAGAAACGATTAATCGATTTAGGTGCTACTGAATTACTTTAATTGATTGCATTATTTGTTAGTTAATAATCTCTAAAAGCTTTTATCAATTTTAAAAAAGGTGATTTTTATGTAGATTTGAAATCTTTAAATTGCATTTGCTGAGTTTTTTTTTTTTTATTCCATGAATTTAATGATCTTTAAAAATGCTAAAACGCCTACAATTACTTAAGAAGAGACTTAATATATTTTTGGATGCTTATTAGAACTCATTTAAAAGAATTAGGGATGGATTTTGCAATACCTTTTAAAAGAAAAAATATTAAAAAAATCATATATATATGTGTGACGTATTCTTCTTACTCCGTGTCACATAATAGCTATAATGAAGAGAGGCTTTCACTCAGTAACGAGTCCAAGAATTAGAGACAGTCGTTTATTGGCGCATCTTGCAAGGTATAGTCCAGGATCTAGGTCTGAGAATGTGGAATGAATGTGCAGCGGAGCCGAGAACGACGGTAGCCCGCGATTACATCGCGTTACCTCCCGGGGCCGTTAATTTGACGCGACTTTACTTAGGCAAGAAAACACACGAAGAGAGGCCCCATCCACGCGCGTTTTCTCTTAAATACCGGCATTTTTGGCGCGAAGCTTTACCACTCCTTTGTCTAATTATTGGCTATGAACTCAATGATTGACAACTTAGCTGAAGTCCAGATCGCTGGGATTAATTAGTATGCATCATCTAACCACAAGAAACTGCAAGTTGCGTTTTTGTTCAGCACTTTATTATCCTAAAATTCGTTTCACTTTTATGACTTTCGCGTTATGATCGTGCATTGTGCTAAAACTTACTTTACAGGGGAAACTTTAGAATTAATTTTAAGTTAAGACTTCCTAATGGGATTTTCTTTAAGTTATTATTCACTATTAATTTAAAATAATACAATAATAATTTAAAAACTTACCCCTCTTTATCCTTTCATATATATATATTGGCAATTTTTTTTTTTTATAGACATGCACTTTTAAATTTTTTTAAAAAACTAATTAATAAATTTCAAAATTTATCCCTAGTTCTTTTAAGTAGGTTCTATTAAACATCTTAAAATATATATATATATATATATATATTAAGTCTTTTGTAAATATTTTTAGAGGTTTTAGCATTTAAAAGATTATGAATTCATGAAAAAAAGCAAACTGAGAAAACGCAATTTGAAGTTTTGAAATCTATATATATATCAAAAACCAATAAAAATTGTTGCCTGAATATATATTTTACTCAACAAACCTAATATAGGTCCATTTATAAATATTAAATGGAAATATGAGCTTTTATATAGAAACTTTCAGGGGTGCGAAGTTCTCTTAAACCATCTTCACAAAAATACTCGACATACAGCTGAAACATCCGAACTTCGTAACTTCCTCAGCTCCCCACCTACTACTTTCAACTATTCACCGAAACTATACGCAAGCGAAGTGTGACGTCACTGGTCGTCCATGGGGTCAAGTAAGACTCCTATAATACGAGCTGACTCACAGCTGATCATTGTTGCCCAGCGGAAATATAGCTTGGCGACGTTTAGTTGCAGACGTATTACACGGCGTCTTTATCGCCTAAAATGGCGAGTTTGCTTAAACAGAAGAGCGAATTATTGTTTGTACTTGATAAGTTTGAGGGTAATTTGGCAAAATTTTCTCATAACGCTTGTAAAAAGTAGCTATCACTGTTGCTGTTAAATTAGTTAATTTTAAATATTTATACACGTTGAAAACTAGTGTAGGTTGTAAAATACAACATTTAGATAATCAAACAGCAATAAAAACAAATAATTGATGCAAAAAATGTGAGAAAACATATCATAATTACACTTCATATTTGTGATTGAAAGCTAAGCGTACAATTTCTTTTGGACAATTAATAGCCCATTTCTTTCGCCTTTCTTCATCTGTTGGAAATCTAAACGGTCTAAAAGCAGTTCTGGTATAATTTGAGCAATTTTCGGCTGCAAAACCTCCATTTTATGTGATTTGATAACACTTGAAATTCGGACCCTGTGGGCAACAATCGCTGAGTTTGGAAACAAAATGCCTGAAGAGCCAGCCTGTATTGGAGGAGGAGCCTGTATTGGATTTCCTATGTTAATCGTCCATTGGATTTTTTGTAAAAAATTATTAAAAATTGAGGAAAATTATTTCCCAATTTTACTTCCCATATTTGGTTATAATTATAAATTAGTTATCGTGCACAAGTGTTGGATTAAGTTACTTTGCTCTTAAATTGATAATATTTTAAATTTAAATTTAAAACTCTGTTGTCCTTGGCGTTTTTTGTATTTGGCGATCAAAAACGTAATATGAAAACATGCATTCCAGATGTATATTTTGGTAACATGTATTGTACAAAATACTATTTCATAATATTGATTGCTCTCTTCGGCCGCCGTAAACCTTCGGGTTGACGGGAGGTTGGGTTGTTTTGTTCTCTTAATATATGTTGTTAAAATAACCACGATTTTTGAAAGGAATTAAATATGTTCGCCAGATAATTTGGCAATCTTTTTTTTTTTTTTTTTTTCAGCCAAGGACGACAGATAGCAAAACTATTCCGCTGCAACATATTAGTTTCTTATATCACTTTATTTAGACATTTGAAAACAAATTTGACTTCAAATTATGATAGAATATATATCATTTTCCTTTTAGTTAGTATATTAGTTGAATATTTATCGTGTAAATATCATCCTTTGAAATGAAATGTTTATGTTTTTATTCGAAAATAAAAATTTGCCAGTTTTTTCTTTTTTTCACAGTTTTGAAATTTAAATTTAAAATTTTATCAATTTTGCAGCAAAAATATCTCAATATAACACATGTAGACTGTAACTTATATGTCACTATACCCAAATATAGGGATTAAAATCGGGAGATAATTTCCCTTAATTTTTAATAACTTTTTACAAAAAATCCAATGGACGATTAACATAGGAAATATTTTGCTTGGCCCCACGGACGGCGAGTGACGTCATCACTTCGCCTGCGTACTGAATCACGATGAACCTAAAAGAGTCCATCACAACACTTGACATTTCTGCGCGACTTTGAGCGTTAGAACGTGTGAGGCCTCACATCCTTACAATAGTTTCCGCCACTGTAAGCAGATTGTTTTGGTTCAACCTTGAACCCAAACTTTTAAAAGTGTAAAAACCTATTTCATTGCAATCAATCTGCCAAAAAAAAAAAAAAAAAAAAGTCAATTCTAGTTTTGTGTATGGCATGGAATCAACGGGATGTTCATTAACATGAGTTCAGGCAATTTTTTTTTTATTTGTCTTTGTGAGGGGAAAAAAAAAAGAGGAACAGAACGAAATGGAATTTTAACAATTTTGATGAAAACGAAGGATGTGGAATTTAGTTCCTGAGTTCCACAAATTTGGGCTGATTTGTTGGTTGTGGATTCGTATTTTAGTTTTAAAAGTCTCATTAATTGAAAATTTAAATTTTGCTCTTTTTACTTTCCTCATAGTTTTTTACATAAGAAGAGAATATTGAATTTGTGAAAATATTCGACCTCCGGGTTTCAGTGGATTTACATGTTTTGAGATGTTTAAAATACAATTTGTCTATTTTTGGAAAACGTCTATTTTTTGTGTCCACCAACATTTTTTAGGTACAGTCGGCAGCAAAATTTTTCAAGTGCTGGCTATAAAAAGATGATTTAAAAGATGTGCACCTAATACTGCTTAAGTAAGTATTTGTCGAGTCATGATCTTAGTCTTTATGCTGTTTTTAAAGAAGTATGTTAGTAATAAAAATCAAACTACTAAAAAAAAAAAAAAAAATTTTTTTTTTTTTTTTTTAATGAAAAAATTCGATAACTTTATTTTAAATTATGGCAGATCGATGGTTGAACCATTCATTTTAAAAGTATTGGCGAGCTCTTTTGAAAGATACCCATCATGAAAATTTACTCCCCTCGAGGGGGGAGGCGAGGCTCCTATATACACAATTTTTTTTTCCCCGTTGACTATCTCTATTACACAAAATATGTATTCGTTTCATTTGGTTTAGTGCAGTCTATAGATGTTAAACTCTACCTACCTGCAATTTCCCCCATAGACGTAATGTATTTGAATACTTTTGAGTGTCCCTGTACACGAACCATTTGTTTCATCTCAACGAAAAGCTTAGTGTAGCATCCCTATATGATACACATTTAGAATACCGAGTTTGGAATTTCTGCTACTATTTGTTCTTGAGATATGCTGATAACAGACACACAGACACACAGACCATTCGCTAAAAACATGATTTTCATATTCAGGGGACCTCAGAACATGTAAATATAACAAAAACTCGCGTTCGAAAATTTGACCTAAAACAATACTTTCTCGACCCTATGGGTAAGAGAAAGTAAAAAAGAAAAGAAAACTGCGAATGCGTACTTTAAAAAAATTGCTGCAGACTGTATTGTATCTTAATAAACAGGCGAAGAATTCCATGTAGTTTTGTATTTAGTTAGAACTTTTCATAAATTGGTGCTGATGAGATTTTAGTATTGATCGAATGTGAAGTAACGCTTGTATATGTTGCCATACTCACATTTACGGGAAGCTATATATTTCAACTTCTATAATGTATTGAACCAAACTTGATATGTCAGATGGCTACTAAAAAAGTATGCTAATTCAGTGTGGTACAATTTGGTAAGTGGGTATTGGAGGGTCCAACAGGTAGTGTACTACTGCCGCATTTTTCCTGAAGTACTTGGTATTTATAAGACATACAATCAAATCGAACTTGATATGTAAAATGCTTATCATAAATAATTATAAGATAAAAAACTTTTTATGTACCATGTTTTTAAATTTTCTGTTGAATCATAACTGTAGAACTACACTAGCAGTTTATCAATGCGTATAAAATTTTTAAAGTGATACTGACGTCCATTTTTGTGAGATGCATAATTTCACTTTTTACAATTTTTTAACACTCACGTTTGATTAAATGTATTTATTTTTAAGTCGATAGTCGAAAGAAAATGAACTCGTAAATTTTTTTTTTGGCAACAATTAAATTGTAGCTAATATTTTAATGACTATTTTTAAAGCTATTTGGAGGTTATTATTTTCATAATTTAATTAAGTAAGAGACAACTAATCAAAAATTCGAAAATCGGGCTTCGAAGTATTGTGTTGTCATCGGGTTCTGAGCTATTCTGAAAGTTTCAAATGTCTAACTAGTAGGGAAGTTAGTTAAAAATCGATTGCAAGGTTTGTACCGGACAAACAAACAAACAAGAATCGAAGTTAATAAAAACATGGTTGTTCGATTTTCTTAACATGGGAGAATAGGACAAAAATTCACTTAAACGTGCATTAAATGGAAACTTTTTACTGTAAAATTGTCAGACCAGTTTTAAAATATCAGTTTTGATGCCGGAATGAACATCAGTAACTATAAATATGCTTCTTTGAAAATTTCGCAAGTTATTGGAAATTTACGAATTTCTTAACATGGTGGTATAGGACGAAATTTCACATAAACGTCAATTTTGAGAGATATTTTCATCGTAAAGATGTCAGACTACTTTTGAAATATTATTTAGGACACTGGCATGAATATTGATGACTATGAATTTTCCAATATAAAAATTTCGTAAGTTATTGGAAATTTACGAATTTCTTATCACAATAGAATAGGGCAAAATTTTACACAAACGTCAAATCTTGAGGGATATTTTCATCGTAAAGATGTCAAACCACTTTTGAAATATTATGTAGGATACTTACATAAATACCATAGAGTATGAATTTTCCAATTTAAAAAAATCGTAAGTTATTTGGAATTTACGATTTACTTAAAATGGCAGAATAAGGCAAAATCGAGCACAAACGTCCATTTTGAGGATCATAAATATATCAGACAATTTCAAAATAACATTTATGATACTTGATTGAACACGATTGACTACAAATATTCTAATGGGAAAATTTCGTAAGTTATTTGAAATTTAAGATTTTATCAACATAGCAAAATGTTGCGATATTTCATATAAATATGCATTTTTGGGATTGTTGCATTGGAAATATCAGCATGAAAAATAAACTACGAAATTGGATCCCAATAAAATAAATTAATAGATGAGAATAAGATAAATATGTTGAACTGAATGGTGGGTAGCCTATTAGGTGAGGATTTCGTTCTGTCATTGTGCCAAGCGTTTGGTCAAATTCATTTCTCTTAACATGAATATAATATGTCCTGTACAAGAAATTTATGAGAACATACATATGATGGGGAACTGAGCAGAGTCCACCTATGCTAACTATTTTTAAAGCTATTTGGAGGTTATTATTTTCATAATTTAATTAAGTAAAAGACAACTAATCAAAAATTCGAAAATCGGGCTTCGAAGTATTGTGTTGTCATCGGGTTCTGAGCTATTCTGAAAGTTTCAAATGTCTAACTAGTAGGGAAGTTAGTTAAAAATTGATTGCAAGATTTGTACCAGACAAACAAACAAACTAGAATCGAAGTTAATAAAAACGTGGTAACAAATAAGTCGATGATATGTAGGAGATAGCTGCTAAAAAAGTGTGCTAATTCAGCGTGGTTCAATTTGGTAAGTGGATATTGGAAGGTCCAACAAGTGGTGTACTACAGCCGCATTTTTCATGACGTACTTGGTAGTTGTAAGACATGGAATCACATCGAACTTGATATGTAAAATGCTTATCATGAAAAAACAGGCTGATTAAATTTTGGCGCACGTCAGCCGACAAACTGTCTGTTAATGCAATACAGCATTTTACACAATTTTTTTATTACCATTTTCCAAGATTTACATACAGTAAATGTAACAAAAAATTATTATTATTTTCTTTTGCATACTAACATGTAGGTGGCGCTGCTGTATAAAGGGATTTTTTAGAGATGATTAGCTAAAGTTTATTTTTTGGTTTGAAATCAAAGAAGACAATTTTAGAAGAATGCAGCTCAGTAATAATAATTTTTGTCTGTTCATTCCTTATATATTTAACCCTTTAATGAGCGCACAAATACATTTGTTTACACAATTTATATATTTTTATTTGTGAACACATTAAAAATTCAAAATTAAGAAAGTGCGTAAATATATAGATTTCAATTCCTGAAATCTTTTATAAATGAGAAAATTATGAAGTTACGTGTTTGCACTTGAATAAATTACAAATTTAAAGTTATTTTTGAAAACAAATAAATAACGATAATTGTTTTTGTACGGTTTCATTACAAAAAAAAAAAAAAAAAAAAAAAAAAGAGTGTTACTTGACAGACTTCTTTTACGGAAAAAAATCTTAAGAATAACAACGCGACATTTGTTAAATCTCATCATAGTAACAAATAGATTTTACATTTATTTATGATGTGTTCCTTTTCCTTTCGTTTTGAAACCGTTTGGTTGCAAATATTTTATTTATTTATTTTTTAAACCAATTTTATGTATTTATGTATTTTTTTGAAAAGTTTTTTTTCAATATTTTTGATAAATATATAGAACGCTAGTATTGCAAAACTTTCTTCTATATTTTCCTATACAAATTCATGCAGTACAAAACACTTGTTAAAATTGTTATTAATTAAAATTATTTTTCCCTGATGAATGCAGACGATTTTTATCTCAGAGAAGTACAAAATTAAATGTCGAAAGAAGTCAAATGTTTGTCTTATAGACGACATCTGAAAAAGAAGAAAAGAATCATTTATGGAAAAAAAAAAAAAAAAAAATCAAAAACTGTGATTCAAATTCTCGCAGATTTATTGTTCAAACATTCGTTTTAAAGGTATTGACAAGATTTTTGTAACAAAGATATACACAGACTTTCTTTTTTTAATGGTTAAATCGAGTTCAAGACATCTGAAAACATGTAAATCCATCGAAAACCGGGGGCTTAAAAATTTCACGAATTCAGTACTTCTTATGCATATAAAAGAAAGTAAAAAAATAGGTGGAGACTACAATTTTTTGATAAAACGATTCAAATGTGTTAATGCACGTTTATAAACTGAATTGGAACATAATTATTGCCAGTGTTAATTTTATCTTTCATTAAAAGTTTTAAGTTGACATTTGTAAATTTTATGTTTTACAATTTTCATTAACTCCTCTGTTCTATGTTTTATAATTTTCATTAACTCGCCTGTTTAAATTTTAGACCTAAAATATAATAAAATGTCAGTTTTATGGAGCTAATCAGATAGAATCAAATTTCGCTGGCATTATTATCGTCCTTTGATAATACCGTTCTAATATGTAAATTGCCCATTTTAATTTGAATAGAATTATCACCTAAACTTCTCGAATTTTAGACCCAAAACGTAATGTGATAATTGCATGAAAGGGATTTTTTTTTTTTTTTTTTCCCTTTTAAGTACGGAGGACTATTAGTCTCAATCTACGGATTTTTACGATACTAGTTTTACGATAGTTGAACATTTATCGAAATAGAAAATTTATCCAAAATATAATTGAATAATTTGAAAAAGATGTTATAATTTGAAAAAAAAAAAAAAATCTAACAGTCCTCCATATTAAACTAAATTCTGCTTTTATCAGAATTTCATCAAAAGATTTTCTTTTCTTTTTCTTTCTTTTTCTTTTTTTTTTTTTTTTTTTTAAGAAGAAGAAAAGGAAAGAAAATTAATAATAATCGGTATCAAAACGAACAGTATCAAAAAAGTTTTTTTTTTTTTTTTTTTTTTTTTTTGAGGGGAGGAAGGATGATTAGAGAAGGTCGAAATGTTTATATTTTATTATTATTATTATTATTATGGGAGGGGAGGGGGAGGGGTGATTTTTGCATGTTAATTTATAAAAAAGAGACTAAATTATGTTATTTGACGGTTTGAAACAGATTCTAAATTAGTTTTGAATATTTTTTTAATACATGTACGGGGTGAAACAAAACTAATGATCACAACCGCAAGGTGTGATATAAATTCCAAACGCATTACTACTCCAACCAAACGCATTATTATGTGCTTTTTTAAATTTTAAAAAGAATCTACAGGCTCATTCGTAAATTAAAATTCATTGAAAATGCGCCGTTAGTTTTTTACTATTACCTAAAAGCCAGCTCTCATATCTAAGACTAATCCCACAACTTGAAGTTGTTCCACTGTTAAAATTTTTGTTCTAGGTTGAACCAAATCATGGTACACTGTAGCTGCAATCATGTGATGGTGAAACCTTTCCCCATTATTTGATGCTTCGTTAAACCAAGGTTTGGTACTGCAATAGAGTGGATCCATAAAGTGGAGAAACCTTTTACCATAATTTGGCGATTTTTTTTCATCAAAATGAACTAAATAATGGTAGAAGGTTTCACCATCGCATGGTTGCAGCTACAGATGTACCAAGTATTGGTTCAATCCACTGAGCTGAAGAACAACTGGAGGAAATGCTAGACCGGTTTTTGCGTGCCGTTTTTGGAAGGTTTGTCTTCCGAGCGTTGCACGGCAGAAAGCATTTGATATCTTTATATTTCAAAGTAAAATTGTGTAAAGGTTGTCTGTTCGAACAATCATATGCTAAACATGATATTACAATTTTAAATTTTAATTCTTTAAAGAGTATAACAGTAATAGACGACCCGACAAATGTTGCCTGCCGTGCAAGATTTGACTCTGCACAGCAAATGATTTCAGAAAAACTGGCACGCACGAACACTGTGTAAAGGTATTGGAAGCATTTGTTCCAGTTGTTCTTCAGCTCAGTGGTTCAATCTAGCAAATAAAAGCTACTGTAATACTACTACATTTGGTTTAACCTTGAACTGAAATTTTTAACAGTGTCCCTCTCTATTCTTATTTTACGAATGGGCCTTATGTCCACAATGCATTATAATAAAGCTATAATATAGAGAATAAATATTTGTGGTCCCCAGGAACTAATTTTCTCAGGAATCGGCAACATATTCTTATAAGATTATTATTATGTTCAACACTTCTTATGACATGGTAAGGAAATAAGTCATTTAAACTTCTGTTCTTTCGAGATCTTGGTAAAATACATTAATAGTGTATTCCTGCAATCATAAAAAATATAGAAATGTGATTAAACGGAAATGGTTTCAAATTCAATTGAATGAAAACGGTTTTAAAATAGTTGTAACCTCAGCAATTCTTCTGACATTTTCATCATTGACACCTTGAAAATGACCATTGATCATGGGCTCTGGTGTCCTCTGGTTAGCACGAAATTGGTCAATATTAGGAAACACAGCCACTCCACCAGCAGGTCTCTATAAAACACAAAATTTTATAAATAGTTTTAATCTGCTTATGGATATTTATTATGCTAAAACCAAGTAAAACATAAGTAAAATACAGTTAATAACAGCGCAATTCAAAAGACTTAGTTCTGATTGCCGGAAAACACAATATAATATTTGTTTTAATAAAGTTATAACTAAGCTTCTTTACAGTTCAGATTTTTACTCCAAGTAACTATCACCTGCTTCTGAGATTTAAATTTGAATACTATAGAACGGTATTGTATTAAGAAAAAGAAATGAGTATAGTAGCTATAAAATATTTTTTACAAAATTTCAGATATATTTTAATGGGTTTAAGCTTCTAAGTACAAGGTACAAAAAGTACCTTGAAGAACAATAGACTAAGAAAAAATTTAAAATATTCATTTCCTTTCTATCACACTGTTTTTTTTTAAACAAAAAAGACAGTTTCTTCGGAAATTTTGTGTATGTGCCTAAATTGCAGTAGTTCTTAGACTGAACCAGTAACTTTGTCAAAAGTTTTAGAAATGATCCCACATAAAGCCAGTAATATTCTTCTAATATACCAGTAACATTCTCAAAAAAGTTAGAAATTATTTCATATAAAGTCAGGAATGTTATTGCAATACATTATTTTTTTCCCAATAAACATGCACATTTGAATGTATTCATAAGCTGGTGATTTATAATTCTACCAATATATGTATCAATAACAGCAACATTGCTCAGTACGTACTTTGTTATCTGTCTGTTGCATAATTTCTGGAGGATCTGGATAGGGATGTGCGAAATTCGCAGGTGACGTAGGCACTGGAGGTTTGTCTTTTTTCCTGAAGTCTTCACCCATGGGGCTACGGATGGGAGGCCCGGCTAGAGTATGACGCTTGTTTTCAGAACTCCGCGTTTCTGACATGGAGCGATTCCTGTAACCTAGAGCTACAAACAGACAAATAAAATAAGGTATTGTAATAATTAAATTGTATGGCGCAACAGTAATGAAAATTGACAAACACATGAAATATGTCCTTACAAGTACATTTCAGAACTTACTTCATGAAATTATGGAGATTAGTATCCCCAGTGGCCGAAACTCGACCACATTTTTAAATAAGCATTTAAGTAATAAATACAGAAATTCTAAATTTTCGTGTAAACAATGTTCTTAGATTCTATCCTAAAAATAAACAAATAAAAATAAATAAATAAATAAAATACATAGCGAGTTTGTTGCATATATATATATATATATATATATATATATATATATATATATAACATAGGAGCTGATATATGGCCTTGCCATAAATGAAAATTATTTGCAGCAAAGCAGCGTCACTTTTCGTTCGATATGCACCGAAATTGAATTAGCATGGTTTTATATATTATCCATTTCACATACCACGTTTGGTGTATTTATATATCACAGAATCTGAGATATTGCCATTTCGTAAACGGAAATAAATTACAGCTGAGCAGCGCAATATATCGGTCGATTTGCATCCAAGATGAAACGGCAGAGTTTTACATGATATCCATCTCGTATACCAAGTTTGATGTGTTTATATACTATAGAAGTTGAGATATACTCTTCACTTAAACGAATCGAATCCCTTATTGGGTGATATATTTTCTAAAAGCTAATCATCACCCATTTAAGTCAAGGTCTAACCAAATATTAATCTTTCTTAAATTCAGTCTGTTCGTGAAATACAAAATTTTGCCGAAGAACACATCATACACACACAGACAGTTCTTTTCTAAAAAAAAAGGGCAAATAATGTTTAGTAGGACATCTCAAAACATATTAATTCGTAGAGAACCAGAAGTCAAAGTTCACTAATCTAATACTGTTTTCTAAATCATTTCATATAACAGCGCCACTACTGGTTCATATAAACAAAAATTTTATTAACTTATCTTCACAAATACCATTTACATATGCAATTCTGTGCAATTTACACAATCGATGCTGAGATATCGCCATCTTAAAAACCGCAGAAAATAATACCAGCATTACTTTTCGACCTATGTAGTACACCAAAATTTAATAAGAATAATTTTTCATGATATATGTCACACACAGTGTTTGGTGCATTTATATGGTATAGAAGCTGAGCTATACTTCTCGCGTAATGGAAAATAATGCAGAATAGCAGCATCACTTGTCGTCTGATATGTATCCAAACTGAATCGGCATAGTTTTATCTAATATACATCTAACATGCCAAGTTTTGTGCATTAATATACTGTAGAGGCTTAGATATAGTCTTCCCCAGCACTACCGCTCAGCTGATATGCAATCAAATTGAATGAGCAGAGTTTGAATTAATATATATCTTATAATGGGTTTGGTCAACAGTAGATGCTGAGCTATTCCCGAAATTCGAGGAAAGCGCCAGCGCGCCACCTGTTGGATGATGCAACCAAAAGCTAATCAGCGCCAATTCAAGTCAAGGCTTAATTAGATATCGAGTTTAGTTAAATTTAGTCCATTGCTTTATGCGGTACTGCGTTTGTGCAGTTTTGCTAACTTAAGAAGACAGACATTCTCTAAAAATGGTTGAACCGTGTTCATAAAATCTCAAAACGTTTAAATTCACCGAAAACCAGAAATAAAAAATTTTGACGAATTCTGTACTTTCTTCTTACACATTCAGAAGATCGTAATAAATCCACCTTTTTCAAAAATAAGTACACTATCTTACCAATAAGTATTCGACACTTTCGACGTTTTGTCAAATACAGTAACCGCCGCTTAATCTGATCAAATTTCCAGGACCGGAATCAAATCAATGCAAACTACTTTTTAAGCCGCCGCTTAATAAAATCAGCATCGCCGGTTTATAAACTCAAAAATATCTACTCATCAGCAAAAAATATCATTTATACACACTCAAAAATTTTTATTTGCATTGTGATTTTTTATTTTTTATTTTTTTAAATAGAAAAAGAAATTAAAACACAACAAACTCTCCTTTATCGCTCATTGTTGAAGATTTGCAGCACATTTAGAAATTAAACACGCCCCATCACTGATCTCCGTAACAATTTCAAGGAATGTATTCTTCAAAAAGCGCAGTAATAAGTTACAAATTTGGTTTGAAATGATTATTATTATTATTATTATTAAAGGCAATTTCTAGTTCTTATTTTGAAATTTCTATAGTTCATAAGGTCTAAACGGAAAGGTTTTAAATGAATAGCTTAAACTTTTGGAAATTAATGATGATTTTCTTCAAAGAAAAACGAATGGGAATTTGGAATGCGTTTAATTTACTTATTTCGAAGGAACAATTAATTAATTATCTCTCAAAAATATATTATTTACTAATTCTATTATTCGTTACCTTTTAAAGTGTTTTTCCAAATTCAGGGAAGTAATACCTTTTACTTAAGTGCAGCAGCGTTCGCCGGATATAAAAATCAGCCGCTTAATAAAATCACTTTGGCTCAGAACGAATGTGATTTTAATAAGTGGCGGGAACTGTATCTAGAAAGATTCTGTAGGAATGATCTTGAAACTTTGGGAGTATAAAGAACATATTATACCTCACATATTTCAGCAAAAGTTTTGTCCTGAAGAAGGAAAGAGAACTAGCAAAAAATTAAACAAAAGTCAAAATGTTTTGGGTCACCCTGCAAAAAATAATTCTTGAAATACCTTTTGGCTGTAGCATGGATTCTTCTAATTATCTTTGTAAATTTTTATGAAGCTACCACATATATTTATTGAGATATAACGGTTTATTTAAAAAATTATAACACATAGGGTATTAGACCAAATGCAAAGCCATTTTAAGGAAACTTGGCCATACTACATTAGACACAGCATACTGCAATCAGAATGCGAAAACGTTAAATATCTTACGTAATATGAGCATTTTTACTAAATAATTTTTTACTACGCATGCGCAAGCTTTTAAAACATTTCTTTTGCATAATTTAATAGTTAAAAGTACTGAGCTATTTATATTAAAACACCAAACAAATATCGTATAAATTCTAAAAGATATGAGAGATAGAATTTCACTTCCTCTCAAAGTAAAAGCTGAACCATAAGGGGTTTTACTCACATTTTTATTTTGATTCAATCAATGCCCAATGGTAATACAGTGTACGCTGATTGTAAATAAATACTGACTAGCTCGAACCCGTCGAATTCGACGATCACTGTATTGACCATATTGTTTCAAAAATAGTCGCATCATTATTTAAATGTATTTCATGTTAAAACATCTAATATAATTTACGACATTTCACTTGAAAAAAGAAAGTCGGAAAATGCTTATAAATAGAAATACTGTGTATGACATCACTTTCTACAAAGTACTGTCAATGTGACGTCAAACTGACTCCAAATAAACAGATGCTATCTTTTATTTTCTATTTCGTTTAATACTACGACTATATGTTAGTTGACCCGTCCGGCATTGCCCGGGCCCATGATACCGTAAATGAACCTTAAATTTGTATTATTTTATACCTTTAACTCGATTTTGTTTGAATTTCTGTTTTTAAATGAAAGCATCACGAAAAAAATAATCATCTGTAACAAAACAATTAACTCGAACCGAAAGAAACTCTGCCTTGTGACCCCGGTGCTTGCGGCAGCGCATACACGGGCCGCTAACAACATAAAAAATTTTCCCAAAATTAACCTGGAACCGAACGAACCCGCCCGGCATTGCCCGGGCCCATGATAATAACCTTAAATGCACCTTAAATTTGTATGGTTTTATATCTTTAACTCGATTTTGTTTGAATTTCTATTTTTAAATGAAAACATCACACACAAAAAATAAATAATCATCTGTAACAAAAAAAATTACCTCAAACCCAACGGAACTGGGGCTCGTGATCCAGGTGCCTGCGGCAGCGTATATGCGGGCCGTTAATAACATGAAAAAATTCTCAAAAATTAACCTTAAACCGAACGAACCTCTGACTCGTGTTTCCGCTGCCTATGGCTGCGGCACCGTATAGCAGGCGTGCTATGCACGCGCTGCAAAATCCACTTTCCTCCACCAAAGGGCGCAGTATGTTGTATACGAACATCACCAATCGCCTTGAATTTCCAAGACCTTTCAAATAAGGTGTCACAGGGTGGTGTCAACTGCAAAATCCTTTAGTTGCACTTTCCACCGCCAGAGCGCGCAGTGTGTTCTGAATGAACATCACCAACGGCCAGGAAATACCAAGACCTTTAAAATAAGGTGTAAAATGATAGAGTCTACAGCAAAATTACCTTGTTCCATTTTTCACCACCAGGGGCGCACTGTATACGACAGTACACAAACTGTATACAAGACAGACTGTATACAAACAGTGATACGACAGTACCAATCGACATGAAATTTAGAGATCTTTAAAATGAAGTGGTACATGTGTGGGTCTAGAACGGATTTCCCCCTCAAACTAATTTCCCCCCTCTTTAAAATTGAAAATTCCAAAATCGGAGATATTGATTTTTTAGTATTCGAGTCTAGTTCGCCCATGTACAATTTCTTCACCGTGAAGTAATTTGGAGCTGAGTTAAGCTCGCATATGTGTTTTTAAACCTTGCCCCCTCAGGGGGGGACCCGTTCGACTTTTTTTTTATTTTTCTCTTTTCATAACACATCTACAGACCAAGACCTTTTTTTTTAGACACCTCAACCAAATTTTTATACCTAGCCGTTCTCTCAATTTAGTGGAGACAGACAAAAACACGTTTCAAATTAATATATAGAGAAAACTCCCTATCATCTTTCTTTTTTCTTTTTATTTATTATTATTATTATTATTATTATTATTATTATTTGCGAGAACGGAAATTCTGTTCATTCTATCTCTCATAACGTTTTGAATTTATAAGAAATTCTTTTGGCGTTTTCATACAATTGGTAATACTAATAATTGGTATACAATACTAATAAATTATGTCAATGAAATTTTTTAAAAGCTTGCGTATGCGTAGCTAAAAATTATTTAGTAAAAATTTTCATATTTCGTAATATACTTAATATTTTTGCATTCTGATTGCAGTACGCGATGTTTAATGTAGTACGCCAAGATTCTTAAAAATGGCTGGGTCTAATTCCCACTGTATCTAAAGGCGTTCATGACTGCAACCAACTTCCAGAAAGAAACCCTTCTGCACTTCCGTTTTTCCGCTTAGGTCTGCTTTCAGAATTAGCTCCTTCTACTGAGCTGTGGGAAGATAATTCCCTACATTTATCTATTGTAGACAAATCTGTGTAAAAAACACAGTGTAAAATCTCTGTAAAACACAAACTTTTTAGAAAGTTTGTTAACAAATTATACAAATAAAAACAGTAACATCCATTTAGGGCTATCAAAGTTTTTCATCACCCGGTGGAATAACTAGTCCTGAACCTCCTGCCCCTAAAATAGAACATTTTTCTCTTCTGAAAAACGTATATCTGTTATTTCAGTGAGTGAAGAAGCTTTTTACGAAATTAAATCTACATTAATTATTTAGTTTCGAATTTAGTGTATTTGCTGATTTTTATTTATTTATTTATTATTATTAATATATATATATATATATATACATATATAAATATTAATGTTGATTTTTTTTTTTTTTTTTATCTGAAAATCTTTTTCAGGTTGAAGATAACTTGTACGTTGTCAGTAACAAGCATGAACATAGAATTTTCTACTTTGATGAGCTACTTGCCAGTTTTTTTTTTTTTTTTGCTTCCTATGTGAGTACCATCTATGACTAACGACGACTTTTATACATGGAAAGGAAAGATCTGGGTCAGTTGAAATATAGATGTGATTATTGTTTCGTGTTAGATGAAAAAATTGCGTAGATGAATAAATTGCGTAGAGCAACCAAGAATGTAGTAAGGTATTTCTTTTTCCCTTTCGTCTTTCATTTCCCAATACTTGTATTGATATTGATCAAAGCGATCTTAACCACTAAAGTAACAGTACCAGTAATGGAAAATTTAACGACATTTCTTGTGCACTGCTTTTTTAGTATCTGTGATAAAAACCACTGTTCAATATGTAAGGTAAATCTTACTTTACACGATGTTATTACAGTTGAACCTCGTTAACGTGAATTACTTTTAACATGGACTGTATCCACAATCCCAGTCAAAATAAAGATTAGTTTAGTTATATGAAAATTGGTTACTGATAACATGAGCTAGTGATAACATGAACGCATTTTTTATCCCCCTTGAGATTCATGTTAACGAGGTTCAAAAGTATTAAAATTGCTAATTGAATGATTTTTCCAACCAAAAGAAAAAATAAGTCTATAGAGATTTTAAAAAGTGACGGTACTGAAGACAATTTTCTGTACTGTATCAGAAGTTCTATATCAATTCTATATCAGAAACTGAAAGCGAAATCTCTCTGAAAATCTGTAGTTCGTTCAAAACTAAACTACACAAGAATTATTTTATATCTGAAAATGTGGCATATACACTTGGCGATTGAAAATATCAATAATTTTTTCCTATTACTTAAATAGCGGACTAATGAACGAAAGTATGAATAAATAAAAATGCCTGCTACATTTCGGGTCAGAATTCTTTATATAATATTTCAAATTTGTGCACCACTTTTCTCAAAAAGTAACTCTTGCCTATATTTAATCTCAGAAATTCCACGTTTAAACAAAGGAAAGTTAAATATAGTAAAAAAATACTAAGGTAGGGAACCAAAGGTGGCCATAGTTAAGCTTTGAGAATTTGGGTGTATATGGCTTGACTTTTTTTCGTAGACTTATCTCTTACACATATCAAGTATAAATTTCTTTGTTAAATGGAATTTAGATATTTTCATAATACAATATTTAAATTGTGGGCGACCTTTTGGTGCATAGGGTTTCAAAGGTGGCCCATGTAATCAAAGCTCGTTTAAAATGTGCTTAAAAGACTCTTTTGTTACTTTCCGGGATTTTCTTCTTAATAATCTTATCTTTTGACACAAAAAGTCTTTCAACCACTTTTTGTGCAAAGAAATTCAGGATTTTTATTCTGGGATTCATTGACTTCTCTGACATTCTCAATAGTGTGGAAATAGTTAGAGAATAAATAATAATAAGTTTTATTTTATTTGTTTTTTCAAATGTTTAAGGAGAAATTTTGAAAGTTACCCTTATTACATTAATTTGTGTATTTATTTGCTCATTAAGTTGGCTCACGTGTTCCAAGGTTGCCCAACATCTGGGCCACCTTGAGAACATGCACAGAGTTGCCATTTGCACGGTATTAAACTTTTAATCGGATAAATTTGTTGGAAATGAAGCTAATGTAGTTAAAGAGAATGAGATAAATTTTCAGAAAACAAATAACAGCTCAAAGTTCTAAGAACTTAAATTGATATAAATTAAACTATCTTCTCCCCTGGAAATTAAAACTCCTCCCCCTCTAAAGTGAATTCACTGCATACAGTGGCGGTCGATCTAGATAATCTCTCCAATTTCAGTCACATACCCTACAGATACATGATTTACAATGCAGTAGCACCATTTTGTGATTAAAAATTAAATTAAACCTCTTTTAGGGGGGTCGACTACCTTAGGAACACTGTCCACCTTTGGTTCACCTACTTCAGAGCTAAAAATTTAGAATTGAACAGACCCTAAATGACACGTAAATTTGACGCCCATTGAAAAGAAATTACTACTGGATATCAAACAGAAATTTGAAAAATTCGCTATTTAACCTCAAATTTCATGTTATTTAAAAAAAAAAAAAAAAAATTAATGTGTGACAATTTTTGTGTTGTTTCACCAAACTAAGCAGCAACTTTCTCGTACACTTACATATATTAATTATGGCTTTTCATTAATGCATAAGAAATAATCTGGTGTGTCACTCACACGACTTTTTCTTACCCTGAAATTTAATACTATAAATACAGGTTGGAGATTAAGAGGTAAGATAACGAGTACTGTTATGCAAACCTACGTTAAACAATTCAAATTAGGCTTCGGAAGAGTTTTATATGATAACTAGTTCTGTGTAAGGGGGGCTACCGCCCCCTCAACCCCCCGTTTCATTAATGCACCCACTTTTATATAGAATTTAATTCGGTTATTAAAAAATAATTCTGTTTTTAAAAAATTACTTATTAAAATTATTATTTAAACAAATTATTTTTTATGATAATGCAGACGATTTCCATATTAGAGAAGTAGTATAACACTAAAAAAAAAAAAAAAAAAAAAAAAAAAAAAAAAAGTTGCATTTATTCTCAATATTACATAAAAACTCTTTTTTTTTTTGTTAAAAATGAAAAAAATCGATAATTTATTTTAAATTGTCGCAGATCGATGGTTCAACCGTTCGTTTTAAATGTATTGGCGAGCTCTTTTGAAAGATATCCATCATGAAAATTTACTCCCTCCGAGGGGTGACTTCCACCCCAGGAGGGGAGGCGAGGCTCCTACATACACAAAATTTTTTTCCAGTTGACTTTCTTTATTACAAAAAATATATTCGTTTCATCTGCTTTAGTGCAGCCTATAGATGTTAAACTTTACACATACCTGCCATTTCCCCCATAGACGTAATGTATTTGAATACTTTTGAGTTTGTGTATACGAACCATTTGCTTCATTTCAACGAAAAACTTACTGTAGCATTCTCTATTCTATATGATACACATTTAGATTACCGAGTTTGGAATTTCTGCTACTATTTGTTCTTGAGATATGCTGATAACAGACACACAGACACACCATTCGCTAAGAACATGATTTTCGTATTCAGGGGACCTCAGAACATGTAAATATAACAAAAACGCACGTTCGAAAATTTGACCCTAAAACAATACTTTCTCGACCTTATGGGTAAGAGAAAGTAACAAAAGAACAGCAATCCTTAATGTCAATTCAATTTTACGTTTTAGTGCATTAAAAAAATTTTTCTATTCAAAAAGAGAGAACAGAGGAATTCACACAATTCATATTGCTCACTACTAATCCAGACTCCATACAATCCTTATTTTTCGGCACCATTTCATGGCAACTTTTGTTATAAAATAAGCTTGTAATTTTCAGTAAAATTTTATTATATAAAATTGTGGCCCCCCCCCCCCCCCCAAAAAAAAAAAAAAAAAATCTTTACAGGATACGTATGAACTCTGCAATTGTAATCTTGCTCTATCTTTGATGACCAGATTCTTTCGAGATAAAATAAGGACAAATCGTTTAATGTTCTCCTTTTTTATGGGGGTATTTTACTTTTAAATCGAAAAGGTTTCCAATGACATATAATTTCATAAAATTGTTTCTAAGTTGAAAGGATCATGACATATTTCATTAGGATGAGTTGCCAATTGTGTATTAAAATATAGGATAGTCAGTCTCATGTTGCCTGTGATGTTTAAATTTTATATAGAGGAAATTGAAAAAGAAAGACAAAATGAGTACAAAAAGTTCAAAATGAGTACTTGTTACAATTTTACGTTAACTGAAGATAAAACTTCAAAAACTGAGAACTGCCTTAAAGAAAAAAAAAAAAAAAAGATTTTTGTAATTTTTCTGTTTTTTATAATCCCAAATACAATATATTCCAGATAGTTTTCTGTTTAACCGATGGTATTTTTAAATGAAATTTCTACAATCAAAATTTTTATATTTTGAAACATAAAAATGTTAAATGAAGGTACTTTTTTTCATTTTATCTGGTTGATCTTTCAAAAAAAAAAAAAAAAAAAAAAAAAAATAATAATAATAATAATAATAATCTTAAAATACTTAGTATCCAAATGAAAATGTATTATATTTCATATATATACATATATACACACGTAATATATATATATATATATATATATATATATATATATATTACTACTAAATGACTTTATGAATTTTAAAAAGAACTTAGGTCTTTTTTGCTTTTCAAAAAGTTTAAGGATGGATGATTTCTAAAATTGACTATCAGTTATTATTAAATGTACACTTTACTGACATAAATATAACGCGTATTTGCACGTTCATCTGTTTTCTGAATCATCGAAGAAATTATACTGGATTTTTATTCATTTCTATTATATTCAAAAAATAAAATTATTAGTTTTGTAAAAATATCCAACTCTGATTTTTTTTTTAAATGGTTATACACGTTTTCAGAGCTGCAGAACACGATTTTTTTAAAAATTGTTTGTCTGTCCCTGTGTGTGTAGCAAAAAATTTTAACAGCTGCATCTCAGAAACAAAAACACAAAATTTCATACAAACTGATATGTTGTTGCTCCTTAGCATACATTATTGTCTATCAACTTTTGGTGAAAATCACCCATCAGAAGATGTTACCATCCCATTTTAACTAAATTTTTAACATGGTGGTATGCGACAAAAAGTCTCATAAATGTGCTCAAATAAAATTATTTCCAATGATGCAATATAAAACTAAAAATAATTATTTTTAATAGTAATACCGAACTAAAAAAAAGTATTTAGGACACGTAGGAGCAACGCTTCCCCCAGTAGGGGTGGAAGTGTTGGGGAATTTAGAATGTCAACCCCCCCCCCCTCTCCTGCCCCTGGATTTTTTTTTTTTTTTTTTTTTTTTTATTAATGGTAACTTTCTAAATTTCTCAATATCTTCAAAACGAATAGTTAAACCATTGATCTGTGATAATTTAAAACCAAGTTATCATTTTGTTACATTTTTATAAAAACAAAAGAAAAATAAATAAAAATACAAATATCGTTTTGCAGATCATAAAACTGTCTTTTTTGGACATTTAATGCTATACATCTATGAGAAAAAAAAATTTAACATTCACCATGAAAAATAATTTTTAAAGAGTAACAATTTTAATAAATGAAAGTTTTAATAATAATTTTAATAAATTTTGCTTCTCAAGTGAGTTTTTACAGTAAAATATAGAAGAAAGTTTTGTGATGACTAAAGCATACCAGATTTTTTTTTTCTTATGAAATTTAAACTTTTATATTGTTGACTAACAATTAAAAAAGATGTTTATAACAATGGTAAAGTGAAAAACCAAAAATGAAAATCTACTTATTACTGTGAAACTGAACGCATTGTTGCGTTTGTTTTTCATGTATTGTTGAAACCAACTTTCTTCAGATTTTTATTAAATCTCACCTATTGCGTTTGGGCATATATTTGCTATTAAACGTTTTTGAATATTTGAGTTCTTTTTATCACGTATAATTTTATTCGACCATCTTAAGATCTTACAGGTCGACTTTTTTGTTTTAAGGACCTAAGATAAGTCCTCAGAGACTATAAAAAACTTATATTAACATCAAACAGTTTTGCCACTAACTGAAAGACTTTGGACTAGTGAAGTTTGCTGAAAACATGGTTTCACCAATGTCAGCTGTTTTAGAATTTCTCTTCTCTTGGTTCACAGTGAGTAATCTTAAAAACAATAACATGTAACTAATATTATTACAGCTTCAGCGTAAGACTTTTAAGATTTTCTCGCCAACATGGCGATTGATTTTATGGCTACCGAAGTTGCTTAAGTAAAAATATTGGCGTTAAATATTCGATCCAAGCTACTTCGGCGCCAAATTTCAGCTTTCGCCAAGGGAGTCTTACATTAATTCTATTTCAATTACTTTACGCAAAGCATTCTTTTAATTTTGTGTATTGTGATAAAGTAAAAAACCATTAAAATAGGAATTTTGAATTTTTAAAAATTAAATAATCCAGTATCAGTGTATTACATGTGATAAACGTTATAACGTGTATACTCTAAGGCAGGGCGCGAAATTCCCGCTCGCCAGCTCGCCATTGGCGGGTGGAAATTTTACTGTGGCGAGTAAAATTTCGGTCTAAATGTGGATGGGATTCTTATAGTGTACAGAACTACCAAAAGAAAAAAAAAAAAAAAAAAAAGAAATATCGATTTAAAAACGTAAATTCGTGCTAATCTTAGGTAAGGTGACCAGCCATCCTCTTTTTAAGAGGACAGTCTTTTTTTTTTTTTTTTTTTTTTTTCAACGCTCTGCCCTCTTAAACGAAAAAAGTATTATAGGACTTAAATGTTCTCATTTTTTATGTTTTTCGTTTTCTGTCCTCTTTTTCAAATGAAAAGGATTTAGTCCTAAATTTATAAAATTTCGCAAAACTGAGAAGCTCAATCGACTGTTGACTGTATCGAACGGTGAACACTAACTTTTTTCAGCGTTTCGCAAACGGACAACTTTCTAATAAACTTGCCTAAGTACAATGGTGGACAAAATTAAAGCAACAACCTGTTTTCTCGTTTTATTCTTTTGCACATAATTTTTAAACAAACAAACATATGAACATAAAATTTGGATGACCTGTTCGTTATCATATTATTAATCGAAGTTTATGCAACTTTAGCATAAGAATAATTTTTTAAGCTAGTAAATATTCGTTTTTCTGTCAAAAATAAGCTTTGGAAAAAATGAAAAATTTCAATAATTTTTGGAAAGAAAACTTAATGAAAAATGGTCATAAGGATGCCTTACAGATAGGTGAAGATGCACACGAATCCATACCTTAGATTACAACCAAATCTTTTTACCTGTATTCACTTTTCTATTTCTTGTTTTTTATTATTTTTTTCGCATGTAAATAATCTTTTAAAAAATATGCTAACAAACCTGAAAATTGGATAAGATGTTCATCATAAAATTATTTATCGACATCATTATTATTCTAGTACTAAGTATAGTTCACAAATTAGTAATTATATTTTTTTTAAAAGTCCATTATAAAAGCAAAAGAAAAGTTAATACAGAAAGAAAAATCGAGATTTAGTTTAATATTTCAAGGCATATCCGTCTTTCCCTATCTCTAATGCATCCTTAACCCCCTTTTTTCATTAAATGCTCTTTCCTAAAATTATTGAAATTTTTCATTTTTCTAAAGCTTACTTTTGAGAGAAAAATTAATATTTATTAGCTTAAAAATTATTCTCATGCTAAAGTTACATAAAATTCGGTTAATAATAGGATAACGAACAGGCCCTCCAAATTTTATGTTCACATGTTTATTTGTTTAAAAATAATGTGCAAAAGAAGAGGACGAGAAAGCATGTTGTTGTTTTAATTTTGTCCACTAGTGTATTTTATGATTTATGTCTACACTGAAGAAAAATTCTGTAACTGACATCTAGAATCTAAATTGTCGCTCTAGAAAAAAATAGTACCATGCCATCCTTATAAATTCCCCTTTGAAAGCGAGTTCTAGAAACCCCTATTAGAATTCTGGAGAGTTTGTCTATACTATCGAGGTCAAACCTATTTTAAAATATCTCCAAATAAATGCGAACACAAGAGGCGGGTTTCAGAAACTATAATCTTACTTTATAACCAATTCTAGATAATCTAGGGAGAATTTCTCGTTATACAAATGATTCAAAATATTGTTTCACCATCTAGAAATCTGTTGACTAAAAATTCTCGATCATTTTGTCTATTCAGTTTATTGGCGTGCCTTATGCGCATAGCTCGGAAATTTATATTTCTAGTTAAGGGATTTAGAAAATGGCCATTTATTTATTCTAGATGAAGGTGGTATATATTTTTTCTCAGTGTATTCAGATTCTTCGAATCACAAAGAAATAAATATATTCCCAATATTTGTACGGCTCTTTGATCCAGGACACGGAATCACTATTGAAATTGTCATGAAATCATAAGAAGGTTTCTGCTCCGGTTGATACGCGGTGGGTTGACGTGTGTTCTCAATTTTGCGTGAATAATAGTTCTTATAAAAATGATCCCACTAGTGACCGAGAGGTTCTGTTCCCAAAACTGGTATACGTGAGGTGCTGGGTTCGATACCCAGTCGCACTCGTTGGCTTATCCTTTAGTTACCATGGTTTTCTCCGAAAATAGCGTAAATATGGTTTTAAGACCTCTTAGAAAGTTCCCACGGAAGACTCATCTACTCAGGCCTAGAGCCCTAGTGAAGACAATTGGCCTTAATGATAACACTACCATAGAGTGACCATATTTTTTTCCTTGAATTTGTGGACAAAGATGGCGGTGTCCTCGAATTTCGAGGACAAAAAAATAAAAAAATAATTAAATCGCCTTAAATTGTAAAATTTTAGTAATTTTTATATATAAAGCACCTTATTTCAGCTTATTTATTATACATATAATAAATTACTATAATAAAACATTAAAAACTTTATAACCGGCGTCCCCAAATGTGTTGTAATTTTTTGGGGACAAAGGTAGTTTGTCCTCGAAATTCGTGAATGTCCTCGAGATTCGAGGACATACGGTCAGCCTACACTACCACCACTTCACAAAAATATGCAAAAGTTAGTTGAATTAATTTTATGTCCTCCTGGCAAAAACGCTCCCACAAAGCGACTGTTTTCTTCAATGAACAAAATGTAGACATGTGAAAAAATTTCCTTTATTTGCCTACTTTAAAAACTTATTAACTACTAAGACTAATTTCACCCAAAATGTGGACAAAAATTGCTTTTTCTGCCGCTATAAAAATGGCTGCCATTCCCGGTTTTGTGCATTTTGATGTAACCGGTTGTGGACACATTTTTTTTTTCTTTTTTTCATTTAACACGTGTGTTTGACTTACAAGTTGTCAAATATGGTCGTTTATGTCAACATAACATATTTTATTAGTTTTTTTTTTTTTTTTAATGTATAAGCATTTTTAACAATGTCAACTCCGGAAATTCAACTGATCCAAAAGAAACGGATTTTAATGCGCTGGTTAAAGCTATTTAGGATTGCTTAGTAGAGAAGAAATCCATACAATCGACTGCCCGGGAATATGGACATCCTCGCAGCATCAGTGTCCCGCCAGAAGAAGCTTGGAAAAAATAAGGCAACTCCACCTCTCACAGTGCCAGTCAAGCGCACTAAAAAAAAGGAACATCCACAATCTGGTAATGATGTCGATTTTTGTATCATCTGTTTGGAGCACGTGCTACCATGCGTAACAATCAACTGAATCAAATGCAATGAATGTGATCGTCTGGTGCATTTGAAATGTGCTAATATACATGCAAATTACTTTACTTCCAAAAATTGGACTTCTGACAAGGAGGACCAAGATGATGACGAATAAAATTTGAAAAATGTTATTTTCTGGTTATTTTGGCTACAGAATCTTTACAAAATGAATGAATTTTGTTATTTTCTGTATTTATGGTGGTTTTACTTATTATATTCCTATTATTAGCGTATTTTTCAAGTGCGCCCACAACCCGGTACACTTTTTTTTTTTTTGCCATAAATGACGACTTCGCAAAATTTTTTATAATTTTTTCTGATTGATAGAATCGATACAGTTGCTTTTTCAAACGCTAGATAAGGGTTTCATTGGTATTCATATGTTTGCATAATATTTAATCTATCAAAAGTTATAAGCCAAAATCAAAACTGTGCCCACATTCGGAGACATTCCCCTAGTGATAATCATACTATATTCTGTAGAAAGCCTTCTTTTGTGCTTGCGAATGCCAAGTTTCAATTTCCTTAAGGTTTGTGCAAAGTAAGATTGCTCGATTTCGCTAACAAAGGTAACTGAAGTATTTATTAGGATGACATGGGATTGTATTTAGCAGAGACACAATTTAATTTCTAGATGTCAGTTGTAGAATTTTTTTTTCAGAGTGGTATCCTCCGTGGCAAAAAATGGCGACTGATGCGTCAGTCTGAATTATTACAGGGGCTTTATAAGTGATAAGCTAATACGTAATAACGTAGAGCTCATTTCATTAACAAGCGTTTAAAAAAAGTGATATATTTAATATCTATTCTCTTTTTCAATTCCAGATTAAGCCTCGCGCAACAGCCAGCGAGCATTTATCAACCAAAGAACGGACTGAATCTGCCAACAGGTAAGTAAAAACATATTGCTTTAGAATAATTACAGTAATAAATATAATTCTTACTATTGAATATGACATGTAAGAGTTCATTTGTTCTTTCATGTCCTTAATAGTGACAATAACATCTTAGTTAATACATTCTTTGTATTTTAATTATGACTTCAATCCTATGTATTACGCACATTTGTAAGTGAAGGGTTGTATTAATTTCAGCAAGAGCGAGAAGTGATCAGATCAAGATTCGAACCCAAGACCTAAGGCACCTGACCAATACCCGTTCCGTTCTATATCGACCGTTGTAGAACATTCACACTTTAGACCATAAGTTCCAGGTTCAAGCCCTATTTCCTTTCGCCCTTCCTAAATTAAATTCGATCTTTCCATTAAAAAGACAAACATAGTGTCGGAGTTAATTAAAATTATTTATTGCCATCACAAAAGAAAAGGAGTTAAGTAAAATAAATAAATAAATTTCATTCATGTGACGACGTACAGTTGGTAACAAAAGTGTCCGAACACTAAATTCCTATGTAAAAAAAGTATACTTCATACGGTTTTGTTAAGGAAATCCTTGTCGAATCCTGTTCTTAGTCAGTGTAAGAACATGATTCGATAAGGATTTATTTAACAAAACCGTATGAAGTGTATTTTTCTTACATAGGAATTTTTGCTAGTGTTCGGACACTTTTGTTACCGACTGTATGTATTCCCAAAGTAGATAAAAAATACCATGTGAGTGATTAGATTTGTCTTGTAGTTTTGAAGTTGATCCGTACAATGGATCGTATAATGCAGGGATGGAACACGGGCGCAGAATTCATACCACTATCAATGTAAGAAAATTGCCTGCTTCTTAAATCAACGATATTATAAGTAGAGAAATTTCTTACACGGATTCCGGTATGAATTCTGCGCCCGTGTTCCATCCCTGTATATTACAAATCATAGGTAACAGGTTCAGATCCAATTTTTGTTCTTGTTCAGATTAATTCAACCTTTAAATAGAAAAAAAAAAGTGTTTATGAATCACAATATTAGTTTAAAACGCGCTTCATTTATAAGAGCGCACGTTCGCTAGCCAATCAACATTTTTATTAAAATCAAAAGTTTAATCAGACCTGTCCAAAGGAGTGTGACATCGTCAAGGTTTTCATCTTTTGCACTCCACTGCCAGTGTGAGGTCTGAGGTGCCTCTCTGTCTGCGAGATCATGAAAACGGACATTCCGTGCATCCTTTCACACTCTCAGACGCAAAGTCACCGCAATTTCACGCTCGACTTTGATAATGCGGTCTTGCGCTCCCAGGCGAAGGTTGTACCCAGACATTTTGATGTCTAGCAAACACCAATGAACTATTAAACTAGGTGTGAATTTATGTATCTCACGTGACCAAAAACTTTCTGATTTGTTGTCATCTTGTGGGGAAATAGTTTCCCCCCCCCCCCCCTTGGCATTCCATCAAAATTTTGGAGGACTGAAAAATGAGAAAAAACTCTGGGGACTTGGATTATGCACAGGATAGAGAGAAGTCGTTCTCCTGAACTTCTCTGTAATTTTTACACATGCTAGGAATCACACGTATATGTGATGCATGTTTTTATGATTTTCCTGTATGAACAGGATGTTAAATGGAATGGTTATGTACTATTTCGTCTTATTATTAAAACTTTGTTATGCTATTTCCCAAGAGTATTTATTTTTTAGTCTCATTAAAATAATAAGTTTGAATTTTAACAAAAGTTGCAATTCAACTGATGATTTTTGTAACTGAATCCATCACAGGAGGCCTTAAGCTAGTGGAGCCGACAAAAACTCATTTTGTCGCTTATAGTTTGTCAAAAAGACATTTTCTAGAAATATCAACTCTGTTACGGATCTCTCAAAATATGAAAATGCATCGAAAATCAGAGGTCATAACTTTTTACATATCCAATACTTTCTTCTTTTATATATATAAAAGAAAGTAAAAATTCCAGAAACTGTTTACTCAATCGATTACGATACGATTGTCTCTCGAATTGTAAACACAATACACTCAATTTTTTGGAATAATATTTGTAGTCTCATTTTATGAATAAAATTTATGAAAAAATATTTTAATTATAAAATTTTTTGGCATAGGTTTGTGTTAAGCAACGAATGGTGCGTGATAGTCTCAGGAAGCAAGTCCATACCTTTTTTTCTTTGAACAATTAATCTGCTATACCGCGTATGCGGTTGGTTGCAACCGCCTAAACCTAGGTCTAAACCTAGCGCCAAAATATACATTACGTATGCGCAAAATTGGTTTTATCAGTGCTAACTATGACTATAACTAACAATAACTATGCTGCACCGAAACTAAATTTTGTGTATTTTAAGACAAAACTCTTTTATTTTGGATAAATAATAATAATAATAATTAATACACTAATTTTCTTTCACGGACTATCCAAATAATTGGCCTTGAGATTTAAATATGTAGATTAGTTTGGCGATAATGTTACATTTTAAAACCTTTTCGGCTGATTTACCTCTCGTATGTGGTTGTTCTTAGTAAGAAGAACAATGCAATGTGTAAAATCTGCATTTTCACAGAAAGGATCGATTAATCTGACAAATTAAATTTGTGGCTTTGACAAAGTTCTAAATGCGAAATTAATTTACTTATTTTAACTTGATGCCAAATAAATAAATAAATAAAATTAATTAATTAAATAAATAATAATAATTAAAAAAAACTTCATGAAAAGGATATGGTTCTTTTTTGTTTTCGTTTTAAATGCAAAACTTACTTAAAGTCATAGTTCATAAATTACTAAAATGTAATCTGTAAACAGACACACACAGAGATATATAGGCAAATATGCATCTCAAATATTTTTCTTTGGCGTTTCTGACGTAGTAGTTTATTCGGGTTTTAATATTCCAACGCCAAGTCTCCTGTTATTAATGCATACGCAAACACACAACACACACATATATATGTATATATATAAATTATAGGGATCACAAACTAAGGTAATAGATATACACATATTCTTCATAATAATAGTTTTAAAGTTAGAATTCTAATTGAAAATATCATTTCAGCCAGGATGCTGAAGAGGAAATTGTTATTGCTGAAAGATTTTTTGATACTCTCGACGATTTTTACGGTAACTCTGATAATGACAAACCTAAGTAAGTAAAGTCTATTTAAAAATTTTATCTTCTCTGATTTTATTACTTTTATCCAGTTTCATTCGATAACTTAGTAGCACAGCAGTCTATTAAATATATCGTTGAGGAAAGTATTGTTTTTTTTTTTTTTTTGGAAGTTTGGTGGTTTATCATGTGATATGTAATAACAGATTTAAGAATTATACGTCTGATTTATTACTGATTTAAATATTTCATCCTTAATTTTAACACAAACTAGTATAATGTGGCCACCCCATGACTTTCTTCTATATAATTTTACAAAAAATTTATTCAATACAAATTATTTATTAAATTATCAAATTATTTTCCATTATGAATGCAGACAATTTTTATCTGACAGTATTATATTATGCCGAAAGATGTCAATTTTTTTTGCAAATCAGAAGAAATAAGCTCCCCCCCCCCCCCCCAAGTTTTTTTTCGTTGAAAGATAAAAAAAAAATCGATGATTTTGTTTTAAATTATCGTTCGTTTTAAATTATCATTCGTTTTACATTATCATTTGTTTTAAATTATCCATTCGTTTTGAAGGCACTGACGAGATCTTTCGAAAGATACCCATATTGAAAGTTTACTCCCCGCAGTTGGGGTAGCGATGCTCCACATGCACACATTTTTTTTCCTAGTTAACTACTACTATTATCAATAATTCATATTAATTTTACAATCACACGATTAAAATAACTCTCATTATGTACATTTATACGAAATTTTGTCCTATACTGCCATGTTAAAAATATAGGAAATATACCATCACAGGGCCACCTGTTGAGCAGTTGTTCGACAAATCTAATCAGCACCCGTTTATGTCAGGGTGCAACTAAATACCAAGTTTGGCTATATTTGGTTCATTGGTTCGTGAGATACAGCGTACACAAAATTTGTGATACACACACAAGCAGACAGTTCCTAAAAACAGTCAAATCGTGTTTAGGACATCCCAAAATGTGTAAATCCATCGAAAACTGGAGTTCGAAAATTTTCACGAATCCAATACTTTCTCTCTATATACATATAGAAGAAAATAATAAAAGCATCTGTTTTGCTTATATTTATATTTACCACACACTGAGAAAAAATTCTGCGATTGACATCTACAAATTAAACTGCGGCTCTAATGAAAATAATTCCATGTCATCCATATAAATTCTTGTCACCTTTGAAAACGATTTCTGGAAAACCTTATTAGAATTATAGAGTGTGTTAGCGAGATCAGTCTTATTTAAATATCGCTACAAATGCGAACAAAACAGACGAGTTATAGCAGTTACAATGGACGACTGGAACGAGGCGGAGTTTCCCTTTGTTTGAGGGAAAAAGCTGCGCTATGATTGGCTATAGTCCTTTATTTGTGGGCTAAATTAAGACTTCTATAGGTTAAATTTCATCATGACGCCGAATGACGACAGAAAGTCAAGTCGTCAATTCGAGTTTGTAACTCAATTGTGAAAAGTAAGCGAGAATTTTTCGCAGTACAAAGGATTCACAATATGCAAAATATCCACAATATTGTTTCAAAATCTAGAAATGTATACACTAGGAATTCTGGATAGTTTCGTTTATTCAGTTTGTTGGCTTACAATACACACATAGCTTGGGAATCCGTATTTCTAGTTTAGAAGTTTAGCAAATGACTACTTAATGGTTCTGGTGCTGGTACCTTTATTTTTCTCAGTGAAATGATTTGTAAATTTGATTAAATCTACAAATATCAATAACATTGCCGAAGTTCTTAAAAAAGTGTTTAAAAATATTTAAGGACACAATTTACAAAATTGGTAAGAAAAAATAAATAAATAAATAAAATAATAATAATAATAATCGGATTTCATTTCTTTCGTTTTTTTTTTTTTTTTAAACACTAAAAGGAAAAAAAAAAAAAAAAAAAAAAAAAAATGGACAATTTGCACACATGGGGGATTTGAACAAAATCTTATCTTTCTGGTAGTTTTAGGCTCATAAATTTCAAAAAGTTTATTAAAAATGCGCAAGAAAAGTTCTCACTAATTTCAAAAATAACTTTTAAAATTAACCAAAAGTCATGTGACTTCAAAACGCTGTCTGACATCACACTTCATGATGCTTCAATGTTTACATTTTGTTAGCCTGGTTAGTAAGCAGCAATTCGTTTAAACTTTCGTAATTATCAATTGTTTCTGTGATTTCTGAGCATTTCTTTTTCATTTTATAATCATTTAATACCATTATCATCATTTTTGCTTATCATTATTTTCAATTGTTTTCTTTTCATGGCGGTTGTCCAATGTTTTCGTTTAATAGGATCCCGTGGAATGCTAAAGAATAGCTTTTGAGAAGCATTTAGCCATTGTATTAGTGCAGAGTGGTACAATGCAATATTTATACTATGATTTTTTAATATCCGTCATTATTATAAAATACAAAACGAAAACCTATTTCACTTATTCAAGAAGCAAAGCAAAGCACAAAATCGAATGTAAACAACGATTACTCCCGTTTGTTGTCATAAAGAGTGACGTCACGATATTTTATACTGCGTTTTCTCGATAGAGTCAATAGTGCGATGTTAAAATTGTTATAAATCAGTAATTAGATTTCAAATAAAGAAAAAGTTTGTATTTATTTTCTTACCTTTTCATATTTTATTATATAAGAATAAAATCAGAAAACGTGCAAATTCTCTATTGTCTAAATGAAAATGATTTTTGTCTAAATGAAAAAAAATTTGGCGTGTCGCTTTTATTCTTGCGTCAATTATACCGTTAATAAAGATTCTTAAAGGGTACTTATTATAATACAGGGTGTCCAAGAATCGGCCCCCGTATTTCAAAATTAAATTACTCTCAAACAAAGATAGATAGAAGAATGAGATGAACTATTTTGAAAGCTATAAAAATCTCATGCTGAAGTATCCAAGGAAATCTATAAAAGTAATTGCAGCAGAATTAGGATTGAAGACTTCCAGACCCATGGAATTCCGAGGACTATTCTACGCATATTTCCGTTTAAGATTCAATGTCACAACGCTGTTGCCACTTAACTCTGTAAGAAAGTGAAAATTTCGCGCAGGACATGATGCTAAAAATGATTGATGAAGAAGGGTTTGATTCTGGATGCGTATGGTTTACAGACGAATACGAATCCCATTTTTACACAAATGGCAACATGAAATGCCAACAGCGCCACCTTTTCATAATACTTGTAAAAAAAAAAAAAAAAAAAAAAAAAATCTAGTGTAAAGGATTTTTAGAGCTTTCGAAATAAACATACCTTTTTTTTTTTTAATTCCTCTACCAATCATTGTATAGGAATAATTTAATTTTAAAATCGGGAGCCGATTCTTGGACACCCTGAGTACATATATATATATATATACTATTTACTCTATGTTCATATTATCTTTACCTGATTCTGCTCGTAAAGTTAACTTGTGGGTTTAATTTTTATGTTTTAAAATAAAATTACATGAAGAAATATTACATTTCATAATTTTGCACTAAGTATGTTAGGAAAAAGAATTATATATAATTACAGACGTGTATAAAAATGAATGCACAGTCTTGTGCAATATACGAAGGAGGGGTCTAATAAAAGTAAGAAGGGTAACACAGGTCTGAAAACTTATTTTTTTTTTTTTTTTTTAGTATGGAGAACTATTAGTCTCAATATAGAGCTAAAACGTCGTCGCCAGTTTTACGATAGTTGGGCATTTTTCGTAATCAAAAATTTATCGAAAATATAATTGAATAATTTGAAAACAATGTTGTAATTTTGAAAAAAAAAAAAAAAAAAAAAAAAACCTTTTAATTCTCCGTACTAAACTAAATTCTGCTTTTGCCAGAAATTCATCAAAATCTTTTTTTTTTTTTTTTTTTTTTTTTTTTTTTAAGGAAAGAAAAGAAAATTAATAAGAATTAGTATCAAAGCCGACAGTATCGAAAGTTTTTTTTTTTTTTTTTCTTGTAATCACTAAATTTTCATTGCTAGCGAGAAGCCCAATTTATGTGTGTAATATATATACACCTGCTCAAAAGTTTAGCAAGATTTTCAAATGATCAGTTTTTTTCCAAATTGAAAACTTATATCTCAATGAAATATTTTTAGACATTGGGTTTTTAGAGAACTTGGTCTTTCCCATGTTTTTCAGCAAAGATTGGTTTAAGACAACTGTAAGGGGGCCTGTAACAAATTGAGCAAAATTAATAATGTTTGTGATCGCCCTGTATCGTTAAGTGAACGAAATGAACTATAATTTTAGGATATGTTAATACAGACCCAGTTCAATTTGTGTGACGACAGCATGTTAAATAACGGAAATATAAGCTTTTATTTTAAAACTAAAAAGAAATAAAAATAAAAATAAAATAAAATCAACATGTTTTTTTATTTATAATGCAAATTTTTAACGAAAATTATTCCCACTTTCAGATAAGTTGCAGAAGCACTTTTAAAAAATATGCTGCAATCGGAATACAAATATCTTAAATATCTCATGAAATATGAACATTTTTATGAAAAACGTTTTTACTGAGCACGTATGCGAAAGATTTTTACATAGGTTTACATACATTGTTACATACATTTTTTTTTTTACATAGGCTGAAAGCCAGATTTATTGGGCAACTTTTGTCAAAAGTGCGTTTGAACAGAATAAAAATTAAGCGAATTGTACGAAAAAAAAAAAAAAGAGCTAGATTTTAGATAGTTTCCAAAAGTTGAAATTTGAAGGATGGTCAATCATGATGATGAATCAGATGATGCTCCGCGATGAGGAATCAGTCACTCATTCACTCAAGACAAACGATTATATATATACATGGACAACATGATCGTTACACTCTGATGTAATTATTTATCTAATTAAAAAAAAAAGAAGAAAAAAACTGAATTTTAGTAGATTTAGTATCACAAAAAATTATAAAATATTGTTTTATAATTTTGCGTGTTCTAAATTACTAATATTTAAACAGTATTAAAAAGATATATATCATCATGGCCATAATTTGTGTGTAAAAGAACGTCTTTAAAATCATTTCTAGTACTCAGTTTAAAGTGAATTTTTTTTTTTTTTTTTTTTGCTATCAAGACTTCCTTTTCTATTCATAGGGTGTTGAAAGAGCCTTCAACAAATGCTGGATTACGTATTCGAAAGTAGTAAGTATTACTTTGTTTTTAAATAATGCCAGAATATTAATATGAAAAGCTTTTAAATTGCCAATAATTATTGATTAGAAATATTTTCATATACAACATTATCCGTAAATTCATAAACAGTTTAAAATTTCATAAAATTATAGTAATTTTTAATGCAGTTTCAATAAAGTTATGCTACATGTAAATAAATCATGTTCATAGAGAAAGAAAGATTACTTTCCTGTAGACAAATGTTAAAATAATCTTTATACTAGCTTAAAATAATCTTTATACTTTAAATCTTTATACGTTATAAAATAAACGTTATAAAATATACGTTAAAATAATCTTTATACGTTAAAATAATCTTTATACTTTAAATTAAACTAACCGAGTTATTTCATCTTAAAATTCGAACAAGCATTTCGAGTAAATAAAAAATGAAATATTAAATCATAAAATTAAACTGGAAAACTTTTAAGTTTCGATCTGATTAAAAAAATTATATTTCTTTAGCTAACCCAAGAATAAAAATCAGAAAACCGAAATGGTATTTTCGAAACACAATAACTGGTCAATTTTATGGTTACTTTTTTTTTTTTTCCGTTTAACATCTAAGTTTATAAAAACTATTTTACTAAGTAAAACTACAAGAATCCGGAGTCCTTATGAAACTTTAGCGTTTGTAGATTTTCCTGTTGTCATCATAGCTATAGTAATTTATATAGATCTATCATGGCCATGTTATTATGCAAAGATTTTTAATGCCGAAAAAAATTTTGGCATCAGCCATTAACCAGTATTGAAACCATAGATATATAATAGTACAAGATAAAGCGTATGTGTTTTGGTTTCGGTTTAAAAAAATCTAGGAATGCTGGTTGTAACAGGTTGTAACAGGTTGTAACTTAGGGTTGTAACAATGCTTCAATCTGATTGGTTGGTGATTTGTTGGCGATTTTTGAATCATCTCGTCTCTCTGTCAATCAGTCAGCCAGATAGCACCCACAACAAACAGCGATATGTGCACGGAGGATGGATGATTTACAGCAAGGAATTGCGAACCCAGAGAAACTTTGGTTGGCATAGAAGGGGTTTGTAAGCATTAGATTATTGATGTCCGCCTTCTTCCTTGATTGATATTCTGATTGAAACGCGGTAATTGTAATAGAATAGAATGTTGAAGATTTTTTAAAATGTCAATGTATTGCGCGGCTTTCAACCTTACTAATAAATGTATGAAAGAAAAGGTAATAGGTTTTCATAAGCAAGTTATATTTTGCTAATTTTTGAAAAATATAATTTTTATAATCGGTTGCTTTGTTATTATTATGAAATAATTACAGTTTTGATTTTTAATAGAATCTTTTTTTTAAAGTTTGATATTTACGGGAGTTCGAGCACGGGCAGTCAGACAGACCGAAGTCATAAACACTTCTCAACTTTGTTGACAAATGTTATAAACAAAGTCGATGCAATTAAATTTTACCAGAAAGAAGTAGACTTAAACGATTAAATTCTTTCAATGTCGTTATTTATTAAAAAAAAAAAAAAAAAAAAAAAAAAAAGAAAGAAAGAAAGAAAGAAAAAAGAAAAAATGAGTATCTACAGTTTTTCATTCACCTTTAGTACATACATTATTCATATATTTTATTTGCTAAATTATCCGTTTATATTCACTCGGAGAAAGAGACGGCCATTAACCGGTAAAAATGGCCGTCTTTCTCGGAGTAAAAAAGAATCACTTTTTCTCTCTCGATGATCAATCTATGTCTTATTACTATATCTATAGTCGTATAATATCACTTAGAAATCTGTATAATAATAGCCATATTTGAATGTACATTAATGTAATAACTTCAAATAGATATACACGTGTGCACTAATATTTTTAGAATAAAATATGGCAAAGCATATAAAGCTTTATTTATTGATTTTTTATTTATTTATTTATTATGTAAAATTTCAACAAGTTAATACAAAGTAATTTTATATACCTCTGAATTTAACAAGTTATTAAAACAGAAATTATTCGCATTTAGAAACGAACAGTGTTGTTTTTTTTATTTAAAATTTACTTTTATAACAGTTTCAGATGCGGTGCCTATTTGAAAAAACAAAAATTGAAGAATCAAAGAGCCGAATTATCAGTTCAAGTAGGTGTAGATTGTTGTTCTATGCATTATTTTAGTTTCTAAAACAGACTACTTTTAAATTTTGTTATATTGCCTCATATTTGAATTAGTTTTGTATTATCCTGAGTACATTTTTGCCTGTATAATCAGAAATAGTTTTAATTAATATTGTTTAGAAATAAAGCTAAATATAATCTACTATTGTAATCTTTTTTAATGATTTATTTTTTATTTATTTAATATATTTGTTTATTTTACTATAAAAGAGTTTTAATAAATTTATAAAGAATTAAATAAAACAAAAAAATAACACATTTCGATAGTGAATTTTAAAGTGAAGATAGTTAAGTTTCTAATTGAAAAACACAATAATTTTTGTAAGGCTTCCGAAGATATTTGTGTGTTTCTTTAATTCTTTTTCAAGGGAAAAAAAATATATATTTAATGCACAGTTCATGTAAAGAATGTTCCATGTTTGACTCGACATCCTCAATGCTCTGACGGTCGTATTCACCACTAACTTCAACTCCCGGTTCAACGCAAAAATTTGAAAAGCGTCTAAAGGCACAGTGCAGCTTTCTAAAAAAATTGACCGACTTCTTCTGCCATCTAGCGACGAAGATTTCATATAATCTTTGATTGGTTATTTTTTGCCAAAAAATCGGAAAGTAACTATATCGCTAGATGGCACAAGCAAAGCATCAGATTCTGCTGAAAAGTTGTACCCTGACTTTATGCGCTTTTCAAGTTTTCGTGTTGAACCGGGAGTTGAAGTTATTGGTGAATACAGCCGTGATTCATATTACTTCAATGAGTAACTGAAGTGGAGGTCTCATCCCCACCGTGGAAGGTCGAAATTATGTTGGCTTGTCTCCGAATTATTTTTAGTACAAAGACCAGATCAGAGTACATTTATAACAGAGGAGCTTTAAAAATTGGTACAATTATCCAATTTCGGATAATTTTTTTCATTTTTGATAAATAAGGATTAAATTAAATTATTAACGATAAATTATTTAATTTCTACTTTTTTTTTTTTTTTTTTTTTTAATTTAGAAAAATAAATTTAAAATAAATGCTGTCCCTAGAAAATTAGGATGTTTGGTCATTTTACTTCTAGGGGCGAAGTCCATGTGTTCATTCTCCATTCCGTAGCTCTACTGTGATGTTAAAGCCACTCAACCTCAACATACCTTCTGTTTCTGGTTCGCTTCAATAGAGGATCAAAATTGTGATGCTATGTTTTCGGACCACACCAAGGGTTGAATCCCACCCCATCTCGGGAATTCCACTCTACTGCATTAGGGTTAAACCCCTCAACATCAACTTTTTTTTTTTTTTTTTTTTTTTTTTTTTTTTTCTTGTTTACTTTAGAATTAACAACAACAACAAAAAAAATATTATTTGATTATTATGTTATCTTTTTTTTTTAAAGTCTGCATTCCATTCCCTTGTATTGCGATAGGAGAAGCATATTAATCTTAACACTTTCGCGACCCCATGCTTTTGTCTTTTTGATAGTAAGATCCGCCTGCGGGCGATATTCTCCCAAGTTATAACATTTCAGAACAAAATTTTCTATATTCAGATTCATATTACAAATGAATATACATTATAATTATATTCTTTCTAATCAAAAGTATATTGGTTGTACAAATATGAATATCGTATTTATTCTTAAAAAATAAATGGCATGCAATTTTCAAAAGAAACGCCCACTGGCGCGGAGTTATAGATTTTCAAATGACGTGAATCTACGTCAGCAGTCTCGAAAGGTTAATTTTAAAGCATATCAGATTATTTCGACAAATTTCTGCGTTTCTGTATCCCAAAATCGCAGAGTGTAGGAGAGGATTAAGTGAAATTTTGTTACAAACTGTTTTCTAAGAGTGGATTACCACCCAAATTGGTACATGAATGCATCATTGTATGAGCTCAAGTAATTAGAATTCAAACAAGGTGCACCAATTGTCGTTTCGCCGAAAAAGACAAGTTTAATAAAATGAACAACCTACAGAGGATTAAATATTGGAAAGTTTTATGCTTTCCACATGAATCTTTTTCCTATAAAATTCAGCACCCAATGGATGATTTTGAACATTTTTTTAATTCTTTGAAAGCATCTAATGAATCGATCACATGGTGATTTATTGATAATCCGCTCTACTATTTGCTGTAGAGTACTGATTATTTCTAAAATTTCATTAGCGTATGTTTCACCTATATAAACTATTCTAGCTTCTCTTTCAGAAATGATGATGAATCACCGACACAATACGCTCAGTTTACAGTACTGTTAAATCACGTTGAAAGAGATTTTTGGCGCATTTCTTTTGCTGTAGTACATATTCTTGAATAATTATGATTTAATAGGACGACTCTTTAGTTTCATATTATTATCTAATGTTGTTCTGCGATATGAGAATAAACCGAATGCTATTTAATATACAGTATGTCCATAAAAGAATGTCCCAGTTATAAAGTTTAATAGTGTCAGCTATGAGCGTTGTAGAGTGTTGGTTCAGGTCACAATTAAAGAGTAACTCAAACAGTTTTAGATAAGCGCATGCGCGAATACAGCTTTGTTGTTTTCTCGCTTCGAGCGCCACATACGCAAAATGGCGACACCTGAGCGTAAAACGTTTTTTGTTCAGCAGTTTGCTAAAAGTCAATCTGGCTTTTTTCCATATTAGTTCAGGGTGAACCTATAAAATGTATCTGGCAACAGGACGGAGCCCCTCCCCATTGAAGTCTCTGTGTACGAGAGTGGTTGAACATCGAAGTTCCTGACCGTTGGAGTGGTCGCAATGGTCGAGGCGACAGAGCTCTTTGTCGTTGGCCTCCACGTTCACCTGACATAATGTCATGTGATTTTTTCCTATGGGTCTTTATAAAAGATCGTGCCTACGTTCTGCTGTTACCTAATGATTTGTCAGAGTTGAGACACAGAATTCAAGAGGCTATTGCTTCCATTACGCCGGACTTGTTAATCAAAGTGTGGGAAGAATTGGAGTATAGGTGGGATGTGTGCCGTGTAACTAAAGGTACAGATATTGAACATTTGTAAGAAAAACTAGGCTAGTTTCCCTTCAATTTCGTGTATGATTTGTTGTAAATAGTCTAAATTAAACTGTTATAATATACCATTGAAATTGGGACATTTTTTTTATGGATGCTCTGTACTATCCCATACTTTTAACCCTAATTTAAATGTAGATGTAAAGAGTAGTTTCATAAAAATAAAAAAAAAATTTTATGCATATTTTTAATTTTAAACTTGTGTATATATATGTGTATATCATTTTTCATTTACATTTTTCAGTTTCACAAGGACACTAATTTACAAAAAGTGTTAAGGTTCTGCTTTGGACACCGTAAAATAAAGGTACAGATATTTTTATTTAATTTTGAAATAATGTGAATTTTCATAAAGATTAAAAAATTTTCAATAATTAGAAAATTGTCGTTTTCATGATAAATTATGCTCTTATGAACTATTGTATTAAAATATATTAACTTTATTTAACTGAATTAACTTCATATAACATTTCTAAATTTTTATAAACAAAATCACTGTAAAACACGTATAAAATGATACATTTAATTAAAATCATTAAAAATACATCGTGTCAAGGTTTTTCGCCCTGAACATCAGGGCATCATCAGGACAGAGCCATTCTAACTAGAAGTACAGTAACATTTTATTTATATATACAAAAGAACCATATTACGGTTACAGTTATTATACATGAAATAGATGAAACAGTTGAACACAGATCAATCACAACTGAAATCGTCTGAAAGCGTAGAGTCGAGCTTCACTTGGTTTTCTATGGAGACATTTTTTTGTGGAACAGTTGAGGCCATGCATTAATTTGTGTTGAGGAACATGCTGAAGAACTTGCATTAATTTAGATCTTTACAAGAAAAAGGTTGGGCGGTTGATTGGGTTTTACGTCGCACCAGTGCTGCGCAGACGGGCAATTGGCGACACAAGAAAAAGGAGAAAGACTTGTTTTAAAGGCCGCAACCGTTAAGTCACTTTAATGGAGAATTCTTTGGGTAGAGAATAGTAGAGGAAAACTTGCAATAACTGTAGGAGGTTTTGGAAAACTTTCTCCGTGGTTTCACTCGTGTGATTATGATGTCTCTATATGAGATGTAATTTTATATAAAACTTTTACTTCGACTAAAAGCTATTCTTAAGTACAGTAGCTGGAACGCTCCCATGTTTTAGATGTCTCTTGGATATAATATCTCAATTCAGTTTTTAGACAAAGGTCTTATTTTCTCATGCCAATCTTTTTGTTTGCCTGTAAGTTTGTTTATCAATATAGTATATACTTTTCAATTATAATAACAGTGTAAACATGTCACTTTTCTTAAAACTAAAAAAAAATTAAAGTTTAAACTTGTCTTTCTCCTTTTTTTTGTGTCGCCAACTGCCTGTCTGCGCAGCATTGGTGCGACGTAAAACCCACCCACCCACCCAACCTTTTTATTGTAAAGATCTAAATTAATGCAAGTTCCTCAGCATGTTCCTCAACACAAATTAATGCATGGCCTCAACTGTTCCACAAAAAAGTGTCTCCATAGAAAAGCAAGTGAAGCTCGACTCTACGCTTTCAGACTGTTTCATTTGTGATTGATCTGTGTTCAACTGTTTCAACTGTTTCATCTATTTCATGTATAATAACTGTTACCGTAATATGCACTGTAAAAAAATAACTATTACCAGCTGCAAGAAACTCTCTATGATTGGAGAAAATAATTATTTTCTCCAATCACAGAGAGTTTCTTGCAGCTGGTAATAGTTATTTTTTTACAGTGTGATTCTTTTGTATATATAAATCAAATGTTACTGTACTTCTATTTAAAATGGCTCTGTCCTGATGATGCCCTGACGTTCAGGGCGAAAAGCCTTGACACGACGTATTTTTAATGATTTTAATTAAATGTATCTTTTATACGTGTTTTACAGTGCAATTTTTTTTTTTTTATAGAAATTGTGGTTTTCTACAAATACGCGTGTGGTTATGATGTCTCTATATGAGATGTAATTTTCTATAAATATATATTAGCCTTATTTAAAATTTTATTACTCATGATCTTATTTAACTTGGTAATATTGTTTATTTGTGTGTGCGGAACAAATCTAACAAGTGAATTGAACTAGTTATTCTCATTTGATTAATTTGAAATTTTTCCTACGTGTGTAGCTCCGAAGTCAAGTAGTTGCAGACTTGATATCAAGTAGTGGCAGACTTAGTAGCTGTAGACTTAGTAGTTGCCATGTTCAAATAGTTGCAGATTTGGAGAAAAGCCTGAGATTCCAGATCACCGAATTTTTGTTAAAAATTTCATTTCGAAGTATAATCACTTTCCATCATCTGATCAAGTTTAAATTTTTCATACATGTATAATTACGACTCGAATATGTATTCAAACATTACCAGACTTGCGATAGGGATCTTGTGGACCTGGTCTTTCAAACACAGATCAAAATTTATTTCAGTTTATAACCTATTGTTTGTGTAGGATGAAGTTTTCACACATGTGTAATTTTCACATGCAATACATCTATGAAATCTTTAGCTCAATCAAACAAATATTATTGTTTGATCAAATCTGTATTTCAAAATCTTGTTTGATTATAGTCTATATTTCAAAATTTATTAAAAATGTCAATAGAGAGGATTTAGTATTTTCAGTAAATTTTTAAATAAATGTGTTCCTTTGAAGTTTTTTATTTTATCTATTATAATCCTTTTAATTCTTATGCATTCTAGTCATTCGTTTCTTTCGAAATCCGAAATTTCATGTTTTGATCCATGCAATACTAATGGGTCTACAAATGAGGAACCTAAACATCATCAAATAGCGAGTTCATTCAATAAAACATTTGTCAGTCAATCGGAAAATTACACAGCATATCGGAAACATTCTAATTCCATGTAACTGATGAACTTTTACATCAATCTGCAAGTCAATCGAACGATTTCCGTGCTCATCGTCCCAATACACACACACACACAAACCAAAAAATAAAACATAAAGGCTTCCCCTGACGTTTCCTAAATCATTCCGTCCACAAGCGTCCAAGAATTTCTGTTCTCGAAGTTGGTAGAATTGAGGTCCCTTGTTCAACCCTTGATTGGTCTCGTTGCCGAAGCCGTCTAGAGTATTCAGTTATATATATATATATATATATTTTCGAACTTGCTTAAATACGGGACACATCCCCAGAAGCCTTGGATACTAGCGCAGTCAATTGGTTTTAATCCTAGCACACCATTGAAAAAATATCTTAAAATTAAAGAGCCATTTTCCTTTTAAAAATCATGTAATGTAAAGCTAGAAGAGTTTGCGCACATTTCAACAAAACGTTATAAAAAGCGTAAATTTTAATTTTTTGTTAAACTGTTGGTGCATAAGCTTTGAAGTGATCCTTCTTCTATGCATTTCCATTACTATTTTGTTGTTATACCATGATTTAAAGCAACAGCTGTAATAAAACTAAGAGAGCTATTTTGGGTAGGAGAGATTGCGCTTAATTTTAACTACGATTAAATTGTTAACAATGACAGATGCACTTAAATGAGATTGGTATAAGTGTTTTGTAAACAAATATTTTTATATTACATGCAGCTATTTCAATTTAATAACTGAAAAAACAGAAAATGAAAAAACAATTAAAAAGGATTAAAAATTTTTATTTAAAGAAAATAAATTAAAGTAGCCGATAAAAAAACAAGACTAGATAATAAAAAGTAACATTTAGTTACTAGATACTATGTTTAACTTAAAATTAATAAAGTTCCTTTTCAGTTTGAGGGCCGCGTAAGCCCAGTCGGTAGAGCGCCGGCCTCGTAATTGGAAGATTGCGGGTTCGGTACTCGAGCCGGCCAAAGACCGTCGTGTACACTAATGGTGGCTGGTGCACATAAAATCTGTCGTGGCCGCAATGTCCTCCATGTTCCCATAAAAAATTATACGTCTGGGGGTCACCGAAGCGGAAGAACCATCCCTTCCGTGGAGGATCAGAATTGCAATGGCATGTCTCCGGACCACCTATAGGGGTGAGTCCCAGATCGTCGCCAATTGCCCATCTGCGCAGCACTAGTGCGACGTAAAACCCAACCAACAAACCTTTTCAGTTTGAATGGTTTCTTGTCTGTTGACCTAATCTGTCGTTGTCTATAATCGCCGCACTCGTTGTTATAAATAATGCAACTTTCATGCAACCACCTGTCACAAGTAAAATTTATAAACGAGTCTATGGGAAATCGTTTAAATTAAAAATATTTTGCAATATTACCATTCTATAAAAATGCTAGAAAAGGTTTTGAAAATTTAAGCCAACATTTTTGAAAACGCCACAAAATAACCCCGTTTAATCTTAGACTGTTCAAACAATGAACATGTACATTTAAGTGGGAACTCCGCTATCGATGTTGTAGAACTACCTGAAGTTTCAGAGCGTTCATTGTACTCCTTCCTGCCGATCCACTATGTGCGCAATCTCTCCTACCTTTACCTTATATTAAAGGTAGATGGGGCATGTAAAAACTGTCGGTTGCGGCCACAATTTCTTTTACGTTCACAATCAAGTTATACTTCTATCCCCTCCGTGCAGGATCAAAATCGTCACAGCATGTCTGCCGACCATTCTTAAAAATAGGTAATAGGACATAGTCAAATGCCAATACCAATAGTTCGACGTAAAATACTCACTCATTCTTTAAAAAAAATTTTTATACAATTACACTGGGATAAATTTAAAAATATTGAACATGCCTGTTTTTTGTAGAAAATTATGACCAGAGAAACTGATCATTTTTATGCCATAATTTTGGGAAATTTTACATAACTGATGTGCTTAGAATATAAATGAGTCACACAATGCTTGTTTAAAAATTACGAAGTACCGCAGCCATATAATGCAGTAATAACCCGATCAGTAAAGAGCTATTTTCTGGATCCCAAGGTCCCACGTTTGAGTCCTGGGGGGAGGGGATCGATTTTTGTAATGTCGTGTGTATACAATATTTTGCACTTTGTTGCTCTCAATTGATGAAATATTTGTCGTTTGAGACAAGACATTGCCTGCCTGATGGTTCAGTCAGTGGGGCGCTGCTTTCTAGATCTTCAGGTCCCGCGTTCAAATCCCGGTGTGAACGTGAATGTTTGTGATGTCTTATGTCTGCAAAATATTGTGCACTTGTTTCTGTGTATTTCTGTAATATGGATCACTGAGAAAAAATTATGTAACTGACATCTAGAATCTAAATTGTGGCTCTAAAAATATAGTTCCATGTCATCCTTATAAATTCCAGTCCCCTTTGAAAGCGAGTTCTAGAAACCTATATTAGAATTCTAGAGCGTTTGCCTATATTCTCGAGTGCAAAGTTATTTAAAAATCTCTGCAAATAAACGCGAATACAAGAGGCGGGCTTCAGCAACTATAATCTTGGTTTATTACCTAACTCTAGAAAATGAAGCGAGAATTTCTCGCAATACAAAAGATTCATAATATTCATAATATTGTTTTACCATCTAGAAATGTGTAGACTAGAAATTCTTGATCATTTCGTCTATATAGTTTATTGGCGTGCCTTAAGCGCATAGCTCGGAAATCTATATTTCTAGTTATGGGATTTAGAAAGTGACCACTTATTCCTTTTAGATGAAGGTGGTATATTTTTTCCCTCAGTGATCAATCGAGACAAAAGTCATTTTAACTAAATGGTCTCAAAGCTGTCAAATAAATGACAAATGACAGAAGTCATTGTATTCTTTAACCACATTTCTTGCGACCATGGAAGCCTCTGCGCAAGTGCGGATTGAACGAGTCCAGTGTTAAAATAGGGGTGACTGAGAGAAAACAAGCGATAAGGGAACACCGAATAACTGGATGTTTGCCAAATAACTATCTCTCGGGCAATTTTGCATCCCTCCAAACTTTTGGACTCGGTCTCACTGCTAGTCGCAGTGAGGCCGTACAGTATAGTGGTCGCACTATAACTGTAGCTTTTAAGGCTGTGAAATAAACAGCATAAATACCTACACATAAACTACTTTATTTTAAAATTTCTTGAAAACAGTTAAATGAGTTCTACCTTTTATGTTCTCAAATAAAAGTAAAAATATGCTGAAGAGAAGAGTTAGCTGAGGAAATAAACATTCTATAATAGTTTAGTCATAATATCAATAAAACATTTTCCCGAATGATGAGAAAAAATTCTTTTCAACTATTTTTTAGATGAAGTACTTTTAATAGTTAGATTGTATATCTTATACATGGTGTACATCTTTAAATTAAACTGCTATTATGAATAAATAACTTACATAAAGTGATATAGCTCGAAAAACTTTAATTTTATTTAATGGAGAAAATGAGACATTTCTATTTATGTAGTAAAGAAGAAATTTATAATTATACTTTTTGCTATTAAGTATTTATGTTTTTCTTTCTTTCTTTCAGATTCCTAAACGTAAAAGACCTATAAAGGAAAGGCTATTTCCATGTTATCTATCAAAAAATATAGTATGTTTATTATATGTTAAATCTATCTATTTTTATTGAATATGGAATTTTTTTTTCCCATTATGTTATTTATTTTACAATTTCATATTGTTATCTTTTACTTTTAAATAAAAATTACAAAATTTATTTTGTAAATAAATTTCGTAGTGAAATTTTTTTTCTGACATTCTTAATATTTTCTTGACTAGTATTGCACGATATATACTACAGAGTAGCTTGTTCGCTATAGTTAAATGATTCATTTTTATAATAATTTGTCTCAATTTTTTAATTCCTACACTGCATTTCAAAATGATATAAACACTAAGTTTTTCAAGCATAAAAAGGAAAACATTGCTGTAAAATGAACTTAATGCTTATCATTGTTAGAAAAAGAACAAATATTTTTATTTTATAACAAAATTTTAAAAAGTTCTCTTTGTATAATCGGAGCTGCATTTTTCTACTTTGAGTTGTTGCATGATGATCTAAACAAGGACCAGAAATATGGATTAGTAACCAGAATTAGCGATGAAAAACACCCGGGAATTTTTATTCAGGGGAATGTACATGGTAATTTTCGGGTTTAAACCAGGAATTTGGAAACTTTGGAAACTTTGATGGGAGACAAAACAATTAGACAAAATTGTTAGAACAAATTTCGCATAAATTGATGAAATTTTGTTATAATCACTTAAAGACCTCGAGAAACAAAATCCAACATCAGTTCTTTGGTTATTAAAAATTCAAGCAATGATTTTTAAATGCATAAATCAATGCATAAAATATTCAATAGCTAAGAATTGGCAATTTGGCTGTTATTTATTTATTTATTGCATATTAACATTCTTGCAATTTTAATTGAAATATTATTTTGCAGTGTAATATTATTGATCATTTTAGTGAACGCAGATTATTTTGAAACATTTTTGAAATAAAATATTAAAGATTTACATTCATAGATGTACAACTAAAACACGATGGGCTCCGGTTGTGATACATAAAAAGTGTTATATTGAACTCAGTGTGTATACAACCAGAACGAAGATGTAAATATACGGCAATAACAGAAAATAAAAATGTTAATTAATGAAATTTGAAACTAATACTTTTTAATTTTGTAAACATTTAAAACACTTTTTGAAAATTGAAAGAGTATAAAAATAAGTTAAATGTGGAACGTGGTATGGATGGCTTAAAACATCTCTAATCTCAGGGGAAAAAAAAAAAAAAAAAAACCTGCTAAATTCGTAACTTTTGAAAACATTCAAAATTCCCTTGTTTTGGAAACTTTGAAAATTCCCTTCTCAAAAAACCGGGTTTATTCCCTGGTTTAAACTCGGGATTTTTTCCCTGCTCACATCTCTGACCAGAGTATGCACCGCACTTTTAATTAATGTTAAAACGTGTACAGGCATGAAGCGAAGTAAGTTTTTAATGCATTTTAATCTGTTTTTTCTTCCAGTGGGAGATCACAGAACATTTTAATTCTTAAACTGTTGCAAATTGCTTTTTATTTGCATAACATTGTTTAATAAGTAGGCTGCAAACGTTTTTCAGCGGATTTAAATCAGGAGAAACTGTTGGCTATGGAATTATTATTTAGGAATTATTTCCGAGTGCTATTTGCCGTGTGAATGGATTCATTGTTCTCTTGGAATATCCATTAGAAATTATACTACAATGCGATTTTTAAGAGGGTTTTTCCTGACACCATCCCATTTGCCCTTATCGCTTGCCAATGAGGATTTTCACGTATTGGTGAAACTAAATGCAGACTAAAATTCCATCTTCCTTAATCAGCATGCAGAAATACACTAAAAAAAAAAAAAACCCATTCAAGAAGAAAATCTCATCGCAGATCTACTTTATCTTCGAGAAAACTAATTTAAAAATAGTATGATGTGGCCACCACAAGACTTTCTGCTATACTTTCCTATACAAATTCCCTCAGGGCAAATTATTTATTAAAATTACCTAACATGATGAAAAGAAACGATTTTCATCTTAGAGAAAACTAACACTTAATAGCCAAAGAAAGACAGTTTTACTGTCTATAAATATCATCTTAAAAAAGGCCTTTTTATAATGTCTATCTGATATATCAAGTTTCGTACAGTTACATGCCATACCATACAAGCTGAGATGTAGCCTTCCCGTTATCGAGGAAATTTCCAGTATAGCAGCGCCATCTATTGACCTATAAGCATCCTATTCGAACCAGCTTAGTGTCTCATAATGACCATCTCATGAATCAAGTTTTGTTTGACTATACGCAATAGAACCCGAGATAGAACCTTTCTTTAAATTGAAGACATTGTTGTGTAGCAGCGCCACCTGCTGACCAGTTGACACCAAAAGGTGATAGGTACAATTTATGACAAGGTGCATCTACATATGAATTGATGTGTAATTCTGTACAGTCGTTCTTGAGATATAGCCTTCCCTTAAATTGCGGAAATCGCTGTGTAACAACACCACCTGTTGCCAATAAGCATTCAAATTGAATCAGCATAATATCTCATAATGACTTTCTTTCATATCAAGTTTTGTTTGATTATACGCAATAGAAGCTAAGATATGGCCTCCTTTTAAATTGCGGAAACCGCTGTATACTAGCTCCACCTGTTGAGCAGTTAACACCAAAAGTTGATAGACGCTAATTTAGATTAAGGTGTACCTACATATAAATTTATATATAATTCTGTGCAGTAGTTCTGGATATACAGTTGCCACAAAATTTCTGTCATACACACACACACAGACACAGACTTTTTTTTTTTTTTTTTTAAATGGTGAAATCGTGTTCTAAACCTCCCAAAACGTGTAAATCCGTCGAAAACCAGAAGTCGACAATTTTAACGAATCCAATACTTTTTTCTATTGAATATAAAAGAAAATAAAAATTATATGAGTATATTCAGAAATACATACATATATAGGTACATATATATGTATATTTATACAATCTCTTTAATATTTGAATTCATAGTCATTTTAATGATAAGATGAAGCAAATTAGATTAAATATAAATTCTTATATAAACAAAAATACTGTTTAAATTTTATTACTTTTTTATGTGTTTATATTTTTTGTAGCTTCTTTCTATTTTAAACCAAAAATTTTGCTTTATTTTCTAGGATGAAGTACTTTAAAAAACTCATTTATAAAAAGAAAGAAAAAATGAAAGAAAAAGGTATATTTTATTATGTTTTTCAAAAATATTATCGCTACATAATCTGTGTGCTTTAAAATGCATAATAAAATATAATTAAATCCTATGTTCAATTCTAAACTAATTTTTTAAACATTTTATTCTTACTATCACACGTTTACTATTACATGTTTTCTAGTGAGATTACTGTATCGAGTATAGAATTTTCCCGAGCTATGAGCTCTCGAGTCGCAGTAGGAAATCTATAAAAATTATTGAATTACTGAAAATCGGAGCATGTCTACAATATCTCCGATCATGAAAGAAAAATCATGCGGTACTCATTGATCATAAACAGTTTTGAACTGTATGTACTTGCACTGTCCTATAACTTTCAATATTCTTTGCCTATAATATCGAAACATAACGAAAAGCCAGGAGGACTAAAATACATACTGATAGACTAATTTCAGTCCACAGATAAAGCCCGTGATTTTATTGTTGTGAGAGTTGTTGAAATTTTAGCGTGTAAAAATTGATTCTTTAAGGCAAAAGTAGGTTCTAGTCGACGAGTGTTTCATTTAATGAATATTCAGCCCGTAGATAAAGCCCGTAATGGTAATAATAAAAAACGTTGTTGACATTTTAGCGAAGTAATTTTTCAAGAAATAAGCAAAAGTTTAAATCGAAGAATGCACTTTATTTATATAATATTCAGTAAACAGTTGAATATCTATCTATCTATCTATATATATATATATATATGTAATATATCTCCTTTTAGTAGGATGATGAATTCCAGTCACTCCATATTAAGTGAGTTCACTGAAAGAAATACTCCACAATAGATGATGCAGTCGTTTATTTGAAGACAGTCATATTACACTTTATTAACAGTCACATCATTTTGAGCACGCTGTACAGATCCGTAGCCGAGTCGGGCCGAAATCGTTCCATTAACGGCGGAACCGCGAATCAATCCCCCTCCTGGGACCGTTAAACTAAACTTGTTATTGTCGTGAACTATTTAATCAAAAGCTGCCATGGAAAAAGACCCCGATTTTCGGGTGCTCCCGTTTTTATATGGATATTTCGGCGGGAACCGAAACTATTTTTATGAATGTTTATTGGATAATTAGGTCAGCCAAAATCCAGCCCACATTCTTTCATTGGCTGACCCGGATATCCAGGATTTCGTATTTCGCAATGCATTGCCGCTAATTTCAACTATTGCATAATTTTGATTATGAAACTTCTTCTAACTTCGATTCCCGCGCTATGATGTGTTTTGCTGAAAAACTAACTTTACTGGGGTGCTAAAATAGAACTCTCACAAAGTTGTTCTTAAAATTAAGATTTATTCTGAGCTAATACTATTAAGATATCATTTAATATTAATTTAAATATTAATTTAGAATCTTGCTTATTTTATCCTTTCATATCCCCCCCCCTCCAAGCCGACGCTCCTCCATACTTGCCTGCAAGTATCTGGGAAGTCCCTCAGAAGTAGAAGATACTCAGGGAGAAAGTTAAACTTAAAATGGAAAATTTGACAAATTATAAAACTTAAGTTTTTGAACAAATCCATTGGGGTTTCCCCGCGTAGGTTCGAATCCTGCCGGCTTCATTGTAATATATCTCCTTTTAGTAGGATGATGAATTCCAGTCACTCCATATTAAGAGAGTTCACTCAAAGAAATACTCCACAATAGATGATGCAGTCGTTTATTTGAAGACAGTCATATTACACTTTATTAACAGCTTATTTTATCCTTTCATATATATATATTGTGCTACAAAATTTAACGTTTCCTAAACAATCCAATGAACTTTCGAAGAATTTAGTTCTGTGTAATAAACCAGTGAATATTTCCAGAATATTCAAGACCTCTGTTATTACTGGAATTACAGCTTCCAATATTTGACAACCCTAAACTACGAATTTCCGCCAAATTCGATGCCAAGACTAAAAATCTATTCTGGTTACTAATTTGCGGTATGGCGAGATGAGCGATAAAATTTTGCGGCAAATGTTGTTTCAGGATAGCCAGAAAACCTTTCTCAATTTTAACTGAGCTAATTATTTTGGTAAAATTTATCGTTTCTCGCCACTGCCGAAGAGAACAAAACTGGGCCCTCTATTCTTGAATGATTTCTTTCTACTCTGAGCTGTGCATTTGTGAATGAAATTGCGTGTACTAACAGACCACTGAGTTACTGTTCCCGAATTAAAAAAAAAAAAAAAAAAAAAACCTGGAATATTTGTCCCGGCGGCATATATAATCGTGTTAGCAGGACTATTTTTGGTTCGAACAGCAGTTTTTTTTATTTTTATTTATTTTTTTTTTTCAAAAGGAATATTTGTTGACTACTTGTGTACTTACGAATAAGTTATCTCACATAAAACTGTCAATGTTTTTATAAAAATATATACATTATCATGGTTGCATTAGAAATTCATGTGGTGTCCATATCATATTTTTTTTTATTATTTATTTTACATTGTGTATCTATAAAATTTACTCTCCTATGACACCACTATGGTGCCGTTTCGACAAAATTTAATCGTAACTTGTCCACGTTAGAGAAATATTTATATAGATTATTATCCCACGATCTTTTTCTCTGTTTTCTTTATTTAGTTTACACTATGAATCTAAGAAATTTGTTCTCCCACGATGTCGTTATTGTATCGTTTCGACGAAAGGGAATGGTAACTAAAATATTTACATAGATATTTATAACATTTCGTGTGAAGGCCTCCTTTTAATTTGACAAAGTATTTTTATTTCTAATTTATAGATATAAATAGTATAAGTACAACAGAAATAGTTTAAACTCAAAATGTGTTATGTGAACTGATGCGTCTTTTAATACCAATGACAACAGAATTTTAAACTTGCATTGCACAATCGATTTATTACAGAAAAAAACGATGTCGTAGCCAGAATATTCTTTTCAAAAGGGACTGCTGGTGGGGTAGGACTTTAGTGTATTACAATGCCAAATCTAGAAAAATGCAAACGGATAATATTTTTCCCTTGTGGATTGGGTTCAGGTCTGTTTTGCTTAACTTTCTTCATGGGATATAGGCATACTTGCCAACATCCTAATTAATATTCCGTAGTCTTGTTAGTCCCGCCCTTTTTCTCACACCAATAAATTTTTAGATTAATATTCTCCAAAATGCAATCGCGATTGAATAAGAGGAAAAATACTCTAAAAAGATACCGGTGTGAAAAGAAGGCGGAGCTAACAATACTACGGAATATTAATGAGTATGTTGGCAAGTATGGATATACATAGCTGCCAATATTTTAATTTATTCCGGAATAATTTTAGCTCCGCTTTTATTTCGTACCACTTATTTTTTAAAAGTAATTTTGTCTTATTTTATCGAAGGTATATATTGGAGAAATTTTTTCTATAAATAAGGTGGTGCGAAATAAGGGCGGGGCTAAAAGTACTCCGGAATAAATTAAAATATTGGCAGCTATGGATGTAGTAGTGTTGGAGTAGTGTTTATTAATATTTCTTTTCTGTAGGTATAATTTGAATTGAGATCGGGTTTAGTTTTTTTTTTTAAATTCGGGTTGACATAATAAAATGGTTTAAAAAGAAATCAATAATATGTAGGAATTCTTTTGATAATAATATAGTTATCTAAACAGATAGGTGCATACTTTAAACGTTAAATCTAACTGCCGATAGTGGTATGGTATAGATCTATCACGGACCTCTCAATACTTAGGTGTGTATAGTAATAGTCTCAGGATTGTTATTTTGCATGATAGAAATAGTTTCGCTCAATTTCCGCTGTCTTTTTCATCCATGACTATTATGATGCCTATTAAAGGCCTTAGCAATAAATAAGTTTTAAGATTGAATAGAAATATGTCGTTAAAGGTCGTTATTGAAACTCTGACAAAAATATATTTATATTTTGTAAACTGAAAATATATGTATATTTTTACTTTTTGTAATATGATTTTTAACATGCTTAAGTATTTTACAAAACACAATTCTCGAAAAAATACATTCCGTGTAGTTAAAGTGAATTTAAAGAATTATTGATAAATACATAAACAATATTTTTCTTGACTTTTGTTTACATTATGTCTTAAGAATATACATCTTTTTTTTTTCTATTTTCAGAAAATTCTTTAAGGACGAATCTGAATAACTAGAAACTGAAGATTTTATGACACATTTTCATTTGCTTCTTTCACATTTTTTTTTTTCGTATATAGACTATTGTGTTTGCTGCACATACTAAACAAAATCTACAAGATTACTCTTCCATTTACATATATAATTTTGATGTACTGTTTCGAGTTATATACTATCTCAATTGATTGAACTGAATATTGATCTTCTTCGCTGCCACTTGCCTGAGTTCTTGATCGAAAAGATTAACAGCTTATATACTTCTTCATGACCAACACTGTCGACTTCTTGCTGAGTTGTTTATTCCTCCTTCTAACATGCACATAAGATCGGTGCTATTTTTGCATACGTAACATCGCTGGTTGCTGCTTGCTGTGTGTCTCATCTTCCTAACTTCTGTGACTTTGACATCAGTGCTCTTCTTGAATGATTAACAATTGCACTGCTGCCTCATTAACGTTGCTGTCTTCTACTTTCAAATGCCACGAACTCGATAACTGACTTCTCAAGGAATGATTAACATCAACGTTCCTGTCTTCTTAACATGAATGTCTACCCTTCTTGAATGCTCCGACTTTGATATTTGTCTTCGAAATGATTAACACTATGTTGCTGCCTCGTTAACATCGATGCCTGCCCATCTTGAATGCCGTGACTTTAAGTTTGTCCCCGGAATGTTTTATTTCTACGTCGTTCTCGCTACCTGATGTTTTTGCTGAAGGACCTCTCCTGTGATCGCCAACATGTACGAGATTATTGCTGTCATGCTGAATGTCGCCTTGCTACTTGCCTCTGCTTGATCTTCCCCTGTCATCGCTTTACATATTTTCTTCTCTTATCACTGTCAGCTCAATAATTCTAAATAGTTCTTTGTAAATAAACACATTATTTTTGCACTATTTGTTGTTATTTATTTTAATTACTTTATTGTGTCTGCTGTCATATTTACCTTACTTTATTCATCCTTTCCATTGAAAATACTTTACGTTTCAACTGTAAAAGTTTACATACGCATCATCATATTCTTCAGAATAGGAAAAATGAGAAAACTATAACTTACATCTACTGGTGTAAGTTGTACAGTCGAACCTCGTTAACCTGAATACTGTTAACAGGAATTACTTTTAACATTGTTTCTAAGGTTCCCGTCAAAATGAGGATTAGTTTAGTTTTATAAAGATTAGTTACTGATAGCACGAAATACTGATAACACGAACAAATTTTTTATCCCCCTTGAGATTCACGTTAACGAGGTTCGACTGTATAAGAAATAGAAATTAATCTAAAAATAAAAAAAGAGAAAGTAATCAAAAATTACAACTATTTAAACTATAAAATGAAGATGGGCTAAACAGTTACTTTTCAGAAATAGGTTACTTCGTTCCTTTCTACATTTGATAATAAGTTCTTGCAACATATTATTTTTACAACCTATTACTGTTTAGTTTATATATGGCTAATGTCTTTCTAATCCTTTCGGGATATACAGTATATACGTGTGTCCTGCATAGTAGATACGGTTTATATTTTTGAGTCCCTTTGACTTTCAAGAGTAATCTTCACTTTGTTTAACACTAGAATTTCTGAAATTAAAAAAAAAAAAAAAAAAAAGAAAGAAAGAAAGAGAAAGAAAGAAAATCTCTGATATAAAATAGTGGAAGAGTCAAAGCTTTACATAAACGTTCGTTCCAATTATGTAAGCATAAGATTATGTTAAATCAATTCAGTTAAACACGAAAACAGAATATTTCAGATAATAATCAAATAACACGCAGCACATAGTGCGAGAGGTGTGTTCGATGCCGTACGCAAGCCCGAGTGCAATTAAGTAAGATAAAAAGTATGAGATAAATAACATAATAGATTCATATACCAATATATATATATACAGAGAGAGAGAGAGAGAGAATTCTATTTATTTATTTTTGATAAAATTATGAAAAAATACGTTAAATTTTTTATTTTATTTTTTTTTTTAATTATAATGCTTCTTCTATTATTATTTGTTTTCGATTGACGAATGGGTATTTTGCTGATATGCATGAAATATATTCATTGCTGTATTAATGACATTCATGCACAGACTTGCGAGAGAATTAGTCGATGATTTTATAAAAGTAAAGAATACATACACATATGATAGAGCGAAATTGCCGCATTGATAAATTTCACATAATTTTTTATAATCCATATTTCCAATTTAAAAAATATTTATTATATGCACTCCAAATGAAAATCTTTTCATTCAAACCAGCGGGGGACTTTCTTTGGTTTAATATTTAAGTATAATTACACGAAGTACGTTTAGAATATCGGTGAGCTTAAAAACAGTTTTAAATATGTGATCGAAAATTGCTCCCTAATTTAAATTTTGCATTTAAATATGCCTAGAGGCTCATTTCAAAATCTCATTATAAATATTTTTTATTTATATTATAGGCTAATCTTTTCATAAAGATCAATATTATAATCACATGTTATTTTCTAATGCTTTTATTATTCAACTTTAATAGAGTCAGTAATTTAGTCTTAGACTTTACTTCTGTATAATATAAACATACGCAATCACGACATATACAGAAACACGAAAATATTTATACCAGTCAGTCCAATGTTAGCCTTCAAAGCATCAATCAAATCATAAAGCGTACATCCGATGAGATAATCTTTAATATTGTCACTATTATTTAAATAATGTGTTAACAAATATAATTTAAAAAATATATATCCTACAGTATCCTAATTAAGTTGTTTTACTTTTTATTTGTATCTTCCAACTTTATTTTTTATAGACCAAATATTTTTTAGGTGTGTCCCAGACCGTCGCCAATTGCCCATCTGCGCAGCACTAGTGCGACGTAAAAAAAACCCAACCAACCAAATATTTTTTAATAGTTGGCTGAAATCGGTGAATTCTGGACGCACATTTCTGATGGCAGTTGTGCTTTAATATTTTATACAAACACTAAGCTTAGCTTTTTCTTGTGTGCTTCCGAAAAAAGACAACCAAGAAAATCCTTTCAATTTAACAACGATGTAAGCGTATTCTGTAAAAAACATTAAGTTATCGATATAGAAAAAATGAATGAAATTGATTATGGGTTGTTTAAACAAATAGATAATCGACTTCCTGATTAACTCAGAATTAACATTTAATAACTAATTGTGCATGTAAATAGTGAAAAAAATCAAATAAACATATGTGTGAAAAACATTAATTTTACATATTAATTATCAGAAAATGTTTTCATAAAATATGACTCATTTGATATGAAAAAGAATCTGAAGAGTTATTCTTTAAAGTGGAGTTCATTTTGCCATTACTATAATGACCTTAAAAAAACTTCTTTTTAGGTGAAAGATTAGAATGTAAATGACTCATGAAATTACCCTACACGTTATAATTAAAAAAGTGGCAATTTCTTAGAAAAAACCTATTTATCTCAATGAATATATGTACTAGCTTCATAAAAATTTACACAGATAATTAAAAGAATCGTCATAATCACAAGCTACAGAAAAAACACATTTCAAGCATTAATTTTTACAGGGTGATTCAAAACATTTTGCTTTTTGTTTAATTTTTTACTGGTTCCTTTTTCTACCTTCAGGATAAAACTTTTGCTGAAGTATATGAGGTATAACATGTCCTTTACATTCCGAAAGTTTTAAGATATAATTCCAAACGAATTTTTTTAGATATTTCATAAAACGTCTAAATTCGAAAGTGTCCAAATACTTATTGGTAGATAGTGTAGTCAATTTCAGTTAATTGAAATGAAAATACCTTTATTTCAGATAAATTTTCATGGGATATCGTGTCCATTTTTATACGTAATAGAAATTTAAAACACTAAAATAATGGCGAATTGATGATATACTTTTGATTAATGCATCTTAAATTGTATACAACAGAACATATTTGTTTTTTAACGGTTAAATGTTTTTTCATCAAAATAATTTTTCTTTTTTCGCCTCTAAATAGACGTAGTCCTTAAATAGTATGTCTATAGATAAGTAACCTCAATGTGCCATTTGTGTTAATATAGATCCATTAGGTATTACGCATAAATATATACAGTCGGTAACAAAAGTGTCCGAACACTAGCAAAAATTCCTATGTAAAAAAAGTGCACTTCATATGGTTTTGTTAAATAAATCCTTGTCGAATCCTGTTCTTAGTAAGTGTAAGAACATGATTCGGTAAGGATTTATTTAACAAAACTGCATGAAGTGTACTTTTTTTTTACATAGGAATTTTTGCTAGTGTTCGGACACTTTTGTGACCGACTGTACCATATAGGAATTCTCTTGTGTAGCCCTGTAAACTAATTAATTACTCTAATAAACACCATTTTCTACAGAAGTCATGCTTTTAAGCATCCAGTTTAAAGTATTCAACATAATAAAGTCAATATTATTATGTTGAATGCTGAGTATCGGTATTAAATTGTACAGTCAGCCAAAAAAAAAAAAAAAAAAAAAAAAAACGCCACCCCCCCCCTAATTTCGCCGTAAATTATCGTAGAAACATTTGACTGGTACCGATCGATTTGTAATAACGTCTAGTTTATAACGGTATAGTTATATTTTGCCTAGGGGGTCGTCTACATATTAAAACTGGCATTAACTTCATTTTCTTTAATGACAACCCCTATTTTTGACTTCATATTCAGATTTCTGAGATCAAGGCGGTTCGGAAAACACACCTATTTATAGACTTTAAATCAATTTTAAATAGAGTTGCACGTGAAAATGTATTAGGGGTCCGTCTATACATTTAGAAAATATAAATCATGATCTACCACCCAGTATACATTATTCATTAAGTTTCACACCGGAAAAAAATTTCAGAAATGTAAATTATCAAATAAAAAAGGACTAATTCACAGAACGTTCTGAGTTAGTTTATGAATTAAAATATTTTTATTGGTTTCTATTGATTAAACATCAAATAGTTCACTTCATACAAAGAAAATTAAATAGCTTGAATAGATATTAAAATATCTATCAAAAGAAAAAAAAAAGGTAAATGGTTTTAAATTTGTTTGAAAATTCAAAATTATTTTAACTCAAGCTGCCGGATAATTGTCTGAAACGGTGGCACTCAACCTGGTTCCCACGGCCGTTTCACATTGACAATGGGAGTTTGTTCTGATACTGCAGTCAGGGTTGCCAAATTTGGCCTTTTTTTTATTCAATAGTGACTATTGAATAAAAAAAAAAAAATCACCAATAATTTTTATTTGTAACGCTTGACTAAAAACTTCGAAGATTGATAGGGTATCATGTATATCAAATGTCACTTCAAAATTATTGGTGACTATTGAATAAAAAAAAGGCCAAATTTGGTAACCCTGACTGCAGTACTTTCATTTTCTTTAATTTAATTGACTTTTTAAAAATATTAAAACAGATTTTTTATTTATTTTTTTATTTTTTTTTTCTAATTAATTTTATTTTTTTATGACATTATTAAAAACTTTTACATAAATCTCCACGATATTCTTTTGCTTTTAATTTTATAATGTGTAACAAATTAATATGCAAAATAATAAATCCTACTACTTAATGGGATGTTCTAAAATTCTACTCTTAACACAGATACCGAAGTGGACGGTGTGTGTAGAAAGGCTGACTACCCTTAATCTAAATCTTCAGTTGAAAAGGTCAAAATGGTACATTACTCTATTAAAAAAAAGGGGGGGGGATGAGAAAGAAAGAAAATAATAATAATAAAAAATAAATAAATAAAAAATCTGAACAATAAACTATGGGAACAGAAGCAGGGAAGCCATCGTCTCCGTGAACGATAAAAATTACGATGGCGTGTCTCCGGACCATCGTAGGGGTGCGTCCCAGACCGTCGCCAGTTACCCATAGCGCAGTACTAGTGCGACATTAAACCCAACCTACCAATATATTGTGGTGTGAACTGGCGTATAAGTGACCGATTATGCATGTATTTCAGTGTGGAATGGCTTTCTTAGAAGGAAAAATATGTTTGGATTTTCACAAATATATATGATTTTAAGTTTATTTAAAATTTGCTTTGGAAGAAGATGATGACTCCTCATTTAAATGCTAATGCTGAAGGTCACATGTGGATAGCGGTAAAAAGTAAAAATCTATGTTAAAGTAAGATAAATTTCTCTTAAAAAAAAAAAAAAAAAAAAAAAAAAAAGTAATAACAGTGGGCTAAAAATATCCCGGAATAAATTAAAATGTTGTTTATTCTGGTTTTAGTCAGGTGATATCACTTGTGCTAAATAGCTGGATCCGCCCTCTCTTAAGCTCAAGTTCAGCTCATCATTAAAATATCGTTTTTAATATCTGCCGCACCAAAATGTTCAAAACACAAATGCCAATTTTCATATATTTTGAAATCTTCCCGTTTCAACTTTAAAAGCATTTAGATTAATTTATTTTATTTTGAATTTTTAAATTTAGACGATTAAAGTCTTTTAAATGAAATTTCAGGATTCTGTAAGATCTATATCTATATATTTGAAAGAAATAAGACTATCTATATATTTGAAAGTAATAAGACTTTATATAATAAAGTAATAAGACCTTTGTTTTCAATTTTTATTCCATAATAACTGTGACTTTGATTTCATGAATAGGAAATTGAAAATAAATACTATTGAGCTATGTTCCAATAATAGATCTTATAAACTTAAAAAAAAAAAAAAAAAAAAAAAAGCAATTTTTCACTATTTGATTGTGTATTAAAAAACTTTTAATAGAAATTTGATATTTTATTATGTTACATCATGGGATAAATTTTAAATAACACAAAGCTTACAAACGGTACAGTAACCAAATGCAAATAAGTCACAACAAAATTTAAACAGAAAATTCATGGTAAAAAATCTTTTTAAAATTATTAAATATTCATAATAATAATAATAAAACGATTGTCGAATGCATAATTGCTGTTTTATGCAGTCAGTTTCGCTGTACCGTGTTTTCTAAAACATGATATTTAATTAGAGGTGTACGTACTCTTGAATATTGAAATGCGAAAAAAAGTGTAACAGGGTTAAAATAGAATTTTAGCAGTGAAAAACTAGAAAAAGATATTTAATACTTATGAAGAAAGACTTAACATATTAGGATCGGATATATTCCTCTCTTGTACTGTAAGCCACGCCTTTTCACAATTTTTCTAAAACTTTATAATATAAAACAAAATAATTTTGCATATTTGTAATTAAATCATTTAAGTTTTGTCTTCAATAATCGATGTAGTAAATACCATTGTGATTTATGCATACCAGCGTCACATATAGAGTCAAATAGGAATATGCAAATTAGTCTTTTTTTTTTTTTTAAATAGTGTTTCAGCGAATCAGAGGCTTCTTTTCTTTTGAAATTCTTTCACAATCCCTCGCCTACATTATGATAACTTTACAAAAATATGCCAATTTGTATAATAAACATCAAAATATTGCTTAGGAAACAATAAAAATAACATAAAGGTAAATTAAAATAGTTTTCCGGCAAATTATATACAAACATTTACTTATAGAGGATACAGATTATAACAAGTGACGGCCCCCTAACAGGAATAAAAAGTGAAATATCACTGTAACTCAAAAAATAATGTTAGGAACGAGCTGTAAATTTGGAAACCCATGTTTTTGATGATGCCCGTTCTATTCGTGCAAAAATTAACATAGGTCATAATTCATAATTTTTTCAAATATGAATTTATTAATAATTTTCATAATTCAAAAAATGTTTTTTTAGCAAAAATTTGCATGGAATATGTTTGGGTCACTTCATTCTAACGAATAAAAAAAACAGAATTTAAATATCATAATTATTTCGGAAGATATGATTTAATGTTTGTCACATTCATTTAACATTAGCATCCCCAAACTTTGACAGCTTATAACTCTATGAAAAATTGAGCAAAATATATAAACTATACCATTTTCCGTGATGATTTGATCCAAAGAATTCAAAAATATTATAAAAAAGGGGGATTACAATTGAAAAAAATGAAGTTGATGTCAGTTTTAATATGTAGACGACCCCCTAAGTAAAATCTAACTATAACATTATAAACTAGACGTTATTACAAACTGATCGGTACCAGTCGCATGTTTCTACCATAATTTACGGCGAAAGGTGTGGGGGTGGGGGTGTTTTTTTTTTTTTGGCTGACTGTACCTAAAATAAATACTGTGCATGGTCGGAAATGTATTGAAGTTTTTTGTGTGTGTCCCTGTACGCAAGAATTAAAAACAGTGTATAATTCAAAAACTCTCTCCATACAGCTTTCAAATTGCATTGGATGATCTTAGAACGGATATCCGGTTCATATAAACATACGTACGGACAACAAACTTTTTTGAGTTTTAATTGAGAGGTCTTGTTGATATTTCAGTCGGCAATAGCATATATAACTATAAATCATAGAGTATTCGCTATTAAATATATTAAAAAACCGCTTTAAAAATCACCTTTTAATAGTTAGCTTTTACAGATTAATAACTATCACTTAATGCATTCAATTATTGCATTTCAGTAGCACCTAAATCGATTAATCATTTATTTACCTTTAATCTTTTCTTTTTACTAATGTTCGTTTGGCAACCTGTTTATTTCTACTGTCTCCGTATGTATCGTTTAACATGTGGATTTCTTAAAAATACTTATTCTTTGTATCAATTTTGGTTTGTGTTATTGTTTAATCTAATTTCCTTTTTTTATTTTGTTTTGTTGCAAGATAGAGACTTGAGTTGTATATTGGCTTAAATTAGCTATACAGTTTTCCGAAATCTTGCACTCTGCTAATAGAAATGCAAGTTTTTTGACGAGTGAACATTTCTATTTTTCAGCATTTAAAATTCCAGTTTTCAATTCATGAATTCTCTCTCTTTTTTTTTTCCTTTTATCGGATCTCTTTGGTAATTTTATCCTTTTCTCTTTTCTATAAAATGTTGACTGTTTCTATTACTTTAATGGTTTTCACAAACTATTATCTCGTCATTAGGCTTATGTGTTATGTTTGTGTCATTTCTCTGCTGCGTAAGTACTTTAACTTGTTTTTACTAATCATTGGTACTCAAATTAAATTATAACCGTGACAATAATTTTATTCGAAATAAATCTCATTTAAAATTTAATTATGTGTTGGTATTTTCATCTATCTTTTGTTTGCTGAGTGTTACAAAGATATTAAATTATTCAAATCATATATATATATATATATATATATTATTACAAAATTAGAATTATTCTTTTCAACCAGTTCTACGTATTCCGCTACTTTCTGAAAAACTATATACAGTAATCAGCAGTACTCCATGTTCCTATGCATCAAAATATTATGCATTAGAAAAAAAAAAAAAATGCCTTCTTGAAAAATTCAGTAACGTTGCAATCTTTTTAAAAAGTATCTTGAGACGAGCAAAAATTTTGCTGTCGGGAGAAGCATTTTATGTGATATAGAACTGTAACTTTTTCTTGCCATTCAAGTTATTGCAGAGCTTTTTTTTGCAAAAGTGCAAGTCACAATATACTTATATATATGTGACTTGACAATTCAATGAAGAAAAAGTCTTTTTAATATATTTGAATGAAACAGAGGCAAAAGCAGCATAAAAATATTTTATGTAAATAAATATTGATTATGAAATTAATTATAAGTTAAAGAAAAATGCGGAAAAGTGAACGTTTGTGTATATAAGGAAACTAATATTCTGTGTCAATCACAAATTTTTCTTCTGTATATGTACAGTAATTGATCAAAAACTATATGAAACCTGGAAAGGTGTACATAACAGAGTTACTTATACGCGATATGATTCATATTAAAGGATTATAATTTTTAAAGGCACACTTATGAACTATAGAAGCTGAAATAAAGGCCTTTTCGTAAATAAAGAGAAGTGCAACATAGTAGCGCCACCTGTTGCACGATATGCACAGAAAAACAGTCAGCGTAGCTTTTAATAATAGCCATTTCCTATATCAACTTTGGTGCATTTATAAGCTAGAGAGACCTTGGATAAAGCTTTACCGTAAATGGAAAAAAAAAAAAAAATCTCTTGGTCAATATGGCACCAAAAGTTGACAGACAGCAATTTATGTCAAGATGGAACTAAATATGAAATTTCATGAATTTCTCTGAACTAGCTTCTGTATTTAGAGCAACTACAAAAATTTTGTCTCACACACGCAGACAGACATTATTTCAAAAGGTTCAAAACACGTTCGAACACTTAAAACGTGTAAAACCATTAAAAAAAAAACTAAAAATCGACCTTTTTTTTTTTGTATCTAAATCCTTCTTATGAATCATCTTCTTCAACTTACTAATATAGTACAAAATAAAAATAACAAAAATAAACAAAAAAAATTGTAAGTATTAAAGGAGTTATAATACAAATTACAAATATTAAGCCAAACATCAAATTAAGCATCATTTTCTCATTAGCTAGTTGGAGAAATGCTGTCATAAAAATCATAATTTTTTTTTTGTAAAATTATATGCTTGAAACTAAGCTTCAGTAAGACGGCAGCCTAGTTTCATCCTTGGGAAAATTGGGGGAGGGGGGGGGTTCATATTATCACTCATGGATGACGAGTGGTTGTTTTCAATTCTCATATTCTTTGCAGGTGCATCTGGTTGCCTATGCCACTTAGTAGGTATGCCATTTTTTATATCATTCTTTTGCTTTAATTAAAATAGTATTTCATAGTTAATTACATTCGCATTTTCAATGGAATCTTGAAGTACAACCGGACATTAAAATCCATATCTATCACTTGTTTTTGAAAAATATATTTAAAAATTTTAGCTCCCCCTCATACTATAATTATAAGAAGTATTGAATAATACGTGTATTGAAAAGCATTAAATATTACACGTCTAAATGAAATAAAATATAATATGTAAAATATACCTGCATTCAAAACTTAGAATTTTTAATGGGTTCGTTAGAATTTTTATTCACAAATAAACTGCATTTATTATTACCATGTTTTTATTAACTTCTATTCTTTTTTGTTTGTATGTATGTTTGTTTTTTTGTCCGGTACCAATCTTGCAATCGAATTTTAACTAACTTCCCTACTAGCTAGACATTTGAAACTTTCACAGTAGCTCAGAACCCGGTAACAACACAATACTTCGAAGTCCGATTTTCGAATTTTTGATTATAATTAATTAAAATATGAAAATAATAACATCCTAATAGCGTTACAATAGCCATTAAAATATTAGCTATAATTTAATTGTTGCCAAAAAAAATTTACGAGTTAATTTTCTTTCGACATAAAAATAAATACATTTAATTAAACGTGAACGTTAAAAAATTATAAAAAGTTAAATTATGCATCTCACAAAAATTGACGTCATTATCACTTAAAAAATTTTATGCACATTGATAAGAGCTCTATGATTCCTCAGAAAATTTAAAACATGGTACACAAAAAGTTTTTCTTTTAATAATTATTTTTTGTTTGAGTTGATGGTAACAATGAAACTTGTTTCTCTTTACCATGATACTTTAGATATAACCATGACTAGTTAGTTGTAGGGCGACTAAGGCGCCCGTTGAAAAATGATCATTTCATTTTACTTATTTCTCATTTCAAATAATTCATTTGCTAGCAAACCCGTTCGAAATTTTCGCACTTTATTTATCTCTTCGTTATCTTTACAATAAAAAAAAATTTCTTATACTTCATTTTTTAGATCATCACGACATCATATAGACGCAAATTTAACATTTTATAATTTTTTTTTCTTCTTCACGTGAAAGGATATTCCAATTTATGCTGAAAAAAAAAAAAAAAAAGGCAATAATTAAAAATTTAAATGTTTATTTTTAAGCTATGTCTATTTTCATAATAATTAATTAAAAAAAAAAAAACTAATCAAAAAATTGTTACAATTAAGGTACCAAACGAAAGGGGCGATCTTTCTGAATCCGTCGGATTAAACAGCTTATCAATCGGACAGTTAGATTTTTTAAAATTAACTAAAGTATGAAAATGAGGTGGCAACTTGCGTTCACACACAGACAGAGTCCAAGAAAATCTCTTAGCCTTTTTAAAGCGCGGCAGAGTCAGTCAGTGATGAGCGTAACTATATATGCTGATGCTCCTTTTAGTCGACATCAGATCATTAAATTTTACAAGGCCAAAAGTTTAAAGTTTAAGGCCAGACATTAAACTTTTTAAAGACGTATGTAAAATTTAGTTGTATAATTTAGGCAGAATTTAGCATCCTCTATAAAATTTGCAATTTTCGAAAGAGGCTTTCAAACTGAACTAAAAAAATAATTTGAGAAACATGTTATTTTTATAATATAACTAGTATATGACTGGCACTCTAATTTTTTCTTCCCGACTTATTATGCCGTTTTATATCAATGGTTTAGGTTAATTTAAAAAGATTTAAGTGATTGTTTTTTTTTTTAAGAATATTTTCTAATTTTAGAATTCTCATAATATTTTCGTATGAATTAACACTCAAACAGGTGCAAAATCCTACTGGCAAACTACGAAATTTTTAATAATAACATTTATGATTATAAACGGAATGAATTAAATTAAACCTGCATAAAGTAAATGCGATGTTATTAATGTGAGTTAAGTTTTAATTAAAAAAAATATATATTACTAGTGTCAGAACCAAAACAGTTACCTGCTAGTAAATACATTTTTTTTTTTTTTTTAGCACATACAAATTACTTAGCATAATCCAACTGAATTTGTTTAGCTCTGAAACTTCATAGGTTTTCATTTACTTTAATATACTTTTGTGCAAATGTGACAAAAAAATAAAAAAGACTATAATAAAACCAAGACACGTAAATTAAACAACATGAAAAATGTTCAAATGAGATTTTTTTTCTTTTTTTTTAATTGTGAACTTGAATTTTCATTTATAATGTATTAAAAAAAAAAAAAAAATGGTTAATACAGGATGGTTCTAATTAAATTTCCATATAAACAGCATTTTGCAGCTGAAAGAGTCGAGGTTTGCACAAAATTTAGTATGTAGACGATTTATGAGATGCATTGAGAGAATAATTTTCTTATTGTTAAAAATGTCTAATAGGTGGTGCTTTAAGGAAAAATATACAAATTTATCAAATGCAATGACTATCGGGGAACCAAAACAATTCAATAAATGTTCATGGTCGATTATATATTGAACCTTCTTGATTATGCATTACATATGAATTTCGTATTTTTTTCTTTTTTTGTGCAAAGCCACGCGGAAGGCATCTAGTTTAGGAGGCTATGGTTTGTCATACAATGTTAAAATTCTTATATGTAAAACTTGTGCTTTTATTTTTTTTTTTACTTATTCATTAATTATTTCGGATAAGATATGGATTACTGGAGCATGTCAATCCCTGAAGCACCTACCCTATTACCTTCATTTCGAACTTTCAATCGCAAGACAAACTTTCAAATTTTACATTTCTTTTTTTTTTTTTTTTTTTTTTAGTTAACCCACATTTACCCATTTACCACATTAACCACACATTTACCCAACTTTTTCCCTCCATAAAACAATAAATCTTATATCTAGTCATAAATTTATTTTAAACGTAGTGTATATAAATATTTTTTTTAAATAGGAGTTATAGCAGATTACGAATTAATATAGCTAACAAAGCAACTGATAGATGTTTTTTTTATGTTTAATATAACCACGGATGCCATTAAAAATCATAACTTTTCGATAAATAAAAATATCAACATTTTGGAGAATTACATATTGAAATTAATTAATATACATATTATAAACATTAAAGAATAAAAAAAAAAAAATATTTCAAACAGTTAATTTACTTAAATTGGCCAAAACAGGAAACTGATTCCGATATTATTATCAGAACAGCGTAAAATATACTTCCAATTATCAACAAAGATAGTGAAGTCATCCGAAATAGGTATTTTTCGGTGGGAAAATGTACATAGATTTTAATGTTGTTCATTTTGAATCAGCGGGAGTGTTAGATGGTAAGAAAGAAAATATGAAATGTTATGATTCCAATTGGAATCACGGGGAAGGAAAGGATTAGTGATTTTCTAATTAAGATACAAAAATTTAAATATTGAGATGTGTTCAATTGCTTACATAAAACCCATCGTATAACAAAATAGAGATTTAAAATAATATGGAATTCGCATGGAACATTTTTAAATTAGGCAAAATTTTGCATTATTTTCTCCATAAAAGAAGGTTTTCTATCTATCACTAAGATTAATTTTTATCCTTTAAAATATGCTGTATGGATAAAAAATGGTAAATTTCATGACAGTACGTGATACGAGAAATGATAAGGCAAAATGAAAATAACAATTTTAATATCCCTTGTCAACTTCATTTTTTGATTTCTTCCAAAGCTTACTTTTGAGAAAATTTGAATTAATATCAGTTTAAAAATTACACTGCTTGGCATGAAAATTGCCTCTGTCACCATTCCAACATATCCTTATGTAAAATGACCTCCTGAATCCGAATAGGACGCCCATTTTGCCCTATCACCTACCGTTTTTTAGGAATGGCCCCCAATTTTTATAATTTTTCGGTGATTTTATGGCTATAAATTTTATTTCTAGGAGGGTGGAGGATTATTTTAACCGTTAAATATCTTCTGAGGGGCTACAGATTTGAAAAATTCTAAAACATGGACATTTGCGACAAGGGGAAAATTTTGGTTGGGATTTGCCACTGAAATTATGCATTACATGTCTTATATTTTTTAAATCTGTTATTAATGCTATTTTTTAAACTTTATATATTTTTGTTCTTAGGTGTTAAATTAATTATTTTTCATTCTTCGAATCAAATTCATGGTCATAAAATGATCGAACAGGGAAAGAAATTGAGGGAGGGGGTGGTGTATCTAGAAAACGGTCGGTGACTGGGCGAAATGGGAGTCGTATATTCGGATTCAGGATATCATTTTACATAAGAATCAGCAAAAACGGTATCAGACCTCGAATTTTTTTTTTTTTTTTTTTTTTTGAAGAGTAGTGTTAGTAGTCATATTAATATTACACAAAATTCGATAAATGATTTAATAAGAAACACGGCATTTAAATTATAAATTTATTTGTTCATTTGTTTAAAAATTACTAGCAAAGGAAGAAAACGAGAAAACTGGGTCATGGAAGTGATATTTTCATAAAATTTCATGTTTTCTAGATGCAAGAATTCGGACTGACGATGATGAATCAGTGAATGAGTAAATGAGTCATGTAATCAGTCAGGACAATCAATATTACATTTATAGATAGTGTGTTTAATTTACCGGACATTCCACCGTCCATGCTCCTTGAGGTGAAGCGTTTGTTGCTCATAGTACGCTCAAAATGGGGCGGCGGCCGATCGATGAGGGCGCTGGCCATGCGGGTCTGGTACTGGGTTCGTCCCGAATACCGGAACTTGGACCCGAATCGAGGAAATAATAATTTCGGTTTAGGAGGAGGTTCTGGAAGCATCAATCTGTGAAAAGAAGAGTAAACATTCCATTAAAGATAAATTTGAAAAATTCTGCTATTAATCTATAGTCATTGCTGTGTTATTTATTGAATCGTAACGATCTTGAATTACACAAATTACTATGGAGTACGGTTGTAGAGTTTAAGGACCCGCTTCACTCACCGCCGCCGCCGGAAGTCGAAGCTAACGTTAATTTATGGGAAATTTTTCTTTACAAATAACTTATTAACTAATACATATTTTTAAATTCTGTTTTCACATTCTGAAAATTCCCAGCTGTTCAATGGACGGACCTCTTTAAAAAAATTATATTTTTAATTTTTTATATTTTATTTTGAAGCTGCAAAATACGAATTTTCAATATGTGAATTTTTTTCATTTTGCAATTTCAAAATAAAATATTAAAAATTAACAAAATACATTTTTAAAAAAGGTCCGTCAATTGAACAGTTGGGAATTTTCAGAATGTGAAAACAAAATTTAAAAATATGTATTAGTTAATAAGTTATTTGTAAAGAAAATTTCCCCATAGAATAACATTGGTTCGGGCTTCCGGCGACGGCAGTGGCGGATTTAAGGGGGGGGGGCTAGGGGGCTGAAGCCCCCCCCCCCGAAAGTACTGACATTCCCAATTGAATAGTACATTTGCAAACTTTTCATTGATCTGGAATTACATCTTGAAAAATCTTAGCCCCCCCCAAAAGTTAAGTTCTGGATCCGCCACTGGGCGACGGTAAGTGAAGAGGGCCGTTAAGGCTGATCTTCTTCTACTCTTGGGATCTTTTTGAGTTACTATAGAGATATGACAGTTTATGAAGTAACTTTTTAATCACATTAATTTTAAATAAATAAAGATTTGAAAATAAAGAAGAGCATAATTGCATGTTATGATTTATTTTTAGCTTATTCTGTTTTTTACATTGGCCAAGATTATAAAGCTACAATATATAATTATGAAAGATATTAGAATAATTTATTAAGAATAGTTTAGGTTATTTTTTCATTTTCCAACAAAGTTCAAACCTGTTTACGGCTTCAGCTCATTTGCCTATCTCTCCGTCTTTTCATTAACCATGGATGTTTTTAGAATTTTATTAATCATTTTTTAATTTGTCTGTCACATCATAAATATCAAACACTTTTAAGCATAATTAAAAAGTGAAGCAAATACAACGGGAAATGCACTCCCAGCATTTTACCGCGTTAAATGCGAATACTTTTGTATAGCCCTGTAAACGAATTATTAATATCAACCGCATCATTTTCTAGAGAAAAAATCGGTTATTGCATCTTAAAAAATATATTTCGTATGTTTAACTTTTTGCGCTCGGCATATTTTCTGTAAGACACGCCTTTTGGCGTTCCTTTAAAACGTCACACGTATAGTTTCCAACTTACTACCTTTTGGCTACCGAAAAATTGTAATAATTTGTTTTATTTTACTTCATCATTAAATAAAATAAATATTTCTGCTAAAATTTTCTGGTAGCCGAAAGGTAGCCTATAGTTACACGTTTTAGAAAAATAACATTTCACTTGCAGAGGAATGCCTTAAGGCGTGGCTCGATTTTTTAATGTCCCCTCAGAAGGGACATACGAGCGATAAGGGTTAATAATTTTTGCGTGCATAATTTTTAAACGTAGTTTTGGTGGACTACATGATTGGGCTTTTAGATTTGATTAATCTGTTTCTGCAATTTAAATAATATGTAATTTAGTTATATTTAATTAAACAATGTTTTTTTTTTACTACAAATCTCATATCCCTTGCTTTAATTTTTAATGACAGAACTAAACAACTTCTATTTTATCATATTGTTTTGCTTTTAAATAAAATTTTAAGTAGAAAAGAACATTTTATAAAATTTATAATTTTTATTAAAAAATAGTGTAGTAAAAAATACCCATGTCCCCCTAATTATTGTTTTTTCTTTTCTTTTCTTTTCTTACCAAACGTCTAAAATTGCAGGAAAAAATTTCCTTATAACAAAGCAGGAAGGGGGAGGGGCATCCTTAGGAAAACATTTATAATATCTGATTAATTATTGAAAATTTTTGTTAGTTCTAGGAAATAGCTGGAGATTTCGACTCAATTTTCTGCATTCTGTCAAAATATGAGGGTATACTTTTGGAAATTTTTAATTTAATTGAATTTTCGTTTTATGGACTTTTTAATTTTTTTAAAAATTAGCATATTATAGCTTATCTTGACACTTCCAATCTCAAATTCAACAAATTATATAACGAATAGAGAAATTTCTGAAGACTCATTTTAAAGGGAATTTTATAAGGCTTAATTTCATATACAACTTGATTATTTTAGATAAAATTAATTAATTAATTAATTATTATTATTTATTATTATTATTTTTATTTATTAATTTTTTAAGATAGTTTATGTTTTATTTTTTTTTAAATATGTGTGTGTGTGTGCGTGTGCGTGTGTGTGTGTGTAATATTAAAATCTATATAACTCGAACATTTTAGAGTAGGATCTCAATGGGATCAAGTCCCAGGTCACGCTTGTCGACCCAGCCGTTCGGAGTTTTCCGTGGTTTTCTCCGAAACTCGTGTGAACATGGATTAGGACCCCTTAGAAAGACTCCCCCAGAGGGCATCCCCCTTAGACTCATGTCCCTAGTACAGACAAGTGGCCTTAACCCCAACACCAACAACACCTCAATGGGGACAGGCATTACAATAAAAATTTCATGTTACTGTTCAAGTGAAAATGTATTACATTTACCGCATACTGTGCGAACATGGTACAAAAAACTTAATTTTTAAAGTTTAAATTGTTAGCAATAAATACTAAAACATAATCGAATAAAATAGGTTTGAGGCGTTACATAATTTTGCTTGCTAAAAATTAAATAAATTTCTTTAAAAATATGTATATATATATTAAAAATTTAATGATTTAAAAAATATCTGTACATGTATTTTGTGGTTTTATATGTTTCATAGGCTGAAATTTTTAAAGTGGTATCTCAGTAAGATCAGGAGTTTGATAACTGTTTTGTTTAATGATTTTAATACCAGGAAAACTGGAATTCTGGCACTAAAAGAAAAAAAAAAAAAAAAAAACATTAAATCAGTTAAATTACCTGTAGGGGAGAGTGGGGTTGAATGGGACGCAGGATGAATGGAACAATAGCTAGATTTTTATGTTTTATAAGCATCAGAAACTTGACATTTTTTATGATATATGGCAGCACTGAAATCATTCATCATGTGTAGTTTCAGAATTGTGCTATCCATAGAAGGGTAGAAAAAATTAAAGCTACTCTTTCAGCTGGCAAAGTAAGTTTTTGCTGATTCAATTAGGTAGTAGTTAAGAAATTAACTATTTGCTTAAAGTTAATATAACTCTTATATGGTGAAATGGCATAATCTTTTAAGTTTATGATATTCAAGAAGAATATTGACAATTGTTCATTAAGCCTATTTCCTGTTTTATATGATCATGTGACGGTTGGGATGAATGGGACACTCCCCACTATGAATTAATTAAAAATTTTACACAAACATTATATTAAAATGTAAATTAGCCATATTGATTATCAGGATTCTTAGTTTTGTGGACTTAGAAAAAAAAATTGAAATTAATTGTTCTGATTTTTGTTTATAATAATTATGATAAAAATTTTTTTAAGTTAGACTATTCAATGCAACTTAAATCAATAATTAAAAAAAAAAAAAAAAAAAAAATAGATAAACTAATAATAATTTGATAAAAATCACAATTTGAATCAAGTTAATTAAATAAATCCTGGTGGTTATTAATATAGTACAGAACACAATGCTGAATTTCCCGATCAATCTGAAACAAAAATTTATCTGGATAATTTGTACTCTATTATCGCTTTCTAGTGTCTTAATTATTTATTTATTTTTAGATTAGATCTTATTAGATTAAATTACTAAAGCCTAGAGCGCTAGAAACTGTGTGAACCAAATGACTTTTGCTTTTTTATGTTAATTTGAGTCAATTGATCAGTTTATGTTAATTTCAGTAAATTCATAGTGTGTAATAAAATCACATAAACCAATTTAACTTTAAGAATTTATTTACTTTCTATTTTGCTTTTTTTTTTTTTTTTGTTAATTCCAGTCCTGTCTCATTCATCCCCATAGTTGGGAATGAATGGGACAATGCACATGCATGTAAATATATATATATATATATATATATATTAATTAAAAATGATAACTTTTTATGAAAGTTAGTATGTTTATATGTAACTGATTACTGAAGTGTACTTATGAGCCATGCTACAAAATTCTGAATTACATATGGCCAACGTTATCAATAAAGTCAGGAAAAATGTCCCATTCATCCCCCCCCCCCCTATTACCTTAGAGTATACATTACCGCAAGGTGTTTTTGGCAACTTTTAACAGTTGCAAAAACTAAAATGATAACACAGAATGTTTAGATTGTTATGTTAACACTAAACCCACCGATACTTCATGTATACCTATTCATACCACAGCGGGTCAAGTGAACCGTCTTTAAAATGTTATATATATATATATTACTATGTATAGCAAAAAAAAATGTATTATTTAGCATAATTTGGTACATGAAACATGGACGATGTGATAATGTTATTTGCAAGAAATTCTGACAAAAATGTTTAAAATGGGTCATTTGACCCATCGTGGTAGGTTTAGTGTTAAAGACCATTTCAGATAATAAATTACAATAATTAATTGTAATTAAAATGAATCATAAGAAGTAAATAATTAATGCACCTCCTAAGCAAAGATTATGTCACAAAATTTATTTCTGTTTTATATTTGTATTACTTTCTTCTATATACATAAGAAAAAAGTACTAGATTCGTTAAATTTATCGACCTCTAGTTTTCGACGGATTTATGTGTTTTGAGACATCCTGAATATGGTTTGACCCTTTTTAGAAAATGTCTACGTCTACGTGTGCATTTGACAAAAAAAAAAAAAAAAAAAAAAAAAAATTTCTCGCCATACAAAAGATTCAAAATATTCGTAATATCCAAAATATTGTTTTACTATCTAGAAATGTGTAAACTAGAAATTCTCGATAATTTCGTCTATTCAGTTTATTGGCGTGCCTCATGCGCATAGCTCGGAAATCTATATTTCTAGTTAAGGGATTCAGGAAATGGCCACTCATTCATTTTAGAGGAAGACGGTATATATATATATATATTTTTTTTTTTTTTTTTTTTTTTTTTTCAATGTATATTTAAAAGCTATGATAAAAATTAAAATAAACACAAAAGATCGATTCACTCTTTATACAGTTTTTTGTTTTAATTATTATCATTCCTTTTTTTATTTTTTTTTATGAAAAAGTTATGGAAGTAATATACCAAAAAATATATAGAAACAGTCCACGCTTGTATGCATTAAAATTGGGATTCATTTATCTTAAAAGAGTAACAAATGCCTATTTTCCTTTTCTAACAGTGATAAATTGTTAAAACGTTCTCCATTACAGAAAAAGTGGTATGAATTGAATTAGTTGATTATTACGTCATTTTAGAATAGAATTTTAATATAACATGTCTGCGGAAATTGAAAGGTGAAATGTGTTTTAATATTTATTTATTTATTTTTTAATTATTCTTTTTCTTCATATCTTTAAATTGTTGCAGATTTATATTTGCTTTCAAAAATGTAGTTACAGCAACCAACAGAATTTAAGTTACGAATTGCTAATATTATTTTAATTGAACAAATTGAAAATTGTATTTTAAATAATTAAGCATTATTCAAAGAGATGTTATCTCATTCTAATTGATTTAATCGAATTCTTAATGTTTTATAGCTAAATCTAAGAAAACAATACTTTTACACGATACTTAACGCATTCGCTGTAGTCGCTTAAAGTTGCTAGGGCAAATAAAATACATGAGGAGCTCACCTCGCAAACATCTGCATAAATCACTACATTTGTAGGCCAGCTTATGTTGTATTTAGCTGACGTTGCTGGTCCTGCGAGGTTTTGATTTAAAACAAAAATATATATAATAATAATAATAAATAAATAAATAAGAAGTGCTGTGAAAGAAAGGCAGATAATGAAAATGTCCCAGAATAATTTAGAAATTAAATCTGATTTCACAGCAACTAAAGGTGTATATAAATATGATGTGTTGCTATTACTAGATTCCACCAAACTTTACTTTTAATGGTTAAATCTTGTGAATTAGAGGAGGAAGTAAAAAAATAATTGATTTAATTTACTGATTCGTTAAATATTTTCTTTTAAAATATTTAATTTTTCCTCTTGAATTAATCATATACATAAATAATGTTAATTGTAATCGTATGTCTTTAATGTTAATATGATTTGTTTATCTTTGAATTTAATTTTTGTCTATTAAATGAATATTACTCAGAAGAGGCAACGATTGAAAAAAGCCACGCCTTTGGTGGTATTTATTTATAGACTGCCAATGTTAACCTATGGGAAATTGATCACAAATTATTTAATGCGATTGTAATTCTATTTAGTTTTTTAATATTTTCAAGCATGCTTAGGTTTTATTGTTGCTTCAACAGAAACATAGATGACATCATTTAAATTTATTCCGGAGTATTTTTAGCCCCGCCTTTCTTATATACCACTTATTTTTTAAGGATAGTTTTTTTCTTATTTTATGGAAGTTATATATTGGAGAACAATTTTCTAAAAATAAAGTGGGGCGAAATAAAGGCGGGGCTAAAAATACTCTGCAATAATTTAAAATATTGGCATCTATGCAGAAGCGATAAAACTGAATGAAAAAAAAAAAAAAAAAAAAAAAAAATCAGATATCTTAAATATTTTTAAGGATAGTAATCGTCTAAATTTCTTTAAAATTAAATAAATTAATGTAAATGTTTTTAAAGTAAAAGTATGAATATATATCAAACCAAGGGATAATTGGGTTTTATGTTTTAAACATTTTTGTGAGTAAGATATATATATATATATATATTTTTTTTTTTTTTTTTTTGAGAAAATAACTTTAATAAATAATAAACGGTGGATGGATCTATCAGTAACGTCATGTGAAAAGTTTTATATATACATAGCTGCCAATATTTTAATTTATACGTGAGTATTTTTAGCCCCGCCTTTATTTCGTACTACTTATTTTTAAAAAGTAATTTTTTCTTATTTTACGGAAGTTATATATTGGAGAAATTTTTTCAAAAAAAAAGTGGTACAAAATACAGATGGCTCTCTACGGAAAATTGGAACTGCGCAAGCATAGGAATAGTCAATTTTTTTAAGTAGGTATAAAATCGTAGATTGTAGTAGCTGCGTGGGGGGAAGCGGAGATGAATACCAAAATGTAACGAAATAAATAAATGATTGTAAATATTAATAATAATAGTAATCATTCACTTGCATTTTAGACCATTGCATGTAGTTTTAAAATGTTAACGTTTGAGATTTTTATTTTATCCATCGAAGCTGCATTAAATTACAACACACTGAAAATTATTTAAAGTTATTTTTTATTGAAATCTTCGTGAATGGTTTGTTTATACTATACCATAGCGCTCGGCATATTTTTCGCAAGACACGCCTTTTGGCGTTCCTTTAAAACGTCACACGTACGGAGCTACCATTCAAATCCGGCAAATTGTTAACGCCTATTGAAAAACGCCCATTTTTCTACACCACTTAATTTTTAGAGCAATTCTCTTCAAATGTATCTATGATGAATTAAGTAGAAAAATACTCTAAAAATTAAGTGGTGTAGAAAAAGGGGCGGTACTAACAATTTGCCGTATTAGGTTGGCAGCTCTGCACGTATAGTTTCCAACTTAGTACCTTTTGCCTACCGAAAAATTGTAATAATTTCTTTTATTTTACTTCATCATTAAATAAAATAAATCTTTCTGCTAAAATTTTCCGGTACCTGAAAGGTAGCCTATAGTTACACGTTTTAGAAAAATAACATTCATTTGCAAAGAAACGTCTTAAGGCGTGGCTCGATTTTTTAATGAGTGTGCCGTCAGAAAGGACATACGAGCGATAAGCGTTAATAGTTTTTGCGTGCATAATTTTTAAACCTAGTTTTGGTGGGCTACATGATTGGGCTTTTAGATCTGATTAATCGATTGCTACAATTTAAATAATATGTAATTTAGTAATATTTAATTAAACAACGCTTTTTTCTACTGCATTTCTCATATCCCTTGCTTTAATTTTTAATGACAGAACTAAACAACTTCTGTTTGATCATATTGTTTTGCTTTTAAATAACATTTTATGTAGAAAAGGGCATTTTATAAAATTTATAGTTTTTATTAAAAAAATAGGGTAGTAAAAAATACCCACCTCCCCCTAATTCTTGTTTTTTGTTTTGTTTTCATACCAAACGTCTGTAATTGCAGGCAAAAATTTCCTTACAACAAAGCAGGAAGGGGGGGGGGGCATCTTTAGGAAAACATTTATAATATCTGATTAATTATTGAAAATTTTTGTTAGTTCTATGAAATAGTTGACTCTATGAAATAATGACTAATTTTTGTGCATTCTGTCAAAATATGAGAGTATACTTTTGGTAATTTTTAATTGAATTGAATTTTCCTTTTATGAACTTTTTAATTTTTGAAAAATTAGCATATTTTAGCTTATCTTGACACTTCCAATCTCAAATTTAACAAATTATATAAGGAATAGGGAAATTTCTGAACACTCATTTTAAAGGGAATTTTATAAGGCTTAATTTGATATACAACTTGATTATTTTAGATAAAATTAATTTATTAATTTATTATTATTATTATTATTTATTCAATATTTATTTATTTTTTTTTAGATAGTTTAAATTTTATTTTTTGAAAAAAAAAGCATGTGTGTGTGTGTTTGTAATATTAAAATCTATATAACCCGAACTTTTTAGAGTAGGATCTCAAAGGGATCAAGTCCCAGGTCACGCTTGTCGACCCAGCCGTTCGGAGTTTTCCGTGGTTTTCTCCGAAACTTGTATGAACATGGATTATGACCCCCTTAGAAAGACACCCCCAGAGCGCATCCCCTTAGACTTAGGTCCCTAGTACAGACAAGTGGCCTTAACCCCAACACCAACAACACCTCAATGGGGGTCAGGAGTTACAATAAAAATTTTATGTTACTGTTCAAGTGAAAATGTATTACATTTACGCATACTGTGCGAGCATGTTAAAAAACTTAATTTTTAAAGTTTAAATTGTTAGCAATAAATACTAAAACATAATCGAATAAAACAGGTTTGATGCGTTACATAATTTTGCTTGCTAAAAACTAAATAAATTTATTTATAAAAAAAAAATTATATTAAATTTTAATTATTTAAAAGATATCTGTACATGTATTTTGTGATTTTATATGTTTCATAGGCTGAAATTTTTAAAGTGGTACCTCAGTAAGATCAGGAGTTAGATAATTGTTTTATTTTATGATTTTAATACCAGGAAAACTGGAATTTTGGCACTAAAAATAAAATAAAATAAAATAAAATAAAATAAATAAATAAATCAGTTAAATTACCTGTAGGGGAGAGTGGGGTTGAATGGGACGCAGGATGAATGGAACAATAGCTAGATTTTTATGTTTTGTAAGCATCAGAAACTTGACATTTTTTATGATATATGGCAGCACTGAAATCATTCATCATGTGTAGTTTCAGAATTGTGCTATCCATAGAAGGGTAGAAAAAATTAAAGCTACTCTTTCAGCTGGCAAAGTAAGTTTTTGCTGATTCAATTAGGTAGTAGTTAAGAAATTAACTATTTGCTTAAAGTTAATATAACTCTTATATGGTGAAATGGCATAATCTTTTAAGTTTATGATATTCAAGAAGAATATTGACAATTGTTCATTAAGCCTATTTCCTGTTTTATATGATCATGTGACGGTTGGGATGAATGGGACACTCCCCACTATGAATTAATTAAAAATTTTACACAAACATTATATTAAAATGTAAATTAGCCATATTGATTATCAGGATTCTTAGTTTTGTGGACTTAGAAAAAAAAATTGAAATTAATTGTTCTGATTTTTGTTTATAATAATTATGATAAAAAATTTTTAAGTTAGACTATTCAATGCAACTTAAATCAATAATTTAAAAAAAAAAAAAAAAAAAAAATAGATAAACTAATAATAATTTGATTAAAATCACAATTTGAATCAAGCTAATTAAATAAATCCTGGTGGTTATTAATATAATACAGAACAGAATGCTGATTTTCCCGATCAATCTGAAACAAAAATTTATTTGAATAATTTGTACTCTATTATAATGATTTATCGCTTTCTAGTGTCTTATTTATTTATTTATTTTTAGATTAGATCTTATTAGATTAAATTACCAAAGCCTAGAGCGCTAGAAACTGTGTGAACCAAATGACTTTTGCTTTTTTATGTCAATTTGAGTCAATACATCAGTTTATGTTAATTTCAGTAAATTCAGAGTGTGTAATAAAATCACATAAACCAATTTAACTTTAAGAATTTATTTACTTTCTATTTTGCTTTCTTATTTTGTTAATTCCTGTCCTGTCCCATTCATCCCCATAGTTGGGAATGAATGGGACAATGCACAAGCATGTTTAAAAAAAAAAAAATTAATAATTATTACTTTTTATGAAAGTTAGTACGTTTCTGTAACTGACTACTGAAGTGAACTTATGAGCCATGTTACAAAATTCTGAATTACATATGGCCAACGTTATCAATAGAAACATGAAAAATGTCCCATTCATATCCACTCCCCCCTATTACCTTATAGTATACATTACCTGAAGGCGGTTTTGGTAACTTTTAACAGGTGCAAAGCTAAAATGATAACACAGAATGTTTAGATTGTTATTTGTATACCTATTCCTACCACAGCGGGTCAAGTGGCCCGTCTTTAAAATGTTATATATATTACTATGTATAGCAAAAATATATTATTTAGCACAAATTGGTAAGTGAAACATGGACGATGTAATAATGTTATTTGCAAGAAATTCTGACAAAAAAGTTTAAAATGGGTCACTTGACCCGTCGCGGTAGGTTTAGTGTTAAAGACCATTTCAGATAATAAATTACTATAATTAATTGTAATTAAAATGAATCATAAGAAGCAAATAATTAATGCACCTCCTAAGCAAAGATTATGTCACAAAATTTATTTCTGTTTTATATTTGTATTACTTTCTTCTATATACATATGAAAAAAGTACTAGATTCGTGAAACTTTTCGACCTCTAGTTTTCAACGGATTTATGTGTTTTGAGATACCCTGAATATGGTTTGACCTTTTTTAGAAAATGTCTGCGTGTGCATTTGACAAAAAAAAAAAAAAAAAAAAAAAAAAAAGAAAGAATTTCCTAATATATTGCTTGTAAGACACAAAACTGACATTCTTTGACATTTAGTATTATATTTTTATGAGATAAAAAATGCCTGCAATCATCATGAAAAAGGATTAATAATCTTATTAAGTAATTTGCACTGAGAGAGTATTTGTATAGTATAGGAAAATATAGAAGAAACTCCTGTGATGTCCAAAACATACTAATTTATTCCATTTGTCTGATTTCTGTTCTTTCAAGCCTTATGGCTCGTAGTTACTCTGCTACAAATTTTGTTGAGAAATTTTTAACTTATTTTGATTTATTTAAATTATTTATTTATTAACAAGTATAATTATGTTGCATATTAATTTTGTTTTATTTCTGATACTAAACATTAGTGTTCAATGCTGAATATGTAAACTTTAAAAATTAGGACTTTTATTATATATTTTTAAATGTACAGTAACTTTAAATTTTTGTTATAACTCCTGATTATACTCTAAAAAGTTCAAGTTATATAGTTTTTAGTATTACAAAAAAAAAATAAATAAATCAAAAATCAAAATATTTGAGAGAAACACATCTTTAATCTTTTTAAATTTAGATTTTAAAATTTTATAAATGAATAAATAAATAAATAAATATGTATATATTATTTTATATAGAATTTGAGAAATTTGAGATTGGAAGTGTTGTTCATGTAAATAATATATAGATAGATGGATATAGATATAGATATAGATATTAATTTTTTTTAATTAAAAAAAATAATAATAAAATGAAACTTCAATGAAATAAAAAAATTTCCAAAGGTATATTTTCATTTATATAATCAAGGAGAATAACTCCTGAAACTTTCATTCAAATCTAAATTTGGATAACTGGTTGAGTTCAAAAACTGAATGAAAAATCACCCCTTTCTGCTTGCTTCAAAGAAAATAAAAACTTATTACATAAATGTAACAAAAGGTACACATATGTTTTTAAGTCGGAAATTCTGGAAAAGCTGTTCAATTTGATATACACAAAATATCATAGAACGATAAACAAAAGAAAATGCCGAGCAAAAGCATTATTATTTCTTTTTTTTCGAATAATCCCGCTCCTTTCACCGATAGCCGATGAAGAATCCAAGTCCGGAGACCGAGAGCCATTATTATCACTTCTTTCCCTCCCATCCTTCCACTTCTTTCTCCACTTACTGTTATAATGGACTGAACCATTTCGTTTCAGCTCCATTGAGACGGAGGGCTGGATTATGTATCAATATATCCCCAAGTATCACTATTTTTACTATCGCAATAACAATATTTAAGATTTTGCTCTGCCGATATATTCCTCTGCCGATAATACCTAGTGCGCACTGCGCCATCGATCGATATGCCGATAAATAACGTTGAACGCCAACCCTACAATATCTTCTTCAAATCCTGCTTCCCCGCTAGCACACGTCAACGTGCCACCGAAAGAACGCCGAATATCTGATACTAAATACCCTTCTCTTCTTTTCCTCCTATTACTCACTACTCATTCACTAAAGTAGAAAAATATAATCCCAATCCCAAACGATCTCTCTCACAATACATATACTTCCTCTTCCTTCATTCCTACGAAACCTCATATCTAAAATATCACTGCTTTAAAAAGTCCGACGTTGAATGATATCTATCAAATGATTCACATTCGTACATCCACAGATCAAAAAATAATATTTATTGCAGCTCGTCTTGCAGGTGAAAATGATATCTGGCTCTGGCTGGCGTTTTAGCTCTTCCTGCCATTTATTCATTGATATTGGTATATTTCAAAGTATTGATATTTACTGGCTACGAACTTCAGCAGCGAGCTATAATGCTAGCTTCAGCAGCGTGTACTCTGATCATAGCCGAACTGCAATATTTCAAATACCGGTGCCTACAAGAAGAGCTCTCTTCGGCTGTTCCTTGCCACTTATTACTTGCTTTGTTTTCTCATTAATTTTCATCCGTAATCGGAAAAACTAGGTTTCTCTAAATGCTAAAAATATTTAAAATGGTTACCTGAAATGGGGTAGAATGCCCGAAATATAAAGAGATAATCTTTATTTATAAAATCGTTTGTCCTGAGTGCGTGAGTGGGGGATTCATCATCGCCCAACCCAAACCCCTGGACCAAGAAGCATGAAATTTTGTGACAATGTTCCTTCTATGACGTAGGTATCCACTTAGAATCGATTTTACAAAATTCGTCCCCCATGGGGGAGGAAGGGGGCAAAACATGATTTCATAAAATCCGTCGTATCTCAAACAAAAAAACAGATATCCGTAAAATTTTTGCTTTAAAATATAGCTAACACAAATGTCTAAAAACAGATTTCTGGAATTTTAGAAATTCGGTCCCCAGGGAGGGGGGGGGGGGGAAGGGGAAAAACGTGATTTCATATGCGCAAAACATGATTTAACATAATCCTATATATCTCAAAAAAAAAAAAAAAAAAACAGATATACGTGAAATTTTTGCTCTAAAATATAGCTAATACAAATGTCTAAAAACCAATTTCTGAAATTTTAGAAACTCAGCCCCCAGGTGGGCCGGTAAGGAGCGAATCTGTGGGGCAAAAACAAATAGAAATACAGTTAAGCGGTTCAAAACTGGTACAGATAGGTTTTAAAGACCTGCAAGTTGAATGGGGATATTTTCGAAAGTGTAAAGTTATTAGAGAGGGGGGAGGAGCAGAAAAATACAAATGAATTAAAAAATAGAGTTAGATCGTTCAAAATTGGTACATAGAGGTTTTAGATACCTACAAGTCGATTGCGGATATATTCGAATTTGTAAAATTATTAGGAGGGGCGGGAAGGGAGGGCAGAGGGGCAAAAAAATAAAAATAGAGTTAGATCGTTCAAAATTGCAGCAGAGAGGTTTTTGATACCTACAGATCGATTGCGGATATTTTCGAATTTGTAAAATTATTAGGAGGGCCGGGTAGGGGGGGGCAGAGGGGCAAAAAATAAAAATAGAGTTAGATCGTTCAAAATTGGTGCATAGAGGTTTTTGACATCTACAAATCGATTGCGGATATTTTCGAATTTGCAAAATTATTAGGATAGACGGGAGGGGAGGGCTAAGGGGCAAAATAAAAGAAATAAGCGTTAGAGCGTTGCAAATTAGTATTCTAAGGCCCGATAAATCGATTGAGCATATTTTTGAAAGTATAGAATTATTAAGAGGGACGGGAACGGTGGGCGAAAAAACACGCGCACCGTGCACGCAGGTATGCGCTGCCACAGGCAGTGGGTGTCCGGACCAAGTATAACACCGATGAGAGAAAAAATATTTATTTTTTATTTTTATTTTTTTATTCTTTCGATAATATAGTGATTCATTAAAAATATCGAACAATAATGCGCGCGCGCGCGCGGTGCACAATGGCCTGCGCTGCCGAAGGCAGTGGGAACCCGGTGCGACGTACTTCCTGATCAGATTTTCTCTCTCTCTCTCTCTTTTTTTTCACATGATAAATATTAATGCAGTTTTGAGAATTCATTAATTATAGTGATTCATTTAAAAACAGGGACTAGCGAAGCGGGCGTAGCCTGCTAGTATATATATATATATAGGGAAAATGTTTAGGGATATTTCAGTTTTCTTGGTTTTAATGATAAAATGAATAATGAATTGTTTGCATGTGTGCATTAAGTTTTTTTTTTTTTTAGGAATTTTATAAAATTTAAACTTTGGTCCGGAGCAAAATATAATTTCGAATCATTGAACAAGAGCGGATGCCTATTTTGTGTCGAGCAGTAATTTACACTGTTCTGCTGTAATTAAAGTAATAACGCTGTCATATATCTGAAAAAAAAAAAACATAATTTAAAAATTTAAATCAAGCCTTGGACTGTTACCAAACATGGAGGTCACCTGTATGGACCCAAGACCGAAAATTTTTTTACCGTAAGCACTTTTAGCCGGTTCGAAATAGAACTGCTCGGAAAACAGAGATGAGGAGGAGCATGTGACATTTTAAGTTCACTCCTCGTTACTATTGGTTGGTAGCGAAGTATCGCTTTTGATTGACAGGCGCAACCAAAAAAAAAAAAAAAAAAGTAATGAAAGAAAGTGATTATTTTATGTCTCCTAGACATGCAAGGATCGAATGGAAAATATTCGCTATGTTTTAAAGTTGATTCTGTACAAATGTTGTTTATAATTAATTTTTAAATGTTCTATTCAAGGAAATGATATTAATGGAATATACATATTTTTTTCTTAATTTTGGTTTCTAGTCGAATTTTAAATCGTGCTACCAGGTGCTCGCGATATTAAATTAAAATCGCAAATGATGCTAAATTAGATGATAGCAATCCGCGATTATAATGAAATGCTCGCCCTCTGGTGGACTAAGGTGAAATTACAATTAACATGCTTTAATTCGGCTTTCATTAAGCCGCCATTGCTTGCCGATGTTTAGTTTCACATATATTTATTGACTAAAAATGAATAAATCCGGTAAAAAAGATAACACTTACTGTTGTGTGCTACAGTGTAACTCCAAAGGATCAAGAAAGCCAGAATTAAGCTTCCATTTATTTCCAAATGACAAATTTAAAATTTCAGTTGCTTCGGCTAATGGAAGTAAAGAATTAATAATCACATGATTTGAAACTAATATTTGTTCAACTTCAGTTAAAAATCTACTTCCGATCGAACTTTGAATAAACTGAAATATTTTTTTCCAAAAGCAATCAATTTTCCATGATGTACTGGAGGAGAAATTATAGTACGAATATTAAGTAGAATAACAAAAAGAACAATAATAAATACACGTGGCTATTATATTTAGTAACAACAAAAGCTGAAAAAGCGCCATCTATCGATCATTACAAACGCGGATAGCTGAAGATAAACAAATACAAGATGTTTAAAGTACACCAAAAGACGTTATAGTTTATTATTTAATTTTCTCTGAAGGGGAAAAAAAAAAAAAAAGCCCGGTTTACGATGACTAGCGGTGAAATAATTGTATATTTTAAAAATCAGCAATGAAAAAGTTAAAAGTACTTGCAGCAATTAAAGATTTTGAGATTTATCAGGAAAATGATCCTGGCTTTCAGCAATAAACTGCTAGAATATCGAATGTTGCCATAAAAATAAAACCCATATCAAAATATCAACCCGATAAAAATAAAACCCATATACATATAATGTTATTTTAAAATAATTAAAGCTGAAAATCGGAAGAATGGAGGGCAAATTATACACAAGTACACTAAGAAAAAATTCTGTAACTGACATCTAGAATCTAAATTGTGGCTCTAGAAAAAGTAGTTCCATGTCATCCTCATAAATTCTAGTCCTCTTGGAAAGCGAGTTCTAGAAGCCCCTAATTCTAGAGCGTTTGCCAATATTATCGAGGGCAAAGTTATTTAAAAATCTCTGCAAATAAATGAGACTACAAGAGGCGGGTTTAAGCAACTATAATCTTAGTTTATTACCCAATTATAGAAAATCAAGCGATAACTTCTCCCAATACAAAAGATCCAAATTATTTGGAATATTCAGAATATTGTTTCATCATCTAATATTGTTTCACCATGTGTAAATTAGAATTTTTCGATTATTTCGTCTATTCAGTTTATCGGCATGCCTTATGCGCCTAGCTCGGAAATCTGTATTTTTAGTAAAGGAATTTAGAAAATGGCCACTCATTCATTCTAGAGGAAGGCGGTGTATTTTTTTTTTCTCAGTGTATATTTAAAAGCACTGATATAAATTAAAATAAACACAAAACATCGATTCACTCTTTATGCAATTTTTTATTTTAATTATTATTATTATTAATTTTTTTTTAAATGTAAAAGTTATGGAAGTAATATACCAAAAAATATATAGAAAGCAGTCCAAGCTTGTATACATTAAAACTGGTGTTCACTTGTCTTTAAAAAGTAGCAAATGTATATTTGACTTTTCTTGAAAGAAATATCGATAATATCATTAATATCGATATTAACTTGGTGATACATCGCGATATTTAATTTCTGACATCGTTCAGCTCTACTTGCTATGTGAACTCTGTTCTATATGTCTTTATACGTGTATTATGTTTCTCTTACTGGAAAATTCCAAAAAATGCATGTAATACGCGTAATAGTGAATATAATATTTCTAGTCAATCATATTCAAACAAGTATCATAAATGTTATTTTGAAGTTGTCTGATATAGTTATGATCCTCAAAATGGACGTTTATGCTCAATTTTGTATTCTTTTTCCATTTTAAGTATATCGTAAATTACAAATAACTTACGAATTTCTTAAATTAGAAAATTCATACTCTCCGGTATTCATGTCAGTATTCGTAAATTTCTAATAACTTACAAAATTTTTATATTGGAAAATTCATAGTCAATGATATTCATGCCAGTATCCTAAATAATATTTCAAAAGTAGTCTGACATCTTTACGATGACAATATCTCTTAAAATTGACGTTTATGTGAAATTTTGCCCTGTACTGCCATGTTAAGAAATTCGTAAATTTCCAATAACTTGCGAAATTTTCAAAGTAGCACATATATAGTTACTGATGTTCATTCCGGCATCAAAACTGATATTTTAAAACTGGTCTGACTTTTTTACAGTAAGAATTTTCCATTTAATGGACATTTAAGTGAAATTTTTCCCTATTCTCCCGTGTTAAGAAAATCGTAAATTTGTAATAACTTACGAAGTTTTTTGATTCGAATGTTGTAAATGAATAGGGCTCTTGCCAGTATCGAAAGTAATATTTAAAAACTGATCTGACTTCTCTGCGACAATTTGTTCTTGAAATATCGTGTGCAAAGACTAACATACTAACGGACACCCTACAGACGGACACCATACAACTTTCGTCATTTCTCACACCTGAAAACGTGTAAAAAAGTCAAAAAACCGAGGTCGAAAATTTTCACAATTACCTAAGTTCCCCATACCTATAGTATGATGGGGAACTAAAATATAGTTTAAGTAAAATTACTTGATTAGAAAGGTCTTTAAAAGATTACTTAACTAAAATTATCATTTTAACTGCAATGATTTTGAGTGATACTTTTTTTTTTATTTTTTTCAGGTTTTTCAATAAATTTTCATTTTAAATGTTTCACAAACAAGTAAAATCAATTTTTTTTTTTATTAAAATCACACAATCAACTGATTGGGAAGAAAATCATATTTATTGAAATTTTATTTTTCCGACTGAGTGAAAATAATGCCTGGACCGGGAGTCGAACCCCGGATCTTTGACTTACAAGGTCAAGGCTGTACCAATTGAGCTATCCAGGCCGACAACCGGTCGGCATTACTCACTCAGACAACCTTTAGGCAGAAACATCTGGTCTATCATGTAGATAGCTCAACAGAAATGAGCCGCAGGTAATGGAAAACACCATTAAACAATGGGAGAAAGAAATACAATTTTTTTTATTAAAAATAATTAATAAAATAAAAAATTTAATAATATTTAATAAAAAAAATTGTATTTCTTTCTTCCATTGTTTAATGGTGTTTTCCATTACCTGCGGCTCATTTCTGTTGAGCTATCTATATGATAGACCAGATGTTTCTGCCTAAAGGTTGTCTGAGTGAGTATTGCCAACCGGTTGTCGGCCTGGATAGCTCAATTGGTAGAGCCTTGACCTTGTAAGTCAAAGATCCGGGGTTCGACTCTCGGTCCAGGCATTATTTTCACTCAGTCGGAAAAATAAAATTTCAATAAGTACAATCAACTCTCTTTAATCTGCAATTAAATTTTTAATGTAAACAAAAAAAAAAAAATAAAAAAATAAAAATAAAAATTTAAGACAAATTACTATTACAAATGTATTTAACAAAATGAAAAATAAACAATGATGAGTATTCCTTTCTGCACTTAAAAAAAATATTTTTCTTTGTATTTTTAAAATAAATATGTATAGTATATTTATATTTTATTGCTATGTATTGTTTGAGTATGCTTAAATTATTGGTTAGACTATATTTGAGGGTGCCCCTTGATTCTCGCCAAGTTGTGATCGCGGTAAATATATTTTTACCACTAAGGTTAGCCTATTTATATGTATATAGTGTATATGTATAGGTTATATGTATATATTGCTATAGGTTATTAACAAAAATGCGCCAAACAATTTTGCCAAGGGGGCACCCTCAAATATATTTTTACCAAATTATTTACCATAGGAATACACAATTTTATCAACATTGAGGAAATACTTTATTCTGAAATTTATTAGAAATAGTCTTTCTATTTAAATGTCTATTTATGAAATACTAATAATAACTGACTTTGTATCTGCAAAAGAAAGAAGAGTTGAGTTACTTTTCACAGTTACAGTTAAAAATGCTAAATAGAAAATCATTAAAAATAATAAAAATGAAAAAATTGTGTCCATGCCTCAAATTATTTCAAAACTCCCAAAATTTTTCAAAATTCCCAGGAATTTTCAAAATTTCCTTCCCAAAAAAACCCGGTTTATTTCTGGGTTTTTTTTCCAGCCTTTGCAACACTAATCGTCAGAGTCCTTGAACTGAAGACTGCAGCTGCTGAAGGTCTTACAAGAGCCCAGTGGCGGATCTAAGGGGGGCTAGAGGGCTGAAGCCCTCCCCAAAACACTGACATTCACAATTGAATGTTACAATTGTAAATTTTTTATTGATCTGGAATAACATCTTGAAAACTTCCCCCACCCCCGCAAAAAAAAAAAAAAAAAAAAAAAAAAGGTTAAGTTTTGGATCCGCTACTGCTAGAGCCGTATCCCAAGTCATCCTTCATCCGAGTACTTCGACTCCTGCCCCGGTGCTTCCCCCTACCACGCAGCCTGTTGAGGAATGGGGAGCAAAGCGGGTGCCAGTCCAGGGTTGCCAGTTTGGCCTCCTTCGAGCCAAACTGGCTCCAAATCAAGGTGGTTGGTTCCAAAATTTTATGTTTGGCCTCGAAAAGAATTTGGCTCCAAATCTGGCTCCATTTCTTGTAAGTGTTATTTTGGGAAAAAATATTATTTTTCTTTTAAGATATTTACCAGTGTTGATACACTTCTCGAGTAAATTGAGAAAAATTATGATAATAAATAAAAAGAAAAGAGAAATATTGGGAGGGTCATACCTGCAATGTTTTCCTTTTTATTTTTTTCTGACTAAATAATTATACTTTTCTTCAAAATTAGTGTAAAAATCTTTCCCGAACGGTATTTTTCCTTCTACGTATGTCTTTCATAATCCCATTCAGTTTTTAGTCAGGAATTATGAGATTTTTTTTTATATCAGAACTCACTAAGTAAATAATATTTTTCATTAAAATAAGAAATATTTTGATTATAAGTTTTCATCTGTGCTTGCATAATTAGTTGAATGTTTTGGTATTTGGTGACATTAATTTGGTGATCAAATGCACTGTTTATTATAGTATAAAAAAATTAACTACACAATGAAAAAATACATAGAAACATATTCCATCATACAGCATGCAAATAAATAATTACAAGACAACTTTTCTTTCCTTTAATGGCATTATTTCTCAAACTTTTGAAGAAACAGAAGTGTATTTTCATGCATTTAAAGTTTTACAAAATTAAGACGAAGTTCATGCAACATAAATGCGAAAGATTCATAGGGAAACAGTTGCATTAGCATATAACACATATTAATCCTCTTACAACTCTATTGTCATTGATATTACCTATAATGGACCTATATTTATTCATTTAATTAATTAGTTCGTTTAAACGTTTTTGATCTAAAATACATATCTTCTACTAGAAAACTACACATAAATTAGAGCTGATAAATAGGTCAAACACAGATTTTTTACTGGAATGGTCAAATTAATATTTACAAGAAAGAAAAATAAACAAGCTAGATTTTGAACGTGGGGAACCTGGGTTAAAGTTCAACCAACTGAATCGCAAGCACAATTCGGTCATAAAATTTTTTGAAAACTACACTCTTGTAATTGTTCTGAGAAATCAGACCTATGGATAATTTATTTATTTATTTATTTATTTTAACCTTAAATTTGCTGTGGTTAGATATCGATCTAAATGGTTCTGTTTACAGAGCGAATCGAAAAATTCTGTATACATATCCAGGCATGGACCTTTCCCCTCTTTTGAAAATTTAGGTAATGCATCCAAACACTTCAATATATATGGTTTAAGTCAGTGGTCGGCAAACTCATTATTAAACAGAGCCAAATGTCAACAGTACAACGATTAAAAATTCTTTTAAAACCCAATTTTTTTTTAACTTGATTTATATTTGTTGGTTTGTTATAATTAGGAATTAGGACACTCCTAAGTCGACCTTTGCTAAAAACTCATGGGGCCAAAGAACCGCATTTTTCCGAGCACTGGTCTAAGTTATTGTCTTTGTTAAAGTCAGACAAATTTTGAAATGAAAATAGAAAGTATTTTTCCTCCGAAATTTCGTCAATCGTTTTTAATTCTTCAGTGATTAGATAAAAGAAATAAAACAACAATTTTGTATGGACCTGTTACTTCTATTTTTCCTATGTAAAAATAAGGAATGCAATTAGAACCGAAATGATACAAATAAATATAATATACAATTGCAGCAAATATTCGGTAAGTGTTCGGTATTTGGAAGCGCCAACAGATAACACCAGATATTTGGCTTAGACGAATAATTTGGTATTCGACAATTGAAGAATGAAATTATAAACTCGTCTATATTTGATATAATAATAATTACTTTCTATATTGATGCTTTTCACTAACTCACTGATTGACTCTCTAACATTGTAAGATGGCGCTAGAAAATATATAAATTTGGATTTGTATGAGATTCGGAACAAATTTTTAATATAATGAATGATTTTAATGATATTTTAAAATGTTTCACGTTGCCCCCTGTTGGGCAAAAGAGTAATTTATATTCTATCGTGAATAAATAATATTTCAGATATTTTATTAAGTATAATTAGTGTATGAAGTGAAATTGAGATTTTGATGATGTTAAAATAAAAATGCCGTGTGTCAAGTTGAATTTTTATATCAACTATGTGAAAAATGCCTGAGTCGAGGACTAGACATTCCGCTTACCATACGTATGCTCTACCACTAAGCCACCCTGGCTGATTATCCCCTCAGCATTTTTAGCATAGTAGCTGTTGGCAAGATCATCGTGTTTGTAAACGCAGAGGCAAGAACTATTAAACCCAATCTTTTATTTAAATTCTTTAAAAAACGGGGAGGAAGAGTTGACTCCCCACCGGAATCTATTTTACTACTACTTGTAATGAAATAAGTGTAAGTTGTGCCAGGTTAAATGAATAAACTCACCCTATAGAAAAGAAACTCCAATAACGTTGCTTGACTTTAATAAACCTTTAAGGGAAACGCCGTCAATGCACGTTAGAATATCTCATACGGGGTTCTCACAAAGAGAGATTAGGATACCAGAAGTATTATATAGTAATATTTTTAAATAGACGTCAAAGATAAATGTAAAATTAAGTGGTGGAGAAAGTAATGGTACAAAAATATTTCCCTCTCTGAAAACCTTAGTGTGCTCTCATAAGCACACTGAGATACGCGCTATTTAAAAAGTTTGAGAATTTGACTTGGCACCATACTGAAGGTTTCATATGAAAGTTTATATTTCCATTTAATATTTATAAATTGAATGCATATTCAGGCAATAACTCTTATATTTTATATATACATATATAATTTGAAATTTTTTAGTATGATTGTAACACTCAGCAGACAAAAGATAGATGAAAATACCAACATAAATTAAATATTAATTTAGATTTTTGTCGATTAAAATTATTCACAGTATTAAATTAATTAATTAGAGTACCAATGATTAGTAAAACAAGTTAAAGTACTTACGCAGAAGAGAAATGACACTAAAGATGAGAGAATTTGGAAATACTTTGAATTATTAGTAACAGTCAACATTTGAGAGAAAAAAGAAAAAGGATAAAATCACCAAAGAGTTCCGTTAAAAAAAAATGGAATTCATGAATTGAAAATTGGAATTTTAAATGCTGAAAAATAGAAATGTACTCTTCAGGAAACTTGCATTTCTATCAGCATTTGCAAGATTTCGTAAGACTGTATGGCTAATTCCAGCAATATACACCTCAAGTCTCTATCTTGCAACAAAACAAAAATAAAAAAAGAAAATTGAATTAAATTAAAAAGGAAATTAAATTAATCAATAACACAAACCAAAATTTACACAAGGAATAAGTAGTTTAAGCACTCCACATGTTAATCGTTACTTACGGAGATAGTAGAAATAGACAGCTTGCCAAACGAACATTAGTAAAAATAAAATAAAAGATTAAAAGTTTAGAAACGATTAATCGATTTAGGTGCTACTGAATTACTTTAATTGATTGCATTATTTGTTAGTTAATAATCTCTAAAAGCTTTTATCAATTTTAAAAAAGGTGATTTTTATGTAGATTTGAAATCTTTAAATTGCATTTGCTGAGTTTTTTTTTTTTTTATTCCATGAATTTAATGATCTTTAAAAATGCTAAAACATCTACAATTACTTAAGAAGAGACTTAATATATTTTTGGATGCTTATTAGAACTCATTTAAAAGAATTAGGGATGGATTTTGCAATACCTTTTAAAAGAAAAAACATTAAAAAAAATCATATATATATGTGTGACGTATTCTTCTTACTCCGTGTCACATAATAGCTATAATGAAGAGAGGCTTTCACTCAGTAACGAGTCCAAGAATTAGAGACAGTCGTTTATTGGCGCATCTTGCAAGGTATAGTCCAGGATCTAGGTCTGAGAATGTGGAATGAATGTGCAGCGGAGCCGAGAACGACGGTAGCCCGCGATTACATCGCGTTACCTCCCGGGGCCGTTAATTTGACGCGACTTTACTTAGGCAAGAAAACACACGAAGAGAGGCCCCATCCACGCGCGTTTTCTCTTAAATACCGGCATTTTTGGCGCGAAGCTTTACCACTCCTTTGTCTAATTATTGGCTATGAACTCAATGATTGACAACTTAGCTGAAGTCCAGATCGCTGGGATTAATTAGTATGCATCATCTAACCACAAGAAACTGCAAGTTGCGTTTTTGTTCAGCACTTTATTATCCTAAAATTCGTTTCACTTTTATGACTTTCGCGTTATGATCGTGCATTGTGCTAAAACTTACTTTACAGGGGAAACTTTAGAATTAATTTTAAGTTAAGACTTCCTAATGGGATTTTCTTTAAGTTATTATTCACTATTAATTTAAAATAATACAATAATAATTTAAAAACTTACCCCTCTTTATCCTTTCATATATATATATTGGCAATTTTTTTTTTTTTTATAGACATGCACTTTTAAATTTTTTTAAAAAACTAATTAATAAATTTCAAAATTTATCCCTAGTTCTTTTAAGTAGGTTCTATTAAACATCTTAAAATATATATATATATATATATATATATGTATATATATTAAGTCTTTTGTAAATATTTTTAGAGGTTTTAGCATTTAAAAGATTATGAATTCATGAAAAAAAGCAAACTGAGAAAACGCAATTTGAAGTTTTGAAATCTATATATATATCAAAAACCAATAAAAATTGTTGCCTGAATATATATTTTACTCAACAAACCTAATATAGGTCCATTTATAAATATTAAATGGAAATATGAGCTTTTATATAGAAACTTTCAGGGGTGCGAAGTTCTCTTAAACCATCTTCACAAAAATACTCGACATACAGCTGAAACATCCGAACTTCGTAACTTCCTCAGCTCCCCACCTACTACTTTCAACTATTCACCGAAACTATACGCAAGCGAAGTGTGACGTCACTGGTCGTCCATGGGGTCAAGTAAGACTCCTATAATACGAGCTGACTCACAGCTGATCATTGTTGCACAGCGGAAATATAGCTTGGCGACGTTTAGTTGCAGACGTATTACACGGCGTCTTTATCGCCTAAAATGGCGAGTTTGCTTAAACAGAAGAGCGAATTATTGTTTGTACTTGATAAGTTTGAGGGTAATTTGGCAAAATTTTCTCATAACGCTTGTAAAAAGTAGCTATCACTGTTGCTGTTAAATTAGTTAATTTTAAATATTTATACACGTTGAAAACTAGTGTAGGTTGTAAAATACAACATTTAGATAATCAAACAGCAATAAAAACAAATAATTGATGCAAAAAATGTGAGAAAACATATCATAATTACACTTCATATTTGTGATTGAAAGCTAAGCGTACAATTTCTTTTGGACAATTAATAGCCCATTTCTTTCGCCTTTCTTCATCTGTTGGAAATCTAAACGGTCTAAAAGCAGTTCTGGTATAATTTGAGCAATTTTCGGCTGCAAAACCTCCATTTTATGTGATTTGATAACACTTGAAATTCGGACCCTGTGGGCAACAATCGCTGAGTTTGGAAACAAAATGCCTGAAGAGCCAGCCTGTATTGGATTTCCTATGTTAATCGTCCATTGGATTTTTTGTAAAAAATTATTAAAAATTGAGGAAAATTCTTTCCCAATTTTACTTCCCATATTTGGTTATAATTATAAATTAGTTATCGTGCACAAGTGTTGGATTAAGTTACTTTGCTCTTAAATTGATAATATTTTAAATTTAAATTTAAAACTCTGTTGTCCTTGGCGTTTTTTGTATTTGGCGATCAAAAACGTAATATGAAAACATGCATTCCAGATGTATATTTTGGTAACATGTATTGTACAAAATACTATTTCATAATATTGATTGCTCTCTTCGGCCGCCGTAAACCTTCGGGTTGACGGGAGGTTGGGTTGTTTTGTTCTCTTAATATATGTTGTTAAAATAACCACGATTTTTGAAAGGAATTAAATATGTTCGCCAGATAATTTGGCAATCTTTTTTTTTTTTTTTCAGCCAAGGACGACAGATAGCAAAACTATTCCGCTGCAACATATTAGTTTCTTATATCACTTTATTTAGACATTTGAAAACAAATTTGACTTCAAATTATGATAGAATATATATCATTTTCCTTTTAGTTAGTATATTAGTTGAATATTTATCGTGTAAATATCATCCTTTGAAATGAAATGTTTATGTTTTTATTCGAAAATAAAAATTTGCCAGTTTTTTCTTTTTTTTACAGTTTTGAAATTTAAATTTAAAATTTTATCAATTTTGCAGCAAAAATATCTCAATATAACACATGTAGACTGTAACTTATATGTCACTATACCCAAATATAGGGATTAAAATCGGGAGATAATTTCCCTTAATTTTTAATAACTTTTTACAAAAAATCCAATGGACGATTAACATAGGAAATATTTTGCTTGGCCCCACGGACGGCGAGTGACGTCCTCACTTCGCCTGCGTACTGAATCACGATGAACCTAAAAGAGTCCATCACAACACTTGACATTTCTGCGCGACTTTGAGCGTTAGAACGTGTGAGGCCTCACATCCTTACAATAGTTTCCGCCACTGTAAGCAGATTGTTTTGGTTCAACCTTGAACCCAAACTTTTAAAAGTGTAAAAACCTATTTCATTGCAATCAATCTGCCAAAAAAAAAAAGAAAAAAAAAAGTCAATTCTAGTTTTGTGTATGGCATGGAATCAACGGGATGTTCATTAACATGAGTTCAGGCAATTTTTTTTTATTTGTCTTTGTGAGGGGAAAAAAAAAAAAAGAGGAACAGAACGAAATGGAATTTTAACAATTTTGATGAAAACGAAGGATGTGGAATTTAGTTCCTGAGTTCCACAAATTTGGGCTGATTTGTTGGTTGTGGATTCGTATTTTAGTTTTAAAAGTCTCATTAATTGAAAATTTAAATTTTGCTCTTTTTACTTTCCTCATAGTTTTTTACATAAGAAGAGAATATTGAATTTGTGAAAATATTCGACCTCCGGGTTTCAGTGGATTTACATGTTTTGAGATGTTTAAAATACAATTTGTCTATTTTTGGAAAACGTCTATTTTTTGTGTCCACCAACATTTTTTAGGTACAGTCGGCAGCAAAATTTTTCAAGTGCTGGCTATAAAAAGATGATTTAAAAGATGTGCACCTAATACTGCTTAAGTAAGTATTTGTCGAGTCATGATCTTAGTCTTTATGCTGTTTTTAAAGAAGTATGTTAGTAATAAAAATCAAACTACTAAAAAAAAAAAAAAAAAATTTTTTTTTTTTTTTTTTTTTTTTTTTTTTTTTTAAAATGAAAAAATTCGATAACTTTATTTTAAATTATGGCAGATCGATGGTTGAACCATTCATTTTAAAAGTATTGGCGAGCTCTTTTGAAAGATACCCATCATGAAAATTTACTCCCCTCGAGGGGGGAGGCGAGGCTCCTATATACACAATTTTTTTTCCCCGTTGACTATCTCTATTACACAAAATATGTATTCGTTTCATTTGGTTTAGTGCAGTCTATAGATGTTAAACTCTACCTACCTGCAATTTCCCCCATAGACGTAATGTATTTGAATACTTTTGAGTGTCCCTGTACACGAACCATTTGTTTCATCTCAACGAAAAGCTTAGTGTAGCATCCCTATATGATACACATTTAGAATACCGAGTTTGGAATTTCTGCTACTATTTGTTCTTGAGATATGCTGATAACAGACACACAGACACATAGACCATTCGCTAAAAACATGATTTTCATATTCAGGGGACCTCAGAACATGTAAATATAACAAAAACTCGCGTTCGAAAATTTGACCTAAAACAATACTTTCTCGACCTTATGGGTAAGAGAAAGTAAAAAAGAAAAGAAAACTGCGAATGCGTACTTTAAAAAAATTGCTGCAGACTGTATTGTATCTTAATAAACAGGCGAAGAATTCCATGTAGTTTTGTATTTAGTTAGAACTTTTCATAAATTGGTGCTGATGAGATTTTAGTATTGATCGCCTGTGAAGTAACGCTTGTATATGTTGCCATACTCACATTTACGGGAAGCTATATATTTCAACTTCTATAATGTATTGAACCAAACTTGATATGTCAGATGGCTACTAAAAAAGTATGCTAATTCAGTGTGGTACAATTTTGTAAGTGGGTATTGGAGGGTCCAACAGGTAGTGTACTACTGCCGCATTTTTCCTGAAGTACTTGGTATTTATAAGACATACAATCAAATCGAACTTGATATGTAAAATGCTTATCATAAATAATTATAAGATAAAAAACTTTTTATGTACCATGTTTTTAAATTTTCTGTTGAATCATAACGGTAGAACTACACTAGCAGTTTATCAATGCGTATAAAATTTTTAAAGTGATACTGACGTCCATTTTTGTGAGATGCATAATTTCACTTTTTACAATTTTTTAACACTCACGTTTGATTAAATGTATTTATTTTTAAGTCGATAGTCGAAAGAAAATGAACTCGTAAATTTTTTTTTTTGGCAACAATTAAATTGTAGCTAATATTTTAATGACTATTTTTAAAGCTATTTGGAGGTTATTATTTTCATAATTTAATTAAGTAAGAGACAACTAATCAAAAATTCGAAAATCGGGCTTCGAAGTATTGTGTTGTCATCGGGTTCTGAGCTATTCTGAAAGTTTCAAATGTCTAGCTAGTAGGGAAGTTAGTTAAAAATCGATTGCAAGGTTTGTACCGGACAAACAAACAAACAAGAATCGAAGTTAATAAAAACATGGTTGTTCGATTTTCTTAACATGGGAGAATAGGACAAAAATTCACTTAAACGTGCATTAAATGGAAACTTTTTACTGTAAAATTGTCAGACCAGTTTTAAAATATCAGTTTTGATGCCGGAATGAACATCAGTAACTATAAATATGCTTCTTTGAAAATTTCGCAAGTTATTAGAAATTTACGAATTTCTTAACATGGTGGTATAGGACGAAATTTCACATAAACGTCAATTTTGAGAGATATTTTCATCGTAAAGATGTCAGACTACTTTTGAAATATTATTTAGGACACTGGCATGAATATTGATGACTATGAATTTTCCAATATAAAAATTTCGTAAGTTATTGGAAATTTACGAATTTCTTATCACAATAGAATAGGGCAAAATTTTACACAAACGTCAAATCTTGAGGGATATTTTCATCGTAAAGATGTCAAACCACTTTTGAAATATTATGTAGGATACTTACATAAATACCATAGAGTATGAATTTTCCAATTTAAAAAAATCGTAAGTTATTTGGAATTTACGATTTACTTAAAATGGCAGAATAAGGCAAAATCGAGCACAAACGTCCATTTTGAGGATCATAAATATATCAGACAATTTCAAAATAACATTTATGATACTTGATTGAACACGATTGACTACAAATATTCTAATGGGAAAATTTCGTAAGTTATTTGAAATTTAAGATTTTATCAACATAGCAAAATGTTGCGATATTTCATATAAATATGCATTTTTGGGATTGTTGCATTGGAAATATCAGCATGAAAAATAAACTACGAAATTGGATCCCAATAAAATAAATTAATAGATGAGAATAAGATAAATATGTTGAACTGAATGGTGGGTAGCCTATTAGGTGAGGATTTCGTTCTGTCATTGTGCCAAGCGTTTGGTCAAATTCATTTCTCTTAACATGAATATAATATGTCCTGTACAAGAAATTTATGAGAACATACATATGATGGGGAACTGAGCAGAGTCCACCTATGCTAACTATTTTTAAAGCTATTTGGAGGTTATTATTTTCATAATTTAATTAAGTAAAAGACAACTAATCAAAAATTCGAAAATCGGGCTTCGAAGTATTGTGTTGTCATCGGGTTCTGAGCTATTCTGAAAGTTTCAAATGTCTAACTAGTAGGGAAGTTAGTTAAAAATTGATTGCAAGATTTGTACCAGACAAACAAACAAACTAGAATCGAAGTTAATAAAAACGTGGTAACAAATAAGTCGATGATATGTAGGAGATAGCTGCTAAAAAAGTGTGCTAATTCAGCGTGGTTCAATTTGGTAAGTGGATATTGGAAGGTCCAACAAGTGGTGTACTACAGCCGCATTTTTCATGACGTACTTGGTAGTTGTAAGACATGGAATCACATCGAACTTGATATGTAAAATGCTTATCATGAAAAAACAGGCTGATTAAATTTTGGCGCACGTCAGCCGACAAACTGTCTGTTAATGCAATACAGCATTTTACACAATTTTTTTATTACCATTTTCCAAGATTTACATACAGTAAATGTAACAAAAAATTATTATTATTTTCTTTTGCATACTAACATGTAGGTGGCGCTGCTGTATAAAGGGATTTTTTAGAGATGATTAGCTAAAGTTTATTTTTTGGTTTGAAATCAAAGAAGACAATTTTAGAAGAATGCAGCTCAGTAATAATAATTTTTGTCTGTTCATTCCTTATATATTTAACCCTTTAATGAGCGCACAAATACATTTGTTTACACAATTTATATATTTTTATTTGTGAACACATTAAAAATTCAAAATTAAGGAAGTGCGTAAATATATAGATTTCAATTCCTGAAATCTTTTATAAATGAGAAAATTATGAAGTTACGTGTTTGCACTTGAATAAATTACAAATTTAAAGTTATTTTTGAAAACAAATAAATAACGATAATTGTTTTTGTACGGTTTCATTACAATAAAAAAAAAAAAGAAAAAAAAAAAAAAAAAAGAGTGTTACTTGACAGACTTCTTTTACGGAAAAAAATCTTAAGAATAACAACGCGACATTTGTTAAATCTCATCATAGTAACAAATCGATTTTACATTTATTTATGATGTGTTCCTTTTCCTTTCGTTTTGAAACGGTTTGGTTGCAAATATTTTATTTATTTATTTTTTAAACCAATTTTATGTATTTATGTATTTTTTTGAAAAGTTTTTTTTCAATATTTTTGATAAATATATAGAACGCTAGTATTGCAAAACTTTCTTCTATATTTTCCTATACAAATTCATGCAGTACAAAACACTTGTTAAAATTGTTATTAATTAAAATTATTTTTCCCTGATGAATGCAGACGATTTTTATCTCAGAGAAGTACAAAATTAAATGTCGAAAGAAGTCAAATGTTTGTCTTATAGACGACATCTGAAAAAGAAGAAAAGAATCATTTATGGAAAAAAAAAAAAAAAAAAAAAAAAAAAAATCAAAAACTGTGATTCAAATTCTCGCAGATTTATTGTTCAAACATTCGTTTTAAAGGTATTGACAAGATTTTTGTAACAAAGATATACACAGACTTTCTTCTTTTAATGGTTAAATCGAGTTCAAGACATCTGAAAACATGTAAATCCATCGAAAACCGGGGGCTTAAAAATTTCACGAATTCAGTACTTCTTATGCATATAAAAGAAAGTAAAAAAATAGGTGGAGACTACAATTTTTTGATAAAACGATTCAAATGTGTTAATGCACGTTTATAAACTGAATTGGAACATAATTATTGCCAGTGTTAATTTCATCTTTCATTAAAAGTTTTAAGTTGACATTTGTAAATTTTATGTTTTACAATTTTCATTAACTCCTCTGTTCTATGTTTTATAATTTTCATTAACTCGCCTGTTTAAATTTTAGACCTAAAATATAATAAAATGTCAGTTTTATGGAGCTAATCAGATAGAATCAAATTTCGCTGGCATTATTATCGTCCTTTGATAATACCGTTCTAATATGTAAATTGCCCATTTTAATTTGAATAGAATTATCACCTAAACTTCTCGAATTTTAGACCCAAAACGTAATGTGATAATTGCATGAAAGGGATTTTTTTTTTTTTTTTTTTTTCCCTTTTAAGTACGGAGGACTATTAGTCTCAATCTACGGATTTTTACGATACTAGTTTTACGATAGTTGGACATTTATCGAAATAGAAAATTTATCCAAAATATAATTGAATAATTTGAAAAAGATGTTATAATTTGAAAAAAAAAAAAAAAAAAAAAATCTAACAGTCCTCCATATTAAACTAAATTCTGCTTTTATCAGAATTTCATCAAAAAATTTTCTTTTCTTTTTCTTTCTTTTTCTTTTTTTTTTTTTTTTTTTTTTTTTTAAGAAGAAGAAAAGGAAAGAAAATTAATAATAATCGGTATCAAAACGAACAGTATCGAAAAAGTTTTTTTTTTTTTTTTTTTTTTTTTGAGGGGAGGAAGGATGATTAGAGAAGGTCGAAATGTTTATATTTTATTATTATTATTATTATTATGGGAGGGGGGGGGGAGGGGTGATTTTTGCATGTTAATTTATAAAAAAGAGACTAAATTATGTTATTTGACGGTTTGAAGCAGATTCTAAATTAGTTTTGAATATTTTTTTAATACATGTACGGGGTGAAACAAAACTAATGATCACAACCGCAAGGTGTGATATAAATTCCAAACGCATTACTACTCCAACCAAACGCATTATTATGTGCTTTTTTAAATTTTAAAAAGAATCTACAGGCTCATTCGTAAATTAAAATTCATTGAAAATGCGCCGTTAGTTTTTTACTATTACCTAAAAGCCAGCTCTCATATCTAAGACTAATCCCACAACTTGAAGTTGTTCCACTGTTAAAATTTTTGTTCTAGGTTGAACCAAATCATGGTACACTGTAGCTGCAATCATGTGATGGTGAAACCTTTCCCCATTATTTGATGCTTCGTTAAACCAAGGTTTGGTACTGCAATAGAGTGGATCCATAAAGTGGAGAAACCTTTTACCATAATTTGGCGATTTTTTTTCATCAAAATGAACTAAATAATGGTAGAAGGTTTCACCATCGCATGGTTGCAGCTACAGATGTACCAAGTATTGGTTCAATCCACTGAGCTGAAGAACAACTGGAGGAAATGCTAGACCGGTTTTTGCGTGCCGTTTTTGGAAGGTTTGTCTTCCGAGCGTTGCACGGCAGAAAGCATTTGATATCTTTATATTTCAAAGTAAAATTGTGTAAAGGTTGTCTGTTCGAACAATCATATGCTAAACATGATATTACAATTTTAAATTTTAATTCTTTAAAGAGTATAACAGTAATAGACGACCCGACAAATGTTGCCTGCCGTGCAAGATTTGACTCTGCACAGCAAATGATTTCAGAAAAACTGGCACGCACGAACACTGTGTAAAGGTATTGGAAGCATTTGTTCCAGTTGTTCTTCAGCTCAGTGGTTCAATCTAGCAAATAAAAGCTACTGTAATACTACTACATTTGGTTTAACCTTGAACTGAAATTTTTAACAGTGTCCCTCTCTATTCTTATTTTACGAATGGGCCTTATGTCCACAATGCATTATAATAAAGCTATAATATAGAGAATAAATATTTGTGGTCCCCAGGAACTAATTTTCTCAGGAATCGGCAACATATTCTTATAAGATTATTATTATGTTCAACACTTCTTATGACATGGTAAGGAAATAAGTCATTTAAACTTCTGTTCTTTCGAGATCTTGGTAAAATACATTAATAGTGTATTCCTGCAATCATAAAAAATATAGAAATGTGATTAAACGGAAATGGTTTCAAATTCAATTGAATGAAAACGGTTTTAAAATAGTTGTAACCTCAGCAATTCTTCTGACATTTTCATCATTGACACCTTGAAAATGACCATTGATCATGGGCTCTGGTGTCCTCTGGTTAGCACGAAATTGGTCAATATTAGGAAACACAGCCACTCCACCAGCAGGTCTCTATAAAACACAAAATTTTATAAATAGTTTTAATCTGCTTATGGATATTTATTATGCTAAAACCAAGTAAAACATAAGTAAAATACAGTTAATAACAGCGCAATTCAAAAGACTTAGTTCTGATTGCCGGAAAACACAATATAATATTTGTTTTAATAAAGTTATAACTAAGCTTCTTTACAGTTCAGATTTTTACTCCAAGTAACTATCACCTGCTTCTGAGATTTAAATTTGAATACTATAGAACGGTATTGTATTAAGAAAAAGAAATGAGTATAGTAGCTATAAAATATTTTTTACAAAATTTCAGATATATTTTAATGGGTTTAAGCTTCTAAGTACAAGGTACAAAAAGTACCTTGAAGAACAATAGACTAAGAAAAAATTTAAAATATTCATTTCCTTTCTATCACACTGTTTTTTTTTAAACAAAAAAGACAGTTTCTTCGGAAATTTTGTGTATGTGCCTAAATTGCAGTAGTTCTTAGACTGAACCAGTAACTTTGTCAAAAGTTTTAGAAATGATCCCACATAAAGCCAGTAATATTCTTCTAATATACCAGTAACATTCTCAAAAAAGTTAGAAATTATTTCATATAAAGTCAGGAATGTTATTGCAATACATTATTTTTTTCCCAATAAACATGCACATTTGAATGTATTCATAAGCTGGTGATTTATAATTCTACCAATATATGTATCAATAACAGCAACATTGCTCAGTACGTACTTTGTTATCTGTCTGTTGCATAATTTCTGGAGGATCTGGATAGGGATGTGCGAAATTCGCAGGTGACGTAGGCACTGGAGGTTTGTCTTTTTTCCTGAAGTCTTCACCCATGGGGCTACGGATGGGAGGCCCGGCTAGAGTATGACGCTTGTTTTCAGAACTCCGCGTTTCTGACATGGAGCGATTCCTGTAACCTAGAGCTACAAACAGACAAATAAAATAAGGTATTGTAATAATTAAATTGTATGGCGCAACAGTAATGAAAATTGACAAACACATGAAATATGTCCTTACAAGTACATTTCAGAACTTACTTCATGAAATTATGGAGATTAGTATCCCCAGTGGCCGAAACTCGACCACATTTTTAAATAAGCATTTAAGTAATAAATACAGAAATTCTAAATTTTCGTGTAAACAATGTTCTTAGATTCTATCCTAAAAATAAACAAATAAAAATAAATAAATAAATAAAATACATAGCGAGTTTGTTGCATATATATATATATATATATATATATATATATATATATATATATATAACATAGGAGCTGATATATGGCCTTGCCATAAATGAAAATTATTTGCAGCAAAGCAGCGTCACTTTTCGTTCGATATGCACCGAAATTGAATTAGCATGGTTTTATATATTATCCATTTCACATACCACGTTTGGTGTATTTATATATCACAGAATCTGAGATATTGCCATTTCGTAAACGGAAATAAATTACAGCTGAGCAGCGCAATATATCGGTCGATTTGCATCCAAGATGAAACGGCAGAGTTTTACATGATATCCATCTCGTATACCAAGTTTGATGTGTTTATATACTATAGAAGTTGAGATATACTCTTCACTTAAACGAATCGAATCCCTTATTGGGTGATATATTTTCTAAAAGCTAATCATCACCCATTTAAGTCAAGGTCTAACCAAATATTAATCTTTCTTAAATTCAGTCTGTTCGTGAAATACAAAATTTTGCCGAAGAACACATCATACACACACAGACAGTTCTTTTCTAAAAAAAAAGGGCAAATAATGTTTAGTAGGACATCTCAAAACATATTAATTCGTAGAGAACCAGAAGTCAAAGTTCACTAATCTAATACTGTTTTCTAAATCATTTCATATAACAGCGCCACTACTGGTTCATATAAACAAAAATTTTATTAACTTATCTTCACAAATACCATTTACATATGCAATTCTGTGCAATTTACACAATCGATGCTGAGATATCGCCATCTTAAAAACCGCAGAAAATAATACCAGCATTACTTTTCGACCTATGTAGTACACCAAAATTTAATAAGAATAATTTTTCATGATATATGTCACACACAGTGTTTGGTGCATTTATATGGTATAGAAGCTGAGCTATACTTCTCGCGTAATGGAAAATAATGCAGAATAGCAGCATCACTTGTCGTCTGATATGTATCCAAACTGAATCGGCATAGTTTTATCTAATATACATCTAACATGCCAAGTTTTGTGCATTAATATACTGTAGAGGCTTAGATATAGTCTTCCCCAGCACTACCGCTCAGCTGATATGCAATCAAATTGAATGAGCAGAGTTTGAATTAATATATATCTTATAATGGGTTTGGTCAACAGTAGATGCTGAGCTATTCCCGAAATTCGAGGAAAGCGCCAGCGCGCCACCTGTTGGATGATGCAACCAAAAGCTAATCAGCGCCAATTCAAGTCAAGGCTTAATTAGATATCGAGTTTAGTTAAATTTAGTCCATTGCTTTATGCGGTACTGCGTTTGTGCAGTTTTGCTAACTTAAGAAGACAGACATTCTCTAAAAATGGTTGAACCGTGTTCATAAAATCTCAAAACGTTTAAATTCACCGAAAACCAGAAATAAAAAATTTTGACGAATTCTGTACTTTCTTCTTACACATTCAGAAGATCGTAATAAATCCACCTTTTTCAAAAATAAGTACACTATCTTACCAATAAGTATTCGACACTTTCGACGTTTTGTCAAATACAGTAACCGCCGCTTAATCTGATCAAATTTCCAGGACCGGAATCAAATCAATGCAAACTACTTTTTAAGCCGCCGCTTAATAAAATCAGCATCGCCGGTTTATAAACTCAAAAATATCTACTCATCAGCAAAAAATATCATTTATACACACTCAAAAATTTTTATTTGCATTGTGATTTTTTATTTTTTATTTTTTTAAATAGAAAAAGAAATTAAAACACAACAAACTCTCCTTTATCGCTCATTGTTGAAGATTTGCAGCACATTTAGAAATTAAACACGCCCCATCACTGATCTCCGTAACAATTTCAAGGAATGTATTCTTCAAAAAGCGCAGTAATAAGTTACAAATTTGGTTTGAAATGATTATTATTATTATTATTATTAAAGGCAATTTCTAGTTCTTATTTTGAAATTTCTATAGTTCATAAGGTCTAAACGGAAAGGTTTTAAATGAATAGCTTAAACTTTTGGAAATTAATGATGATTTTCTTCAAAGAAAAACGAATGGGAATTTGGAATGCGTTTAATTTACTTATTTCGAAGGAACAATTAATTAATTATCTCTCAAAAATATATTATTTACTAATTCTATTATTCGTTACCTTTTAAAGTGTTTTTCCAAATTCAGGGAAGTAATACCTTTTACTTAAGTGCAGCAGCGTTCGCCGGATATAAAAATCAGCCGCTTAATAAAATCACTTTGGCTCAGAACGAATGTGATTTTAATAAGTGGCGGGAACTGTATCTAGAAAGATTCTGTAGGAATGATCTTGAAACTTTGGGAGTATAAAGAACATATTATACCTCACATATTTCAGCAAAAGTTTTGTCCTGAAGAAGGAAAGAGAACTAGCAAAAAATTAAACAAAAGTCAAAATGTTTTGGGTCACCCTGCAAAAAATAATTCTTGAAATACCTTTTGGCTGTAGCATGGATTCTTCTAATTATCTTTGTAAATTTTTATGAAGCTACCACATATATTTATTGAGATATAACGGTTTATTTAAAAAATTATAACACATAGGGTATTAGACCAAATGCAAAGCCATTTTAAGGAAACTTGGCCATACTACATTAGACACAGCATACTGCAATCAGAATGCGAAAACGTTAAATATCTTACGTAATATGAGCATTTTTACTAAATAATTTTTTACTACGCATGCGCAAGCTTTTAAAACATTTCTTTTGCATAATTTAATAGTTAAAAGTACTGAGCTATTTATATTAAAACACCAAACAAATATCGTATAAATTCTAAAAGATATGAGAGATAGAATTTCACTTCCTCTCAAAGTAAAAGCTGAACCATAAGGGGTTTTACTCACATTTTTATTTTGATTCAATCAATGCCCAATGGTAATACAGTGTACGCTGATTGTAAATAAATACTGACTAGCTCGAACCCGTCGAATTCGACGATCACTGTATTGACCATATTGTTTCAAAAATAGTCGCATCATTATTTAAATGTATTTCATGTTAAAACATCTAATATAATTTACGACATTTCACTTGAAAAAAGAAAGTCGGAAAATGCTTATAAATAGAAATACTGTGTATGACATCACTTTCTACAAAGTACTGTCAATGTGACGTCAAACTGACTCCAAATAAACAGATGCTATCTTTTATTTTCTATTTCGTTTAATACTACGACTATATGTTAGTTGACCCGTCCGGCATTGCCCGGGCCCATGATACCGTAAATGAACCTTAAATTTGTATTATTTTATACCTTTAACTCGATTTTGTTTGAATTTCTGTTTTTAAATGAAAGCATCACGAAAAAAATAATCATCTGTAACAAAACAATTAACTCGAACCGAAAGAAACTCTGCCTTGTGACCCCGGTGCTTGCGGCAGCGCATACACGGGCCGCTAACAACATAAAAAATTTTCCCAAAATTAACCTGGAACCGAACGAACCCGCCCGGCATTGCCCGGGCCCATGATAATAACCTTAAATGCACCTTAAATTTGTATGGTTTTATATCTTTAACTCGATTTTGTTTGAATTTCTATTTTTAAATGAAAACATCACACACAAAAAATAAATAATCATCTGTAACAAAAAAAATTACCTCAAACCCAACGGAACTGGGGCTCGTGATCCAGGTGCCTGCGGCAGCGTATATGCGGGCCGTTAATAACATGAAAAAATTCTCAAAAATTAACCTTAAACCGAACGAACCTCTGACTCGTGTTTCCGCTGCCTATGGCTGCGGCACCGTATAGCAGGCGTGCTATGCACGCGCTGCAAAATCCACTTTCCTCCACCAAAGGGCGCAGTATGTTGTATACGAACATCACCAATCGCCTTGAATTTCCAAGACCTTTCAAATAAGGTGTCACAGGGTGGTGTCAACTGCAAAATCCTTTAGTTGCACTTTCCACCGCCAGAGCGCGCAGTGTGTTCTGAATGAACATCACCAACGGTCAGGAAATACCAAGACCTTTAAAATAAGGTGTAAAATGATAGAATCTACAGCAAAATTACCTTGTTCCATTTTTCACCACCAGGGGCGCACTGTATACGACAGTACACAAACTGTATACAAGACAGACTGTATACAAACAGTGTTACGACAGTACCAATCGACATGAAATTTAGAGATCTTTAAAATGAAGTGGTACATGTGTGGGTCTAGAACGGATTTCCCCCTCAAACTAATTTCCCCCCTCTTTAAAATTGAAAATTCCAAAATCGGAGATATTGATTTTTTAGTATTCGAGTCTAGTTCGCCCATGTACAATTTCTTCACCGTGAAGTAATTTGGAGCTGAGTTAAGCTCGCATATGTGTTTTTAAACCTTGCCCCCTTAGGGGGGGACCCGTTCGACTTTTTTTTTATTTTTCTCTTTTCATAACACATCTACAGACCAAGACCTTTTTTTTTAGACACCTCAACCAAATTTTTATACCTAGCCGTTCTCTCAATTTAGTGGAGACAGACAAAAACACGTTTCAAATTAATATATAGAGAAAACTCCCTATCATCTTTCTTTTTTCTTTTTATTTATTATTATTATTATTATTTGCGAGAACGGAAATTCTGTTCATTCTATCTCTCATAACGTTTTGAATTTATAAGAAATTCTTTTGGCGTTTTCATACAATTGGTAATACTAATAATTGGTATACAATACTAATAAATTATGTCAATGAAATTTTTTAAAAGCTTGCGTATGCGTAGCTAAAAATTATTTAGTAAAAATTTTCATATTTCGTAATATACTTAATATTTTTGCATTCTGATTGCAGTACGCGATGTTTAATGTAGTACGCCAAGATTCTTAAAAATGGCTGGGTCTAATTCCCACTGTATCTAAAGGCGTTCATGACTGCAACCAACTTCCAGAAAGAAACCCTTCTGCACTTCCGTTTTTCCGCTTAGGTCTGCTTTCAGAATTAGCTCCTTCTACTGAGCTGTGGGAAGATAATTCCCTACATTTATCTATTGTAGACAAATCTGTGTAAAAAACACAGTGTAAAATCTCTGTAAAACACAAACTTTTTAGAAAGTTTGTTAACAAATTATACAAATAAAAACAGTAACATCCATTTAGGGCTATCAAAGTTTTTCATCACCCGGTGGAATAACTAGTCCTGAACCTCCTGCCCCTAAAATAGAACATTTTTCTCTTCTGAAAAACGTATATCTGTTATTTCAGTGAGTGAAGAAGCTTTTTACGAAATTAAATCTACATTAATTATTTAATTTCGAATTTAGTGTATTTGCTGATTTTTATTTATTTATTTATTATTATTAATATATATATATATATATATATATATACATATATAAATATTAATGTTGATTTTTTTTTTTTTTTTTTTTATCTGAAAATCTTTTTCAGGTTGAAGATAACTTGTACGTTGTCAGTAACAAGCATGAACATAGAATTTTCTACTTTGATGAGCTACTTGCCAGTTTTTTTTTTTTTTTTGCTTCCTATGTGAGTACCATCTATGACTAACGACGACTTTTATACATGGAAAGGAAAGATCTGGGTCAGTTGAAATATAGATGTGATTATTGTTTCGTGTTAGATGAAAAAATTGCGTAGATGAATAAATTGCGTAGAGCAACCAAGAATGTAGTAAGGTATTTCTTTTTCCCTTTCGTCTTTCATTTCCCAATACTTGTATTGATATTGATCAAAGCGATCTTAACCACTAAAGTAACAGTACCAGTAATGGAAAATTTAACGACATTTCTTGTGCACTGCTTTTTTAGTATCTGTGATAAAAACCACTGTTCAATATGTAAGGTAACTCTTACTTTACACGATGTAATTACAGTTGAACCTCGTTAACGTGAATTACTTTTAACATGGACTGTATCCACAATCCCAGTCAAAATAAAGATTAGTTTAGTTATATGAAAATTGGTTACTGATAACATGAGCTAGTGATAACATGAACGCATTTTTTATCCCCCTTGAGATTCATGTTAACGAGGTTCAAAAGTATTAAAATTGCTAATTGAATGATTTTTCCAACCAAAAGAAAAAATAAGTCTATAGAGATTTTAAAAAGTGACGGTAGTGAAGACAATTTTCTGTACTGTATCAGAAGTTCTATATCAATTCTATATCAGAAACTGAAAGCGAAATCTCTCTGAAAATCTGTAGTTCGTTCAAAACTAAACTACACAAGAATTATTTTATATCTGAAAATGTGGCATATACACTTGGCGATTGAAAATATCAATAATTTTTTCCTATTACTTAAATAGCGGACTAATGAACGAAAGTATGAATAAATAAAAATGCCTGCTACATTTCGGGTCAGAATTCTTTATATAATATTTCAAATTTGTGCACCACTTTTCTCAAAAAGTAACTCTTGCCTATATTTAATTTCAGAAATTCCACGTTTAAACAAAGGAAAGTTAAATATAGTAAAAAAATACTAAGGTAGGGAACCAAAGGTGGCCATAGTTAAGCTTTGAGAATTTGGGTGTATATGGCTTGACTTTTTTTCGTAGACTTATCTCTTACACATATCAAGTATAAATTTCTTTGTTAAATGGAATTTAGATATTTTCATAATACAATATTTAAATTGTGGGCGACCTTTTGGTGCATAGGGTTTCAAAGGTGGCCCATGTAATCAAAGCTCGTTTAAAATGTGCTTAAAAGACTCTTTTGTTACTTTCCGGGATTTTCTTCTTAATAATCTTATCTTTTGACACAAAAAGTCTTTCAACCACTTTTTGTGCAAAGAAATTCAGGATTTTTATTCTGGGATTCATTGACTTCTCTGACATTCTCAATAGTGTGGAAATAGTTAGAGAATAAATAATAATAAGTTTTATTTTATTTGTTTTTTCAAATGTTTAAGGAGAAATTTTGAAAGTTACCCTTATTACATTAATTTGTGTATTTATTTGCTCATTAAGTTGGCTCACGTGTTCCAAGGTTGCCCAACATCTGGGCCACCTTGAGAACATGCACAGAGTTGCCATTTGCACGGTATTAAACTTTTAATCGGATAAATTTGTTGGAAATGAAGCTAATGTAGTTAAAGAGAATGAGATAAATTTTCAGAAAACATATAACAGCTCAAAGTTCTAAGAACTTAAATTGATATAAATTAAACTATCTTCTCCCCTGGAAATTAAAACTCCTCCCCCTCTAAAGTGAATTCACTGCATACAGTGGCGGTCGATCTAGATAATCTCTCCAATTTCAGTCACATACCCTACAGATACATGATTTACAATGCAGTAGCACCATTTTGTGATTAAAAATTAAATTAAACCTCTTTTAGGGGGGTCGACTACCTTAGGAACACTGTCCACCTTTGGTTCACCTACTTCAGAGCTAAAAATTTAGAATTGAACAGACCCTAAATGACACGTAAATTTGACGCCCATTGAAAAGAAATTACTACTGGATATCAAACAGAAATTTGAAAAATTCGCTATTTAACCTCAAATTTCATGTTATTTAAAAAAAAAAAAAAAATTAATGTGTGACAATTTTTGTGTTGTTTCACCAAACTAAGCAGCAACTTTCTCGTACACTTACATATATTAATTATGGCTTTTCATTAATGCATAAGAAATAATCTGGTGTGTCACTCACACGACTTTTTCTTACCCTGAAATTTAATACTATAAATACAGGTTGGAGATTAAGAGGTAAGATAACGAGTACTGTTATGCAAACCTACGTTAAACAAATCAAATTAGGCTTCGGAAGAGTTTTATATGATAACTAGTTCTGTGTAAGGGGGGCTACCGCCCCCTCAACCCCCCGTTTCATTAATGCACCCACTTTTATATAGAATTTAATTCGGTTATTAAAAAATAATTCTGTTTTTAAAAAATTACTTATTAAAATTATTATTTAAACAAATTATTTTTTATGATAATGCAGACGATTTCCATATTAGAGAAGTAGTATAACACTAAATAAAAAATAAAAAAAAAAAGTTGCATTTATTCTCAATATTACATAAAAACTCTTTCTTTTTTGGTAAAAATGAAAAAAATCGATAATTTATTTTAAATTGTCGCAGATCGATGGTTCAACCGTTCGTTTTAAATGTATTGGCGAGCTCTTTTGAAAGATATCCATCATGAAAATTTACTCCCTCCGAGGGGTGACTTCCACCCCAGGAGGGGAGGCGAGGCTCCTACATACACAAAATTTTTTTCCAGTTGACTTTCTTTATTACAAAAAATATATTCGTTTCATCTGCTTTAGTGCAGCCTATAGATGTTAAACTCTACTTACCTGCCATTTTCCCCATAGATGTAATGTATTTGAATACTTTTGAGTTTGTGTATACGAACCATTTGCTTCATTTCAACGAAAAACTTACTGTAGCATTCTCTATTCTATATGATACACATTTAGATTACCGAGTTTGGAATTTCTGCTACTATTTGTTCTTGAGATATGCTGATAACAGACACACAGACACACCATTCGCTAAGAACATGATTTTCGTATTCAGGGGACCTCAGAACATGTAAATATAACAAAAACGCACGTTCGAAAATTTGACCCTAAAACAATACTTTCTCGACCCTATGGGTAAGAGAAAGTAACAAAAGAACAGCAATCCTTAATGTCAATTCAATTTTACGTTTTAGTGCATTAAAAAATTTTTTCTATTCAAAAAGAGAGAACAGAGGAATTCACACAATTCATATTGCTCACTACTAATCCAGACTCCATACAATCCTTATTTTTCGGCACCATTTCACGGCAACTTTTGTTATAAAATAAGCTTGTAATTTTCAGTAAAATTTTATTATATAAAATTGTGCCCCCCCCCCCCAAAAAAAAAAATCTTTACAGGATACGTATGAACTCTGCAATTGTAATCTTGCTCTATCTTTGATGACCAGATTCTTTCGAGATAAAATAAGGACAAATCGTTTAATGTTCTCCTTTTTTATGGGGGTATTTTACTTTTAAATCGAAAAGGTTTCCAATGACATATAATTTCATAAAATTGTTTCTAAGTTGAAAGGATCATGACATATTTCATTAGGATGAGTTGCCAATTGTGTATTAAAATATAGGATAGTCAGTCTCATGTTGCCTGTGATGTTTAAATTTTATATAGAGGAAATTGAAAAAGAAAGACAAAATGAGTACAAAAAGTTCAAAATGAGTACTTGTTACAATTTTACGTTAACTGAAGATAAAACTTCAAAAACTGAGAACTGCCTTAAAGAAAAAAAAAAAAAGATTTTTGTAATTTTTCTGTTTTTTATAATCCCAAATACAATATTATTCCAGATAGTTTTCTGTTTAACCGATGGTATTTTTAAATGAAATTTCTACAATCAAAATTTTTATATTTTGAAACATAAAAATGTTAAATGAAGGTACTTTTTTTCATTTTATCTGGTTGATCTTTCAAAAAAAAAAAAAAAAAAAAAAAAATAATAATAATAATAATAATAATCTTAAAATACTTAGTATCCAAATGAAAATGTATTATATTTCATATATATACATATATACACACGTAATATATATATATATATATATATATATATATATATATTACTACTAAATGACTTTATGAATTTTAAAAAGAACTTAGGTCTTTTTTGCTTTTCAAAAAGTTTAAGGATGGATGATTTCTAAAATTGACTATCAGTTATTATTAAATGTACACTTTACTGACATAAATATAACGCGTATTTGCACGTTCATCTGTTTTCTGAATCATCGAAGAAATTATACTGGATTTTTATTCATTTCTATTATATTCAAAAAATAAAATTATTAGTTTTGTAAAAATATCCAACTCTGATTTTTTTTTTAAATGGTTATACACGTTTTCAGAGCTGTAGAACACGATTTTTTTAAAAATTGTTTGTCTGTCCCTGTGTGTGTAGCAAAAAATTTTAACAGCTGCATCTCAGAAACAAAAACACAAAATTTCATACAAACTGATATGTTGTTGCTCCTTAGCATACATTATTGTCTATCAACTTTTGGTGAAAATCACCCATCAGAAGATGTTACCATCCCATTTTAACTAAATTTTTAACATGGTGGTATGCGACAAAAAGTCTCATAAATGTGCTCAAATAAAATTATTTCCAATGATGCAATATAAAACTAAAAATAATTATTTTTAATAGTAATACCGAACTAAAAAAAAGTATTTAGGACACGTAGGAGCAACGCTTCCCCCAGTAGGGGTGGAAGTGTTGGGGAATTTAGAATGTCAACCCCCCCCTCTCCTGCCCCTGGATTTTTTTTTTTTTTTTTTTTTTTTATTAATGGTAACTTTCTAAATTTCTCAATATCTTCAAAACGAATAGTTAAACCATTGATCTGTGATAATTTAAACCCAAGTTATCATTTTGTTACATTTTTATAAAAACAAAAGAAAAATAAATAAAAATACAAATATCGTTTTGCAGATCATAAAACTGTCTTTTTTGGACATTTAATGCTATACATCTATGAGAAAAAAAAATTTAACATTCACCATGAAAAATAATTTTTAAAGAGTAACAATTTTAATAAATGAAAGTTTTAATAATAATTTTAATAAATTTTGCTTCTCAAGTGAGTTTTTACAGTAAAATATAGAAGAAAGTTTTGTGATGACTAAAGATTTTAACCAGATTTTTTTTTTCTTATGAAATTTAAACTTTTATATTGTTGACTAACAATTAAAAAAGATGTTTATAACAATGGTAAAGTGAAAAACCAAAAATGAAAATCTACTTATTACTGTGAAACTGAACGCATTGTTGCGTTTGTTTTTCATGTATTGTTGAAACCAACTTTCTTCAGATTTTTATTAAATCTCACCTATTGCGTTTGGGCATATATTTGCTATTAAACGTTTTTGAATATTTGAGTTCTTTTTATCACGTATAATTTTATTCGACCATCTTAAGATCTTACAGGTCGACTTTTTTGTTTTAAGGACCTAAGATAAGTCCTCAGAGACTATAAAAAACTTATATTAACATCAAACAGTTTTGCCACTAACTGAAAGACTTTGGACTAGTGAAGTTTGCTGAAAACATGGTTTCACCAATGTCAGCTGTTTTAGAATTTCTCTTCTCTTGGTTCACAGTGAGTAATCTTAAAAACAATAACATGTAACTAATATTATTACAGCTTCAGCGTAAGACTTTTAAGATTTTCTCGCCAACATGGCGATTGATTTTATGGCTACCGAAGTTGCTTAAGTAAAAATATTGGCGTTAAATATTCGATCCAAGCTACTTCGGCGCCAAATTTCAGCTTTCGCCAAGGGAGTCTTACATTAATGCTATTTCAATTACTTTACGCAAAGCATTCTTTTAATTTTGTGTATTGTGATAAAGTAAAAAACCATTAAAATAGGAATTTTGAATTTTTAAAAATTAAATAATCCAGTATCAGTGTATTACATGTGATAAACGTTATAACGTGTATACTCTAAGGCAGGGCGCGAAATTCCCGCTCGCCAGCTCGCCATTGGCGGGTGGAAATTTTACTGTGGCGAGTAAAATTTCGGTCTAAATGTGGATGGGATTCTTATAGTGTACAGAACTACCAAAAGAAAAAAAAAAAAAAAAGAAATATCGATTTAAAAACGTAAATTCGTGCTAATCTTAGGTAAGGTGACCAGCCATCCTCTTTTTAAGAGGACAGTCTTTTTTTTTTTTTTTTCGACGCTCTGCCCTCTTAAACGAAAAAAGTATTATAGGACTTAAATGTTCTCATTTTTTATGTTTTTCGTTTTCTGTCCTCTTTTTCAAATGAAAAGGATTTAGTCCTAAATTTATAAAATTTCGCAAAACTGAGAAGCTCAATCGACTGTTGACTGTATCGAACGGTGAACACTAACTTTTTTCAGCGTTTCGCAAACGGACAACTTTCTAATAAACTTGCCTAAGTACAATGGTGGACAAAATTAAAGCAACGACCTGTTTTCTCGTTTTATTCTTTTGCACATAATTTTTAAACAAACAAACATATGAACATAAAATTTGGATGACCTGTTCGTTATCATATTATTAATCGAATTTTATGCAACTTTAGCATAAGAATAATTTTTTAAGCTAGTAAATATTCGTTTTTCTGTCAAAAATAAGCTTTGGAAAAAATGAAAAATTTCAATAATTTTTGGAAAGAACACTTAATGAAAAATAGTCATAAGGATGCCTTACAGATAGGTGAAGATGCACACGAATCCATACCTTAGATTACAACCAAATCTTTTTACCTGTATTCACTTTTCTATTTCTTGTTTTTTATTCTTTTTTTCGCATGTAAATAATCTTTTAAAAAATATGCAAACAAACCTGAAAATTGGATAAGATGTTCATCATAAAATTATTTATCGACATCATTATTATTCTAGTACTAAGTATAGTTCACAAATTAGTAATTATATTTTTTTAAAAAGTCCATTATAAAAGCAAAAGAAAAGTTAATACAGAAAGAAAAATCGAGATTTAGTTTAATATTTCAAGGCATATCCGTCTTTCCCTATCTCTAATGCATCCTTAACCCCCTTTTTTCATTAAGTGTTCTTTCCTAAAATTATTGAAATTTTTCATTTTTCTAAAGCTTACTTTTGAGAGAAAAATTAATATTTATTAGCTTAAAAATTATTCTCATGCTAAAGTTACATAAAATTCGGTTAATAATATGATAACGAACAGGCCCTCCAAATTTTATGTTCACATGTTTATTTGTTTAAAAATAATGTGCAAAAGAAGAGGACGAGAAAGCATGTTGTTGTTTTAATTTTGTCCACTAGTGTATTTTATGATTTATGTCTACACTGAAGAAAAATTCTGTAACTGACATCTAGAATCTAAATTGTCGCTCTAGAAAAAAATAGTACCATGCCATCCTTATAAATTCCCCTTTGAAAGCGAGTTCTAGAAACCCCTATTAGAATTCTGGAGAGTTTGTCTATACTATCGAGGTCAAACCTATTTTAAAATTTCTCCAAATAAATGCGAACACAAGAGGCGGGTTTCAGAAACTATAATCTTACTTTATAACCAATTCTAGATAATCTAGGGAGAATTTCTCGTTATACAAATGATTCAAAATATTGTTTCACCATCTAGAAATCTGTTGACTAAAAATTCTCGATCATTTTGTCTATTCAGTTTATTGGCGTGCCTTATGCGCATAGCTCGGAAATTTATATTTCTAGTTAAGGGATTTAGAAAATGGCCATTTATTTATTCTAGATGAAGGTGGTATATATTTTTTCTCAGTGTATTCAGATTCTTCGAATCACAAAGAAATAAATATATTCCCAATATTTGTACGGCTCTTTGATCCAGGACACGGAATCACTATTGAAATTGTCATGAAATCATAAGAAGGTTTCTGCTCCGGTTGATACGCGGGGGGTTGACGTGTGTTCTCAATTTTGCGTGAATAATAGTTCTTATAAAAATGATCCCACTAGTGACCGAGAGGTTCTGTTCCCAAAACTGGTATACGTGAGGTGCTGGGTTCGATACCCAGTCGCACTCGTTGGCTTATCCTTTAGTTACCATGGTTTTCTCCGAAAATAGCGTAAATATGGTTTTAAGACCTCTTAGAAAGTTCCCACGGAAGACTCATCTACTCAGGCCTAGAGCCCTAGTGAAGACAATTGGCCTTAATGATAACACTACCATAGAGTGACCATATTTTTTTCCTTGAATTTGTGGACAAAGATGGCGGTGTCCTCGAATTTCGAGGACAAAAAAATAAAAAAATAATTAAATCGCCTTAAATTGTAAAATTTTAGTAATTTTTATGTATAAAGCACCTTATTTCAGCTTATTTATTATACATATAATAAATTACTATAATAAAACATTAAAAACTTTATAACCGGCGTCCCCAAATGTGTTGTAATTTTTTGGGGACGAAGGTAGTTTGTCCTCGAAATTCGTGAATGTCCTCGAGATTCGAGGACATACGGTCAGCCTACACTACCACCACTTCACAAAAATATGCAAAAGTTAGTTGAATTAATTTTATGTCCTCCTGGCAAAAACGCTCCCACAAAGCGACTGTTTTCTTCAATGAACAAAATGTAGACATGTGAAAAAATTTCCTTTATTTGCCTACTTTAAAAACTTATTAACTACTAAGACTAATTTCACCCAAAATGTGGACAAAAATTGCTTTTTCTGCCGCTATAAAAATGGCTGCCATTCCCGGTTTTGTGCATTTTGATTTAACCGGTTGTGGACACATTTTTGTTTTCTTTTTTTCATTTAACACGTGTGTTTGACTTACAAGTTGTCAAATATGGTCGTTTATGTCAACATAACATATTTTATTAGTTTTTTTTTTTTTTTTTTTTTTTTTTTTTTTAATGTATAAGCATTTTTAACAATGTCAACTCCGGAAATTCAACTGATCCAAAAGAAACGGATTTTAATGCGCTGGTTAAAGCTATTTAGGATTGCTTAGTAGAGAAGAAATCCATACAATCGACTGCCCGGGAATATGGACATCCTCGCAGCATCAGTGTCCCGCCAGAAGAAGCTTGGAAAAAATAAGGCAACTCCACCTCTCACAGTGCCAGTCAAGCGCACTAAAAAAAAGGAACATCCACAATCTGGTAATGATGTCGATTTTTGTATCATCTGTTTGGAGCACGTGCTACCATGCGTAACAATCAACTGAATCAAATGCAATGAATGTGATCGTCTGGTGCATTTGAAATGTGCTTAATATACATGCAAATTACTTTACTTCCAAAAATTGGACTTCTGACAAGGAGGACCAAGATGATGACGAATAAAATTTGAAAAATGTTATTTTCTGGTTATTTTGGCTACAGAATCTTTACAAAATGAATGAATTTTGTTATTTTCTGTATTTATGGTGGTTTTACTTATTATATTCCTATTATTAGCGTATTTTTCAAGTGCGCCCACAACCCGGTACACTTTTTTTTTTTTTTTTTTGCCATAAATGACGACTTCGCAAAATTTTTTATAATTTTTTCTGATTGATAGAATCGATACAGTTGCTTTTTTAAACGCTAGATAAGGGTTTCATTGGTATTCATATGTTTGCATAATATTTAATCTATCAAAAGTTATAAGCCAAAATCAAAACTGTGCCCACATTCGGAGACATTCCCCTAGTGATAATCATACTATATTCTGTAGAAAGCCTTCTTTTGTGCTTGCGAATGCCAAGTTTCAATTTCCTTAAGGTTTGTGCAAAGTAAGATTGCTCGATTTCGCTAACAAAGGTAACTGAAGTATTTATTAGGATGGCATGGGATTGTATTTAGCAGAGACACAATTTAATTTCTAGATGTCAGTTGTAGAATTTTTTTTTCAGAGTGGTATCCTCCGTGGCAAAAAATGGCGACTGATGCGTCAGTCTGAATTATTACAGGGGCTTTATAAGTGATAAGCTAATAAGTAATAACGTAGAGCTCATTTCATTAACAAGCGTTTAAAAAAAGTGATATATTTAATATCTATTCTCTTTTTCAATTCCAGATTAAGCCTCGCGCAACAGCCAGCGAGCATTTATCAACCAAAGAACGGACTGAATCTGCCAACAGGTAAGTAAAAACATATTGCTTTAGAATAATTACAGTAATAAATATAATTCTTACTATTGAATATGACATGTAAGAGTTCATTTGTTCTTTCATGTCCTTAATAGTGACAATAACATCTTAGTTAATACATTCTTTGTATTTTAATTATGACTTCAATCCTATGTATTACGCACATTTGTAAGTGAAGGGTTGTATTAATTTCAGCAAGAGCGAGAAGTGATCAGATCAAGATTCGAACCCAAGACCTAAGGCACCTGACCAATACCCGTTCCGTTCTATATCGACCGTTGTAGAACATTCACACTTTAGACCATAAGTTCCAGGTTCAAGCCCTATTTCCTTTCGCCCTTCCTAAATTAAATTCGATCTTTCCATTAAAAAGACAAACATAGTGTCGGAGTTAATTAAAATTATTTATTGCCATCACAAAAGAAAAGGAGTTAAGTAAAATAAATAAATAAATTTCATTCATGTGACGACGTACAGTTGGTAACAAAAGTGTCCGAACACTAAATTCCTATGTAAAAAAAGTATACTTCATACGGTTTTGTTAAGGAAATCCTTGTCGAATCCTGTTCTTAGTCAGTGTAAGAACATGATTCGATAAGGATTTATTTAACAAAACCGTATGAAGTGTATTTTTCTTACATAGGAATTTTTGCTAGTGTTCGGACACTTTTGTTACCGACTGTATGTATTCCCAAAGTAGATAAAAAATACCATGTGAGTGATTAGATTTGTCTTGTAGTTTTGAAGTTGATCCGTAGAATGGATCGTATAATGTTACAAATCATAGGTAACAGGTTCAGATCCAATTTTTGTTCTTGTTCAGATTAATCCAACCTTTAAATAGAAAAAAAAAAGTGTTTATGAATCACAATATTAGTTTAAAACGCGCTTCATTTATAAGAGCGCACGTTCGCTAGCCAATCAACATTTTTATTAAAATCAAAAGTTTAATCGGACCTGTCCAAAGGAGTGTGACATCGTCAAGGTTTTCATCTTTTGCACTCCACTGCCAGTGTGAGGTCTGAGGTGCCTCTCTGTCTGCGAGATCATGAAAACGGACATTCCGTGCATCCTTTCACACTCTCAGACACAAAGTCACCGCAATTTCACGCTCGACTTTGATAATGCGGTCTTGCGCTCCCAGGCGAAGGTTGTACCCAGACATTTTGATGTCTAGCAAACACCAATGAACTATTAAACTAGGTGTGAATTTATGTATCTCACGTGACCAAAAACTTTCTGATTTGTTGTCATCTTGTGGGGAAATAGTTTCCCCCCCCCCCCCCTTGGCATTCCATCAAAATTTTGGAAGACTGAAAAATGAGAAAAAACTCTAGGGACTTGGATTATGCACAGGGTAGAGAGAAGTCGTTCTCCTGAACTTCTCTGTAATTTTTACACATGCTAGGAATCACACGTATATGTGATGCATGTTTTTATGATTTTCCTGTATGAACAGGATGTTAAATGGAATGGTTATGTACTATTTCGTCTTATTATTAAAACTTTGTTATGCTATTTCCCAAGAGTATTTATTTTTTAGTCTCATTAAAATAATAAGTTTGAATTTTAACAAAAGTTGCAATTCAACTGATGATTTTTGTAACTGAATCCATCACAGGAGGCCTTAAGCTAGTGGAGCCGACAAAAACTCATTTTGTCGCTTATAGTTTGTCAAAGAGACATTTTCTAGAAATATCAACTCTGTTACGGATCTCTCAAAATATGAAAATGCATCGAAAATCAGAGGTCATAACTTTTTACATATCCAATACTTTCTTCTTTTATATATATAAAACAAAGTAAAAATTCCAGAAACTGCTGTTTACTCAATCGATTACGATACGATTGTCTCTCGAATTGTAAACACAATACACTCAATTTTTTGGAATAATATTTGTAGTCTCATTTTATGAATAAAATTTATGAAAAAATATTTTAATTATAAAATTTTTTGGCATAGGTTTGTGTTAAGCAACGAATGGTGCGTGATAGTCTCAGGAAGCAAGTCCATACCTTTTTTTCTTTGAACAATTAATCTGCTATACCGCGTATGCGGTTGGTTGCAACCGCCTAAACCTAGGTCTAAACCTAGCGCCAAAATATACATTACGTATGCGCAAAATTGGTTTTATCAGTGCTAACTATGACTATAACTAACAATAACTATGCTGCACCGAAACTAAATTTTGTGTATCTTAAGACAAAACTCTTTTATTTTGGATAAATAATAATAATAATAATTAATACACTAATTTTCTTTCACGGACTATCCAAATAATTGGCCTCGAGATTTAAATATGTAGATTAGTTTGGCGATAATGTTACATTTTAAAACCATTTCGACTGATTTACCTCTCGTATGTGGTTGTTCTTAGTAAGAAGAACAATGCAATGTGTAAAATCTGCATTTTCACAGAAAGGATCGATTAATCTGACAAATTAAATTTGTGACTTTGACAAAGTTCTAAATGCGAAATTAATTTACTTATTTTAACTTGATGCCAAATAAATAAATAAATAAAATTAATTAATTAATTAAATAATAATAATTAAAAAAAACTTCATGAAAAGGATATGGTTTTTTTTTTTGTTTTCGTTTTAAATGCAAAACTTACTTAAAGTCATAGTTCATAAATTACTAAAATTTAATCTGTAAACAGACACACACAGAGATATATAGGCAAATATGCATCTCAAATATTTTTCTTTGGCGTTTCTGACGTAGTAGTTTATTCGGGTTTTAATATTGCAACGCCAAGTCTCCTGTTATTAATGCATACGCAAACACACAACACACACATATATATGTATATATATAAATTATAGGGATCACAAACTAAGGTAATAGATATACACTTATTCTTTATAATAATAGTTTTAAAGTTAGAATTCTAATTGAAAATATCATTTCAGCCAGGATGCTCAAGAGGAAATTGTTATTACTGAAAGATTTTTTGAGACTCTCGACGATTTTTACGGTAACTCTGATAATGACAAACCTAAGTAAGTAAAGTCTATTTAAAAATTTTATCTTCTCTGCTTTTATTACTTTTATCCAGTTTCATTCGATAACTTAGTAATATTGTTAAACAGCAGTCTATTAAATATATCGTTGAGGAAAGTATTGTTTTTTTTTTTTTTGGAAGTTTGGTGGTTTATCATGTGATATGTAATAACAGATTTAAGAAATATACGTCTGATTTATTACTGATTTAAATATTTCATCCTTAATTTTAACACAAACTAGTATAATGTGGCCACCCCATGACTTTCTTCTATATAATTTTACAAAAAATTTATTCAATACAAATTATTTATTAAATTATCAAATTATTTTCCATTATGAATGCAGACGATTTTTATCTGACAGTATTATATTATGCCGAAAGATGTCAATTTTTTTTGCAAATCAGAAGAAATAAGCTCCCCCCCCCCCCAAGTTTTTTTTCGTTGAAAGATAACAAAAAAATCGATGATTTTGTTTTAAATTATCGTTCGTTTTAAATTATCATTCGTTTTAAATTATCATTTGTTTTAAATTATCCATTCGTTTTGAAGGCACTGACGAGATCTTTCGAAAGATACCCATATTGAAAGTTTACTCCCCGCAGTTGGGGTAGCGATGCTCCACATGCACACATTTTTTTTCCTAGTTAACTACTACTATTATCAATAATTCATATTAATTTTACAATCACACGATTAAAATAACTCTCATTATGTACATTTATACGAAATTTTGTCCTATACTGCCATGTTAAAAATATAGGAAATATACCATCACAGGGCCACCTGTTGAGCAGTTGTTCGACAAATCTAATCAGCACCCGTTTATGTCAGGGTGCAACTAAATACCAAGTTTGGCTATATTTGGTTCATTGGTTCGTGAGATACAGCGTACACAAAATTTGTGATACACACACAAGCAGACAGTTCCTAAAAACAGTCAAATCGTGTTTAGGACATCCCAAAATGTGTAAATCCATCGAAAACTGGAGTTCGAAAATTTTCACGAATCCAATACTTTCTCTCTATATACATATAGAAGAAAGTAATAAAAGCATCTGTTTTGCTTATATTTATATTTACCACACACTGAGAAAAAATTCTGCGATTGACATCTACAAATTAAACTGCGGCTCTAATGAAAATAATTCCATGTCATCCATATAAATTCTTGTCACCTTTGAAAACGATTTCTGGAAAACCTTATTAGAATTATAGAGTGTGTTAGCGAGATCAGTCTTATTTAAATATCGCTACAAATGCGAACAAAACAGACGAGTTATAGCAGTTACAATGGACGACTGGAACGAGGCGGAGTTTCCCTTTGTTTGAGGGAAAAAGCTGCGCTATGATTGGCTATAGTCCTTTATTTGTGGGCTAAATTAAGACTTCTATAGGTTAAATTTCATCATGACGCCGAATGACGACAGAAAGTCAAGTCGTCAATTCGAGTTTGTAACTCAATTGTGAAAAGTAAGCGAGAATTTTTCGCAGTACAAAGGATTCACAATATGCAAAATATCCACAATATTGTTTCAAAATCTAGAAATGTATACACTAGGAATTCTGGATAGTTTCGTTTATTCAGTTTGTTGGCTTACAATACACACATAGCTTGGAAATCCGTATTTCTAGTTTAGAAGTTTAGCAAATGACTACTTAATGGTTCTGGTGCTGGTACCTTTATTTTTCTCAGTGAAATGATTTGTAAATTTGCTTAAATCTACAAATATCAATAACATTGCCGAAGTTCTTAAAAAAGTGTTTAAAAATATTTAAGGACACAATTTACAAAATTGGTAAGAAAAAAAAAAAAATAAATAAATAAAATAATAATAATAATAATCGGATTTCATTTCTTTCGGTTTTTTTTTTTTTTTTTTTTTAAACACTAAAAGGAAAAAAAAAAAAAAAAAAAAATGGACAATTTGCACACATGGGGGATTTGAACAAAATCTTATCTTTCTGGTAGTTTTAGGCTCATAAATTTCAAAAAGTTTATAAAAAATGCGCAAGAAAAGTTCTCACTAATTTCAAAAATAACTTTTAAAATTAACCAAAAGTCATGTGACTTCAAAACGCTGTCTGACATCACACTTCATGATGCTTCAATGTTTACATTTTGTTAGCCTGGTTAGTAAGCAGCAATTCGTTTAAACTTTCGTAATTATCAATTGTTTCTGTGATTTCTGAGCATTTCTTTTTCATTTTATAATCATTTAATACCATTATCATCATTTTTGCTTATCATTATTTTCAATTGTTTTCTTTTCATGGCGGTTGTCCAATGTTTTCGTTTAATAGGATCCCGTGGAATGCTAAAGAATAGCTTTTGAGAAGCATTTAGCCATTGTATTAGTGCAGAGTGGTACAATGCAATATTTATACTATGATTTTTTAATATCCGTCATTATTATAAAATACAAAACGAAAACCTATTTCACTTATTCAAGAAGCAAAGCAAAGCACAAAATCGAATGTAAACAACGATTACTCCCGTTTGTTGTCATAAAGAGTGACGTCACGATATTTTATACTGCGTTTTCTCGATAGAGTCAATAGTGCGATGTTAAAATTGTTATAAATCAGTCATTAGATTTCAAATAAAGAAAAAGTTTGTATTTATTTTCTTACCTTTTCATATTTTATTATATAAGAATAAAATCAGAAAACGTGCAAATTCTCTATTGTCTAAATGAAAATGATTTTTGTCTAAATGAAAAAAAAAATTTGGCGTGTCGCTTTTATTCTTACGTCAATTATACCGTTAATATAGATTCTTAAAGGGTACTTATTATAATACAGGGTGTCCAAGAATCGGCCCCCGTATTTCAAAATTAAATTACTCTCAAACAAAGATAGATAGAAGAATGAGATGAACTATTTTGAAAGCTATAAAAATCTCATGCTGAAGTATCCAAGAAAATCTATAAAAATAATTGCAGCAGAATTAGGATTGAAGACTTCCAGACCCATGGAATTCCGAGGACTATTCTACGCATATTTCCGTTTAAGATTCAATGTCACAACGCTGTTGCCACTTAACTCTGTAAGAAAGTGAAAATTTCGCGCAGGACATGCTAAAAATGATTGATGAAGAAGGGTTTGATTCTGGATGCGTATGGTTTACAGGCGAATACGAATCCCATTTTTACACAAATGGCAACATGAAATGCCAACAGCGCCACCTTTTCATAATACTTGTAAAAAAAAAAAAAAAAAAAAAAAATCTAGTGTAAAGGATTTTTAGAGCTTTCGAAATAAACATACCTTTTTTTTTTTAATTCCTCTACCAATCATTGTATAGGAATAATTTAATTTTAAAATCGGGAGCCGATTCTTGGACACCCTGAGTACATATATATATATATATACTATTTACTCTATGTTCATATTATCTTTACCTGATTCTGCTCGTAAAGTTAACTTGTGGGTTTAATTTTTATGTTTTAAAATAAAATTACATGAAGAAATATTACATTTCATAATTTTGCACTAAGTATGTTAGGAAAAAGAATTATATATAATTACAGACGTGTATAAAAATGAATGCACAGTCTTGTGCAATATACGAAGGAGGGGTCTAATAAAAGTAAGAAGGGTAACACAGGTCTGAAAACTTATTTTTTTTTTTTTTTTTTTTAGTATGGAGAACTATTAGTCTCAATATAGAGCTAAAACGTCGTCGCCAGTTTTACGATAGTTGGGCATTTTTCGTAATCAAAAATTTATCGAAAATATAATTGAATAATTTGAAAACAATGTTGTAATTTTGAAAAAAAAAAAAAAAAAAAAAAAAAACCTTTTAATTCTCCGTACTAAACTAAATTCTGCTTTTGCCAGAAATTCATCAAAATCTTTTTTTTTTTTTTTTTTTTTTTTGAAAGGAAAGAAAAGAAAATTAATAAGAATTAGTATCAAAGCCGACAGTATCGAAAGTTTTTTTTTTTTTTTTTTCTTGTAATCACTAAATTTTCATTGCTAGCGAGAAGCCCAATTTATGTGTGTAATATATATACACCTGCTCAAAAGTTTAGCAAGATTTTCAAATGATCAGTTTTTTTCCAAATTGAAAACTTATCTCTCAATGAAATATTTTTAGACATTGGGTTTTTAGAGAACTTGGTCTTTCCCATGTTTTTCAGCGAAGATTGGTTTAAGACAACTGTAAGGGGGCCTGTAACAAATTGAGCAAAATTAATAATGTTTGTGATCGCCCTGTATCGTTAAGTGAACGAAATGAACTATAATTTTAGGATATGTTAATACAGACCCAGTTCAATTTGTGTGACGACAGCATGTTAAATAACGGAAATATAAGCTTTTATTTTAAAACTAAAAAGAAATAAAAATAAAAATAAAATAAAATCAACATGTTTTTTTATTTATAATGCAAATTTTTAACGAAAATTATTCCCACTTTCAGATAAGTTGCAGAAGCACTTTTAAAAAATATGCTGCAATCGGAATACAAATATCTTAAATATCTCATGAAATATGAACATTTTTATGAAAAACGTTTTTACTGAGCACGTATGCGAAAGATTTTTACATAGGTTTACATACATTGTTACATACATTTTTTTTTTTACATAGGCTGAAAGCCAGATTTATTGGGCAACTTTTGTCAAAAGTGCGTTTGAACAGAATAAAAATTAAGCGAATTGTACGAAAAAAAAAAAAAAAGAGCTAGATTTTAGATAGTTTCCAAAAGTTGAAATTTGAAGGATGGTCAATCATGATGATGAATCAGATGATGCTCCGCGATGAGGAATCAGTCACTCATTCACTCAAGACAAACGATTATATATATACATGGACAACATGATCGTTACACTCTGATGTAATTATTTATCTAATAAAAAAAAAAAAGAAGAAAAAAACTGAATTTTAGTAGATTTAGTATCACAAAAAATTATAAAATATTGTTTTATAATTTTGCGTGTTCTAAATTACTAATATTTAAACAGTATTAAAAAGATATATATCATCATGGCCATAATTTGTGTGTAAAAGAACGTCTTTAAAATCATTTCTAGTACTCAGTTTAAAGTGAATTTTTTTTTTTTTTTTTTGCTATCAAGACTTCCTTTTCTATTCATAGGGTGTTGAAAGAGCCTTCAACAAATGCTGGATTACGTATTCGAAAGTAGTAAGTATTACTTTGTTTTTAAATAATGCCAGAATATTAATATGAAAAGCTTTTAAATTGCCAATAATTATTGATTAGAAATATTTTCATATACAACATTATCCGTAAATTCATAAACAGTTTAAAATTTCATAAAATTATAGTAATTTTTAATGCAGTTTCAATAAAGTTATGCTACATGTAAATAAATCATGTTCATAGAGAAAGAAAGATTACTTTCCTGTAGACAAATGTTAAAATAATCTTTATACTAGCTTAAAATAATCTTTATACTTTAAATCTTTATACGTTATAAAATAAACGTTATAAAATATACGTTAAAATAATCTTTATACGTTAAAATAATCTTTATACTTTAAATTAAACTAACCGAGTTATTTCATCTTAAAATTCGAACAAGCATTTCGAGTAAATAAAAAATGAAATATTAAATCATAAAATTAAACTGAAAAACTTTTAAGTTTCGAACTGATTAAAAAAATTATATTTCTTTAACTAACCCAAGAATAAAAATCAGAAAACCGAAATGGTATTTTCGAAACACAATAACCGGTCAATTTTATGGTTACTTTTTTTTTTTTTCCGTTTAACATCTAAGTTTATAAAAACTATTTTACTAAGTAAAACTACAAGAATCCGGAGTCCTTATGAAACTTTAGCGTTTGTAGATTTTCCTGTTGTCATCATAGCTATAGTAATTTATATAGATCTATCATGGCCATGTTATTATGCAAAGATTTTTAATGCCGAAAAAAATTTTGGCATCAGCCATTAACCAGTATTGAAACCATAGATATATAATAGTACAAGATAAAGCGTATGTGTTTTGGTTTCGGTTTAAAAAAATCTAGGAATGCTGGTTGTAACAGGTTGTAACAGGTTGTAACTTAGGGTTGTAACAATGCTTCAATCTGATTGGTTGGTGATTTGTTGGCGATTTTTGAATCAACTCGTCTCTCTGTCAATCAGTCAGCCAGATAGCACCCACAACAAACAGCGATATGTGCACGGAGGATGGATGATTTACAGCAAGGAATTGCGAACCCAGAGAAACTTTGGTTGGCATAGAAGGGGTTTGTAAGCATTAGATTATTGATGTCCGCCTTCTTCCTTGATTGATATTCTGATTGAAACGCGGTAATTGTAATAGAATAGAATGTTGAAGATTTTTTAAAATGTCAATGTATTGCGCGGCTTTCAACCTTACTAATAAATGTATGAAAGAAAAGGTAATAGGTTTTCATAAGCAAGTTATATTTGGCTAATTTTTGAAAAATATAATTTTTATAATCGGTTGCTTTGTTATTATTATGAAATAATTACAGTTTTGATTTTTAATAGAATCTTTTTTTTAAAGTTTGATATTTACGGGAGTTCGAGCACGGGCAGTCAGACAGACCGAAGTCATAAACACTTCTCAACTTTGTTGACAAATGTTATAAACAAAGTCGATGCAATTAAATTTTACCAGAAAGAAGTAGACTTAAACGATTAAATTCTTTCAATGTCGTTATTTATTAAAAAAAAAAAAAAAAAAAAAAAGAAAGAAAGAAAGAAAGAAAAAAGAAAAAATGAGTATCTACAGTTTTTCATTCACCTTTAGTACATACATTATTCATATATTTTATTTGCTAAATTATCCGTTTATATTCACTCGGAGAAAGAGACGGCCATTAACCGGTAAAAATGGCCGTCTTTCTCGGAGTAAAAAAGAATCACTTTTTCTCTCTCGATGATCAATCTATGTCTTATTACTATATCTATAGTCGTATAATATCACTTAGAAATCTGTATAATAATAGCCATATTTGAATGTACATTAATGTAATAACTTCAAATAGATATACACGTGTGCACTAATATTTTTAGAATAAAATATGGCAAAGCATATAAAGCTTTATTTATTGATTTTTTATTTATTTATTTATTATGTAAAATTTCAACAAGTTAATACAAAGTAATTTTATATACCTCTGAATTTAACAAGTTATTAAAACAGAAATTATTCGCATTTAGAAACGAACAGTGTTGTTTTTTTTATTTAAAATTTACTTTTATAACAGTTTCAGATGCGGTGCCTATTTGAAAAAACAAAAATTGAAGAATCAAAGAGCCGAATTATCAGTTCAAGTAGGTGTAGATTGTTGTTCTATGCATTATTTTAGTTTCTAAAACAGACTACTTTTAAATTTTGTTATATTGCCTCATATTTGAATTAGTTTTGTATTATCCTGAGTACATTTTTGCCTGTATAATCAGAAATAGTTTTAATTAATATTGTTTAGAAATAAAGCTAAATATAATCTACTATTGTAATCTTTTTTAATGATTTATTTTTTATTTATTTAATATATTTGTTTATTTTACTATAAAAGAGTTTTAATAAATTTATAAAGAATTAAATAAAACAAAAAAATAACACATTTCGATAGTGAATTTTAAAGTGAAGATAGTTAAGTTTCTAATTGAAAAACACAATAATTTTTGTAAGGCTTCCGAAGATATTTGTGTGTTTCTTTAATTCTTTTTCAAGGGGAAAAAAAAAATATATTTAATGCACAGTTCATGTAAAGAATGTTCCATGTTTGACTCGACATCCTCAATGCTCTGACGGTCGTATTCACCACTAACTTCAACTCCCGGTTCAACGCAAAAATTTGAAAAGCGTCTAAAGGCACAGTGCAGCTTTCTAAAAAAATTGACCGACTTCTTCTGCCATCTAGCGACGAAGATTTCATATAATCTTTGATTGGTTATTTTTTGCCAAAAAATCGGAAAGTAACTATATCGCTAGATGGCACAAGCAAAGCATCAGATTCTGCTGAAAAGTTGTACCCTGACTTTATGCGCTTTTCAAGTTTTCGTGTTGAACCGGGAGTTGAAGTTATTGGTGAATACAGCCGTGATTCATATTACTTCAATGAGTAACTGAAGTGGAGGTCTCATCCCCACCGTGGAAGTGGAAGGTCGAAATTATGTTGGCTTGTCTCCGAATTATTTTTAGTACAAAGACCAGATCAGAGTACATTTATAACAGAGGAGCTTTAAAAATTGGTACAATTATCCAATTTCGGATAATTTTTTTCATTTTTGATAAATAAGGATTAAATTAAATTATTAACGATAAATTATTTAATTTCTACTTTTTTTTTTTTTTTTTTTTAATTTAGAAAAATAAATTTAAAATAAATGCTGTCCCTAGAAAATTAGGATGTTTGGTCATTTTACTTCTAGGGGCGAAGTCCATGTGTTCATTCTCCATTCCGTAGCTCTACTGTGATGTTAAAGCCACTCAACCTCAACATACCTTCTGTTTCTGGTTCGCTTCAATAGAGGATCAAAATTGTGATGCTATGTTTTCGGACCACACCAAGGGTTGAATCCCACCCCATCTCGGGAATTCCACTCTACTGCATTAGGGTTAAACCCCTCAACATCAACTTTTTTTTTTTTTTTTTTTTTTTTTTTTTTTCTTGTTTACTTTAGAATTAACAACAACAACAAAAAAAATATTATTTGATTATTATGTTATCTTTTTTTTTTAAAGTCTGCATTCCATTCCCTTGTATTGCGATAGGAGAAGCATATTAATCTTAACACTTTCGCGACCCCATGCTTTTGTCTTTTTGATAGTAAGATCCGCCTGCGGGCGATATTCTCCCAAGTTATAACATTTCAGAACAAAATTTTCTATATTCAGATTCATATTACAAATGAATATACATTATAATTATATTCTTTCTAATCAAAAGTATATTGGTTGTACAAATATGAATATCGTATTTATTCTTAAAAAATAAATGGCATGCAATTTTCAAAAGAAACGCCCACTGGCGCGGAGTTATAGATTTTCAAATGACGTGAATCTACGTCAGCAGTCTCGAAAGGTTAATTTTAAAGCATATCAGATTATTTCGACAAATTTCTGCGTTTCTGTATCCCAAAATCGCAGAGTGTAGGAGAGGATTAAGTGAAATTTTGTTACAAACTGTTTTCTACGAGTGGATTACCACCCAAATTGGTACATGAATGCATCATTGTATGAGCTCAAGTAATTAGAATTCAAACAAGATGCACCAATTGTCGTTTCGCCGAAAAAGACAAGTTTAATAAAATGAACAACCTACAGAGGATTAAATATTGGAAAGTTTTATGCTTTCCACATGAATCTTTTTCCTATAAAATTCAGCACCCAATGGATGATTTTGAACATTTTTTTAATTCTTTGAAAGCATCTAATGAATCGATCACATGGTGATTTATTGATAATCCGCTCTACTATTTGCTGTAGAGTACTGATTATTTCTAAAATTTCATTAGCGTATGTTTCACCTATATAAACTATTCTAGCTTCTCTTTCAGAAATGATGATGAATCACCGACACAATACGCTCAGTTTACAGTACTGTTAAATCACGTTGAAAGAGATTTTTGGCGCATTTCTTTTGCTGTAGTACATATTCTTGAATAATTATGATTTAATAGGACGACTCTTTAGTTTCATATTATTATCTAATGTTGTTCTGCGATATGAGAATAAACCGAATGCTATTTAATATACAGTATGTCCATAAAAGAATGTCCCAGTTATAAAGTTTAATAGTGTCAGCTATGAGCGTTGTAGAGTGTTGGTTCAGGTCACAATTAAAGAGTAACTCAAACAGTTTTAGATAAGCGCATGCGCGAATACAGCTTTGTTGTTTTCTCGCTTCGAGCGCCACATACGCAAAATGGCGACACCTGAGCGTAAAACGTTTTTTGTTCAGCAGTTTGCTAAAAGTCAATCTGGCTTTTTTCCATATTAGTTCAGGGTGAACCTATAAAATGTATCTGGCAACAGGACGGAGCCCCTCCCCATTGAAGTCTCTGTGTACGAGAGTGGTTGAACATCGAAGTTCCTGACCGTTGGAGTGGTCGCAATGGTCGAGGCGACAGAGCTCTTTGTCGTTGGCCTCCACGTTCACCTGACATAATGTCATGTGATTTTTTCCTATGGGTCTTTATAAAAGATCGTGCCTACGTTCTGCTGTTACCTAATGATTTGTCAGAGTTGAGACACAGAATTCAAGAGGCTATTGCTTCCATTACGCCGGACTTGTTAATCAAAGTGTGGGAAGAATTGGAGTATAGGTGGGATGTGTGCCGTGTAACTAAAGGTACAGATATTGAACATTTGTAAGAAAAACTAGGCTAGTTTCCCTTCAATTTCGTGTATGATTTGTTGTAAATAGTCTAAATTAAACTGTTATAATATACCATTGAAATTGGGACATTTTTTTTATGGATGCTCTGTACTATCCCATACTTTTAACCCTAATTTAAATGTAGATGTAAAGAGTAGTTTCATAAAAATAAAAAAAAAATTTTATGCATATTTTTAATTTTAAACTTGTGTATATATATGTGTATATCATTTTTCATTTACATTTTTCAGTTTCACAAGGACACTAATTTACAAAAAGTGTTAAGGTTCTGCTTTGGACACCGTAAAATAAAGGTACAGATATTTTTATTTAATTTTGAAATAATGTGAATTTTCATAAAGATTAAAAAATTTTCAATAATTAGAAAATTGTCGTTTTCATGATAAATTATGCTCTTATGAACTATTGTATTAAAATATATTAACTTTATTTAACTGAATTAACTTCATATAACATTTCTAAATTTTTATAAACAAAATCACTGTAAAACACGTATAAAATGATACATTTAATTAAAATCATTAAAAATACATCGTGTCAAGGTTTTTCGCCCTGAACACCAGGGCATCATCAGGACAGAGCCATTCTAACTAGAAGTACAGTAACATTTTATTTATATATACAAAAGAACCATATTACGGTTACAGTTATTATACATGAAATAGATGAAACAGTTGAACACAGATCAATCACAACTGAAATCGTCTGAAAGCGTAGAGTCGAGCTTCACTTGGTTTTCTATGGAGACATTTTTTTGTGGAACAGTTGAGGCCATGCATTAATTTGTGTTGAGGAACATGCTGAAGAACTTGCATTAATTTAGATCTTTACAAGAAAAAGGTTGGGCGGTTGATTGGGTTTTACGTCGCACCAGTGCTGCGCAGACGGGCAATTGGCGACACAAGAAAAAGGAGAAAGACTTGTTTTAAAGGCCGCAACCGTTAAGTCACTTTAATGGAGAATTCTTTGGGTAGAGAATAGTAGAGGAAAACTTGCAATAACTGTAGGAGGTTTTGGAAAACTTTCTCCGTGGTTTCACTCGTGTGATTATGATGTCTCTATATGAGATGTAATTTTATATAAAACTTTTACTTCGACTAAAAGCTATTCTTAAGTACAGTAGCTGGAACGCTCCCATGTTTTAGATGTCTCTTGGATATAATATCTCAATTCAGTTTTTAGACAAAGGTCTTATTTTCTCATGCCAATCTTTTTGTTTGCCTGTAAGTTTGTTTATCAATATAGTATATACTTTTCAATTATAATAACAGTGTAAACATGTCACTTTTCTTAAAACTAAAAAAAAATTAAAGTTTAAACTTGTCTTTCTCCTTTTTTTTGTGTCGCCAACTGCCTGTCTGCGCAGCATTGGTGCGACGTAAAACCCACCCACCCACCCAACCTTTTTATTGTAAAGATCTAAATTAATGCAAGTTCCTCAGCATGTTCCTCAACACAAATTAATGCATGGCCTCAACTGTTCCACAAAAAAGTGTCTCCATAGAAAAGCAAGTGAAGCTCGACTCTACGCTTTCAGACTGTTTCATTTGTGATTGATCTGTGTTCAACTGTTTCAACTGTTTCATCTATTTCATGTATAATAACTGTTACCGTAATATGCACTGTAAAAAAATAACTATTACCAGCTGCAAGAAACTCTCTATGATTGGAGAAAATAATTATTTTCTCCAATCACAGAGAGTTTCTTGCAGCTGGTAATAGTTATTTTTTTACAGTGTGATTCTTTTGTATATATAAGTCAAATGTTACTGTACTTCTATTTAAAATGGCTCTGTCCTGATGATGCCCTGACGTTCAGGGCGAAAAGCCTTGACACGACGTATTTTTAATGATTTTAATTAAATGTATCTTTTATACGTGTTTTACAGTGCAATTTTTTTTTTTTTATAGAAATTGTGGTTTTCTACAAATACGCGTGTGGTTATGATGTCTCTATATGAGATGTAATTTTCTATAAATATATATTAGCCTTATTTAAAATTTTATTACTCATGATCTTATTTAACTTGGTAATATTGTTTATTTGTGTGTGCGGAACAAATCTAACAAGTGAATTGAACTAGTTATTCTCATTTGATTAATTTGAAATTTTTCCTACGTGTGTAACTCCGAAGTCAAGTAGTTGCAGACTTGATATCAAGTAGTGGCAGACTTAGTAGCTGTAGACTTAGTAGTTGCCATGTTCAAATAGTTGCAGATTTGGAGAAAAGCCTGAGATTCCAGATCACCGAATTTTTGTTAAAAATTTCATTTCGAAGTATAATCACTTTCCATCATCTGATCAAGTTTAAATTTTTCATACATGTATAATTACGACTCGAATATGTACTCAAACATTACCAGACTTGCGATAGGGATCTTGTGGACCTGGTCTTTCAAACACAGATCAAAATTTATTTCAGTTTATAACCTATTGTTTGTGTAGGATGAAGTTTTCACACATGTGTAATTTTCACATGCAATACATCTATGAAATCTTTAGCTCAATCAAACAAATATTATTGTTTGATCAAATCTGTATTTCAAAATCTTGTTTGATTATAGTCTATATTTCAAAATTTATTAAAAATGTCAATAGAGAGGATTTAGTATTTTCAGTAAATTTTTAAATAAATGTGTTCCTTTGAAGTTTTTTATTTTATCTATTATAATCCTTTTAATTCTTATGCATTCTAGTCATTCGTTTCTTTCGAAATCCGAAATTTCATGTTTTGATCCATGCAATACTAATGGGTCTACAAATGAGGAACCTAAACATCATCAAATAGCGAGTTCATTCAATAAAACATTTGTCAGTCAATCGGAAAATTACACAGCATATCGGAAACATTCTAATTCCATGTAACTGATGAACTTTTACATCAATCTGCAAGTCAATCGAACGATTTCCGTGCTCATCGTCCCAATACACACACACACACAAACCAAAAAATAAAACATAAAGGCTTCCCCTGACGTTTCCTAAATCATTCCGTCCACAAGCGTCCAAGAATTTCTGTTCTCGAAGTTGGTAGAATTGAGGTCCCTTGTTCAACCCTTGATTGGTCTCGTTGCCGAAGCCGTCTAGAGTATTCAGTTATATATATATATATATATATATTTTCGAACTTGCTTAAATACGGGACACATCCCCAGAAGCCTTGGATACTAGCGCAGTCAATTGGTTTTAATCCTAGCACACCATTGAAAAAATATCTTAAAATTAAAGAGCCATTTTCCTTTTAAAAATCATGTAATGTAAAGCTAGAAGAGTTTGCGCACATTTCAACAAAACGTTATAAAAAGCGTAAATTTTAATTTTTTGTTAAACTGTTGGTGCATAAGCTTTGAAGTGATCCTTCTTCTATGCATTTCCATTACTATTTTGTTGTTATACCATGATTTAAAGCAACAGCTGTAATAAAACTAAGAGAGCTATTTTGGGTAGGAGAGATTGCGCTTAATTTTAACTACGATTAAATTGTTAACAATGACAGATGCACTTAAATGAGATTGGTATAAGTGTTTTGTAAACAAATATTTTTATATTACATGCAGCTATTTCAATTTAATAACTGATAAAACAGAAAATGAAAAAACAATTAAAAAGGATTAAAAATTTTTATTTAAAGAAAATAAATTAAAGTAGCCGATAAAAAAACAAGACTAGATAATAAAAAGTAACATTTAGTTACTAGATACTATGTTTAACTTAAAATTAATAAAGTTCCTTTTCAGTTTGAGGGCCGCGTAAGCCCAGTCGGTAGAGCGCCGGCCTCGTAATTGGAAGATTGCGGGTTCGGTACTCGAGCCGGCCAAAGACCGTCGTGTACACTAATGGTGGCTGGTGCACATAAAATCTGTCGTGGCCGCAATGTCCTCCATGTTCCCATAAAAAATTATACGTCTGGGGGTCACCGAAGCGGAAGAACCATCCCTTCCGTGGAGGATCAGAATTGCAATGGCATGTCTCCGGACCACCTATAGGGGTGAGTCCCAGATCGTCGCCAATTGCCCATCTGCGCAGCACTAGTGCGACGTAAAACCCAACCAACAAACCTTTTCAGTTTGAATGGTTTCTTGTCTGTTGACCTAATCTGTCGTTGTCTATAATCGCCGCACTCGTTGTTATAAATAATGCAACTTTCATGCAACCACCTGCCACAAGTAAAATTTATAAACGAGTCTATGGGAAATCGTTTAAATTAAAAATATTTTGCAATATTACCATTCTATAAAAATGCTAGAAAAGGTTTTGAAAATTTAAGCCAACATTTTTGAAAACGCCACAAAATAACCCCGTTTAATCTTAGACTGTTCAAACAATGAACATGTACATTTAAGTGGGAACTCCGCTATCGATGTTGTAGAACTACCTGAAGTTTCAGAGCGTTCATTGTACTCCTTCCTGCCGATCCACTATGTGCGCAATCTCTCCTACCTTTACCTTATATTAAAGGTAGATGGGGCATGTAAAAACTGTCGGTTGCGGCCACAATTTCTTTTACGTTCACAATCAAGTTATACTTCTATCCCCTCCGTGCAGGATCAAAATCGTCACAGCATGTCTGCCGACCATTCTTAAAAATAGGTAATAGGACATAGTCAAATGCCAATACCAATAGTTCGACGTAAAATACTCACTCATTCTTTTAAAAAAATTTTTATACAATTACACTGGGATAAATTTAAAAATATTGAACATGCCTGTTTTTTGTAGAAAATTATGACCAGAGAAACTGATCATTTTTATGCCATAATTTTGGGAAATTTTACATAACTGATGTGCTTAGAATATAAATGAGTCACACAATGCTTGTTTAAAAATTACGAAGTACCGCAGCCATATAATGCAGTAATAACCCGATCAGTAAAGAGCTATTTTCTGGATCCCAAGGTCCCACGTTTGAGTCCTGGGGGGAGGGGATCGATTTTTGTAATGTCGTGTGTATACAATATTTTGCACTTTGTTGCTCTCAATTGATGAAATATTTGTCGTTTGAGACAAGACATTGCCTGCCTGATGGTTCAGTCAGTGGGGCGCTGCTTTCTAGATCTTCAGGTCCCGCGTTCAAATCCCGGTGTGAACGTGAATGTTTGTGATGTCTTATGTCTGCAAAATATTGTGCACTTGTTTCTGTGTATTTCTGTAATATGGATCACTGAGAAAAAATTATGTAACTGACATCTAGAATCTAAATTGTGGCTCTAAAAATATAGTTCCATGTCATCCTTATAAATTCCAGTCCCCTTTGAAAGCGAGTTCTAGAAACCTATATTAGAATTCTAGAGCGTTTGCCTATATTCTCGAGTGCAAAGTTATTTAAAAATCTCTGCAAATAAACGCGAATACAAGAGGCGGGCTTCAGCAACTATAATCTTGGTTTATTACCTAACTCTAGAAAATGAAGCGAGAATTTCTCGCAATACAAAAGATTCATAATATTCATAATATTGTTTTACCATCTAGAAATGTGTAGACTAGAAATTCTTGATCATTTCGTCTATATAGTTTATTGGCGTGCCTTAAGCGCATAGCTCGGAAATCTATATTTCTAGTTATGGGATTTAGAAAGTGACCACTTATTCCTTTTAGATGAAGGTGGTATATTTTTTCCCTCAGTGATCAATCGAGACAAAAGTCATTTTAACTAAATGGTCTCAAAGCTGTCAAATAAATGACAAATGACAGAAGTCATTGTATTCTTTAACCACATTTCTTGCGACCATGGAAGCCTCTGCGCAAGTGCGGATTGAACGAGTCCAGTGTTAAAATAGGGGTGACTGAGAGAAAACAAGCGATAAGGGAACACCGAATAACTGGATGTTTGCCAAATAACTATCTCTCGGGCAATTTTGCATCCCTCCAAACTTTTGGACTCGGTCTCACTGCTAGTCGCAGTGAGGCCGTACAGTATAGTGGTCGCACTATAACTGTAGCTTTTAAGGCTGTGAAATAAACAGCATAAATACCTACACATAAACTACTTTATTTTAAAATTTCTTGAAAACAGTTAAATGAGTTCTACCTTTTATGTTCTCAAATAAAAGTAAAAATATGCTGAAGAGAAGAGTTAGCTGAGGAAATAAACATTCTATAATAGTTTAGTCATAATATCAATAAAACATTTTCCCGAATGATGAGAAAAAATTCTTTTCAACTATTTTTTAGATGAAGTACTTTTAATAGTTAGATTGTATATCTTATACATGGTGTACATCTTTAAATTAAACTGCTATTATGAATAAATAACTTACATAAAGTGATATAGCTCGAAAAACTTTAATTTTATTTAATGGAGAAAATGAGACATTTCTATTTATGTAGTAAAGAAGAAATTTATAATTATACTTTTTGCTATTAAGTATTTATGTTTTTCTTTCTTTCTTTCAGATTCCTAAACGTAAAAGACCTATAAAGGAAAGGCTATTTCCATGTTATCTATCAAAAAATATAGTATGTTTATTATATGTTAAATCTATCTATTTTTATTGAATATGGAATTTTTTTTTCCCATTATGTTATTTATTTTACAATTTCATATTGTTATCTTTTACTTTTAAATAAAAATTACAAAATTTATTTTGTAAATAAATTTCGTAGTGAAATTTTTTTTCTGACATTCTTAATATTTTCTTGACTAGTATTGCACGATATATACTACAGAGTAGCTTGTTCGCTATAGTTAAATGATTCATTTTTATAATAATTTGTCTCAATTTTTTAATTCCTACACTGCATTTCAAAATGATATAAACACTAAGTTTTTCAAGCATAAAAAGGAAAACATTGCTGTAAAATGAACTTAATGCTTATCATTGTTAGAAAAAGAACAAATATTTTTATTTTATAACAAAATTTTAAAAAGTTCTCTTTGTATAATCGGAGCTGCATTTTTCTACTTTGAGTTGTTGCATGATGATCTAAACAAGGACCAGAAATATGGATTAGTAACCAGAATTAGCGATGAAAAACACCCGGGAATTTTTATTCAGGGGAATGTACATGGTAATTTTCGGGTTTAAACCAGGAATTTGGAAACTTTGGAAACTTTGATGGGAGACAAAACAATTAGACAAAATTGTTAGAACAAATTTCGCATAAATTGATGAAATTTTGTTATAATCACTTAAAGACCTCGAGAAACAAAATCCAACATCAGTTCTTTGGTTATTAAAAATTCAAGCAATGATTTTTAAATGCATAAATCAATGCATAAAATATTCAATAGCTAAGAATTGGCAATTTGGCTGTTATTTATTTATTTATTGCATATTAACATTCTTGCAATTTTAATTGAAATATTATTTTGCAGTGTAATATTATTGATCATTTTAGTGAACGCAGATTATTTTGAAACATTTTTGAAATAAAATATTAAAGATTTACATTCATAGATGTACAACTAAAACACGATGGGCTCCGGTTGTGATACATAAAAAGTGTTATATTGAACTCAGTGTGTATACAACCAGAACGAAGATGTAAATATACGGCAATAACAGAAAATAAAAATGTTAATTAATGAAATTTGAAACTAATACTTTTTAATTTTGTAAACATTTAAAACACTTTTTGAAAATTGAAAGAGTATAAAAATAAGTTAAATGTGGAACGTGGTATGGATGGCTTAAAACATCTCTAATCTCAGGGGGAAAAAAAAAAAAAAAACCTGCTAAATTCGTAACTTTTGAAAACATTCAAAATTCCCTTGTTTTGGAAACTTTGAAAATTCCCTTCTCAAAAAACCGGGTTTATTCCCTGGTTTAAACTCGGGATTTTTTCCCTGCTCACATCTCTGACCAGAGTATGCACCGCACTTTTAATTAATGTTAAAACGTGTACAGGCATGAAGCGAAGTAAGTTTTTAATGCATTTTAATCTGTTTTTTCTTCCAGTGGGAGATCACAGAACATTTTAATTCTTAAACTGTTGCAAATTGCTTTTTATTTGCATAACATTGTTTAATAAGTAGGCTGCAAACGTTTTTCAGCGGATTTAAATCAGGAGAAACTGTTGGCTATGGAATTATTATTTAGGAATTATTTCCGAGTGCTATTTGCCGTGTGAATGGATTCATTGTTCTCTTGGAATATCCATTAGAAATTATACTACAATGCGATTTTTAAGAGGGTTTTTCCTGACACCATCCCATTTGCCCTTATCGCTTGCCAATGAGGATTTTCACGTATTGGTGAAACTAAATGCAGACTAAAATTCCATCTTCCTTAATCAGCATGCAGAAATACACTAAAAAAAAAAAACCCATTCAAGAAGAAAATCTCATCGCAGATCTACTTTATCTTCGAGAAAACTAATTTAAAAATAGTATGATGTGGCCACCACAAGACTTTCTGCTATACTTTCCTATACAAATTCCCTCAGGGCAAATTATTTATTAAAATTACCTAACATGATGAAAAGAAACGATTTTCATCTTAGAGAAAACTAACACTTAATAGCCAAAGAAAGACAGTTTTACTGTCTATAAATATCATCTTAAAAAAGGCCTTTTTATAATGTCTATCTGATATATCAAGTTTCGTACAGTTACATGCCATACCATACAAGCTGAGATGTAGCCTTCCCGTTATCGAGGAAATTTCCAGTATAGCAGCGCCATCTATTGACCTATAAGCATCCTATTCGAACCAGCTTAGTGTCTCATAATGACCATCTCATGAATCAAGTTTTGTTTGACTATACGCAATAGAACCCGAGATAGAACCTTTCTTTAAATTGAAGACATTGTTGTGTAGCAGCGCCACCTGCTGACCAGTTGACACCAAAAGGTGATAGGTACAATTTATGACAAGGTGCATCTACATATGAATTGATGTGTAATTCTGTACAGTCGTTCTTGAGATATAGCCTTCCCTTAAATTGCGGAAATCGCTGTGTAACAACACCACCTGTTGCCAATAAGCATTCAAATTGAATCAGCATAATATCTCATAATGACTTTCTTTCATATCAAGTTTTGTTTGATTATACGCAATAGAAGCTAAGATATGGCCTCCTTTTAAATTGCGGAAACCGCTGTATACTAGCTCCACCTGTTGAGCAGTTAACACCAAAAGTTGATAGACGCTAATTTAGATTAAGGTGTACCTACATATAAATTTATATATAATTCTGTGCAGTAGTTCTGGATATACAGTTGCCACAAAATTTCTGTCATACACACACACACAGACACAGACTTTTTTTTTTTTTTTTTAAATGGTGAAATCGTGTTCTAAACCTCCCAAAACGTGTAAATCCGTCGAAAACCAGAAGTCGACAATTTTAACGAATCCAATACTTTTTTCTATTGAATATAAAAGAAAATAAAAATTATATGAGTATATTCAGAAATACATACATATATAGGTACATATATATGTATATTTATACAATCTCTTTAATATTTGAATTCATAGTCATTTTAATGATAAGATGAAGCAAATTAGATTAAATATAAATTCTTATATAAACAAAAATACTGTTTAAATTTTATTACTTTTTTATGTGTTTATATTTTTTGTAGCTTCTTTCTATTTTAAACCAAAAATTTTGCTTTATTTTCTAGGATGAAGTACTTTAAAAAACTCATTTATAAAAAGAAAGAAAAAATGAAAGAAAAAGGTATATTTTATTATGTTTTTCAAAAATATTATCGCTACATAATCTGTGTGCTTTAAAATGCATAATAAAATATAATTAAATCCTATGTTCAATTCTAAACTAATTTTTTAAACATTTTATTCTTACTATCACACGTTTACTATTACATGTTTTCTAGTGAGATTACTGTATCGAGTATAGAATTTTCCCGAGCTATGAGCTCTCGAGTCGCAGTAGGAAATCTATAAAAATTATTGAATTACTGAAAATCGGAGCATGTCTACAATATCTCCGATCATGAAAGAAAAATCATGCGGTACTCATTGATCATAAACAGTTTTGAACTGTATGTACTTGCACTGTCCTATAACTTTCAATATTCTTTGCCTATAATATCGAAACATAACGAAAAGCCAGGAGGACTAAAATACATACTGATAGACTAATTTCAGTCCACAGATAAAGCCCGTGATTTTATTGTTGTGAGAGTTGTTGAAATTTTAGCGTGTAAAAATTGATTCTTTAAGGCAAAAGTAGGTTCTAGTCGACGAGTGTTTCATTTAATGAATATTCAGCCCGTAGATAAAGCCCGTAATGGTAATAATAAAAAACGTTGTTGACATTTTAGCGAAGTAATTTTTCAAGAAATAAGCAAAAGTTTAAATCGAAGAATGCACTTTATTTATATAATATTCAGTAAACAGTTGAATATCTATCTATATATATATATATATATATATATGTAATATATCTCCTTTTAGTAGGATGATGAATTCCAGTCACTCCATATTAAGTGAGTTCACTGAAAGAAATACTCCACAATAGATGATGCAGTCGTTTATTTGAAGACAGTCATATTACACTTTATTAACAGTCACATCATTTTGAGCACGTTGTACAGATCCGTAGCCGAGTCGGGCCGAAATCGTTCCATTAACGGCGGAACCGCGAATCAATCCCCCTCCTGGGACCGTTAAACTAAACTTGTTATTGTCGTGAACTATTTAATCAAAAGCTGCCATGGAAAAAGACCCCGATTTTCGGGTGCTCCCGTTTTTATATGGATATTTCGGCGGGAACCGAAACTATTTTTATGAATGTTTATTGGATAATTAGGTCAGCCAAAATCCAGCCCACATTCTTTCATTGGCTGACCCGGATATCCAGGATTTCGTATTTCGCAATGCATTGCCGCTAATTTCAACTATTGCATAATTTTGATTATGAAACTTCTTCTAACTTCGATTCCCGCGCTATGATGTGTTTTGCTGAAAAACTAACTTTACTGGGGTGCTAAAATAGAACTCTCACAAAGTTGTTCTTAAAATTAAGATTTATTCTGAGCTAATACTATTAAGATATCATTTAATATTAATTTAAATATTAATTTAGAATCTTGCTTATTTTATCCTTTCATATCCCCCCCCTCCAAGCCGACGCTCCTCCATACTTGCCTGCAAGTATCTGGGAAGTCCCTCAGAAGTAGAAGATACTCAGGGAGAAAGTTAAACTTAAAATGGAAAATTTGACAAATTATAAAACTTAAGTTTTTGAACAAATCCATTGGGGTTTCCCCGCGTAGGTTCGAATCCTGCCGACTTCATTGTAATATATCTCCTTTTAGTAGGATGATGAATTCCAGTCACTCCATATTAAGAGAGTTCACTCAAAGAAATACTCCACAATAGATGATGCAGTCGTTTATTTGAAGACAGTCATATTACACTTTATTAACAGCTTATTTTATCCTTTCATATATATATATTGTGCTACAAAATTTAACGTTTCCTAAACAATCCAATGAACTTTCGAAGAATTTAGTTCTGTGTAATAAACCAGTGAATATTTCCAGAATATTCAAGACCTCTGTTATTACTGGAATTACAGCTTCCAATATTTGACAACCCTAAACTACGAATTTCCGCCAAATTCGATGCCAAGACTAAAAATCTATTCTGGTTACTAATTTGCGGTATGGCGAGATGAGCGATAAAATTTTGCGGCAAATGTTGTTTCAGGATAGCCAGAAAGCCTTTCTCAATTTTAACTGAGCTAATTATTTTGGTAAAATTTATCGTTTCTCGCCACTGCCGAAGAGAACAAAACTGGGCCCTCTATTCTTGAATGATTTCTTTCTACTCTGAGCTGTGCATTTGTGAATGAAATTGCGTGTACTAACAGACCACTGAGTTACTGTTCCCGAATTAAAAAAAAAAAAAAAAAAAAAAAACCTGGAATATTTGTCCCGGCGGCATATATAATCGTGTTAGCAGGACTATTTTTGGTTCGAACAGCAGTTTTTTTTATTTTTATTTATTTTTTTTTTTTTCAAAAGGAATATTTGTTGACTACTTGTGTACTTACGAATAAGTTATCTCACATAAAACTGTCAATGTTTTTATAAAAATATATACATTATCATGGTTGCATTAGAAATTCATGTGGTGTCCATATCATATTTTTTTTATTATTTATTTTACATTGTGTATCTATAAAATTTACTCTCCTATGACACCACTATGGTGCCGTTTCGACAAAATTTAATCGTAACTTGTCCACGTTAGAGAAATATTTATATAGATTATTATCCCACGATCTTTTTCTCTGTTTTCTTTATTTAGTTTACACTATGAATCTAAGAAATTTGTTCTCCCACGATGTCGTTATTGTATCGTTTCGACGAAAGGGAATGGTAACTAAAATATTTACATAGATATTTATAACATTTCGTGTGAAGGCCTCCTTTTAATTTGACAAAGTATTTTTATTTCTAATTTATAGATATAAATAGTATAAGTACAACAGAAATAGTTTAAACTCAAAATGTGTTATGTGAACTGATGCGTCTTTTAATACCAATGACAACAGAATTTTAAACTTGCATTGCACAATCGATTTATTACAGAAAAAAACGATGTCGTAGCCAGAATATTCTTTTCAAAAGGGACTGCTGGTGGGGTAGGACTTTAGTGTATTACAATGCCAAATCTAGAAAAATGCAAACGGATAATATTTTTCCCTTGTGGATTGGGTTCAGGTCTGTTTTGCTTAACTTTCTTCATGGGATATAGGCATACTTGCCAACATCCTAATTAATATTCCGTAGTCTTGTTAGTCCCGCCCTTTTTCTCACACCAATAAATTTTTAGATTAATATTCTCCAAAATGCAATCGCGATTGAATAAGAGGAAAAATACTCTAAAAAGATACCGGTGTGAAAAGAAGGCGGAGCTAACAATACTACGGAATATTAATGAGTATGTTGGCAAGTATGGATATACATAGCTGCCAATATTTTAATTTATTCCGGAATAATTTTAGCTCCGCTTTTATTTCGTACCACTTATTTTTTAAAAGTAATTTTGTCTTATTTTATCGAAGGTATATATTGGAGAAATTTTTTCTATAAATAAGGTGGTGCGAAATAAGGGCGGGGCTAAAAGTACTCCGGAATAAATTAAAATATTGGCAGCTATGGATGTAGTAGTGTTGGAGTAGTGTTTATTAATATTTCTTTTCTGTAGGTATAATTTGAATTGAGATCGGGTTTAGTTTTTTTTTTTAAATTCGGGTTGACATAATAAAATGGTTTAAAAAGAAATCAATAATATGTAGGAATTCTTTTGATAATAATATAGTTATCTAAACAGATAGGTGCATACTTTAAACGTTAAATCTAACTGCCGATAGTGGTATGGTATAGATCTATCACGGACCTCTCAATACTTAGGTGTGTATAGTAATAGTCTCAGGATTGTTATTTTGCATGATAGAAATAGTTTCGCTCAATTTCCGCTGTCTTTTTCATCCATGACTATTATGATGCCTATTAAAGGCCTTAGCAATAAATAAGTTTTAAGATTGAATAGAAATATGTCGTTAAAGGTCGTTATTGAAACTCTGACAAAAATATATTTATATTTTGTAAACTGAAAATATATGTATATTTTTACTTTTTGTAATATGATTTTTAACATGCTTAAGTATTTTACAAAACACAATTCTCGAAAAAATACATTCCGTGTAGTTAAAGTGAATTTAAAGAATTATTGATAAATACATAAACAATATTTTTCTTGACTTTTGTTTACATTATGTCTTAAGAATATACATCTTTTTTTTTTTCTATTTTCAGAAAATTCTTTAAGGACGAATCTGAATAACTAGAAACTGAAGATTTTATGACACATTTTCATTTGCTTCTTTCACATTTTTTTTTTTTCGTATATAGACTATTGTGTTTGCTGCACATACTAAACAAAATCTACAAGATTACTCTTCCATTTACATATATAATTTTGATGTACTGTTTCGAGTTATATACTATCTCAATTGATTGAACTGAATATTGATCTTCTTCGCTGCCACTTGCCTGAGTTCTTGATCGAAAAGATTAACAGCTTATATACTTCTTCATGACCAACACTGTCGACTTCTTGCTGAGTTGTTTATTCCTCCTTCTAACATGCACATAAGATCGGTGCTATTTTTGCATACGTAACATCGCTGGTTGCTGCTTGCTGTGTGTCTCATCTTCCTAACTTCTGTGACTTTGACATCAGTGCTCTTCTTGAATGATTAACAATTGCACTGCTGCCTCATTAACGTTGCTGTCTTCTACTTTCAAATGCCACGAACTCGATAACTGACTTCTCAAGGAATGATTAACATCAACGTTCCTGTCTTCTTAACATGAATGTCTACCCTTCTTGAATGCTCCGACTTTGATATTTGTCTTCGAAATGATTAACACTATGTTGCTGCCTCGTTAACATCGATGCCTGCCCATCTTGAATGCCGTGACTTTAAGTTTGTCCCCGGAATGTTTTATTTCTACGTCGTTCTCGCTACCTGATGTTTTTGCTGAAGGACCTCTCCTGTGATCGCCAACATGTACGAGATTATTGCTGTCATGCTGAATGTCGCCTTGCTACTTGCCTCTGCTTGATCTTCCCCTGTCATCGCTTTACATATTTTCTTCTCTTATCACTGTCAGCTCAATAATTCTAAATAGTTCTTTGTAAATAAACACATTATTTTTGCACTATTTGTTGTTATTTATTTTAATTACTTTATTGTGTCTGCTGTCATATTTACCTTACTTTATTCATCCTTTCCATTGAAAATACTTTACGTTTCAACTGTAAAAGTTTACATACGCATCATCATATTCTTCAGAATAGGAAAAATGAGAAAACTATAACTTACATCTACTGGTGTAAGTTGTACAGTCGAACCTCGTTAACCTGAATACTGTTAACAGGAATTACTTTTAACATTGTTTCTAAGGTTCCCGTCAAAATGAGGATTAGTTTAGTTTTATAAAGATTAGTTACTGATAGCACGAAATACTGATAACACGAACAAATTTTTTATCCCCCTTGAGATTCACGTTAACGAGGTTCGACTGTATAAGAAATAGAAATTAATCTAAAAATAAAAAAAGAGAAAGTAATCAAAAATTACAACTATTTAAACTATAAAATGAAGATGGGCTAAACAGTTACTTTTCAGAAATAGGTTACTTCGTTCCTTTCTACATTTGATAATAAGTTCTTGCAACATATTATTTTTACAACCTATTACTGTTTAGTTTATATATGGCTAATGTCTTTCTAATCCTTTCGGGATATACAGTATATACGTGTGTCCTGCATAGTAGATACGGTTTATATTTTTGAGTCCCTTTGACTTTCAAGAGTAATCTTCACTTTGTTTAACACTAGAATTTCTGAAATTAAAAAAAAAAAAAAAAAAAAAGAAAGAAAGAAAGAGAAAGAAAGAAAATCTCTGATATAAAATAGTGGAAGAGTCAAAGCTTTACATAAACGTTCGTTCCAATTATGTAAGCATAAGATTATGTTAAATCAATTCAGTTAAACACGAAAACAGAATATTTCAGATAATAATCAAATAACACGCAGCACATAGTGCGAGAGGTGTGTTCGATGCCGTACGCAAGCCCGAGTGCAATTAAGTAAGATAAAAAGTATGAGATAAATAACATAATAGATTCATATACCAATATATATATATACAGAGAGAGAGAGAGAGAGAATTCTATTTATTTATTTTTGATAAAATTATGAAAAAATACGTTAGATTTTTTATTTTATTTTTTTTTTTAATTATAATGCTTCTTCTATTATTATTTGTTTTCGATTGACGAATGGGTATTTTGCTGATATGCATGAAATATATTCATTGCTGATGACATTCATGCACAGACTTGCGAGAGAATTAGTCGATGATTTTATAAAAGTAAAGAATACATACACATATGATAGAGCGAAATTGCCGCATTGATAAATTTCACGTAATTTTTTATAATCCATATTTCCAATTTAAAAAATATTTATTATATGCACTCCAAATGAAAATCTTTTCATTCAAACCAGCGGGGGACTTTCTTTGGTTTAATATTTAAGTATAATTACACGAAGTACGTTTAGAATATCGGTGAGCTTAAAAACAGTTTTAAATATGTGATCGAAAATTGCTCCCTAATTTAAATTTTGCATTTAAATATGCCTAGAGGCTCATTTCAAAATCTCATTATAAATATTTTTTATTTATATTATAGGCTAATCTTTTCATAAAGATCAATATTATAATCACATGTTATTTTCTAATGCTTTTATTATTCAACTTTAATAGAGTCAGTAATTTAGTCTTAGACTTTACTTCTGTATAATATAAACATACGCAATCACGACATATACAGAAACACGAAAATATTTATACCAGTCAGTCCAATGTTAGCCTTCAAAGCATCAATCAAATCATAAAGCGTACATCCGATGAGATAATCTTTAATATTGTCACTATTATTTAAATAATGTGTTAACAAATATAATTTAAAAAATATATATCCTACAGTATCCTAATTAAGTTGTTTTACTTTTTATTTGTATCTTCCAACTTTATTTTTTATAGACCAAATATTTTTTAGGTGTGTCCCAGACCGTCGCCAATTGCCCATCTGCGCAGCACTAGTGCGACGTAAAAAAAACCCAACCAACCAAATATTTTTTAATAGTTGGCTGAAATCGGTGAATTCTGGACGCACATTTCTGATGGCAGTTGTGCTTTAATATTTTATACAAACACTAAGCTTAGCTTTTTCTTGTGTGCTTCCGAAAAAAGACAACCAAGAAAATCCTTTCAATTTAACAACGATGTAAGCGTATTCTGTAAAAAACATTAAGTTATCGATATAGAAAAAATGAATGAAATTGATTATGGGTTGTTTAAACAAATAGATAATCGACTTCCTGATTAACTCAGAATTAACATTTAATAACTAATTGTGCATGTAAATAGTGAAAAAAATCAAATAAATATATGTGTGAAAAACATTAATTTTACATATTAATTATCAGAAAATGTTTTCATAAAATATGACTCATTTGATATGAAAAAGAATCTGAAGAGTTATTCTTTAAAGTGGAGTTTATTTTGCCATTACTATAATGACCTTAAAAAAACTTCTTTTTAGGTGAAAGATTAGAATGTAAATGACTCATGAAATTACCCTACACGTTATAATTAAAAAAGTGGCAATTTCTTAGAAAAAACCTATTTATCTCAATGAATATATGTACTAGCTTCATAAAAATTTACACAGATAATTAAAAGAATCGTCATAATCACAAGCTACAGAAAAAACACATTTCAAGCATTAATTTTTACAGGGTGATTCAAAACATTTTGCTTTTTGTTTAATTTTTTACTGGTTCCTTTTTCTACCTTCAGGATAAAACTTTTGCTGAAGTATATGAGGTATAACATGTCCTTTACATTCCGAAAGTTTTAAGATATAATTCCAAACGAATTTTTTTAGATATTTCATAAAACGTCTAAATTCGAAAGTGTCCAAATACTTATTGGTAGATAGTGTAGTCAATTTCAGTTAATTGAAATGAAAATACCTTTATTTCAGATAAATTTTCATGGGATATCGTGTCCATTTTTATACGTAATAGAAATTTAAAACACTAAAATAATGGCGAATTGGTGATATACTTTTGATTAATGCATCTTAAATTGTATACAACAGAACATATTTGTTTTTTAACGGTTAAATGTTTTTTCATCAAAATAATTTTTCTTTTTTCGCCTCTAAATAGACGTAGTCCTTAAATAGTATGTCTATAGATAAGTAACCTCAATGTGCCATTTGTGTTAATATAGATCCATTAGGTATTACGCATGAATATATACAGTCGGTAACAAAAGTGTCCGAACACTAGCAAAAATTCCTATGTAAAAAAAGTGCACTTCATATGGTTTTGTTAAATAAATCCTTGTCGAATCCTGTTCTTAGTAAGTGTAAGAACATGATTCGGTAAGGATTTATTTAACAAAACTGCATGAAGTGTACTTTTTTTTACATAGGAATTTTTGCTAGTGTTCGGACACTTTTGTGACCGACTGTACCATATAGGAATTCTCTTGTGTAGCCCTGTAAACTAATTAATTACTCTAATAAACACCATTTTCTACAGAAGTCATGCTTTTAAGCATCCAGTTTAAAGTATTCAACATAATAAAGTCAATATTATTATGTTGAATGCTGAGTATCGGTATTAAATTGTACAGTCAGCCAAAAAAAAAAAAAAAAAAAAAAAAAAAAAAAAACGCCACCCCCCACCTAATTTCGCCGTAAATTATCGTAGAAACATTTGACTGGTACCGATCGATTTGTAATAACGTCTAGTTTATAACGGTATAGTTATATTTTGCCTAGGGGGTCGTTTACATATTAAAACTGGCATTAACTTCATTTTCTTTAATGACAACCCCTATTTTTGACTTCATATTCAGATTTCTGAGATCAAGGCGGTTCGGAAAACATACCTATTTATATACTTTAAATCAATTTTAAATAGAGTTGCACGTGAAAATGTATTAGGGGTCCGTCTATACATTTAGAAAATATAAATCATGATCTACCACCCAGTATACATTATTCATTAAGTTTCACACCGGAAAAAAATTTCAGAAATGTAAATTATCAAATAAAAAAGGACTAATTCACAGAACGTTCTGAGTTAGTTTATGAATTAAAATATTTTTATTGGTTTCTATTGATTAAACATCAAATAGTTCACTTCATACAAAGAAAATTAAATAGCTTGAATAGATATTAAAATATCTATCAAAAGAAAAAAAAAAGGTAAATGGTTTTAAATTTGTTTGAAAATTCAAAATTATTTTAACTCAAGCTGCCGGATAATTGTCTGAAACGGTGGCACTCAACCTGGTTCCCACGGCCGTTTCACATTGACAATGGGAGTTTGTTCTGATACTGCAGTCAGGGTTGCCAAATTTGGCCTTTTTTTTATTCAATAGTGACTATTGAATAAAAAAAAAATCACCAATAATTTTTATTTGTAACGCTTGACTAAAATCTTCGAAGATTGATAGGGTATCATGTATATCAAATGTCACTTCTCAAAATTATTGGTGACTATTGAATAAAAAAAAGGCCAAATTTGGCAACCCTGACTGCAGTACTTTCATTTTCTTTAATTTAATTGACTTTTTAAAAATATTAAAACAGATTTTTTATTTTTTTTTTTTATTTTTTTTTTCTAATTAATTTTATTTTTTTATGACATTATTAAAAACTTTTACATAAATCTCCACGATATTCTTTTGCTTTTATATTTTATAATGTGTAACAAATTAATATGCAAAATAATAAATCCTACTACTTAATGGGATGTTCTAAAATTCTACTCTTAACACAGATACCGAAGTGGACGGTGTGTGTAGAAAGGCTGACTACCCTTAATCTAAATCTTCAGTTGAAAAGGTCAAAATGGTACATTACTCTATTAAAAAAAAGGGGGGGGGATGAGAAAGAAAGAAAATAATAATAATAAAAAATAAATAAATAAAAAATCTGAACAATAAACTATGGGAACAGAAGCAGGGAAGCCATCGTCTCCGTGAACGATAAAAATTACGATGGCGTGTCTCCGGACCATCGTAGGGGTGCGTCCCAGACCGTCGCCAGTTACCCATAGCGCAGTACTAGTGCGACATTAAACCCAACCTACCAATATATTGTGGTGTGAACTGGCGTATAAGTGACCGATTATGCATGTATTTCAGTGTGGAATGGCTTTCTTAGAAGGAAAAATATGTTTGGATTTTCACAAATATATATGATTTTAAGTTTATTTAAAATTTGCTTTGGAAGAAGATGATGACTCCTCATTTAAATGCTAATGCTGAAGGTCACATGTGGATAGCGGTAAAAAGTAAAAATCTATGTTAAAGTAAGATAAATTTCTCTTAAAAAAAAAAAAAAAAAAAAAAAAGTAATAACAGTGGGCTAAAAATATCCCGGAATAAATTAAAATGTTGTTTATTCTGGTTTTAGTCAGGTGATATCACTTGTGCTAAATAGCTGGATCCGCCCTCTCTTAAGCTCAAGTTCAGCTCATCATTAAAATATCGTTTTTAATATCTGCCGCACCAAAATGTTCAAAACACAAATGCCAATTTTCATATATTTTGAAATCTTCCCGTTTCAACTTTAAAAGCATTTAGATTAATTTATTTTATTTTGAATTTTTAAATTTAGACGATTAAAGTCTTTTAAATGAAATTTCAGGATTCTGTAAGATCTATATCTATATATTTGAAAGAAATAAGACTTTAGAAATAAGACTCTCTATATATTTGAAAGTAATAAGACTTTATATAATAAAGTAATAAGACCTTTGTTTTCAATTTTTATTCCATAATAACTGTGACTTTGATTTCATGAATAGGAAATTGAAAATAAATACTATTGAGCTATGTTCCAATAATAGATCTTATAAACTTAAAAAAAAAAAAAAAAAAAAAAAAAAAAAAAAGCAATTTTTCACTATTTGATTCTGTATTAAAAAACTTTTAATAGAAATTTGATATTTTATTATGTTACATCATGGGATAAATTTTAAATAACACAAAGCTTACAAACGGTACAGTAACCAAATGCAAATAAGTCACAACAAAATTTAAACAGAAAATTCATGGTAAAAAATCTTTTTAAAATTATTAAATATTCATAATAATAATAATAAAACGATTGTCGAATGCATAATTGCTGTTTTATGCAGTCAGTTTCGCTGTACCGTGTTTTCTAAAACATGATATTTAATTAGAGGTGTACGTACTCTTGAATATTGAAATGCGAAAAAAAGTGTAACAGGGTTAAAATAGAATTTTAGCAGCGAAAAACTAGAAAAAGATATTTAATACTTATGAAGAAAGACTTAACATATTAGGATCGGATATATTCCTCTCTTGTACTGTAAGCCACGCCTTTTCACAATTTTTCTAAAACTTTATAATATAAAACAAAATAATTTTGCATATTTGTAATTAAATCATTTAAGTTTTGTCTTCAATAATCGATGTAGTAAATACCATTGTGATTTATGCATACCAGCGTCACATATAGAGTCAAATAGGAATATGCAAATTAGTCTTTTTTTTTTTTTTAAATAGTGTTTCAGCGAATCAGAGGCTTCTTTTCTTTTGAAATTCTTTCACAATCCCTCGCCTACATTATGATAACTTTACAAAAATATGCCAATTTGTATAATAAACATCAAAATATTGCTTAGGAAACAATAAAAATAACATAAAGGTAAATTAAAATAGTTTTCCGGCAAATTATATACAAACATTTACTTATAGAGGATACAGATTATAACAAGTGACGGCCCCCTAACAGGAATAAAAAGTGAAATATCACTGTAACTCAAAAAATAATGTTAGGAACGAGCTGTAAATTTGGAAACCCATGTTTTTGATGATGCCCGTTCTATTCGTGCAAAAATTAACATAGGTCATAATTCATAATTTTTTCAAATATGAATTTATTAATAATTTTCATAATTCAAAAAATGTTTTTTTAGCAAAAATTTGCATGGAATATGTTTGGGTCACTTCATTCTAACGAATAAAAAAAACAGAATTTAAATATCATAATTATTTCGGAAGATATGATTTAATGTTTGTCACATTCATTTAACATTAGCATCCCCAAACTTTGACAGCTTATAACTCTATGAAAAATTGAGCAAAATATATAAACTATACCATTTTCCGTGATGATTTGATCCAAAGAATTCAAAAATATTATAAAAAAGGGGGATTACAATTGAAAAAAATGAAGTTGATGTCAGTTTTAATATGTAGACGACCCCCTAAGTAAAATCTAACTATAACATTATAAACTAGACGTTATTACAAACTGATCGGTACCAGTCGCATGTTTCTACCATAATTTACGGCGAAAGGTGTGGGGGTGGGGGTGTTTTTTTTTTTTTTTGGCTGACTGTACCTAAAATAAATACTGTGCATGGTCGGAAATGTATTGAAGTTTTTTGTGTGTGTCCCTGTACGCAAGAATTAAAAACAGTGTATAATTCAAAAACTCTCTCCATACAGCTTTCAAATTGCATTGGATGATCTTAGAACGGATATCCGGTTCATATAAACATACGTACGGACAACAAACTTTTTTGAGTTTTAATTGAGAGGTCTTGTTGATATTTCAGTCGGCAATAGCATATATAACTATAAATCATAGAGTATTCGCTATTAAATATATTAAAAAACCGCTTTAAAAATCACCTTTTAATAGTTAGCTTTTACAGATTAATAACTATCACTTAATGCATTCAATTATTGCATTTCAGTAGCACCTAAATCGATTAATCGTTTCTTTACCTTTAATCTTTTCTTTTTACTAATGTTCGTTTGGCAACCTGTTTATTTCTACTGTCTCCGTATGTATCGTTTAACATGTGGATTTCTTAAAAATACTTATTCTTTGTATCAATTTTGGTTTGTGTTATTGTTTAATCTAATTTCCTTTTTTTATTTTGTTTTGTTGCAAGATAGAGACTTGAGTTGTATATTGGCTTAAATTAGCTATACAGTTTTCCGAAATCTTGCACTCTGCTAATAGAAATGCAAGTTTTTTGACGAGTGAACATTTCTATTTTTCAGCATTTAAAATTCCAGTTTTCAATTCATGAATTCTCTCTCTTTTTTTTTTTTCCTTTTATCGGATCTCTTTGGTAATTTTATCCTTTTCTCTTTTCTATAAAATGTTGACTGTTTCTATTACTTTAATGGTTTTCACAAACTATTATCTCGTCATTAGGCTTATGTGTTAAGTTTGTGTCATTTCTCTTCTGCGTAAGTACTTTAACTTGTTTTTACTAATCATTGGTACTCAAATTAAATTATAACCGTGACAATAATTTTATTCGAAATAAATCTCATTTAAAATTTAATTATGTGTTGGTATTTTCATCTATCTTTTGTTTGCTGAGTGTTACAAAGATATTAAATTATTCAAATCATATATATATATATATATATATTATTACAAAATTAGAATTATTCTTTTCAACCAGTTCTACGTATTCCGCTACTTTCTGAAAAACTATATACAGTAATCAGCAGTACTCCATGTTCCTATGCATCAAAATATTATGCATTAGAAAAAAAAAAAAAAAAAATGCCTTCTTGAAAAATTCAGTAACGTTGCAATCTTTTTAAAAAGTATCTTGAGACGAGCAAAAATTTTGCTGTCGGGAGAAGCATTTTATGTGATATAGAACTGTAACTTTTTCTTGCCATTCAAGTTATTGCAGAGCTTTTTTTTTGCAAAAGTGCAAGTCACAATATACTTATATATATGTGACTTGACAATTCAATGAAGAAAAAGTCTTTTTAATATATTTGAATGAAACAGAGGCAAAAGCAGCATAAAAATATTTTATGTAAATAAATATTGATTATGAAATTAATTATAAGTTAAAGAAAAATGCGGAAAAGTGAACGTTTGTGTATATAAGGAAACTAATATTCTGTGTCAATAACAAATTTTTCTTCTGTATATGTACAGTAATTGATCAAAAACTATATGAAACCTGGAAAGGTGTACATAACAGAGTTACTTATACGCGATATGATTCATATTAAAGGATTATAATTTTTAAAGGCACACTTATGAACTATAGAAGCTGAAATAAAGGCCTTTTCGTAAATAAAGAGAAGTGCAACATAGTAGCGCCACCTGTTGCACGATATGCACAGAAAAACAGTCAGCGTAGCTTTTAATAATAGCCATTTCCTATATCAACTTTGGTGCATTTATAAGCTAGAGAGACCTTGGATAAAGCTTTACCGTAAATGGAAAAAAAAAAAAAAATCTCTTGGTCAATATGGCACCAAAAGTTGACAGACAGCAATTTATGTCAAGATGGAACTAAATATGAAATTTCATGAATTTCTCTGAATTAGCTTCTGTATTTAGAGCAACTACAAAAATTTTGTCTCACACACGCAGACAGACATTATTTCAAAAGGTTCAAAACACGTTCGAACACTTAAAACGTGTAAAACCTTTAAAAAAAAAACTAAAAATCGACCTTTTTTTTTGTATCTAAATCCTTCTTATGAATCATCTTCTTCAACTTACTAATATAGTACAAAATAAAAATAACAAAAATAAACAAAAAAAATTGTAAGTATTAAAGGAGTTATAATACAAATTACAAATATTAAGCCAAACATCAAATTAAGCATCATTTTCTCATTAGCTAGTTGGAGAAATGCTGTCATAAAAATCATAATTTTTTTTTGTAAAATTATATGCTTGAAACTAAGCTTCAGTAAGACGGCAGCCTAGTTTCATCCTTGGGAAAATTGGGGGAGGGGGGGGGGTTCATATTATCACTCATGGATGACGAGTGGTTGTTTTCAATTCTCATATTCTTTGCAGGTGCATCTGGTTGCCTATGCCATTTAGTAGGTATGCCATTTTTTATATCATTCTTTTGCTTTAATTAAAATAGTATTTCATAGTTAATTACATTCGCATTTTCAATGGAATCTTGAAGTACAACCGGACATTAAAATCCATATCTATCACTTGTTTTTGAAAAATATATTTAAAAATTTTAGCTCCCCCTCATACTATAATTATAAGAAGTATTGAATAATACGTGTATTGAAAAGCATTGAATATTACACGTCTAAATGAAATAAAATATAATATGTAAAATATACCTGCATTCAAAACTTAGAATTTTTAATGGGTTCGTTAGAATTTTTATTCACAAATAAACTGCATTTATTATTACCATGTTTTTATTAACTTCTATTCTTTTTTGTTTGTATGTATGTTTGTTTTTTTGTCCGGTACCAATCTTGCAATCGAATTTTAACTAACTTCCCTACTAGCTAGACATTTGAAACTTTCACAGTAGCTCAGAACCCGGTGACAACACAATACTTCGAAGTCCGATTTTCGAATTTTTGATTAGTTTTCTTATAATTAATTAAAATATGAAAATAATAACATCCTAATAGCGTTACAATAGCCATTAAAATATTAGCTATAATTTAATTGTTGCCAAAAAAAATTTACGAGTTCATTTTCTTTCGACATAAAAATAAATACATTTAATTAAACGTGAACGTTAAAAAATTGTAAAAAGTTAAATTATGCATCTCACAAAAATGGACGTCATTATCACTTAAAAATTTTTATGCACATTGATAAGAGCTCTATGATTCCTCAGAAAATTTAAAACATGGTACACAAAAAGTTTTTCTTTTAATAATTATTTTTTGTTTGAGTTGATGGTAACAATGAAACTTGTTTCTCTTTACCATGATACTTTAGATATAACCATGACTAGTTAGTTGTAGGGCGACTAAGGCGCCCGTTGAAAAATGATCATTTCATTTTATTTATTTCTCACTTCAAATAATTCATTTGCTAGCAAACCCGTTCGAAATTTTCGCACTTTATTTATCTCTTCGTTATCTTTACAATAAAAAAAAATTTCTTATACTTCATTTTTTAGATCATCACGACATCATATAGACGCAAATTTAACATTTTATAATTTTTTTTTCTTCTTCACGTGAAAGGATATTCCAATTTATGCTGAAAAAAAAAAAAAAGGCAATAATTAAAAATTTAAATGTTTATTTTTAAGCTATGTCTATTTTCATAATAATTAATTAAAAAAAAAAAAAAAAAAAAAACCTAATCAAAAAATTGTTACAATTAAGGTACCAAACGAAAGGGGCGATCTTTCTGAATCCGTCGGATTAAACAGCTTATCAATCGGACAGTTAGATTTTTTAAAATTAACTAAAGTATGAAAATGAGGTGGCAACTTGCGTTCACACACAGACAGAGTCCAAGAAAATCTCTTAGCCTTTTTAAAGCGCGGCAGAGTCAGTCAGTGATGAGCGTAACTATATATGCTGATGCTCCTTTTAGTCGACATCAGATCATTAAATTTTACAAGGCCAAAAGTTTAAAGTTTAAGGCCAGACATTAAACTTTTTAAAGACGTATGTAAAATTTAGTTGTATAATTTAGGCAGAATTTAGCATCCTCTATAAAATTTGCAATTTTCGAAAGAGGCTTTCAAACTGAACTAAAAAAATAATTTGAGAAACATGTTATTTTTATAATATAACTAGTATATGACTGGCACTCTAATTTTTTCTTCCCGACTTATTATGCCGTTTTATATCAATGGTTTAGGTTAATTTAAAAAGATTTAAGTGATTGTTTTTTTTTTAAGAATATTTTCTAATTTTAGAATTCTCATAATATTTTCGTATGAATTAACACTCAAACAGGTGCAAAATCCTACTGGCAAACTACGAAATTTTTAATAATAACATTTATGATTATAAACGGAATGAATTAAATTAAACCTGCATAAAGTAAATGCGATGTTATTAATGTGAGTTAAGTTTTAATTAAAAAAAATATATATTACTAGTGTCAGAACCAAAACAGTTACCTGCTAGTAAGTACATTTTTTTTTTTTTTAGCACATACAAATTACTTAGCATAATCCAACTGAATTTGTTTAGCTCTGAAACTTCATAGGTTTTCATTTACTTTAATATACTTTTGTGCAAATGTGACAAAAAAATAAAAAAGACTATAATAAAACCAAGACGCGTAAATTAGACAACATGAAAAATGTTCAAATGAGATTTTTTTTCTTTTTTTTTAATTGTGAACTTGAATTTTCATTTATAATGTACTAGCAGGCAACGCCCGCTTCGCTGGTCCCTTTTTTTAAATGAATCACTATAATGAATTCTCAAAATTGCATTAATTTTTATCACGTGAAAAAAAAAAAAGAGAAACAAAATCTGAGTAGGAAAAATGTCGCACCGGGTTCTCACTGCCTTCGGAAAAAATTCCCAAAATGCTCTAACCCTTATTTCTATTATTTTCCCACTTCGCCCCCCTCCCCCTTCTGTCTATCCTAATAATTTTACAAATTTGAAAATATCCGCAATCGATTTGTAAGTATCAAAAACCTCTATGCACCAGTTTTGAACGATATATCTCTATTTTTATTTTTTTGCCGCTCTACTCCCCCCCCCCCCCTTCTCGCCCTCCCAATAATTTTAAAAATTCGAAACTATCCGCAATCGATTTGTAGGTATTAGAAACCTCTATGCACCAATTTTGAATGATCTAACTCTATTTTCTTTTTTTTTGCCCCTCTGCCCCCCCCTTCCCGGCCCTCCTAATAACTTTACACTTTCGAAAATATCCCCATTCGACTTGCAGGCCTCTAAAACCTATCTGTACCAATTTTGAACGGCCTAACTGTATTTCTATTTGTTTTTTATCATAGCCCCCCCCCCTTACCGCCTCCCCCTTCCCACCCCACCTAATAATTTTAAAAATTCGAAAATATCCGCAATCGATTTGTAAATATCGAAAACATCTATATACCAATTTTGAACGATCTAACTCTATTTTTATTTTTTCCCGTCCCTCCTAGTAACTTTACACTTTCGAAAATATCCCCATTCGACTTGCAGGCATCTAAAACCTATCTGTACCAATTTTGAACGGCCTAACTGCATTTCTATTTGTTTTTGCCCCATAGCCCCCCCTTGCCGCCCCTCCTAATAATTTTACAAATTCGAAAATATCCGAAATCGATTTGTAGGTATCGAAAACCTCTATATACCAATTTTGAACGATCTAACTCTATTTTTATTTTTTGCCCCCCCCCCTCTCCCCCCCCCTTCCTGCCCCTCCTAATAACTTTACACAATCGAAAATATCCTCATTCGACTTGCAGGCCTCTAAAACCTATCTGTATAAATTTTGAACGCCCTAACTGTATATCTATTTGTTTTTGCCCTTTAGCCCCCTCCCCCCCCCCCCCCTGCTGCCCCACCTGGGGGATGAATTTCTAAAATTCCAGAAATTGGTTTTTAGATTTTTGCATTAACAATATTTTAGAGCAAAAATTTCACGCATATCTATTTTTTTGTTTGAGATATATAGGATTATGCGAAATCACGTTTTGCCCCCCCGCCCCCCTTGGGGACCGAATTTTGAAAATTCCAGAAATTGGTTTTTTGACATTTGTATTAGCTATATTTTAAAGCAAAAATTTTACGGATATCTGTTTTTTTTGTTTGAGATATGAAGGATTTTGTGAAATCACGTTTTGCCCCCCCTCCCCCCCTTGGGGGGCGAATTTTGTAAAATCGCTTCTTAGTGGATGCCTACGTCATAGAAAGAACATTGTCACAAAATTTCATGCTTCTAGGTCCAGGGGTTTGGTCTGGGCGTTGATAGATCACCCCCTCACTCACTCACTCAGGAAGTGTTCTTTTATATATAGAGATTAAAAAAAAAAAAAAAAAAAAAATGGTTAATACAGGATGGTTCTAATTAAATTTCCATATAAACAGCATTTTGCAGCTGAAAGAGTCGAGGTTTGCACAAAATTTAGTATGTAGACGATTTATGAGATGCATTGAGAGAATAATTTTCTTATTGTTAAAAATGTCTAATAGGTGGTGCTTTAAGGAAAAATATACAAATTTATCAAATGCAATGACTATCGGGGAATCAAAACAATTCAATAAATGTTCATGGTCGATTATATATTGAACCTTCTTGATTATGCATTACATATGAATTTCGTATTTTTTTCTTTTTTTGTGCAAAGCCACGCGGAAGGCATCTAGTTTAGGAGGCTATGGTTTGTCATACAATGTTAAAATTCTTATATGTAAAACTTGTGCTTTTATTTTTTTTTTTTACTTATTCATTAATTATTTCGGATAAGATATGGATTACTGGAGCATGTCAATCCCTGAAGCACCTACCCTATTACCTTCATTTCGAACTTTCAATCGCAAGACAAACTTTCAAATTTTACATTTTTTTTTTTTTTTTAGTTAACCCACATTTACCCATTTACCACATTAACCACACATTTACCCAACTTTTTCCCTCCATAAAACAATAAATCTTATATCTAGTCATAAATTTATTTTAAACGTAGTGTATATAAATATTTTTTTTAAATAGGAGTTATAGCAGATTACGAATTAATATAGCTAACAAAGCAACTGATAGATGTTTTTTTTATGTTTAATATAACCACGGATGCCATTAAAAATCATAACTTTTCGATAAATAAAAATATCAACATTTTGGAGAATTACATATTGAAATTAATTAATATTACATATTATAAACATTAAAGAATAAATAAAAAAATATTTCAAACAGTTAATTTACTTAAATTGGCCAAAACAGGAAACTGATTCCGATATTATTATCAGAACAGCGTAAAATATACTTCCAATTATCAACAAAGATAGTGAAGTCATCCGAAATAGGTATTTTTCGGTGGGAAAATGTACATAGATTTTAATGTTGTTCATTTTGAATCAGCGGGAGTGTTAGATGGCAAGAAAGAAAATATGAAATGTTATGATTCCAATTGGAATCACGGGGAAGGAAAGGATTAGTGATTTTCTAATTAAGATACAAAAATTTAAATATTGAGATGTGTTCAATTGCTTACATAAAACCCATCGTATAACAAAATAGAGATTTAAAATAATATGGAATTCGCATGGAACATTTTTAAATTAGGCAAAATTTTGCATTATTTTCTCCATAAAAGAAGGTTTTCTATCTATCACTAAGATTAATTTTTATCCTTTAAAATATGCTGTATGGATAAAAAATGGTAAATTTCATGACAGTACGTGATACGAGAAATGATAAGGCAAAATGAAAATAACAATTTTAATATCCCTTGTCAACTTCATTTTTTGATTTCTTCCAAAGCTTACTTTTGAGAAAATTTGAATTAATATCAGTTTAAAAATTACACTGCTTGGCATGAAAATTGCCTCTGTCACCATTCCAACATATCCTTATGTAAAATGACCTCCTGAATCCGAATAGGACGCCCATTTTGCCCTATCACCTACCGTTTTTTAGGAATGGCCCCCAATTTTTATAATTTTTCGGTGATTTTATGGCTATAAATTTTATTTCTAGGAGGGTGGAGGATTATTTTAACCGTTAAATATCTTCTGAGGGGCTACAGATTTGAAAAATTCTAAAACATGGACATTTGCGACAAGGGGAAAATTTTGGTTGGGATTTGCCACTGAAATTATGCATTACATGTCTTATATTTTTTAAATCTGTTATTAATGCTATTTTTTAAACTTTATATATTTTTGTTCTTAGGTGTTAAATTAATTATTTTTCATTCTTCGAATCAAATTCATGGTCATAAAATGATCGAACAGGGAAAGAAATTGAGGGAGGGGGTGGTGTATCTAGAAAACGGTCGGTGACTGGGCGAAATGGGAGTCGTATATTCGGATTCAGGATATCATTTTACATAAGAATCAGCAAAAACGGTATCAGACCTCGAATTTTTTTTTTTTTTTTTTTTTTTTTTTTTTTTTTTTGAAGAGTAGTGTTAGTAGTCATATTAATATTACACAAAATTCGATAAATGATTTAATAAGAAACACGGCATTTAAATTATAAATTTATTTGTTCATTTGTTTAAAAATTACTAGCAAAGGAAGAAAACGAGAAAACTGGGTCATGGAAGTGATATTTTCATAAAATTTCATGTTTTCTAGATGCAAGAATTCGGACTGACGATGATGAATCAGTGAATGAGTAAATGAGTCATGTAATCAGTCAGGACAATCAATATTACATTTATAGATAGTGTGTAATTTACCGGACATTCCACCGTCCATGCTCCTTGAGGTGAAGCGTTTGTTGCTCATAGTACGCTCAAAATGGGGCGGCGGCCGATCGATGAGGGCGCTGGCCATGCGGGTCTGGTACTGGGTTCGTCCCGAATACCGGAACTTGGACCCGAATCGAGGAAATAATAATTTCGGTTTAGGAGGAGGTTCTGGAAGCATCAATCTGTGAAAAGAAGAGTAAACATTCCATTAAAGATAAATTTGAAAAATTCTGCTATTAATCTATAGTCATTGCTGTGTTATTTATTGAATCGTAACGATCTTGAATTACACAAATTACTATGGAGTACGGTTGTAGAGTTTAAGGACCCGCTTCACTCACCGCCGCCGCCGGAAGTCGAAGCTAACGTTAATTTATGGGAAATTTTTCTTTACAAATAACTTATTAACTAATACATATTTTTAAATTCTGTTTTCACATTCTGAAAATTCCCAGCTGTTCAATGGACGGACCTCTTTAAAAAAATTATATTTTTAATTTTTTATATTTTATTTTGAAGCTGCAAAATACGAATTTTCAATATGTGAATTTTTTTCATTTTGCAATTTCAAAATAAAATATTAAAAATTAACAAAATACATTTTTAAAAAAGGTCCGTCAATTGAACAGTTGGGAATTTTCAGAATGTGAAAACAAAATTTAAAAATATGTATTAGCTAATAAGTTATTTGTAAAGAAAATTTCCCCATAGAATAACATTGGTTCGGGCTTCCGGCGACGGCAGTGGCGGATTTAAGGGGGGGGGGGGGCTAGGGGGCTGAAGCCCCCCCCCCCCCGAAAGTACTGACATTCCCAATTGAATAGTACATTTGCAAACTTTTCATTGATCTGGAATTACATCTTGAAAAATCTTAGCCCCCCCCAAAAGTTAAGTTCTGGATCCGCCACTGGGCGACGGTAAGTGAAGAGGGCCGTTAAGGCTGATCTTCTTCTACTCTTGGGATCTTTTTGAGTTACTATAGAGATATGACAGTTTATGAAGTAACTTTTTAATCACATTAATTTTAAATAAATAAAGATTTGAAAATAAAGAAGAGCATAATTGCATGTTATGATTTATTTTTAGCTTATTCTGTTTTTTACATTGGCCAAGATTATAAAGCTACAATATATAATTATGAAAGATATTAGAATAATTTATTAAGAATAGTTTAGGTTATGTTTTTCATTTTCCAACAGAGTTCAAACCTGTTTACGGCTTCAGCTCATTTGCCTATCTCTCCGTCTTTTCATTAACCATGGATGTTTTTAGAATTTTATTAATCATTTTTTAATTTGTCTGTCACATCATAAATATCAAACACTTTTAAGCATAATTAAAAAGTGAAGCAAATACAACGGGAAATGCACTCCCAGCATTTTACCGCGTTAAATGCGAATACTTTTGTATAGCCCTGTAAACGAATTATTAATATCAACCGCATCATTTTCTAGAGAAAAAATCGGTTATTGCATCTTAAAAAATATATTTCGTATGTTTAACTTTTTGCGCTCGGCATATTTTCTGTAAGACACGCCTTTTGGCGTTCCTTTAAAACGTCACACGTATAGTTTCCAACTTACTACCTTTTGGCTACCGAAAAATTGTAATAATTTGTTTTATTTTACTTCATCATTAAATAAAATAAATATTTCTGCTAAAATTTTCTGGTAGCCGAAAGGTAGCCTATAGTTACACGTTTTAGAAAAATAACATTTTACTTGCAGAGGAATGCTTTAAGGCGTGGCTCGATTTTTTAATGTCCCCTCAGAAGGGACATACGAGCGATAAGGGTTAATAATTTTTGCGTGCATAATTTTTAAACGTAGTTTTGGTGGACTACATGATTGGGCTTTTAGATTTGATTAATCTGTTTCTGCAATTTAAATAATATGTAATTTAGTTATATTTAATTAAACAATGCTTTTTTTTACTACAAATCTCATATCCCTTGCTTTAATTTTTAATGACAGAACTAAACAACTTCTATTTTATCATATTGTTTTGCTTTTAAATAAAATTTTAAGTAGAAAAGAACATTTTATAAAATTTATAATTTTTTTTAAAAAATAGTGTAGTAAAAAATACCCATGTCCCCCTAATTATTGTTTTTTATTTTCTTTTCTTTTCTTACCAAACGTCTAAAATTGCAGGAAAAAATTTCCTTATAACAAAGCAGGAAGGGGGAGGGGCATCCTTAGGAAAACATTTATAATATCTGATTAATTATTGAAAATTTTTGTTAGTTCTAGGAAATAGCTGGAGATTTCGACTCAATTTTCTGCATTCTGTCAAAATATGAGGGTATACTTTTGGAAATTTTTAATTTAATTGAATTTTCGTTTTATGGACTTTTTAATTTTTGAAAAATTAGCATATTTTAGCTTATCTTGACACTTCCAATCTCAAATTCAACAAATTATATAACGAATAGAGAAATTTCTGAAGACTCATTTTAAAGGGAATTTTATAAGGCTTAATTTCATATACAACTTGATTATTTTAGATAAAATTAATTAATTAATTAATTATTATTATTTATTATTATTAGTTTTATTTATTAATTTTTTAAGATAGTTTATGTTTTATTTTTTTTTTAAATATGTGTGTGTGTGTGCGTGTGCGTGTGTGTGTGTGTAATATTAAAATCTATATAACTCGAACATTTTAGAGTAGGATCTCAATGGGATCAAGTCCCAGGTCACGCTTGTCGACCCAGCCGTTCAGAGTTTTCCGTGGTTTTCTCCGAAACTCGTGTGAACATGGATTAGGACCCCTTAGAAAGACTCCCCCAGAGGGCATCCCCCTTAGACTCATGTCCCTAGTACAGACAAGTGGCCTTAACCCCAACACCAACAACACCTCAATGGGGACAGGCATTACAATAAAAATTTCATGTTACTGTTCAAATGAAAATGTATTACATTTACCGCATACTGTGCGAACATGGTACAAAAAACTTAATTTTTAAAGTTTAAATTGTTAGCAATAAATACTAAAACATAATCGAATAAAATAGGTTTGATGCGTTACATAATTTTGCTTGCTAAAAATTAAATAAATTTCTTTAAAAATATGTATATATATATATTAAAAATTTAATGATTTAAAAAATATCTGTACATGTATTTTGTGGTTTTATATGTTTCATAGGCTGAAATTTTTAAAGTGGTATCTCAGTAAGATCAGGAGTTTGATAATTGTTTTGTTTAATGATTTTAATACCAGGAAAACTGGAATTCTGGCACTAAAAGAAAAAAAAAAAAAAAAAAAAAAAAAAAACATTAAATCAGTTAAATTACCTGTAGGGGAGAGTGGGGTTGAATGGGACGCAGGATGAATGGAACAATAGCTAGATTTTTATGTTTTGTAAGCATCAGAAACTTGACATTTTTTATGATATATGGCAGCACTGAAATCATTCATCATGTGTAGTTTCAGAATTGTGCTATCCATAGAAGGGTAGAAAAAATTAAAGCTACTCTTTCAGCTGGCAAAGTAAGTTTTTGCTGATTCAATTAGGTAGTAGTTAAGAAATTAACTATTTGCTTAAAGTTAATATAACTCTTATATGGTGAAATGGCATAATCTTTTAAGTTTATGATATTCAAGAAGAATATTGACAATTGTTCATTAAGCCTATTTCCTGTTTTATATGATCATGTGACGGTTGGGATGAATGGGACACTCCCCACTATGAATTAATTAAAAATTTTACACAAACATTATATTAAAATGTAAATTAGCCATATTGATTATCAGGATTCTTAGTTTTGTGGACTTAGAAAAAAAATTGAAATTAATTGTTCTGATTTTTGTTTATAATAATTATGATAAAAAAAATTTTAAGTTAGACTATTCAATGCAACTTAAATCAATAATTAAAAAAAAAAAAAAAATAGATAAACTAATAATAATTTGATAAAAATCACAATTTGAATCAAGTTAATTAAATAAATCCTGGTGGTTATTAATATAGTACAGAACACAATGCTGAATTTCCCGATCAATCTGAAACAAAAATTTATCTGGATAATTTGTACTCTATTATCGCTTTCTAGTGTCTTATTTATTTATTTATTTTTAGATTAGATCTTATTAGATTAAATTACCAAAGCCTAGAGCGCTAGGAACTGTGCGAACCAAATGACTTTTGCTTTTTTATGTTAATTTGAGTCAATTGATCAGTTTATGTTAATTTCAGTAAATTCATAGTGTGTAATAAAATCACATAAACCAATTTAACTTTAAGAATTTATTTACTTTCTATTTTGCTTTTTTTTTTTTTTTTTTTTGTTAATTCCAGTCCTGTCTCATTCATCCCCATAGTTGGGAATGAATGGGACAATGCACATGCATGTATATATATATATATATATATATATATATATATATATATATATATATATATATATATATATATATTAATTAAAAATGATAACATTTTATGAAAGTTAGTATGTTTATATGTAACTGATTACTGAAGTGTACTTATGAGCCATGCAACAAAATTCTGAATTACATATGGCCAACGTTATCAATAAAGTCAGGAAAAATGTCCCATTCATCCCCCCCCCCCTATTACCTTAGAGTATACATTACCGCAAGGTGTTTTTGGCAACTTTTAACAGTTGCAAAAACTAAAATGATAACACAGAATGTTTAGATTGTTATGTTAACACTAAACCCACCGATACTTCATGTATACCTATTCATACCACAGCGGGTCAAGTGAACCGTCTTTAAAATGTTATATATATATATTACTATGTATAGCAAAAAAAATGTATTATTTAGCATAATTTGGTACATGAAACATGGACGATGTGATAATGTTATTTGCAAGAAATTCTGACAAAAATGTTTAAAATGGGTCATTTGACCCATCGTGGTAGGTTTAGTGTTAAAGACCATTTCAGATAATAAATTACTATAATTAATTGTAATTAAAATGAATCATAAGAAGTAAATAATTAATGCACCTCCTAAGCAAAGATTATGTCACAAAATTTATTTCTGTTTTATATTTGTATTACTTTCTTCTATATACATAAGAAAAAAGTACTAGATTCGTTAAATTTATCGACCTCTAGTTTTCGACGGATTTATGTGTTTTGAGATACCCTGAATATGGTTTGACCCTTTTTGGAAAATGTCTACGTCTACGTGTGCATTTGACAAAAAAAAAAAAAAAAAAAAGAATTTCGTAATATATTGCTTGTAAGACACAAAACTGACATTGTTTGACATTTAGTATTATATTTTTATGAAATATTTTTATTTCATCATTTCATGCCTGCAATCATCATGAAAAATTATAAATAATCTTATTAAGTAATTTGCACTGCGAGAGTATTTGTATAAAGTAGGAAAATATAGAAGAAAGTCCTGTGATGTCCAAAACATACTAATTTATTCCATTTGTCTGATTTATGTTCTTTCAAGCCTATGGCTCGTAGTCACTCTGCTTCAAATTTTGCTCAGAAATTTTCAATTTATTTTGATTTATTTAAATTATTTATTTATTAACAAGTATAATTATGTTGCATATTAATTTTGTTTTATTTCTGATACTAAACATTAGTGTTCAATGCTGAATATGTAAACTTTAAAAATTTGGACTTTTATTATACATTTTTAAATGTACAGTAACTGTAAAATTTTGTTATAACTCCTGGTTATACTCTAAAAAGTTCAAGTTATATAGTTTTTAGTATTACAAAAAAAAAATAAATAAATAAATAAATAAATAAATAAATAAAAAATAAATAAATAAATAAATCAAAATAAATAAATCAAAAATCAAAATATTTGAGAGAAACACATCTTTATTTTTTTTTTAATTTAGATTTTGAAATTTTATAAATGAATAAATAAATAAATAAATAAATATATGTATATATTATTTTACCTAACATAATCAAGTTGCATGTCAAATGAAACATTATAAAATTTTCTGCAAAATGAGGGGTCACAAACTTCTCTATCCCTTATAGAACTTGAGAAATTTGAGATTGGAAGTGTTATTCATGTAAATAATGTATATACAAATATAGAAATTAATTTTTTTTTTTTTTTTATAAAAAATAATAAAATGAAAAATCAATGAAATAAAAAAAATTTCAAAAGTATATTTTAATTTACATAATCAAGGAGAATAACTCCTGAAACTTTCATTGAAATCTGAATTTCGTAAACCCCGTCCTTTTTCAGGACACTTTGAGAATTCCCAATTTTCGCCATTGTTGCCAATATCACTTTTATGCAAAAATTTTTATAGTAATGTGATGTCATTTAATTGGATCGAGATTATTCTATAAAAAAAAAAAAATAGCGGTAGCAATAAAGTCAGAAATTTCTCATCACTGAGAGTGTCCTGGAAAAAAAAAAAAAAAAAAAAAAAAAAAGGAGGAGAGTACGCGTCCTGTGCTTGAAGGAGTAATTCTAATGCGATTTGTCTCTATTTTTGAAATTTTTTCTTCCAAATATATCTTATATGTAAAATTTAAAACGAAGTTCTAATTTTTTGTACTATTAATAGGTAATTAAGTGTTGATTGGATTTTTTAATTACTCCCCACTCTTTCTCTTTTGTAATTGCAAATTTATCTTTTTATCCAAAATGTTAAACAAATCAATCTAAGGGTAACCAAGGGTGGTTTTATTGGTTCAAATCCCTCCGGAAATTTTCAGGTTCGACAAAATTTTCGAGTTATACTTAATTTTTGACACTCAACATTATGTACTAAAGTTTAAACCCCCTTCATTTTTTTTTTTTTTCCGGCTACGGCCTTAAATCAGTTTAAGAGTAAGCTAATTTGGGCTTAATTGCACTTTGCGACTTATAACTATATATTCGTCTGCATACCAGCATAAAGCAAGCAGTATGGAAACTCCAGGCAAAATGCTCAGTTGGACAATTCTGTAAAGGAATTTTGATTGATTGTATGGTTTAATCAATGTAAATCTGCAGAAAATCGTAAAACAGGGTTCGTACTCTCCGCCCTTTTTCGAGGTCACTTTCAGAAAAAAGAAATTTTTGCCTTAAAAGCTAGCACTATCAACATTATTATTTCATTAATTGCTGTCACTAGAGCTGTAGCAAACCGTATGTATTCGTTACTGAGATACGGGTTTCCTTTTAGACTCGAAGTAACGAATCGGTACTTTCGAATTTGTCTCGTTACTCGTTACTTTCGTATTTCGTTTCTGTATCCTGCATCATCCTATCGTCCACGAGCAAAGTTCGAACATTTGTGCAGAAGACTGATGCGAGTCTTATCGTTACTTCTTCGTTACCCGTATGCATATATGTATGATACTGTATTTAGCATGCGGCGTGCGGGAAAAAGAATCTGTACCGGATATGAGTTCTTTGCCGTTGGTGCAGGGATTGTTTCATTGTTAGATGCGAAAAGATGGGTGTTTTATTCGTACTCGTTACTTTTTCGTTACCCCTTTGATGCGAATCGGACTATTTGTTTCCGTATATGATTGTATGCTTCGGATTTCGGTAGTTGCTGCGCTCATCATTTTATTTTTGTAAATGCATTATATAAAATAATTTACTCAATTTTGTTTTAGTACATTTATTACGTAAAGGAAAAGAACAAATTTTAGAGTTCTTTTTTTATTTTCTTTCCTTCCTTAAAAATATATGATTACTGTAGTGCAACGATTTAATTTAAAAGAAAAGAAAAAAAACTTTTTTTTGTGCTTTTATTATTATATTAACAGGCCCGTTTTTTACACAGATAAGAATTATAATAGCATAAAGAAAATAATACACTAACTTCGAAAGCGAATTAAAAAGCAAGTAATCCAAGAAAATTACCGAAATTATATACAACGAAAGAACAAAAATTAAAATTTTATCCCCAACAGAATTTAATTTGAACAAGAGGCATATTTTTATTTATTTTTTTATTAGAAAAACAGGACTTCTGCTTTCAATTAAACATTTCGCGTTGTCATCATTTGCTGTATTGAACATTGAATACGTCAGTATTTTTCCCTTTTATAATAAGTTAATTAAAAAAAAAAAATAATAAGAAATGAACATAACAGTCGCTAAGGCACGCAACTTTATATTTTAAAGTAAAAAATCGGTTATTTAGTTTTTATTTATTTATTTTTATGATTTTTGTACATTTATACGAATTAAAAACATATTTTTTCTTTTTTCCACTCTAACATAAAGTTAATATATATATTTAAATTAATTAAAAAATATATATATCGTTTGAAATGTTTTTTAAGAAATGAATATAGTAACCATTGCTAAGGAACGTTTATATGCAAGAATAGACTCTGTTGTACTAAATTAAATTCTGTTTTGTACAGAATTTTATATCTATTACTTATAAAACAAAAATAGGCACCGGTTTATTTATTTATTTTTAAGTGAATGTTGTCGGAACTACTACATGGAAATGAAATTTTTTGTTTTTCTGAAAGAAACAGTTTTCTTGTCCTCAGAAATCTGTTTTTAAAGATTGTAATTCAGTACTAATATTTATAAAAGTGCGTGTTTTTGCTGTTTATGGTGCTAGTACACCAGTATTTAGATTCATTGTTCTAATTGAATATATATATAATATATATTAATTTATAATTAATTTGTTATACATACTTCTCAGGTAACAAATTTATAAAAATATATATTTATATGTATATTTTTTAACTATTTGAAATTCAGGGTTTTAATCTGAAACTTGAATACAAAATTTACATAGTTTTCAGTTGCTGTGTAAAAGCCTCTGAGAGAAAAATCAATCTTTGAAAACAACCAGTTTATGACCAAAATTGCTTTGTTAAATGTTGCTCTTAAAAATTTAAATATTTACCACAATTCAGTTTTTGTAATATAAATAAACATCATTAATATATTTTTTTCTATTCTCTGTATCGTAAAAACAGCCTTAGTAATGTAAAACGGACGAAACCATTTATTGTTGTCCTGTTTCCATCCGCTTTCTCAGTATAGTAACGAAAGTAACGAATAACGAATACTTAGTAACGGGTAGTAAGGTTGAAAGTAACGAATACATACGGGTAATCATTTTTTCGTTACTTTTACAGCTCTAGCTGTCACAAAATTATTTCCTTCTTATCTAATAACGACCTTCGACTATAAATATAGCTTAAATTTTTTGCATAAAATTAGTGGGGGCAAAAAGAAAAACGAAAATTTCTCATTCCTGAATGTGACCTGGAAAAGGGTGATATTAAAATTAAACCCAGATAAATACACTTTTCTAGGTGATAGACACCTATGCCCAGGAAAATTATTAGCATTTTACAAAGAATTCCGTAAGTATGCAGCACTTTTTCCAAAATCCCTAGATCCGACAAAGTCTTCACTTAAAGTTAGACTTTTTAGCATTGGTCTTACAACTCTTTGTGGATGACCAACCAACTTGTGTGACAGTAGTGCAGTGACTTGGGTACAAGCTACAAGTAAGGCTGGATTGTTTATCAATATATCCCGAAGTATCGATACTTTTTTTATATCGCGATAACGATATTCAATATCTTGCTCTGCCGATATATCGCTCTAACGATATTTCTTAGTGCGCACTGCGCGATCGAGCGATATGCCGATAAATAACGTTGAACGCCAATCTTACAATACCTTCAAATTCTGCTTCTGAGCTAGCACGCATCACCGAACACGCATCATCGAACAAACAACAAACCCCGCCCGAACCACATGCCCCGAACAAAAAGAGCGCAGAATAATTTACACTCTCTAATACCCCTTTCCTTCTTTCCTCCTACATTACTCACGTCACGACTAAAGTAGAAACACATATCCCAAACCCAAACGATCTCTCTAATCAAACTAAGTTACCGCAATGTATCTACTTTCTTGTTTTAGCTCCTTTCCTGCTATTGGCTCATTGGTATCGGTATTTACTGGCCAATAACATGTGAGCTTCAACATATGTTTATCAAATATGATCAAAGCCGAATTGCAGTATTTCAGAAACTGATATCCACTAGAACTTTGATTGCAAAAGTAATCTCGTCTGCCGTATATTCACTCATTATTGATATCTTTTCTCCATGTAATATATTGCGGTTTACGTGAAAGTAATATTTCGAATATTGAATGTAAAATGAATGTTCGCAGCCACATCGATTGTTCGAAATAATATCAAGTGGTATTAAAAAAAAAAAAAAATGGAAATATGGAAATATTTAGGATGTCCCGGAGATGAAAATAATAAAATAATTTCCGAACATATTTCGATCTGTAACTTTTAATCGTGTGCAGTATTACAGAATGTAATTTTTTTTTTTTTTTTTTTTTTTTTTTTGTATATATAAGTTTACCTTCTATCATTATTATTATTAAATATTTTAATAAACTTAGTTCTTTATTAAGCTAGTAAAATAGATTTTTATCTTCAGAAATTTTATAGTGACAGTTTTTCGAATGAACAATAGTATAATATTATTTTATTTATTCATTTTTATTTTATTTTATTTTTTGTGCAGCATTTTATTATTATTATTTATTTATTTATTTATTTTAGCTGTTCTTATTAAATATAAGAGATTTAAACAAAAGAAAAGTGGGAAAAATAAAAAATTCTACTTACATTCTATGTAAACAGAATTTAATTTAGTACGACTGGACTTATTTTAAAAACTGTGTTTCATTCACTAGCATCGATTACTATATTCATTTCTTAAAATGTCTGTGGTATAACTTTAGCAAAGGAGCCTCATTTTGGTTTTTAAATTTTTGTTGTAAATTTATTGATGAATTAAAGTGGCTATTGAAAATTTTGGAAAGAAACATCCGGGTTACTTCGGTACCAAATTTAAATTTTGCCAAGGGCTATGCTGAAGCAGTTTCATTTCTTTAGCACTTTTTTTTTTTTTTTTTCAATTCTATTTTAATTATTAAAAAAAAAATGTACATTTATATATTTTTTTCGACATAAAAGTAATATATTTACTTACATATTCATTCATTTATTTTTTTACATATTTACATATTTACTTATTTATTTATGTTTGGTTTTTTCAGATTTGACATAATATTTTAATACAGTTTCGGAAATTAAATTGTGAAATTGTGTGTTAGCAGGTATCCTGGTATATATAAGATAGAACGCCAAAAAGGGTGACAACGCAAAATCGTAGATTGAAAGAAATAAGCCTGTCGTACATAAATAAATAAAATAAAAAAGTTTTAAATGCAAAATGAGTTATTTTAACTAACAAATATATATATATGTATATATATATATTATTATTGTATTACTATATATATATATATATATATATATATATATATATAAATTCGAATTGTTATAAAACTATTACCAAATTTGAATTCAATATATATATATTAAATATATATATATATATATATATATAATTGTATGGTAAGTAGATGCAAAAACAAAAATGGCTGGTAACTGACCTTTAGAATACTTACGAGTTATGACGATTTCAAATTAAAAATATTACTCTACAACCGAGAAAGATTATTCGATGGCAATACTGAAGGAAGTTTATATATAATATTTCTATATATATGCTGTGTATTTCTTATTCATTGAAATAAATTTAATTATAACCATATCGTTATCAAAGACTGTCATGACTACTAGTAAATAAGCTTAGGGATGGAAATTCGGCGCAGAACGCATATTTACTTTAAAAAATTCTGCATATTAGTGAATCATTGATGGTGATATCTATATATATAAAAATGAATTGCTGTTCGTTAGTCTCACTAAAACTCGAGAACGGCTGAACGGATTTATCTTATCTTAGTCTTGAAATGTTCGTGGAGGTCTAGGGAAGGTTTAAAAGGCGAGAAAAAATCGAATAATTTCCGGGAAAACCCTAAAAACAGCCCTTTTCTATTTCCCATACAAACGTTTTCTAGAGTCAATTTGAACTTTATTGCTATTCAATAAAGTTTAGGTGTGTTCCTAACGTCAAAGAGTCAATTTGCAATTTATTACCGCTGCATAAAGTTCAAATTCAATCATATCTATGAAAATAGTCTTCGCGTGCGCTTTGGAGGATCTAATGTCGCGTTCCGAAAATAAACAAAAGTGAATCGCGAACGCGACAAAAAATGTATTTTAGCTAACTTCAGTTGTAACTGTATCAGATTATTTATTTCACACTTTTCAATTTATTATTATTTATTTCATGCTTTTTGTCACAAATTAAGTTTCTGAACACAACCATAATATTTGACATTAGATTTGACAACCAACTAATATGTCAATCATTCTGTCGCACTTCAGAACACGGAGATTTATGGCTTAAAGGTAATCTCCAAAAAAATAAATAAAAAAATCAGAACACGGAAAAAAGTATTACGATTGACGATATTGTGTTACGATCATGGTTACGATATTCTATGAGTGCATCCTTCTATCTTTGTGAGTGACGATTACCGCTACGTGCGCGAGAACTTTCTTTACTTTTGTGATCCTTTGTGATAGTGACATTCCAAGTAGTGTGCTCTTTTTTTGTTGATATTTTGTGATAGTGACACTTTACTGTTAAGTTACTGTTAAGTGAGCGAGAAATTTTCTCACTTCGATTAATTACGTTACGATGCCGAGGAGAAGACGACCTGACTTAGGTCGTCGCAGTCAATCAAATGTGCGAAGAGCTACCTCACGTGCTAACCGCACTGATGACCAGAGAGAGACAGATCAAGAAAATAGTCGTATTGCTATGTCAGAATTGCGTTATTTAGTGAGTGACAATGAAGTGGATAGGCTTAGAATGCAACGAGTTCGTGCACATCAAACACAACAACAGCGAGCACGACATAATGAAATTGAGCGAATCCGCAGACGCAGTGCTCCTGTGATTCTTGAACGAGCTGCATTCCACTATGATCCGGCAATTGATTATTGTGCCGACAAATCGGTAACAATTGGGGAAATGAAAATAATTTGTAAATATTGTAAGGCGTTAAAATACACTGGTGAATCTACTGGATTATGTTGTGCTGGAGGCAAAGTAAAATTGCCACAATTGGTCCCACATCAGATCTTTTACGCTCTTTAGTTTCTGGGATTGGAAATGATTCTAAGCACTTCTTGGCCAACATTCAGAAATATAACAACTGTTTCCAGATGACATCATTTGGCGCTACACATATTATACAGGACAATTTCATGCCCACTTTCAAGGTATTATACCAGAATATTTTTTTATAATATTCAAGTTTGTACTAAAATATATAACGGAAGGGGGTATCAACCCTGAAGGAGGTGAATGTGCTCATGAAACTCAACAACTTTCCCCAAAGAACATAGGTCGTAATATGAAAAAAAAATTTGGCCCTCCCATAGTAAATCAATCAGCTGGTAGTCAGTTTTGTAAGGGAGGGCCAAATTTTTTTTTCATATTTCGACCTATGTTCTTTGGGGAAAGTTGTTGAGTTTCATGAGCACATTCACCTCCTTCAGGGTTGATACCCCCCTTCCGTTACACGCTGTATATATGAAATAATTAATGGACAAAATTTAAAATATTACAGATACAAGGACAAATTTATCACTTACTGGGGGCACTGTTACCACTACCTGATGCAGATCATCAATTTTTACAAATTTATTTTATGGGCAATTCAGATGCGGAAGTTGATAATCGTTGTGCTCACAATCCAACAGTGAAGAGAACCATTGTCCAAGAATTACAAATGTTTCTTCATCAGAATAACAATTTAGTAAACATGTTCAAAATAGCATTGGATCGGATGCCATCTGACAGCCATAATATTAACATTCGAGCTGACAAAACACCTGCCGGTGAACACACAAGGAGGTTTAATTCACCTACCATTGATGAAGTGGCTGTTGTCATTGTGGGAGAAAATTTACAATCTAGAGATATTGTGCTTCATCGTCGGAATAGTGATTTAAAACGTGTATCTGAAACACACAGGAGCTATGATGGATTACAATATCCTTTGATCTTCTGGCAGGGGGAAGATGGATACCATTTTAATATCAAAATGGTAAATCAAGTAACAGGTAAATAAATTGAGCAGGATTAAATAATATTTTTAAATTCAATTCATCTAAGTAACATTTATCATTTTTGATTGCAGGTGCTGAAACCAACAAAAAAGTTAGTGCTATGAATTCCTATTCATACAGACTCATGATCCGTCAAGGTGAAATAAATCATATTTTGATGTGTCAACGACTTTTTCATCAGTTTGCAGTTGACATGTATGTCAAAATTGAGACTGAACGATTAACATACATCCGTTTGAACCAACGACAGCTACGATCAGAGGAATACATTCATCTCCGCGATGCTATAAATGCCGATGGCAATGTGAATAATGTAGGAAGAATGACAATTTTGCCAGCCACTTATATAGGAATCCCACGCCACATGCACGAATATGCTCAGGATGCTATGTCATATGTTAGGCATTATGGCCGCCCAGACTTATTTGTTACATTCACATGTAACCCAAATTGGTCCGAAATCAAGAGGGAATTGCTACATAGCCAAACACCAGTTGTTAGACATGACATAATTGCCAGAGGTTTTAAACAAATATTAAAATCTCTGATGAATTTCTTAATAAAGCATTGTGTGTATGGCCGAGTCCGTTGTTGGATGTACTCTGTAGAATGGCAAAAGCGTGGATTGCCACATGCGCACATTTTACTCTGGTTAGTGGACAAAATAAGGCCAGATGAGATTGATTCCATAATTTCAGCTGAAATTCCAGATGAAACAGTTGACCCAAAATTGCATGCAGTAGTTACCAAACACATGATACATGGACCTTGCGGACTTTTCAACTACAATTCACCCTGTATGGTCGACGGCAAGTGTTCCAAGCGATACCCAAGAGACCTGCTTGCTGAAACCATAACGGGAAATGATGGATACCCATTGTATCGTCGGCGATCAGTTGCGGACAATGGGCAATCGGTAGTTGTGAAGGTAAGAGGACAAAATGTTGATGTAGACAATCGTTGGATTGTGCCATACTCGCCAATATTGTCCAAAGCTTTTGAGACTCACATCAATGTGGAATATTGTAACTCTGTAAAGTCGATAAAGTACATATGTAAATATGTTAACAAAGGCAGCGATATGGCTGTCTTCGCTGTAACCAATGCAAATGATGAAATATCACAGTACCAGATGGGGCGCTATGTAAGTAGCAACGAAGCAATTTGGCGTATATTTTCATTTGCGATCCATGAAAGATACCCTACAGTAGTCCATTTGGCGGTCCATTTAGAAAATGGTCAACGAGTTTATTTTAATGAATCGAACGCGGCAGACAGAGCGGCACGTCCACCATCGACAACATTAACAAGTTTCTTCACAGTCTGTCAAACTGATGATTTTGCTCGCACTTTGCTGTATGCTGACATGCCCCGCTATTACATATGGAATGCATCATCGAAATCGTTTCAGCGTCGAAAACAAGGAACACCAGTTGAAGGACATCCAAATGTATTTGCTTCAGACGCTCTAGGTCGCATCTACACAGTACATCCAAATAACGAGGAATGTTATTATTTGCGATTGTTGTTGGTGAATGTTCGTGGTCCGACATCGTTCAAACAACTGAGAACAGTTAATGGACAGCTGTGTGCGACTTACCGTGAGGCATGCCAACTATTACATTTACTTGAGGACGATTCGCACTGGGATGATACGCTCAAGGATTCCGTAATATCTTCATCGCCGCATCAAATTCGTACATTGTTTGCGATTATCATATCGACATGTTTCCCCTCGAATCCAAAAGATTTGTGGGTTAAGTATAGAGATGACATGTCTGAGGATGTTTTGCATCGTGTTCGCCGTGAAACTTTGAATCCTACACTACAAATGACTGAAGAAATTTACAATGAGACATTGATCATGATAGAAGATATGTGTTTATTGATAGCAAATAAAGTATTGTCGTGTTTGGGAATGACAGCACCCAATCGTCATATGCACGATGCATTAAACCACGAGTTGCAAAGGGAACAACAGTACGACATTGAAGCATTGGCCGAAACAGTTCGTACAAATGTTCCACAATTAAATCAACAACAAAGAATTGCGTACGACACTTTGATAGAAGTTGTGAACAGTGGATCTGGTGGAATTTATTTCCTTGATGCTCCCGGAGGAACCGGAAAAACGTTCTTAATTTCATTGCTTTTCGCGAGGATCAGATCGCGAAATGATGTTGCTCTAGCATTGGCTTCATCTGGAATAGCTGCGACTCAGCTAGAAGGCGGACGAACTGCGCATTCTGCCTTGAAATTACCATTAAACATGCAAATCACCGAAACACCAATTTGCAACATCGCCAAAAATAGCGCAATGGCCAAGATCCTACAGGTATGCAAATTAATTGTTTGGGATGAATGCACAATGGCCCATAAGAGGTCACTGGAGGCGCTGGACAGAACATTGAAAGATCTTCGTGACAACCAAAATATTTTTGGTGGGGCCATGATTCTGTTGTCAGGTGATTTTCGTCAGACTCTTCCAGTTATTCCCCGATCAACTGTTGCTGATGAACTAAATGCATGCCTAAAATCATCTATTTTGTGGCAGTACGTAAAGACACTCCAATTAACAACTAACATGCGAGTATTTTTGCAACATGATGAAACTGCAAATGTGTTTGCGAAGCAGTTGTTAGATATTGGAAATAATAAAGTTGCAATGGACACCTCGACCGGATTCATCACATTACCCACAGATTTCTGTCAAATCACAGATTCAAAAGAGGAGCTTATTCAGCGTGTTTTCCCAGATATAGCGCAAAAGTTCAATAACCATAATTGGCTGGGTGAACGAGCAATATTGGCAGCGAAAAATAAAGATGTCGAGGATCTCAATGCGGCCATTCAGAATTTTCTTCCAGGACAGTTGGTTTCCTTCAAATCAGTCGACACCGTTATGAACCAGGATGACGTAGTCAACTATCCCACGGAGTTTTTAAATTCACTGGAATTGCCTGGATTACCACCTCACAATTTGCAGTTAAAAGTAGGATCAGTTGTCATCATGCTGCGTAACATTAATCAACCTCGACTATGCAATGGAACAAGACTGGCTGTGAAAAAGCTGATGAATAACGTCATTGAGGCAACAATCATAAAAGGAAAATACAAAGGAGAGGATGTCTTGATCCCGCGAATACCGATGATTCCAACGGATTTACCATTCGATTTTAAACGCTTACAATTTCCAGTACGTCTGGCCTTTGCGATGACAATAAATAAATCGCAAGGACAGTCTTTAGAAGTTTGCGGAATCAACTTGGAGTTTTCCTGTTTCGCGCATGGACAATTATACGTCGCGTGTTCGCGCGTCGGAAAACCGTCTTCTTTGTTTATTTACGCACCACAAAACAAAACAAAAAATATAGTTTATGAGAAAGCTTTAAATTGATTAACAAACTGTATCATAACACTGTGTGTCTGTTAATAAAAATTTAAACCTTATAAATAGCCAGCATTTCAGGAAAACTCTGTTTTTTTAAGTAAGCAACATGATGTGTCGAAAATAATAATAAAACTTCATGCTTCATTAAAAAAATGCTTTTTTATTCAATACGTTTTGTTTGTTTTGAAATTAATTTATACAAAAGTTTAGGTCTTTTATTTATCGATTGAGGCAGTACGAAGTCTGCCGGGTCAGCTAGTTGATATAGATATATATATATGTTATAGGGATGATTTCTGCGCAAAATTTTATTAATCATCAACATTCTAAGAAAGTTTCATTTCTGTTAAGCTTTTATCTTTTTTATAATTATGAATTTTTATGATATACTGTGTAAATATAACACATATCACATATTAACTCTGTTAAAATGTTATTTTAAAATAATTAAAGCTGAAAATCGGAAGAATGGAAGACAAATTATACACAAGTACACTATGAAAAAATTCGGTAACTGACATCTAGAGTCTAATTGTGGCTCAATAAAAAATAGTTCCATGTCATCTGTATAAATTCTAGCCCCCTTGGAAAGCGAGTTCTAAAAGCCCTATTAGAATTATAGAGCGTTTGTTTATATTATCGAGGGCAAAGTTATTTAAAAATCTCTGCAAATAAATGAGACTACGCAAGAGACGGGTTTCAGCAACTATAATCTTGGTTTATTACGCAATTCTAGAATATCAAAGGAGAATTTCTCGCCATACAAAAGATTCAAAATATTCGTAATATCCAAAATATTGTTTTACTATCTAGAAATGTGTAAACTAGAAATTCTCGATAATTTCGTCTATTCAGTTTATTGGCGTGCCTCATGCGCATAGCTCGGAAATCTATATTTCTAGTTAAGGGATTCAGGAAATGGCCACTCATTCATTTTAGAGGAAGACGGTATATATATATATATATATTTTTTTTTTTTTTTTTTCAATGTATATTTAAAAGCTATGATAAAAATTAAAATAAACACAAAAGATCGATTCACTCTTTATACAGTTTTTTGTTTTAATTATTATCATTACTTTTTTTATTTTTTTTTATGAAAAAGTTATGGAAGTAATATACCAAAAAATATATAGAAAACAGTCCACGCTTGTATGCATTAAAATTGGTGTTCATTTATCTTAAAAGAGTAACAAATGCCTATTATTTTCCTTTTCTAACAGTGATAAATTGTTAAAACGTTCTCCATTACAGAAAAAGTGGTTTGAATTGAATTAGTTGATTATTACGTCATTTTAGAATAGAATTTTAATATAACATGTCTGCGGAAATTGAAAGGTGAAATGTGTTTTAATATTTATTTATTTTTTTTTTAATTATTCTTTTTCTTCATATCTTTAAATTGTTGCAGATTTATATTTGCTTTCAAAAATGTAGTTACAGCAACCAACAGAATTTAAGTTATGAATTGCTAATATTATTTTAATTGAACAAATTGAAAATTATATTTTAAATAATTAAGCATTATTCAAAGAGATGTTATCTCATTCTAATTGATTTAATCGAATTCTTAATGTTTTATAGCTAAATCTAAGAAAACAATACTTTTACACGATACTTAACGCATTCGCTGTAGTCGCTTAAAGTTGCTAGGGCAAATAAAATACATGAGGAGCTCACCTCGCAAACATCTGCATAAATCACTACATTTGTAGGCCAGCTTATGTTGTATTTAGCTGACGTTGCTGGTCCTGCGAGGTTTTGATTTAAAACAAAAATATATATAATAATAATAATAAATAAATAAATAAGAAGTGCTGTGAAAGAAAGGCAGATAATGAAAATGTCCCAGAATAATTTAGAAATTAAATCTGATTTCACAGCAACTAAAGGTGTATATAAATATGATGTGTTGCTATTACTAGATTCCACCAAACTTTACTTTTAATGGTTAAATCTTGTGAATTAGAGGAGGAAGTAAAAAAATAATTGATTTAATTTACTGATTCGTTAAATATTTTCTTTTAAAATATTTAATTTTTCCTCTTGAATTAATCATATACATAAATAATGGTAATTGTAATCGTATATCTTTAATGTTAATATGCTTTGTTTATCTTTGAATTTGATTTTTGTCTATTAAATAGACATTATTCAGAAGTGGCAACGATTGAAAAAAGCCACGCCTCTGACGGTATTTATTTATAGACTGCCAATGTTAACCTATAGGAAATTGATCGCAAATTATTTAATGCGATTGTAATTCTATTTAGTTTTTTAATATTTTCAAGCATGATTAGGTTTTATTGTTGCTTCAACAGAAGCATAGATGACATCATTTAAATTTATTCCGGAGTATTTTTAGCCCCGCCTTTCTTATATACCACTTATTTTTTAAGGATAGTTTTTTTCTTATTTTATGGAAGTTCAGGGATGGAACACGGGCGCAGAATTCATACCACTATCAATGTAAGAAAATTTTCTACTTCTTAAATCAACGATATTCTAGGTAGAGAAATTTCTTAAACAGATTCCGGTATGAATTCTGCGCCCGTGTTCCATCCCTGGAAGTTATATATTGGAGAACAATTTTCTATAAATAAAGTGGGGCGAAATAAAGGCGGAGCTAAAAATACTCTGCAATAATTTAAAATATTGGCATCTATGCAGAAGCGATAAAACTGAATGAAAAAAAAAAAAAAATTCAGATATCTTAAATATTTTTAAGGATAGTAATCGTCTAAATTTCTTTAAAATTAAATAAATTAATGTAAATGTTTTTAAAGTAAAAGTATGAATATATATCAAACCAAGGGATAATTGGGTTTTATGTTTTAAACATTTTTGTGAGTAAGATATTTTTTTTTTTTGAGAAAATAACTTTAATAAATAATAAACGGTGGACGGATCTATCAGTAACGTCATGTGAAAAGTTTTATATATACATAGCTGCCAATATTTTAATTTATACGTGAGTATTTTTAGCCTCGCCTTTATTTCGTACTACTTATTTTTAAAAAGTAATTTTTTCTTATTTTACGGAAGTTATATATTGGAGAAATTTTTTCAAAAAAAAAAGTGGTACAAAATACAGATGGCTCTCTACGGGAAATTGGAACTGCGCAAGCATAGGAATAGTCAATTTTTTTAAGTAGGTATAAAATCGTAGATCGTAGTAGCTGCGTGGAGGGAAGCGGAGATGAATACCAAAATGTAACGAAATAAATAAATGATTGTAAATAATAATAATAATAATAATCATTCACTAGCATTTTAGACCATTACATGTAGTTTTAAAATGTTAACGTTTGAGTTTTTTATTTCAACCATCGAAGCTGCATTAAATCACAACACACTGAAATTTATTTAAAGTTATTTTTTATTGAAATCTTCGTGAATGATTTGTTTATACTATACCATAGCGCTCGGCATATTTTTCGCAAGACACGCCTTTTGGCGTTCCTTTAAAACGTCACACGTACAGAGCTACCATTCAAATCCGGCAAATTGTTAACGCCTATTGAAAAACGCCCATTTTTCTACACCACTTAATTTTTAGAGCAATTCTCTTCAAATGTGTCTATGATGAATTAAGTAGAAAAATACTATAAAAATTAAGTGGTGTAGAAAAAGGGGCGGTACTAACAATTTGCCGTATTAGTTTGGCAGCTCTGCACGTATAGTTTCCAACTTAGTACCTTTTGCCTACCGAAAAATTGTAATAATTTGTTTTATTTTACTTCATCATTAAATAAAATAAATCTTTCTGATAAAATTTTCCGGTACCTGAAAGGTAGCCTATAGTTACACGTTTTAGAAAAATAACATTTCATTTGCAAAGAAACGTCTTAAGGCGTGGCTCGATTTTTTAATGAGTGTGCCCTCAGAAAGGACATACGAGCGATAAGCGTTAATAGTTTTTGCGTGCATAATTTTTAAACATAGTTTTGGTGGGCTACATGATTGGGCTTTTAGATCTGATTAATCGATTGCTACAATTTAAATAATATGTAATTTAGTAATATTTAATTAAACAACGCTTTTTTCTACTGCATTTCTCATATCCCTTGCTTTAATTTTTAATGACAGAACTAAACAACTTCTGTTTGATCATATTGTTTTGCTTTTAAATAACATTTTATGTAGAAAAGGGCATTTTATAAAATTTATAGTTTTTATTAAAAAATAGGGTAGTAAAAAATACCCACCTCCCCCTAATTCTTGTTTTTTGTTTTGTTTTAATACCAAACGTCTGTAATTGCAGGTAAAAATTTCCTTACGACAAAGCAGGAAGGGGGGGGGGGCATCTTTAGGAAAACATTTATAATATCTGATTAATTATTGAAAATTTTTGTTAGTTCTATGAAATAGTTGACTCTATGAAATAATGACTCATTTTTGTGCATTCTGTCAAAATATGAGAGTATACTTTTGGAAATTTTTAATTGAATTGAATTTTCCTTTTATGAACTTTTAAATTTTTGAAAAATTAGCATATTTTAGCTTATCTTGACACTTCCAATCTCAAATTTAACAAATTATATAAGGAATAGGGAAATTTCTGAACACTCATTTTAAAGGGAATTTTATAAGGCTTAATTTGATATACAACTTGATTATTTTAGATAAAATTAATTTATTAATTTATTATTATTATTATTATTTATTCAATATTTATTTATTTTTTTTTTTTTTTTAGATAGTTTAAATTTTATTTTTTGAAAAAGCATGTGTGTGTGTGTGTTTGTAATATTAAAATCTATATAACCCGAACTTTTTAGAGTAGGATCTCAAAGGGATCAAGTCCCAGGTCACGCTTGTCGACCCAGCCGTTCAGAGTTTTCCGTGGTTTTCTCCGAAACTTGTATGAACATGGATTATGACCCCTTAGAAAGACACCCCCAGAGCGCATCCCCTTAGACTTAGGTCCCTAGTACAGACAAGTGGCCTTAACCCCAACACCAACAACACCTCAATGGGGGTCAGGAGTTACAATAAAAATTTTATGTTACTGTTCAAGTGAAAATGTATTACATTTACGCATACTGTGCGAGCATGTTAAAAAACTTAATTTTTAAAGTTTAAATTGTTAGCAATAAATAATAAAACATAATCGAATAAAACAGGTTTGATGCGTTACATAATTTTGCTTGCTAAAAACTAAATAAATTTATTTATAAATAAAAATTATATTAAATTTTAATTATTTAAAAGATATCTGTACATGTATTTTGTGATTTTATATGTTTCATAGGCTGAAATTTTTAAAGTGGTACCTCAGTAAGATCAGGAGTTAGATAATTGTTTTATTTTATGATTTTAATACCAGGAAAACTGGAATTTTGGCACTAAAAGAAAAAAAAAAAAAAAAAAAACATTAAATCAGTTAAATTACCTGTAGGGGAGAGTGGGGTTGAATGGGACGCAGGATGAATGGAACAATAGCTAGATTTTTATGTTTTGTAAGCATCAGAAACTTGACATTTTTTCTGATATATGGCAGCGCTGAAATCATTCATCAAGTGTAGTTTCAGAATTGTGCTATCCATAGAAGGGTAGAAAAAAATTAAAGCGGCTTTTTCAGCTGGCAAAGTAAGTTTTTGCTGATTCAATTAGGTAGTAGTTAAGAAATTAACTATTTGCTTAAAGTTAATATAACTCTTATATGGTGAAAAGGCATAATCTTTTACGTTTATGATATTCAAGAAGAATATTGACAATTGTTCATTAAACCTATTTCCTGTTTTATATGATCATGTGACGGTTGGGATGAATGGGACACTCCCCACTATGAACTAATTAAAAATTTTACACAAAAATTATATAAAAATGTAAATTAGCCATATTGATTATCAGGATTCTTAGTTTTGTGGACTTAGAAAAAAAATTGATTTTAATTGTTCTGATTTTTGTTTATAATAATTATGATTAAAAAAATTTTAAGTTAGACTATTCAATGCAACTTAAATCAATAATTAAAAAAAAAAAAAAAAAGATAAACTAATAATAATTTGATTAAAATCACAATTTGAATCAAGCTAATTAAATAAATCCTGGTGGTTATTAATATAATACAGGACAGAATGCTGATTTTCCCGATCAATCTGAAACAAAAATTTATTTGAATAATTTGTACTCTATTATAATGATTTATCGCTTTCTGGTGTCTTATTTATTTATTTATTTTCAGATTAGATCTTATTAGATTAAATTACCAAAGCCTAGAGCGCTAGAAACTGTGTGAACCAAATGACTTTTGCTTTTTTATGTCAATTTGAGTCAATACATCAGTTTATGTTAATTTCAGTAAATTCAGAGTGTGTAATAAAATCACATAAACCAATTTAACTTTAAGAATTTATTTACTTTCTATTTTGCTTTCTTATTTTGTTAATTCCTGTCCTGTCCCATTCATCCCCATAGTTGGGAATGAATGGGACAATGCACAAGCATGTTAAAAAAAAAAAAAAAAAAATTAATAATTATTACTTTTTATGAAAGTTAGTACGTTTCTGTAACTGACTACTGAAGTGAACTTATGAGCCATGTTACAAAATTCTGAATTACATATGGCCAACGTTATCAATAGAAACATGAAAAATGTCCCATTCATATCCACTCCCCCCTATTACCTTATAGTATACATTACCTGAAGGCGGTTTTGGTAACTTTTAACAGGTGCAAAAGCTAAAATGATAACACAGAATGTTTAGATTGTTATTTGTATACCTATTCCTACCACAGCGGGTCAAGTGGCTCGTCTTTAAAATGTTATATATATTACTATGTATAGCAAAAATATATTATTTAGCACAAATTGGTAAGTGAAACATGGACGATGTAATAATGTTATTTGCAAGAAATTCTGACAAAAAAGTTTAAAATGGGTCACTTGACCCGTCGCGGTAGGTTTAGTGTTAAAGACCATTTCAGATAATAAATTACTATAATTAATTGTAATTAAAATGAATCATGAGAAGCAAATAATTAATGCACCTCCTAAGCAAAGATTATGTCACAAAATTTATTTCTGTTTTATATTTGTATTACTTTCTTCTATATACATAAGAAAAAAAGTACTAGATTCGTGAAACTTTTCGACCTCTAGTTTTCAACGGATTTATGTGTTTTGAGATACCCTGAATATGGTTTGACCTTTTTTAGAAAATGTCTGCGTGTGCATTTGACAAAAAAAAAAAAAAAAAAAAAAAAAAAGAATTTCCTAATATATTGCTTGTAAGACACAAAACTGACATTCTTTGACATTTAGTATTATATTTTTATGAGATTAAAAATGCCTGCAATCATCATGAAAAAGGATTAATAATCTTATTAAGTAATTTGCACTGCGAGAGTATTTGTATAGTATAGGAAAATATAGAAGAAACTCCTGTGATGTCCAAAACATGCTAATTTATTCCATTTGTCTGATTTCTGTTCTTTCAAGCCTTATGGCTCGTAGTTACTCTGCTACAAATTTTGTTGAGAAATTTTTAATTTATTTTGATTTATTTAAATTATTTATTTATTAACAAGTATAATTATGTTGCATATTAATTTTGTTTTATTTCTGATACTAAACATTAGTGTTCAATGCTGAATATGTAAACTTTAAAAATTAGGACTTTTATTATATATTTTTAAATGTACAGTAACTTTAAATTTTTGTTATAACTCCTGATTATACTCTAAAAAGTTCAAGTTATATAGTTTTTAGTATTACAAAAAATAAATAAATAAATCAAAAATCAAAATATTTGAGAGAAACACATCTTTAATCTTTTTAAATTTAGATTTTAAAATTTTATAAATGAATAAATAAATAAATATGTATATATTATTTTACCTAACATAATCAAGTTGAATGTCAAATGAAACATTATAAAATTTTCTGCAAAATGAGGGGTCAGAAACTTCTCTGTCCCTTATAGAATTTGAGAAATTTGAGATTGGAAGTGTTGTTGATGTAAATAATATATAGATAGATGGATATAGATATAGATATAGATATTAATTTTTTTAAATTAAAAAAAAATAATAATAAAATGAAACTTCAATGAAATAAAAAAATTTCCAAAAGTATATTTTCATTTATATAATCAAGGAGAATAACTCCTGAAACTTTCATTCAAATCTAAATTTGGATAACTGGTTGAGTTCAAAAACTGAATGAAAAATCATCCCTTTCTGCTTGCTTCAAAGAAAATAAAAACTTATTACATAAATGTAACAAAAGGTACACATATGTTTTTAAGTCGGAAATTCTGGAAAAGCTGTTCAATTTGATATACACAAAATATCATAGAACGATAAACAAAAGAAAATGCCGAGCAAAAGCATTATTATTTCTTTTGTTTTTCGAATAATCCCGCTCCTTTCACCGATAGCCGATGAAGAATCCAAGTCCGGAGACCGAGAGCCATTATTATCACTTCTTTCCCTCCCATCCTTCCACTTCTTTCTCCACTTACTGTTATAATGGACTGAACCATTTCGTTTCAGCTCCATTGAGACGAAGGGCTGGATTATGTATCAATATATCCCCAAGTATCACTATTTTTAATATCGCAATAACAATATTTAAGATCTTGCTCTGCCGATATATTCCTCTGCCGATAATATCTAGTGAGCACTGCGCCATCGATCGATATGCCGATAAATAACGTTGAACGCCAACCCTACAATATCTTCTTCAAATCCTGCTTTCCCGCTAGCACACGTCAACGTGCCACCGAAAGAACGCCGAATATCTGATACTAAATACCCTTCTCTTCTTTTCCTCCTATTACTCACTACTCATTCACTAAAGTAGAAAAATATAATCCCAATCCCAAACGATCTCTCTCACAATACATATACTTCCTCTTCCTTCATTCCTACGAAACCTCATATCTAAAATATCACTGCTTTAAAAAGTCCGACGTTGAATGATATCTATCAAATGATTCACATTCGTACATCCACAGATCAAAAAATAATATTTATTGCAGCTCGTCTTGCAGGTGAAAATGATATCTGGCTCTGGCTGGCGTTTTAGCTCTTCCTGCCATTTATTCATTGATATTGGTATATTTCAAAGTATTGATATTTACTGGCTACGAACTTCAGCAGCGAGCTATATTGCTAGCTTCAGCAGCGTGTACTCTGATCAAAGCCGAATTGCAATATTTCAAATACCGGTGCCTACAAGAAGAGCTCTCTTCGGCTGTTCCTTGCCACTTATTACTTGCTTTGTTTTCTCATTAATTTTCATCCGTAATCGGAAAAACTAGGTTTCTCTAAATGCTAAAAATATTTAAAATGGTTACCTGAAATGGGGTAGAATGCCCGAAATATAAAGAGATAATCTTTATTTATAAAATCGTTTGTCCTGAGTGCGTGAGTGGGGGATTCATCATCGCCCAACCCAAACCCCTGGACCAAGAAGCATGAAATTTTGTGACAATGTTCCTTCTATGACGTAGGTATCCACTTAGAATCGATTTTACAAAATTCGTCCCCATGGGGGAGGAAGGGGGCAAAACATGATTTCATAAAATCCGTCGTATCTCAAACAAAAAAAACAGATATCCGTAAAATGTTTGCTTTAAAATATAGCTAACACAAATGTCTAAAAACTGATTTCTGGAATTTTAGAAAGTCGGTCCCCAAGGAGGGGGGGGGGGGGGGGGGAACGTGATTTCATATGCGCAAAACATGATTTAACATAATCCTATATATCTCAAAAAAAAAAAAAAAAAAAAAAACAGATAAACGTGAAATTTTTGCTCTAAAATATAGCTAATACAAATGTCTAAAAACCAATTTCTGAAATTTTAGAAACTCAGCCCCCAGGTGGGGCGGTAAGGAGCGAATCTATGGGGCAAAAACAAATAGAAATACAGTTAAGCGGTTCAAAACTGGTACAGATAGGTTTTAAAGACCTGCAAGTTGAATGGGGATATTTTCGAAAGTGTAAAGTTATTAGAGAGGGAGGAGGAGCAGAAAAATATAAATGAATTAAAAAATAGAGTTAGATCGTTCAAAATTGCAGCAGAGAGGTTTTTGATACCTACAGATCGATTGCGGATATTTTCGAATTTGTAAAATTATTAGGAGGGCCGGGTAGGGGGGGGCAGAGGGGCAAAAAATAAAAATAGAGTTAGATCGTTCAAAATTGGTGCATAGAGGTTTTTGACATCTACAAATCGATTGCGGATATTTTCGAATTTGTAAAATTATTAGGATAGACGGGAGGGGAGGGCTAAGGGGGGGGGGCTAAAATAATTAATAAAATTTAATAAAAAATTTAATAATATTTAATAAAAAAAATTGTATTTCTTTCTCCCATTGTTTAATGGTGTTTTCCATTACCTGCGGCTCATTTCTGTTGAGCTATCTACATGATAGACCAGATGTTTCTGCCTAAAGGTTGTCTGAGTGAGTAATGCCAACCGGTTGTCGGCCTGGATAGCTCAATTGGTAGAGCCTTGACCTTGTAAGTCAAAGATCCGGGGTTCGACTCCCGGTCCAGGCATTATTTTCACTCAGTCGGAAAAATAAAATTTCAATAAGTACAATCAACTCTCTTTAATCTGCAATTAAATTTTTAATGTAAACAAAAAAAAAAAAAAAAAAAAAAAAATTAAAAATTTAAGCCAAATTACTATTACATCAGTATTTAACAAAATGAAAAATAAACAATGATGAGTATTCCTTTCTGCACTGAAAAAAATATTTTTCTTTGTATTTTTAAAATAAATATGTATAGTATATTTATATTTTATTGCTATGTATTGTTTGAGTATGCTTAAATTATTGGTTAGACTATATTTGAGGGTGCCCCTTGATTCTCGCCAAGTTGTGATCGCGGTAAATATATTTTTACCACTAAGGTTAGCCTATTTATATGTATATAGTGTATATGTATAGGTTATATGTATATATTGCTATAGGTTATTAACAAAAATGCGCCAAACAATTTTGCCAAGGGGGCACCCTCAAATATATTTTTACCAAATTATTTACCATAGGAATACACAATTTTATCAACATTGAGGAAATACTTTATTCTGAAATTTATTAGAAATAGTCTTTCTATTTAAATGTCTATTTATGAAATACTAATAATAACTGACTTTGTATCTGCAAAAGAAAGAAGAGTTGAGTTACTTTTCACAGTTACAGTTAAAAATGCTAAATAGAAAAACATTAAAAATAATAAAAATGAAAAAATTGTGTCCATGCCTCAAATTATTTCAAAACTCCCAAAATTTTTCAAAATTCCCAGGAATTTTCAAAATTTCCTTCCCAAAAAAACCCGGTTTATTTCTGGGTTTTTTTTCCAGCCTTTGCAACACTAATCGTCAGAGTCCTTGAACTGAAGACTGCAGCTGCTGAAGGTCTTACAAGAGCCCAGTGGCGGATCTAAGGGGGGCTAGAGGGCTGAAGCCCTCCCCAAAGCACTGACATTCACAATTGAATGTTACAATTGTAAATTTTTTATTGATCTGGAATAATATCTTGAAAATTCCCCCCACCCCCGCAAAAAAAAAAAAAAAAAAAAAGGTTAAGTTTTGGATCCGCTACTGCTAGAGCCGTATCCCAAGTCATCCTTCTTCCGAGTACTTCGACTCCTGCCCCGGTGGCGTATCTCCGAACTGTTGGCGCACGCAGAACAAATACACAATTTTTCGCCAGGGAATGCGATTTTCGCCAAATCTGGAAGTGCAAAGAGAAACTTCACGCCGCTTAACCTGTATAAATAAACATCCGGCGTTTTTCTTTCTTTCTTTCTTTTTTATTATTATTATTATTATTATTTTTTTTTTCTTCTGATTATTAATGTAGGATTTAAATCGCAAAACGAAACATATCTTGAAATTAAGAAATAGTTATCCGAATAGAGAAGTCGATAATAATAATGGTAATATATTAGCATTGAGATCCGATTTCATGTATAAGGTCAAAAAGTTTGTAAAAATTGTTCAAACAAATTACAAATTCTTAGTAAAATGTTCATAAGTCCAAATCAGTAGTACGCCATTTTACATTTCAACTACTTTTATTATCATTTTGTATTTAAATTTTTAAAATGTACGACTTTATAAAATATCTCTCTTACGATGCAGTGCTTGAATTTTCTTAAATTATCACCTTATATTTATCTATTATGTATTTTTAAAGAGCATCTTAATCATAATAAAATAGATATTTCGTGTTAAATTTTATGGTTGAAATTCATAAAATTTTCTACGTATAATTTCCTCCTCGGACATGTCCATTTCTCATTCTTTACCCCCCCCCCCCAACATACAAAGTTATAAAATAAAACGTTAAACATTTTATTAATGCTATTCTATTTGTTTTTCAGTAATCATAAACAATCTAACTTAATATGTTATACAAATCAAAGTAATAATGATGCGCATAACCATTTTCATCCTATATTTATTGTTACTAATTTCTATTGAGAGCGAAATGTATTCATATTAAAAGGAATGAGTATGATAGAACACTCAACACCGCACCTCATATGCCGCACCTCATAGGCTACCCTCTATCCGATTCGATACATTTGACTTATCGTAATTAAATGACTAATTTTATTAGGATTGTTTTCGTACATTAATTTCCAACACAACTGATCCCCATATTGCAAGTTCGTGGGAAGTATTGGCCTAATTCGTCAAATGAAGGAAACACAATTTTTAATTACTAAAGTTTCAAATTAAAATGTTCATATTTAATGAAGTGTATTAAAAAATATATTTTAAAATAATATCTGACATGTTTACGACAAAATATTGGCATAATGGACGTTTAAACGAAATTTTGCTCTATTTTGCCATGTTAAAAAGAAAACGTAAATTTTGAATAACATGTGAAGTTTACAACTTACATTGTTCCAAAGCAATGTTGTCCTTATCAATGACATAAGTGATATTTAAAAACTGATGCACCCATTTTACAAACTCAATATCTGTAATACACACAGACAAGTCACATAAACCAACCACTAAAAACATAATTTTTGGATTCAGGAAACCTCAAAACATATAAATGTAACAAAAATTCAATTTCGAAAACGTGATCCGAAAACAATACTTTCGCGACCTTTTACGGATAAGATAAAGTAAATTAGAATAAGAAAATAATTTTAAATTAATTAAACTTTAATTGCATTTATTACATTGATTTTTATTTATAAAAAGAAATGCTTTCATTTAATTTGGGGTAGACCTGTATATTTACTATATATTTTACAAACACAATATAGTGTACTAATTTAGCACAGAATTTAAAACATATAGCACGACATGAAATGACCTTTCAGCAATTCCATTGTATGAATATATCTGAATTCTTTTGTGGGGTTCTGTGTAAACTTCTAATAAAGTATATACATTCTACATTGTATACGAAACATTCTTTTATGCACATAAAATATAAGTTCAATTTATTTTTTTTTTGTTTCATCCAAAAGTATTAAATTGTATTTACCAGAAAATTCACACATAGACTTAATGAATTTGAATTCTTTTCTTAGTCACTGTACACGAATTACTTAATATTTCATCCGAGTCCCAATATCTATTCTTGAGGTATGGTGATAACAAACACACAGACACATTCAGTCAACCGCTAAAACCTAATTTTTTGTTTCAGGATATTTAAGCAAATGTAGCAAAAACTCAATTTCGAAAATCTAAATCAAAAATAAAACTTTTCTTACAATATATGGGTAAAATAAACTAAATAATGATCATAATAATGACAATCTGGTGTGTCACTCACACGACTTTCTTTTTTACCCTGCATTTCAATATTATAATGACAGATTGCACATTAAATCTTAAGATCAATAGCGTAAGAATGTAAAGTTTAATGTACTTTTCAAATAATCTAAAATAGGTTTAGAAACAATTTTATTTGACGAAGAGAAAGTAAATAATAATAATAATAAAAAAAATAATAAAACAGAATAAAATATATTAAATGTATTTCAAAGATAATTTTAAAAGCTTTAAAATCATAATATTACAAATATATTTCTTCATTAATCTTGATAAAATAAATTTAAAGGGTTTTCTAATAAATTTTGGTATTATTATCTAAAAATAACGATACAAAGACTCCATTGACACATTTTTAACAATTATGATTCAGGCAGCCTCAAAACGTGTATATATAACAAAAATTCAATTTCGAAAATTTGACCCCCAAAACAATACTTTCTCTACCATATATGTTGGTAAGAGAAAGTAAAATAAATAAATAAATAAATAAATGTATTTCAAGAACAATTTTAAAAGCTTTAAAATTAGAATATTACAATTTTATTTCTTCATTAATCTTGCTAAATTAAATTTAAAGGGTGGAGGATTTCTAATAAATGTTTGCATTAAATATATTATTTAAGAATTACGATACTAAAACTCCATTGGTACATTTTTATAGTTTATTCTCTTGGGGAAAAAAAAAAAAAAAGATTGATCGAATCCTTAACGAGTCGTGAATGAAGTGGAAAGAAGGGTTGCTTTGCGGCAGAGAGTGTTTTGGCGCGAGCTACAAAAATTCGCCAGGTTCGCCTGTATGCGCCAACATTTCGGAGATACGCGCCCCGGTGCTTCCCCCTACTACGCAGCCTGTTGAGGAATGGGGAGCAGAGTGGGTGCCAGTCGAATAAACCAGACAGTCACGTGAAGAGAGAGAACTTTTTGTTTTTCTTATTATAATGGTTTAGAAACATATTCATGAAGTCAAGTCAAACCTTTGGGTTTATTTGTAGTCTATTAAAATCATGCATGATTATTCTGTATCGAACTTAATTCTCTTTTATTATGCTTTATGGTCATATTCTTTCAGTCAAAATAAAAACATTCGTAATACATACTTGCCAACCAATTTTAATAAAAAAAGGGAAGATCTTTGTTGAAAAACCAGAAGATTTCATAAAAAAAGGGAAGATTTTTTTTTTCTCTCTCTGACGTAATAAACAATACAGTTTTACAATTTCAATATTTAGAAGCAAATTATAAAAACGTTTTACTATAGATTGATTATACTAAATATATAAAAGTTTTAAATGAAGTTATTCCTCTTCAACATATAAATATCTACAAAACAGAATCTGTAAGAAATTTATTTAAAATAGACAAAAAACTTAGTTAAGTTAAAGTATAACTAATATTTTAAATAAATAGAATATGATTTTTGTGTATGTACATTAATCATACATATAAAAAAAAGTAGCAGTACCTAATTATCAGTTTCAAATGTGCATAAAACCAACTGAGTATTAATTTTCTTAAGTTGATTTGGAAAAAATTTTCCTACCTGAAAAAATTATTCTTCATTTTTTCCCATGTTTAACATTTGGTATAAATATGACATACAAATATTTAATTTAATTCAGGAAAAATACACAGATTGTTTAAATTCAGCAATAAAGATCTAAAAATAATTACATACGTGAGAAATATTGAGCACTTCCATTGCTTTATTGTTTCTAGAATTGATCATTGATCACAATCCAGGGAAAGGGGGGGGGATACAAAAATAATTACAGAGTAAGAAATATTAAACTCTTTTAACTCTACTTCTAGAATCTAATGAAAAAAGTTTAAAATTAATATTATCATTCATGTTGCAGATGGATAAAACTTAGGAAACAAAAGACTTCTGCAGAACATTTGATTGCTGATCACTAGTTGGAGATAAATGAAAGGGGGGGGGGGCAAAAAATAATTACATCAGCAAGAAATATTTAACAGTTCTATTTCTTTACATGCTCTAGAATATCATAAAGCAAGTTTGAAATGAATATTGACATTTATGTTATGGATGGAAAAAGATTGGGAATCAGGAGTTTTCGTAGAATATTTGGGTTTTCTTTTTAAAACGAACGATGTCCGCGACTTTTTTAAAAACGGAAGATTTCATCATTTGTCCGGAAGACCGGAAGATACGTTAAAAAACCGGAAGTCTTCCGGGAAAACCGGAAAAGTTGGCAAGTATGGTAATATATAATGGATTAACGATGGAACTATGAATATGATTCTATGTGAAAAAAAAAAAAAAAAAAAATTGAACATTATTCGTTATTTCATATACTACATTCCATGTACAAAAAAGTGTACAATAATTCAAATTCGCAAATTCTTTTAAATGTGAGTCGATTAATTCTATGAAATATCATTATGTGTGTGTCATCAGCTATTCTGATTACGAGTTTGTAATTAAAATTTCAAAATTCTGCATTCATTTGCATTCTTCATTATTTATATGTGGCCTCCTTTACTGCAATCATAGTGGAAATCTCGGAGAAGGCTGAGTACCATTAAATTTAATCTTTGCATGCAAAATAAGTTTCGCTTTTGAAAACAGAAGTTTTGTTTTTATTTATTATTCGGATTACCTTTCTTATTCTTTTATCTCATTCAAAATGAATCATACATAGGGAAATTTTCCATCCTTGAGAGTGTCCTGGAAAAAAGACAGAGTACAACTCCTGCATTCGAAGGAGTAATTCTAATGTGATTTATCTCTGTTTCTGAAATATTTTCTCACAAATATATCTTATATATAAAATTTAAAGCTAAGTGTTAATTTTTTGTAATATAATAAGCAAGTACAGTCGGTAACAAAAGAGTCCGAACACTAGCAAAAATTCCTATGTAAAAAAAGTACACTTCATACGGTTTTGTTAAATAAATCCTTGTAGAATCCTGTCCTTACACTGACTAAGGACAAGATTCGATAAAGATTTATTAAGCAAAACCGTATGAAGTGTATTTTTTTTACATAGGAATTTTTGCTAGTGTTCGGACACTTTTGTTACCGACTGTATATGTTGATTGGATTTTTAATTAATCTTCCGTTTTTGTTTTTTTGCATTTAAAAATTTATCTGTTTATGTAAAAAGTTAAACAAATCAGTCCAAGGCCATAAGTCAAGGGTGGGTTTTTATGGGTTCAAACCCTATAAAATTTTCCGATTTGTTGAAAATTTTGCAGTTATACTTTATTTTTGACACTCAGCATTATTTAAAAATTTAGTACAAAAATTTGAAACCCCTTCGATTTTTTTTTTTTTTCTGTCTACGGCCTAAATCAAGCGTAATTGCATTTTGCAATTTATTATTATTATTTCTTCTACAGACCAGCATAAGGCAAGCAGTATGGAAATTCCAGACAAAATGGTCACTTAGAGAATTCTGTAAAGTGGGTTTTGATTGGTTGTATGGCTTAATCAATGCAAATCTGTACAAAAAACGTAAAACGGGGTTCGTACTCCCTTTTTCGAGGTCACCTTCAGGAATAAGAAATTCTTGTCTTGATTGCTACCACTATTAACATTTTTTAACTTATTTATTTCCACCACAATAATCTCTATCCTATTTAATCACGACACATAATATCGTAAAGATTTCTGCATAAAATTAGTGGTGGCATAAAAAGTGAAATTTTCTGAAAGTGACCTGGAAAAATGGCAGCAAGTACGAACCCTGATAAATACACTTTTCTAGGAGATAGACATCTAGGTCTAGGAAAATCATTAGCATTTTACAAAAAATTTCCTAAGTATGAAACACTTTTCCCAAAATCCCTAGATTTGACAAACCCTTCCCTTAAAGTTAGTTTTTAGCAATGGTTTTCACTGACTACTTATTGTTGATGTCCAACTGATGAAATAGTGCAGATTTGATCAGCCTGTTAACAAATATCATGTCATTTATGATTTATAAATAATTACAAAATATTTCTGCTTTAAAATTAGCTTAGTTATTATTAATTATAGCTTAATTACACTGGTCTACAGTGGTTTGGTAACAACGGTTAACTTATTATTTTTATTATTAGTTCCAATTTTTATTTAAATACCTGCAAGTAAAAAAGTCCCACCAAGTCACATTTTTCTGTTAGAGTATCAGAAAATGGTAATTTTCATGATTTTTTATCATTTTCACAGTATCACAGGTAGTAACCCTTCCTGCTGGCAACCTAGAGTCCTGCTAACTCAGAGTCCTGGCAACGATGTTTGTTCCATTTTTTTGTTAAAGTATCAGAAAATGGCAAATTTTACTATTTTTTTTTAATGATTTTTACAATACAGTCGACAGCAAAAGTATCCGAGCACTAGCCAATAATTCCGATATCAAAAAAGTACATTTAATACTATTTTGTTAAATAAATCCTTGTCCGACAAGGATTTATTTAACAAAGCAGTAAAGTGTGCTTTTTTTAGACAGGGATTATTGCTAGTGCTCAGATACTTTTGCTGCCGACTGTATCACACATGGTAACCTTTCATAACCTTTCAACCCTGCCTCCTGGCCATCCTCTCTGCTGGCAACCCTGTATTCGTACCTTATATGTTTTTTTTTTTATATTCTGGTATTCTAGTTAACAGATATTCTTTGTTAAGTATATTTGTGCTGTTTTATAGTTAAAGTTTCACGTTCATTCAGGAGACCTCAGAATGTGTGTGTATATAGAAGCAAAAAATCAGCATTGAAAATTTTATTTTAAGCAACATTTTGCTTACCATTGGGATATGAGTAAATAATTCTCTCTCCAAAGCAAATTTTCTAAACTTTGTAAATATTAGTAAAGCACTTTCATCAATAACATTTAAGGGGTAACACTTACAACACATTTAAGAGTTATAATTACTAACATTAATAAAAAGAATAAAAATATGATAATAAATTATTCAGCAGAGAATCTCTCAACAAGAAAAATAAAGGCCTCATTGGTTTGTTTTTTCTCTTTGAATTCTTATCAGAATAAAATGAATAAACTGCAAACAAGGAGAGGTCACGACATGGAAAATTCAGATCTGGACAAAATTGTGCAGAACTGTAGTATGCTATGAAGGTAACAACATACTAAAGCAGTAGCATGCACTAGCCACACAAAATTTCCAGGAAAAAAGACTTTAAAGTTTCAATAATCTTTAAATGCAAGTTATTTTGTAAACGAGAGAGTGCTTCAGTGGCATACTTAGTAGAGCACAAGTCTGTCACGTAGACAACTTCGGTTTGATGCTACCTACGGCCATTTAAAAATAATAATAATAATAATCTAAACATTTTATTTTGTTTTTACTTTCTTTTTTAATTTAATTAAAAATTTGAATAAATAATAATTATTTAATTTTCTTGAATATATGTAGGACATATATGTAAGTTAAGAATTTTTCTATTTGTAATATTTATAATTTTCTATAACTCAAAATATAAATTTTTGCTTTGTTTCAACTATAAAATACAAGAAAAATTCTTTTTAAATTATTTATGTAAACATTTTATTTTTACTTTATTTTATATTTAAAACAAAGCTATTACAGCTGTGTAAGTTATAGAAAATTATAAATATTTCATATAGAAAAATATAAATATATAAGCTACATATTTATTAAAATCACAAAAATTCAATAATTATTGTTTATTAAATTTTTAAAATTGTGGGTTTAATTTTAAAAGATTAAATTTTACAACCATTCATCCTTACAATCTTTCTACTGCAGCTTTAATAGCAAAAAAAGAGAATAAATAAATATACAAATAAAATCCTGAATAACAAAAGTTAAAATGCAGCAAAAATAGACAAAAAAATTTACATAATTAAAAAATAAACCAAAGTGTAAAACAGTTAGCAGGTGTACTTAAATCTTGGTTTGAGCTTCCTGAGATGGTTTTAATATGTACAAATTACTTAATCACTTTTAGCTTGTTAATATTTGAGCAGCTGAAATCTTATTTTGTGCATAGAAGGATAAAAACAACATGTTGTCGAAGAAGAACATATGTTGATTAACATTTAAAATCTACATTTAAAGATGTCATATATCTGGAATATTTCTTTACCTGTAATAATTTAACAGTATCGAAATCCTGTACTATATTTTTTTTAAGAAGCTGTATTGCTTAACTCTTTGACGCAGATGGGACAACGGTGTCCCTTTTGCTTATTTATTTTTTGATGCTCTTATTACAAATATTATTATATGGTAGTTTTTTATTATAAAAGAGAGTCTAATAGTTACTATAAAAAATCTATTAGATTATCAGAGTACATTTTTTACTAAAATAAAAATGTTAAATAAAAATAGTTTGAAAAAATTTTATCAACCAATTTCAAAAATTTATTTCTAATTAAATTTTATTATTTAAAAAAGATCAGTAATGAATTATTGCTACTCCTATATCTAAGTAATTGTAAATAAGTGCAATTTGTAAAAATATTTATTCATGGGACGCCCGTGTCCCATGATGAATTTATTTTTAACGCAGAAAGGGACACCGGTGCCCTACTCTATAGTTTAGAACCAAAATTAATTAAAATTTTAAATATGACATTTTCCACTTATTTAGATCTAAAATAACTTAAAACTATCAAAAAAGTGTAAAAATTATGTTTGACGAGAAATCTGCTTCAAAGGGTTAAAGAAGTAATTTGTTTCGATAGTAATTATATATGCAACTAAAATTATCATTTCTCTGTAATATTTTTTTTTTTTTTCTGTAACTTGAAAAACAAAGTATAGTATTGTTTTAAATATACCAAAACTAAAATAAAATATTTAGGTAAATAATTTTTTAAAGTTTCATTATTTTTACCTTATTTATAGTTAAAAGACAGTTAAAATTTATTTTTTTAAGTTATAGAAATTTATTGTATTTTTAAGTTACAAATATTACAAATAGAAAAAAAAATATTTATTTTTTATTCAAAAAATTTAAATAATTTTTTATTAAATTTTTCAAATTTTGAATTGAAAAAAGAAAGTAAAAAGAAAAGGCCTTAAGTAGTATCGAACCGAGGTCGTCTGTGTGACAGACTAGAACTCCTACATAGATAGGCTGACGCATCCGCCATTTTCTAGCCCACAAGACCAGCTGATGATTTATTATTGGTGGTTTTTCGGCAATAAATTGCACGAATAAGTCCAGAAAAGGGTACTGCTTTTTTATATTTTTTTCTTATCCGGGAAGAAGGAAAAAGTGGATTATAAATTGCAGAAGTAACTCGTGGATACCCGGAGCAGGAGCATAACTTTGTAGCGTAAGATTTCCCTTATTTTCAAATTATTTCATTTTATTTTCAAACTTGTTTGACAAATTTAATATGAATGTACTGTTTTTTTAAGTTATTGCTTTAAATTCTTTTAAAATTAACATTAATATTACATTTCTTTTAACGTGAAGGGTTGCAGTTATAAGAATGTTGACAATGTTCTTAAAATTGCCAACTTGTTTGTTTCGTGATAAGAAGTTCTAGCTCACTTGATCTGTATAGAAGTTTAAAGGAGATAACAGCGCTAATCAGGTAACCTAGCTTTTTCTACCGCCAACACTTTCCCAGACGGGCTAGAAAATGGTGGACACTGTGCCAGCTCTTATCATATAGGAGTCTTATGACAGACTTTTACTCTACCAAATACGCCACTGAAGCGCTGTCTTGTTTGCAAAATAATTTGTATTTAAAGATTACTGAAACTTTAAGGGCTTTTTTCCCGAAATTGTGTGGCTAGTGTGCACTACTGCTTTAATATGTTGTTACCTTCACAGTATACTACAATTTCGCCCCAATCTGAATTTTTCATGTCGTGACTTCTCCTTGTAAGTTAAAAATTAGTTATCATAGGTGGACTCTGTTCAGTTCCCCATTATATATATGTTCTCATAAACTTCTAGTGCAAGACATATTATAATTATGTTTAGAGAAATGAATTACACAAAATACTTGACACAGTGACAAAATGAAATCCCTGCCTAATAGGCTATCCAACATTCACTTTCATATATTTATCTTATTCTAATCTATTAATTTATTTTATTATGGTCAATTTCGTGGTTTATTCTCATGCTACTATTTCCAATGCAACAATCCTCAAAGTGCATATTTATGTGGAATATTGCCCAATTTTGCTACATTGATAAAATCTTAAATTACGAATGACTTACGAAATTTTCCTATTAGTATATTTGTAGTCAATCATGTTCAAACAAGTATCATGAGATGTTTTTTTGAAAATGTCTGATATATTTATAATCCTCAAAATGGACGTTTATGCTCAATTTTGCCCTATTCTGCCATGTTAAGTAAATCGTAAATTCCAAATAACTTACAAAATTTTTAAATAAAAAAATTCATAATTGGGGACCGATGGACACCATGCCCATTTTGATATTTTCAGATTCTTCACAACTGAAACGTGAGGAATTTTTACTTTTTTACACGTTTACTGAAAATGTGTAAAAAATTAAAAAAAAACCAAGGTCGAAAATTTTCCCGATTACCTAAGTTCCCCATACCTATAGTATGATGAGAAACTAATTAAGTTATTTTTCCTCATTGTAAAAACTTGCCCTTTAAAAAGTGTTAAAATAACGATCTATCTAGATTTCGGAGACCTTTTCCTAAACTTCAATTAGACATTTGTTTGCTTGGAAAAGAGCTATGTCAAAAGTTCTCTTGCACAATTTCCCCCAAAATAAAAGCTCTAATTGCTTGTATTGTATTTTTTTAAACAAGGTTCCCACTCAATTTCAAAAATAAAATTCCCTGACTTTTCCAGGTCTATATTTATAAAATTCCAGGTCACAAAATTTAGTTCACAACATAAAAAGTAGCTCATAATGTAAAAAAAAATGGGTCCCAACATAAAAGTTAATATAGTTTGTTGAATACTTAAAAAGTTTTTCCAGGTTTTGGGGTGAATTTTGTAGTTTTCCAGACTTTTATCACTAATTTCAAATTCCCTGATTTTTCCAGGTTCTCCCTGGCATGTGGGAACCCTGTTTCAAGCTTTGTCTTGCTATTTTTAAGATACAGCACTATCTAAGAGCAGAGTATGGAACTAATTTTCTAAATGCACTCTTGTACGCCAATTATTCAATTTTATATTAAAATTTAAAATGTGTCAGGAACTTTTGACCTACTGTATATTTAGCTAAAATTAATTACAAATTTATGATTTTTTTTTTTTGGGGGGGGGGGGGGGGAAGAGAAAGAAAAAGAAAATTTATTAAAAAAAAAAAAAAAAAAAAAAGATACAAACATTTACAGAAGTGACTATGTTTTTTATTGCAAATGTGTTTACAAGCAGTATTAACAAGCAGCAATTTCATGTATGAAATTATCTAAAAAATGGCATAGAAACAAAAATTTATGTTTCATCACAAAACACCAGCGCAAAAAAAAAAGAAAAAGAACATCATACATAAATTAAACATACATCAATAAATTATCTTAACAATGCAAGTTTCAGATGCCATTTATAGCTCAGGAAAATAATCTGACTAGATGATAAGCTTATGAAATAAATATAACAAACATATCACAGAGAATAATACATGCCAGCCTTAAATATTTGTACTTCAATATGGAAGAGAAGCAAAAAGATATGAAGAAAATAAGGATGCATGACGTTTTCTAACATAATAAAGGCAGACATCAATAGTAACATACACTATTTGTCAAAAAAAAAAAAAAATAAATAAATAAAAGGAAAAAATAAACCTTTTAAAATGTACATATGTATTATCACCAGGGCCCAGATATTGTCAACATTTGCATTTCTGCATAAATACATATATATATGAAAGGATATAAAAAATATTTAAATTGATATTTCATGACCAGCATAACTTTTAATACACTTTTAATCTAACTTTTCCACCCAACACAAAACTTTTTAAACTAAAATAAATAAATATATATATCAGGGGTCGATCCAGGCAAAATGTGGGTCCCTTTAGTGGCTCCTTCACAAAATTCCACACAGTAAAAAGGGACCCTTCACAAAATTCAAATTCATAAAAAGGGACCCTTCACAAAATTCAAATTAATAAAAAGGGGCCCTTCACAAGATTTTGTTTTATAAAAATGATCCTTTTATTAAATGTTTTCATATTTTCAGTATTATTTTTAATTTATGCCTTAATTTGGCTCAACGAAACTCTATTAACTTGATATTAAACATTACATAAAGTGATTGTAAAAACTGAAGATTTTACACAATATTTTACTTTTTCACAAAAATATTTTATATTTCACAAAAAATATTTTGTTTTTCACAAAAAAGGGACCCAAAAATTAAAACATGGATCGACTCCTGTATATATAATATATATATATATGCTTAATAGATCATCATTAAAGTTTAATGCAAGAAAGTTTATTTTAAATGTATAAAAATTAACCCAGGAAATTGTGACGGTTCTAGGTCTAATGGCCATATCACACGGGACACTTTCGTTCAGCATTTTACTAAACTCAGCATTATACCCAACATACTCAGCCTGATTTTGTTCAAGGACACCCAGTTTTCGGATGATCAACTTTTACGAGACCGTTTAGAAAAAGTTGTGTATGTTGAGTGTGCTGATCAAAATTGACCAATAGGAGGAATAAACAGGATTTTTTCCTGGAATACCTTTAGAGAAGGGAATATATCACGCTATCAATTCGGGGGAACTCTACGGACAGCTGACCGGTTTCTCGTTCGTTCAGCTTCCTCAACTTTTTACGACGCTCAGTGAACATGTTGCGTATAATGTTGTGTTGAGTATATATGCTCCCGTGTGATATGGCCATTAGTCCTGCTATCAATTAGAAATTTAAGTTATTAATACTAATAAATAAATCACTGCCCTTATCACACTCTCAATTATAAATGGTGATTGCCAGAAACAATCAAACAAAAATGCTAAACAAAGTGAGAGATTAATTTTTTTTTCTTTTACTTTTTTAATAGTTAAACAGCCTTGTATACATCTAAATGTAACAGGTCTTTTTTCATCATTCTTTGCCCTGTAGCTTTCAGGATATTTAGAATTCTGGCAATATTTTCAATTATCAGATAGAAACTAAGTACTTCCAATATTAATATATTGACGTATTATTTCCATCCATTCTACACTGCTACTCTAAAGAGCTTTCCTTTGTTCAAAATAATCTCTTTCCATGAAGTCATATATAAAGGAGGTGCCAAAGTTGGTACACAGTTACAATAGGTATTAATCAGTTAATAACAATTCAAGTTCTTCATTTTTTCTAATTTATTTTAGCAACATGCCTAACAATAAAAATTTCTATGCTAAAGTGTGCACACTAGACTAGAGGAATGTGTAAATGCTGTAAGGTTGGCAATTGCAAAATGTCAAAAGATTTAATTGCAATTCCTATAACAATGATTGTGATCTCAAAGTTATTTTTTTCACAATCAATAACTCATTATAAGATACATAACTCACTAATAAAGAAAGAGAGAACTTTTCTAACTGTATACCTACTTTTGCATCCTTCTGTGTATGTATATATGTGAAAGATAAAAAAAAGATTTAATATTTTATATACTAGCTAAATGAAAATTCTATTTATATTTTATAACTCAGAAATAATTCATAACTTTTTTTTTTGTAAAATTTCCTTCTCTGTAATATCACTTTATAATGTCAGATACGATATAAAGGGACACATCTTAAAAGCAAAAATGCTGATTCCAATACTATCTACATGATTTTGCGGTTAGGAATTGCATACTAATTACAGCTTAGAATTTTCCTAATGAACTCCAGATCGTTATTCTTGCACTAAATAAGCAATAAGGGTACATGGGTGATATTTATCTTTCTAGCAGTAAGTTTAGAAACAATATCAAATAAATCTGTGGCCTTTTGGAGTGTAGGCTGTAGGCCTTGTAGACTTTAGTGAGAAGTTCTCAGGATGCTTAACATAGGCCAAGACTCCCTATAAGAAAGGATATTTCATTCAAGTATTAACTTCCTTCCATAGAAACTCCAAAATCATTACATATATACTGAAAGATAAGTATATCTTTAAAAATATTTTTGTGATAATACAGTTCAAAAAGTTTTTTTTTTTTATTTTTTTTTAAGAGGTTCCCCCCTCCCCCCCCCCCCCTTCTAAATTTTGCATTACTCTTTCACATTTTCTGCTTTAAAAAAAAAAAAAAAATTCATCAAGATTAGTTTTCTATTACAGTATTATTATTTCTATTAAAGAAAATCAAATCATATTTTAAACAAACTTTAGCAATTTTGTTTGAAGTATTGTTTTTCAACAGCTATCCAAACAATTTTTCCTTTAATTGAATCTTAAAAAAAAAAAAAAAATCATATTCTAAGCTTAGAAGTAACTCCCTACATTCCTAGTTCTTGTTATAAAAATTTTTTTGTATACTTTTTTAGCATTTAAAAATAAATTTTTAGATTTACAATACCTGGACCCTGCTTTATCACAAATACTACAAGTAAACAGAGTTCAACTAATTCCCACAATGCAATGAGTGAAAGTTTTCATAGTAACAAACATAAATACAATTTGTTAATTTTCCAACAGCATGGTTTTCTTTTTATGACAATTCATTCAAACATGAGCATTTACGCACAACACATTTCGTATCCTTTGTGTGCTTATGTAACACACTAAGCTATAAAATTTAATATTGGTACATTTCTTTTTTACCAACCAAAATATACGCAACAAATTTCTCTTTATGGTAATAACCTAAACTCATTCATCAAATATGATTATTTATGAATAACATATGGATTCATATAACACAATACACTGCTCAACATGAAAGTTGCTCCAATAGCATTTTGGTAAATTCTTATGTAAAATTACCTACTGAATCCGAATAGGATGTCCATTTTGCCCTATCACCCACCGTTTTTTTTAGGGACAGTCCCCTATTTTTATCACTTTTCGGTAATTTTATGGGTATAAATTTGATTTTTAGGGGTGAGGATTATTTAACCATTAAATATCTTCTAAGGGGCTACAGAGTTGGAAAATTGTAAAACATGGACATTTGCAACAAGGAAAAAATTTTGGGGGGGGATTTGCCACTGAAATTATGCATTGCATATATTATATTTTTTTAATCAGTTATTAAAGTTATTTATTAAACATTAATTTTTTGTTTTTAAGTGTTAAATTAAATCTTTTTCATTCTCCAAATCAAATTCATGGCCATAAAATTATTGAACAGTGATAAAAATTGGGGGAGGGGGATGGTGTCCCGAGAAAACAGTGGGTGACTGAGCAAAATGGTAGTCATATTCGGATTCTGAAAGTCATTTTACATAAGAATCAGCAAGAATGGTCAATCAGGGGTCAGATTTTTTTTTTTTTTTTGGCAGTGCAGTGATATCAAAACATTTCTTTGTGACAGAAGTTAAGCTAGTCCCATCTAAATACTCATACACTGGTGATTTTGCACATGAATTCTTAATCCTTTCAGCATCGAGCACATCTGTAAGGGTCAAGATTTTAAAACATTACTTTCTTTTTTTTTTCAGAAATATTTGTCATATCTAGTAATGATTTTTCCCACTAATATATCCCATAATATTTATTTTACGAATTCTATACAGCCACACTGGTAAAATGCTTAATGCTGGAAGGGTTGAAACTGACAAACATCTTAAGTTTTATAGGAAATAATAACAACATTGATACTTTATACAGATTATTTATTCATGTTCTTTTATTTATTTTAAAACAGTATTTTCAAGAAAATCATTTTATTATTATTATTACTTCAAGAGCAATAAATATTTGATTAAAAATTATTATTTGCAATATCTAACAAATATATAACATCTTAACTGAAAATTGAATATTACTGAAAAGTTTTCTGACTATACAAATATAAGTTTTGTAACAATAAATAATGTTTTTATTTACAAAATATGAAAAGATCTTAATAAAAAGGAAAGGAAATGTAATTAAATATTTTACAACTATACAGATAAAAATGCTTCAAACTGAGAAATGATGAATGAAAACAATTAACACTAAAAAAAAGCAACAATTGTTTCAGGAAAAAAATAATTAACCCTTAACTAATTATATCCATGCCTTTTCCACAAACACCAATATATAATCTCTTAGATCCGGGATGGGCAAGTAATTTTAGTTGGGATTCGGATAATTTTGAAAATTTTTATCAAGGTCCAGGAAAAAAATACATATATATATTCCATACTAATTATTTATTTTCAATTTTCCCTCAAAAAATAATATTAAATACAATAAATAAGCACATTTGTATTTAAAAATCGTTTGTATTTGTATTTAAAATAGGGTAAATTACGTTTATAGTCTCCTGACAATATTTTAAAGTTAGATTTATGCGGGAGTATCTTGTGAAAAGAGTACCTTCACGGTGGGCAGCCATTAATCTTCAGCGATATTTATTCTTAAAAAAAAAATTCATTTTTGAAAATAAAGTTTCACAAATATATGTGTAGCCTGACATAGTAGCCAGGTAAATGTCTAATTCTTTGCAATTTCCACAATTTTCTGGGACCTGTTTAATCCAAAACTCTTCAGCAGATGCATTTTTTACCTTTGCATATTTTGACAGTTTGCAGGTGCAGTTTTAGACCTTCCGCAGTCCGCCAGTTGCTGACCGTTGTCTTAGATTATCTTTGTTTTTGTGCTATGATTAGATCTAATTTTATTAAAATTTTATAAGACTTTGCTTAAATAATGTTATCAATAAGTTGTTCAGATATTTTAATCATCAATTATATTTCAAATACTATTTTTTTATTGTTTTATTTTAATTGGCGCAACTGCTATATGAAATTAAATTTTATTGAAGATAGAGTACACAAAGAGTTAGTTTATATGTTCAATTTTGTTTAATTAGTAATAGGAATATATAAATTTTAAGAAATTATGGTTAAAAAGTTAATGAAAAAAAAATATATATATATTATTTATTCATTTATTTATGCCAACCACTCATAAGCTAATAAAAAAAACAGTTGTATTTTTACTTTTACGACAGTTTACAAAATCATTTTTATGGTTACTATTAGGGGTTATATATTCCTATGCAATATACGCCTTCACTAGAGCCCCTTAAATAAAGTAATAGGCCGGCGCATCACTGTTATATTTTTGCCTCCGAAGAGGACAGCATTCCCACTTCGCGTCCTTATCGCTTCCCTAATGATTTTAAGAAATCTTGATCTGAAGTTAATCCAGTCAAAATAAGAGCAATAAGCAACAATAATATTCCTAAAAACACATTTTTTTCACAGTACATACTCATGATGTCATTTTATTCTGAGGATATCCTATGGATGTACTGGGGGTAAGATGTGTTGTTAGGGCGGTTTCTGTTTCTTTTACAAAATGCTGTCAAAACTCAAATACACAGTAATAGAAGGTCTTTGAACACTTTATAGTCACTTCTTGAATGATTCTAGCAGTTTATCGCTAAACAAACTTCCATTTCATAGTTTACTTAGCTAAAATTATGAAATATAATAAAACAAATTACTCTAAAGTAACGCAAGACAAAAAAAAAAAAAAAAAAAAAAATGTTTGTTGTTTGTTTATCAGAGAAACGCACTGGGTACATGTGGCAACCCTAAGGCAACAAAATGCCTGATGCGCCAGCTCGTATATATAGGAGCCTTAGCCTTCACTGAAAGTATTCAAAAGCGCACCTTCATAAAGAGAACCAATAGAAAGCATGCATGTCTTGAATCAATATTGCCACAATTTGTCTCAGGAGATTGATGGAATATATTTAAGGGTTAATCATTATCCTTTAACCACGTGAAAGAAAGCTGGTACAAATGCAGCAAGCATGATCAGTGACATGCAACACCAGTGCCTATTTTTCTTTGCCGGATGAAGGACTGAGTCTAATAATTTTGACCTGAAACAATTATTGCATGTATTTGCTTATAAAATATACCCCCCTTTTTCCCCATACGGTTTTTTGGTATATTTTACTGCATAAATTATGAAATTTTTTAATCCTTTTGATTTAAAAAAATATATAAAAATAAGCAAAACAATATGGACATTAAATGAGTTTTAATAACCTATAATTGATGAACATTTGCTGATCATTGCACATTATTAATCATTTATTTGTATAACCATAAGACACCTAAGTCTTACAGCAATAGATTTACAGTCTTTCATATCCATTCTTTAGAAAACCCCTTTATAAAAATTATTATAATTACAGTAAACAATAAAACCATTTTAATAATGAAAAATAATGAGAATTTTCAATTTAGTCCAAATGTAAACTACAAATTTCAAGGCATATTTGTGCATGCCTAGGGTGGCCTATATCAAGCAATGTGATCAATATTACTTATCAGTTATCACAGTCCCTACAGATCAGCAATTTCTAAAAGTTTTGGGGTTCAAAGATCACCTTAACTATACCAAAATTTTAAAAACAAGGCCTAATACAATATAAATTTTATAAGCACAAATCTTGAAAATTTTAACTATTCCCACATCTTTTTTCCCATACTTTCCATTTAAACACTTGTATGCAAATCATTATTACCAAATTTCATACGAAAATAAAACACAGTGATATTTTGGATTGAAATTTTTGAAACATCTAATAATCCGAATATTTGAGTTCACCATTGAAATTGTTTAAGTTTGGAGCAGTTCAATTTAATTGGAAAGAACTTCTACAAAATGAAAATAGATCAAGATTCTCTAGATCTTTGAGAAACAACGATTAAAATTTTATTCGGAACTTTTTAATTGATCCTTAACTAATATTTTACTTTAGTTACTTTTAAAAATCAGTGAAAAATGATAAACATTTAAATTAAAATAAGTTAAAGAATCGCTAGCTAGAATAGAATAATAATACATTACTGTTATGGTAATATCACTTGTGTTATTGTACATACGTGCATAATTTCTTTTTATCTATGAATATTATACAAGAAATGGAAATACTTTTGAATTATTAGCAATTTCTTCAAAAAATAATAATTGAGCAATGTTTTAAGACAGTTTCATCTTTAAAATATTATATTTATATTATATAACAGTGTATGTTTTAAACATACAATGAAATTGACAAATAATTACTTAAGTTATTACACGCTTAAAAAGTATAAAATTTCTTATTTTCTGTTAAATGAGCATTTTATTAGATATTTACAGTTTTAGATAAAAGGTGAAATTTATATTATTATACCATTAGAAGATTAATGAAGTAGCATGCAAATAGAAATGCATGCTATAGCTGTACCAAATTGAGCAGATACCATAGAGCATATTTTGATTATATAAATCGGAAAAAAAAAAAAAAAAAAACTTTTAATTTATAATTTGAGTTTTAAAATTGTAAACTATAATTTAGGAGATAACATTGATAACAAATCAATTTAACCCATTTGCATCATAAGTGCATATATGTGCCAAAATTTCCTGGCCGTTATCACCAGAGTGCATATATGCCTGGTAGTTTAAAGTGATGATTGCAAACACACTTTTCTTGGAAAAAACAATTCTAAAACCGATAAAGGTGGGAGGTTTTGATTCGAATAGTAGGGAAAAAATAAACAAATCCAAAAAATGTATATGTGTTATTGCGATATCTTCTGACAGTGACGATAATGATCACAGTGCAAATAATTTTGAATGAAAAGAAAAAAATATGATCAACTTAAGCTGCGTAAATTTAATTCTGTTAGTGGTGTAAATCATATTAGAAATTTTACTAGAAAGAATGCAGATTATTTTCAATGCAGAAAATTATTGGACATATTGTAGTGGAAACTAACCAACTTGACAAAACTGATCCGAGTTTCAAAGAAATTTTTGTATAGAAATTAAAAATTTATTTTGCTAATGATATTGATATCTCTGGTCCAAAAGCTTACATTACAAAATTACTAGATCACGAACAAGAGTATTGAAATAGTGTTCATCAGAACAGTTTGGTGATATGGGCCAATTTCCAACACTTTTGAATGATGCAAATGGGTTAATGAACCAGTTTGATAGTTTTAATGAACAACAAACTTTTATACTGGTACTTTAAGTAAACAATCCCTATATTAAAACTATAAATCACAGAAATTCTAATATAATTGCATTCTAAAAAAAGAATTATCGCTAACCAAATTAACAGATTAAATCTAGAAAAGTCAATTTCTACATGAAGAAAATAATAGTCAATATTTTTTTCTCTTAAGAGGATAGCAGTTGACACTGTTAGAAGAAATCAAAAGTTATGAATGAAATTAAATGTTGATACAGCATTTAAGCATTTGAAAAAAAATTTCTTATTTTGATTTTAATATCAACTATACAGTTGCACACAATTTGTATTAACATTGTTCAATGCTTTATTTATTTATTTATTTTTTTTTTTTTTTTTTCAGTGTAACTATTTATTCCCAGTATTTAAATTTTATAGGGAGTATAAGAGATGAGATTAACAAAAGGACAAAGAAGCTAAGACTATACACAAATGCAAGAAGTTGAAATATTAGAATTTCAATAGCTACAAAATTATTATATATATTTTTTTAAATCTTCAATATATAATATATATAATTACATAATTTTATCTTTAGTAATAAATATAGATTTTAAATCTTTAATGAATAAAAAAAGAACAAATTATCATGTTTTGGTATTTAATAATTGACATGAAGAAGTAAAATTTTTATTAGAATAGCTGATGCAACACATATACACACGAGAAAGACAATAGAAGAAAAAAAAAAAAAAAAAAAACTAAAACTACAAAAAGCTGAATTTATTTAAAAAGTTGAAAAATCTTAACCCAGAAAATTAAAAACTATCTACAGACAAAATAAGATTAGTATAACTTTTAATAATGCTTAACTTTGATACAAAGCAAACTTCTTATAAATCCAGATTCTGTAATATAGGATTAAGGCAGTGTTACCAAATGGTCAACAGTCAATTTCCCCAAACAGCCTTTCAAATGTCTCCAAATCAAGGGAGTTTTGAAAAAAAAAAAAAAAAATCAATTTCTACTACAAAAGTAAATTAAAAAATAATAATAATAATAATAAACATTTAACAAAATTAAGCCCAAATTTTTCACCAAATGAAGCTCATTTTTGAAAAAAGTCCCCATATATACATTTTTTTAAAAATTACTTTTATCCTCAAGATATCCTGAGGATGTGCTGGGAAGAAGGGACCTTCAAAAAACCCCTACATGCTAAAGAATGTTAAAAGTCTCTATGTGTAGAGATAGTGAGCTTATCAGGTAGGCAAATTTAAGACAAAATAGTTGAAAAATTCCCCAGATTTCTCCCCAAAAATTTCAAAAATCCCCTCGAAGTTCCCCACAAACATTTGGTCCCCAAAAATATACAGGGTTGCCACTCAATTTCAAAAATAAAATTCCCTGACTTTTCCAGGTCTATTTCTAGAAAATTCCAGTCACAAAATTTAGTTCGAGACATCAAAAATAACTCGAAGTATGAAACAGAACATAGCTTGTGACATAATAGACAACATAGTAGCATGACTTGTGATATAAATTGAATGCTCAAAAAGCAATTTCCAGGCTTGTATCATCGGTTTTTGAGCAATATTTACAATTTTCCCTGACTTTTTTTCGTAATTTCAAATTACCTGACTTTTCCAGGTTTTTCCCTGACCCGTGGGTACCCTGAATATACCCTGAAGCTCAAAAAGTTCCGAAAATGGGGACAAAATACCCAATCTGGCAACACTGGATTAAGGTTATGAGATAAAAAATGCACGACATTCAGTTACACCAAGAAAAAAGAACATTAACTAACACCATAATAATAATTTGTTGTTTTTCATGCTGCACATGTGACTTTTTTTTTCTAACCTGATGAAGGATGATTTAAATTATTTCAACTTGTAACAATGATTGATGTAGATTCAAACACAAAATGCAAATACTCTATACGTCTGCTACTTCCTACAAATGAGTTTCATTCTAAAATGTCTATATAAATAAAAAGTAATACTTTCATATGGTTATCATGAAATTATAAAAAACAAAACAAGTACCAGAATTTAATACTAAACAATAATACAGTATAAAATAAATAATACTGGTTTTTAAAGTACTTTCAAACTTTAAAGATTTTTAAAAGTTCTGAAATTAAAAACCAAGTACATTTGCATATATATATATATATATATGCACTACAAATATCCAGTTTAGGTACACATACAACAGTCCAACATGCAAGTGTATACAAATATAAATGCTGCATTGTTTCAATACCTTAATCAGATTTTTCCAAAATGATATGAACAAACTGATGTAAACATAAGAAAACAAAAAGTATGTGTATACAGAATAAGAACTTGTCATGCCACATATGCATCAAGTATGCAATGTGGTATCAAGTATCAATACAATACTAAAGTCAAGATAAAATTTCATCGGTAATAATTTTTTTTTTTTAGATTTAAAGATTATATATAAAATGTAAATTAATTACACAGGCCTACAAAATTGAAGTTGACAAAATTTGATTTGATGATTTTAGCTGAACTTTATGATTTTTGAGGTTCTGAAACCGAAAATGCCGCCCATTTTTCTCTATCACATATAGATTTTTATCAATACAGGGTGCTTACCGACTCAATTTCTTGCATATACTATCAGGTTGGTTGGTTGGTTGGTATAGTTTTATGTCACACTAGTGATGCGCTATTACAACAATAGGTATTCATAATTAATTAATCATGAAAACATACTATAAAACGTACCCTATAATTACATTGGTGGAAGAGTAATGGAAGAAATTATATAGGTAGGCACCCTGCATTGACAAAAATCTATACATGATAGAGAAAAACTGGCTTTATTTTCGATTTCAGCACACCGAAAATGATCAGACAAAACTACACACACATAAAGATCAGACACATAAGGATACTACATACACATAAAGATCATACTGCACACATAAAGATCAGACAAAATTATAAAATCAAAATTTTACATGTAAACCTGCGTTGCATGCCATGCTAAGTTTTTTCTATAATTTTAAACAATTCCGACAAAAGATATTTCAAGATCCCTGTTCTTTTTTTTTTGTCAAACTATGTAGTAAGTAATGTTTGTTGCAAATATTAGCACAAAAGAATTACTTATCTTTTTTATAACTATTGCTCAAAATACAATCTACATAAAATAAATGACATCATTTTGAAATAAAATATTATGTAGTGCTTGAAATTCATTTTTAAAATAGTTTACTTATAATTCCCCCCTATTTTCCTCCACTATGTTTATGACCAATTTGCCCCCCCCCCCCTCCTTAAAAAATAACTTCAATGTTTATTTTAGATATACAATGAAGGCCAATTTGAAATATATAAATAGATATAAAATTTATATTTAAATAAACTATTTTTGTTACAAATTATTAGTGTCATGAATATGTATTATTTTAGAAAAACATATATTCATTATGTTAAATAAATCAATACATTAAAAATTTTATAAGAAAAATTTCAAAGCATTTTTTTCCTAATGCACACAAAGTTAGCTACTTTAACCCTTTCTATCTCAAATTATGAAAGGAACAAAAAGTGCATTCCAAAAACTTTTCTTTTAGTTACTTAAAAGAAATTGGTGGTAGTGGTGTAAGAATTAATGCTAACTGACTGCACTAGGGTCCTAGATCTAGGGACAGTGCCATCTGTGTGGGGGTGTCTTTCTAAGGGGTTCTAGTTCATTCAAGTATTTATGTAAGTTTCAAAGAAAACAAATGGCTAAGCCTACAAGCTCAACCTGTGACCAAACCTGGCCCTCACATCTACCACCTTTGAGCATAAAATCTCTTGACCATTGGCGGGGCATTACTTACAAGGAATTTTTAAACATACATACAATTAAAAAAATAAGCATATCAGCTCATTATATAAAATAAGGATTTAATTTAGTGGCATTTTAGAAGAGGATAAGGTCTTTAAAATTTATTGTAAAAAGTCTTTTTTACTCATCATATATATATATATATATATTCTAAAATTGATGGTAAATTCTTGAGTAATATTTCACTTAATTATAATACAGGTAAAGATTATGAAAAACAGTAGTCAGAAATCTTTTTTTTTTTTTTTAACAAAAACAACTTGTAGTATCTAGTGTCATAGAGTGAAATTAAGGTATGTATGTTTGATCCTTATATAAGTATCTGTCATTCCTTCCACAAAATCAATATTATACATTATTTAATCTAATGATATTATTTTATAATGTCCTTTGGATAGAAAGGATTAAAAAAAATCTTTCATTTCATTTGCTCAACAGCAATATCCAATTCAGAAACAGCTAACAAAATATATGACGGTCTAAACAGATTTGCAAGAATATAGGTCAATATTTAATACAACTGGCAATTTAGATCAATTCATGTGAGCAATTCATTGTAAGTCATCATTTAATTTTTAAAAAATGTAACAGTATTGTAAAATTACAGCTCAGCTATTTGCACAAAATATACTTGGAAAAAAATCAAATTAATTTTTAATTCATCTTTACAGCATTTTTGTCAACAATTTGTTTTTAGGAACAATGGATCTTAAACCAACAGCCTGTACTTTTTTTCACACCATGATTTATAGAAACACAATCAAAAATGTAGATTTTTTTAAAAATATATATTATTATTATTTAAGAGAAAGAACATACGAAAAAGTATAAGTGTGGTTTGCAATCGAATGCAAAATCTTGAATTCAAATGCCTTGCAATCAAATGCAAAACACACATCTTTTAGAGAGAAAAAAAGCTTAATTAAAGAAGCTCTTCACCCTTCATTGATAGAAATTAAATCTCATGTCATTATGGTAAAATTTGTCAACAAAATGACTCAATGTAATTTTTAAATTTCCTTTTCATATTTGGAAAATTTACAACTGTTGAATTTGTTCTCATTTTTCAAAACTTTATTCTTTTAATATCTTATTTTGAAGTTAAAAAATGTATAAAGAAAAAAAAATGTATAAAAAAAAAAAAAAAAAAAAAAAAAAAAAAATTTACTATGAATTTTTGAAAAACTGCTTTATTGAAATTAAAGTTTGCAACATAACACTTATTAATTGAATTGAATTACCTTAAATAATCTTCAGAGAGAGAACTTTCAATCTAAGCCCACAGCTTCACCAGTCACGTAATTGTTTTTGAGATTTACTTATCTAAAGAACGAATACACAACTGATGAAGCTCCTGGTGTAAAATGAAAGTTCTCTTGGTAAAGACAATTTAAGGCATTTGAATTTAATTAATAAATGCTTTACTAAATATTTTATAAATTAATATCCCTAATTTTTTTTCTAAGTTTGAATATTATTACATAACTAGAACACAGAAACTGCATATTCAAGTAAAGAACACAATTTCAATGAAATATTCATGCACACATACATTTTAAGTTCACATATAGGTCACTGAACTGAGTTCCATTGAAAATATTAGTTAAAGATTAAATTTCATCAATAACACAGAATATTTGACAAGCCTCATAAACAATTGGAAATAAAATACATGCTTTTATCAAACATGCCATATCTGAAAGAAAATGTTTGTTTCCCAAGTGTTATTCTTGAAAAAGTACAAAGAATACATATTGGATAACTTCAATGAGGAAAATCTGGCCAGAAAAAATAAATAAACTTAAAAGAACTTTTAGATGGTAAATTTGTTAAAAAATAAACACTTTTCATGTTAAAATACAAGATGTCTGAATCCAATGTCCCTAATTTCAACAGTCGAAAAAAAAAAAAAAAAAAACTATTATCAATACACTGGTGGTATTAGACAAAATTGGTTATTGAATTCTTAGATTTTGATGATGACAATTTATGTGTATGGTGGACGTGCCTTGAGCTGACAAACAAAAGCAAGGCATAGCACAGGAAAAAGGACAGGTTGTTTTATTGTATGCAAAACACAAATCCATAACAACAGAAAAAAAACATTTCAAACAATTTATAAAAGAAATTCTCCCAGTGTTAAAAGGACAAAAAAAGTGAAAAATCCCCCCCCCCCCCAAAAAAAAAATAATAAAATAAATAAAATAAAATAAAATAAACTTTGAGAGTCTGGTTAACTAACTTGGAATTTTTTTTTTAATGCTTTTAAATTTTTGTTAAGCATATCAACCTCTCTAAATTAGGGACATTTGTTTCAGGCACCCTGTATACTAAATGCTATACATTATTATTAAATTTCAAAAGAAACCTGGTCATTTTTTAAATGGCTTTAAAAAAAAAAAAATCTAAATTTATAAGTGATTGCATGCAGCGTAGCTGAAAGTGGAACATACTTACAGTAAAAAGTTTGAGTGTCTAATTTAAATATCAATTATAATAATTATTTAAGTAACTACATTACAGCTGGAAGATAAACAATCGAAACTGAAATAGATAAATTTAAAAAGGCTCCCGAAGGATCGCTGAATAGAAAGTATTTCAATATCACATTTTCAATAACTGTTAAAATAAATGTGTGACAAAGTATCAATATGACAAAATGAATTATACCAGTACCTATTTTACAGACATCTTTTTTAAGAACAAGACAATAACATGTGAATAATATTGGAATAAGTAAAGATGCTGCAAAACAATTAAAACTTTCAAACCTCCAAAAATTAAGTCATAATCGAAAGGCACATAAAAAAATGTGTGATCACACATCATCAACACACATTGAGTAGAAGAGAGTTCTCAGAATTGTACCTTTGTACATAGGCTTTAGGAATTGGACTATAGTCTTGGTTATAAAAAATTCTATACAAAACAATGCGGTACAGCACATTTCGTCCTTCAAATAATAAAATTCACACCATTTTCCATAAAATACAATAAATATCTCACAACTTTATAACATTTCAATTTAAATTAAAAAATAAATTAAAAACAAATAAATATTTTTAAAACAAAACAAAAGTTGCAATGAACAATTTTTCACCAACTTAAAACAAACATAGATTTGACAGCCAATTTACAAATTTATTCCTACGGCAATGTGCAAACAAATTGCAAGTATTCATTCCATCTGGAAACAGATGTTTGTTTATGCCTGAGTTGCAGAAACTAGAGTAGTACAGTACAGTAGCATTGTAAGCACATGATATCTAAAATTCTGATATCACAAAAAAAGAGAATAAATTATTTTTTTTAAGTAGACATATCACATCTTGCAAATGACAGGTTTCATCTTGCAGGATTTACTTTTTGGAACAAGTCCACGAGGCACTGGGTATTCACTTTCTTCTCTAGAACCATTTATTGTAGTTGGAGATCTCAAACTGAAAAAGGAAAAAAATATTTAGAATGAGTAGATTGGCAGAGATGCCAATTTCTAATGACAAAAAAGCAGGAGATTTTTTAACAGAAATCATGAGACTTTTTCCAACAAGAAAGTTTGTAAGAAAAATGAGTAAAATAATGCAAATTTAATCTTAAGTAAAGCTTTATAAGCTTAGGAGGTATTTACAAAGCATCAGTATTAAAATTAAATGAATAATATATGTTTCTTGCAGTAAAACAAACTATTTAAAAAAAAAAAAAAAAACCTTCAGACATACAGTTATTTAAAATTTAAGTCAAAATAGAGAGATTTGATCAATCTGCTCCTAATATAAAACAATAAGAATCTTAATTATCTTTGTAAAAGAAAAGGTAATAAAGAAATGAAAATATCAACTATATTCTAATGAAATTTGAATTCTTTAAGTTTTTAATAGTTTTGGGTATTTAAAAAAAAAAAAAAAAAAATCTTTTGATAATAAGACATTTTTCATTATGCAAAAAATGAAAGTTAAAAATTTATTCTTAGCAAAAATTAGTTTCAAAGCATTGTATAGTAGTTCACATTCAAACTGAACTTGATAAATTGCAGGGCATGATAAACTTTCAAATTTTTTTACCCAATCCCATAAATTTTAAGCATAAATTATACTAAGAGGGATAGATAAAAATTACATCAGAAAAGCAGGAGAAATGAGTGGAAAATCAGGGACAAAGAAAAACAAGCAAAAAGCAGGAGACTTGGCATGTCTGGATTTGCTTATTTTTATAAAATTTCTCAATGGTTTCCTTAATTGTATCATTTTTGTGGTGCAAAAACAACATACACATACACAGGGTTAGCAAGAAATAAGATGTCCACTTCAGAGGGCTCTAGAATTCACCCTATTGCTCCAAATGAGGTAAAATTTTAACTACAGATAATTCAAATGATGCGCTTGACATTTATTAAATAAAAAAAAAATAAATACAAAATTCCATCGATAGATGGCACTATAACACAAATGGTACTTATTTGGATATATTCAAAATCAGAAGCAGCATTTGTGTTTCAGTGCATGCCTATTAGCATTATTCTTTGGATAAAGGACAATATCTACCGTCAAAAACCATCAACTCTGCATGATCCGAAGGACAACATTCGGCGTCATGTTTTAGATATTCCGACAGACTTACTCCGGTCAGCTGTTGAAAATATAATTATGCGATTACAGCACATTGTTGAACATAAAGAGTATCATATTGAGCAGTTTTATTAATGTTACTTTATTTTTCACGCATATTTTTAAAGCATATTAAATATGGCTATGTGTATTACAGCACCATCTACCGGCGGAATTTTGAACTAATTTTATTTTTTAATTTAATAAATGTCAAGCGCAACATTTGAATTATTTGTAGTTAAAATTTTATGTCATTTGGACCAATAGGATGGATTCTAGAGCTTTCTGAAGTGGGCAACTTATTTCTTGCTAACCTTGTATTTAACCTATTTTTTTTTCAAAACAAATAATGGTAGAAGAATCTTTTTATGAGTGAAATAGTGTCTATTTATCTATTTTATGGGGGCCAACACACAAAAGAAGAGAATCTGGTGTGAAATCTGTTATAATAAGCTAATCTTTGTAGTGTTTATTATTCAATGTGAGTGGTATACTAATCCCTTTCACCTATTCACTTAAGAGGAAGAAATACATTCTTGCGTGTAAAAGAGTTTCATTCACACTAACCCATGTACACTTCCTTACAATTTCAGAAAACAAATCAGATGTGTATTAGTTTTCTACATTTTTAGGTGTATTATTTTTTGAAAATATCAATTTTTTACTCATAGAATTTATTTCGTTTTTGCATTCAAAATGTAAAAATGTGGTTTTGCTTATATACTTCTTGTTAATAAACCTATTCTTCATTCATTAATGTTCTGTCATTTTAATTAAAATTTTAAGGAACGTGAATTGCTTTTTCCACAGGTTTTCATAGAACATAACCATCACAACTGTAATTTGATATAATATTGAAAGTGTCATTATAGCATGGACAAATTTTAATAGGGTAGAGATCATTTTAATAAAACAAATTTTCTGAAAGGACCCTTTTTATGAATTTGAATTTTATGAAGGGGCAACGAGCCTCAATTTTTGCACGAATCAAGACATCGATTATTTCCCATGGGGTTAACAGGGCAAGGCTTCTTCAAGCCCCCTTATTTTACATTATTTTAGTTTTGAAAATGCTTCAAAAACTTTCTCCTATTGTAGGTAACAATTTCCTTAAAATATCATTTAAAAAAGATAAAGAACACTTTAAGTTATTTATTTTTCAGTTCAATGGATTATTTAAAATACTTAAAATTGAAAAACAAAGGTGAAACAAAAATACAAATTACACTGCATGATAAAGAAAACTTTTATTAGGATAAATGTGCTAAACAAAAATAACTTTGTATATGGTAATAGTATAATAAGAGCCATACCCAGATTTTCGACAATTTCTAGGGGAAATTTTACCACTGCCTGGTCGGTGAATAGAACTCCTAAAACAGAAAGCCAAATTTATTCAGCAAATATTTAATTCAATAGTCATTGCTAGATATGAGGTATTGCTTTATAGAATAACAATAATTACAAAGCAATATTTACCACACACTATACATCATTACTTGCTTTAAAATATTGCAGCAACCAAACTTCTCAAATGTTCTGACACTTGAAATCAAAAAGACAGATTAGAGTAAGAAAACTTATCAAGTACTTATGGAGCATGGTCTGCTAAAGTAGAAATATATATTGGTATCATATTAAAGGATTATCGCTTCATTACAATTCAAATATCTTATATTTATCCTTTTGCTAAAACGAATATATTTCGGCATGCTTATTTGCAGCCCTCTTCAGCGTTGATATGACGACTCCACCTGCGCTTTCTACCACCTATAACAATAATCCCATTAACCTTAACACCATTAATATTAAAAAAAATAGCCCCTATAACAATCACAAATTTACCTTAAAGCGCAAAGCCATATAAATCCTAACCACAAATTCCACTATTAACGACCATGAACACAGCTTAATTGCCGACGATTGGCAACAGTTATTAAAAATCAAGAAATGAAGGGAAGTGGACCGACTGTGAGGAGTTGAATGTTTACTTTGGAGGTGCCAGCAAGTGGAGTCGTCATATCAACGCTGAAGAGGGCTACAATAAGCATGCCGAAATATATTCATTTAAGCAAAAGGATAAATATAAGGTATTTAAATTTAAATTGTAATGTAGAAATATATATTTTACCAGTTACTCTGTTAGGGCAAGTCATCAGCCAATTACAAAACTATACCAATCACAAATCAAAGAAAGAGAAATATATTTCAAATGTACTTTTTTATTATTAAAAATTTTTTTAAAGACAATTTAAGACAGCTGTACACAGACTTTATTAACAATACAAAAAACATTTCACATTATCCCATGCGAAAGATACATTATATTCTGAGCAGTACCTTATTTTATTGTCTCTAGTTCTCTCCTCCCATAAATATATAACACTTTTGGATTCCAGCAAGAGATGAAGATCTCAGTTTCATTTTTTCATCAAGATGTAGCATGCAAAGCAAAGTTGAAAGGAGGCCTTCATCTCCACAATCAATGGTCGCACACATTTTTTCCAATTATAAAATGTTTTTAAAATGTAATCATTAAGGCATGAATTTAAAAAATCAATTTTTTGAAAATTACAAAAACTAACTTTTTATACAGTCTCTAGAATCATATTTAGTAAAAGTTGACACTCATCCTAACAAATGTAACACAAAAAGTTTCACTTCTGTCGATCCAAAATTAACTGAAATATTTAGTTTCAAAGTTTGTGATTTTTCCTTTTTTTTTTGCTTTTATTAATGTGTCAGTTAAAATATCCTTAATAAAGCCTGAAATAATGTGAAACTAAATATCTTGGTCAATTTAAGGTGCAATACACTGATTAATATTCATGCAAATTTTTAAGAAGTTTGGATGAAAGCACATTAGCAAAAAGATTAGAAATAATTAATTATTCTCAAAATTTGTAACCCAAGAAAAATAAATTTTAAAATTTGTAAAAAAAATTTAAATAATGTTTAAGGAGCTGTAGAATATTACTTTTAAAATATTAGATAGCTTCATACATTCTATAATAAGCATTTAGATATTTCTAATTGCATTGATTTTGATAATTTTCATCATCCCTTGTTTCCTTAACCCGAGAGTAGTCGCGTCAATTTTTATAATGCTAGTAGACGCGTGTCGGTCTTTTTGCTGCCACTGTTTAGTGTTGGAGGAAAGCCAGCAGAGAAAGATGAAGTGCCTTTAATTCATGCGAAGTTTTTCCTGCAAAACTCTAACCTGCCTGAAAAACCAGAAATGGGGAAAGAAATGAATCAACGTTAGTGGTCGCATCGCGGTCAAACAGACCAATTTGAGAAGTAAATGTTTTTAACTGCTCAAAAAATAGCAGGAATGACTTGAAAACATACTATGTCAGAGGACATCCACCCAAGGTCAGGTACACAGAGTTTCCCCACTTTATTTTTAAGGGGTGCTCTGCAGGAGGAATTTATAAGCGATGGGCGGCAAAAAGACTGATATGCAACTACTAACGGGTTAAACTATTTTATTACTTACTAGCAAACCTGGGGGAAATATTCACATTTTATTTCTTTTCTTATTTACCTTTAAAATTTGAAACTCATAAATGCTATACCAATTTCACCACCTAATTAAAACTTTAATTTACCAGAAGCCAAATTATTAATAAAACCAAATTAATGTTGTACAGTAGTGAAACCAAAATCATTCAAAGAAAGGTTTTCAAATAAAATTCATGGTTCACGACCGAATTTTCATATTTCTACAAGCAGTACAATTTTAATACAGGACTCCCACGACACTTTTTAAATTTTTGTCGTCATGTTGCGAACGACTTTTTATTATTTTTGGTATCTATTTTTTTAAATAAATAAAATAAAATAATTCCTATTTTGATTATGATTATATTTTTTAGTCAATTTATGACACAAAAGTTCATATCCTGTATCTATCTTTAAAATATTGCTAGGTTTAAAAATATGCTTGTAAAGATTCTGAAGAAAGAACTGTTACAAATACATTTTTTTTGTAAAATAATCTCATCAGATAAATGTCGTCATTTTTAATTATTCGTCGATTGAGCTAAGTCCGCGTGTTTAAATATTGTTCATGTATAAATATTTTTTTTTTTTTTTTTTTTTAATCCTCGCGTATCGTATCGTTTTTACAAAAAATAATTGAAATTGGTCCACATTAGAGAAATATTATATAGATTGTATAAAGCTATTTTAATGGAAACATATGCAATATTACCATACACACATTAAGACAGAAAGAACTTACACAGAAAATACAGTATCTGCAACAACTTCTTCTATAGCTTCCTTGACATATGGATCAATAACAGAATGAGGTTCGTGATCAACCGTTCTTTTGCGTGGCGTAGCCAGATCAACAACTACTATGTTTTCACTCTAAGGAGAACAATAAAATGTATGTAATAGGACAAAATATGCAAATATGAAAAAAGCTGAAATTGCTAATATTCAGAAAAGATATAAAACCAATAATAAATATAGAAAATTAAAAATTTAAGAAATGATTTTGAAGTAAATTTCTCATGATTAAAGAAAAAAAAAATCCAAGCATATCTATAAAAAAAAAATTATAATTGTTGGATTTCTGTGGAAATGTTTTATGAAATAATGAGGAGTCTTTTCATGTTACTGAAAATCCTTTATTGATATTAACCCCAAAAGCAGAATTTTCTGTATCTATCTGTAGCAAAACAATATTTATCTGTAATCTAAAAATGTTGAATCAAGTCTGATACCACAAGAAGTATTAGCAATTTATAAAATATGTAAAACTTACCCTACAAATAAAATAAATTAATCTATACATATAATAAAATAAGATGTTTGTGTGTGTGTGTGTGTCAGTGTGTATGTATGTCCAAAGCTTTTTAGGTAAACGGCTGATCACAGAGCTACACACATTTGCAAGGAGGTTCGTAATGACCTCTCCTGATGCACCTCAAAGCCCGATTTTCGAATTTAGTTTTCTTTAATTAGAAGTTTTTTTTTTACTGAAATTGGATTTTGCTATAGTATTTCCGTGTCACACTAAAAAAAAAAAAACAAGGTGTTTCCATTTTGAAGTAAATTTGAGGGTTCCGTTATGTCGGTCAATGGCTTAGTTGGTTAAAGCGTTGAGTTGTTAATGCGATGGTCATGGGTTCAATACTCAGTGGCAGATGTGTTACTTCTCTTGAAGATAATTAATAGATAAGATATCAATTGTAAAAGAAAACATTTCATTGTCTAAACAGTATCCTAAGAAATTCTGATTAGTTTTTTTAAGTTTTCTTTAAGTTACTAAAACACACAAAATAAAAATTTAAATGAATGAAAAAAAAGAAAGAAAAAAAAAAAAAACACTGGAGCCATAAAAATCCTAAAATAAATATTTATTCTTGAAGAGACATGGTTATAAAAATATAAACGTTTCATTAATAAGTAAATTTTAAAGAAAAATATAGGTGTTTCACTTTTGCAAGAGATGAAATATTTTAAGTAATCAAAATATTTAAAAAAGGCTTCAAGAACAACATTCGTGATTCTCTTTATATTTGTTAGTTTTTGATTAAAATAATAATAATAATTAAAATTTTAAAATAATTTCTTTATAATAGTTTTAAAATTAGCCATTTAAATATTAAATTTAATTGTTGCCAGAAAAGTTTTCCAGTTATTTATTTTTTTTTTTTGACAAAAAAAAAATATATATATATATATATATAAATATACTTTCACACAAATAATGAAAAATTTGCTACAGAATAATGAAACGTAAATATTTAATAGATGCTGAAGTACAGCCATCTTTGAAATCATAGTTCCTAAATAAAAACAAATCTACCTGCCGTCGATAAATACCCAAATTGAAGTACCCGGAAAAGACTTTTCTGCAGGCAGTGGTAACCTGGACCTGATGCAGAGCAGGCAAAAAAAGACCTGCCGTAGGATGCAGGTACCCGAAGAAAGATTTAGGGCAATTTCAATGAAGGTAATTTTTTTTTTCTTTTTTTTTCTATTTATAATGCGATATAAAAAAATAAATAGTAATTCAATTCTATTGAAAAATCATTTAAATACAGTGACCAGTGAAGCGGGCATAGCCTGCTAGTATACAATAAGAACAGTAACCTTGAGGCATAATGCAAATGATATTTAAGTATTTTCAAGCTCTTAAATTTATCTGCAGAGTTATAAGCAATCTTCAGCACTTCCTGTCATGCTACTGGGAAGATGCAGTCTCGGTCGTGATAGGCAGCCTGAATGGAAAATTTGCTCTTAAGTCCCATAAAATATCATGCAACAGCTGCAAGCCTGTTTGCTGCGGATTACGGATCCAAGAGGGTCACGAGTTTGTTGGACAACTCCTACATAACCAAAAAAGCTCTTTCCCCCCTCTCATGCTCCAGATAGTCAAGGATTACTTAATATGCAAGATCTAACTGAAGTTGACTTAAAATTTAACACAGATTTACAGAATCAATCTTAAAGTTGTTAATTTTTTTTTTTACTTTTACATTAGGAAGTGTCTTGCCATGAAGGTAGGTTTACAGAGAAATTACAAATTATTAGCAATTTATAAATTTGAATAGCAATGTCTAAATTTTTAAAATGGGTTTAACTAAACCTAACTATTTTTTATCGTTACATGCATATATTTGAAAGCTATGTAGCAAAAAAATATTATTTAAAACTATTTACCTTGTACCTAGGTTTGGATGTTAATCTGGCCATTTTTAAAGCATGACTAGTTGTTGGTCGTCTATGTTGATTCGCAGAAAGAGGCCTCTCTGATGTATTGTAGCGAGAATAACTTCTAAAACACATAAATAATACTATATTGTGATTGCATTTTTCTTTAAAAAATAAATATAAAAAAAAATTGTATTAATGAAAAACATTTAAAAAAATATTATATATTTTAATATACTTGTAAAAATAAAAATTAATTAAGGAAAAACAAAAGCCATAGTTTCATTAATCTAAAAAAAGAAAAAGATTTACTGATAATATCAAATAATTCAGATGTACTCCAAAATTTATAAATAAGAAAAAATATTCAAGATTTTGAAATTCAAAACGAAATATATTTTGAAGTAAATATTGTTTCAAATTGGGGGAAAAAACATAAAAGTATATTCAAAATTAAAAAGAAAACAACTATAGTATAAATAGTTTTATTCCTAATTCTGATAGCATTTTTATGAGTTTGTTTTTTGTCAGATCTTGGCAATAATGAAAAACAAACAAACAAACAAACAACAACAACAAAAAAAAAAAAACCCTACAACTTAATGCCTCAGTAGCTGAACAATCACAGCAAATTAAGTAGAGTCAATAATAGCTGGCAGTAAACAGAGAAAAAGCAAAAAATACTAAAAGTAATTCTGGCTTATAATCAACAATAGAGATAAAGTTAGGATTTTGATAATGAATACTACTCAAAATTTATCTTCATTCTTAACCACTTCACCGGCCATCCTGAGAAAACTAAGGGGAAACATACCCAACTAAGGGGAAACTAAGGGGAAACACACCCAACAGTGGCCAGTGAAGTGGTTAATACTACCTCAGGAATTGGATATATTCAATTCACGTGAAGGAAAAAAAACTTCAAATGTAATTCTACATTTTGTACCCTTATAAACCATAGCCATCATCTGCAAGTTGAGCTTGCCATTTGATGCACTGGATTAAGCCTTCATTTGTAGCATTTCTGAATGAATAAACTGATATAGAGAAGTTTTTTTTTTTTTTTTTGTTAAATACATTTTAATAAAAAAAAAAAAAAACTTACTGAAACAGAAAAAATATCAATTTTGAATATAAATTACTTTACATTCATAAATAGTGATTTGATATTTTTAAAAATAACTTGAAATAAAAAAAGATTATTTATTTATTTTTTTTTTAATTAATGTGCCCTATAAATTATATTTACATAAATTATATTTCCTTGAAAAAAAAAAAAAAAAAAAAAAAAAAAAAAAGTTTTTTTTTTTTTTTTTTTTTTTTTTGTGAATTTTTAGTCCAAATCATTAAAGTTCCAGAAAAATAATCATTTCTCCTTCTCCATGTACATACACACCCTTACAAGGGATTTTTTATATATTTTTTTTTTAATAAAATTTTAAACTCACGTGTTTTTTGATGGAAAAATTACCCAGCAATTTTCATCTTCATCATACTGTACATTTTCTAGAAACCTTGCTTTTTCCTCTGGATTCACAAAATTATCTATAACTAGGCCACTAAAAAAGAAATTTAAAGTCAGTTATCGAAAAAAAAAAAAAAAAAAAAAAAAAAAAAAAAGATATATAAGTACATTAAAAATAATAATAATAATAATAACATATACACACAGCCTTCACCATTATAAAAACTATGTAATTTTTTATCACCCTATAGTCAAAAATAGGTCTGATGACATTATAGCTGCTTTTGGAATTTTTTCACATAGTTCTTAAATTAATATTAATTATTTTATATCTTTATATATATATGTAATGTACTGATGATACACAGTCTACAGACAAAAGAATGATACTTGTGCAGAACGATTCCTTTTTCCAATTCTTGCATAATAAAGTACTCTGTTGTGAAACAAAATTTAAAGAAGTTACAAATACTTAGCAATTTATAACTTTGAATACAGATTTCTAATTTTTTAAAAAGGATTTTCCTTTATTTAAAAATCAATTATTTTATTTAATAATCAATTATTTTTATATCCTTTCCTATAAAGGAAACTGTGCAAAACAATCTGCTAAATAGTCCTTTGCATGTAAAAATTGAAATTACTCACACAGCATAAACAATTAAAACATTTCTCATTAAAGTCAGATATTTTAGATCCTTCTTGAAAACATCATAATCCAGAATAATAATTTTGACAGTTTTATGTCCAATTAAAAAATAAAATAAATAAATAAAGAATAATAAAATGATAAAGAATAAAAATCCTGTTGGTAAATAAATGTCTTTATATTCTATTTATTTATTATGAATGAAATCATATAATATTTGACAATTTACAAATATTTTGTCCTTTTATGGATATACAGAAAAAACATGAGTTCTTCTTAGAAATAGAAAAGAATTAGCCTGGAAGTTTTAATTTTCTAATCCTTAGTAATAGTTAATGTTTTAAAAGCCTTGGCTAATCAGGGTTTGAAGCATTTGGAACAGGGCAGGTTTTAATTTTTTTTTTATTTAGGGTTATTGCATTTACGAAAAATTCTTATACATTTCTAATTCGGATTAAATTTCATTATTTTATCCTGATTAAAAACTATTTATTAATCTGAAAAACTGTTAAAAGATTTTTAAAAAGTTTAAATTTCATTAATTGATTTTAAATATTTATTTTAAATAAGAACCATATGTATTCTACTAGTCTGGTTAACGGTGGTTGCTTTGATAAACAAACTGTTATCCAGAAAAATGAATTACCGTAATTTCGCGTATATAACTCGCGGCGGAAGGTAACCCACAGCATAAAAAATTTATCTAAAAATAATTATAACCGAAAGATAGCCCGCACTTCTAAAACCACATGGTCGGCAATCGCCGTTTGTAATTTCAATATCAATTGGTATTATTTTAGTAATAAGTAGGAAAAGATACAAATAATAAACAAATATACAAATAAATATAATAAACAAATAAATTTACTTACCTATAATGAAAGAGCAAATAATCATAACTAATTATTAATCTTTGTCTCTATATAAATTACTATAAACTGGAGTAACTTCTAATGATTAACACACCTTTATTCAATTTATAAGAAAATTATAGATTAATAATAAATTTATTTTACCAAGTTCATTCAAATCCATCAAATTCGGACTTTTCTGTATCAGAATTAAAATGTTGCAATATTGTTTGGAACAGTTTGTCTTCATCATCCTTATTGTCCTCCTCATCAAATTCCTTTTCACTGTCCTCAATTTCATCATCATTATACATTAATAAATCTAGATTTTTTTATTCCAGATTTTACCGTTTTGACAGTAATAGAGTCCCAAACGTTAATACGCATTCAGCTAATTTCACTAGAGATGCTTTGATTTTCTCCTTGTTCGCGATAGATACCCTGCACCGGATGATAACCCGCAAGACATACAAAGTCAGATTTTTTTTATAGATTACCCGCGGGTTATATACGCGAAATTACGGTATCCAAAATAATTTTGTTACAACCATTCCATATATGTGGTTCCCTACTGCATTTTTATGGTGTTTTAAAGAAGACCTTAATGTCTCTGACTTGTGTTCTAAATCAAAGCTGTTAAAGTCTTTTCTGATTTATAAATTAGTTTATAATATTATAGTGTGAATAATTCTATTTCTTAAGTTTGCCAATTGTTTTTATGCAAAAGGCCACCCAGTAGACAATTTTTGAACTAAAAAACATGAATTGTAATTTATAAACTAAAAAACAATCTTTAATTCTCTCTCTCTTTTTTTTTTATTTAATTGTTTTATCCTCAGGATGGTGTTTATAGCAGAAGTTTAACCATTTAATGTTCATTAAATTCCCAGTAAAACCAAACATTTTTTTTCCTTCATAAATTTTATTTATTTATTTTTTTCTTCTTCTTCTTTTAATTGTTTCTTAACCTTTTGGTTCTCCTCTGTTTGGTAGATAGCAATAAGCAACATTCTTTAAAAAAAAAAAAAAGTTTCAGAGGAAGTTAAAAGTAAAAGTCATTTTAAATTTTTTTTAGTAGGCGCAAGTGCATAGTTGCTGCTTTCGTGATGCATTTGAGCCTTTTTTTTTCCCCATCTGATGAAGGTCTGCACTATTTTAATCTGAAAGAATTGTTGCAAGTTCTTTCTTTCTTTTTTCTTTTCATTAAATGTGCTAATTGTTTCTTTTTGCATATTTATGTTCAGTTATGTGTCTATTGAAATTAGTTTTGTAATTTTCAAATAAAAACATGGAGGAAACATTTAAAAATTAATTATAATTGCCCTGTAAATTACAGAATTAGTAAGCTAATATACAAATCTCCTTAATTATATCACACAAATTAAAAATGGAAAAAAAAATATATAAATAATTTTTCTTCACACAACAAATATACTCACGATAGTTTAATATCACGTGTTAGAGATTCTATAGATTGTTCTTTATCTCGTCTCTCAAACGAATTGATTTCCTCTTCTTCATTAATGTCGTCTTTCAATGCTTGAAGACGCTGAAATAACTTTTTCAGTTTTTTAGTTTTGATCTCTACCTCTTGATTTAAATTTTCATACGTCTCTTTTATTTCTAAGGTGTTAAATTCTTCTTCTAAGAGCTTCTTCTTAATTTCCCGTTCAATATTCTAGAAAAATGAATTTAAAAGAAAAAATAATTTTGTTTAAATTATACACAGCAGCCAACAAACAGATTAAAAAATTAAGAACATAAAGAAAAAAATTAACAAAAATAACTTTATATTTGTAATGAAATTCTAAACCTGTATTATTATTATGCTATAATTAGTGTGGTTGCCACTTTCAATATTTTTAGCTTTATTTATTTATTTTTTTTCATTATCAATGGAAAGATGCCATAGCATCAAATCAGGGGCTGAAATTAGAATCAGCAAGTTGGGTGCCAAATGGCACTTAATATTGTTTTCTTAGTTGCAATTATGCTGTACTAAGGTGCCATTTTAAAATTGTTATTTACACATAGAAACATATGCGTAAATGTTGTACATAAACTGCAATTACTTAAAATGCTGATACTTTATCTTAGTTAGTTTTTTTTTTTTTCCATTTTAAAAATGGGCTAGTAGTAATATTTTCACAAGAAAGCTAGGAATTTAATTCTACTATTTTGTTGCTAGTCCCTTTATTTTCATCGCACATTATAATTGCATACTGAAGGAGGAAAAAGAATGTTCAGTGTCAAAGTGTCGACTACATATGAAATTGTGGTCAGCAAAACAAAATATTTAGTTGCAAAGTACAACTAATGACCACTAATTTAGAGCCCTGCATCAAATGGAACTCTTACTTAACCCCTTTGGCCCTGAAATATGATTTGGGCATGTAAAAAAATCAATGAATGGTTAGATATTTTACATTATATGTAAGTATCTTAATCTATATAAATAAAAAGAAGTGTCTGTGTGTGTATCTGCGCTCTGGTGCTCACACTACTAATCGCAGAGCCTCCAAATTTGGCATATAGGTACCTGGGACCCTGCAGGTGTGCATCTCATCGAGATTTTTTCGAATTTCGAATTTGAATTTTTTAAATTAATGTTTTTTCGATTTTAAATATTGGCTTCAATGTTTCATTTTTCAGAAATTTCTTTCGTTTCAAAAGTCTGCGTATCTTAGCAACGGCTATTAAACTATTTATTTATTTAAATTCATTTGAAGAAAAAATCTTTTTTATTATATTTATTGAAATCAAATAGTTATACACATACAGTAGAAAAAATTAAACATATTAAATTTTTAGATTTTGGCATATAGGTACCTGGGTCCCTGCAAGTGTGCACCTAATCGAGATTTTTTCGAATTTCAAATTTGAATTTATTAAATTAATGTTTTTCCGATTTTAAATATTGGCTTCTTTGTTTCATTTTCCATAAATTTAATATTTTGCTTCAATCGTCTGCGTATCTTAGCAACGGCTATTACGCAACTTATTTTTATTAGTGCTAGAGGCCTATTTCAGTCGGTACAGTTGTCGAATTTTTATACATCACTCTTAATTAGTGCTAGAGGCCTATTTCAGTCGGTTTATTGAATGGGGATTTATTGAATGAAGTCCCCCCAAGGCACACCTTTGACATGAGTCCCCCCCAAGGTATCCCTATTTCAGTCGGTACAGCGTTGTCGAATTTTTATAATACACTCTTAATAGTGCTAAGGGCCTATTTCAGTCGGTTTATTGAATGGGGATTTATTGAATGAAGTCCCCCCAAGGCACAACTTTGACATGAGTCCCCCCCAGGCCCAACTTTGACATGAGACCCCCCCAAGGTACCCCTATTTCAGTCGGTACAGCGTTGCCGAATTTTTATAATACACTCTTAATAGTGCTAAGGGCCTATTTCAGTCGGTTTATTGAATGGGGATTTATTGAATGAAGTCCCCCCAAGGCACAACTTTGACATGAGTCCCCCCCAAGGTACCCCTATTTCAGTCGGTACAGCGTTGTCGCATTTTTATAATACACTCTTAATAGTGCTAAGGGCCTATTTCAGTCGGTTTATTGAATGGGGATTTATTGAATGAAGTCCCCCCAAGGCACAACTTTGACATGAGTCCCCCCCCCAGGCCCAACTTTGACATGAGTCCCCCTAAGGCCCAACTTTGACATGAGTCCCCCCCAAGGTACAACTTTGACATGAGTCCCCCCCCAGTCCCAACTTTGACATGAGTCCCCCCCAAGGTACAACTTTGACATGAGTCCCCCCTAAGGCACACCTTTGACATGAGTCCCCCCCCAGGCCCAACTTTGACATGAGTCCCCCCCAAGGTACCCCTATTTCAGTCGGTACAGCGTTGTCGAATTTTTATAATACACTCTTAATAGTGCTAAGGGCCTATTTCAGTCGGTTTATTGAATGGGGATTTATTGAATGAAGTTCCCCCCAGGCCCAACTTTGACATGAGTCCCCCCAAGGCCCAACTTTGACATGAGTCCCCCCCCCAAGGTACAACTTTGACATGAGTCCCCCCCCCAAGGCACACCTTTGACATGAGTCCCCCCCCAAGGCACACCTCCCCCTCATTGGGAAAAAGAGAAAAAACGTTGTTTTGCGGCTATAAGACAGTTTGGACTTCCAACGTTATTTGTTACAGTATCTGCAGCTGAAAATCATTGGTTTGATTTAATGAAAACTTTATCATGGAATTTAGATCGTCACGAATTAACTAAAGAAGAATTTGTCGATATTAACAAGTTTAGCAGTAGGCCTCTGGCACTAAATTAAAATCTGTCAATGTCAGATTTTCATGTTTTAAATAATGAAATAATGTCGTGTCTGTATATATATATATATTTTTTAATATATTCATTTAAAGGCGATTTTTTTTTTATTGGAAACAAAATTGTAATGCAGTAGAAAAAATTAAGTATAATTAATAGTTTTAATTTTAAAAACGTTTTTATAACAGTTACATTTAAGTTTTTATAGTAGACCAACTTCTTATTTTTCATTTTTTAATTAATTCTTTTAAAAGAAAAAACTTTTTTTTTTTTTAAATTATTATTTACAGTATTTATCAGGAAAAATGGAAGTTCATACATAGCAAAAAGGATTAAATTGATTAAAATTTATTTGTTTATATATATATATATATATTTTAATCTACTTTTTATTTTTATTTATTTTATTACATTGGTCGAAATCAAATCGTAATATAGTGTAAATAGCATGGGCTATAAAATACATGGTTCAAAACTAAAATATTTAATAGATGCTGAGATACAGTCATCTTTAAAATCGTAGTTCTTAAATAGTAGCAGATTTTTCCTGTCGTCGATAAATATCCAGATTAAAGTGCCTGGGAAAGATCTTTCTGCAGGCATGGGAAACCTAGACCTGATGCAGTGCAGGAGGGAAAAGAGCTGCCGTAGACAGCGAGTACCTGAAGCGAGATTTGAAGCAATTTTAGTTACTTTTTTTTAGTTTTTGTGTATAATGTGGTGTAAAAAAATAAATATTGATAATTCTTTCTAAAATTTATTTAAATATAGTGACCAGCGAAGCGGGCGTAGCCTGCTAGTTATAAAATATAACATTCTGCCAATTTCTAAATTAATTTTAAAATGATTTTATAGTAGGATACTAAGTTCTAATTAATCAAAAAGAGAAAAATTATTTCACGTACAGTTTAGAATTATTTTGTATGAAACATTCTGAAACAATTTCTTTGTGCATGAAAACTTAAAAATTCTGAACATTTCTCACAAAAATGAAGTAGTTTTAATAGAAAAGATGCATTTGTAGCATGTAATAGAAAACATGCATTTACCTTTTGGCTGGAAATGATTAAACGCTTCCATTATCTTTTCTGCTGGGCACGTCCTACTATCCACTGAGCAAAAATGGTAGCATACTGCTATTCTTGTATGTCCTATTAGTTAGTAGGACACTAAATTTGAAATTAAAATTCTTGAAAATAAGGAATTTAGAGTAATGTAAAGATATGTTCTAATACTGGGACGCCAGGGACGAAGGGGTTAAACAGTGCAGTACTATCATTGATTCTGTATTTTGAGGCTTACAATTTTAAATAGTTTGGTGGATCTCATTAAAATGGCTCAACACATTTTGTTTAAGACATGAGCAGATAATACTTTTTCCTGACACATACATTACTGACAGGTACATTTTCCTTACAGCTTATTTTACCGACAGGTATATTTTCCCAACAGGTACAATTTGACAACAGCTTACTTTGCTGACAGGTATGTTTGGTCTTCAACTCTTTTTTTCATTATTTTATTTTATTCTTTAGGTTTTCTTTAATAAAATAAATGAGTTCTCATTAAAAATCTAAATAGTAATACTATATACACACAATTCTATATAATTATCACAAAAAAAAAAAAAAAAAAGAAAAAAAAAAATGAAAATTTTAAATAAATCATAATTCAATAAATTAAATATTTGTAAAAAATTTCTTCTTAAATTCATGCATTTTGAAATAGAATTTGCATTCTTTAACATATTCTTTACATAGAATTCTATATACTGTATTATTTATTTATATTTTTTAACAAGTCCCCTTTCTTATTAAAAAATATATTAAAAAAAAAAAGGAAAAAAGAGGGAAAACAAATGATATAATGCAAAAAGAGTTATCTGGTAAATGAATCGTTTGGCAAACACACCTATCAGAAAAGTGAGCTTTCAAGAAATCTTAACTGAAAAAAACTTTACTATAACAATTTATTATTTCCTGCAATCCATTTTTTTTTTTTTTTTTTTTTGTAAACCAATTATCTAAATAACCAGGGCTTGATGATAAATTAAAAACTTTATAGTAAAAATTTAATCTTAAAAACTTTACACATCATACAATTAATGTAAACATTACAGGTTTCGAAAGGATGTGCCCTTTCTTCTTCAGGTGCAAAAAACACGAGCGACTACCTTGGAGTCAAAAGCAAGACTGTTTAAACCAGGGCTCAATTTCTAATAAAAAAGTTATGGGAACATTAATGTTCTCATAACTATGCTCATATGGGTCTTTTGATTTTACGAGTGTATTGACGAATTTGTAAAAATTTTACTTCAATATTCAAAGCTATAAATTAAAAATATATACAGCTAAAGGAGAAAAAAAACTGTTATAAAACAACTACTGCGTACTATAACTACTACTGATTTAATGCCTGATCCACGGTTTTAAAAAAGTCCAACCCAGGCAGTTTTTTTTTTTTTTTTTTTTTTTTTTTTGGGGGGGGGGGTGCTACTGGCTTTGAATTTTAAGTTTATTTCAAAAGAGAACAGCTTTAGACTAAAAGAAAATTTATAAAATAACAGTAATTAAATTAAAAAATTAAATGACCTTCCTATTTTTAATGTTTGCTTTGGTCTAAACTGAGGAATAAAAGTAAAATGAACTCTTATTTCATTCTATTCAGTATTTTATCACAATTTTGAATTTAATTTTAATTTTTTATTATTAAGTTATTTTGCATAAAAATTAAAGCTAGTAAAAAAAGCAAGATATTTTAATTCTCCTGTGTACAATTTTCATATTACAAATAATTATGTATTTTTGTATGGGTAAAGTAAAACAAAAAAAATAATAACAACAACAATAAAAAAAACTATTTTTAAATTTTTGTTAATATTAACTGTATTAACAGTTAATATTAACTGTATTCATATTTGAAAACTAATTTAATAAAGGAATACAAAACAAAGTTATCACTGCCTGCATTTGACACTTGCATGTCAGGCGTCAATCCAGGTTTTAATTTTTTGGGTCCATTTATGTGGGGGATGGGGGGATCATGTAACACCTTCATTTCATTAGTCGTTGTATAATAAATACTTATTACCAAGTTAATAGTGTTTCATTGAACCAAGTTATAGGAAATCATCAAAAATAATTCTGGAAACACTGAAAAATTTTATAAAACGAATATTTTTTATAAAACTAAATTTTTTAAAAAGACTGTTTTTATGAATTTCAAGTTTGAAAGTAGCAACAAAAGAACCTTGCTTGTATCTAACCTTATAAGGTCAATGTATTATATTTGTTAGTTATGTTTAATATTTGTTGTTAAATCCTTAGAATTTTTGGCAAATTATTGCTTTTTTTTTTTACATCATGATTTACAAATACAAAAATGACTTGCAATTTTTTTTTCATTTATTCTCATTTTTCTTTTTTGAAAACTGTTCCGTTCAAAAAAGATATTGCAGATAGATGGTCAAAATGAAACAAATTTTTCTTACATAAAAAAAAAAAATAAAATAATTTCAGTTTCAAAGTAAAAGGTTTAACCCGTAAGTAGTTGCTATAGACAGCGGCACCTGATACAGATTACGTACTTTTTTATTTAACTGTCACCAATTATTTTAAGAAGTAATATATGATATATATAATGGACATTTCTTTGATTCTATTCGTCATTTATGTATATCAAATGCCACTTCTAAAAAATTTTGGTGGCTATTGAATAAAAAAATCTGGCAACACTGAAGAGATGGGTGGCAAATCGACCAACTAGCGACTACTAACGGGTTAAAAAACCCAACAAAACCCACCTGAGAGTGGGTATGTGGGTGGGTCCAAAACACTGGCTTGATCTCTAAAATATTATTGATTTATATGATTGTATCAGCAAAGAGCATCTTCAATAACTCCAATAACAAATAATTTGATTTGAAAAGTTCTAAAAATAGAATGAATTTTATAGTGATCAAAAATATCCAGGTCAGGAACTTCACCTGGGACAAGGCTTTGACAATGCTCTTAACCACTGTGTTGACCAAACAATTCTCAATTTACAGTTTTTAGCACCTTAAATGCTGTCAATAAGGTAGAATGTAATAAAACACAGATTAATCAAACAGACTTGAATTCGATAGAAAACTTTGCTATATTTTGGAAACATGTTTTGCTAAATGGACAGCACAGCTAAAGAATGAATGATAAATGCTATAAAAATATGATTAACTGGTGATGAAATTGAAAACATGTGAATTAAATTAGTTGACTCGATGACAAAACAAGTTTAAGAGCCAACCTTCTATTAAAAGGATATATTTTATACTTATGGTACCAACTAATATACAGACATCAAATGATATAAAGGCATAGTATTAGAAAAAAGAATGACTTTTTACTGTGTTTGAACTGATCTGCAGAGTACAGTATATATTATCTTGGTTCTACACAGATAATATTTTAAAACAATGTGCTTTTGATTTATTATTATTATTATTTTTTTAGTGCAGGTATTTAAAACATGACAATTATATAAATCAGGAAATATAAGGTAAAATTTAATTACTTTTTGTTCAGCTAATTCTTGTCTCCTTTTTTCAAGAATTCTTTGCTGCTCATTTGTATGATCGATAATATTCTTTCCTCCACAAAGCAATTTACCTTCTAGTTCCTACAAATAGTAAATTTTTATACAGTTAAATTAATTGTGTAACTTACTAAAAATCACTAGAATTAAAAATGCTTACTGAAATGGATTTTTTTAAAATAAATTACACATCAATGGAATTGTAATGTAAATTGCAAATTTAAATGTTGAGTGTAAAAAATTTTAGAGAAATTACCTATGAAGAAGAAAAAAAAAGTAGTGCTTTACAAACATAAGTCGTTGGCCTATCAATAGACATTTGGTTTACTGAGTTGGCAATTGATTAGTTAAAATACAGTCGGTTGGCTCAATGGCACTCTTTTCTTCCCTTCATCGCCATTTTATTTGTTAGGTAGATATGGTTGGCCTACCATAAAAAAGGATGTTATGGGTTTAACAGAACTGGCATTTTAAAGTAATCAGTACAAAACTTTGAATAAACACCATAAAATGCAATAAACTCGCAACAACTGTTTTGGGTCAAGAGAACACATGACCCTTGATGTGTCATCGTTTTGATTGCAGCATTCGTGCCTACTTTGTTCGTCTGACAAAGGGTCATGTGTTCTTTCGACCCAAAACAATTGTTGTGAGTTTATAGCATTTTATGGTGTTTATTCAAAGTTTTGTACTTATTAATGTGTGAAATGTTTATATAGTAACTTATTCCTAATCTTTATGTGACTTCAACTTCAAAGAAAATATATAATATTCCGTGCACTAAAATAGAATTGAAGATTATAACTGTTAGCCAATGAAGAGCCTAACTAAAATAAAACAACCATAGATATAGTAATAAGACATAGATTGATCATTGGGGGGGGGGAGGATTCCTTTTTACTCGGAGAAAAGTCCACAATATGGCCGTCTTTTTAAGAGTGAATACACACAGATAATTTAGAAAATAAAATTGAATAATTTATGTACTAAAGGTGAACGAAAAACTGCAGACACAATTTTAAATTCCTTTTTCTTTCTTTCTTTTATATATTTATTAATTTAGTTAATATTTAAAGTTAAACTCTTTTTATATACTAAAACTAACGTTCTTTACCTACGCCGCTGCTAACTATATTTAAAAGAATTTTTAAAATTCTATATTACTTACTAATATAAAATCTTCAAAAATATCAAACTTTAAAAAACGTATTCCATTAAAAATCAAACCAGTTTTATTTCATAATAATAACAAAGCAACTGATTATAAAAATTATATTTTTCATACTTTAGTCAAATATAATTTACTTTTATGATAACTCATCCATTTCTTTTCATAATTTTGTTAGAAGAATTTCGATTAATATTTCGACATTTTAAAAATTCATCAACATTCTATTCTATTCTATTACAATTGCCGAGTTTTAATGGTTTCAGTATCACTATATGGCTAATGCAAAAATATTTTTGCATGATAACAATGGGATGATAGATAAATTACTATATCTATGAAAACAACAGTTGTTATGATGGTTATGTAAATTCAGTTTGTAGGCTGATGCTTTATATTAAAACAGCAATTGGCATTATTAAAAATAAAAGTTGAGAAAGAAATATAACATTAATAATATGGCAATTGTGGACAATATTTTGATCTTAAAAGCAGATATGGGCAATTCTCGAAATGTGGGAACATTAACGTTTACAAGCAATAGATTAAATATGCTTTATTTAGAGAAAACAACTAATTATTTAGAAAAAAAATTACACTAAATGTCTTTATACGTTTTAGGATATCAGATCATCAGATATCGGGTCATTATCGTTTAATATTTACTGAAAAAAAATTATCACAATATGAGTTGCACAATTCAGACAATTGCAGTTTCTTATTTCAGAAAAGCATATTCATTGAAAAGAAATTTTACAAGAACGCATATAAATATTTAGAAACATTTTAGAAATTATTTTAAAGAAAGATAAGAGTGGTTAGATTACTTACTTACTTAATATAGTTTGTTTTAAAATAACATTATTTAGATCATTACATTTGGACATAACAAAATGTAAAATACTTCCTTCTGTACAAGTCCCGTTTATTTTCAAAAATCAAACCAGTATTACTTTCTGATGAAAAAAATTATCAGACAATCATCACTTTCTTATGACAATTCATTATTTTTCATTAAAATCACATGAAAATAAGTCATAACTTTTTCTAGTGCCACATTTTTAATCAGTTAACGTATTGTATCTTTTAGTCCAAAAATAAATAAATAAATAAATAAATAAATAAAATTTTAAGATATTTATGCAATTCTTTTGCAAAAACTTGTATCAATTCTTGTCTTAAAACAAAATTAGAATTCCAGTGAAAAAATTTTGAGTCAATGAGAATTACATTTATATTTATGATTAAAGCTTAAAGTTATGGTGTGTGTTCTGTGATCATCTTTTAAGAACTGCCCATATGCAGAGAGAAATACAAGAAAATAAATATAAATTAAAAGTGACAAAAAAACAACATAATTTTAAATATAAGGCATGGAATTTAGCAACTCCTTTAACATAGATGAAATAATTACAGAATTTATAAATAATTCCATTTGCTAGAAATTCTTCAATAGCCTATGAATAATGGTATCTCCCAAATTAAGTAATTGTTTTCGAGTCAAAAATAAATAAATAAAAATAAATGTGAACTTTTCAAATGATATGCAATGTAGGCAATTGACAAAAACTGAATGTTCATTGAATTGAATTACTATAATTAGTATGTTAGTGGACAAGATGGTTAATTTTTTACTTCAAAAGTTTTCTTTAACTGCTGCCTCCTTAACAGGAAAATACCAAAGCAGTTAACAAATTTTCAGTGATAAACTTTTCTATGATAACTGCTCACAAAAAAGTCTGTCATAATCAGGAACATTTTCTATTTTTATAAATATACGTAACAAATGTCCAGTTGGCTATACTTAAAATGAATATACTGAGTAATTTATAAGCATTTTAAAAGATTTCCAAACTCCCAATTTTGAAAATCTTTTAAAAACAAATTACAGCATCTCAAAATAGATAGACCAGATAACCTTAGCAATTAACAGTTTATACAGAAATATAGTAATCGTTTAAATATCATTTCATTTAAGAAAAGTCTTAAATAAAAAACAACAGCAGAGATGTAATGTTAACAGAGGAGAAAAAGAATTAGTAATATATGTAAAAGTACAACAAATCTTTTGTAAGTCCATTAAAAATATAGGAAACACCAGAGTGCTTCCTGCATCAACAATTAAGTTAAAGAAAATGATGTTACCGCAATTTCTTTCTTAATTCTCTCTTTTGCTTCATTTTCTAATCTAAGCTCTTCATCTTTAGCTTTGATGTCACGTAAAATCTTCTCTTTCTCCTAAAAAATAAATAAATACATAAATAAATAAAAATCCCTATGTTTTTAAAATGGGATATTTAAAGCTAATAATAATCATTACTTCAGTCATGATGTTCTGCTCATTCAAGTATGCAACTTTTTCTTCCATCAAGAGGTTTTCCATCTTTCGAACAATTTCAACACTCTCAGGTTCCATTTCTTCAATAACCTCTCCTTCTATGGTCTTCTCTTTCTTTTTCTTCCTCTTGGCCTCTTTCAATGCTAATTGGGCTTTCAACCTAATATTTTAAATAAACAAATTTAATTGCATTAAAAAATAATAAATAAATAAATAAATATAATGATTAAAAGACAATTATTATTATTATTTCTTTTAATTATTTTAACTTTTGTACTGATTATGTACACTGTTGATTTCATGATCACTTTCTTCCCACTCAAATCTCCCCACTTACCCAATGAAAAATTCATGATAAATTATCTAAATCCAAAACATACACAGTCGAACCTCGTTAATGTGAATCTCAAGGGGCAAAAAAAGTTGTTCATATTATTAGTTCATACAATTAGTAATTAATCTTCATTTTGATAGGGATTGTGGAAACAGTTCACATTAAGCATGTTCACATAAACGAGGTTCTACTGTATTGTATGCTTTTAGCCAATTTGCTTTCAAATTTTATTTTTCATCATTCAACACCAATATTCTAGTGCATTTTACTGTGAATATTTTATACTTTGAAAAAAAGAAAAATATATACAGGGTGCGAAATTTCTGCTCACCAGCGGTGAGCGGAATGTTTTCTGTGGCGAGTAAAAATTGTACGACTTGAAAACCCAATGACGAGATATACTCGCCATTTTACCAGAAAGGGTTAATGACTCTTTATATTTATGTTATTAGATATTTTAATCTTTTTCAATTCTCGAATACAATACATTATAATGATTTTTAATTATAGATGATTACGAAACATGATGATATATGACACACTTTTAATGTATATAATTTTAGACGTATTTGTAAAAGCCTTTCAAATAGTTAGGAAAAATAAAAAATCCAAAATGCATAAGAAAGAAAATGACAATCTTTTTTTGTGGCAAGTAAAACTTTTTTTTCGGCGAGTGTAATCTGAGTTGAAATTTCGGGCCCTGTATTTATATTAAAACAGTCTATTTGCCATAGGCAAGTAGATATTTTGATGTGGTGAGCACAATTTTGGATAGCGAACATACACTGAAAAATTCAGTGTATGTTCCCTATATTTTTTGTTTCTCCAAATTCAAAAATATGGCAAGGTAAAAATAATACTAATTTCATTTCTTTTCTTTAAGAGGCAAGGCATTAAGGTGTTTTAAAGGTATTTTATTTTATGAATTTGCTACAAGTAATTTTAGACCTTGCAGATTAACAGCTTAAAATGAAAAGCCACATTTGAATATTTACAAAAATAAAAAATAAGATAAAATTTCTGCATATTAAATTTTTTTATAAATACATGAATAGTAATATATGTAGATATAAAAAATTAATAATAATAAAAAAGCTCTGTATTTCAGGACCAAATTGTACCAAAATTTACCTGAGGGTTAATACACCATGTTAGATAAAATGATAGTGAAACAGAAAATGCAGAGAAAATAAATAACATAAAAATGTAAAGTAATTAGAAACCTAAATTGAAATTTTCTCCTACAGATTTTCAATAGTCTTGCTTATGCTTACAATGCCTGTATGAGGAAATAATTTCAGATATTATAAGTGATGTACAATTTTGCTGCAAGCATGTGCATATTGAAATCCATGCAATAAAAATCTAAATCTATTTTCATCAATTTTCAATAGATTTTAGTAGTTTTGCCCATAATAGCTATTTCCCTGCCTAAAAGTATAGGAAAGAATGTTCATAATTTATGAATGACAAATGACTATTTTTACCAAATACAGATTGTCTCTTGTACATGTGTGTAAAAATATACAAAATTAAATTCTTCACTTTTACTTTCCACAAGTTGCAAATATAAGTAACTACATCTTGTACTATAGAAAAGTTTCCTTCTATTTCATACCAGGTGATTGGTTACAATGCTATTATAACTGTCTGAAAGAAACAGCCATTGTGAACTGGTAATAGTTTCTATAAGAACAGCATATATTTTTTCCTGGACCCTTTATAAATTGAAATTCTTATTTTCAAATTTAACAATATATTTCATTTTCTTTAAATAATATGGTAGCAAATCACAATCCTAAACATATTATAAGAAACACTTTAATATGTAAGAGAATTTAAGATTCGTTTTTGTTTCATGAAAAACCAGCACTAGTACAAACAGTTCCAGGATGTATAAACACAGGATTATTTATGCCTAAAATTCTTCTGTTTTCAAACATTACAAGAAACAGAGTTAATTTTTTTTTTTTTTTTTAAGAATGAATTAATAAACATGCAATAAAATTTTAAACTCCTTTACTCACTCAGATATTTCTTCCTTATACTTCAATAAAATAGCATCTTTTGGATCTATGTTCACTTTAGGCTTATTCTTTATATTTTTAGCTCTGTTGGCATATCTGTAATTGAAATAAATGAAATAAGAGAGTTACCGTTCAATTTTATATGGAAGTTTGATAAATTTAAACATATGAAGTTTATTAATGTTTCTATTTCATGAATTTAAAAATGATCTAACCTTAAAGTTGTCATTGTTTCATCATAATTATAGCTTGCAGGCCCAATATTAGCTATCATTATAGTCTTAGCATTGCCCCCGAGGGAATCTTGGAGTAGCCGTGTCAGTTTTGAGTCTCTGTAAGGAACATGGGTGCTTTTGCCATCAACCAAAGCGGATATCACATTCCCCAAAGCAGATAAGGAAAGATTTATTTTTATTGATTCTTTTTGTGTTGAACCCTGTAAAAAAATAAAGACAAACAAATTAATAAAAAAAAAAGGAAAAAAGAAAATTATCTTTGACATACTTTAATTTAGTACCAGAGGAGTGATTTATTTATTTATTAGATTAAGTGCAGTTTGAGTTGTGTTATTAGATGGAAACTTGCTAGATTGATTTCTGAATACAAATAATAATAATAATAATAATAGTTTATTTTCATTGAATTATTCAAAGCCATTTACTTTGTATATATACAATCGGTAACAAAAGTGTACGAACACTAGCAAAAATTTCTATGTAAAAAAGTGCACTTAATGCTGTTTTGTTAAATAAATCCTTGTCAAATCCTGTTCTTAGTCTAAGAAAAGGATTCAACAAGGATTTATTTAACAAAACTGTATTAAGTGCACTTTTTTTTATATAAGAATTTTTCCTAGTGTTCGGAGACTTTTGTTACCAACTGTATATATAAGCTTACATTAATGTTTGTATTTCAAGGTATATTCACCATTCGCCCCAATTATCCAAATATCAATAAAAAATTAAATGTTGATTGCTCTTCTAATTTCACTTGATTTAATGAAAAACTGTTTACAATTATTTCTTTGTATCTTGCTAAACTAAAAAACCAATTCAGTCCTTAAAAAGGGGGGAAAAAAAAAATCTTCAAATGTTTTCTATTTAATTCAAAAATCTTTTAAGATTTTTTTTTTTTTTTTTTTTTTACTGAGTTTTACACGATTTTATCACATTCTGCAAATTTGTACAGCTCCAACTTTTGTCCTACAAATGACCTAGTAATTAAATCAGATACATTTCATCACTGCTTATAGATAATTTCAAAGCTGAAAATTAAATAACAAAAGTAAAATTCATTAATAAAGTTCATTAATAATAATAATAAAAGTATTAAATAAATAAAGTTGACCTGATTTTTAATTAAATGGCAATGTAGAGATTAAGGCAACTGTAGAGATTAAGTCTTTTAAGTGGCTCTAGCACATACGAGTTTTGGAGAAAACCACAAAAACTCTGAACAACTAAGTCAACAAGTGTGACTTGGCATTGAACCCAGCACTTCTCATCTATCAGCTTCAAGAGCAGAACCCAAAGCTACCTTAAGAGCTTCTTAAAGCAGCTTTGACAGAACCTCTCATCCACTGGTAGGACCTTTAACATAATAACCCAATAGAATAAAGCAAGTTTATGATCAGCAAGGACTGCTGAAGCATTCTAAATACAGAAGACAACAATCGCAAAAAAAAAAAATTTGATGAGTATTCTCATATAATTTATAATGAAACATAAGGTAAACATTCAAACCATTAACTCACAGTGATGTTCAAGTTCATCAATTAAATAATTTTTTTTTTTAAGATTATCTTATTATGAAACAGCTTTTTAAGCTAGTGTTGTTAAATCAATCATTAATTTAAAAATAATTCTTCATTTCTACACTGATAGAAAGAGCATATTCTAAAGATCAATAAAAATGATATTCACAGACATTAAAGGGTTATGCTGCTAAAATGAAAGTTTGTTGTTGTATATATATAATATTGATGATCCATTAGGCATAGTAGAAGCCAAGCAACAGATACAAGATCACTGAAACACCAATGACCAATAAGATTAAAAAGTTCTTTGAGAAGTTCAGTAAAAAGAAAAAAAAAAAATTTATCAGGGGATGAAATACACAAATTTAAAGAAACCAGATTTATTAATTATCAGCCTGCAAAACAAACGAATCAATAAACTGACACAACAAATCTTAACTTAAAACCATAAACTTTATCAAAATTTATGAAAAAATAATTTAATAAACTTAAGTTAGGAAGGAAGGAGGCAGGCAGCAAGACTTGTGACTTGCCTGTGGGATTAAACTAGTTTCACGCAGGCAACACTCTCCCAGCCTGCCAAGACCAGATTAGGAGTCATATAGATTTAAAAAAGCAAAATTTCATAGCAGATGAATAACAATGAAACCACGAAGCAACAATGAAATTCACTGACTGATTACAATGTGTTTAATAGTATGATTAGAATTTTAAGAATAGTCCTCCTGAGGAAAAAAAAAAAAAAAACTCTTCATAATGTAAGAATTTTGTTATTTATTTATTTAATTGTTTTTGTTTAAAGTTGAGAGATTATTTTGTTCAGAAATTTTCTTGAAGGACTGTATGCACAAGTGAATAATAAGAAAAATTAGGAATTTCAGATTATTTTTTACACACGTACCTTAAAGCCAAAGTGTGTGGGAAATATATGATTCACATATTAAAAAAACTTATTGAGGATTATGGAAGTTTCTTTTTTTAAAGAATAAATATTAAGAACAAGAAAATAAATCAAATAAATCTGAAATAATAATAATAATGGTTTTTAAACTGAAACAATTTTTATTTTTTAATTCTTCAGGTATGTAATTTACATTTAAAAGGTACATTGAAATCTAAAAGTTATTTCATTTAAAACTTTAAATATATATATATATATAAATAAACTACCTGAGCACCAGTTTTTGATTGTTTTTCACTACCAGCTAAATCCACCAGGTTTAATTTACCAATTTTAACATGTTGGTTCCCTTCAACATCAGACTGAAAAAAAAAAAAAAAAAAAAAAAATGATAAACTAATTTTATAAATGTATATCACAAAAACATTATAAACAATAAAAAATAAACATTATAAACAATACAATACTGCTTCACAAAAAAATATTAGTTTTGAGAATTTAGAACTGATTTCCATTACTTAAAAACTAATGTTTTACTACACATTTCAACTTTAAATTTTGTTCACAATGCTATATCAGCATAATTGATTTTTATGCATATTCTTAACCATAACATATTTTGTAGCTAAGAAACAGAATTATTAACCAAATCTTGCGTATCTTTGCACCCATTAACCCGTTAGCGCCCAGTGTCCTCATTTGAGGACAGCTAATAAAATGGCACGTATAATTTGTGTGGTTTCTTGGAATGATTTCTGCTTTTTAGTGACAGTTTATAGCTTCACTCTAAATGATCCCTGAAAGTTTTATGTGCCTACTATTAATTATTATTTAATAATTTGGATAGTCATTTTATGATTTTTCATTCGTCGCACCTATATTTGCTTTTTGCGCAGATATATTAACTTAAATCAAGTTCAATAATAATATATATTATAATACTTTACTTTCGAGATCTATGTCAACATATAATAGGAAATTAATCTGTTATCTCAGTCTTCTTGCTAGACCACTAAACGTCAATAAATGAGGACAGGCTTTAAATTTAAAACTATCAGAAGAATTGTTTAAATTAATTACTGTCAGTTGTCTATAATAATTTAGAAGTGAAATAATCAGCTAATAATATTTTGCAAAATTAATTTGGGCATTAACAGGTTAATATAGGCTCTTGAATCAAGTTAAATATATTGCCAAATGCTATTAATACCATTGCAATTCCGACATTACAATAGACAGTATATAAATAGACTAATGTCAATAACACATAAAAAAATTTACAGATCCTTTTACAATAACTGTACTCTATATCAGTGGTTTTCAAACTTTTTGAAGTCAGGCAATGCACATTTAGCCCTTTAAGGGCCTGCTTCACTCACCGTTGCCGGAAGCCGAAGCTAATGTTATTCTACGGGAAATTTTCTTTGCAAATAAACTTATTAACTAATACACATTTTTAAATTCTGTTTTCACATTCTGAAAATTCCCAACTGTTAAATGGACGGACCTTTTTTAAAAAAGTATTTTTTTAATTTTTAATATTTTATTTTGAAACTGCAAAATACGAATTTTCAATATGTGAAATTTTTTATTTTGCAATTTCAAAATAAAATATTAAAAATTAAAATAATGCATTTTTAAAAAAGGTTTGTCAATTGAACAATAGGGAATTTTGTGAATGTGAAAACAGAATTTAAAAATATGTATCAGTTAATAAGTTATTTGTAAAGAAAATTTCCCATAGAATAACACTGGCTCAGGATTCCGGCGATGGTAAGCGAAGAGGGCCGTTAAGTATTAGAAATTTTTCAACATATATGTTTAATAATTCATAAAATTAATATTATGCACAGTATAAGTATGACAATTTGATAATGTGTACTACATACACTTATTAATCTTAATTTGTAGATATAAACAATATGTATTACAAACTTAGTCACCCCAGCTATTTATTTTGACAATGCAAAACAGGGGAAAAGATGGTCATGACACTTAAGATTCTACATCAGTCAGGTTCTATCTTTATATCTTAAAAGTTGGCATGTCCAAAATGTGTTTAAAAAAAAAACAAAAAAACAAAAAAAAAAAAACAGAATTTGAAAATTGTATGCTACGAAGTAAGAAAAATCTCATAGGATAACATGGGAAGGAAGAAAAGGGGACACTGACTGGCGTATAGCTAGTAACATACCAGTAACAAAAATAGGAACACTTTAAGTATTAGTAAATCAGGGTTCCCACTTTTAAGAAGGAAAAAATTCAAGGACTTTTCAAGTACTTTTAAGGCCCATTTGAAAATTTTCAAGGACTATGGGAGAAATCGCAAAATGCTAGGCATATACACAAAACTTTAGTAAAACACAGAACATTAGGCATATGCACAAAACTTTAGTAACTACTTTTATTAGTATTATTTTTTTTATAATTAGAATAATAATTTTGCCTGTTTTCACAATACATTTTTGATAGATTTACCAAATTAACTTTTACAAAAGTCAAAAAATGATTAGTTTAGGATTTGGAATTTTTATGATTATTCCAAATTCTTAGGTTTGAGTTCTGGTCTGGTCACTTTCTGCTCAAAATTAATGACTAGTCTACCAAACAGGTATGAGATTGGCAAAAAAGACAAATAAGCTGAAACTATATGCAAAAGCAAGATAATGAAATGAGAATTTTATGACAAAATGCATTATATTGGACAATGGCGTGTGTGTGTGTGGAGATGGAGATAGTTTAGCCTTGATCGAGCATTTGCTAGAGCGGAAAATTCAAGGATTTTCAAGGACTTTACACGAAATTCAAGTACTTTCAAGGGCTCTTGAAAAAGAAAATGAAATTCAAGTACTTCTTAAGGACTTTCAAGGCCCGTGGGAACCCTGTAAATTCACAATTTTTTGGCCACATTTACATATTTTATATATATCTCAACACTTAAAATGATTCTATACCTAGATTAATTATAGTATAATAATTTTTAATTAATATTCATTATAATGTTATTTTAGTTATAAAAGTTGTTCAATTAAACAGTTTTCTAAACATTAATTCATTAAACAGGAAAGAGCAGGGAGTGTCACAATAAAAATTACATGAGTGAGAGATATTAAACAATTCTACCATTTTACTGGTTCTAGAATCTAATAAAGCAAGTATGAATATTGATATTTATGTTGTAGATGGAAAAAGATTAGAAAATCACAAGCTTCTGAGGGGCATTTGATCGCCGAATGCTAGCGAATGGGGGCAAGGGATTAAAAAATATATATATGAGTGAGAAATATTGAGCAATTCTATCTCGTTATAGATTCTAGAATGTAATACAGCAAGTTTAAAAGAAACAATGACATTTATGTTGTTGATAGAGAAAGACTGGAAATCGCAAGGCTTCTGTGAAACGCGTGATTGCCGTTTACTTTTTTCTTTTTAAGCATCATGATTCTGAAAAATCAGACTACTTTTTGGTAAAATCAGATATCCAGAACAAACTTAAAGAAACAGAAAACAAATATGGTAAAATTGGAACACATGGCAACTATGCTGATGTACAGTCAAGGTTTAAAATCCTACAAATAACTGTAAACACATTTCCTACAAATTTCTGAGAAATGCGTTATAATTATTAAAAGGCAAACTTATTTTCCAAACATTATGTCAATAAATAGAAAAACTCTTCACATTTTACACTTTATGCAGTGGGGGTAAAAAAACCTGACTTACATAAATATGGTATTGAAAATAAATTTCAATATGTTTCCAAATAGGTTACAGTTATGCTTTCATGTGGACCCCTTCACTTCAGTTCATTTCCAGAATGAGATTGTTCAATATGACACTTCTTTTTGATTAATCCAGTTATTTTAATATTTGCTTATATTTATCTGAAAATAAATATTATGTGCATAATACACTTAATAAATACTATGCACAGTGTCTATGGGAATTATGCATGAAAATTTTTGGACATTTATATTTACTGGTTAGTTTTATATGATTTTTTAAATACTATCATGCCCACATCCCCACTGGTAAGATGTTTATGTTTAAATTTGATTTTGCAACAATCAGTAGGGTAATAAGTAAAAAACTTTGAATAAACACCATAAGATGGGGGGAAAAAATATGAAAAAAATGCAACAGTTGTTTTGGATTGAAAACATGACCCTCCATCAGGTGAACAAAAGTGATAAAGAAAGGAGAAAGGGACCCTGGGTGAAGACACGCCTATCGGCTTAGTGCTTATTATTCACCCAGAGCTGATACCTAAATTCGATCAGAAACCAGTTTATCAGTTCATACAAAGGAATATAATTTTTTAAGTTATAGTTTAGTTAATATATCATATTAAAAATAAAGAAAGTAAAAGTAAGTAAATGGACTCAAAATTTATATTTAATAGAGGAATAATGTTTGATCAATATATTGTACTAGTATCGCCCAGTGGTCGAAACTCGACCATATTTTTTGTGAAGCAAAGTTATTGCCTTGTCCTAAACGGAATGCAATTGCAACACAGCTGCGGCAATTGTCGAAAACCAAAAATCTAAAACTTTTCTGAATCTTATATTTTCTACTTATATATGTTGAGGAAAGAATAATAAATCCACTTTTTAAAAAATAAAAATAAGTAGTCAATTTCACATAATTAAAATGCAAGGAAATCTCAAAATGTGTAAATTCATCGAAAACCGGAAATCAAAAGTTTTTATGTATCTTCTACTTGCTTCTTCTACCCACAAAAGCTAGCAATAAAGACACTTTTTTAAAAAATAAGTAGCCAATTTCAGTTAATTGAAACGTAAAGAAAGTTCAAAACATGTAAATTCAGCAAAAAACGGAAATCGGAATTTTTTCCGTATTGTCTACTTATACATGCAGCAGTTAGTAACAAATCCATTTTCCTTTTATTTAGTATATTAGTTGAATATTTATTGTTTAAATATCACCCTTTGAAATGAAATGTTTATGTTTACATTTGAAACTGGAAGATTGCCATTTTTTTTTCTGGAGTTTTGTGATTTTAAATTAAAATTTTATCAATTTTACAGAAAAAATAGCTCAATCAAACACATGTAGACAGTAACTTATATATAACTATACCCAAATATCTGAATTAAAATCGGCAGATAATTTTCGTTATTTTTTAATAATTTTTTACAAAAAATCCAATGGACGATTAACATAGAAAATCTTTTTCATGGCTCCATTGGACAGACAGTGACGTCATCACTTCGCTTGCGTATAGTGATGCTACATTATACAAATTACTGTGTCTATGGTTTTATTTGAGCTTTATGAAATTGCCAGATTTAACAACTTTCTACTTTTAGGTATTTTTTTAATGTAAAGGAATACGTGTATAAAAGGGAAAAACAGGGGAAAATGCATAAAAAATAAATGTATTTATTTTTAAATACCTTCTTGACATCGTAAGAAAATAATATTTGTATTCGCACCTTCCGGCTAACCATACCTTTCGAATGATACCATTTTCAACCCTCTACTCCCATAATTAATATGTTGAAAAGGGACTACAAATTTTATGCTTGCCTATTAATATATAGATATTGTTATTAATTTTGTATAATTATTATTTTGTATAATTATTAAGTAAATTTTCCTGTAAATTCTTATGCATTGTTAAATTCCTATTAAATCTAAAGTTTGATTTTATTATTGTGCATTTTTCAAATAAATAGTGGAATGCCGTGTCTTTTTTATTGCGTAAATTAATTTTATATAAATAACTTGGAAAACATCCATGGGCTACAAAGTTTATTGAGATGCTATTTGGTATTATGAAGTTTATATTGACTTTATTTAAAACATAGTATGTTTTTTTTTTTTCATATTATGGTATTTTAAAGATTTTTACTTATTACTTTTTAATGCCAGTCTGCTGGTGCATTTATATTATTAACCAGAGTAATATTATTTAAATATGTGCTCACTAAGTTAATTTGATTTAAAAAAAAAATACTGTTAAAACACAATAATGATTTCTGCATAGAAATAATAGTAGCACAAAATGTCAAACTGTCATTCCTAAAAAACAAAAGATAAAATGTTACTGACAAATATAAAAGCAAGCCACTTACTTCACAAGACTCTATACTAATCATGAAAATAGCATGAGACCTTGAACTGTGAGTATTCATATTTGTAGTCCTGAAAATATTTATTAAAGCTTTATATATAACGACAAGTACGATTACAAACATTAACATATTATTAATATACAACATAATTAATTGAACTAAATTAAAAGAATTAAGATAATTATAAGATAAAAGTTAAATTCAATTAAATTCATTGTCCTATTACCAAGCTAATCATTTGACAAGGACAATATAATATATATATATATATATATATATATATGAAAGGATAAAGAGAGGTAAGTTTTTTAATTATTATTTTATTATTTTAAATTAATAGTGAGCAATAATTTAAAGAAAATCACATTAGAAAGTCTTAACTTAAAATTAATTCTAAAATTTCCCCTGTAAAGTAAGTTTTAGTACAAGGCGCAAGCATAACGCAAAAATCATAAAAGAGAACCAATTTTAAGGTAAGAAAGTGATGAATAAGTGCAACCTGCAGCTTTTTGTGGTTAGGAGCTGCATAGTAATTAATCCTAGAAATCTGGACCTCAGCTAAGCTGTCAATCATTAAGTTAATATCCAATAATCAGAGGAAGGAGTGGTGTGTTTTCCCGCCAAAAATGCCAGTATTTAAGAGAAAACACGCATAGAAAAGCTCTCTCTTCTCTTGTGTGCTCTTGCTTAGTAAACTTACGTCAAATAACGGCCCGAGAGGGGTCACGGGTATCACATGATGTTTGATCGCGGGCCTGCGGCTACACTGCGCGGCTCCCATTTGCTCAGCCTATAATTATGGATTGTATCTTATGATATGTTCCAGATGGATAAATAAAAACATGTGCTGCAATTTTGGAGTTATTACTGAGTGCCAGCCTCTTTCCTTCATAACTATTATGTGACTCAAGTAAGGGAATTCGTCACACATATATATATATTCCTCAGAAATAATAGATTTCTTTTAAACGAAATACTATAAACTAACTTCCATGCAACTCTATTAAGAAATTTGCTTATAAAATCACTCATCACTTAATGTAATTTTTAGATTTTGTCTTCGCATTTGGAAAATTCACAACCATTCAAATTAATACTTATTTTCCAAAAATTTTATTGTTTCATTTTTTTTATGTTTCATTTTCCAGATAAAAAATTAGAAAAATTGCACTTGGCTAATTTTTCGCATTTTTTAAACTCAAAATTAAAATTTTTAAAAATCAATTTTTAGAAAACGAGTACAGTGGAGCACCTTTTATACGTTTCTCATTTATACGTTTTTCTCATTTATACATTTTTCGACTTCGGTCCCAAATCATTCCATTGAGTTCTAATGCTAAAATATTTCGTTTATACGAAACGAGTAAATTCTTAATTTCAAATATACGCTTTTTCCCCTTGTAGAATCCCAAGTTTGAGTTTCATTCCAGAATTGAAAAAAAAAAAAAAAAAAAAAAAAAAATTGTATGCTCTCTATGTTTTATTCTTACCTTTTTCGATTTTTTTTTTTCTCTTAGAACTATAGTAACAAAGTGTGGCTACTGAACAAAGTGTGATTTGCATCGATAATCTGGGGTAAAGGGGGTGTTAGAAAAATTTTCAGAGATATGCAGTTGGGGACTGTGTTGAATGGTAGGTATACAAGTAGCCAGTGACCACTTCTAGACCTCCCACTCTCTCCTTTAATTGATTCCAGGGATGGGGTATGAAAGGGAAAAAAAAAAAAAAGAAAGAAAAACAACTTTATAGGCATTTTGTAAACTTGAAGATTTATTACTCACTTCCGTTGGGCGACTTGAATAGGATATTGGAAGACCTTATTTCTTATCGCTTTTATATGTTTATTTTTCCTTCTAATCGTTTGCAAAAATGCCATCTTCATTTAGAGAACGAAAGGCTTTGTCTTTTAAGGTTAGAATCCAAATCTTGAGAAAATTTTCTGAATTTCTATGTTTTTAATTATCCTTTAATATTTATCCTACCTTTTAAAAGTATTTTAAATTTAATTAAAAATATACATTAGTCAAATAAATGTAAAAGAAATCATGAAAATTGATTTGACTTTTATTATTAATATGACACTTTATCGTGTATTAATGTTAAAACGAATTTTCAGTTGTACGTTTTTCTCAGTTATACGTTTTTTAGGAACGGTCCCATGAAAAACGTATAAACGGTGCTCCACTGTATTAATTTATCAGTTATGAATTTTCTAAATGAGAAAATAGAAATAATAATAATAATAAAACATTAGGTAATGAGTCATTATATAGTCGAACCTCTCTAACATGAATCTCAAGGGAAATAAAAAATTTGTTTATGTTATTAGTAATTCATGCTATCAGTAATTCAGATACTAATCTTCATTTCGACAGGGATTGTGGAAACAGTTTATGTTAAAAGTAATTAAGTAATAAAGTTGTTAAGTATGGATCACATTAACGAGGTTCAACTGTATAAACAAATTTCTTCATAAAGTTCTGGGATTTGGTGAACAGAGACTGGAAAATTGTAAGAGAATGAGGGGAGCCTTAAATATTCAAGAAGAAGAAATGAATAAGACAAACTATTTAAAATTTTTTAAATTAATAAAGATAATCACCTTTTATTATCAGTATGTTTGAAGTAATGTAACAAAATTCTTATATTTTTATCAGAGATAAAGAAATATAATTTTACTGTAAATGCCCAATCATAAATATTGATACCTTCTTCTTCTTAATATTTTGAAATATTTTAGCTTTATCTTTTAACTGAATCCACAAATATGAAATGTACTGAATCGAATATATATGTATAAATTTGAGTCAAAGACACAAAATAAACAAACCAAAAAATCTGAATAGCAGAACTTAACTAACCCTATGCTTCTGTGTCGTTTGCCGTCATGCAGCACTTTCTCAAGATCTCCAATAGTCTTGCACACTGTTACAGTTAAATCCTAGGGTTGAATGATTAAAAAATAAATGATAAAATAATTTGTTAAGCAAGATTTATAGAATATATATATATATATATAATAAAGCCTTTTTCTCTCAAAATTCTTGCAGTTAATAATTTCACTTAAACCAGGGTTCTCATTAGAGCGTGAGACTGCAAGAATCTCACATACATTTTCATTTTCTCACAACTTAATAATTTTAATATTATGAGAAATTCGCACATATTTCCATCTTATAAAAATCTTAAAGGAAAAAAAAAAAAAAATTAAATTGTTTCTTTTTAGACTTATTTTTGTCCTATGATAGAAAAAACATGTGATAAACAAATCAAGCCCTAATCTGCTCAAGTATATGTGACATCTATATTTCAGATGAAATAAATCCTAATATTACCTGATATTTCTGCAATCAAATTTTTCCCCTGAGTTAAATGTATATTGAAATCAGATGTCACTCACTGCTTGTGACCTCTCACATAACAATATGTATTTTTTGGCAACAAGTTGAAAGTATCTGGGGTCAACATCGACCCTAGGTCATAGCGATAAGGTTAGAACAATAATGGGAAAAAATAATATAAAACAAAAAAAAGAAACCTGTTTCTAACAGATTTTTAACCCAAGTCTAACTCTAAAAGCATGAATTCATTATAATATCAGATGATTTTTCTTTCTTTTTATTTAAATCTGATATTTTTTACTTTCATGCTTATCCCCACTTTCAATTCAAAAGTTTTTAAAACTTTATTAATAATTATTACTGACATGACTAAAAGCCCAGTAGCAGAAGCATGGCAGCAAGTGCTATAGGATTGTTTCTGTAGATTAATTTAACAGATAAAAAAGAAACGTAAGACTTTAAAATAATAATGGAACTTACATTATGTCTCTAGAGTACTGTATCTGTTGCATCTTTATTTTCTTTATAGATGTAAATCTTATGTATTTTATAAACTGAGACATTTCTTGTCATACCAGATATAATCTGGAATTTCAGTCGCAGACACATTTTGTTTTTTTATTTTGCAGACAGAAATAGAAAATTCTGCTAATGGGTTTTAAAGTGTTATGTTTTCTTATCATTTTAAACGAAGCACAACAGATTTTCCAGATTAAAATATTTATTAAGTTATTCCATAAATAAAGACATAGTTAAAATGAACAACATATTAGCTGCCAAGCACCAGCAACTTTCAGCAATCCACCATTACATTAAACTGATGTTGCCACATCAAAAGTTAGGTACATGGAGTTAAATACAATACATGGAGTTAGTGGTACAGTACATGGAGTTAATACAATATGTCACATCCTCCCTTTTATTCAGTATACTCATTTAAATAAGCAGGACGCTTAATTATACGTCCAGATTTTGTTTTATAATTACCATTAACAATATTCATTGGAGATTGATTATTATTTCTATTTGATGAACAGTCATTTGTACAATTGTCCTGATTATGGTTATGAAGATCTTCAGTAGGATTATTAACATCAAAATCATAATCTACACTTTCATTAAAAGGTTTATCTACTGTTGACAGAATTAAATATTTTCGGTTTCTGTAATAAATACTGCCTGTATCTGTTTTAATTTTATAAGACCTAGGATTGTTAGACTTTGACAGAATTGTGGCAGGTACCCAAGTTTTACTTTTAATATTTTGTACAAATACTTTATCTCCAGGTTTTAGTGGTTTAAGTTCTTTAGCATTTCTATCATAATAAAACTTTTGTCTGTTCTGTCGCTGTTTAAGTTTAGGGACAATATCTTTTGCTATTTTAGCATTTAGCAATTTTCTCGTAACTGGTAATTTAGTTCTTAACCTGCGGTTAAATAGCAATTGTGCAGGTGATAAACCTAAACCTGTAATGGGACTATTCCTATATTCAAGAAGGGCTACCACAGGTTTCTTGTTTTCCTCGTTTGCTTTTTAAAATAAAGTTTTGATGATGCCCACTGCCTTTTCTGCCATACCATTACTTTGGGAATGATAAGGACTAGTGAATGCTAATTCTATATCCCAGTGTTTAGCAAAACTTTTAAATTGAAAACTATTAAATGGATTATTGTCACACACAATTGTCTCTGGACTTCCAAATCTAGCAATTACATTTTCCAGAACTACAATAATATCACCCACATCTTTCCTGTTAACTTTTTCTACTTCAATCCATTTTGAAAAATAATCAATAATAACTGCATAATTGAACCCATTAAAAAACATTATATCTACCCCTATTTTCTGAAATGGTCTATTAGGAATACTATGGGGAAGCAATGGTTCATTAGGGTTTTACGAAATTTCATGCATATCTCACATTTCTGCACTACATTTTCAATGTCTCGCGAGAGACCAGGCCAGTACATGATTTCACGAGCTCTACTTTTACACTTTTCTATGCCTAGATGGGATTCATGAATTAAAGACAACATTTCAGGAATTAATGCACTGGGAACAACAATTTTATCATTTAAAAATAACATACCTTCAATAAGAAACAAATCGTTTTTTAATTTATAATATTTTATTAAATTACCAGGAATTTTCTTTTTATTTGGCCATCCCTCTTTACAATAATTCATAATTTCTTTAAGCTCTTCATCCTCCTCAAATGCTTTTCTAAACTGTTCTACCCTTCGAATACTCATGGGAAGATATTTAGTAATTGAATGTACTGTTTGTAGCATTTCTGGGTCATCTTTGACTTTATCTTTAATATATGCTCGTGATAATGTATCTGCAAGATACATATCTTTACCTGGTAAGTATGTAACCTTAAAGTTATATTTTAACAACTTAAGAAGCATTTTCTGAAGATGATTAGAGATCTTACTAATTGGCTTTTCTACGATTGCAGTTAATGGTTTATGATCACTCTGCACAACCACTTTATGACCATACACAAAATTGTGGTATTTTTGAAATGCAAAAACTATGGCCAACAATTCCTTTTCAATCTGTGCGTAATTCTTTTCTTTATCTGTAAGGCTTCTTGAAGCAAAAGATACAGGGTGGCCTTCTTGTAATAAACATACACCTATCCAATCTTTTGAACTATCACACTGTATGGTTATTTCTTTCGAGCTATCAAAAACTTTTAGAACTGGGGCTGAGCTTATCAAATTTTTAATATTGTCAAATGCCTCTTGCTGTTCAGTGAAAATCAACATTGTTTTTAAGTAATTCCCTCAAAGGAGCTGTTACTTTTGAAACATTTGGTATAAACTTTGACAAAAAATTTACCATGCCTAGAAATCGCCTTATATCTTTCTTATTTTGAGGTTGTTCTAATTCACTAATTGCTCTAACATGAGATTTATCTACTTTGACACCATCCGCAGAAATTATTAAACCCATATATTTCACTTCTTGAACACAAAATTGAAGTTTATCAGGATTGAACCTAACACCATTTCCTTTAGCTCTCTCTAACACAGCAATTAAATTGCGATCATGTTCATCTTTTGTTTTCCCTGATACTATCAAATCATCAAAATAGATTTCTACACCTGGAATATCACTAAATAATTTCTGACTTCTCTTTTGAAATACCTCAGGAGCAGATGAAACTCCAAAAGGCAGTACATTAAATTTATATCTATCAGACGGAGAGTTGAATGTGCATAATTCAGAACTCTTCTCATCTAAAGCAATTTGCCAAAACCCTTCTTTCAAATCTAATACAGTAAAGTATTTATTACCTTTTAATCTACTAATAATTTCCTCACTTGAAGGGATAATATGGTGCTCTCTTTTAATAGCTTTATTTAAATTTCTAGGATCTAAACAAATTCTCAATTTCCCATTGGGTTTTTCAACTACAATTAGACTATTTACCCAGTCAGTAGGTTTGTTTACTTGTGAAATAATGCCCCTTGATTCTAAATCATTTAAAGTATCTTTTAACTCATTAATTATAGCTTGAGGAACTCTTCTAGGGGGGTCAATAACAGAAATAGCATTTTCTTTTAATTCAATATGATAAGGGTCACCTGGAAACCTGCCAAGACCATTAAATAATTCATTGTATTTAGCTAAGATATCATCTTTACATTTAATTTCAATATTATCAATTCTTTGTATTAGGTTTAACAATTTACATGCATTTAACCCTAGAATAGGTTTTGAATTAATATCTACAATAATGAAATTCAATTTAACATTTTGATACTTTTCCGTTGAACATAGTAAACTTACCTCACCTTCTGGCTTTAGCTTATGATTACCATAAGAAATTAAGATAACCTTTGTATTATTAAGCTTACAATTCTCAGATAATTTTAAAGTATTGAAAACACATAATGGTAAAATATTTGCTTCCGCTCCAGTGTCCAATTTAAAGTTAATCAGTTTATTATTAACAGAAATATTTTTACACCAAACAGTCTCGCTGGAATTTTAATTACTTGTTACTGTATCAATGAATAAATTGGACATTTCTCTCACACAATCTGGAGTTCGAGGGTGAATCTCATCAACTTTTCGCGTTTTAGAATAGTTAGCAAATTTTTGAGGTTTCTTTGCACTACTGCACATAGCAGCAAAATGATGCTTGCCTTTACACACATTACAAAGCTTATTGAAAGCTGGACATTCTCGTTTCTTATGGGATCTGCCACATTTACTACAATTGAATACTCCACTTAGTTCATTCCGATTATTGTATTTGGTGTTTCTTCGAATTTTGACAGCATCAACGTCAGATTTTGTCTCTGTCATGGTTTTGATCTGTTCTTTACTTATTTCGGATGCTCTAACGAATTCTGCAGCTTTTTGGAGAGAAAGTTTTGGTTCTCTTAGTAATCTTTCCTGTAGAGACTTATCCTGCAGGCCAAGGACGATTCTATCTCTAATTAGCGAATCTTCCTGATCACCAAACTCACAAGATGAAGCTAACGTTTTAAGATGAGTCAAGTAAACATCAACAGCTTGACCCTCTAACTGTGAAGAAGTAAAAAATTTAAAACGTTCATAAACCACATTTTTACGCGAGACACAATGTTCCTCAAATTTCTTGATTACTGCCTCAAACTTCTTGCTATCAGCTTCATCTTCAAATCGAAAAGTGTTAAAAATAGCAACTCCTTCATCACCTAAAAGATTTAGGAGAATGGCTATTTTGGTTGTATCATCCTTGCCGGTCTTTTCTGACGCGATCAAAAAATTCGTGAATTTCTGGTATCATTTTGTCCAGTTTTCAGCAACATTACCAATTGTAAAGTTCATCTCACCAGGCGGTTTAAAGACTTCCATTTTTCTATTTTAGCATAGATCAATTACAATTTCACAACGATAAAACGAACGATGAACACAATAGTTCCACGTTGACAAACACTAAGTTTTCTTTTAATCTTAAAACATCGGCGCGATTATTATCCTGACACCATGTTATGTTTTCTTATCATTTTAAACGAAGTACAACAGCTTTTCGAGATTAAAATATTTATTAAGTTATTCCATAAATAAAGACATAGTTAAAATGAACAACATATTAGCTGCCAAGCACCAGCAACTTTCAGCGATCCACCATTACATTAAACTGATGTTGCCACATCAAAAGTTAGGTACATGGAGTTAAATACAATACATGGAGTTAGTGGTACAGTATATGGAGTTAATACAATATGTCACAAAAAGCAATTTGTTTTCTCTGCTAAAGAATGGATTACCAGTGGAAAAAAAAAAATATATATATATATATAAATATATATGAAATATAATTAAAAGCCCCTTTAAAATTATAGCTTTATTTCTCAAGCTTAAATGTCTTTACCTCCCACTAATCTACTGATAGCGCCCTAATTATTTTTTTATTAATTCACTAGATATTTCATTAATTACAAATTCTTTAACTTGTTCTCAATTCTTAAAGGTGTGTTTATTTTATTTTCTGGAAACAAAACTGTTAGTTATTATATTGCACAATGCAAATGTAATCCAGAATATTCTGACCCCTCCTTGGTATCGTATGACTCCCCTAAGCCAATTAGAGCACTCTCAGCATCACTTGATTCACTTCCACGAAAAGGAATAGTCAGTCAGTCTTAGGCCAGTGGCTGCTTGCTAGTTGTTAGGTTGTTCGTCTGAAGTTAGGTTTTTTAAGATGTAAGTCTACAAAGAGGGCTCACCTTCGTGTGAATGCTGTAACATCTCGAGTTAATAAAACCACCACTTGGTTCACTGACTGCACTTAGTTAATTATTTAATGTGTGGCTGTCCATTTTAATATGACATTTCTATGTATTTAAAACTTTCATAGATTTTCAAATGCTACAATATGCTTACAATAATTAAAATATAGGCAAAAGTTGTTTGATGACTTGAAAACCACTTCTGATAAATTAAAAATGAGCAGATTTTAGCAAAAAACTATGATTTTCGAACTTTGGGCATAACAGAGGAGGAATGAATCCATTTAAAATAAAAATAACAATAAATGAATGAATGAGACAAATTACATGGAGAACCAATTTTTTATCAACTGTTTGGAGAACTAATAATAACAATGTAATACTTAAAAGCTTTTTTTTTTTTATTTTTTTAATCAGAAAGAATGAATGACACAGACAGCAGCCTTGTATTGAAATAAATATCAATCCTTTCATTAATTATTATTTTAATATACAATTAAACTCAGTTATAATGTCCTCAGTTGCATCGTGAACTTGCTTATAAAGTGAAAAAAAAAAAAAAAAAAAAAAAAAAAAAATTCCTATGAATAATTTAGACTTAACATTATCACAACCTACTTATTTCTTATTGATCTTAGTTTTAATGTCATAGATGTATGCATACTTGGATTTTTTTTCTTTTTCAATAAGAAAACAGAAAAAAACAATCACAAATTGAAGTCACTTTTTTAGATTACTCTTTTAACGAAACAACACACTTTACATTTATCATTTATAATTTTGATATTAATAACCATAAATCAAAAGGTTCTTTCTCTGGAAAAAATGTACTCTACATTTTTAATTATATTTGATATTGCAATAGAACATGTTTTCTAATAAAAATGGTCTTATTGTTATGACGTTACTCAGCTACAGAGTGAGAAACGTTGCAATTCATTGGATAACATTTTATGTAACTGAATTTGACAGCATAATCAAGCACAAATTTAATATGAAATATGAACTAAAAGAGACAATTATACCTACTTTCACATAAACTCCAGTGTCATTCCTCTCTCTCACTTCCAGTTTCCTTTTGGGATCCGGAGATAACAAATCCCTCACATTCTCCTGATATATTTCTAAATAGGATGCAGACACGAGAAACTGGGTGTTTTTTGATCGAGCTATGTGGCTGAAAATATGCTTGAATGAATTTGGAATAACTCCTTCCCGCTCAGAATCCCCTACAAGACCTGAATAAAATCAAAAGCAGACATTTTAATCTAACTTCAACACCACCACCACATTTTCTTACCTATTAACTATACAATGTTAATCAAAATGATGCAACAGTGTTAATCAAAGTGATGAAAAGTCTGTAATAAATCCATTTTTAAACAGACTTACCAGAGTGGGTTTAATTTAAATATTTTCTTTTCTCTGCACTTCCACAGAAGAAAGTACAGCAGAGCACCAATTATCCACGAATGCGAGAGCCACGGAAAAAATTAATGACTGAAAAACTAAAGAAGGTTGTGTTAACGATTGACCAAAACCTTGAAATGATTTCTAAAATAGAAATTGGCGCTTCAAGAAAGCAGATGTGTTTGGATTACAGTTTAAAGGAAACAACAGTGAGAGACATTTTAAAGCAAAAAAACAAACTGCAGGCCTTAGCACAATATTTTTTGTACCGTAAAACAGAGTTTTTTTGCTGAAATATGTTTTTTTCATGTTTGTACCCCATTTTACTCTGTTTTTCGAGTTATCTGCGATTTTCACTATATGTGATGCCCTTGCCATCCAATTCTGCACATAATCGGTTCTCTACTGTATATGAATTACTCAAGAGTGTGATAATGATTTCTAATTATCACATTGGATATGACAGAATAAACAACTAAGTGAAGCTTCCCCCCCCCTTCCCTTCAGCTCACCAGACAATCCATATGACTTTTTTTTTGTGGGGTTTTATGAGAGACAAAGTGTATATGCTATACTCCACACCAGTGCCATGCAATCTGGAGGATGCATGAACAAGCAGAACAATGGTCTGAACACCTAATAAAACCAAGATATGCTGAAATGAATGGCGAAAGAAATAGATTATCATTTGGACACTGTCAGCATAACTTGATGAAGTTATATCAAACACTTTTACAGGGTGACTAACATTAGAACTTTTCCATGACTATTTTTTACTATTTTCTCTGACTTACGCTGCTTATTTCCTATAAAATTAGAGAATAATTTAGCAATTTACAATAATGAGCTTTCAAATATGGCTTATTTCCACTCTATTTGTCAAAATTCCCTAACTAGTGGCCAGCCTGTTTAAATGTCATAAAATATTTGATGTGTCCTTTTTTTAAAAATTTGTTCTGATAAGTGACTTCTATAAGTGTTCTTTAACTGTCTTTTTATTCTAATTTAAAATACTGTACATTATTTTGAATAACCCTGCATTTCAGACAATTCATTAAAACAAGTAATTTTCAATCTATTCCATTCCTATTTTTGTTTACCTTAAATTAGTTTCAACTATCTTCTTCTTATGAAATTCTCTTAAAATTAAGCCAGAAAGACAGAAAAACTGGTAGATATGCATACAGTCTGACTTTTGACACATAATTTGTTCCTAAAAATCTGTGTAAATGTTCAAAAATAAAGGGATTGTAAAACAAAGCAAAATAGAACATGGGAAAAAAAAAAAAAAAAAAAGTATTTCTAAGTAAGTATTTATCAAAAAATACCCCCTGATAATCAAAACTGAACACATACAGATGGCTGACAAAATAATGTAAACACTTTCGCTTTTTTATGTTTTGTCAAATATCTTGAAAAAGTTCTTTAGGAATCATCTTGAAACTTTGGTAGTGTAAAGAACATGTTATACCTCATATTTTTCAGTAAAAGTTGTGTCATGAAAAAGAAAAGGGGACCAGTAAAAAATTAAAATGTTTTGGATTACCCTGTAAAAGGTCATGCTTTAAATGCAATTTGGCTGTAGCATGTGATTATGAGGACTTTTCTCATTATCTGTATAAAATTTTATGAGGCTACCACATATATTTATGGAGATATAATGGTTTCTTTAAAAAATTGCAAAAACAATTTCTGCTTTTTAAATTATAACACGTAGGGTATTAGACCCAGTTTAAAGCCATTTTCAGGAAATATGTCACACTACATTAGACACAGCATACAGCAATCAGAATGAAAAAATGTAAATACATTACAGGGTGGCTACAGAAATTCAGAAAAAAAGTTCCCTGATTTTTCCATGACTAATTTTGACAAATTTCCATGGTTTTCGCTACCTATTATACACATTCCATAATTTTGTGTATAACACATTCTTGTGTAACATGTTCTCTAAACCACTGCAGTTCAAAAAACTATACTGATTGAAACAGAATATCTCAATCTCTTTATTTTTTTTTCTTTGTTCACTTACAAAAAGGAAAATAAAATGAAAAATTCAAAATTTTGCAGAAATTATCAAAATTATAAAAATATGACTCATTTTAATTGCACAACATTAACCATCAAGACATAAAATTATTCCTCATGTTGTTGCACTAAAAATGTTTACTTATTTTAATGCTAACTTGGTGAGATTCAACTAGAAAACAGCCAATCTTGTGCTATCATGGTTAAGATAACACCTGTTTGGTGATCGTTCAGTCATGCTTGCTGGGCAAAAATGAAAATTTCCATGATTTTGGGGTGTTTTTACAAAATTCCCTGATTTTTCCAGATTGATAAAGTACCCTGATTGTCGCCACCCTGTATTACGAAATACAAGCACTTTTACTAAATAATTTTTAACTATGCATGTGAAGCTTTATAAAAAGTTCCTTTGCATAATTTAATAGCCGAAGGTATTGAGCAACTTATATGAAAACCCCAAACAAATATCATGTAAATTCAAAACGTTACGATAGATAAAATAAACATAATTTTAGTCCTCACATCTCAGTTACTCACATTTTTATTTTTATTCAATCAATGCCCAATGATATTAGTGTTTTCGCTGATTGTAAATAAAAATTGATCAAACCCCCTACCATCTTTCATTTTTTTTTTTTTTTTTTTAGAAGAACTTAAATTCTGTTCATTCTATCTCTTGTAATGTTTTGATTATAAATTGGGGTGATTATAAATTGTCATTACAAAAAACTTCATTTATTTTGCTCCAGCTGACTTGATTAACTTTTTTTCCTGGCCTACCTTTAAATGATTGCTTCCCAACTTAGCACCACAATGTAACAGACCATTATGTACAAAGTTATTTTTATTTTTTCTTAAATCTTTAATCAATTACATTTACTTATTGCAATAAATTCCAACAGGTTGAGAATCACTAAACATAATTATTAGTTACAGAATGAGATATTAACATACCTTCCATAGTATATGTTTTCCCAGCTCCAGTTTGCCCATATGCAAACACAGTTCCATTAAATCCATTCAGCACAGAATCTACCAATGGACGGAACACTTCATCATAGATTTCTGTTTGAGACCTGATAATACAAAGGAGGGGAGAATATCATAAGAAATACATGAAAGCCATGACATGTACATAAATGACATGCCAATGTGCATATAAATAATTGCTATAAAGATATATATATATATATATATATAATAAAGATGATCTATTAAGCATAGTAGAAGCCAAGCAACAGATACCAGATCACTGAAACACCAATGACCAATAAGAAAAAAAAAAAAAATCATCAGTGGATGAAATACACTAATGTAAAGAAACCAGATCTATTAATTAACAGCCTGCAAAACAAACGAATCAATAAAGTAAAACAACAAATCTTAACTTAAAACCATAAACTTATCAAAATTAATGAAAAAACCAAAGAAACATAAGATAGGAAGAAGGAGGCAGGCGGCAAGACTTGTGACTTGCCTGTGGGGTTACACTAGTTTTACGCCGGCAACACTCCCCCAGCCTGCCACAACCAGAACAGGAACCATATGGATTTAAAAATGCAAAATTTCAAAGCAGATGAACAACAATGAAACCACGAAGCCACAATGAAATTCACCGATTGATCACATTATGTTTAACAGTATAATTAGAACATTAAATATAGTTGACAACTCAAAAAGGAAAAATCTGAAATTTTATTGGAAAATGAAAGTTTGCATAGTAATACAAAGCAAATGCAACAAGCCTTCTACTTTTTTTTTATTTAATTTCACAAACCCACCCAACCATCCAGCCTTACAACACCACCCCACCTCCGTAATCAAACATCTGCCCACCCAACCGCCACCTTTTTTATTGTCTTTTATTATTTTATAATTTTTTTGTTGATATACACAAGAGTGTACACAGCTTTTTTTTTTTTTTGTACTTACAGAGACATGGTTAAGGATATAAAATAGAAAATACAAAGTTTTTAGGAAAACCCATTTTAGCAGTGGCTGTGATCAGTTTATTAATATTCTTGTTTTTAAACTTTGCAGAGCATAAATTATTAATTCGAAATAAATGGTTAATGATGATGTTTCTAAATACCAAAAGATGCAGACATGAATTAAAATGTGTAAATAAGTTTACATTAAAACAAAAATCTTGCCGTTTGTCATAGATATCTGTGTAAAGTTTATTACCATCGATGATTATTTTGAGATCTAAAAAGTTAATTGATTGATTAGTCAGAGTATTTTGAGTTAGCTTTAAATTAGGTGGATAATTGAAGGAAAAGCCATTTTGTGAGTTCTTGTTGAGATAAAATACAATAATATCATCGATGTAACGATAAAATCGAACATCATCATTGCAAATTTGCTTTTCATAATAATAAAGATAGAGATCTGCCAAAATACTAGAGCTACAACCTCCTTGTGGGATGCCTAATTGTTGCAAATAGATATCGTTGTTGTGGAAGATATAATTATTATGGATAACAAAGTTAAGAAGTGTTTTAAATTTTTCTGCTTTAAAATTGTAAGGAAGATGCAAATTCATATGCCTGCATAATATATACACGTAAAATTAGTAATTTACTTTTATCACATACAAAAATCGCAACATAGAAGACCACAAATTATGCAAATAATGTTCTTTTTGAAAAGAGGTTGCCCTTTTTATTGAATTCCCCCCGGCCCTTTTTTTATTCTAGAGTCAGCACTATTTCCATGTTTCAATATTAATAAAACGACTGCAAAAGTAAAAGATTTCACATGGTAATTTCTATTATACAACAGTTTCCTCTAACGATCACTGAAAAACAATTTTCAAAAATAGGAAAATCAAGAAATATAATAAGCAAAAAATCCTGAAATCAGGAAAAAAATTCTACACACAATCACCCCTAAAACTCATAGGTTATTGTTCAGAGTTTCCCACAGGTTTAAAAAAGGGCAGGGTGCTGCTAATAAAAAAAGGGCACTTTTTAAATACTTAAGGGTACATTAAATAGTTTCTCCCATGTTTAGAAAAAGAGTGGGAGAACTTCCAATTAAAATAGGCACTTTTGAATCCTTAAAGGCATATTCATCATTTAAAATCTGCACACCAATGGAAAAGCTACAGAATGTTTTAAGTATGCACACAAGAAAAATTAACTTTCTTTACATTTGTTAATTATGAACGTATAAATGAATGTTGATATCCATACACAATAGTTATATTTATATGAATAATCCTTTAATTAAAGTTTAAAAATTATTTTCTACTAAATTATGTATATAAGAGCAGTAGTGGCACCAGAAATTCCCCGACGGGGGGACACCACCTCCCCGACAGGGGGACACTACATAAAGAGAGTTTATTATATGAGTATTTATCAAAAATTGCAATACTGTTAATAATATTACTGTTAATATTTGCACCATTCCATTTGTTAGTACTCCTCGTGGTTTTGAAGATCACCGTGTCAGAGACAGACATTTTCTAAAAATATCGTGACCAAAACGTGTATATTCATGGAAAACTGGAAGCTGAAAATTTTTTACGAATCCAATACTTTCTTCTACTGAATATAAAATGGAAAAACTGGAATGCTCCAAATTTGTAAAAGGAAAGAAAACTGCTGCTAAAAGTAGAAAAACTGAAAATTTTGTATTTGTTCGCCCGAGAAATTTTAGGAGTATGTCACGATGGGGAGGGTGGGGGGGTCACAGACTCCCCGACGGAAAGGTGGGGGGGGGCCCTAGCTGGTGCCACCCTTGTATAAGAGTTACAATTCCTTAGAAAGGTTTTGTATAGAAAGTTCCTTTGACTCGGATACCTTGAATAGATAAGATCTAGTTGTAACTGATAATACTCATCATTTTTAATAACTGTTTAGTAAGTATATACTAAACATCTTACAAATAATAATAATAATAATTATAATTGATTTGATAATTATTACATTTTAGGTAACTTTTCCATTATAATATGAGATGTAAGCAAAAAAAAAACTTGCTTTTGAAATATTTAAAGCAGATGAATAAATTAATTTACATTTAAAAAATGAGTTTGAATACTACTATTTTTTTAGAGACTTTTTATATTTATTTTTGGCACTTCATCTTGAGGTTCATTGAAAATCGGGAAAACTTGGCAACTGTGAAAAGAGTGTTTGCAATGTTTTATATAAAATAGGTTTATTTCATATTTATAAAATGAGCATTCACTGATTATTATTATTCTCAAATTATACTTACAGTTTTAGTCACAAATATTAGTGGACCATAAGATTTTAAATCACAAATTTAGTAGTTTGTGGAATTTTAAATTGTGAATTTAGAAGTCCGTAGATCCAAAAAGGTTGGCAATTGCTGGCTTATACTATCATAAGCTATACTACACAAATCTTTGAAAGGGTAGAGCAACTTTAAATCAATAAAAAAACAATTTTTCAGTGTACTCTATTTTTATACCTACACTCAGCATTCGACAACATAAGTAATTAATTTTTTTAAATTATTATATATATATATATATAAATTTTAAAGTTCTGTTGGATCATGCAACACTACTTGCACCTACAAAGTGATTTGCAATTATTATTATTATAAAACGGTTTGAATTAAAAAATAAATGTGATGTTTAACAGAATAAATTATCAAATCTCCAAAACAGTCAAAATGTACATAGATATATTGCAAATTTATGTAAGATATACAAGATAAATTAACAGTTTATATTATGAAAAGGGATAAGAATTCTGGAAATTTTAGACATATTCAATTAGTATACAATAATGCTTTTAATAAAAGAAATAATAACAATTGTTGATTAACTGTATGCAAACACTTAAAAAATAATAACTAGCATAAATACTTACCCTCCATCATACACAGCATCAAACGTGAAATACTTTGGACTTTGCTTAGCTAAGAAAATTTCAATGGCTCCATCATTTGGATATAATTTCACAACTCTGAAAAATTTAAATACATCAATTTTTTGACAATGAAATAATTTCAATGACACACCTTTACAATATAATCATAATGGCAAAATATTATTTAAAGTAAATAAAGCTATAGTGTTCATGTCAAGAATCAGAAAAATTTAAAAAATATACATGAGTTAAATAAATATTGCTGACACCAAACTACGTGTATTTAACTCGTATATTAAAATACTATCCTTAATTAAATCAAGATATTTATAAATAAATCAACCCTTTTAACAATAGCAGTTTTCAACACATCTTTTTAAATGCAGAATTGTCATTATTTTTGCATCAAAAAGGCTCGTTGCAAAAAACATTTTGCAACAAGGACTAGGGAAAAAAAACTATATATTACTATTTTCAAAGTTATCATTAAATTACATACTTTCATGAAAACCTAATACAGTCGAACTTCGTTAACTTGAATTACTTTTAACATGAACTGTTTCCACAATCCTCGTCATAATGAAGATATGTTTAGTTATAGGATGATTAGTTACTGATAGCATGAACTACTGAAACTGATAACATGAACAATTTTTTTCCCTCTTGAAATTCACATTAATAAGGTTCGGCTGTATTTGAAATTTTAGAAAAACAAAAAATATACTTACGAATAATGTCCCCCAGCTTTTTCTTTTTCACTCATAGGTCTGCATCGCACAACAACTTTCACAGTTTCAGACTTGCTTTTCTGAAATAAATTAAAAACTTCTGTAATTTAAAACAATGTGATTACAGTTAAAAAAAAAAAAAAAAAAAAAAAAAAACTATACATATATATGAGAGACATTTTAATGAAAACAGAAATAAGATATGCCAAAAATGACTAGTTAATTACATTATCTTGGTATGTTCTCTGTCTTTTACAGTATTTTCAAAATCCAACACTTCATATTTATGTGAATTAAAATTTGCATTTTTCAAAAAGTTTAAGTTTGAAATTAAATAAAAACACCATTGCACTGTCTAGAATTGACCATTTTGATCCCATAGAGTTATACTCCATTATAATTTTTTTTAAATGATAACTTTAATTCACATAACTACACATTGATACATGAAGCTTTACAGATTTTGAATACTAAAATGGTGGTAACTAACATAGAATACTGCAAGATGTAAACTAGATAGCACCACATGCTGAAAAATAGAAGGAAAATGGACGTTATTGATGATGAAGAACCAGCTCTAAAGTCACAGTAACATTGACAATGAATTTTGACTATCGTCAAAAATATTATGCTGCCTTATAAAAGACGAGAGGAACTTTTATTTTTAATTGATTCAAGCTTTCCTTTTGCCTTATTACCATGTTTTTATTAACTTCTATTCTTGTGTGTTTGTCCGGTACAAATCTTGCAATCGATTTTTAACTAAATTCCTTACTAGCTAGACATTTGAAACTTTCAGAACAGCTTAGAACTTGATGACAAAACAATACGACGAAGCTCGATTTTCAAATTTTTGATTAGTTTTCTTTTAATTAATTGAAATATGAAAATAATAACCTCCTATTAGCTTTAAAAATAGCCATTAAAATATTAACTATAATTTAATTGTTGGCAAAAAAAAAAAAAAAAAAAATTACAAGTTCATTTTCTTTGGACATAAAAATAAATACATTTAATTAAACATGAATGTTAAAAAATTGTAAAAAAGTTAAATTATGCATCTCACAAAAATTGACGTCATTATAACTTTAAAAATTTTATACTCATTCATAAAGTGCTATGGCTATGATTCAACAGAAAATTTAAAAACATGGTATATAAAAAGTTTTTAATCTTATAATTATTTTTAAGGCTAATTATCAAAATACAAGCTTAAATTTTTGTGCATCTTAACTGGTAGGTGGCATTGTTATAAGAATGATATAGAAGAAAGTTTTGTGATGACCACAGCATACTATGCTTACTTATTATGCGGTAAATGACTATTATAAATTGAGTTATAAAATAACAATGAAGTTAAAGTAGTGATATAACAAAAGCAATATTATATGGAAATTAAATATATCTTAATTTTCCATGCAATCACTAAATAGTATACTCACCTCACAATCCAAGTCCGCCATGGTTGCTTTAATTGGTCACACCTGGTAAAGATATTTTCTTTAATTAAAATAAATATTTAATCATTAAAATAAATATGATTATTAAATGCATCGACATACACACAAACTAGCAATGATATCACAACTGCATGCACTATAATGCAAAAAAAAAAAAAAAAAAATCACATATGAAAGAGATTTAGAATATTCAGATATTGCTTTAAATTATTTGAGATACATAACTCTTCTTGAAATACTTCAGAAGGAGCCAGTGTCCAGCATATAAGTTTTAAATTTTGTAGATGTACTGATGCATATACGAGGTGTGGCTGTTAAATAACGAGACTATTGCTGCTACAGATGAACTACATATGTGCCAAATTCGAACGACCGACAGCTGTGCAGTGTAAAGCCTTCTCTTTCGATTGCAGCACCTCCCGTGTTTGTAGAGAAATCAGTCTGGCTGTAACCTTCATTTGTGTAAGAGGTGTTTGTTTCGTTTTGCCGAAAATGTGATAAGTGTAAAAGTAGAGCAACGAATTCTCGTGAAATTTCACGTGAAACTTCGTAAAACCAATAGTGAAACTTATCTTTTATTAAAACAAGTTTATGGCAATGAATGTTTATCACGTGTGTGAGTTTATGAGTGGTTCAACCGTTTCCAAGATGACTGAGAAGACTTTGGAGATGATGACCGAAATTCAAAGAGATGATGATCCTTTTTCTTCCACATTCATGATATTGTGTACCTTCACTGGGTTCCTGAACGTCAAACTATTAATCAACATTACTATATTGAGGTGCTTGCTCAACTCCGTGAAGGTGTAAAGAAAAAATGACCCGAATTGTGGAAGAACAAGTCATGGGTTCTCCATCAAGACAACGTGCCGGTTCACACGTCATTGTCTGTCAAGACGTTTCTATCCAAATACAACATCCCAATTTTAGACCATCCGCATTATTCGCCTGACCTGGCCCCATGTGACTTTTAACCGTTCCCCAAAGTTAAATCTGCATTAAAAGGAACAAGATGAGAGTCAGTTAAAGCTGTGAAAGAAAAAGCGGCACGCCACATGCAGGAGCTTACAGGACAAGACTTCCAGCACTGTTTTGAACAATGGAAAATTCGCATGGAGCGTTGTAGGGATAGAGGAGGGGTGTATATTGAAGGTGATAATAACTAAATATGTATAAATTTAAAATAAAATGCTTTACAGAAATAGTTTCGTTATTTAATAGCCACACCTCGTATTGTAAAATTTAAGAGTGCATTATGAGCAATGGCATATGCAGGAGGGCGATGACAGGAGTCAATCACCCCCTCCTCCTCATCATGCATATTAATATTTCATCTAATATTTTTATTGTGTTAAAGCAAATGTTTTATTTATTTATTTATTTTAATATCAATTAATTCAAACAGAAGTATAGAAGCATTTTGAATATTTGTACATTTATGCTTCCTAGTAAAAGATAGAAAAGTATTTATGATTTCAGTTTAACCAATAACTTCAGTAAGAATATACTTCAAAAACTAAAAAAAAAAATATGCCTGTTAGTGGAATTCACTACAGGCACACACAAAATATTTTCTATACATTGTGTCTATCGAAGAAAAATAACTGGAGTCAATTCTAATGGTGTAATACTGCTTCAAAGTCTACAAAAATAATATATTGTATGTTTAAAACATGATCCATTTTTAAAATGGTACAATTAGGATTTATATTTCTTTTGCAGAGGTAGTACACAAAAGATTCTGAATGCATTAATATCTATGGATAGTTTTAGTCAGCGCTGCAGAAAACGTAAGAATGCCCAAATGAGGTTTGAGGGAAATTTTGAATATTTTCTTAAGATAGAGGTGCACAACCTGCAGCCCAGGAGCCATCCATTTGCGTCCCACAGAAGGATTGACATTTTAGACTGCATTAATCATCAGCAGGAGAGATTATTTTTCTCTTTTTGTAAGGAAAAATAAGAATGTAAGGAAAAATATTTTATTTGTTGCAATTGTAAAATTTTCATTTACAAAAACTCTTTTGGGGAAGAAGGGGCTAAAAATGATGGTTTTTTATATCAGGGTTACCATAGGTTAGGGAGAACTTGGAAAAGTCAGGGAATTTGAAATTAGTGAAAAAGTTAGGGAAATTGCAAATACTGCTCAAAAATCTGAAAAAATGATGATATAGATCTGGAAAATGCTTTTTAATCATACAATTTAAAATTTACTATGTTATCCTTTATGTCACAAGCTATATTATATTTTGTTGTGAGTTATTCTTTATGTCGTGAACCAAATTTTGTGACCTGGAATTTTATAAAAGTAGACTTGCAGAAAACGACAATTACAACCATAGAAGCATTTTCACTTACAGATCTCACACTGTGATCTAATACCTCAAGGTGATGTTTTTATACCCACATACCTACACTTAAAACTGCTTATTTTGGTACCTTTGAAATTGGAAGTATGGTTCTATGACTGTTAGTTTAAGAGATAATCACTGTTACATCTATTTTGAATCACCTGGTATATATACACATATATATATATATATACACTGTAAAAAAATAACTATTACCAGCTGCAATCTGTGATTTATTTTATCCAATCACAGAGAATTTCTTGCAAGAAATTCTCTGCGATTGGATAAAATAAATCACAGATTGCAGCTGGTAATAGGTTTTTTTTTACAGTGTACTTTTTAATAAACACAGTGAATATATAGTTTAATTCTTTTATATTATCTCGTTTGGGGCCCTTCATGGTCCACTAAACAGCAAGAGTGGCCCTCCAGCCAAAAAGGTTGTGCACCCCTATCTTAAGAGAAAATAAAAATGTAAGTCTAAATAACAATCTACTAAACAAAAAAAGCGTAATACTTAAAATATGACTAAATGCCATCTAAAAGATCATAAATCCGAACATCTCGCCGACTTAAAGTACAATAAACTCTCTCTTTCTCTAGGATTAACAACAATAACCCCATTAACCCTAACACTCTTGAATTTCAAAAAATAGACCATTTTAATTCCCATCATTTTGCCCTAAAACATGAAGCGATTAAAATTTTAACCATTAACAAAGCCGTCAACAATTGAGAGCACAGCATAATTTCTCCAGATTGGCAACATCTTATTGAAAAAATGAAGCTAAATGAAGAGAATTGGCAGAAGAGGAATGACAAATGAGGGAAACAGAAACCGGCAATGTCATTCGAGCACTGATGATGAACCCGGTGGGTTTGAAATATATCTGCTCAACCTATTATGGAGTTTTTGTAAGGTATTTTTGAAAATATTTTTGAAAATTACTAATTTCTCTTACTTCACATTGAGGGAAATTTACAACAAACAGTTTTCACTCTGTGATTGGCTTGCAATTTGATTCAAGCATACCCACAAAGAATTCAGAATTTGAGTTTGAGAATTATTGAGTAAATTTTTAGGCCGAGCAAGAATATAGCCACATATTTTTTCAGAATAAAATAATGTTTTAAGAAATTTATAATATCAGGGTTGAAACTACCTTGCTTGCAAAAACCCTGAAAACTGTTCCTTACATACAGATAGTATATCATACGTAGTATAGTAGATAGTATATTCCTTACATACAGATAGTGATATATCATACGGCTACCTATATTAAGTGACATTTGCTGACTTTGCAATACATTATAAGACAAATTAAACATTCAAAATGAAAAATTTCTGTAAAAATAAAGTAATTTAACATGAAATTAAAAGACAGCAAAATTTTCAAAAACCCTGAATTTAGGGGCAGCCCCTGAAAAGTTTCACCACTGTGATATACATGCAAATGATTTTTTAAAAAGAAAATGTATTTTAATTATGGTGAATATTCAGGTGTAACTTTGCCGAAAATTTAGTATTCAATGCATCTCTAGTTCAATCATCCTCCAAAATTTTGCAGATAAAATTCAACAACTGTCTAATATTTGGTTTAACAAGACACTATTAACTTGATAATAAAAACATTATATAAAAGAAACTGCTGAAATGAAAAGATTTACATGAAAAATTAAAACTTGGATCAACACCAGACACAGTTCAGTCAAAAACTGGTCAGTTGTTAATTCATATTTTGTGCTTTGCTTTGTTAAATAAATAGTTTTATATTTTTTATCCATCATATTGATCTATTTAGAACAGGTAAGCCCACAGCCTGATTGTAAGGACAAATAGGGCTGCTGTCCCAGGCCCCTAAATCATATTTAGGCAATGTTATTTAAAAATGTTTGTGCTTCACTTAAGATGGCAGTTGAAAGTTGTGTGAAACACCAGTTACGTCTCCAGAAATAATTCACTATGCGAAAGGCTTTGTTTGTTGTGCTATCAATATGGGTTACAAATGGGAGCTACTAATATCCGCTATTCATGTGAGTTTTTGACAATAGTGATAGAAAACTTCCGATTGCAGTTTAATCCATAAAATATAATACACATCAAACACCTGCCTACACTAGTTATGGAAATTATACTTTAACTGTGTAAAAATAAGTTACTTTTAGACTTTGTTAAAAAAAAGAAAAAAGACATTTAGTGAGAAAACCAAGCCCGGAAGAGAAAAGCTGCCCAGGTCCTAATCTGAGGTTAATTGGGCTCTGGGAGCTGTGTATAAAAATATTCAAAATCACTCCAGCAAAAGTTTTAATTGAAAAATGATATTCATCAGCATAATATATTATAATAGTTTTAACATAATACAACCCTTTTCAAACAGATAAAAGTTTAAACAGTTTTCTTTCTCTCTTAAACCAGTAGTAGGATAAATTTACATTGCAATTTCAATATTTATTTTGCGTTGTAGAGAGACAGAGAAAGTAATTTTACATTCAAGATACAATAAAATAAATCACAACAATAAATCTTTCTAGTTAATTTACAAATTTTATTTCTTCGCTTGAAAAAAAAAAAAAAAAAAAAAAAAAACCGAACGATAAAATACCGAAACGATTAAAAATATATGACAGATGATATATGATATAACACTCTAAAACATAATTTTACGGCTTACTTTCTACCAAAAAAAAATTCTAAGAAACATTATACAGGTTTTTACCATCATCGCTTTAAGAATATTTTAGTTGTCAAACAAATACTAACCCAGATTTGGAGCAATTACGATTTAAATGTTTTAATTCATACGCTAGTTCTATATAATGTCCATATAATCCATAAAAAGAATTTATCTTTTTCTAAAAGCGCAAGGAGTGAATATATATTAGATATGATGATGTATCATTTTCACACAGCCACAGTAGATGAATAACAACAAACACATACGACGACGTACATCATAAAAATATATTTTATTTTTTATTATAATGGATAGTTTAGTTTCACTACAGCACAGCAAGAGCAAGCATAGAATAATTTTCCCTATGAAGGGAAAACTTTGCGAAAACGCATGCGCATATGAAACCAGATGATTTCTTGATGGTGAGTTCTAGGGCTGAGTTCAGCAGTCGCTTCCCGGGAAGCCCGGTCTCCCCGGGATCTCCCCAAGCCGTTCAGCGATGTCATCACGTGACCATTTGTGGGTAACCCAAGGCGTTCAGCGCACCAGTCTGGGGAGCACGGGATGTTCCCATTCTACCCAGACTTTTTTTACGGGAACTTGGAAGATTTTCTGGGGAGTTGGTCTCGTGACGTGTAACGCGCATGCGTGTGTGCTTGTTTGTCAACAGAATCGTAATTATTTTGCATTGTGTGCTTTTTTTATTGGAAATTTTATTAATGCAATTAACTTTGATTAATTTCGGCAGACTATAAAAGTATATTACATTACATTTTAAGAAAAGTAATAAAATATTTTCATAATATAAAACTCGTACAGTAAATAATTAATACGTATTTTCACTGTTTTTAAGAAAGCAGTGTTTTTCTCATCTTCATCACATGATTTAAATGAGCTATGTTTTAACGTGTTTATTTTTTAAAACACATTTCCACTCCGCATATTATTTACATTGATTACATGAATATTTTTTCGTTATCATACTTGCCAACTATGCGAAACTTCACTAAATTTTTAAGTTTTCAGTGATTTTCGCTTTTGTCGGAAAAAAAAAAAAAATCTTGCGTCTCAATAGACAGCATTATTTTTAAATAATAATTACTAGATTTTTATTTAATTATTAAACTTTATTTATGCATTTTTTTTTTAAACAATTTAAGCCATGGATTAAACTATTAAAAACTGGCATATGTCGAAAACCTGCCAAAGTTATTAGACTGAAGCCAATCAATATTATGTAAAAACCTGAAAATGCCATATATAGAATCACCCTTATATTGATCCTATGTTGGTAGATATGTTAAGTTATTAAATGCATTTGAGATCTTTAGTTTACTTGTGTCCCACTGTTTGTAATTTGAAGAATTTTATGTTTGAATTTAGTTGTAAATGTTTAAAAATTTTTGATAAGTTAAATAAAGAAAAATAGATTGTTAAATTACATGTCATTCTTTAGATTAATTTCAAAGTGTATTGCTATATTGAATGATGTTTTACACAAAGTCCTTACTGTTATACTTAAATGCCACAGTTAGTTAACTAGTATAGCAATTTACTTTTTCTTACGATGTGAGAAACACATTTTTTTTTTTTAATCCAGTGAATAAAGTATGAGTATTATGATATATACTTTTCTATGTTTTTATGATAATGAAATTATTTTTTTTTTTTTTTTTTTGTGTGTGTGTGCTCAGTTATTTATAATTTACAAAAAGCAGCAAATTTTTTAAAACAATTTATTAGTGAGGAAAAAAGAAAGTGTTTCTTGAAATTATCCTGTTAGTTGAATGCCTGTTAACAAAGAGTTAACCGTATTTTTTTTTTTTTTTTTATCATTGTAACTTAAAAAAATATACGTTTTCTTTTAAATTCATTTTTTATGCCCTTTTTTTTAACAGGGCAATACATGTCAATTTCTTATATTTGCTGATTTTTACTGTTTACAGTTTTGTCTGAAGGAAGTAGTAAGATCTGTCATACTTAAAAAAAAAGAAAAAACTAAATCTTTCCAGACAAGAAAAAATAAAAGTAAAAATAAAATCATTACCTTGTGCTGTGAACTGCCTAGAATTTTACAGAATCTTAAGAAATTACAAATACTTAAAGAAGAAAAGTCTAAGTCAAAAATAAGATTTGTTTAGGAGAGATTAAAATATTACAAATTAAAGAGATTACAAAAAAATTTTCAACAACCTGAAAACTGACCCGATCCCGCAGTAGAGAATTTTTTGTGACCCACACCTGTTTTCTTTATATCCAAACCCAAAAACTATAAGACCATTAATAATTCATCTAAAAATCATGAAAAACTTTTTTCAAGGATAAAATATGGTAAAATTGTATTTATTGTCACACAGTTGGTAAATTATTTTTAAAAGAATTAAAAATGTAATTGTAATAAGTTAAAAATCTGAAAAGTGGATTAATCCTTTGCATGCGGGGCTTTTTTACAGTAAATAATTTTAGTACTTATTTCCATTGTTTTAAAAAAGCAGTGTTTTTTACCATCTTCATTTGAGCTATGTGTTAACGATGAGCAATCTCGGACGTTATTTTAAGTTAGTATTTTTTTTTAAAACACATTTCCCCTCTGCATATCATTTAAATTGATTACAGGAATATTTTTTCGTAATTATATCATACTTGCCAACTATGCAAAACTTTTATTTTGGGATTATCATCTACTGCTCCTTATTCTCATATATTTGTCCCTCCCTCCCCCCCCCCCTTTTTTTTTTTTTTTTTTTTTAGAGCATTTTAAAGTTATACGTGTATTTTATCAAAAACTTCTATAAATTTTTAATTTTCTAGTTACTTTCACTTTTGTTGAAAAAAAAAAAAAAATCTTGTGAGTCAATAGACAGATTTATTTTAAAATATCAATTAGTACATTTTCATATTCATTCAATTGCTAAACTTTATTTATGCATACAGATTTTTAACGATTTAAATCATGGATTAAATTATTAAAAACTCGCATATGTCTAAAGCCTGTCAATATTATTAAACTAAAGTCAACCAATATTATGTAAACCTGAAAATACCATATATAGAATCACCCTTATTTTGATCCTTCAATGTTGATAGATATGTTATTAAATGCATTTGGTTTTAATAATTAAGTTCTTTAGTTTACTTGTGTCCTATTGTTTCTACTAATCTGAAGGATTTTGTTGTTTGAATATAGTTGTAAATGTTTACAATTTTCAGGTCTAGTTAAGAATGGGCGATAAGCGTACCAAATGTAGTGGTCTTTTTCTCGCCAAATCGCATATGAGGAAAACAACACAACCTCCTGTTGGCATCGTTAAAATCTGAAATTATACATTAACAATCTATACCAGGGTGTCTACTGACTTGACAGAAAAAAAATTCATGACCTCAAAAAAATTTTCATGACCTTTTTTATCGACATATCCAACTGTAGATTTTCATAGAAGATAATTTTTTTTAAAGATACAAATGAGTATACTAGGTTTATAATCATGTTTATATATTTACGCTACTAAATAATAGTAATCTGAAAATCGACATGAACTCATAATAGAGAATTTTAATGACCCACACACGACTCAAAACCTAAAATGAAAATTAATAATTCATCTAAAAATCTTGAAATTTAAGTTATAAAGTAAATTTTTATTGCTATAAAACTGGTAAATACTTTAAAATGTAATTACTAATGCACCAAGTTAAAAGTTTTAAAATCTGAAAAATGGATAAACAATAATTTTTAACCATTTAGGTGTGTTGTGTACTTCAAGTGTTAAAAAATGTGCTTCAAGTTTAGTAATAAGTACAAAACTATGAATAAACACCATAAAATGCAATAAACTCGCAACAATTGCTTCGGGTTGAAAAAAAAACACGACCATTCATCAGGCGAACAAAGTAGGCACGAGTGCTACTACAAGCAAAGCGACAATGCACCAAATGATGCGTTGCCGAATTATGTTTTTGCCCATTAATGAAATTATTTTGAAAGATATTCTCAAGTCGACCCGACTCGTAGAAAAAAAAATTCAATCAACTCAATCCGAACTGCAAGAGAAAAAAATTGTTCAACCGACCAGTAAAATTGGGTTACCTGAACCAAAACGTGACTCAAACCGACGGTCAAATTTCATGACCTGTTCTTAATTTTCATGATCTATTGCTGAATTTCATGACTTTCATAACCCATTGTTGATATCATGACTTTCATGACCTAGTAGACACCCTGTATACTAATATTATAAATGTGAAAGTTTGGATGTTTGTTACTCAATCACGCCACAACGGCTAAACGGATCTGGATGAAATTTGGTACAGAGATAGATAATAGTCTAGAATAGGACATGGGCTACTATCTTTACAGAAATTCCTCCCACATTCTCCCCTGGGGGGGGGGGGCAAAAGACAAAAACATGTTTGTCCAGGTATCACTCAAGAATGGCTGGACGGAATTCCAACAGTGCCTCGCAGGAGGGTGTGGGACAAAAAAAAAATGCATTTATAAGCATAACTAGGCTCCCAATTGCTTCACAGTAAAGAAATTACACACGGGGAGACTAGACATGAGAACAAATGACACATTATCTGTGATTTATAATTTTTTGATTTTTAATGCAAGGGAGGGGGAAAATCAATTTTTGGCAGGAAGTATTGGAAATTCCTGATTTTGAGTAGAACTCTACCAAAGATATTGAAAAAAGGCTATGCGACTTCCTTAGGATATTTCCAATTTTTTTTTTTTTTTTTTTTGGTGGGGGTGTTACGGGGGGCAAACTCGAGACACCTCTTTTAGTGCTAAATTCATTATGAATAATCTATGGAAATTGCGGTCACGAATTTTGGTGCTTGGATTGTTCATACACCATAAAAACGTTTGTAAGCATAACGCGGCCCCAAATTGCTTCACGGTGAAGAAATTGTACATGGTGAGATTAAAATTGAGTATAAATAAAACAAATACCATTTTTTAATTCTTGATTCTTAAAAAAGAAAGGGGAAAATCGTTTTTTGGGGGGGGAAATTTCAGAAATTCCGGATGTTTTAGTAGAGCTTTACTAAAGATTTTACAAAGGTAATTCCAAAGACACATTTTCTTTTTTTGTGATTTTCGATTTTTTTTTATTTACGGGGGGGGGGGGGGGGTTACAAAGTAGCAAATTCAAGACCATAACCCCCTCTCCCCTTTTAGCGGTAAATTTGTCTTTGGAAATCTATGGGATCTGCGGTAACGAAATTTGGCGCGTAAATTGTTTATATGTATCCGACACTTATTGTAATGGGATTTTACGAATTCCCCCCCCTCCCCTTACCCACTTGAGGACGAGGGGCTATAAACACGTGTAAAAATACATTTTTACGTTTGAATTTGCCTTAAATTATCTTAGAATGGCGAACTTTGGTGTGTGGATGTTTATTAGGTGTACGCAATATAATATGTACTTTGTCGAGATTTCGCAAAACTTCGAACTTAGCCACTAGGGAAGGGGAAGTAAGAATCGGGAAAGTTGCTGCCGAAAGCAGTGGGAACATGGACTCCTCACGTTGCGAGCGAGAAAAATCTCTACCGAACACAACGGGAACTCAGGTTAATTAATAATGATATGGAATTTTGACAACTCATTTAAATATTGTGTCCAGCGAAGCGGGCAAAGCTTGCTATTTTCTCTATAAATAAATGGCTAAGAGATTTTTGACTCTGTCTGTGTGTTGATGCAAGTTGCTACCAGATTTTCATACTTTAGTTAATTTTAAAAAATCTAATAGTCCGATCGATAAGTTAATTAAACCGACGGATTCAGAAAAGATGCCCCTCTTATTTGTAACGAAACTTTGATTAGATTTTTTTTTTAATTAATTAAAACGTGAAAATAATAACCTGGTAAAAGCTTTTAAAATGGACATTTAAATTTTTAATTGTTGCCAAAAAAAAAATTACTTATTTATTTTTTTTTTCAACATAAAATGAAATATGCTTTCACGCAAAAATTTTTTTAAACAAATTTGCTCTTGCACATGGAGTAAAAAAATATTACCTCAATTTTAGATTTTTTCACCTTTTGTTTAAATAGTATGTTTTTGGCACGGATGAATCGCACTTGGCATAAAAGCTAATTCAGCATTAAATTAAAGAGCATTACTTATTGATAATCTTGGGTAATTTTTAAATTTTTATGCTAAAATAGATCGGACATTTTTCGCCAAGGACTCCACTTTCGTAAAAGCCACTTTAAGCCAAGCGTTTCGAAACTGTCATCTGATAAGCACCCAAATGGAAGCACACTGGTAAGCTATTGTCACAGGCAATAGGGACAGACACCCGAGAAAGAGTGGGTCGCTGCCAAAGGCAGCGGGAAACCAAAGCGGGCTTTAAAGCAATTTCATGTCTTTACATTTTATTTTTGTTTGTAAAACGATACTAGAAAAAGAGTTTTCTTTAAATATAGTGACCAGCGAAGCAAGAAAAGCCTTCGTTGATTCACTACCTTCATTGATTTCATTAATTAAAAAAATGGTTTCGTTAACAAACTTCGATCTATTGGCACGCAGGCAGCATCAGGCCAAATTTTGTACATATCGAGTTTGATTTTGAAATTTTTCCCACATTCGGAAATCGGTACGTTCCCGAACCGGTGCTTTGCTAGTAGTCGATAAAGATTTATAGCATTTTCTTTTTAATTGGATGTTATAGTTTCATAATTTTTAGTAAAATTATTAAAAATTGTATTGAAGATGATTTTTCTTGTTTTCTATGTTTGTTTCTGATCAAACTGCTTTTTTTCCAACATGTTTTGTTGATTATTTAGATCACTGAAAATCTTGCTATCTTATGCCGCCAATGGGCTATTATAACTGCGGTACAATGTTAACAATTAAAAAAAAAAAAAAAAAAAAAAAGCACCAAGTGGACCAATAGACTAATTTTCCCTTATAAATGTGAATTTCACTATTAGATTGCATGCTTGCAACATTATAAAAGAAGTGAAAGATTCATCATATTTCCGAAGACACTTTAGGCTCAGGAAATAGAAGCTCTTGTGAAAATATTAGTTTTTTTTTTTTCAATTGTATTTACAGTTGAACACATTTCTTTAGTTTTTATTAGTACTTTATACTGGAAGTGCTTAAGCAAATGAACGAAAAGTCACATTTTTTGGTTCATATTGGTATTTATATACGTTTATTCTTTTTTTACATTAAAGTAAACTTGTTAATTGCAGTTGTATTAGCCAAACTTCACAATACATTTCAGATTTTATAGATTCTGTTGTTTTAAAAAATGCGAGTTGGATTTTTTTTTTTACAGTTTAAAGTAGTATTTATTATTTTTTTTTTTATGGATGATCAAGTTTTCATTGGTATTTGGTGTTTTAAGATTAAAGGCAACTGAGTACTCGAGAATCCCAGGCCTGATCAAGTTTACATTATATAACTACATTTAAAGTTTAAATTGCAAAATTTTATAATGTGATAAACATGCTAAGAAAAAGATATAATATCTGTTGTCCTTAGTGAAAAAGAAGAGATCACAAATTTATTTAACAAACATACTTGATTCCTCTGAAAAATCCTGATTATTTTGATAAGGTATATTAAGGGAACAATCAGTAATATGAAACAATATTTTGCCCAATATATACCATGAAAATATACACATGTCATGTATGTTTTCGATTCCCAAGGACAACATATCAAATCTATGCTTATGCTAAAAACAAAGTATAAATGCATAAAGCATAAATCACTGCATTCTCTGAGACTTTTAAATTTTTCTTTTATTTTTGGTTTTATTCAATGATTGAAAAATTTTCTCCACACACACAAATTTTTAAATGTTAATTTACAATTAATAGTCACTCCACTACATACACAGCATCACTTCATAAGAATGTAATATTTCTTAATCAGGATACCATTTATTATATTTCATAAACCAAAGTACTTACTTACTTAAAACAATCAATTTTAAATACATTATAAAATAGATAACATTCTAAAAAATTGAACACAATTTTATTTTTTGAATAAGACGCAATAAAACATATACGTGATGAAAAGTATCCGGTTTTAATTCAATCTTTTCAATGTAAACTTGATCATCCATAAAATTTAGTAGTACTTTAAATTCCAACATAAAAACATTAGCATGTACATATTATAGGAAATTACATTGTTTTCAAACGATTGTAATACATAAAACCAAATTAACATGCGAAGCATGAATCTGTTAAATATGATATGCATTACGAAGTCACACTAGTACAACTGCACAATTAACAAGTGCTATTTAATCTAATGCAAAATACAAAAAAGAAACCTGTATAAATAATACCAACATAAACCGAAAAATGTGATTTAACCGCTCAAATACTTCTCAGTATAAAATAATTTAAACTAAAGAAAAGAATTCGTCTGAAAATACGATTTAAAAAACATACCATGCTTCTAACAACAGCTTCTGTTTCACGATTTAGTATGAAATATCTCCTGAAATTTGTTTAATCATCCATTTCTTTTATAATTTTCATATGATATCTTATTCTTGGAAGATAATTCCTTTTATTTAAGCTATTTATTATTTGTGATTCTTCTTTTTGGAATCTTTTAAAATATACACAAAATATTGACGATATCCGCCATGGCGCCATGTTTGTTATTGTTTGGTTGATTGAGTGAACTCCCCAAAGGCGTTCAGCAAATCTTCTCCCCACACAACTTCCCGGGTGAAATGCGTGACGTCATTTTTGAGGAGCCCGGGGAGAATGGGGAGCAACGCTGAACTTACCCTTAGTTTAACCTCCTTGGTACCCTTTTACTCTCCTCTCTACATTATTAAAAGCTCAATGGTGTGAAATATTGATTGCTGGCAGTATTTTCGAATCAACTAATCAATCTTTAATAATATAAATAAAAACAAGTTGAAATTCTGCTCATGCTTATAATCTTCTCTGCCTTGAAATGGGATACTTATAACAAATAATAAGTACTTATGATTGCGAGGAACAAACTATCCTTAATTATTCTAGTGACATCGTAAATATTATGAATCCCAATTTTATAGAAATTATTTTGGAGCTTCTGGATAGAGTGAAAAAGGAATATTCTGATCATAAAAAATGTAAGCATTCTACTTATTAATTTGTTTATATAGTGAAAAAAAAAGTTATACAGTAATGATTTATGTAATTGAAAAAATTCTTTTCATTTTTCAGTGACTGACAACACCATGTCCATGTAAGTATGTTTATGCTTATTTCGTGAAATATTTAAACTTTAGATCATATTAAACAGTTTCTATGTGTATATTTTTTATTTCTTGCCTATGTTAATGGAAATAGTATAGTTAAATTATTATATTTTCGTTTTGAGTGATATGATTGATAAATAGTATACAATAAACTGTACTTTAACATTTCTAAAGTTTGATTTATTAATATTGATTCATTATGTTGTTTATACAGGGGTTGATCTAGGCAAAAATTGGGTCCCCTTTGCTGCCCCTTCACAAAATTCCACATCAAAAAAGGGGACCCTTAACAAAATTCAAATCCATAAAAGAAGACCTTTCACAAAATTCAAATCTATAAAAGAGGACCCTTCACAAAAGTCAAATTTATGAAATGAGCCCTTCACAAGATTTTGTTTTACAAAAATAATGTTTTTATAAACCGTTTCCCTGTTTTCAGTATTATTTTTAATTAATTGGTTCAATGAAACTATGTTCATTTGATATTAAACATTAATTAGAATGACTGTTAAAATGGAAGGTTTTTATACATGATATATATATATATATATATATTTTTATTTATTTTATCACAAAAAGGGGACCCAAAAATTAAAACCTGGATCGACCCCTGTTATACAGCACTTAAGTTGGCATAGATGTTAAAAATATCAAAATCCACTATCCATGAGCATTTAAATGTTGCGTTTAAATTTTCCTTCAAAATCAACACAAACTTTCCAGACAACTCAATACATTTTGATGTTACCTGAACACAAAAATAAGGTTATTAGTAGTTAGTTTATGTGTACATTTCACTCTTTTCAGCTTAACTTGAAAAGAAATATGAAACGCATGAATAATTGTTACTTGAAACTTTTTTATTGAGATTAGACAAATGGTTTGTGTTTAAGAACATACAAATTATTGAAATACATTACGTCTAATGGGTGAAACTTCTCGTCAGTACAGCTTTTGACTGCATTAAAAAAAATGAAATTAACATGTATTTTTTATGTGCACATGAGCATGTTTCCCATAGAATAGGTTATAAAAAGCGTTTTTCCTTTGTTTATAAGGCCACACAGAAGAATTGGACATATTGAGACAATGTTAATTACAAGAACCGGAAAAACTTTAAATATTAAAATAAATAAGAAACTACATTTTATTCTCCAGTGACTGTCGTAGTCATAACGTTTTCGGCAGATCTCTTTACCGAAAACATTACGACCACGACAGTCACTAGAAAATAAAAGGTAGTTTCTTATTCATTCTACTGTATTATTGAGGTTATGTTTGAAAATGGTTCAAAGTGCATTTCATACTTGAAAATCCTTGCTTATTTCAAGGGAGACTCACTTATTTTAGAACTATTTGTACAAGACGCCTATCAATTTTCCTGAAATAACGAATTATATCATACGAAAGGACATCTAATAGACAGTTTTTATAGCTACTTTGAAGAAAATCATTAGAGCCGTTTTTGAGATACGGACTTCTGGTTTTCTAATTTTCCCCAAAAGTTGGAAAAATCATCTGTACACCAGATTTGTCTCGATTCTAAAGTTTCATAGTCCTATCCTTTGTAGTTTTGGAGATATGATAGTCAGAAGATTCTCCACTAATACACACACTAACTAATTGCTAAAAACTACTTTTTTTTGGACTCGGGAGACATTAAAACTCGATATCAAATTTCTGGACCGAATACAATACTTCCTTTAACTAAGGTAGTCGAGTGATGAAAATAAAAAAGAAACCTAAAATCTGCTCAATCTCTGGTCCCAAGCTATGCAGATTTCTGTGATTATATGTTAATTTCATTATGTTTAGTTCAGTCTAAAGTTGTTATAAAATGTACCAATAAGAAATCTCTCTCTACGTAGGCATATCATGTTTGAATTCTTTTAGATCCCCTTATATCAAAACTTGCTCTAAGTAAGCAGTACAATATCTATGAAGTAAAAGTCTTCCTATATACTACGACCACATTTGGTACGCCAAGCAGAGTGGATTGTTCTAAACGCTTCAAAGGGTGTCAAGTTCACGACAGGATGGGAGGAATAAACATGTTGTCAATTCACGTTCGCTTATCGCTCTTCCCTTTCTGGCACTCATTTTGTTTCCCGTAATTTCAAGTTTATAGTAGCTAGTACGAAGCATACATATCATTAAAAAACCAAAGTACTTGGTAGATCTGAATATCACTAATTTCGTTATTTAAGGGGACTGTGGGCAATGTAAAGCTGTTTTGTAAACTGCGTTTTTAAGTTGTAATTCTGCATATATATGCATTGAAATTAAACAATAGCAAGCATATTGTCTTTAAACAATTTTTAATTAAAAAGAAAAATTCAAATTTTAAATTGTATGAAAAGTTAAAAAAAAAGTTTCAAATTTACTAATTTTTTAATCCCCCCCCCCCCTCACAATTTTAGATTATTTTTGTTTAAATATAGATTCTAAATATATTTGTATATTAACTTGAGATTTCACTAACATGTTAAATTGTAAGGAATACTTTTATGTTTGAATGATGAAATTTTATGTAAATTGTAGATTTTTTTAAAGCTATATATGGTTTTATTATTATTATTATTATTATTATTCATTTAACATTTGAAAGACAATTTTTTGAAATATTAACATATTTTATTGGTTCATTTTTAAATCCACTTTTCTTTTAAAGCAATTTCTAGCAACTTTTTGTTTTCTGAAAAAATTAAACACTTTATATTTTACATGAAAAAGTATTCATATCATTATTTTTATACTATAAAAACATTTTTTTTTTTTTTAATTTGTGGAATTAATTACTAATATTTTTATTTTCTGAGAAAAGTCCTTCATAAAATTATTTTTAAAATTTGATGTCAAATTTATGAATATATTTATTTATTATTATTATTTTAAGAGAATTGATATAATCACATTTTTTTTAATATAAATTGTTTCAGATGTTATTATATAATTCAGAAATATATACTAGGTTCAATAAACTATTAAAATCATAAAGTAATCATTGTTTTTATTTTAATGTGTTTAAATATATATTTTAACTTTTCATTCCTCTTAAAAAATAAATAAGTGAATCATTTAATCTTAATAAGAAATATAAGATTAAGACTTCTACAGGGAATTTAATCACTGATCATTAGTGCGGGGCTCACAAAAATTAAATCATATAGAGATCTTGCATTTCTACCTCTTTATAGCTTCTAGAATCTAAAAAAAAGCTATACACAATACTGCTTTCTAAATAATCTGCAGATTAAAAAAAAAAAAAAAAAATCTGTGTGTACATCTTTCGTCTCGCATTTTCTGTCATTGGGTGTGTAATTATAGCAAAAACTCATTTTTGAAAATTTGACCCTAAAACAATACTTTCTTTAGCATATATGCCTAACAGAAGGTTTTGTTAAGTTTCTATATAGTATGTATTTTTAATGGAATTATTTTAAAGTAAATATTATTCTTGTTTTTATGTGTCAGGGTTGCTACACAAATCAGGAAAAAAAAATCCCTGAGTATTCCCTGTCTCTTTTAGAAGTAAAAAAGATGACACACAATCATGCAGCATTAGAATGAGAATCCAACATGTTTGCAAGTCCAATGAACATATTTAGGGTATATTAATTTTATTAACTTACTATAGTTGGAGGAAAAAACATAATTTATTCATTATAAAACACTAAAAATTTTAAAAATATTTGATGATGAAAAAATTTTCCAATGTTTTCACAAAATATTTCAAAATTCCCTGATTTTTCCCTGTTTTTGCAATGAATTTTGAAAATTCCCTAAGTTTTCCAGGTGGCAATCCTGTGTGTATATCAGAATTTTAATGGTCAAATTATTCATATCATTTTTATAGTATTATAGATATGTTTATTTTATTTATTTAGTAATTGACTTAGGCATATGTGGATTGTTGTGGAAATTTAATCATCTTATCTATTCATGTTTGCATTCTACCTCTTTTTTGCTCTTATAATTATATAATAGTAAGGGTGTTTGTGTTCAGGGTTTTTACTCTAACCCATCTGTATTTTCATGTTTCCTATAAAGTTATTTTTTGCTTTCATTGATCGGTCATTTGTTACTTAGGTGATATGTGAATGAAATATAAAATTATTGAGGGCTTCTGGCCTAAATAGTTTGAGTATATTTTGATATTTTGGGTTTTCAAGTGATATTTCAAGTTAGAAAAAAGTTGAGGCTCTTATTTTCAGGGTTTTTACCTTTGAATCACAATAACCCCTGATACTGCTTTTCCTTATAATTGTGTATATTCTATATGTTTAATCATACATTTATTTTTGTCTTTTTCATTTTATTTTAGGTTATCATTCTTGTTTGGAAGTATGGCTACACAAGCATTTGACTTAATTGATCGTCAGTGTGTAACACTCATACAAACACCCAGTGGGAGAGAGCTGTACCAGATTCAAAGGGGCACAAGTGACTTCCACATATGTTTGAAAAACAGCAATTATTGCTCTTGTCCTGCATTTTATTTTCAAGGTAGGATTATGTTTTAAAATTGTATATTTGTAACTAGAACAATAGAGTACTTTTATTTTCTTTAAAAAAAAATTCTACAGTTATTATTTAACTACAGATAGTATGAAATATTGGCAAATGGAAAATAAAGCTGAATCTAGAAATTGCTATTTAGTAGGGATGACAATAAAGCAGACTGGATTTATTTGTTGATTTATTTTGAGTATTTTTGATTTATTTCTATTATCACAACCTCCTTGTGTTTTGTCTCCTTCATAATATTTTTATACATGCCTTTTATTCTAAATATTTATATTTTGATTTATTTATTTCAATAAATTAGTACGATTTTCATTTTATTTTTAACATCTGCAAACTCATGCAAATGTAAATATTTAGTTTAATTTTAGCATCTGCAAACTGATGAATTATGTAGACATTATGAAAAGGAAAAATTGTTCAAATTATTACTTTTACTAGCAGGCTATGTCCTCTTTGCTGGTCACTATATTTAAATGAATTTTCAAAAGAATTGAATCACTAGTTTTTTTAATATCGCTTCATAAATAAAAATCTTTAAAAGAATTACATTCAAATCGCTCTGAACCTTGCTTCTGGCAGCTCTTTTACCACCAGCACTGCATCAAGTCCAGGTTCCCACTGCCTGCAGAAAGGTCTTTCCTGGGAAACTTCAATTTCGATATTTATCGATAACAGGTGGAGCTGCTATTATTCATGAACTACGATTTTAAAGATGACTGTATCTCAGCATCCATTAAATATTTTAGAACCATGTATTTTATAATGGCTCTTTACACTATATTACCATATGATTCCAATGAATATAATAAATGAAAGAAAAGGTAGATTTTCTTTTAAAATGAATTAAATAAACAAAAAGTAAAGTTTTAATTAAATTTTTATAAGTTTAATTCTTTGTACTATATTACCATTTTTCCCTATAAATACAATAAACCAAAAAAGGGGGAGAAAAAAAAAACCCTCATAAAGTAATTAAATAAATGAAAAATAAAAAGTTGTTATAAAAATCATGCATAAGCACGTAAGTGTTATAGTTTTTTTAATTTAAATTTTAATATGTTTAGTTTTTTTCTACTGTTTTACCAAAATTATTTCCATAAATATAATTTAAAAAAAATGTCAATGAATAAAATAGAAAAAGAAATAATTTAAAAAAGATTCAAATTCAAAATTTGAAAAAATCTCGATGAGGCACTTGCAGAGTTCCTTCTGTCAAGTTTTGTAGCTCTGCGATCAGCATTTTCATAGAATAACTTAAAAATAACTTTACTTTAAAATATGTTTCTGAAATTTGTTATTTCTTTCTGAATATATTTAACTGAACTCTGGATGTGTATGCTTTTTGAAAGTTCTCACAATGAACAAATTCTATTTCATCAAAAGGATCAACCCTCTATTTCATCTCATATTTAATTTATTAGCAATTTTTCCGAAAATCTGACTCGGAACCCTTATCACAAAATTGACTTCTGCATTTCCACCAACAAACCAGACATTTACTTTTCTACTGAGTACATGGTAAATATTTATCTTAATGGAAGTCATCAAATTCTGATAAGTTTTATTATTCCATTTGTTTCAAATGTGTAATTTTATTTTAGAAAATAATATTGCTATTTTCATCACCAAATGTTTCTTCTATTTAATATACAGAGTTATTCAAAATGTATGGTATTTTAAAAGACTGTAATAAATTTATTTTTAAACAGAGACATACCAGAGAGAGTTTGAAAGGAAGGATAACTGAAACATTTTAATTTCCTCGCAGCCTGTGTTGAGTACAGCATACTTGCCGACATACTAATTAATATTCCGTAGTATTGTTAGCCCCGCCTTCTTTTTCACACCAGTATCTTTTTAGAGTATTTTTCTTCTTATTTAATTGTAATTGCATTTGGAGAATATTACTCTAAAAATTTACTGGTGTGAAAAAAAGGGCAGGACTAATAACACTATGGAATATTAATTAGGATGTTGGCAAGTATGGTACAGAAGCTATGGTGGTACTGCAATTCAAACATTCAAAGTATTTGAAAGTGGTATCACCAATTTGAAAGAGGAAGCAGTCTTCGTAAAGGCAAAGTATAATGAAGCAATGTGTTAGTAGTGAAAATGTGGAAAATATAAGGATGACCTTTCTACGCAGCCTTGTACTTTTTCCTTTGCTGCAAAAATAGCCTCTTTATTCAAATTGGTAATGTTTTCAAATATTTTTGTCAGTTGGAGTATATTTCTCCAATTGTTTATGGAACGCATGTTGGACCAAAGCTATAGATTTCCATTTCTCATGCTGCAAAACAAATTCTCTTGCTGCGATGCCATTTTTCGTTCTAACTATCACACCATCTCCAGAGCTTCTAAATTCAGTGCAGGCTGCAGGGAAATAAAAAATATTTAAGTTGTCCTTCCTTTTAAATCTGCTCTGGAATGAATTTATTACAGACTTTTAAAATAGCATACATCATTTTTAATATCCCTGTATATAAAATGGTACATGTCTATACAGGGTACATGTAGCATGGAATTTCACTCACTAACATCAAATCTGTTTTTACTGCTTACATCATTAGGTTTCTATCCGAGGTTATAAATAATAAAATAAAATAATAATAATGTAAACACATTAATAATCGTAGAAATAGACAAATATAAATAATGCATATACACCAGGAAATGTAAGGCATTTATTATATTTTGGATACTGGCTAAAATTACAAGAAAAACACATTTCAATGCATTATAAAAATGTGAAATGTAATTTTTTTTTTTTTTTTTTTTTTTTTGGTGGTATTTATTTCTTTTTGCATCATTCCAATCTTTCTTTTTTACTATACTTCCTTTGTTACTAATTCTGATTGATTGCTTACTTCATCAATGCAAATGCTTTAGTAGTCACCAACCTTTTTTCACCAACTACTAAATTCATAAGTTAAAATCTTGCAGACCACTAACATTAATGATTGAAAATGTAAATATATTTATTGAATAATAATTAGAGAATGCACATTTTATAAATATGAAATATATCTATTTAATATAAAACATTACAAATGCTTATTTTATTATAAGAAAAGCATAAATACTTCATAAGAATGATGCTTGAAACAATTACAAGAGAAATCCAAAACACTTTTCTATTACTTCCATATTTAAAAAGCTCAGACGAAAGATTTAGTTCAAGTGATAAATTACTATTTCCGTATATAAAACTGCATTCAAAAATCGGTAATATGTATGTAATGAATTAATTACTGGAAAAGAGAGTGATGGCAGTCGCTACACATAAGAAGTATTAGGATTTCTTTCAGGCAACATCTTTATTGCTTCATTATTGCTAAGGTGAGACAGGGTAAGGTGAATGGAGTCAGACAGACGAATCGCCGATCCCTGTACGGTGGCATACATCGGGGCTAGCGGCTCCCAGCCGCAGACTCGGTTAGGAAGCTTGTAGAACCTATATAATTTCGGAGGACCGAGCCATGTTAAGTTTATTAGCATTAGAAAACCGTGGAAAGAAGTGTCCATGTGTTTAATGTTTGGGCTTTTATACCGGATTTTCTGAACTGCTGATTGGTTCTTTAGATCGTCCGGGTGCTAAAAGGATTTCTGGGGTTAATTACTATGCATGATCAATGACGCGAAAGTTGCAGATTGCGTTAACATCAGCGAATTTTGACTTATAATTTCGTTCCTTTTCTGATTTCTGAGTTATAAAGTCTCCTGCTGGAAAACGATCGTTAAAGGGGGCAATTACGAACTATTCGCAATTATAATTTCGATTAGCGATTTTTACACTTTTAATTTGGGTTTTTTAATAATTTAAAACTATTTATTTTTATCCCTTTCATGTATATTATACAGTTAGCTTATTAAAATCCAATGGTAATATTTTTAACATATATTTTAAACTTTTAAAGAATTCAGATAAATTTAGAACAATTCCTAGCTAAATCTAAAATTCAGATTTATGATAACTAGGAAGAAAGGATTCAATAATCATACATTATCATATATTAACTATAAATACTAAGATGCTATGTAATTTAAAATATTTTTGTAAAAATTTGCGTTACTAATTTATTTTGAATAAAGTTCATTTTATGCTTTCAATATTATATAATTTTCAAAGCTATTATTTGTTCAATTTGCACTTACATTAACTTTTTTTTTTCATTTTTTCCAGTGTTAAAAGGTAATCAGTACATGGTAAGTATTTCAATTTTTATATACTCTGGTAAGATTTTATCAAAAGTTCTGCCATATATATATATACTATAGTCAGGTAGTCATAGTTAAAATTTTCTCTGTAAACCCCTGCAGTTAAAATGGGGAAGTAGTTCATCATCAAATTAGATATGTGTGAATATATGTGCATATTTTATCTTGATTTTGAATATGAGTTCAATACTATAAATTAAAATATTTTATTAGACGTTAAAGGCAAATTATTTTCTATAAAATACCAAAAACATTCTTTTACTTTTCCTTCACTTTTTTGAACAAACAGCTTTAAATTTTCTGAATAGAATCACTCCTGTTTTCAGATGTCTATTAAATAAAACCCCTCTTTTTTTTTTTTTTTTTTTTTAATTTCTTGCAATATTCATTCTTTATGTAAAATGTATTTTATTTAATTTTTCGTTACAGTGTAAACACAAGTTAGCCACTCTGTTATGCTCATCCATGGGACTCTGTAAAGAATTGCAATATTCAGATGAAACTGTTTCATTAATGTTAGCTGGAGAAAGCTAAAATGATTAATATTTTTGTATATAGTAACATATTTTGTAAAGAATAAATTGAATTTATTTAAATTAATGTTTAAGGTTAAAAGTATTTTTTTTTTTTTTTCCACACTTGACTCTTTGGAGAGGTGATGTAAGAAGAATGAGGAATTTGCACTCATGGGGGATTTGAACAAAATCCTATTTTTCGGGTAGTTTTAGGACCATAAATTTGAAAACGTTTATTAAAAATGCAAAAAAAAGTTCTCACTAATTTAAAAAATAACTTTAAAATTAACCAAAAAGCACATGAGTTCAAAACACTGCCTGATGTCACACTTTATGACGCTTCAATATTTACATTTTCTTAGCCTAGTTAGCAAGCAGCAATTCATTTTAACTTTTGTAATTATCAATCAATTATGTGATTTCTCGGCATTTCTTTTTCATCTTATAATCATTTAATATCATTATCACCATTTTCCATTATCATTATTTTCAACTGTTTTCTTTTCATGGCAGTTGTCCAATGTTTCGTTTAATAGGATCCCGTGGAACACTAAAGAATACCTTTTGTGAAGCTTTAGCTGTTGCATTAGTGCAGAGTGGTATAATACAATATTTATACTACAATTTTCTAATATCCGTCATTATTATAAAATACAAAACATATTTCACTGATTCAGGAAGCAAAGCAAAGCACGAAATCGAATGTAAATAGCGATTACTTCCATTTGTTGTCATAAAGAGTGACAACATTTTATACTGTGTTTTCTCGATAGAGTAAATAGTGCGGTGTTAAAATTGTTATAAATCAGTCATTAGATTTCAAATGAAGAAAATGTATGTATTTATTTTCTTACCTTTTTGTTTACTATTATATAAGAATAAAATCAGAAAACGTGCAATTCCTCAATGTCATATGGCATATCAGTACGCAGGACAAATGAAGTTAACTTTTGTCTACTCAAGATGGCTGCCGAAATAGCAGACAAGGCTACAGCAGGAGCCATGTTGGGTCTATCAAAACATTCAATTAATTTCACAATTACAATACAGAATTTCTTATATAGCTCAGTTACTTAATGTCTTCTGTGGTTAAGATTTTGGCTTCATGTTTTTCTGGAAATGTCATCTTTCCTCCAAGGTTTAAAAATAAGAACTGAGACCATAAATTACAAAAAGACATAATGATTGTTTAGAGTTAAAATAATTCTGCTTTACCCTTCTTCATCAAGTAAACAAAGGCAGGCACTGATGCAGCCTGAAAATTACAATATATTGATGCTTTCACACAGTACCTGTTTTTATTTTTGTTTGTGGGATGAATGTTCATTTTAATTTAGATTTCTTTAAGCAGACCGTGAGTTCAAAAGTACTACGGACATCTCACAGGGTTGGTACACAAATCTGGGGAAAGAAAAAAAAAAAAATTGCAACTTTTCCTTTTTCTTTTAAGTAAAGTAGATGACACATAGTCATGCAACATTAGAATCTAGTGTTTACCAGTCACCTGACTATATCTAGAATATATTAATTTTATTTAATTACTGTAGTTGGTAAAAATTATATAGTTAAAAAAAATTTTTTTTTTTTCTTCATTCAGGAGCGATTGTCAGTAGGATTTTTTCTTGATTTCAGAAAACTTTTGCTTAATATATTTCCTGGTTTCAGGATTTTTTTCCAATAATTTTTCAGCGACTGTTAAGGAAAAACAGTTGTATAATGAAAATTTAGATTATCTTTATAATTTACAGATGTACAAAAGAGAGATGTACAATTTTTTAGATGTACAAAAACTTTACATGTATTTTATTGATTACAATAATAAAATAAAACACAAAATGTTGATTATTCCGTGGACTTTTTTTTTTCCTTTTCGTGTAATATCAAGGTTTTTAAAGTATGGTCAGAATCAGCCCTGCTCATTATAAAGCACTAAAATAAAAAATAAATTAAAAAAATTCTCAAACTATAAAATTAAACAATTTAAAATTTATTTTGGAAATTTTTTCTTATGATTATCCAAAATATTTCTAAACTCCTTGAATTTTCCTTGTTTTTACAATACATTTTGAAATTTCTTCAAGTTTTCCCTCTTTTCTAATAGATTTTTCAAGGTTTTCCCTGAATTCCAGGTACCATAGCGATTCTGTCTCATAACAAACAGCTTTGCTGCAAAACAATTGTTAATACATATTCAGAAATAGAAAAAAAAAAGTATTTGTTGGGCTCATGAATGAACAAAGTTAATTTAATAGACAAGACACAATGCAAATGGCATAAATGAAGGGACTTCTTAGGGAATAATCAGACACGTCTCAACATCAATTAACTTAAAATAGATCCTTCTGAAAAAAGCTATGAACTTAAAAAAGACTCTTCACAAAAATCAGATAAAGTTCCTTAAAAAAAAATTAGGACATGAAAACTACTTCTATTTTGGTAATCAGCTTGAGAAAAGAAAAAGAAAAAACATTCTAGCAATCAAGCAAAAGTTTTGCAGATTTATAGCTGAACCAATTATGCATTTTGAAAATTAACTTTAAAAAGTTATTTTAATACGAGGGCTGTCGTAAAGTATCCGGATTTAATTTATAACTAAAAAAATATAATGGATATACATACTTCAGTTTAATCCCCTTCAAAGTATCGTCCTTGAGAAGCAACACACTTAGCCCAACGTTGTTGCCACTCTTGGAAGCAGGATTGGAAGTCGCTCTTTGGAATGGCCAACAAGCTGTTTGATCGCTTTTTGTTTGATGGCCGCCTCATCCTCAAACCGTCGTTCTTTAAGCGATTTGAACGGTGCCATGTTTGGTTACAAAATTTCGCATTTCCAAAGCTAAAGAAAACGCTTAAAGGACGGCCTGTTTCAGGATGTGATGACCATCAAACAAAAAGCGATCGAACAGCTTGTTGGCCATTCCAAAGAACGACTTCCAATCCTGCTTCCAAGAGTGGCAACAACGTTGGGCTAAGTGTGTTGCTTCTCAAGGACGATACTTTGAAGGGGATTAAACTGAAGTATGTATATCCATTATATTTTTTTAGTTATAAATTAAATCCGGATACTTTACGGACAGCCCTCGTATATATTATTTTTTATTTTATATAATTACATCAAAATAATTGACCATTTATGCAGTTTTTTTTTTTTTTTTTTTTTTTTTAAGGCTTGTATTTAAGCATTTATTGGTGATTAAATGTAAATTTTGTCAATCAGCAGTAAAATAATCTTATATTTTTGTAGTCAAACATCCAAAATGCAGAAACTTTAAATATTTGTAATGAAATAACCTTGTATTGTGTTAAATATCTTAGAAAAAAAAAGCAAGAATATTGGCAATCGGTGGAAAAATAAATTTGCTTATATAATTTTAGTGGTTAATTTTTGTCTATTAGATTTGGAATATTTCACAATTTGGATTTGTGTTTTCATGAAAAATTATGTTTTTTGGCACAGACAAAAATAAATAAATAAAGATATCAGAAATTTTTATGATCTGTAGTAAAATAATCATGTACTTTTTCTAAAAAGCATGAATTTTATCGGTTACATATAAAAAATGAACAAAATATTTTTTGACAAAATAATTGCTTATTCTAGTAATTAATTGTGATTAAACATAAACTTTATTAATTGGCAGTAAAAGATCTGGAATTTCAGCAAAATTGTCACAAAAATATCTTGTATAGTTAGTTGAGTGGTTGTGGGGAAAATAAATAAAATAAAAATAATTGGCAATGGGAAAAATAACTTTTCAATAAATAAGCAAAAGAAAAAAAAAAAAAAAAAAAGTAAAAATTAATTATTATGAACTTAAATAATGTTACATGGTTAAAAAGTTGCATAAAATTTATTTTTCACAAAAATAAGGCTCTTAAAAAAAAAAAGGCTGGACAGATCTTTGGCAGGATTCATATGCACCAGGCAAAACTTGGAATACTCAGGGAATTTGGATTTCGTTGTTAAAAAACTCAGGGAAAAATCAAGATTAATAAAAATTTTCATTAAAATTCTGGAAAAATGAATATTTTCTTGTTTAGCTTTATATTGAGATTCAAGTGATTAAGTATCGCGAAAAAATACGCATATAAACAATTATTTCTATGTGAATTTCTACCACGATAAGCAATAACATGACATCATACAGAAAATAGAAGCATTTTCTCCTATTTTCTGAAAAATTGTTAGAATGAACCCTGTTTGGAGATAAAAGGCAATACTAAAACGACTACTAAGAATGTATAGATTTTCCAACAGATCTTCGTCTGGACAATAGGTTATGCTGGAAGTCAATTTTTGTAAATTGATTGAAAAATTAAATTATACTGCTCCCCTGCTTAAGTTTTAGAATATTTTATTATGAATGCTGATAGAATTTTTTAAAAATAATTTCATAGAAACAAGTTAAAAACATACATATATATATATATATTATAAACTATGTTATAAATAGATATATGAAAACCTTCTCCAGTATATCAAGGAAGAAAAAAAAAATTGATCCAATATTTTATTACCATTTAATGAATTAAACAAAATTCAGAAAACTGCAATGGAAGCAATAATCAACACTCTTCATGGGCATTAGTTGAATTATGATCCTTCTATGTCAAAATATATTGACAGAGACCATGGACACATTATTACTGGTAATCTCAATATTATTGATAATTATCAAAAAAAATTCATGGAATTTGGCACCAAATTTAGACTTCCAATTAAAACTAGCATTTCACAAATCTTTCAACAGTTTTCTTATGATCTAGATTTATTTAATTATAAAATTTCTATTACTCATAATAAACCTATTGCCTACTTCACTCAATGAAAAGTTTGAGCTTTACAAAAAATTAAAAATGCTTTATTTCTCAGTTATTCAAGTCTGGTGTTTTTAAAAAAACCTGTACTTCTTAATTCAATCAAATCACTACAGGATGGTGATAACTTATGTTGACAAATCACCTAATAATTATGCCATTATATGTAAATCCTACTATCTCTCTATTTTAAACTCTTCAGTAACCATACTTGCTAACCAATTTCAATAAAAAAAGGGAAGATTTTTGTTGAAAAACCAGAAGATTTCATAAAAAAAGGGGAAGATTTTTTTTTTTTTTTTAATTTCTTTTTGACGTAATCAACAATAGTTTTACAATTTTAATATTTAGAAGCAATCTATAAAAACATTTTACTATAGATTGATTATACTAAATATATAAAGTTTTTAAATGAAGTTATTCCTCTTCAACATATAAATATCTACATAACAGAATCTGTAAGAAATTTATTTAACAATAGACAAAAAACTTAGTAAAGTTAAAGTATAACTAATTTTTTAAATAAATAGAAAATGATTTTTGTGCATGTACATTAATCATACATATAAAAAAACATAGCAGTAGCTAATTATCAGTTTCAAACGTGCATAAAACCAACTGAGTATTAATTTTCTTAAATTTATTTGGAAAAAATTTTCCTACCTGAAAAAAATTCATTTTTTTCCCATGTTTACACATTTGGTATAAATATGACATACAAATATTTAATTTAATTGAGGAAAAATAAACAGATTCATTAAATTCAGCAATAAAGATCTAAAAATAATTACATACGTGAGAAATATTGAGCACTTCCATTGCTTTATTGTTTCTAGAATTGATCATTGATCACAAGCCGGGGAAGGGGGGGGGGGATACAAAAATAATTACAGAGTAAGAAATATTAAACTCTTTCAACTCTACTTCTAGAATCTAATGAAAGAAGTTTAAAATTAATATTATCATTTATGTTGCAGATGGATAAAGATTAGGAAACAAAAGACTTCTGCAGAACATTTGATTGCTGATCACTAGTTGGAGATAAATGAAGGGGGTGGGGGGTGGGGCAAAAAATAATTACATCAGCAAGAAATATTTAACAATTCTATTTCTTTACATGTTCTAGAATCTCATAAAGCAAGTTTGAAATGAATATTGACATTTATGTTATGGATGGAAAAAGATTGGGAAACAGGAGTTTTCGTAGAACATTTGGGCTTTCTTTTTAAAACGAACGATATCCGCGACTTTTTTAAAAACGGAAGATATCATCGTCTGTCCGGAAGACACGTTAAAAAACCGGAAATCTTCCGGGAAAACCGGAAAAGTTGGCAAGTATGAGTAACTAACAGTAACATCTTTAGTTTAACTAATAATAATCTTATTATTAATAACCGAAAACTACATAATTACTATAAATTACTTCAACTTCCCTTCAATAACTTTAATTATCCTTTAGTTCTCATACCTAAGTTTCACAAATCTCCAATTAAATTTTGCACTGTCGTTATTGGCTGTAACCACTTTACTAAAACCCTACTTGATATTCTGAAACAAATTTACAATTGTACTTGCAAAGTTGATAATTTACAGTGTCTTAAAAATAGCTTTCAATTAATTCAATAAAAAATTACTCAATAAAAAATTACTCTTAAATTACTCAATTCAATAGACAATATTATGACTTTCAAGATCTTTTCAATAATATTGAGTTATCAGATCTTAGTAATATCATTTACAGTCTTTTTCACGAATATAAAACTCAAATTAAACTTCCTTGCAATTTTAAAGCAGAAAAATGCAAAATACTTCTTAACTTTGTTATCCATAATAATATAATTATATCTTCCACAACAACATCTATTTGCAACAAGTAAGAATCCCACAAGGGGGTAGTAGCTTCAGTATTATTTTGACATATCTCTATCTTTATTATTATTATGAAGATGTCCAGCTTTATCATTACATAGATGATATTATAATATTTTATCTTAATAGAAAGCCCAAAATGCCTTTTCCTTAAATTATCCATCTAACTCAAAATACTCTAACTAATCAATCAATTAACTTTTTAGATCTAAAAATAATCTTTGATGGTAATAAAATTTACACATATCTATGACAAACGGCAAGATTTTAGTTTTAAAGTAAACTTATTTACAATTTTAATTCCTGTCTGCATCTTACGGCATTTAGAAACATCCTCATTAACCATTTATTTCGAATTAATAATTTATGCTCTCTGAAGTATAAAAATAAGAATATTAATAAACTGATCGCAGCCACTGCTAAAATGGGTTTTCCTAAAAACCTTGTATTTTCTACTTTGTATCCATAACCATGTTTCTGTCAGTACATATTAGAAAAAAAAAAAGTTTACACTTTAGTGTATCTTAACAAAAAAATTATAAAATAATAAAAGACAATAAAAAAGGTGGTGGTTGGGTGGGCAGATGTTTGATTATGGAGGATGGGTGATGTTGTTTGGCTGGATGGTTGGGTAGAAGTGTGAAATTAAAGTAAAAAAAAAAAAAAAAAGCAGAAGGCTTTTTGCATTTACTTTGTATTAATATGCAATATTTCTTTTTACATTAAATTTTCAGTTTCTTCATTGTTGAGTTGTCAATTATTCTTAAAATTCTAATCATACTATTAAACACATAGTAATCAATAATTTTCATTGTTGCTTCATAATTTCATTATTCTTTATCTGCTATGAAATTTTGCTTTTCTAATCCATATGACTCCTATTCTAGTCTTAGCAGGCTGGGGGAGTGTTGCTAGCGTGAAACTAGTTTAACCCACAGGCAAGTTAAAGTCTTGCCACCTGCTTGCCACCCGGAAAAAAAAAAAAGGGGGTTACAGCGTTTGAAATTGGTTGGCATATTTAAATTTTAAGGCAAGGTAAATCGATTGCGGATATTTTTGAGTGTAAAATTATTATTAGCGACAGAAAGGGGGGGGGGAGCAAAGGGGCAAAGATGTAGAAAAGGAACGGGAGTTTCGGAGAAAACAACGGAATACCCAGAACACCTTTATTCTTTAATATTTTGCAGAGTTTCAATTCCAATTTCTGCTCACACATCGTACTAAGGATTTTTAACGTTATATAAGCCCGGAATTATGCAAGTTTCGGAGAAAACCATGGATAAGTCGGATTACTGAGAGAGAATAATAATAATAAAAAAAAAATCTCTGAGAATAATAAAAAAAAAATTACATTTTAATTTACATTTAATTGCAAATAAAATTTTATTCTAATATTTTAATTATGATTAAATTATTTTTAATACTTCATTTGAAAAACATTTTGAAATCTTTTATATTATCAAAAGTGGTATTCGAGATTTCACCCAAAATACACATTTTGAGGTGTCCTGAATCGGTTTTCTTTTGTATCTGAGCTGCTAATTAAAATAATGTCATAAGTAATACATCATTTAAAAGCTTTGTTGATTTGGAATTTGCAATTTTCAAATTTTCAATTACTTTACATTTGAATTAATATTCGGCCTAGACAGCATATTATAAAGCTACTGTTCAATTTTCATGAAAATATATGAATAAATAAAAAAAATGACATATTTATTGGAAAAAGATTAAGTTTTCTTTTATATTTTGCAGCATTTGCAGTGGTTGAAATTTTGTAGTATTTGGGTTTAATGCCCGATAATTCAATTGTGAATATTTTTGAAAGAGTACGACTATTAGGGAGGGCTTGAGGGAGGGGGAAAAGGGGCAAAAAAAAAAAAAAAAGAGTTACAGCGTTTGAAATTGGTTGGCATATTTAGATTTTAAGGCAAGGTAAATCGATTGCGGATATTTTCGAGTGTAAAATTATTATTATCGACGGAAAGGAAAGGGGGGGGGCAGAGCGAAGGGGCAAAGATGTAGAAAAAGGACGGGAGTTTCGGAAAAAACAATGGAATACCCAGAACACCTTTATTTTCAATATTGGCACTGTAATATTTTAAAATTTCGATATTTAAAATTCTAATGAGCGAGGAAGGTGTTGTAAGCGGCGCCACCGAGCGGGACTTTTCCAAAGTCAGAAATTTTAAAGATCATAAAATGGTGAGCGAACAGCCTGTTTCAGATATTGAAATGGGAAGAGGGCGCTACCGAGCGGGAATTTACTGCGATTAAATTTTTCAATAAAGCTATTTTCACTATATGTCAATAAGCTGTTGTAAGACCTGAAATGGGGAAAAGGCACCGCAGGCACCACCGAGCGGGAGTTTTGTAAAGTCTGATTTTTCAAGGATCGCGAACCAGCTGGTCGCCGAAGGCGGCTAGTATATATATATATATATATCATACCTGCCACTCTCCGTTATTTTGGGACTGTCTTCCACTCTCTGTTATTCTCAAACATTTCTCCATTATTCTAAAGATTTTAAAATTATACCTATAATTTATTCAAAACTTCAAAAAACCTTCATTTTTTTTTTAAACAAGATTTTGCTTTTGCTGAAAAAAATTCTTATGAATCTCTATATTATTATTTTTAATTAATAATTACTTAATTTTTATTTAATAATTAAATTTAACTTACCCGTATAACTTTTTGATAATTTAAGCCATGGATTAAGTTATTAAAATACTGTCATATGTTGAAAACGCATCAATGTTTTCTAGGCCTGAAAATGCTGCTTATAAAATCTCTGTTATTTTGATTCTTCAATGTTGGCAGGTATGATATATATACACTTTTTTTTTTCAAAATACCCAGTTTTTGGGTATTTACCCAAGCCTTGGGCAAATACCTTGGTAAATACCCAAACAATATCAGGGCATTTAGCACAACTCCCTCAAAAATAAAGGGACTTTAGGGACCAAAATTGAAAAAAAAGGGACTTTAGGGACCTATTTATTTTATGCTTAAATATCAGCAATATATATATATATACACGTTTTTTTATGATCCCCTACCATGTATAAGCCAAGTGTAATGCCCAAAATCAAATAATTTAAAAATATACACAGCCAGTGTCAAAAGAATTCACTCTCTTGGTTTTGTTGAATACCTTAAGATACAGGCATTGAGTTATATGAGCCATGAGACTCTTGGGCCTCCAATAATTTCTATGATGAGCGCTCGCTTTTACTGCTCTTTATGATGCAAAATGAAAAGTTTCAGATTTTACATTTAAAGCTATGTTTGGCAAATAGAATATAACATATTTTCCCATCAATTTATTGTCTTCAAAATTTGTTGTCCTAAGTGTGTGGGAGGGTCAACAAGAGGAAGTCTATTACATACTCAAGGTGCCTAGAGTGTTTTGCCCTCCATGGGGATCCGTTTAAGGGATTTTAGCCTGTATTCATGCGTGTTTCAGTGAAAACCAAATTTTCAAATAGCTAGGCAAGGCCCACAAGTGTAACCCGAATCTGGCATTTTTTATCAACTAGGTTTCAGAAAAGAACCTTTCAGCCACTGGTGTGGTTTGGTGCTTCAAAAATCTTTTTTGTAAACAATCTAAGTAAAATCATACTAACTATTAAAAGAATTTAGCTCTAAGGTCATTTTTTGCATAATAGGGCAAATTGAACTAAGATGTGCACAGAAAAAATTGTGCAATATGCTGCAGGTGCAGTCTGAGTTTTGCAGTAACTATGCTATATGCAACTGTCATGAACTACTGCAAATAACAGAAAAAAGTATATGTCTATAAAAGTTTGAACGGCAGACAAAACATGTAATGCATTTCATGATGTAAGAAAATAATAATAATCATGACATTTTGATTAAAAGGTACAAGCCCACATCATTCTGTGTTGCTAACAAAGTTGGATTTTAGACAAATAAATAATGCAATTCAAAGCTACAAGTGAAAATAAGAATCATACCAACATCGGCTGCCACTACAGAGTTTAACCTGAGTTCATAATTTTTTTTACTGAAAAAGCTAAAATCAAAAAACCGTCTTAAGCAAAATGCTACAATACTATTAGGCTTATGATACCTGTTCGTATGCTATTATAGATGTCTCTTTATGTTACATTTTTCTTTTCCAAACTAAGTTTTAAATTTTATAATGACATCTTTAAAAAAAATCTGAAGTGGCTTCCATGGACATTTTGAACATTTAGTATAGTTACTGGGTGTTTAAACAAATTTGAACCGCTGAATATTTCAGTAAATAAATAAAAGTGAACATGATGTCAGTATGTTTTTATTCCCAAATTCATATATCCGTCAATGAACATACAAGTAATATATCTGAAATTTTTAGGCATCCCTGTAAAAGAAAATAAATAGTAAACATGCAATTTCGGTAATTCTGTAGGAACATTCTGAAATATATATTAGTTTCACTTCATACTTTTAAATAACTTAATTTGTTTTAAGAAAATTAGTCCCCATAATATGTGATATAAATAAAATCTTTTATACTTCTCGATAAAAGAACTATGCATAATATGCCCATCATTTCATACAATGATCATACATTAGTAAAAAAATGTAATGTATATCAGTGTTTTTTAACACTTTCCAATAAGATTGAAAAGTGTTAATGACTTCAGTTTGTCTGTCTGTCCGTATTCTATTTCCCGCAAATATTCATGGAATTTCTTGAAACTGATATGTGTTATTCAAGTTCACTATCCCATATTCCCTATTAAAAATGGAGTAAATACCTCTACCGGTTTGTGCACAGGGACACTCAAAAGTATTCCAAAGCATTGCATTCTATGAAAGGTATTACAATAAACCTGATTTTAATATACTTTACACAAATCTTAATGAAATAAAAATATGTTATTCATGTTCACTATCAGATGTTTCCCATAGAAAATAGAGTAAATACCACCAATGATTTGTGTACAAGAACACATTAAAATATGCCAAAGCATTCATTCTATGAGAGGTATTTCTATAAACCATACAGGCACACCAGAATGTAGTACGAATAGCAATAAAATTTAAAGGGACTATAAAAATATTCAGTTACATTAAGGACTATTTTAAAATTTGCTGCAATTACATTTTTGTTTACCTCAAGCATTTTTAACACTCTCTAAAAATTTTTAAGTATAAATAAGATTTGAAATAATGTATTTGTCTGCCCAGCTGTCTGTCTGTCTATCTGCTCGACTCCAGTGTTCGTCAATATTTTCAGATTTTATTAAAAATGATATATGTTATTCAAGTTCAATATGTAATGTTCTCTATTTAAAATAGCATTAATGAGTCCTGCACAACTTGGTTTGTATACAGGGACATCTCCCCAAAAAAAGGCCAATACATTGCATTTTAGGATAGTCATTTTTATAAATCACATTTTAATAACTATCTACTGCAAAAATCATAAAGAAGTTGACATATGTGAATATGATAAAATAATGTTTTGTATAGAATAATATGTTTAATCTTCAGATTTACAGGCCTACACAAAAATATTTAGATACATTAAGAGCTGCAATTAGAAATTAATGACTACATTTCCATTTGTATTAAGCATTTTTAACACTTTCTAACAATGTTTAAGAGTGATATAGATTACCTGTCAGCCTTTTCATTATGTGATAACATAGATAGAGAATATTGAAGGTTATAATGACACAACAAGTATGTACAATTGGAAAATGCTAATAATCAATGCGTACCACATGATTTTTTGTTCTTGTTTCTTTTTATTCTGTGTTAAAAATTTAACATTTTTTTTTTTTTTTTTTTTAATAACAGTTTAATAAAATGCTTCAGCAAAAAGAGCAAAAATTCTTGTTTAATTTTCGCATTCTGTATACATGTGGTTCTGTGTACACGCATTTTGCGGAAAATGCGACCTTAGTGGAAATCCTATGCCATTAACACTTTATGGGGCCACCCCTGGCCTTGATGACTGCACAACAATTGGGCAATGAGATAATTTTTGGATATGTTCATTTAGTATTAAGAAGTATTTCACTGTACCAAATTTTGATACGTGCTCCCTTAACTGCGTTAAAAGTACCAAATTTTCATTCAGACTTAAATCTAAACTATTTATTACCAGGCCAAAGCAAAGTAGTAATGTTACGGTACCAGGGGTCGACACAGACACAGGTTTTAATTTCTGGTGCCCATTTTTGTGAAAAACAAATAATTTTTGTGAAATTTTGATTATTTTTGCAAAAAAAATTATTACTGTATGAAACCTTTCATTTTAGCAGTTACTCTATCTGATGTTTAATATCAAATTAATAGCATTTCACTGAACCAAGTATAGATACTCATTAAAATTAATACTGGAAACATGGAAAAATTTTACAAAATTATCATTTTTACAAAACAAAATCTTATGAAAGGGATTTTTTTATAAATCTAAATTTTGTGAAGGGGCCTATTTTATAGATTTGAATTTTGTAAAGGGACTCATTTTAGAAATTTGAAAAGGGGCAGCAAAAGGGTCCCAATTTTTCCTTGGATCGATCCCTGGGTACTACAACATTTTTTTTTTTTTTTTTTTAACCTAAAGATATACATAGCTTTGCTAGTCATCAGAGTTGAATTTGTAACTGGGCTCATTACTGAACTGAAAATAATCGAGCTTGTGACCTAATGCATGCAGTACAACTAACTGTGGTATTGCGCTATGCAATGGTGAGAGGACAGTTAGCACAATGACCTCTTTAATCTTAGCCTTCCCTTCCCCCATGACCCATTTGCTGAATTATCTATGAATATTAGTGTCCCTGTTACACATCAGATAACTGGCTGCCAAAAGTTAGTCATTTCAGTATTCTGTAGATAATATAAAGTATGTACCTAAGCAATTTCATTGCATTTGAATTTTTTTTTTTTTTTTTTTTCTGGCATACCTAAAAAATCTTAAGATTTTTGATAGGCAAAGAAAAAAAAAGGGACTTAGGGACCATTTTGCCAAAAAAAGCGACTTTTAGGGACCTAATACAAATTAAGGGACTTTAGGGACCACACTAAATGCCCTGCAATATTTACCCACTCCACATCATTAATTAGAAGGATTTAAGGATAAAATTATTAAAAATAAGGAATATAGAGTAATATATAGAGATATGTTCTAATGCTAGGGCCAAAGGTGTTAAACAATTTAACCACTTCACTACCATTGGAACATATATGTCCTGAAGAGAGTTTTAAATATAATGTGGGGCTATTTTCTGAAAATTTTCTTTTTCTGTCTTTTAGACCAGTAACCATCATGTATAGGTAGATAAAAGTCAGCAAAGGAAATCCAGTGTCTGTTGAAGGAAATGTACTTAGTTTTATTCAATGTGCATTGAATGAAATGTAATTTATAAGTTATTTTATTTTTTCTCAGGAAAAAAAAAATAAATAAATAAAATTATATATATATATATACTAGCAGACCCCGGCCACGCGTTGCTGCGGCTACGTTGATAATTTGATAAGGTATATAGTATTTCCCCACAACTGGATTTGGTGATTTTTTTTTTTTTTGGCGCCTTTTTGAAGATAACGAAGTCGTTCTGGATTCTTTGCAGTAAAATATGGTAACCTGCATGCTTTTATTTTAGATTTATCTTATGATTTTATCATTTATGATTTAGCCATAATCGCCAAATCCAGTTGTGGGGAAATACTATAGTTATTACCCACAACTATAACTTCAGTATATCCCCACAGCTGAATTTGGCGATTTTTCTTTGGCGCCGTTTTGAACGATAACGATGTCGCTCTGGACTGTTTGTGATATAATATGGCAGCCTATATGTTGTTTATTTTGGATTTATTATTTTATGTTTTTGATTTATGATTTAGAGTATCATTTATGATTTAGTCATAATCGCCAACAAAAAATCGCCAAATATCGTTGTGGGGATATACTGATTAATATATTACTGAAAAGATTAATATATTTTAACGAAGTGGTAAGAAGATTCCGAGTATGTTAAAATTTTAATAGTAAATTCAAGTTAATCAAGATAGAAAGCATTGAGGATAAGATAAGAAAATTGCAAGATTTTAAGATCGCATTTTCAGCAATAAATATGAGTCAATGCAAAATACATATATAAATCACAAATTTAATCAGGAACGTTAAATTGGTAAGTTATTAAAGAAAAAGTAAAGAAAAATAAGAGAAATAATTAATTAAAGTTTCGAACATCGATCATATAGATTAGCGTTACAAAACAAATAAACAGACTTAAACTCTTCCAGACTTTTAAATAAGTTTTAAAATTTAATGTTAAATAAAACAGATTTTTAAATACGTTTTAAAATATTGAAATGGTTACTTTTTATTTAGAACGTTATGTATAGATCACAAATTTCTTAAAGAAAACAAAGTGATACAGATTAGAATAATGCAACAAAAATTGAAAAAGCAAGGTTATGTCATAAATAAATTTTTAACACACGTGTCACGTGAAATAAATTGTAGCATATACATAATGTATCTGATATAAGATATTAACATGTTGCAGCGGAATAAATTTCATATCTATCATCCTTGGCGGAAAAAAAATATCGCCAAATTATCTGGCGCACACATTTAATTCCTTTCAAAAATCATGGTTATTTTAACAACTTATATTAAGAGAGTAATGAATAATATGAAATAATATTTCGCACAATACATATTACGAAAATATACATCTAGCTTGTATATTTCCGTGTTACGTTTTTGATCGCCAAATACGAAAAACTCCAAGGACGACAGAGCTTTGAAATTTAAAATTAAAATTTTGTCAATTGACAGCAAAATAACTCAATCTAACATATGCACATGATAAATAATACATATCTATACAAAAATATGGGGATTAAAATCCGGAAATAATTTTCCTCATTTTTTAATAATTTTTTACAAAAAATACAATGGGCGATTAACATAAGAAATCTTTTTCTTGATTTCACTGACGGTCAGTGCCGTCACACTTCACTTGTGTATATCTACATACTTTATCAATGCGAATAAAATCTTTAAATTGATTATGACGTCAATTTTCGTGAGATGTATAATTTAACATTTTATAATTTTTTAACGTTCACGTTTGATTAAATGTATTTACTTTTATGTTGAAAGAAAATGAACTCGTATTTTTTATTTTTGGCAACAATTAAGCTTGTGGAACTCGCAGATATTTTGGAGCAACTGTAACAAAGGTCAAATATTAAAAAATAATTGCAATAAAACAATATTGTGACAATAAATTGAGATAAAACTATCCTATCTCTCAAGTTGGACCAAACTGCACACAGTGTGCAAAATTTCATTAAAATCGGTTCTCTAGTTTAGGAGTTTATCACGGACAAACATCATGACACGTAATTTTTATATATATACAGATATATATATACATTTTAAGTAAAAATTGGAGTGTAAAGTTTGATATTTTTTATTTACCAACTATGTGAAAAATAAAATCCCTAGCTGGTTGTCAGCCAGGGTAGCTCAGTGGTAGAGCATCCGTGCGTTAAGCAGAGGTGCCCGGGTTCGATTCCCGGCTCTGGTATTTTTCACAGAGTTGGTAAATAAAAAATATCAACCTTTACACTCCAATTTTTACTTAAAATGAATATTCACGGTTGATGAATTCATGAATAAATGTTTCTATATACAGTACAATCCCTTTTAACCGGCAACATTGGGACCGAGCCATTGCCGGAAAAGAGAATTTTCCGGATAATTGAATATTTACCTATTCATATTCTGTATATGAATTTTGTTGTCCAAATTTTTCGATCTCCCGACCTTAATTAAATAAACACAATATCGGAAACATCGCCGATTTTTTAAAGCAAAAACACATACCACCGTAAGTATATATACAGTAGAGCGCCGAAAATCCGCGCAAGTCGGCAGAGATAAACAAAGAATTTTGAATATCATAAACTATCAAAAAACTAAAAACTTTATTATCAAAAAACGAACGCGGGAGAAACTATGACGTCATCACAAACGTAAAATCAGTCGACAGTTTTATTTTTTTAAACTGTACTTCAATTAATAGCTAAAATCTAAACTTTTATACTTAAAATTAATTGATATGAACTGTTTTCCAAATTCAATCAAAAGTGAAATTATTTCCTTTAAATTCAACATGATATCCGGCAATTCCTTTTTTGGACTAATTAATCAAATAGAATAAATTTCAGAACAATCCGTTTTTATTTTTCGTAGGATCGCGCCGTACCTCAGATTGACGGTGAGCGTGCGTTCTTTCTCCCGGTCTTCCTTCACTCTCCGCCGGCTTCCCGTGCGCTCCTTTCCTGGTACCGTCGTTCGCTGCGAATCGCGTGTGGGTGGTGACGTTACGGACTCCGTTGGTGCGTCGCTCACGCTGATTAGACCGGCGCGGCGTGATGTCGTGCTTTGCTCTCCGGGAATTGATAAAATGTTTTCCAAAATGAAAAAATAATTTTGTATATGTATATATTTTTTAAGATATTTTACAGCCGCAAGATCGAAATACATAAACACAATATCAAAAATATCACAGATTAATTAAAATAATAATTAAAAAAAAAAACATATGTACACTAAATTCACATTTACCATTTACTAGAGAGGACTAGAGAAAGTGCCGTTATTTTGAGATTGCCGGTTAATTGAGTGCCGGTTACGGGAGATTTTACTGTATATATATATATACAGTAATATACGTTTATACGTCTTTCAAGGGACTAATGTGAAAAGACGTATAATCGAAATACTACTTGATTACTACAAATTTAATGACCCTTAAGCAAAATCTATATGAAAATACTAATTAATAAAGTTTCTTAAGTTAGTAAATGTATATATATATATTAATTATTGTCTTAAAAAAATTATAAGATTATAAAAAGTGAGAAAAATCATACTATTAATGCATGACTGGGTACTAATTACATATATTATATACTGAGTATTATATTACATTTCTTAAAAACTATATGAACACAGTTTGAATATTAATTATATACATTGAATCTTTGATAATAATCATTCGATTTATGTCCATACAGATAGTTATTTAATAACATTAAAAATTTTAATGTTCATCTGATTTGCTGCTTGTCTACGAGTATTAAAAATTCTACTGTGAATTCAATCGATTCTTTGATCTTTCCTGTGTTCCTCCATTTAAGATGCTTTCTAAGAAAAATTAGAATGGCAAATAATGACAGGTCGAGAAATTTTGCAAATTTTAGTGAAGTGGAAAAGACATAACTGATTTTAGCGGCGTATAAATGCAGAATTTTCGCATTTAAATGAATAGCAATGAATCAGGACTTCACTAAAAAGACTTATAAATGTAAGATATATAAATGAGAGATGTATAAATGGTGCTTTACTGTATATACACTGGTGTTCAAAATTTAAGCAACAACCTGTTTTCTCGTTTTCTTCTTTTGTGCATAATTTTTAAACAAATAAACATATGAACATAAAATTTAGATGGCATGTTCGCTATCATACCATTAATCGAATTTTATATGATTTTAGCATGAGTAATAATTTTTAAACTAATAATTATTCATTTTTTTTCAAAAGTATGCTTTGGAAAAAAGGGAAAATTTCAACAATTTTAGAAAAGAAAACTTAGATAAAGACACACATGCCTTGAAATGTTACTCTTAAATCTCTATTTTTCTTGCTGTATTAACTTTTCTTTTACTTTTATAAGAGACTTAAAAAATATATATATAATTAATAATTTGTAAACTATGATCACCACTAGAATAAAAATGTTAATAAATAGTTTTACAGTGAACATCTTATCCAATTTTCATGTTTGTATGTATATTTTTTAAAAGTTAATTACATGCGGAAAAAAGAAGAAACAGGAAGTGAATACAGGTAAAAAGATCCAGTTTTAATCTAACACATAGATGCATGTGCATCTTCACCTACCTGTAATGCGTCCTTATGACCATTTTTCATTAAGTTTTCTTTTCTAAAATTGTTGAAATTTTTCATTTTTTTTCCCCAAAGCTTATTATTGTGAAAAAATGAATATTTATTAGCTTAAAAATTATTACTTATGTTAAGGTTATATAAAATTTGGTTAATGATACGATAACGAATATGGCATCCAAATTATATGTTTGTTTAAAAATTATGTGCAAAAGAAGAAAAACAGGTTGTTGCTTAAATTTTCAACATCAGTGTATATATTGGTAGAGAAAGGATTAATGTTACTAAAATGAACTTCCTACTTTTATTTTAACTGAATGTAGAATTTAGATGCTAGTGCACTGCAAATAATTTGAGTCTATTAGCCATAATTCTGAAGAATTTCCCTATGCATCCTTCAACTATAAGTCCTATTTTCATGAAAATCTGTGCAACAGCGATCAAAAACATACCTAATAATTTTCAACTCAATCAAACAAACCATTTAGAAGTCATCATATTCAGTCATCGTACATCACCATAAAAATATACTTTGGCTATTTCGAAACTTTCTTATATAGCATACTTCTCCTCGATATGCTATGGAGATATACCATGAAGAAGGTGTGTGCTATAGATACATCACAATCTTGTATTTGGATATTTTCATAATTACAATACTTTCCTTAAATAGTGTATGTTCAGAATGTAATAGATAAATTAGGTGTCAGTTTTTCGATTAGCAAATCTTTGCATTTCTACAATATTTGTAATTCTTTCTACCATACCCTACGTTCCATTTCCAAATACAGTCGAAACTCGTTAACGTGAATCTCAAGGGGGATAAAAAATTTTTTTCATGTTATTAGTAGTTCATGCAATCAATAACTAATTTTCATATAACTAAACTAATCATTCTTTTGACAAAGATTGTGGAAACAGTTCATGTTAAAAGTAATTCACGTTAGCGAGGTTTAACTGTAATACCATTGAATTAAGTGAGACATGGACTAATAATGAACAAAATTTAGCCTGAAGATTTCGAAAAGCAAGAAGCAAATTATAACAAATAAATGAAGACCTTACATACTTCTTGATTATAAGCCTTAGCACATTCGGGAAGGGGCCCCCCTCCCATCATCAGAGGCTGCACGGTGGCGGCTTGCTTTGCTGTGTTGACGTTACTGACTTGATCTTTAGTAGTTCTGATGGTTCTATACCAGTTACGGTTAATTTCCTGTGCTGGGTCGTTGCCATTACAGGTAAGTGGGTTAAACAAAATTTCGATAGTTTCGCGATTCTCGGCGTATATTGCGTTGTTAAAATCTGCCAGTTTGCGGGTTTCGTTAAAATTTATTTTTATGGATTCGGTGGCGTTTATTTTGGTAAGTGCGGTGGTAGTTTTTCCAAATTTAATGTCAGCTGAATGCTCTTTAATACGGTTTTTTATTTTTCGTTTGGTCATGCCTATGTAATAACCGGTTTCATTATTTGTTTTGGTATAAGGGATACTGTAAATTCCGGAGGTTTCTAAAGGATTTATTTTGTCTTTTTCATTTCTGATGGTTTGGTAAATATTTTTATTTGGTTTAATTGGGATTTTTATATTAATTTTGTTGGCTGCATTTTTAATTTTTTGGGAAACCCCGCGGTCGTACATAATGGCTGGAGTGAAACTTAGTTTAGGATTTTGAAAGTTATTTATAACATTAAGTTTTTTGATTATTTTCCGGTATAGTTTGTCTATTAAATCCTTTTTGTAGCCTGCTTTAGTAGCGATTTTTCTGATTACGTTGAGTTCTTTTTTATTTGAGCAAACGGTGATGGCGCGATTAATATAAGATTGGATAGTATTGATTTTATATTGATAGGGGGTTTTGCTATTATGATGAATAATTTCGGTACTACTATTTGGTTTACGGTATACTGTTGTTTCTAGGGAATGATTATGGGTTTTAATTATACTGACGTCAAGGTAATTAAGAATATTGTTGTTATTTTCAATTTCGTGGGTGAACTGGATATTTTTATCGAGTTTGTTTAATCTTTCAAGTATGGTCGGGATATTGTTTTGGGGGTTAATGATTGCAAATACGTCATCGGCGTATCTGAACCAGCAGAATATTTCATTTTTAAATTTTTCTAATATAGTGTCTTCTAAGATTCGTAATTTTAATTCCGCGACTGTACCCGATATGGGGGACCCCATTGGGACGCCTTTCTGTTGTTCATAAAATATATCGTTGAAACGGTAATAATTTTCTCTTAAAACTAAGTTACTTGCAGCGATTAAAGTGTTAACTATTTCAGGGTCTTTAAATTGATTCTTAATTTTTAGATTAATTATTTCGGAGATTTCATCTAAGTCTATTGAAGGATAAAGGTTAATTACATCGAAACTTACGAGGGTTTGATTCTGGTTGATTTTGATATCGCGAATTTTATTGATGAAATCTTCAGTCAGATCAGTAACTGAAGATTTCATCAATAAAATTCGCGATATAAATATCTTTATCCTTCAATAGACTTAGATGAAATCTCCGAAATAATTAATCTAAAAATTAAGAATCAATTTAAGGACCCTGAAATAGTTAACACTTTAATCGCTGCAAGTAACTTAGTTTTAAGAGAAAATTATTACCGTTTCAACGATATATTTTATAAACAACAGAAAGACGCCCAATGGGGTCCCCCATATCGGGTACAGTCGCGGAATTAAAATTACGAATCTTAGAAGACACTATATTAGAAAAATTTAAAAATGAAATTTTCTGCTGGTTCAGATACGTCGATGACGTATTTGCAATCATTAACCCCCAAAACAATATCCCGACCATACTTGAAAGATTAAACAAACTCGATAAAAATATCCAGTTCACCCACGAAATTGAAAATAACAACAATATTCTTAATTACCTTGACGTCAGTATAATTAAAACCCATAATCATTCCCTAGAAACAACAGTATACCGTAAACCAAATAGTAGTACCGAAATTATTCATCATAATAGCAAAACCCCCTATCAATATAAAATCAATACTATCCAATCTTATATTAATCGCGCCATCACCGTTTGCTCAAATAAAAAAGAACTCAACGTAATCAGAAAAATCGCTACTAAAGCAGGCTACAAAAAGGATTTAATAGACAAACTATACCGGAAAATAATCAAAAAACTTAATGTTATAAATAACTTTCAAAATCCTAAACTAAGTTTCACTCCAGCCATTATGTACGACCGCGGGGTTTCCCAAAAAATTAAAAATGCAGCCAACAAAATTAATATAAAAATCCCAATTAAACCAAATAAAATTATTTACCAAACCATCAGAAATGAAAAAGACAAAATAAATCCTTTAGAAACCTCCGGATTTTACAGTATCCCTTATACCAAAACAAATAATGAAACCGGTTATTACATAGGCATGACCAAACGAAAAATAAAAAACCGTATTAAAGAGCATTCAGCTGACATTAAATTTGGAAAAACTACCACCGCACTTACCAAAATAAACGCCACCGAATCCATAAAAATAAATTTTAACGAAACCCGCAAACTGGCAGATTTTAACAACGCAATATACGCCGCGAATCGCGAAACTATCGAAATTTTGTTTAACCCACTTACCTGTAATGGCAACGACCCAGCACAGGAAATTAACCGTAACTGGTATAGAACCATCAGAACGTCAACACAGCAAAGCAAGCCGCCACCGTGCAGCCTCTGATGATGGGAGGGGCCCCTTCCCGAAAGTGCTAAGGCTATAATCAAGAAGTATGGAAGGTCTTCATTTATTTGTTAAAATTTAGCCTGTTTCTCAAAAAAAAAAAAAGAGAGAGAGATTCACAATCCCTGCTCTAGCTTGTGCTGTTAACTAAAGACTAATGTTAATAGTAATAAAAGCCTATTATTTTAAATCACCAGCATCAGCTAGAAAATAACTTCTGATATCGGCCTGAATGATACATATGTAACTTAATTTTTAAAAAAATTCTAAAAAAAAAAAAAAAAAAAAAAAAAAACAATTGAAATACCTTACTAAAAAATCCTTTTGTTTTTGCAGATATTATTTTGGCCGAAATCACAGCCATAATCAGTGCACTTGACAATGGCTGTGATTGCGGCTAAAATATATTTGCAAAAAGGATTTTTTTTAGTGCAGTATTTTAATTGCTTTTGTAAAATGTTTATATCCTTTCCCTATTATGAAAAAAAAAAAAAAAAAAAAAAAATATTTTTCAATTAAATAAAAACTTTTGTGTTCTTGAGAAGAAATGCTGCTTGTTTTTTTAAATCATTATAGTTCTTGAATCAGAAAGGAAAATAATTTATGTGATGTTTTACCTATTACATTTTTAACTAGAAATTTATAACACAGCAGGAGTTAAAGAACAATCATACAAAAACAAGAGTATCTTTTTATTAAATAAATTTGCATGGCAAGTAATTCTATACAAAAAAAAAAAAAAAAAAAAAAAAGGCTGTTTGAGCACAAGCTTATTCTTTTTAATAAAAAACTTCAAAACCACAACATTTATTTCTTTTTAGCAGAAAAGTCTGATGGAAAATTACAACTCTTGAACGTCCAAAATTACAAACATTTATTTTCAGACTGTATTAAAAACAGTTATGCCAACATTGATGTATGATAATAAATAATTTATTTAATGAACAGAGATATATATAAAAAATGCATTCCAATATTATACACATATTTATAGATCATAATACTGATAAAAAATGCAAACATTTAAAGTGAAGCTATACATATAAAACAACCAATATTTACAATAGAATTGTTTAGTAGACATCTCAAATAGCCAAAACATTCATTCAATATATCAGTAAAAAACAATTTTTTAAACTAAAATAAAAAAGTCCTATGACAACAATAATTGAAATAGGTCTATCACTTAAAAAACTATTTGGTATATTTTTACTAAAAGAAATAGGCCTCTCCTCTTATTAATGCTTTTTAAGAACCAAACCATTTCAAATTTTCTTCTATCGCTCAATTTATAAATTAAAATTTTGTCCTAAGCTGAATTTAATTTTGGACAAGAGACCTTTTTTTTTCTCACCTGACATTAACAGTAATTTTAAAGTTATAGATAGCAATGCAATCTTGGGTAATTTTTTTTTTAATTGGACGCTTTTTCAATAAAAACATTTCATGCTTTTTTTTTTTCCCCTTTCTCTCCCTATGGATAAAAAACTAATTCCCTAGTGGCAACTGTGACATTATACATTCACTAGATTTTACATATTTTTTAAACAAACAAAAATAATAATGGTAAGTTACACATGAAAAATAATAATTAAAATTCTGTCAACAAGAATTTAATTTGGGATAAGATTTTTTTTTTTTTTTGGTAATCAATTATATAGATTCTTATTTGACCTTGATGCCAAATGAAAACAAAATCGTGCAATTCACATAGATTAAAACCACTTTCCATCTGTACTTACCCATTATATTGTTGGAATAATGCCTTAAAATATATTTTACTTAATGTATTTTAACTATGACATAAGGAGTTTTCACAGAAGCATTTTTGCAGCTCTGTATATCATGTAAAAATTGCTTACATACCATATAGCTAGGCTGACCAAATCAAAGTACCTTTATTATAGAGAAGTGTTAAAAATTAATACAATCATCATATTATGGATGTATTTTTTTCATACCTAATAAATAAGGACTAAAAATAAAGTATTATTGATTAATAATTTACTTTCTACAATTTTTTAAAACTTAGAAAAATGCCTTTAAAAAAAAGGAAGTCCCCATTTATCTCCAGAAAATATGGACGTTTGGTCAGTATACATATAGCACACTCTTATTCTTTATTCTACCTGGGTTTTATGTACCTAAATAATGTATATTAATTTAATTTTGTTATGTAGTATGCAACATAAACAAATTAAAAATATCTACTACAGTCAACTCTGAAATCCACAATTCTCTATAATCTGCAGCTCCTTTCTGAATGTGAACAAACAATTCAAATCACAGTTAACAGTTAATAAAATTTCAATTATTTTTCTCTAAATACATAAAATAATTTTTGGCAGTGATTCAATCCAAGTGTGTCAAAAAAATTTATATTTAGCTAAAATTTGGCAAAATATGCATTTTTGATTAATTATGTTTTTTAGAATTGCGAAACAATCACTGGATATCTGGCGTTTTTGAAGTTTGTAAATTCATAACTATTTATTAATTAAATTTGACTATCCTTGTTAAACAACCCTTATTATTAAACTACCTTTGACTCAATGTTAAAAAAACTAAATAACCAATAAATTAATAGTACGTACATGTTAAATTTTTATATTTAATTACTGATGAATTGTTATTTTTCCTTATTCTATTTATTATTAATTTTAATTATAAATTTACATTGTGTAATTTTTGTAAAAATATGTTTAGAATAATTAAATTACTTATTGAATATAATTTGTATTTTAATCTTTATAATAACATTGCAAATTTATATTCCAATAAAAGAGAAATGTATGTAAACAAAGCAATGATCTATAATCTGCAAAAGCCTTGATCCCAAATATTGCGGATTTCAGAGAGTTGACTATCACTGTTGACTGTGTACTTGTCAAAAAGCATAATGCATTAGAAATCTTTTGTGAGTACCCACACAATATATTATTATTCTATATTATAAATATTAAGGGAAATTGAAGCACTGACCGTCAGATAAACTAACTGCAAAGTCATAACTCTTAAAAATTGGTGTAAAGTGTTATAATCGCTTAACGGCCCTCTTCACTTACCTTCGCCGGAAGCCCGAGCCAATGTTATTCTATGGGGAAGTTTTCTTTACAAATAAGTTATTAACTAATACATATTTTTAAATTCTGTTTTCACATTCAGAAAATTCCCAACTGTTAAATTGACAGACCTTTTTACTTTCTCTTACCCATAAGGTAGAGAAAGTATTGTTTTTGGGTCAAATTTTCGAATGCGAGATTTTGTTATATTTACACGTTTTGAGGTCCCCTGAATACGAAAATCATGTTTTTAGCAAATGGTCTCTGTGTGTGTGTGTCTGTTATCAGCATATCTCAAAAATAAATTATCGCAGAAAGTTCAAACTTGGCATTCTAAATGTGTATCATATAGGGATGCTACAGTAAGCTTTTCGTTAAGATCAAGCAAATGGTTCAAGTACAGGGACAATCAAGAGAATTCTAATACATTGCGTCTATGGGGGAAATTGCAGGTACGTAGAGTTTAACGTCTATAGACTGCACTAAACCAAATGAAACGAATATATATTTTTTGTAATAGAGATAGTTAACTGGGGAAAAAATTTTGTGTATGTAGGAGCCTCGCCTCCCCCCATGGGGGGAGTAAATTTTCATGATGGGTATCTTTCAAAAGAGCTCGCCAATACCTTTAAAACGAATGGTTGAACCATCGATATGCGATAATTTAAAACAAAGTTATCGATTTTTTTTTTAATATTGAGAATAAAAAGGGCTTTTTTTAGATATTTGGTGTTATACTACTTCTCTAATATGGAAATCGTCTGCATTATCATAAAAGATATATATATTTTTTAATTATAATATTAATAAATTATTTTTTAAAAACAGAATTATTTTTTAATAACCGAATTAAATTCTATATAAATGTAGGTGCATTAATGAAACGGGGGGTTGAGGGGGGCGGTAGCCCCCTCACACAGAACTAATTATCATATAAAACTCTTCAGAAGCCTAATCTGAATTGTTTAACGCAGGTTTACATAACAGTACTCGTTATCTTACCTTTTAATCTGCAACCTGTATTTATAGTATTAAATTTCAGGGTAAGAGAAAGTCGTGTGGGTGACACACCAGATTATTTAAAAATGTATTTTTTTAATATTTTATTTTGGAATTGCAAAATGGAAAAAATTCACATATTGAAAATTCGTATTTTGCAGCTTCAAAATAAAGTATAAAAAATTAAAAATTACATTTTTAGAAAAGGTCCGTCAATTTAACAGCTGGGAATTTTCAGAATGTGAAAACAGAATTCAAAAATATGTATTAGTTAATAAGTTATTTGTAAAGAAAAATTTCCCATAGAATAACATTAGCTTCGGCTTCCAGCGGCAGTGAGTGAAGAGGGCCCTTAACACATGCAATTCTAGCAATTTCTAATGATAGCCCCTAGTTGTAAATGAATATATTAGTGTTGCTATGTAAATCTCAATGCTAATAACATCCTATTCTGTTAAAAAAAAAAAAAAAAAAAAAAACGCTTTGTATATATAAATAATAAATGTTATATCATTATGCAATACATAAGTATGGTCTTAAAATATGGTTTATAGAACTATCTGGCATACATCTGTACGCTTTGGAATTCTTTGGATGACACTATACTTAAATAACTGAAGCTATTTATACCATTTTCACTAGGAAACATGCTATAGTGAATAACATATTTCAGTTTGAAGGAGTTCTATAAATAATTATGGGTTAGATTGTAGGTAAACAGACAATGTTTAAGCTGAAGTCAATTATTCTTAGACACTGTTGGAAAGTGTTAAAAAAAAAAAAAAAACTAACACAACTGAATATGCAATTCAAATTTTTTACTATAACCCTTAATGTATCTGAATATTTTTTGCATGATGTAAAACTCAATGCTAATCGCACCATATTCTGCAGAAAACATGTTCTTGTGCATATGATTAACAAATACCAATTTCATTTTACATTGTGCAATACAAATGTATTAAAATATGGTATAACTCTTTCCGACCCAGGCCATACGATCGTGCGGGTTAGACATCCACAACATCCACTTAACTTTTTCATCTGGAACAGTCGTATGAAATAAAATCAAGAAATGAACGATCGAGCTAATTAGCAGAAAGTGTAAAATACAATTTTGAATCAACAAATGTCAGTTATAGTCCATATTTTTTTTTCAGTTTGCAAAAACAGAAGAATGTAATGTTTTAAGGTAAAAATGTTTCGGGTCGGAAAGGGTTATAGAAACACCTCTCATAGAATGCAATGCTTTGGAATTCTTTTGGGTGTCTTTATACACAAACTACTGAAGGTATTTACATCATTTTCAATAGGAAATATGCTATAGTGAACTTGAATAACATATATCAGTTTGAAGATATTTTATAAATATTTATGGAAGTTAAGAGTACAGACAGACATACAAATACTTTTCCATTTTGTTGGAAAGTGCTAAAAATAAAACCATTTTCATTCAATCTGTTTTGTCTGAAAGAAACATGCATCCATCCAAAAGAAAAAAAAAAATTTCATATCAATTGTGAAATTTTGTTTCAATTACACATACACATCACACTACGCATTTTTCTCTTCTAGTCTTTGTTTACAGAAGAATTGTCATTTTTAGCATAACTGAATTATTAAAAAAAAAAAAAAAAAAAAAATCAATCCAAAAAATTACGCAAAGTCTGTTTAAAATAAAAATTTGTTAAAAAACTTCCCAAAAATGGCTTGAATAATGGCAGTCATCAGGAAAAAGTAATTTCAAAATTTCAACACACACACACGCACGCACGCACGCACACACACACACAAAATCTTCACACAGCATATTTAATATCTAATCTTTTATAGTTGTGTATTGTATTGTGTTAACAACATCAATTTAATAAACAAAAGGTATTCAGAAATTTTGATTTAAAAAAAAATAAGCATTGGGAATAAATTTTAACCTTTTCAGTTTGTCAAGAAGTTTAGTTCTCCCCCCACAGAGGAAAAAAAAAAAAGCATGACATTTGGAAATTTGGTTTGGGTTTTCTTTCGCTCAAATACAATTCATCGTATTAATAACTATTTTAAAAATTAATAAACAATCCATAGGTGCATATTTTTTTTTTCTTCTTTCTTTCTTTCTTAAAATATATTTTTACAACCTAAAATTTTTAAATTGGAAAATAAACTTTTTAAGTATAATAAAATGTGAAATTTACACGGATAAAATAAATAATAATAATCAACTGGAAAAAATAAAAATAAACAATTAAATTATATATTTAAATATATGTTATATAAAAAAGAAAAAAACATCTATTATTAAGAAGACAATATTTTTGAGATGGAATAGATTTAAAGTTTTACATTTAGGTACTTATACAATGACATTTTTTCGGCCCCTTTTTTTAACACATCTTAGAAAATAATAATTTCATTCTATATACAATATATTTAAAGAATAAAATAAAATACAATATAAAACTTACGAACAATATTTATTGAAATCGATAATAAATAAAATCTAGAAAATATTACATTTATAATTACATTTCACAACAACAATGGTGCTTCCTTAATTTTGGCAATACAAATCTGAATCACAGCAATTGCTTTTATAAAAAGAATTTAAAGACTCAACTGTACAAAATTGTCGATCAAGTACAATAAAAAAGGAAAAAACCCTCTTTGAACAATCAGGCGACATGAGAATCGTTTTTAGGAGCAACTTATCTATGGTACCTATCATCAGCTCATCGGAGAATATTTATAAAAGTCAAAACTTTAAACTGGATCACTGATTTGTGTACACTTCTTTAGAAGAGAGAAGATAACTAAAATATGTAAAAAATGAATAAAGATAGTGGTGCACAACCATTTAGCAGTGAAGTCATTTGCACAGCTAAATATGGTAAGAAGGGATTAATCTCAATAAAGCTGAACTGAGTATAAAGGGTATTACCAAAGTAAATGTTTGTTTACATACATTTGTACTGTTTTATAGTGGTGAAGGAGAAAAATCACCATTCAACTCGTGGCCTAAATGTTTCTCTTATTGTAAATGATCAATTTAATAAAAGGTACAGAGATATATGTAAACAGTAATTAACCTTTAGGTAATGATTGCTTATATTCCTAATCAACTGTTTTGTGATCGAGTGGCTGTGTTTACCGCAATCAGTTGTATAAGTGCCCTACCTCCTTAAAGGTTGTGCATCACTAATTTAAGACTTAATAACTGAAACAGGTTATGTGGTAATTTTTAACAGGAACAATACCCCCTTTTCTGTATTTTACACTTAAAAGATTTTTAACTATATATACATTATCTGAAAATGAAACTATCTAATGTCACTATAAACAATATATACGTATTATACATATATATATATAGAGAGAGATAAGAAAGGTTTCCTAAAATTAACATCAATAAGTGCCATAACCTATTATAAATCTTTTATATTTGTAATAAAAATTTCTTTATCAAAAAAGCGTAGTAAAAATTTCAGTTTTATCAATACTAGCTAACACTTTTCACTCAAAATTTGAAATTCTCTGCATTTAAAAAAGCTCTTAAACTTTCTGCTTCTTCTCCCTAAACTTATCATGTTTTCCGACAAACATGTTAATAGCTTTATAAATTTAAACATGTTACCCGATTTTTTTAAGAGTTCAAAGAAGGTTTTTCACACGAAATAACTTTAAAGCCTTCAAATTATCTACAGTATCCATACAAAAGTGCTTTCACGTGAACATTGAAAAGCAAAAATAAAGTTTTTTTTTTTTAGGTATCACATGTACAGTGTCTTACTTTAAGCATTCACATGTTTGGCTTTCTAGCTGTATGCACACCCTGTTCTTAAGCATCAGTTCTTTTTTAATCGAACATATGTTTGACTAGAACGCTTGATATATTGTGTTAAATACACTCTGAGTTATAAGATATGCATTCGTTCTTTGATGCTTAATTTCTGAACACACTAAGAAGTTTCAGTCAAAATTATAACCAACTGCATTGCTGAAATCTTTACGTTTCAAAGTGCTTGTATATGGATGTCACATAAGACATAATGGACTGCCAATCAGGCCTTTCTTGTGAAATCAAATCATTAATGTTCTGTGGGAAAAAATGAGAAATAACAATAAAATCCATTTCTATATTTAAATTAAAAAAGTTTTTAAGTATATAGTAAAGAGATTGGTTAAATTTTGGATACAGCCAAAGCTATGTTTTCTACAAAAAAAAAAAAAAAAAAAAAATTTTGACAAAACAATGCTTTGCTCAAAAAGAAATAATAAAAGAAAATGAAATCTGACAAATTTATTATTTATGCAGTAACTAAAAATAAATACCACCTAAGCTAATCTTAAATTTTTTTCTACTGTAGTACTATCACATATTCAATTATGCCAAAGAAAGTCATAGGAAATATACTTTTTCTTTCTCCAATAATAGCTACTTCATCCATTAAAGTTCAATATCTATCATTTTAATAAATAATAATAGATTTAGAAAATCATTTCTAACTAGAAAGTTTTATTTTTGCAAGATTATTTACGCATTCAGATAACCAGACCATATATATTATTCAAATCAAAATCAAAATGTTGCATAATTGTAGCTTTTCACCTTCCTCATCAGTTTTTGATTCCAATTAATGTCAGAGCTACTGTACGATTGCTTTTGTAGTTCTACAGTTAGATTATAAAAATAATTAAACTTGTCAATTTTGAAAAGAAAAAAAGGGTAAAATTACACAATGAGAACTATACATACCATTTAATAATTTTATTTGTTTATTTTTGCACATTTTATGTGTCATAGTATCTGTAGAATGTAACTTATCTAGTTTTCCATCAGAATAATTAAATGATGAGCTCATGTGTTTAATATTAGGTTGAGTCAAAAGTTTTGTCTGTTTATTATTTGCGTATCAATAAATATGTTACATTAAAGTTGTAAGGTGAATGTCATATATATTTTGAAAGCTAATTTTCTGCTGATCAAAATGATGTATTCAATTGTTATGTTTATTTTACTTTTTACAAATTTTTTACTCTTTAAAAAAACCAAGTATGTCAAAAAAACGTGAAAAAATCCGCAGCCTAAGCTTTCACGAGTTCAAACAAGTCACCAATGCAACTGAAGCATGTCATAACATATGAGCAAAATTTAGTAGGAAGTCTATAAACGAAAGAACATGCAGACGTTGGTATGCAAAGTTCTTTACGGGGATACTAACCGTGGCGATAAGAAATGTTCTGGGCGACCATCGACATCGACAATTATTCAGTGCGATTGAAGTCATTCCGACTCAAACCACCCCAAAATTAGCGCAACATCTTGTCATTTCTGAGTCAACTATCCATCGACACCTTCACAAAATTGGCAAGAAGATTAGGCGTGGTCAAATTGTACCGCATGAGCTCAACGACATGCAAAAGAATCAGCAAAAATCAATCTGTTAATCATTGCTGCGAAAGTTTAACCGAGGTCTATGGTGTCGAATTCTTATCTGTGATGAGAAGTGGGTACTATACGACAACAAAAAAGCCGGATGTCAATGGCTCAGCCCACATAAGCTTTGAGTTAGGACAGTTCAACCTGGGATGCATCCAAAAAAGGCACTTTTGTGCATTTTTTGGAGGTCGATAGGAGTTGTGCATTGGGATCTTCTTCCTCAAGGACAAACAATGAACTCATATGTCTGTTGCACTCAATTGGACTACGTTCAACAGAAAATCGTCAAAAACTGCTTTAATAAAGTTCGAGTTATCTTCCAACAAGACAATGCAAGACCACATGTTTCAAACCAGACTCTTGAGAAGCTGAATGAGTTGGTCTGGGAACTTTTAGCTCACCCTCCATATAGCCCCAACATTGTGCTTGTAGATTATTATTTGTTCAGGTCGCTAGAGTATTTTATGCGTGGACGGCGCTTCAACAACAAATGCAATCTCCGACAAGGCATTGCCGAATTCTTCGCTCGAAAACCAATGGCTTTTTACAACCGGGGAATTTCAATGCTACAGACACATTGGAAAATGGTTTTTGAAAGTAATGGTGAATATGTTAATGAAAATATGTTATAATTGTTATATTTTTTAATTTTTAATAAATGATTAGAAAACGGACAAAACTTTTGACTCAACCTAATAGAAGATAAGAAAGTCCAAACAGAATAATTTACAAAGAAGTATGTGTAAAACAAGAAAAGAGAACTGCACTATACTCTGTTTCCTTAGAATAGTCGGGTGAAGGTCATTATACTCCCCCACTGTCAGAGGGGAGAATGGGGGAGATTGTCCAGTTTCTCCTTTTTTTTTTTTTTATCGCACTGCACTTAAGGCAAAAATATTCGGGGTAGGGTTTTTTAAAACCAGGTAGAAGTGATGTGCAGAAAAAAAGAAGAAAGTTTTGTGTCCCTTGTAACCAAGCAACCTAGAGTGGAAAGGGGAAGAGTGGATGGCCTTGAAGTGCCTCTCTTCAGGAAAAAGACTATAGGTTATTGCATACTGCTGCAGCACAACTTTTTTTTTTTTTTTTTTTTTTTTTGAAAAGTTACAACACACACAAAAGAACAAAAGTTGATCCATGATTAGGGTAAATGCAATAAAAACCTATGGTGTTGAATTATTAAATGTATTTTTAATGTGTCAGATTTCATGGAGAAAAAGCACTGGGAAAATGTACCACATTACACTATATGATAAATACATATAACATTATGTTATCTCTACATCACTTTAAAGGAAATTTTTTATCATTATTGTACTCATAAAAAATAAAACTTACCAATGTTGTAGGTATTCCAACAGATTCAGCAGCCTGGAATGCCAAGGTGAAGTTTCTTTTCTGTAACATAAAATAAAAAAAATATTGAAAGAGCTCTTTTATATTTGATATTATCGATATTTTATGAGATGCATGAAAAACTGTGATAAACTGAATCACAAAACAAATAAGAAATGCCCAATATGGCAAAAGTGATAATGTCAATATACTGGGTTGTTTGGAAAGTAATTTGGTTTTTTACTTTGAAAATTAAAGACAATTTTCTTATAGTGTAAATATTTTAATGAATTATACAGGGTGGGGCAATTGAAGTGTAACACTATTTTGTTTAAAAATCTAATTTATATTTTATGCTTAATAGGATCATTTTAATTTATATTGAAGCTGCACTCTTCTACAGCAAGAAAAATCCTTTCAAAGAAATTCTTTTGCAGTATAACAACACTTTTGGAAGATGAATGAAAAAAAGGCAGAAGGTAATAATGCTTTATCCTTTGGGAAAGTGTGAATTATTCAAAAGTTAAAACATGAAAATGTCAACAGAACTTTGATATATTATAGAAGAAGCAAAATATATACAGAGTCTGGATCTGTAAGAAAAAGACATGGTGGCGGTTACAGACCTATAGCTGTGACTATAGTGAACAAGAAGAAAGAGAGAAAAATTGAAGCAAAATCATTGCTGGAGTGCAAGGAAAATGGCTCCCGAGATGGGCATATCATCGAGAGGAGTTAGACGAATTCTTAAAAATAAGTTGAATACACAACCATATAAAAAATATACAGCTCATTTTCTGAATATAGCTCATAAGAAAATTACAGCATAGCTGCCAACATTAGCAATTTTTAAACCAGATTTATCCACCAGTATTTCAAAAGATGGAATCTATCACATATATTTTCGTTGATTACATAAAATTAAATAAACCGAAAACATTTGTAAAAACTTTCCAGTATAAATTTCTCCATTGAAATAACAGAGACTTGGCACCTATGTTACAGTCATAAGAGCAAGAGAGCTGAATCAGAGGCTTGTGCATGGAACAATGAAAAACAACGTGTTCTCATATGAGAAATTATTCACTGTCGAACAACATCTCAACAAACAAAACGATAGAGTTTGGTCAAGAACAAAATCATCTGCATAAAAACTGCTTCTATTATGGTTTAGGCCAGAATAACTGCCACTGATCATATCACTCCTTTTTTTTTTTTTTTTTTTTCTTGAATATATAAAAACTAATGCTCAAAATACCAAGAATTAATCTTGGAAGATTATTTAATTCCATGGGTTCAATTTTATTTTGGAAAAATGATTTTCATGTTTGAAAATAACTCTACACTCAACTTATGTTTAACTAGCAGATTAACATACTGAAATAACAAAATTGCAGCTCTCATCATTTTTTTTTTTAAATATCGTATAATTATTAATTACAAAATCATTGTAATTAACCATTTTTCTTTTTATAGAATTTTATACATGCTAATTTAGCATACTCAAATGAAATTCTAAAATGTTCTACAATTTCAGTATGAAAATACTGATATGGGGTTACATTTTAATTTATAACTCAACATCCCGTGACAATCTCAAGCTGAAAATCACAGTAATTATAGACAATAAATGTAGGAACAACATAATTTTTAAAAGAAAATTAAAAATATACTTTTTGAATTATTGAAGGTCAAAGGTCAAAATGTTTGTCCTTGAAATGAAATTTTTTTAAAAAATATGTACATGTGATATGTCATTTAAAAGCCTGTATTAAAAGTTTTCTAATGATACCAAATTTATGCCTTTAAGTCAATTAGGTAACAAAATATGGGTACATTTGTAATGCAAGAATTTTGAAAATTTGCACTTTTACCAATTTTTGCAGCCATGTATATCAAAAACTAAAATAGATAGGGACTTATTAATTGGTATATACTTTCATTTCTCTTTAGAACAAACTGAATTTCATAGAAATCTGAGGGGGTGTGGCATTTCGGACTTTCGGGCGAGGGTTCTGGTAGCGAATAAGAAAATCCCGTCACAGCAGAAGTTGATAAGAAAATTAATTTAATTAAAATTTAAACAAGATTCTATGTACAACCGTTAGTTACAATATTGATGTTGGAGGATTATATACAATGGCTAGTAGCTACAGCATGGATCGATAGTTGAGTTGATGATCTTAACAAACAGTTTCAGTGGATCTCCGTGATCCTAAATTCGATTTACTGAAACAATACTTGCACCGTTCCAGGTACAGAAAAGATATAATCCAGTCCTAGGATAATTTAAAGTAAAAAGTCTCTTACGAGCTGACCTGCACACCTTCGCCGGTGACAGAAAATAAGCTGACCTGTGTTCTCTGCTCCTAGAGGAACACAAAAAATCACTAAGTGTCTCGCTACCTCTCCTGGTAAACGGGACAAGAAAAAAAACCCTCCGACCTTCACTGGCCGAAGACAAGATCCGAATCCCCGACTCTTTGCTTCCAGCGCTGCTCCTCGGGAAACTCTTTCTCTCGATGGCAACCCGCGCTCCTCCCTCATTCGCTGAGCGGGCGGGCGCCTTCCCGTCTGGCCGAAGAAATCCCTCGGAAACTCCGCTGTTCTCACGACCATCAGGGCGTGCTAGCAGGGCAGCTTCTTTGTACTTTAGTGTCCCAGTTCGAGACAGTCTGGAGCCAAACTATTGTAAGTATCAGCACACCTGCTCTGTGTAGAGATTAAGGTCTGGCCAACTTCAGGGGTGCAGAAAATGTTCAAACCTCGGAAATTTCCCCCAAACACAGTATAAATTTCCCTCAATAATGCAAAAATCTACTTTGCTATACAAAGTCATTTGTTCTATGTAATAAATCTTTAAGAGAATAAGTATACAGTGTAACATAAAAATATCGCCGTTAGTGTATATTATAAGCACTTCAAAGTAGCAAATTGTTATTTTTGATTTACATTTTTATTTTCTCTTAAAAAAATAATCAAAATTTCCCCAGTCAGTTTAAATTTCCCCCGAACCTCGTTCGGGCGTTCGGACATATTCTACACCCCTGGCCAACTTTAATTAATTGGAAGGGGGGCTGTACGCCACAACTTCCCCCCCCCCCCTTAAGATGGTTTTCTGGGGTTGAAAAACTCCAGAAAATCTCTGCAATCAAATTAGGTTAGGGTGCATCAAAGCAATTCTAGAGAGGCTAATCTTCCTGACTAAACAATACTTAAATTTACACTAAAGTTACAAGTTTCAAATTACAAATTAATTAACATAATAAAAACAATACTAATAATTAATATAGACTAAAGGTCTATCTTTCAATTAATTTTATTAAGCAGTTTCACATACAGTGGAAACGTTAATCTTTAAGTTTTTAAGGGTTTCAATAAAAATAACCCGACCAGTGTTCAACTGTTATAACACATCAAATACACAAGTTTTAACAACAAAACAAATTTTATTCAGTGAAACACAAAAAAAATATATATTAATAAATAAAGTATATTCAACAGATTTTCAAAGAATAACATATTTAAAGTTACCTCATTTCACAAGTGATGCACAATATGTAGCAGACTAAATTTCACTATGACAAAATCATGACACATCATCATCTTCAAAAGAACACATGTATTTCACAGATGAAGAAAAAATACGCCGCGGTCGCCTCGTTGACCAGCGGGAGACGAAGCATGATTATATCATTTAAAACTGAAGATCACTATCACACTGATTATATTACTGAAGGTTGAAGATCACAATTTGCATATCATTAATTCCATAATCTGATCAAAGTCACTTATAATTTAATTTAATTCACTATTGGATGCTAGCAACTTTACAAATTGATTAAGTAGAAAATTTCAAAAACGTAACAAGTGCGGTTTAAAAAACCGCTAAACAAAATCAACATCAATCAAACTATCAAATTTAACGACCTCATTTCAAAAACATCGATTATCAATTTTTATTTTTTTAGTTTTCGCGAATAACGAAAAACTTCAAACTTTATCCCTTTTAACAGGGTACAAACTTAACAACAAACTTAAACAGTTAACATTTGTAAAAAATAACAATAACAATGGCAGCCATCATTTCTTTAAAAGCAATAGCCAAAAAAACATAACTAGCTCAGCTGTACCAACATCAGTACTTAGCCATCAACAGCTTAGAGCTGCTCAATTATTCACAAACAGCCACTTCATTTTTAATTGAAGACTAGCTGCCCATTACTGACAACTGCCGATAACTGCCCTTTAACACTCGCATCGCGATCTTTTTATACTGACTGCCAAGTCAAAAATCTACATATAAATAATGCATCACCATTGCCACTCAACGGTCATAGCAAAAAATACAATTACTATAATCATTTCAATAACAGTGGCAACAGTAAAAATTAAGAAAACTAAGCAGAGCAAGTTTGGCAACGACAACAATGTAAACAAGACATCGTTAGTAATGGCGCGATGCAAGTAAAAGATGGCTGACCGAGTTTAAATAGAGAAAACTTTTAAATTCAAATTAAAGGTAAGTTAACAACTATATATATAAAAAATAAGCATTTATATTCACAAAATTAACAATTTTTTTATGTGCGAGGACAATTGATAGATATCAATAATAATAAACTATATACAAAATTTCTTACAGATAACTTTTAATCCACCCGACTCAAACAGTCCACATGAGGAATGTCTTTTCTGGGTCTGTGTCGGATTTCATAGTTAAAGGGCTGCAAGGTTAACGCCCACCGCATTAATCTGGGATTGTTTCCCGCATTTCTCTTTAACCATATTAATGGGTTGTGATCAGTTTCTATGGTAAATTTTTGACCATCCAGGTAATGTTTTAACTTTTTCACTGCGAAAATGATCCCAGCACATTCCTTTTCGGTTGTGCTATAGTTTTTCTCTGCCTTAGTAAATTTTCGACTTAAGTACAGAATTGGATGTTCTTCATCTCCTTGCCTTTGAGCCATGATAATACCTATCCCCTTATCTGAGGGGTCACTTTGAATAATAAACTCCTTAGTATAATCAGGAGCGTACAGTACTGGGTCACGGGTGAGTTTATCTTTTAACTCCCTAAAAGCCTTCTCCATTTCGGGACTCCAGTCTACTTTTTCCTTTTTCGTTTTCCCTCTTAAAGCTCGGGTCAGCGGTTCTACTATTATTGCATAGTTCTTTATGTATTGGGAGTAATACCCGCACATCCCTAAAAACCTTCTAATTTCCGTTTTTGATTTTGGAGCTGGGAAATCAGTAATGGCCTTAATTTTAATCTCGGACGGTTTCCTACGTCCTTTCCCTACAACATGCCCTAAATATTTGACCGTCTCCTGGGCAAATTTACACTTGGCTAATTTAATGGTTAATTTTGCCTTGGTTACCCGCTTTAGAACTATATCTAAATGTTCTAAATGCTCTTCCCATGAATTAGAAAAGATAGCCATATCGTCAAGGTAAGGCAAACAGAAACTTTCTAGTCCCTTTAATAGAATACTCATGAATTTTGAAAACCTATACGGGGCGGAGACAAGTCCAAATGGCATTACCAAAGGTTGATATGAACCGAAACTAGTTACAAATGTCGCTAAACGTTGTGCGTTAGGGGTTAAAGGTATTTGCCAATAGCCTTTAGTTAAGTCAATCACGGTAATAAATTTTGATGCTGCCACTTGCTCTACCCTCTCTTCTATGTTAGGCAAAGGGAAAAATTCGGCACGAGTTATCTCATTTAACTTGCGATAATCAACACACGGACGGGGTTCTCTGCCAAGGGCCTCTACTAATATCATAGGCGAGGTATAATCTGACTCCCCTTCCTTAATTATGCCCAATTCTAACATACGCTGGATTTCGGATTTCAGGATGTTGGTTTGTCGAGGAGACGTCCTATACGGCTTCATTCTAACGGGTTTATCACTAGTCAATTCAATATCATGCTCAATTAAATTCGTTCGGCCTGAAATATTGGAAAACACTTTCTTGTGTTTAATTAGTAATGCTCCTAATTGCTCCTGTTGGGCTTTTGTGCAACGACTTCCTAAATTACTGTCCCTAATTACCATATTGAGGTCAAATTCTTTCGGGTCAGTTATGGGATAAGGTATTTCTAAGTCTGCCTCCGTCGTTTTATTATCCCAATTTTCCTCTATTAATACATTTACGATTTCTGCTCTCTGCACGTAAGGTTTTAGTAAATTGACATGATAAATTTGCGATTTTTCGCGCCTGTCCGGTACATTTACAATATAATTAGTCTCTGACACTTGACTCTCAATAGTGCCTGGCCCTATCCATGATACGGATAATTTATTGGGTTTACTTGTGGCTAAAACCAGCACTTTGTCCCTGGGATTAAATTTCCGATTTACCGCATTTCTGTCATACCAGATTTTGCGTTTGTCCCTTTTTTCCTCCATCTGCTCCCCTGCGAGCTCTTGACACCTTTGTAGTCTGTTTATCAATTCAAAAACATACTCCGTCACTGGGTTTTGCTCCTCTTCCTGCTCTGTCCATTTCTCAAATAGCAGGGTTTCCGGGGTTCGCAGATTTCTCCCATGAACCAACTCGGCTGGGCTGAATCCCGTTGATTCATGTGTTACCGTCCGCAAAGCTAACAAAGCATAGGGTAAACTCCTCTCCCAACTTTCTCCACTTTCTAAACAGATTACCTTCAATAACCGTTTAACTGAACGATGCCAACGCTCAATGCAATTTGTCTGTGGGTGGTGCACACTACTGTGAGTTATTTTAATTCCAAATTTTTCTAAGAAAGTTGAGGTTAAGTTACTCATAAAACAAGTCCCTAAGTCTGTTTGGATTACTTTCGGAAATCCCATTCTACTAAATACTATCATTAACGCGTCGATCACTGTTTCCGACCTTGAATCGGGTATCGGGATAGCCTCTGGATACCTCGATGCTAAGCACATAGCCGTGAGCATATATTTATTTTGATTTTCCGAAGGTGGGAGTGGTCCCACAATATCACAGTTTATATGCGTAAAAATTGCAGTAATAATGGGAACAAGTTTAAGAGGGGCCTTTTTTTGCTCTCCTGCCTTCCCAATTTTCTGACAAGGATCACACGATTTTACATAGGCTTCAGCCTCTTTAATGATATTTGGCCAGAAAAAATATCGCAACAATTTATCCTTAGTTTTAGTCATGGCCACATGACCGGATATTAAACTGTGACAAAGATTCAAAATTTCATTCCTATATTTCCGCGGAATAATTAGCTGACGTCTTTTTTCTCCTCTGTGATCTGTAGCAATTCTGTACAGCAAACCTTGATCTATTGTTAAATTCGATTTCTCCTCTTTCGCACGCGCCCACAACTCCGTCAGGCTTTTGTTAGGGATAAGCACCTGTCTACTTGATGTTTCAGAATGTAAACAAATTGAAGTGATGTTTAAAACAAATTATCAGGCTGGACTTTTAACATAAATATTAATTTATTACAATAATGAACAAGTTAATATAAAAATAGATAACAAAATTAAAAGACAAGCTCATCTTTATAATTATCATAGGCTGACCAGCAGCCATCTTCATGAAACAAATATGGTAGCTGAAGCTTGCATTCTGACTGAAAACAACATGGCAGCCAATTTACTTCATAATAAAACCAACATGGCTGACAGCTTGTTCCACTTTGCCCAACTTGAGCAAAAAAAAAACTAATTCAATTTTAATACATGTTGGCACAATCTAAAACCACTAGCTCCAACTCTTCAGCATGCACATAAATACAATATCAAAACAGATGTAGGTCACAGTCAAGAACTTATTCAGGAACTAAAAAGAAAAACAGTTAAGTTTGCAGTTAACAAATAAAGAGCTCATACAGTTATGGCATGCAGTTAACTCACAACCACTAGCTAACACATGATTCAGTACATCAAGTCAGCTCTGCATGGAAACACCCACCATGGCATGGCAGCCATCTTGTTTGTTTACAAACAAACTGCAGAACAGCAGTACTGACAACCACTGCAGGTAACACAGGCAAAATTATAAAAACAATATTGTAAAGTGAAATTAAATTTTATAAGAGATTTGGGAAAACCATTTATATTTATAGAAACAATATTTTATTATACTCGACAATTTAAACCCTATAATTAATTTTAATTTCATAATTAGAAACTTTAAACTATATCAACAGCTTTCATCTTTTTCCTGCTCTTGGCGAAACTCGTTTTTCCCAACGTGCGCCAGAGCGGTGATCCTATCCTCCTCTAACTCGGGGAGGCAAATTGATTCTTCCGTACCCTGATTTTCCGTAGGCTCGCTCTCTGGCGGCATTTCTGCCTCTCCCTGATCATTCCCAGCGCTTTCACTCGCCAGACTGGTTTTTGGCGCAGTTTCGTTTTTACGCCTTTTCGCTCGTGTTTCGACTGCATGGATTAATTCGGGTTTTTGTTTTTTACTCTCGATTAATTTCTGCGTCTCATTTCCCAGTAAATAATAATTCATGAGAACTTCCTTATCCGCTACCGCGGCTTTCGTATTAATTAACCCTATTCCCTCAATTTCTAATTCAATATTGGCTATGGGTAGACATCTCACTTTGTTGGCTAAAGCTGCCTTAACCCACACGGTTTCCCCGTTTAATTGCTCATTAGAAATTATTTTATGAGGGGCAATATCGAGGCACGTCCCAGAATCACGTAAAGTGGTAAACTTTTCCCCATTTATCTTGGCTTCACTTAAATAAGGTTCAAAAGCCGGGTTTAAATTCTCAGCGTCTCCTACGTGATTTACTTTTTCAGCCTTCTCTTGTCTGCTTTTCCAGACTGGGCAATTTGGCTTAATGTGATCGGGGGAAGAGCACACATAGCAAACAATAGGTTTTCAGGCCTCAAATAATTTAGATCTTTCTGTCAGATCAGACTTATCCCTCCAATTTTTTTGTTCTGGGGCATTTTTCTCAACCCTATTTTTATCAAAGTTGCGAGGTTTATCTACTTTCTTTTCTAGTGGTGGTTTCGGGGTCCAACTTTTCTTATTATTTCTGCGAACTGACTCGTACGCGTCAAACTTCTTAGCTAACTCTCGCGGTTCATTGAGCGAGCTCCACGAATCTATGAAATGATCTTTCATTTCGAAATTAGCCCGTTTCTTTAACTGGTCGGCCACCATTAATTTCTTTAGATCCTCAAAATTTGTTACTTTTACTCCCTCTAACCACCCATTTAAATATGTATCTAAATCATAAGCTAGATCATGCCAAAGAGTTCCCGGTTGTTTTTGGTGTTGCATAAATTTAATTCTAAAATTTTCCGGACTTAATTTAAATCGATCTAATAGCATTTGTTTGACTTTCTCAAAATCGTCACTAATTTCTTGGGGTTCTTTTAAGATTAATTCCGCGATTTCTACGGGCAATAAAGCTAATAAATTAGTCACTAGATCCTCGTCATCTATTTCTAACTTCCTAGCTTGTCTTTGGAATAACGCAAGAAATAATGCCATGTCCGATTTCTCCGGTTCAAATTTTTGCATAACCGATTTTAGTGATTGTCGGCTGGGGCGTTCGCTACGAGTCGAAGCTAGACTTACTGTTTCTGAATGTTGGGCTATTTTAAGTTTTTCTAACTCTAATTCATGTTTCCTTTCCGCTTCTCTTTCAACGATTTTTTTCTCTTCAGCCTCCCTTTCCGCAATCTTTTCCGCATTCCTTTTCTCGTCCGCCTTTCTTTCTAAGATATCCTCCCGTATTAACTTAATTTGAGATAGGGCTAGGTCTTTATCATAATCTGGAGACTTTTGAATTTTCCCTATGATATCACTTATCCTATCCGAAGTTTCAACAATCACTCCGAATTCGACTGCGAGCTCTTGCAGTTCCGCTTTCCTATACTGCCCTAATTCTGACATGTTTACCTAATTCTAAATTCACAATTTAATCTTACACAATTCCCAAAAAAAATTTCTACACAATACCTAACACTTTTACACAATTCCTAACAATTTTACACAATTCTTACAATTTTACCCAATTCCAAAAAATACATATACAAAATTACACTAATAAAACCTATAATTCAATTTTGCAAATTTTTGGGGTATATAAAATTCCAATACAACACGATTCCAATAATTAAAACTTAATATTCAATTCTACACATTAAATTTGAAATATTTGAAATCACAACCCTTTCCAGGAAAGAAACCTCTTTCCATAACTTATTTGATTCACTTTTAATTTTCATAAATTACACAAAACAATATGAACTTACTGTGTTATCTTTCTCAAGATATTTTAACACCCTTTTTGTTTTCTCAAATAATATCTGTTTTCAAATATAATCTTTCTCATTTAAAACAAGATAATCAAATATGTGCAAATCAATTAATATTTTTCCAAACTAAACAAATATGAGTTATATTTAAATTAAATTTACCTATAATTTAAATTCCTCCCTGTTTTTACTTAGAGTTTCTAATATTTGGGATATGCCACATGAAGGTCGGAGGGTTTTTTTTCTTGTCCCGTTTACCAGGAGAGGTAGCGAGACACTTAGTGATTTTTTGTGTTCCTCTAGGAGCAGAGAACACAGGTCAGCTTATTTTCTGTCACCGGCGAAGGTGTGCAGGTCAGCTCGTAAGAGACTTTTTACTTTAAATTATCCTAGGACTGGATTATATCTTTTCTGTACCTGGAACGGTGCAAGTATTGTTTCAGTAAATCGAATTTAGGATCACGAAGATCCACTGAAACTGTTTGTTAAGATCATCAACTCAACTATCGATCCATGCTGTAGCTACTAGCCATTGTATATAATCCTCCAACATCAATATTGTAACTAACGGTTGTACATAGAATCTTGTTTAAATTTTAATTAAATTAATTTTCTTATCAACTTCTGCTGTGACGGGATTTTCTTATTCGCTACCAGAACCCTCGCCCGAAAGTCCGAAACGCCACAGGGGTTAGGTTTTTAGCTTCGTTGATTTGACACGGAATGACACATTTGGACCTTAAAAAAGTATATTTTTTACGTTCCTTGACCGTTGGTGGATAAAAGGTTAAGAGATTTTGATATTAATTGCATATTCATTGTCAAGTATAAAATGTTATTAAATATACATTTATATTACCTTGCATACTGCAAAAATATCTATTTTTACTAGCATTCAAATAGCAGATCGAAATACAAACATTACATATCTAGTTTTTCACATTTTATTAAAATTAAATGACTAAGAGTGTTTTCTTAAAAATTGATTCTTAGAACAGTTTTAATTATAGTTTCTATGCCTAATCCTCTTTCAACATTTGTGGTTGTCACTGGACAAACTATAAACAGTTATTCAGGGTTGCTACACAAATCAGGAAAAAAAAATCCCTGAGTTTTCCCTGTCCCTTTTAGAAGTAAAATAGATGACATGCAATCACACAGCATTAGAATCTAACATGTTTACAAGTAAATTGGACATATTTAGGGTATATTAATTTTATTAATTTACTATAGTTGGGGGGATAAAACATAATTGATTCATTATAAACCATTAAAAATTAAAAAAATATTTGATTATGAAAAATTTTTCCAATGTTTTTCTAAAAAATTTCAAAATTCCCTGTTTTTGCAATAAATTTTGAAAATTCACCGAGTTTTCCCTGATTTTTAAATAGATTTTCAAATTCCCTGAGTTTTCCAGGTGTCGTAGCAACCCTGTTATTTAACAGCAAAATATTTTTGTATGCTTCACAGTTTCTCTACTTCTTACATTGTAAGTGCCAAAAATCTTTTGATGACAAATCTTTATTGCACAAATTGACAAACAAATGGTATCACCATTCAAAATGATCTGAATCTGTGTCATAATGGCCATCTCATTTTGGGAGCAGTCGCACTGTGGCACAGTGGTGGATTTAGGGGGGGCTAGGGGGCTGAAGCCCCCCTCCCCCCTAAAAAAAAAAAAAAAAAAAATCACTGACATTTACAATTGAATATTGCAATTGTAAATTTTTTATTGGTCTAGAATAACACTTTGAAAAATCCCCCAAAAGTCAAGTTCTGGATCCGCCACTGCTGTGGCATGTTAGGAACTACGTTGTGTGGTTTTGTCTATAGTGAATAAATCATATTTAGTCACATTGAAATGCAGTATAAGTAGTAAATATAATAAATAACTAGAGCTAATCAAGTTTAGTTATTTCACCGGTGATGCACAATGTACTAAGCGGTCAAGCTGTGATTTTCTTTACTTTGCTGGAATCAGAGAGGCACAGCAACTTAAGCTTACACAGGAAATTGAAATGGTGGTGACGAATTAAACATACATTGGGAATCATTGCGCATGCTTCATTTTCTCTGTGAAAAGTGTCTGAAGTGTCTGTCAAAGGTTACTTTTGAACAGATAGATGCTTTTTTATTACAAAAATTTACTAACTTTTTTTTTTTTTTTTTTGAGAGGATTGATGCAAAATATAATTATTCGTCAATAATTTTGCAAAAACTGAATTTTTATTGCCAATTTTCAGATTTACTCACATTTGGTAAGATTGACAAATGTTAGAACTTAAATCTGACTCCGAAGTATTGTGTTGTCACCGGGTTCTGAGCTACTGTGAAAGTTTAACGTGCCTAGCTAGTAGGGAAGTTAGTTAAAATTCGATTGCAAGATTTGTACCAGACAAACATACAAACAAGAATAAAAGTTAATAAGAACATGGTAAAATAGTACAGTTTAATTATCATCATTATTTTCCATGCTTTTTATAAGTACAGACTCATCTATTTTTATATGACTAGTAAAATATGATTGGAATAGTAAATAATAAAAGGTCAAAATTTATCAGTGATAAATTATTTTGTGGAAGAAAAAAAGAAAAGAAAGAAACATACCTTATCTTTGCTATCGAGTTCATTATATGGTATTTGATTTGGAAGGTAAGAATGCATCAAAGCACAGAATGCTAAGCCGTCATTCCAACTGCTGCTAAAGTTGGTAATGTCAATACCCTAAAATGTAAGATAATATGAAAAAAGAATTACATGGTGAAACTAATATATTTTCAATAGAAGGAACACAAAAAGGAACATAAGCATACAGTAGCATTTTAAAGATAATAAAAGACAATTAATAATAATACAAAGCAGTATATTATATTACACCCACACCCACACACACATACAAAGGATTAGACTACATTGTTCAGTCTTTGGCCAAGCATACCAAATTTTCAACAGACTTGAGTTTCATAAAAAAGATTTTGTAAATAGACATATTTTCAGAAAAGAAAATTATTTAAAAAATAGTAGTTGTACTCAACATCTTAAAGTGTTTTAAAGCTAATCAGTATTTAAAAAAACATTGATTGCAAAACCTAAACAGAGTAACTTTTCTATTTTATTAATAGCGTTTTTTTTTTTTTAAGACAGCATGAAAAACTAACAAATAATAATAAATTCACAGCTACACTTTGAACCTAAAATTTCTGATATTAACACTAAAATTATATATACAGATATATGTACATTCAAATATTGTTTCACATATTTAAATTTATAAACAGATCACTTGAATGAAAATTTAATATCTTACTTCTAATTTGCAGAAATTTTATGATAGTAAAAAAATCTAAACTATTAAATATAGTAAATTTCCGATTATCCACAAAACACTGCAGATTATAGGAAAAGGTCAAAACCATAAGAGTGCAAGACGAAGGAAAAAGTGTTTTCACAAAAAATGTAAATCTAAAGAACTATACATACATATTGTACAGTACAGTATGCTATTTAATTTAGTGGATAAATAAAGACTACAGAATGTACCATGGTTCCATTATGAATAAACTTTTTTGTTTAATTGTTTTTATGTCCTTTAGTTACATAAAATGCAAATATTTTTTTGGGGATGATTTTATTGTTTGTATTGTGTTTTACGTACAACACAATCACATTTTTTTAGGTAATATTTTTCATCTCATTTGCTCCTTACTTTCAGCCATTTTACAATTTATCCATAATTTTCATTATCTGTGGAATCAGTGCCGCTGAATTCCGTGGATAATCAGGAGTTGACTGTAACTCATAAAATAATAAATCACCTACACTTAATAGAAATTTAAAAAGAATTTCAACTGTAATAAAAAAATAAATTGTGCACTCCATCTTTGAAATACAAACATACTCTTGCTTAATATTAATATAAAGTAAATGGGAGTTTCTGAATACAAACCTTATATCCCAGAGTTTTGTTCTGACACCATTTTAACAAGGCATTTCGTTTAGATCCACCTCCTTTGACCAGAGAAGACAAGGGATCTTTCTTTTCTGATATATCCCTGAAACATTACAAATAGAGTGATTTGCAATTATCATGAGACAGTCGGAAATGTGTAGTATAACAGAATCTATACTCAAATGTGTAAAACATATTTCTGTAACCAGACAGGCAGAATCCGCTTTAGTCTCACCATAGAATTAATTTAGTTTAATGTTAACATCCTATCAGAGATGTAGTGATTTAAATCAATCATTTTTTAAATCACTGATTTGAGTCACTTTTACAAAATATCAAAATTACCTGCTTTAATTAAATGGAATTGTTCATTTAGTTTTTTTTTTTTTTTTTTTTATAATTTAAAAAAGAAAAAGATTTCTTATCTTTTGAAAAACATGAAGTATTTTATTAAATTAACTAATATAGAGTAATAATTATTTGTAATACTTTATCATTTGTACCAAAGCAAGAAAAATGTAAGCATGAGAAAGAAAAACTTCATTTTTCCAGAAATTTAATGAAAAATTTCATTTTCCATGAGATATCTCTGAAGTGTATATAATCAGCAAATCAAACAATTATCTTAAGTCATCATTAACACTTTATTTGCAGAACAAATTGTGCAAAATGATATGAAAAACACCTAGACGCAATTAATTTTGCAGCACTCAATGAGGCTTGAGTAAACTAGAATGACTATTATTATTAAAATAATAATAAAAGTCACTGAACTGATAAAAATTGCCTGTACAAAATTAGCTTCATGAATGTATAGGAAAAAAGGATATGGCATTTTTTCTTCAGGTGCAAGATGTGTACTATTGCCTTAGAGGCAAAAGCAAGACTGAAAACAGGGCAAAATCCAAAGGGGGAGCAGCAACACAACCAAAAAAGAGGAAACAAGGGAAAGCAAACACACACACAAACCACAACAAAAAAAAAAAAAAAAAAAAGGAGAGAAAGTTTTTTAATAATTTACATATTTTTATATTTTTATTTTTTTAATACATTATATTTGATTTTATTTATTTTTAATTGATTAATGTAATTTATATTTATTTATTTTCATAAATTGCAAGTATTACAAGGGACATTATAGATAACCCACTTATGAAGCTCAGGAAATAGGGAATTTAGTTGTATTGTATGGTATTGAAAGTTTTAAACAGGTTTAAAAATAACATGAAAATTAAAATGTTTTAAAACTTATAACAGAAACAAACTGTCATGTAAAACAAGCCCTTTATCCATAAGAATTGTCAAAATCATTTCTATAAAGTGGAAATAGCTTTTATAAATTTTTTTTTTGAAATATTACAGAACACATTGCAAATTTCTATGCATACCCATAGCTATTCCGTCGAATGGGATCTAATTTGCCGGCTAAAATGGAGACAGGATGGTTTGATAAAGCTTTGATGGAATCTCCTTCCACCTTTGTGTTGGAGACTGTTGTGTGATCAGTTGGTAGGGGTCCATTATTTGAGGAAGACAGAGTGATGCAGTCTGAGCTGCCATTCTTAGGAATTCGGCCAAATGATTTTGTGTCTTTGCTGATGGATTCCACAGTTGACCGAAGAGAAGGCTACAATAAAATACAGTTGAATAAGCATTATATTTTTACACAGCGAAACATTAACAGTTCGAATTCGGAATACAAGGCACTATATTGTCATACAATGCATATTGGATAAGGCACACATTCTATTATTTTTATTTTGTATATATGCTGTGAAGTGTGAAGCCAATCTTTTATTAGCAAACACATTTTATAATTTTTTTTTTTTTCAGAACCCAACATAAGAGAATGAAAACGGAAGGATAATGTGACAATTATTTTGAGCAAGAGTTTATAGAAAAGCTGAGCATGTTACAGAGAAATAAACAAATAAAAATTAATCAAAGATAATTCACGTTTTGCATGAACCTTGTACATTATCTTGGGTTTTTACAAAATTAATTTCAATTCCAATACTACTTATTAAAATGCATGGTATACACTAAATTTTTGTTAATTTATGTTAGATATTTAGTTGCTTATTAAAACTGCAGTAATATACAGTAGTGCTTATAAGATAAATAATATATTACAGCTTTAATCATAAAAAATATAAAAAAAACTAAAAAAAGAAGAAAAAAAAATATTAGAATATGTTAAATGACTGCTCACAAAGCAGTTGCACAGAAGGAAGATATGTTAAATTTAATAAAAATATTAAGTGAAGAAAACCAATAAAAAGCTCGTACCCCTTTAACCATCATGGCTAGTTTTTCTACTTTATAAGAAACATATATATAATATATATGTATACAGTGAACTCTCGTTAAGACAGCCCCGTTTAAGATGGATTTTTTGTCATTACGTACAAAAACAGAATCCCCGGCTAAGGCCTATAGGAATTGCATGTAATAAACATCGCTTTATACGTACAATTCACTCGTTAAGATGGACATTTTTTGCCTCAAAGATTACTTTCTTCAAAAAAGAGTCAGATCCCAAAATATTGTTTTTTTTTTTTTTTTTTTTTTTTTTTTTTCATGAAAAAGTGCAATAATAAAAGAGTTGAACTCAAAAGGGCAATACTCTTTCACTCTGTGCTATTACACCGTGGGAGGTAAACAGTATTGATTGACAGTGACAGTCGAGGTCAACAATTTGCAGCTGTTTCCACTTCTATTGTGGAGACATAGCAAATGATTTCGTTATCAAGTTGTACTATATGAAGAAAAGGAGTTTTGGTTTTCCAGCCTTTATATTTTTAGTGAATAAAAGGGATAGAAGAAACAAATTTTCATTCTGTTATACTGTGTATGTGTACATAATAACGATTTTAGAGTTCAGATAGAACTTCAGTTTATAAACTCCTGTTATAATGGACTCTCGTTAATATGGACAAAAACTGCTGGCCCTTGACTGTCCATTTTAACGAGAGTTCAGTGTATATTTAACCTCTGATAAATGAGGGATGTTATAAGTTTAGCTTGTTCTTAATAAAGTTTGAGGAAAATTCGTTTGATATATATATTTTTTTAATTAATCAAAATGTGATTTGTTTGGGTCAATTTACATTGATATTTTAAAATTTGCAAGCTGTCGATTTTACAACTGGTATAAACAAACCTATGTTAGATGATAAGTTGCATGATTTTTTAGATTAGAAAATAAAAATGTTTTAATTATTATTTATGAATTTTAAGCAAACTTTGACAAAAGGTAAAAATTGGCTATATATTAATACTGATTATAAGTTCACCGTAGAAAAATCACTAAATTTGGTTGAAAATTGGAAATTTTTATAAAATTTATGAACTGTTAGCTCATGTTAGAGATAAGTCACATAGTTTTTTTGTATTAAGTATAAAAATCTTCTCAAAAAAAAAAAAAAAAAAAAAAAGGAGAGAGCAATCACCCACTTTAAAAATATGTAAAAGGAATTAAATCACAAGTATAACTTTGTCAGTATCACATAACAATAAAACTAAATTTTAAGTTTTTAAAATTACATTGAATTAAGTTTCCTTAACAACACACTTGTCCATATAATACATTCTGAAAATGTCCATAGGATGTCTTTTCATCCATAGGACATATCAAGGATGTCATTTAGAGACAATGTGTTGTTAGGGTTAAAGATGTCACAACTTCCTTTAACTTTGTGCTTTATTTATAAAGAAAAATTTCACACTTATAATACATAGTATTAGAATGTGTACTTGTCACCATTTTTAATTTTTAAATTACATTTATCAGCATTTAAAAAAAAAGAAATCTTATTATCTTTCAACGATTAAATAAAGTAAAAATTGTCATAGAAAATTTCTGGCATGAAGTCTACCACTGAAATCGGATGACTTGGCAACTATAAAATAATATGCACAGAACATTCTTCTAAATATAATTGCACAGGTTTAACATTCAACTGAAAAAGTAGAATACTTAAAATATATATTCACACCTTGATGAAAATATCATTGTTGTTTCCTAAAAGAATAGAATTGGCTGTAATTCTTGTATCTGAAGCAATACTGTTAAGGCTACTTGAAGATGAGCTGCAACTGCTGCTAGGTCCTAAACATAAAACAGTTAATAATAAGACAGAAAAAGAGAAGGAATTTAGACTACAAATTAGTTGTAGAATTAATATACATAAACTGTGCATATAATCATTTGATGATAACAATGCTACAGATTTTTAGAGCACTAAAGTGTTGATTTCAGTCTAACATAAGTAATATTTAAAACTGACTAAGCTAAATAAGGTGTTGCACTCTTTAACCTTTTTTAAGACCAGTCTCTGATGGGTTGTTTTAACACGTCCTAATCTTCATTTGCTGGTTGTTTCAAATGCTTTAAGTAACTGAAGCCTTTCGATACTTAGTTATTTTTAATTTGAAGGTAAATAAATTTAGATAGCTATCCAATCAGTCATAAATTTATATAAACAGTAATTATCTTTGCAAATATATATATAATATATAAATTGAATAAAACAATGACATATCTTTAGTCTACCTACTTCAAATGAAGATGAAATTATGAATGATTGTCAATTTCCACCTGCAGTATTTAAAAATAAACAATCTGCAGCGATTTCATTTAATTTCTTGAAAATTTAGTAAATAAAGGGTGTTTAAATGAATTTTAAATCATATAAGTTAGTAAATTAACAAAAGGAAAAATCATAATAAGATACTAGTATATTTTTCTCAAATTGCATGTCATACAATGCACTGTAATGTATCCATATTCTTTTGTTATTTCTATAAAAGATCTATAAATGTAAGCATGCAATAGAAAACTTTTTAAAATTAACAGTACTAAAGCAAACTTTAAATAGTTTGAGTCTATAGACTACAATGTATTAGAATTTTACTTTGTATCCTAGTAATATATACAACACTCTGCAACTGTATAGTTCAGATGCTGGTACACTTCAAACAATTTGAGTCCACAGGCTGCAATGATAAATAATATTTCTTTGCATCCTTATAACAGAAACCCCCTGTAAAAATAGCCCTACGCTCATGAAAATGCATACAGATTTGTGCGATTGTGACCTATAATATGTCTATTAACTTTATAAATAGTTTGTTCGATTGAGCTGACACTATTCTGTTAACTAATACATATATATAAATACATCACTATAAAAACAGCAAAAATTAACATATAGATACGCGAAAATCTAATTTTTTCATGATTACAATACTTTCCTTACATAATATATATCCTGAAAATAAAAAGTGCTAAATCCTTTTTAGGGAAAATAAATAGACATTTCTAAATTTAAAGTGGATAAGTTTATACATTGAAATAGCCTAAAGCAAACCTTTAGCATGCTTAGTGGCATTTTCTATGGACTCTATCAGAGAGCGTACAGAAAGCTGGTTAGCACCTCTTTCATTGCGTTTAACTCCTGTCAGTTGTCTTCGTGACTGAGCATTTAGATCTTTTTCAACATTACTTATAACGCTATCTGTTGTAGAGAATGTTAAACTTGATTTAGGGATAGTTGGAGATGGAGTTACAAGCTTTGCCTAAAGAAGGGAAAAAAAAAAAATCAAATATTTAAAACACTTAAAAAAAAAAAAAAAAAAAAAAAAGAAAAAAAAATTGCAACACCAAAGTCAGTATTATGAACTACTATAAATCAAGATAATTACAACAATTGTTTACTTAAAATGGTTATGAAAACAGTGCTTCATTATAAAACACTTTTTCATGAGAAAATCGAAGTCATTTGGTATTTACAAGTGAGCATTGTAATCTAAGTAACCTCCCATCATCAATTATGATTTCGCATGAGCACTTTATATCAATCATAAATAACTACTTATTTTAAAATTTTAGCTTCGAGTTACTTGGCACTTTTATTTAAAGCATCTGAACGTCTTTAGAGACCTTTATATATGTACATACACATTTTAAAATTATGATTCCACCCCCGACCCCCTTATTATTTATCAAAGTGCGATTTAAAACTTAAAATAATATAAAAAACTGCATTTAGTCTAAAAAAGTACAGGTTAAATCACTGGCAATCTAAAAATTATTAAAAATGCACTGCAAATATTTTTATTAACAATATGAGGATCACTTACATTTTTGGGATACGGCTAAATGGTATATGTTTGTACAGTAGACATCTGGTTGCAGTGCTTGCTTCTTCAGAACACAGCACACTTTTTTTAATTTAATCTAAACGGTACTTATTAAACTTAAGCAAATCTTAGGAGTATTCAAAGTCGTCCTTCCAATGCATTTTTGTAGGTGAATTTTTCAAATATTAAATGCTTTAAACAATCTATTTCTTGGAAACGATGAAGGATATGCCTGTACAGTAGGGTGGAGTGAAAAAGATCAAAATTTTAAAAATGTTATCCAATTAAATAGTATTAGCTGCCAAAATGTTATCCAATTAAACAGCACTAGCTGCCAAAAGTTGTGTATTGATCCATATATAATGTGATATTTTTTTTAGAATTTTCCTAATTCATCTTCATTTGCCACATCTTTCCTAATGCATCTTCGAATGCCGCTTCAAGACCCATGCGACAAATGAAGATGAATTAGGAAAATTCTTAAAAAGAAAAAAAAATCACATTATATACGAATCAATACACAACTTTTGGCAGCTAGTGCTATTTAATTGGATAACATTTTTAAAATTTCTATCTTTTTCAGCCTCAACAATCTTACCTTCAGAATGAAAATGATGACCACGTAAATTTTTCTTTATATTAAAATGTAGTTAAAAGTCAAACATAGCACATATAAGATCAGGGGAATAGGGTTAATGTTCAATCACTTTGATAAGCTTTTGTTAAACAAATTCGACTGTCAATCTTGCTGTAAGAGAAAATGCAGTATCACGGGTAAAGCACAATTCCTCTTACAATCATTTCTTGAAGAATTTCTAGAAGACAGCGATGTACCAGTTGGTTGTAACTATCTTCTGTTTCTCTAGCTTAATAGCTTTTGATCAGTTCTGTACTTCTGAAGACTCAGTACTTCTGTACCTCTGAAGAACATTACTTTTTTCAATTATTCTTATCATTTATCTCTTCATTTATATGTGTTTGGGGTCATCTTTTCTTGATATGTTGGAATGTCAAAATTAATGATGAAATGTACATCAGTTGATTTTAAAAATAAAGCATTATTCATTATTATTATTAAGTAATTTTAAAATTTCTTTATAGATTCTAACATGGTTTGCTTTTAAGTGTTCTGTTAAATTATGTAGACCCTAAGGACAAACCATTTTTTTTTTTAATATGGAATTCTTCAAGATTAAATAATGCATAGCTATGGGAACCAATGTTAGGTTCTTTCGGTTTCATTTAGTAAGTGCAACAATCATAATCGACTGATATTTTTCATATAGCCGACACATTTTCCCAGACTATAGCTGATAAAGGTTTTTCTTCATCCAGAAGAAAACTGACTTCTGCAAAATTCTGTAAACCATCCGAATACAGTGGCACGAGATGGAGTTTCATTTCCATATGCTAATTACAGACGTTGAAGCTGTTCTAACCTTACTCTAAAATCATAGAAAAGTGTGATAATGCTTTTGTGCCAACTTGATTTTCCTTTCTATTAAAATTTATTCTATGACAACTACATTGGTAATATAAATTACAGTCTACAGAAATTAAGAGAGTTCAAATTTACATATTGAACCTATATAGACAGATGTTTCAAAAGAGTTCCTAGAAACTTTAAGGGTAGGTAAAGCATACCAAAACAGATCATTTTTACATAGAAACATATAGGCAGACATGTCATGCATATTAACAAGATGCGAATACAAAATAAATCACTGCAGATACGGATTACAAAAACAGATTTTTTAAAACACAGCGTGCATAATGTTACAAAGGTACACAAAACTTCTGCCATTTGCAACAATACAAGACCCACATGCATGTCTGCCATCTCTTCATTACTGTACAACTATATCCTACTTTTGCTACATCTTTGACTGGACTGATGATAACTCATTTTGCCCAATTCATTTTCGTTTAGACAAACAACATTCTCTAGTAAGCATACATCATGTTTCCGCCTATATAATTCTATGTAAAAATGATTTATTTCGGTATGCCTGACTTACCCATAAAGTTTGTAAGAACATCCTGTATATTCTTTTTAGCACACATCTGTGTCTGACTCAAAAATTTCAGAGTTATGTTTGTCATAAAAAAAAAAAAAAAAAAAAAAAAAAAACTACATCTAAAATTGCGAGTGTAGTTCATTTACTTTATCTTCTTTGCAAAGCACACATGAAACATTTCATTAATTTTTTCTCTTAATACTTTCCATTATGTCCTTTTGTATAGGTACAATATGTTAAAAATTTATTTTGAGAAAACGCTTAGAATAAAAGTTAAACTACATGTAAAATATTAAAACCCGAATAAACTACTATGTCAGAAACACCAAAAGAACAATATTTGCGATGCATATAGCTGTTTCGGTAGCCTTAAGCGTACCATCTTCAGTGCAAAAAGAAGAAAGAACAATTCTTTTCGCACTGAAGATGGTACGCTTAAGGCTACCGAAACAGCTGTATGCATCGCAAATATTGTTCTTTTGACATTTCTGATATAGTAGTTTATTCAGGTTTTAATATTCCAACGCCAAGTCTCCTGTTATTAAATGTAAAATATGTTATAACAATATTGAAAACATTCATAATTCTAGTCCTAATTAAGATAGAAATAAAATTCAAACAGATTTAGAAAAACAAAGAATCAAGGTTTAATGTTACATTAAAATTTAAAAAAAATATTTTTTGACTGATAGTAAGTTTTTGAAAGTGTATCTTAAATTTTAACAAAACAGTTTTATAAATCTACCGAAGTTGAATTCTTTATTTACAGTCCTTTCTGTTTAAAATATATCAAAGAAAAAAGAACTAAAATAATTTATGCTGCTTTTGTTTTGCAATAAAGAGAAGAAAAAAAAAGTCACAATATTGTCAGTAACAAGATGTAACGAAAAGAATTTGAAAAGAGAATACTGCATTTAATAATTCAAATATCTATTTAAACTTAATTTTTGAAAAAATTAAGTTTAAATAGATATTTGAAGCAAATTCAAGGGTCGATCCAGCCAAAAATCGCAAAATTTCGTTTTATAAAAATTTTCCATGTTTACAGAATTATTTTTAATAAGTGTGTATATTTCATTCAATAAAATGTTATTAACTTGATATTCTAAACATTAGATAGAGTAACTGCTAAAATAAAAGGTTTCTTGTGGCAACCCCTCCCCCCTTACAAAAAGAAATAATTTTTCACAAAAAATAATTTATTTTTCACCAAAATGGGCTCAAAAATTAAAACCTGGATCAACCCCTGAAATTACATTTAAGGGGAGACAAACAACCACACTATCTGTTATTCTATGGGAAATTTGTTTATAGAATTACTCATCAACTAATGTATTTTTTAAAATTCTATTTTTTACATTAGAAAACTCATAATGATTAAATTAGTAGAGCAATAACAATTTGTCAAATGATATAACAGTTACCTTTACTTTTCATAAATAAACAGTTCTCAAGAATAAGCTACATCATGCAACATTATAGACTGTTGAAATCAAAACTATGGCAGTTCTCTCTGCATGCAACAGTTGTGGCGCCCAATAAAAATTTTGAAACCACTTCTACATAATTCTAACATTTAAAGTTTATTCACAAATTGTTTCCAAACTTTTCCAAGAGCCTGTTCTTTACTTCATAATAATAAATTTCTGGATATTAAATTGCAGCTATCAATATAGTTAAAATTGACAAATATTTAACTGCAATTAATCTTAGAAAAAAATTGCAAATATTGGCATTTATTTTAATTTGAATAAAGAAATTTAAATTTATCATTACATTAAAATATCTTTATATTAGCATTTTCACCACCGAGCCCGGTGCATTTTCAGATCTTTCTATAGAATTGAAAATTCCTCCTCTGTTCTGGCCCTGGCCTAACACTGAATGCCATTTGGTGTCAATGAATGTAGGTTTGACATTGTTACAAGCTACAAGACTGGCTAATACCCCCTACATCCACAACTTCAGGAGCTAAGGCGTAACTAAAATTTTTGTATTTTGCAAATTTTTGTGTGCCTTCAAAAACACACAAAAACTTACAAATTATGAAAATTACAGTTACAATCTTTAAAATGTGAAACCATGGAGGTATTAGACAAGCCAGCAGCTTGCAACAATGTCAAACCTATATTCATTGGCACTAGGCGCTCAATGCTAGGCCAAAGCCAGAACAGAAATTCTCAGTTGGTACAGAAAGATCTGAAAATGGCCCCAGCTCCAGTGGCAAAGTGATAAAATAAAAATATTTTAAGGAAAACAAAAAAATTGTTTATGATTAGCAACTGTGTATTAATTTCTATATTTTTTTTTTCCCAGTGTGTGTCTTTAATCTCCTTTGCTTTTACTGTAGCCTCCAGGTGGTATTCTGCTTGGTTTAAGTTATAACCATGCTACCCCTATTTCCATTAATGTGACTATGCTTAATAGTACTCATTTTGATAAATAAATGCTCTAAAAAAAAGTTACTTACTTTTAAAGCTTCAATTTCTGTTATTAAAGAATTGTTTTTTTCTGTTAATTGCTTATTCTCTGTTTTTAATTTTTCAACTTCATGTTGAGCATCAGTTTTGAAATCATTTGCAACTCGTACAGTAGTCAATAAATCAACTTGAAATTTGTTCCATTCATCCGTCTACAAGTAATAATAATAATAATAAACATTTTTTCATATTTAGATGCACGACTGTTATGTAAATAACAATATAATGTTCAAAACTTTATTCAAGTGAGAAAAAGTACATTGACATTTAAAAGAATAAAATATTTATTTTTAAAACAAGTTATTCAATTAGGCTAATACAGTTTTTAATGTTTCTACCACTCATACTATTTGACAAGAAAAGGTAATTTTTCAATTTTTCTTCATCAACATTTTTTCTAGCAAATAAATAAAAATTACATGAAATAATATCATACTACAGCAGTTTTATGTTTATTATGTTATTATGTTATGTTATTATTATGTTTATTATGTTAAAGATTTTGTGCAAGTCTGCACAAAATCTTTTAAAGCAACAACCAACTAGGATAGGAAAGTCTTAAGTGCTAACTTTCTCGAAAAAATTAGTGGCATAAGATTTAATCAAGACTAATATTATTTTCTAAAAATATTAGGTGTTGAGTTGCAATAGAAAAGCTATAAAAATTTGCTAAAAATAAGTTCATGCCTGCAATATTTTGCAATAAGCACCTTGTTTGGCGAATCTATAGCTTCCGTTTTTATCTACTCTTGTAGCTTCCGTTTTATCTACTCTAGCAATTGTATTTTGATTTATTTATTTCAATATTCATTTCAATTTATGAAATATTTCAATATGATTTCACTTTCTTTTTTTTGCCTGCAAACTAACGTAAATGTTCTTGTCAAGTAAATTTATCACAATGTAAATTTAATGTAAAAGCAAATCTGAAATCGAGTTAGCATTAATTTAAATCTATGCAAATGCTGAAATTACATAAAATAAAATGATAATTTTAGGTATACTATAAACACATTTACGTACACATGACATTTTAAAAATTAAAACTGCTGGATATATTTAAGTTCCATGGCATTCATGAATGAGGGTTAATGCAATCTGGCTTTGACTTTTTCATATTTGAATGACCAAAAATGCATTTTTAACAATTTTTTTTATAGCTTTTCTGTTGCAACTCAGCAGCTAAACATTTGCCAGTGAATTAAGTACAATGTAAACTAATTTCTGTAATTTTTTTCCAAACCAATCTGAAATTAGCAATATTAGAAAATATTGCATTTCACTTTCCCAGTGAAATACATATATCTTTTTAGAGAAAAGGGACTAATCAATTTTAAATTTTTAACAAAAGCAAAAAAAAGATCAGGCAGAAATTGTACTTGGGTCCTTGACATAACACTTTACTATTCGAAGATCTGAGCAAACTCATATAAATTTGCTCAATTTATAACCGAAAATTTTCACACATTTGTCAAAAAATAGTACAAACATATCACCAATATCAAAATATAACATTAGAGAGCATAAAATGACCCTCATAAAAAAAATAAACACAGATACAGTTGAACCTCGAAAATACAGAATCGTCGGGACTACGGCCATTCCAGATGAGATTTTTTTAAAACTGATTTTTTATAATAATATAATAAATTAGAAAATGCAATTTTTATGCTAGAGAAAATAAACGACAATCAAATTGGCAAATTATAAAATAAAATAGAAATATAATAAAACACTTACATTGAATTAATATATAAACACATTAAAATATAATAAACTGATAATGTCTGCTAAATAACTGCTAATAAACTATTTATTAACTAAAATATACTCAAATAAAAATATAGAAACCAAGTAATTTTTATGTTGACTCTTTTTTTTTTTTTTTTACATTTCAGTAATTCATAACAGTTTCACTCTAATAGGAATTTTTTTTTTTTTTTTTTTTTTTTTCTAATTCTGTTTTTTAACCTACCTGTTTTTGTAGAAACAGGGATCAGATTATCAAAAAGACAAAAAAACTGAAACAGTACGCAAAGGAAATGAAATACTAGAACTTTTATGACAAAATCTATTATTTATATTAGAGTAATAAATAAGTTTTTTAGTCTTCATCTGGTATTCATTCAAGTTTAGATTAGCTGGTGTAACAAATGCATATCAAATTCACAAAAAAAGTTGAGAAAACTGAAAAAAAGCTGAAAAGAAAAATTTACAAAAAAGCTGAAATCAGCTGAAAAGCCTCATCCCTGTAAAAATTAAAACCTTTAATTAACAATCAAGCAGCATAAAAATATATCTGATTATGTCCATATTTGTGTATTCAATATTCAATTAAAATAATTTTAAGCTGCATTCCACAAGAAATGTGGAAACAAAATACAGCAAAATCTTATTTTAAAATTGAAATTGGGAAAATTTTTCTGGATTTTGGATGTCTGGATTTTTGAGGTTCAACTATATTATCTTTTGATATCTGGTAATATTGTCAATATTTCTTGACATCAATAAGTATCACTTTTTTTTTTTTTTTTCACATATCAGATACAATGCATGCTCAAAAGGCCACACTGATCCTTTTCATAATGTCGAAAGGTGTTTCTCAAGGTCCAAAAAGTTATATCTTTTTTTCAAATGTCAACAGAATGTTGTTAAAATATCTAAAATTTTTACAACATTGGTTAATATTAACAAACATTCAAAAATAAAGCATTCGGCCAAAGAACCTAGGTTTAAATTCAGACTGGTCCCTTTTTACTCTTGTAAAAATTCGTTTGTAGAGACATGCATGAATTAATATTTTCAACAAATTTGAAATATTTTTGAGGCACTGCACCATTTTAAATAATAATAAACTGCCTTTGAAACTGACACAGTTAAAAAATGTGGAAAATAAAAAAAATTACATGAATTAAGTCGATTTACCTCAGCTTTATGTTTAGATTTTATGTCCTCAATTTCTTTAAAAACTTCATTTAGCTGAGCTGTTTTTTCATTTACAGCTTTTTGTAGTTCCACGATAGATGATTTTAATTCCCGTTTGTCTTCGAGATGATGCTGGCACTTCATTTTCAGTTGCTGAAATGCTTCATCTAATGCTGACATTTCTTGATTGACTTGCTCTTTCTCAGTAGTAATTTGCTGAATTTTATACTCAAGATCGGTTATTTGTTTATGTGCATTATTTTTGGCGACCTGAAAAAGAGATAACAAAATCAACTAAAATACAACTTACTCATTTACAACTTTCAAAATATTTGACATTTATAAAAGTTGACTTATATATTTAACTATCAAATTATTAAAAAATAAATTAATTAAAATCAAAGAACAAATTTGGATCTTTATTTTTGGATTTTTATTTCTTTATTTCTTTTAAGTCAGTTTTTTCATATAAAGATATGAGGTAATTCTACACCATTCGAGTAAACTTCCATATACATATGTATATATTTATTGGGAAAATATTATGTCCGTGTCTATTGCACTGCCTTTAACTGTTAGTGTTTTGGATTATTTCATAAATGAAGGTCCATTACTTTGATAAAATTTCACTCATCTTCTGGCTTAAAACCTAATTATAATTCCCCACTGTTCTGAATTCTACATTTTCAACGAAAGGTTTTACAAAGTAACGTTTACACACTTTTTCAGTTAAAAAAAAAAAAAAAAAAAAAAAAAAAAAAACATATTTTACAGTACAACTACATAAAGGTCTTAAAATCATAAGGTAAAAGAACTTAAAAAAATCTATTGGCTATGTGCACAATATTTTCAATCACTAGTCATATTCATCCACAGCATACTGTAGTTTCCTACATAGATCATTTGTCCCACTTCTCCTCTTTTCACTTCCTTTCAATCTATTGATTAGAGATGACATAGTATGAAACATTACTATGCTCTCAATCATTGATTACATTAAGACATTAAAATTTCCAGGGCTTTTCCTTTGAAGGTGTAATTATGGGATCTATAATGGGCTATTTTTTATTTAAGTTGATTTGGTTTAGTAAGTAGGTTAATAAAAGGTAGCAGTTTATTAAAATTAATGTCTGTAAAGGTCAGGGTGGCTAACATTAGAACTTTTCCAAATTCCTTGACTTTCCCATGACTATTTTTTACCATTTTCCCTGACTTCTCCCCGACTTATTTCTCACAAAAATTCACAAAATTAACAAGCAATTTACAATTACAAGCTTTAAAATATTTTCACAAAATTTGGCAGAATTCCCTGACTTTTCCAAGATTCCCTTGACTTTCCCTGACAAGTGGCCACACTGAAAGGTTCTTTTTTGCCTTATTTTATTTATTGTTTTAGTGAGTCTCTTCCATTAATACAAAATAAATTCAATGCGGTAAATACAAGCAGTATCTTTAAAATTTACGATTTTTTTTTTTTTTTTTGTATACGTTGGAAATTGTTTTTGTTGAGTTTAATAGGGATATTAATACTGAATTTAGAGCTTTCATATTTAATTTCATCAGCTGCCCTTTGCAGTGCAAGGAACAGAAGAGGTCAAAATAACTTTGTTACTTTGCGCAATATTAATAATTAAGCTTTTTCAGGTGATTTTTTTTTTTTTTTTTTTATAAAGTTTGTGGATTATAGTATTATTGTATCCTGCTCCTCCTAAATATTTTTTGTATGGATAATTTCGTTTTTTAAAAGGGTTTTATTAGAACAAATAATTAAGGCACATATGATACTGGATTTTAGGGAAGCTAACTTATAAGAGAAAGAAATTTTACATTTATGATTGATAATTTCTTTTACTGTTGTTTGGTTTCCTAAATCTAGTAGTATCAAAGATATTATCCCTCTAATCTTTTTGTTTTCATTTATTTATTTATTTATTTTAATATCTAAAGAGTTTATACTATTATCAGTTTCAGTTTCAGTTTTAATTGCTAAATTTGTTAAAGAAATCATTGGGATCAATATGATTACGAATTACAACAAAAATATCATCATACCTTAGCTAAATTTAATTTTTTTTTTTATAATGTGAGCAATCGTTATGTAATTTTAATTTCACTATTATACTGGACATTAGTGATCTCATGGGCAAAGCATTCTTTTGTTTATAAATAATATCATTTATTATCACTTCTTTTTTACAGAAAAATATCAGATAGCTATAGAAAAGAATAAATCTTCTAAGATGAAAATGTATCCAATACTTAATTCTTAAAAAATTCAATATAAAGTGCATGCAACCAATAAATACCATATTTTCATCTTGTAGTTGTTGCATCTGATCTTTGTAACGAGCAACTTCTCTTTGGGATAAAGCTAGTTGTTCTTGAAGTGATACAACTTTCTCTTCAACCTTTTCCTTATCTTTCCGAGTTTCTTGGAGCAAAGCATTTAATTCTGAAGTAGCACCAGCTTCACGCTCTCTTTGGAGTTCTAATACCTGAAAAAGAGAACTTTCATTCAGTCACAGAAATTCAAGAAACAAGCATTGTCAATATTTATTTCTATTTATACCCTCCCCCTAAAAAAAAAGAAAATTTAATAACCAGATAAGCTGAATAAGAAATATATTGGTGGTGATAAAGGTGATCAGGTCAACTGGCTACAAGAGGGTGAAATAGAATACCCTTTGTGGAGTTCCATCAAAAGGTCCTAGAGCTCATACTCAGGTGAAATAAGCTATATTGGAATTTTTGTCGGATTTAATTAAAAACTCACTTACAAAAATAAATTTAGATACATTACATGAACAATAAGTACAGGAACTTTTAAATGCTTATAGAATTATTTTGACAGTTTTAAGTTATAGTAATGAGTTATTTTAAAAATTAAATAATTAGTTATATTCTTTAATAATTGCTTCATCATATCCTTACTATTTAAATCTTCTCGAGAAAGCAAGAGTTAGAAAATGGAGAATGGCAACAGTCAACCTGAGAAGTAGCATAAATGGACTGGTACTCTATGTCTCTCAGTGCACTATTACTGGATCCCCTCAATTCTACTTCAAAACTAAAACTTCTTGCAATTATTCTCACACATTGCCAGGCAAAATTCACTAGAAACATCGGCAGTCAATTGTACATTCTCGTGGGAAATGAAATTGTGATAATGGCTAAAATAATTAAAGTTTATTAATTTATTTTCTAAAATAGACTTAAAAAAGTAAAGCAATTCAGGGAAAGAAAAAAAATGTACAGAAATTGGTTAAATTATTATTAAAGGGGGAAAAAAAAAAATCAGAAATAATAGTTAAATAAAAAGGATATGAGTTACTAAAGGAAGTATAAAAAAATATTAAATAGATAAAAACTAAGGAATATAATTATATAACTTATTACTATAACAGGGCATTTAGCACAACTCTCTCAAAAATTTAGGGACTTTAGGGACCAAAATGTAAAAAAAAGGGACTTTAGGGACCTATTTATTTTACATGTTCTGGATGGATGGATGGTTGGGTTTTATGTTGCACTAGTGCTGCGCAGATGGGCAATTGGCGACGGTCTGGGACACACCCCTAGAGGTGGTCCAGAGACATGCCATCACAATTTTGATCCTCCACGGAAGGGACTTTACATGTTCTGGAATATATATACTGATTTTTTTTTTTTTCTTTTTTTATGATCCCCTACCATGTGTAACCCGAGTAATACCTGAAACCAAATAATTTAAATATATATACAGTCATGGTCAAATTATAAAAATATAGAGAGTTAGTGCGATACTCTTTCGGTTTTGCTGAATACCTTCAGATAAGATATACCATAACACGGAGCTTGGGCCCCTCTATCTCTAGTAATTTTAAAGCACTTTTACTGTTCTTTGTGATGAACATGTTAAAAATAAAAAAATGTCAGATTTTACATTTAAATGAATATTTATCTGTCAATGAATTAATTGTCCTCAAAATTTGCCATTCTAAGTGTGTTGTGCATGAATGTGTGTGCCCCCCCCCTCCTCCGGGAGAGATCTTCTCAAAGAGTTGTTAGCCTATATTTATGCGAGTTTTTTCAGAAAACCACAGAAATTTTCAAACAGCCATGCTATTTGAAAGTGTGACCTGAGTATGAATCCGTAATTTCTCCTCCCCCTTCTTTGAGAAAAGAATCTTTCAACAACTGGTGTGGCTTGCTGCTTTAAAATTCATTTTTGTACAATTGCAACACATGCATCAGCCTGTGTTTTGCATGGAAAGCAATAATTATGCTGCATATAACAGTCATGAACTTCTGCAAATAATTAAAAAGTATATGTTTGCAAAAGTTTGAATGACAAAATAAAACATGTTTTAATTAAATTATAAGCTTTATTTAAAGTTTTACACAGAAGCTTTCCGCCTCAATGCTTGTGTGATAGTCTACGAAATAAAAAGAAACTAACAGAAGAAAATAAAAAGTTAACAAGTGAGGAAAAATGGATGAACAAACAACCTAAAGTTTAAAATCACGTACCTAAAACAGCCCGTATATTTGAAAAATTTAAAGATTATAAGAATTATTCTAAATTTTACTAAATAGTAAATAAAAGAGAAAATCCAACTTTCCTTCAAAATATATATGAAAGACATTTACCGTGAAATCCTCCTGCCTTCAAACAATAGCTTAAATTCCACTGGCAAATTTATAAGAAAACTAAGATAAATTAAAATTAATGAAAATAGCACTACTGTGAATTTTGATGGCATTAAATTGTTCCAATCAACTAACATTAACAAAGTTATAAATTAAATAATGAAAAAAAGAAATATAGATAAAACTAAATCAGCACAACATTAATAGCAGCAAACAACTTAATTCTCAATGAAAATTATTTTAGATTTAGAAACAAATTTTACAAATAAAATAAAATTAAAAAAAATTTAAATTAAAGACTTTTTTCTATTAGCTTGATTCACACTAAAATGTATGAAAAGATTAAAATGAAGTGTTTCCACCTAAATTTCCTGCTTTATTTAATTTAAAAAAATGTAATTGTTGTGTCTTAAAACTGTTTGTCCCCCTGGATTCAGGAAAATCGCCCCTTTCATTGGGTACCGAATTTGTAGTGATAGGTCTGATATTACAATTTATTTTCCACTTTTCTGTTTTTAACCAGGATTCAGCAGAAGGTTTGTGATACAGAAAGTAAGATATAAACAGTCAAAAGAAAAAAAAAAAGGGGTGTGGCGGGGGGGAGTCCCAATGGAATCCCACTATTCAGGTTCATCACTGAATTAAAATTTAGTTTAACAGAAGAAATAATTTTTGACATTTTAAAGATGAATTTAAATGTTGGTTTAAATACGCTGATGATGTTTTGGCTGTCACTGACAAAGAGGTAAATATTTAAAAAACACTAGAAAAATTAAATAAAATAAACCCTAACATCTAAATAAAATATAAGAACTTATAAATGAACTAAATAAATAATAAGGATTTGAATAGCTTTAGAAGGACGAATTAACTTTAAAAAACGTTAAATACCTTTAACAATCCTTCATTGTTAGCAGCTTTAATTATTATATATTTCGACTACATTCGTAGTCGTCTTCAGATGTCATTGCTGCACTATTGAATCATATCTATTAAACCCATTAAACCCAATAAGAACATCATTCAAAGAATCCGAAATGAAAAAGACCTCATTGATCCTAAAGAAACATCGGGAATATACAAAATCACGTTCGACCTAGAAAATAACAATAAACCTGCAACCTACATCGGAATGACGAAAAGAAAAATCAAGGACAGAGAAATGGAACATATTAACGATCTAAAATACAATAGAAGCTCCACCGCCCTATCACGCACCCATAAAACTAACCCAATAATACTTAATACCCTAAAAACCGTTAAAATAGCCACCTACAACTCACACAACTATGCCATAAAACGCGAAGCTTTAGAGATATTAACCTCTAACACAGCAGTAAATGAGAGAGAGCATAGCATCATAGCAGATGACTGGCAACAGGTGATAAAAACATACCGGCGGAAAAGTGACGTAAGCAGGAGGGAAAGTGATGTGGAAGAAGATGAAGATATGATTCAATAGTGCAGCAATGACATCTGAAGACGACTACGAATGTAGTCGAAATATATAATAATTAAAGCTGCTAACAATGAAGGATTGTTAAAGGTATTTAACGTTTTTTAAAGTTGAACTAAATAAAATTTGAGAAAAGCTGGTTATAAGAAAAACCTAGTAAGCTATAAATAAATAAATAAACTCATATTGAAAATGGACAGAAACCAAAAGAAAAATATACTACAGCAATTTCATTTAATAAAGGTGCACCTAATAAATTTAAAAATGAAGTTTCAAAACTAAACATAAATATCCCCACTAAACCTAACAGATATTTTCCAGCGTATCAGTAATGACAAAACCCCCATAAACCCCTTAGAAACTGCAGGCATTTATGAAATAAAATATTAAACAGAGGAAAATACAAAAAGTTATTACATAGCTATGAGCTATGACTAAGAGGAAAATAGAAAAAATAGTATAAAAGAACATGAAACTGGCATTAAATATAGCTACTACAGCCCTAATAAAAAATAATAAAGAATAAAATATAAAAGTAGACTTTAAAAATGTAAAACAACTAGCAACTTTCAAAAATAATCTTACATATGCAAAAAAAATCATGAAACAAGATATTTTAGCCAAAGTGCAAGTGCAAGTGCAATTGTGTGGAGGTCAATAGGAGTATTGACCAGAGATGGCTACCTACTCGGCTCGAGAAATCGAACAAGAGAAGAATCAGTCACTGCTATACTAGACCATCACACAAGCAATAAAGACGGCGGTATGAATTGTTCATACATGTAATACTTACCAATTGTAATTCAGGGTTTATGAAAAAAGGGGCGATACAACAGAATATAGAATCTCAGCACTGAGCTATAAAAGTGTCATGAATTAATGGAAATCAATGAAGTCTCAATATCAAATAAAATTGCACCCCATACCACAACTCCCAATTGTCAGACCATGTGGTGGACAACAGTCAAGAACAGCTGGCACATTTTTAATTCATACCATAGCAATGTTAGTACTCACTTTTTTATTCATCCCTTCCCCCCCTCCTTTTTTTTTTTTTTGAAAACTGATTTTCTTATTTAATTGTAACTACATATTGGAGAAAATTACTTTAAAAAAAAAAAAGTGGTGTAAAAAAAAATTGGCAGGTACTAATAATGTTACAGAATAAATTAAAATTGTGGCAATTCTGAGTAAAGTGAATATCTAACTATTATCTTGGATGTCTACAGATATGTCTTTGGTGGTCACGAGGGTTGGATTTGTAACTGGACTCATTACTGAAAACAGTTTGTTTCCTGATTTGTTTCCATCCAGTACAACTGTAATGGTTCAAGTACTACACAACAGTGAGGGACATTCAGCAAAACGGACTTGTAAATTTTAGCCCCAAAAGCACATTCGCTGAGTTATCTATGAATAATAGTGTTCTTGTTACACATCAGATTATTGGCCGTTAAAAGGTAATCATTTTAATATTCAAAGTTATGTGCCTACACGATTTTATCACATTCGAATAATTTTTTCGGCATAACAAGCTCTTATGACTTTTAGTGGAGGGAGAGAAAAAAAAGGGGACTTAGGGACCATTTTGCCAAAAAAAAGGGACTTTTAGGGACCTGAAAAAAGTTAAGGGACTTTTAGGGACTTAAGGGACCACACTAAATGCCCTGCTATAATAATTTTAAAACTGTCACTAAGAAAATAAATAAAAGTAGTACATTTTTTAAAATGTAGCTTTTTTAATTTAAAATCATTAATGTTAAATTTGGGTTAAAAACTACAGATTAAATTGTATATTTTTAAATCCTTTATTAATTATAAACAAGATGAATAAGAAATATTTATTTAGACCTCTATAGCTACCATTTACAGTTGACAAATTACTAAAAAAAACTCCTGTGACAGACAGGTGTTACAAAATTTAGTAGACTATTGATCAAGTGCTTAACAAACCAAGGAGAGGCAAAAATTTATTATTAAAATGTTCAACTTCATTTGATTCACCCAGTTCATTAGGAATCAGCAATACAACGCAAAGGAAAAGGAACACTATTATCATTATATTTATGAACGCCTCAACTAGAAATAATGTAAAAATGATATTTTGCTCAAAGAAGATTAAAGGATAAAGAAAAGAAAATTATTTGATGTTTCAGTTAATTAAAAAAATTATATATAAATATTTTTAATATAATAATGATGATCTATTAAGCATAGTAGAAGCCAAGTAACAGATACAAGATCACTGAAACACCAATGACCAGTAAGATTAAAAATTTCTTTATGTAAGAGAAGTTCAGAAAAATGAAAAAAAAAATTCATCTATATAATCTAGTTAATTTATTTACAATGATATAGATAATTCATGCAACTATTGAACATATTCCAAAATAAAAAATTAAGTAAAATAATAATAATAAAAAAAAAAATAATAATAATAATAAAAGTTAACAGTAGAAGCTTTTTATTGTGGAGCCCTGAACAGCATAAAATAAAAATTTATTCTTGCAAAGACATGCTATAAATAAAAGTTTCAACACTAAGCAAATTTTAGAGAAAAATATAGATATTTTACTTTTGCAAGAGATGAAAATTTTTAAATATTCAAAATATTTTAAAAAGCTATCGAGACCAATATTCTTAATCATTAGTGTCTACATAAGTATTTGTTAAATCATAAATTTGGTCTCTAAAGCTTTTACAAATATTTTGAATATTTAAAAATTTTCATCTCTTGCAAAAGTGAAATATCCATATTTTTCTCTAAAATTTTCTTAGTGTTGAAACTTTCATTTATTTATAACATGTTTTTTCTTTTTTTTTTTTTTTACTTAAACTTTTATTCTCTGCTTTTAAGTTATAAAAAAAGCTTCTAAAAAAATGAATAAAAAATTCTTAGGATACTGTGTAGACTTTGAAAGATTTTCTTTTATCAATTGACACCTTTTCTATTAATTGTCTGCAAAAATTAACACATCGGCCCCACGGCACATTCTAACCAAAAATCAAAGAACAGTAAAGAAAAGTCATAGAACATGTTAAAAGATTCCAATAAATACTTATACAAAAAGAATATTATTCTTGAATGCTTTTTTAAAATATTTTGGATGTTTAAAAATTTTTATCTCTTGCAAAGTGAAACATTTATATTTTTGTGTTTCAACAATTTTCTTATTGTTGAAACTTTTTTTTTTTTATTTATTTTTTTTTTTTTTTTATAGCATGTCCTTGAAAGAATATTTTTTTAAAATGCTTTTTAGGGCTACACACAATAAAAACTTCCAGTTCCCCCCCCCCCCCCCCCACCTTTTTTAATATTACATTTTTATTTTGTGTGTTTTAGTAATTAAAAGAAGCTTCTTAAAAAATTATATACAATAAAGTAACACATCTCGACTTACTTTACAGCACTTTTAATTTTTCAGGTATTTTTAGTTATTGGCCTAAAATTAAAATGAATGCAAATAACATAGCATTGCTTTTAAAAAAAAAATTGTTAATGTGGCTCTATTGCTTAATCATAGTTTTCAAAAAATAAATAAAAATCAATCAATCATTACAAAATCAAATTTCCAAGTTAAAAATTGCAGATTTTATATTTTTAATTTATTTGTTTTTAGTTTATTACTTTAATTTTATTTATTTTAAGTAATCCATTGAAATTCTACACATCTCTTACAAGTTTGTGTGGATTAGAGATAACTACTTTTAATTTTTTGAAGGTCCCATGATCTGCTGTCTGCTACTATTGTATACAGCTTATTCCAAAATTTAAATATTTTAGATTGATTAAAAAAAAAAAAAGATATTAGCAATAAGATTATAACAGATTTTTGAAATTTTAAAATGGAGCTAGGAGCTTGAATTCATTACTTCGATTTCAAGGGCAGAGAATCAATTGCACTGATTATTGAAGCTGTCAAACTAAAAAATGGAGAGCAAAAGTCTTAAAAATTTCAAAATTTTATAACTGAGCTCGGATATGGAAAACTGAGTATCTGAAAGTGTAAGTAATAGCGAATCCAATAGTGAAAGAATTTTTTTAATTGGTAAATTAAAAGGTGAGATATGGAGAAAAGAAAAAAGAAGCAGAAACAACAGTTGCATTTTTTTTTTTTTTAAACATGAAATTATAGGCTTGAATTCTCTGTTACTGGTTTTTGTGAACGGGGAATCAATTGCACTTATTTTTGGAGATGTATAATTAATGGGGCAGGGGGACAGAAATTTAAGATACAAAATTTTAAAATAGAGCTAAGGGCTAGAAAAAAATGTTACAATATTTTTGGGGAGTCAGGAATGGATTGTGTATCTTTCATAGCAGTAAAATTAATAGAGACTGATAGGGGGCAAGTATTCAAAAATTTAAAAATGAGTTTTTGTGAACAAGTGAACATAACACTCATTAAATTTTTAAAATGTAACCATGAGCTTGATTTATTTATTACTAAGATGATTCTAATCAAAATGATTTTATTACTATAAATATAAAATGCTTACTTTTTGTTGTTCATTTTCAAGTTGCAGTTTTAGCTGAGAGATTTCAATCTGAGCGGCAGAAAGTTGCTCTTGGCTTTCATTATACTGCTTTTCTATTAAATGCTTATCAGCTTTGATGCTTTCAACGGTCGATTCCAAAAGCCTCACCCTGTCACGCAAAAGAATTAAGTCAGGCTGAGGATTCGTATTATTTTTAGCAGCTTGAAGTTCAGATGTCAACTCGTCTTGCTTCATTAAAAGAACATCATGTGCTTCTTGGGCTTTCTGAAATTATAAATTAGTTTAATAAGTAACTTGGAAGTGAAAAGAAAAAAAAAAAAAAGGAAGGAAGATTCTAATATACTTAATAGACTAATATTCTTTTGGTTTAGCCTCTAGTTTTTAATCAAGATATAACATAAAACAAGGGTCCCCAATTTTTTTGTACCTAAGGAAACATTTTTGAATACCAGTCCGACGACGGGCAACATTTTTTTTTTTTTTTTTTTCTGTAGCAAAAATGGCTACAGGTAGCACCTAATATTATGTAATGAGACTAAAGTGAGGAATATACATTCTGTTTTTATAAATGTCTGACATTTATTCCATATATTTGATTTTATACACTTTTTGAACAATTGGTACTTTAAAGTACCGTTGGTAGATGAAGGGCTCATTAAAAGCAAACTAAATTTCAAGTATGACAAAATCATTTGTACACAAAATTTAAAGTTTATGACCTGAAAGGAAAGGAGACTCTAACATATTAAGTGCTCACTCTTTAACATATTAAGTGCCAAGTCTCCTATTTTGGAAACCTCTCATTAAGAATTTTTTTTTAATATTTTTAATTGTTTACATTAATTATTGAAGTTTCTAGCTTTGTGGGTAATTTTTTTAAAAAGCTTGTAATGTAAATTCTATTCATTTTAATTATTCAAACAAAACTGTTTGTTTCTACTGCATAAGAAATGGACATCACCAAAAATAACTCATTCGAGTACAAGGGTTTAAAACAATGGACATGAAATAAAACAGTTCTTTTCTTAAATTATAACAAAGAGGGATCAAGAAAACTGATTGATAAGGGTTTTGCAGTTTTTTAACATCTATTCTACCCCAAACAGATGCCAAATCTCCCATTCTGGAATCATATCTTCTAACAAAAAAATTTTTTTTTAATTATTTCAACTACATATGATTAAGAAATGCACATTGAAACCCAAAACATACAAAAATTCAACAATTTTCAGTGGGATTCATATAGCGGTGTTCAATGGGTTAACAGGGGAAAAAAACTATTAAAAAAATATATAAATGAGTCTTTTTAAACCAAAACACACCTTTAAAAGATCTACTAAATTACATTCTCGTTCAGATGGAGATAATGGTTGTCCTTCTTCATTATGCTGTTGAAACAACAGTTGTTTCAGTTGGGTTATCTGGGTACGACACTCCTCAAGTTTTTCTGTTTGAGAACAAAGGGATTCTATAAGAACAGCTTTCTCTTCTGACATCCTTTCATTTTCCATTTGAAGGTATGATATCTGGTCTTGAAGGTCAGTCAACTCTTGGAGTGTAGCCTGAAGTTCTTCATTTGTACTATAAAACAGTATTTTGTAAAATTTTAAAACATGAATAAAATTATGGGTAGAAAAATCAGTTAAATTCAAATTCAATAGTTAAGTATGGCAATAATTTGAATCTATAGAAAAAGTCAATTGAAATACATACTTTTTTGATATGTAATGTAAATAGTTAAATACATACTACAAGTATGATTGTGATTCAAAAGTAAAAACTCTGAAAATTAGAATCTCAAATTAAAAACCCCAGAATTAAAAATTTTTCTCAAATTATTCAGACCAGAAGCCCTCAATCTTTTTGTATCAGTCAATCAATAAAATTATATAACTTTTTCACATATCACCTGGGTGACAAATAAACAGCCAATGAAAACAGAAGATAACTTTGGAAGAAATATGAAAATCTGGATAGATTAAAACACCTGAAATCAGGGACAGTCCATGAACCCCCCCCCCTCCCCCATATTCCTGAAAAAGCATTCAATTTTATTTAGAGCATTTTCATTATCACAAAGAAGTATTTTAATATCTTTTCAGTATTCTTACATACAATTATTTAGTTCCGAACCACATTAAAAGATATATAAATTGCCATATTAAAAATTGAATTATCATAAGTCTGACAGACAAATACAAAATCAAAAATTCCCAGAGTTTTCCAGATCATTTTCAAGAAATAATTAGCAGCACATTTACATAACTACAAAGGTTGCACCAGGGCACTGCCTGGCTGGTACAATGTTTGATACCATCATCTCTATCCTTTTAAATATGACACAACAAGTTAATTTAATTATTAGTTTTTTTTTTTTTTTTTTTTTTTTTTTTTTCCTTCATTACTTTTGCAAAACCTTTAGAGACTGTATTATATTCCCTATACAATAAAAATATTTAAATGTGTGCATATTTTCTCAACATTTTGCCAGATGAAAAGAGCAAAACAAGAAAATAAAATGTGAACAAGTTTTTCATCTCCTTCCTCACCAGATTTTGCAATCAATTTTTCCAGAATTTTTAGTGAAAATTTTTATTTCCCATGAGATCTCAAACTGAAATCTTAATTCCCTGAACATTTTAGGTTACTTAGAGAACCCCTTAGAGACTATATATGACATGTTACTGCTTATTACAAAATAAATCCTTAAACATGTGCCTATTTATTCGATGCTTATGTAGTCATTTGAATAGAGCTAATCAAGAATAATATAAAATAAGGGAGAGGGGGGGGGGGGGATATTCTAGACTTTGCAATAAAATTTTCCAGAATTCTTTTGTGAAAATTTTCATTTTCCATGAGATTTGAAATTTGAAATCTTAATTCATTGAGTATACCAGGTTTTTCCCTCACACTGAATCCTATATCAGCCAATCTCTAAAGGCAAGACTTTTTCTATTTTGATACGGTAGCCATCTATAAAGTTACTTAAATTTTCAGCTGAATATCATAAAAATTCAAGGGGGGGGGGGGGGGAACAGCAATTAATGAACCACATTCCCATACTTGCCAACCTTTCAATTTTAATAGAGTAGATTTTATTGAGGAAATAAAAAAGTTTTATAAATTGACATTTTTAACAATACAGATTGAATTTACATAAATATATAGTTAACAGAAAAATATATGAATATTTACAAAAGATTTTCTATAAATAGTAATATTCTTTAAATAAATCATCCATCTTTCAAACGAAAACAAATAAAATATTGAGATTATGCATATTAAAGAATTGATTTCAAATCCTAAAAAATTAAGAAAAAGAAAATGTTGTCAAATGATATTTACTTAAACACAATTTTTTATTACATTTATAGCAGATTTTGCTTTATTAAGAAAAGAGCAATTAAATTGTTGTTCACAGCAATTTTAAATTAAATTTTCATTGCATTTAGAAATTAAAATATTCTCCAGTTTTTTTTTTTTTTTTTTTTTTTTTTTTTTATCAGATAATGAGGATCAAAATTCAGTTTTTAATTATCTTAGACTGAAAATACACTCACAATGACTATGCAAATATATTACAAAAGCATTATTTGAAAACCCCAAAAATTTAAGATTATTTTGAGATAATTAAATTCAATATTGTAATTTTTGCACATACATTTAATAACCCTCATTCCATAAGTATATTTATTCTCTGCATATTTTCCTTCATATATTTTAAAGGAAAATTGCTCACATTTGTGATTTTAATTGTAGGTTCCTAAAAAACAGTAGATTAACAAAAACCAGTAGAAATAGTCAAAAAACAGTAGTCTACTGGTAAAAACAGTAGAGTTGGCAAGTATGCATTACGGTTCCTTTTTAAAAATTACAGGATGATAATAAATATTTCACAAATTGTTATCTTTTGCATAATAATTGTACTGCATAACACAAAAATTATATACAAGATATACATATTCATAAATTTTGAATATAAATTGATATTAAATATGTAACAAACTTAGATTTAGATAAAATTACTTTTACAATATTTATTATGTACTAGCAAAATTTAAGTAATTTTTTCCCTTTTAAACAAAACTTCATTTATTACCTATCATTTACAAATACAGGGAAAAAAATAAATTTAATGCTTAATGGAATTGATTTTATTAAATGGAGAATTATACGTAATTAGGTAATGTTAGTGTGCTGATTTAAATTTACCCCCATAAACGTTAATTTTAATAAGTAGCAGATTTTATAAGACTTTTTTTTTATGAATTCTTCAGGGAAAACAGGCACATCTGATCCTTAAGAAGACTTGATCCCAAATGAAAATCAATAATAATAAAGAGTTTAGGCTTCTAAACTGGCAACACAAGTACAGTTATTCTTAGTCAACAAATCTGACAACAGAATTTCTTTCAATCATGTTTATTTAAACAATCATATATAATGATATTTCATATTGCCTTTTCGTACTTTGTAAAAAATATTTATGTGCAATAATTTATTTAAAAACCCAGATAAACTACTACGTCAGAAAGGCCAAAGAAAAATGTTTGAGATGCATACAGCTGTTTTGGTAGCCTTAAGTGTACCGTCTTCAGTGCAGTTCTTTTTGCACTGAAGACGGTATGCTTAAGGCTACCGAAACAGCTGTAAGCATCTCAAATATTTTTCTTTGGCGCTTCTGACATAGTAGTTTATTCGGGTTATAAAGCATATTATTTTTGGATGAAATATTGAAAAATAAATAATTTTTTCCCCCTCTTTAAAGATGTAAAAAAAAAAAAAAAATCTGTCAAAGACAGAATTTAGTTTAGTACGGAGGACTATTAATTTCAATCTGCATCTCAAATATTTTTCTTTGGCGTTTCTGATGTAGTAGTTTATCTGGGTTTTTTAATATTCTAACGCCAAGTCTCCTATTATTACAATTATTTATTTATTTTAAACAGTATTTTCATGGCATATGTGCATTGGGGATACATGAGCTCCCATCAAATGGGGAGACATGATTCTGAGATGAAATATACTAGTCCAGTCAACAAATACAGTCTACCTTGCAAAAGGTGGGGTAGAAGATTTTATTTTTTTAATTTGTACATATTAGTACTAATATGCAAAAAACGAGTTATCCAACATGGCTGGCCCTGGGAGAATTTTTGTCGGCTGAAAAACCTCGAAAATTTACTAGTTTTTTGGCTATTTTCAAAATATCTCAGAAATGGCTGAATTTAGCGATATTTTTCTATTGTAATGTTTAAAGAGGATTAAATTTCCTGCAATTTCCTTCATTACACCTTTTTTGCTGTACTAATAGCAAGCACGTAACAGCTTCTTGAAAATAAACAGATTTCTGAACTTCGTAAAAAAAGCGCATTACTCCTTATAAATAATGTACAGTAATTATTAGAATTAGAAGCTTTATTCACAGAAAGCTTAACAACTTTTAATGGTATAGCTGTGATATCTGTCGTCTTTGAGATTTTTGGATTTGGTGATCAAAAACGTAATACGGAAATATACACGCCAGATGTATTTTTTTACAATATATATTGTAAGAAATACTGTTTTATATTCTTAATTGTTCTCTTAACATATGCCTTGTTAAAATAATCGTGATTTTTGAAAGGAATTAAATATGTTCGCCAGATAAATTGGAGATAATTTCTTTTTTTTTTTTTCACTAAGGACGGCAGATAACAAATCTGCCCCCTTTTAATTTTTCCCTTCCCCTTTTTACTAACTCTCTCTCTCTCTCTCCTCGGCCACACACTGACAAGTCTGGCCTAACAACAGTAGTCATCATCAGACTCCAATAACTGCCAATGTATAGTATTCTATCACTGCAACACATAATACACACACACACATACAAAGAAAAATAAATAAAATAAAAAATATTTGTACATAAATGTAAATGAATAAATATTAGGGGGCTAATAAGCAAAAACTCAATGCATTGATACATAAATATTTCAATTCTACTATTTATTAAATTATAAAACGTTAATGATATTTAGATATAATACATAATGTTGTAATAAACATTCATTACTGCTATATTAATATTGATGATAATAACAAGATACAATCTTAATTTTTAATGAACTTCATAAATAGGCAAACTTGTTTCTACAATTACAAAAGTAAATTGTAGAAATTTAACTTTATATGTAAATTATAGGGAGATTCATTTAGCCTTGAAACAAATATAGAAACGTACATTAATGTATAATATACATGTTTATTTTCTTCGTGGTTATTTTGAAAGCCCGGGTTCTTAAATTTCAATAGTCATCAGAGGTAGAAGGAAGGTGTGTTGTCCTCAAATTGTTCCTCTCCGTTTTGCAGTAATTATAAAAGCTCTTAGAATAGCTTATCTTCTTCAGCCTCGTCAAATGATGAAATTAGTATGACATTTTCATGTTGAGGATCAGAGTCCTTGTTACTATACCAGTTTCACTGAGTATTTTATAGCCAACATTTTGGAAGCAAACTGCTTTCTTGTTGGCAGTTTCGGCTATTAAAACATCTTCACCATATTTTTTGCAAAGGCGGAATGTAACCGTTCTGATGCCAGGACGAAAATCACCCTCTATTGTATTCATCAAATACTTTATGGGACTGGCACTCCTCCGAGCCGTTTTAAGGTTAGGAGTAAATTGATTCCATTGCCTCATCAGTGTTACTTGCAGGGTAGTATCCTCGTTTAATCTCACTTTTTGGCCTCCAGTGCAGTTTTTGATGACAAAACCTGTGATACCCAGCATTTATAGCAACTAAACCTTTTGAATTTCCGATGCATTCGAGTACTTTTTTTCTTCTCTCATCCCCACGATTTTCGGCACCATTTACATGTGTTTCTTTCACACCAGTTTCATAGCATGATGGATAAAATTTCTTTCATGCTCAGGAAGTCGTTCCTGTTTTTTAAAGAAATCTTCAAGTATCCCCTCTCCACTCAAGAAACACTGATCTTTAAAACTGAAACCTTCAGTTCTTGATGGAAGATATGGAGCCGCACAGTTTGGACCAGCTTCATCACCAGTTGTATGATGCCGTACATATGCTTCAATCATTCGCTCATTGATGTATCGTTTGTGACAGGCATTGTGAATTCTTACTTGTTTTAGGTTTTTCAAAAAACACTAATTTTCTTCATTTTGACGCTTTGCATTGCACTTTTACAGATTTTTTGTATACCTTTCTCCTTCAGAATCTTTACTTCACATTTATTCAAACTGATTTCGAAAATAAAACAAACACTCCACTTATTGTAATAGAAAAAGCTCACAGGTTGAAGCAGTACGTTCGCACTGAACTGAATAACATAGATGTTCAGACGAGGCAGCGTACTACAGGATGAGAAGAGGCGGGAGAAAAGGAAGAGCTTTTTGTGTGAAGGGGGGGGGGGTTAATATATATACCTTCTTTACTACGAAGCAGATGTCATTTTTTAAGGTCAAACTGCTGAATATGTACCTTCCTTTCTTTCCATTTTCTAAAAAATAATCATGCACCAACCCATTTCTTTAAGTTGAATTTTATTAGCTTGAGAAAAAATGCCGACTTTCAAGAGGCTGTAACACGCTTGCTATTAGTACTACAAAAAAGTTGTAATGAAGAAAATTGTAGGACATTTAATCTTCTTTAAACTTTATAATAGAAAAATATCGCTAAATTTAGTCATTTCTGAGATTATTCAAAAAAAGCCAAAAAAGTAGTAAATTTTCGAGGTTTTTCAGCCGACAAAAATTCTCCCGGGGTCGCTCATGTTGGATAACTCGTTTTTTTCATATTGACACTCATATGTACAAATTAAAAAAGAAAAATCTTCTACCCCACCTTTTGCTAGGTAAGCCCTTTTCAGGGGTCGATCCAGGTTTTAATTTTTGGGTCCCTTTTTTGTGAAAAACAAAATATTTTTGTGAAATTTTTATTTATTTTTGTGAAATATAAAATATTTTTGTGAAAAAGTAAAATATTGTGTAAAATCTTCAGTTTTTATAATCACTTTATGTAATGTTTAATATCAAGTTAATAGAGTTTCGTTGAGCAAAATTAAGGCATAAATTAAAAATAATACTGAAAATATGAAAACATTTAATAAAAGGATCATTTTTATAAAACAAAATCTTGTGAAGGGACTCACTTTATAAATTTGAATTTTGTCAAGGGTCCCTTTTATGGATTTGAATTTTGTGAAGGGTCCCTTTTTATGAATTTGAATTTTGTGAAGGGTCCCTTTTTATGAATTTGAATTTTGTGAAGGGTCCCTTTTTACTATGTGGAATTTTGTGAAGGGGCCGCAAAAGGGACCCAAATTTTGCCTGGATCGACCCCTGCTTTTTTACATACCTATTGACTGGACTATACCTAATGTATGCAATAAATGCAACTGGCAATTACATGTCACCATTTATAATTTTTCTAAGAGTAAATCAGCAACAGGGGTCCTCACCAGTACAGACTGTTATAACACAATCATGTGGCTGGATGATAACACCTTATGATTCAACAGAAGCCGAATATCTTGAAGAATTTTCTGATGAAAATGAAGGCACTCAAGATGTAAATTTAATGAAAATCATTTTGCTGTACAATTTCTGGGGGGTGGGGTGGGGTTGGGGGGAGAATAACATTATTGGAAATGTCGAGAAAGAAATTTTTGTATTCAAATTTGAAATGAACTTTCTGAGACAAAAAAAAAGGGATCAAGTGTTAGTTTACATAGTCTGAGAAAGCTGATAAAAGCATTGTTGATAAGGATATGTTAAAATTCCAGAAACCTACAATGTCAGATGAAACACTCCGAACCGCAAAAGTTTTGATATTTTGACTCATGTTTCAATTTTTTTAAATTATTTTTTTTTATACAGAGTAGGCCTTTTTATTTGTAGTAAATGTAGTATTTCTTCAAATATTTCATTTGACATGAAATTCAAATTATATTTCTCTTTACTTTGAATTGTTTAAATGTATTCATTTCTAGGATTAAGTCTCCCCATAATTCAGATGCAACATTTGTTTTCCCCCATTGTAGAATATATTATTTTTTCATAAATTTCATTTCAGCTTAAATTTTTCTGTTAAGATTTTGTTGAGTTAGTTTATTGTTTCGTTTGTTTTGTAGGCTGTTAATAAATTTGGTTTCTTTAAATATGTGTATTGCATACCCTGATGATTTATATATATATATATATATATATATATATATATATATATATATATATATATATATATAATAAAGATGATCTATTAAGCACAGTAGAAGCCAAGCAACAGATACAAGATCACTGAAACACCAATGACCAACAAGACAAAAAAAAATCACCAGTGGACGAAATACACCAATGCAAAGAAACCAGATTCACCAATTAACAGCCTGCAAAACAAACGAATCAATAAAGTAAAAGAACAAATCTTAACTTAAAACCATAAACTTATCAAAATTAATGAAAAAACAACCCAAGAAACACAAGATAGGAAGAAGGAGGCAGGCGGCAAGACTTGTGACTTGCCCGTGGGGTTACACTAGTTTTACGCCGGCAACACTCCCCCAGCCTGCCACAACCAGAACAGGAACCATATGGATTTAAAAATGCAAAATTTCAAAGCAGATGAACAACAATGAAGCCACGAAGCCACAATGAAATTCACCAATTGATCACATTGTGTTTAACAGTATAATTAGAACATTAAATATAGTTGACAACTCAAAAAGGAAAAAACTGAAATTTTATTGGAAAATGAAAGTTTGCATAGTAATACAAAGCAAATGCAACAAGCCTTCTACTTTTTTTTTTTTTTTTTTTTTTTTTTTTTTAATTTAATTTCACAAACCCACCCAACCATCCAGCCTTACAACACCACCCCACCTCCGTAATCAAACATCTGCCCACCCAACCGCCACCTTTTTTATTGTCTTTTATTATTTTATAATTTTTTTGTTGATATACACAAGAGTGTACACAGTTTTTTTTTTTTTTTTTTTTTTTTTTTTGGAGGTACTGACAGAGACATGGTTAAGGATATAAAATAGAAAATACAAAGTTTTTAGGAAAACCCATTTTAGCAGTGGCTGTGATCAGTTTATTAATATTCTTGTTTTTAAACTTTGCAGAGCATAAATTATTAATTCGAAATAAATGGTTAATGATGATGTTTCTAAATACCGAAAGATGCAGACATGAATTAAAATGTGTAAATAAGTTTACATTAAAACAAAAATCTTGCCGTTTGTCATAGATATCTGTGTAAAGTTTATTACCATCGATGATTATTTTTAGATCTAAAAAGTTAATAGATTGATTAGTCAGAGTATTTTGAGTTAGCTTTAAATTAGGTGGATAATTGAAGGAAAAGCTATTTTGTGAGTTCTTGTTGAGATAAAATACAATAATATCATCGATGTAACGATAAAATCGAACATCATCATTGCAAATTTGCTTTTCATAATAATAAAGATAGAGATCTGCCAAAATACTGGAGCTACAACCTCCTTGTGGGATGCCTAATTGTTGCAAATAGATAGCGTTGTTGTGGAAGATATAATTATTATGGATAACAAAGTTAAGAAGAGTTTTAAATTTTTCTGCTTTAAAATTGTAAGGAAGATTAATTTGAGCTTTATATTCTTGAAAAAGACTGTAAATGATATTACTAAGGTCTGATAACTCAATATTATTGAAAAGATCTTGAAAGTCAAAAGTCATAATATTGTCTATTGAATCGAGCGATTTTATGTAATGAATTAATTGAAAGCTATTTTTAAGACAGTGTAAATTATCAACTTTGCAAGTACATTTGTAAATTTGTTTTAGAATATCCAGTAGAGCTTTATTAGCATTGTTGTTATAAGTGTTACACCCAACAGTGACAGTGCGAAATTTAATTGGAGATTTGTGAAACTTAGGTATGAGAACTATATAAGGATAATTAAAGTTATTGAAGGGAAGTTGAAGTAGTTTATAGTAATTATGTATTTTTCGGTTATTAATAATAAGGTTATTATTAGTTAAACTGAAGATGTTACTATTATTGATTGATGAGTTTAAAATAGAGAGATAGTAGGATTTACAAATAATGGCATAATTATTAGGTGATTTGTCAACATAAGTGATCACAAAGTCATCCTGTAGTGATTTGATTGAGTTAAGAAGTACAGATTTTTTAAATAACACCAGATTTGAAGAATTGATAAATAATGCATTTTTGATTTTTTGTAACACTAAAACTTTCCATTGAGTGAAGTAGGCAATAGGTTTATTATGAGTAATAGATATTTTATAAATAAATAAATCTAGGTCATAAGAAAACTGTTGAAAGATTTGTGGAATGCTAGTTTTAACTGGAAGTCTAAATTTGGTGCCAAATTTCATGAATTTTTTTAATTGATAATTATCAATAATATTGAGATTACCTGTGATAATGTGTCCATGGTCTCTGTCAATAAATTTTGAGAAAGAAGGATCATTGCATTTACAGGTTACAGTGTTAGTAAAAGAGGTAGACTTAGATACAGAATTATAATTGAATATCTTTCTGCCAAGAGGAAGAGGATATTTGAAGGTACGAGATAGATTTAAATCTTTAATCGGAAACAAACATTCTTTGTCATTAATGATAGATGTAATGTTAATACTGTTCAATATTTGATTTGTAAAATTCACAATTAATTGAGTATTTGTTTTAAATTTGTTGGGCTTTTTATTAAGTTTTAAATTAAATTGTTTGATTTTGTACATTATAATATCATAAAAAATGTCTGAAAAATGTTTATTATAGGATTGGCTTTGAAAGACATTCAGAAAGTTTACTAAGTATTTCTTTTTAATTGCAAAAATAAATTTTCGAATAATGAACCAGTTATAGTTAGATAAGTAATTAGTCTGTAGATCTGAAATGAGTTTAATAATGGCACTTTTAGAAAAGATTAAATCTGTTTTTTTACTACCTCGTTTAGTTCTAGAAGTTTTATTGTTAATTTTGTGATTAAGTTGTGCATAAATAGTCGAATAATCATGTAGAGGGTTGATGTTAGAAAATGCTTTAATAGTTTTACTAAAGTATTCGGAATTTAGGCCATATGGATAAATTGTATTATAGTATTGCATAAATTTTGATTCAAGAAATAGACGCTCACTTTTATTTTTCTGAATTTTTACAATCTCTATGGTACATGAATTAAAATTATGTGATTTAAAGTGTTGTAATTCTATAGTTGACTTAGAAGATGCAGCTGAAAGGTTTTTAGAATCTGATCGATGCTGATTAATGCGTAGATGAAGAGGAGTTGAAGTTTCACCAATATAACTAAGTTTACAATGACCACAATTGATTTTATAAATAACATTGTATGCCTGACAAAATGGAACCAAAGAGTGATTATTATTCAATTGTGTGTGAGAGGCCATAGGGCAAGTTTTACATCTATTAGAACCGCATGTTCTAAATTGAAGTAAAGGAGGAGGAGATAATAGGTAACTGGATGTCGATCCAAGGATATCCCTATAAATATCCTTGTACCGGGCACAATACTGCTGTGAAGCTAAGTATTTTTTGCCAGGATCTAAAAATTTACTAAACAGAGTCATAGAGAAAAAATGTTTTTGTATATTAAAAATCACAAGGCAAGTATGTATTTACATTAGTTTTATCGAAAGTGGGCTATACCAAATTCAATTACTTAATTAAATTGATTCTTGAATAATAAGTATCTGGATTAATGAAAAGTGGAGAGAACTAAAAAAAAAAAAAAAAAATAATAATAATAATAATAATAATAATAATAATAAATAATATGTACATATTTACACTAAACCTCCTTTGACTGAATCTATTGATTTGGTTCCAATTAAAAATTAAATTCCGCCCATTTTTTTAAAGTAAAGTAAGAAAAACCAACCATCACAATTCATAATGATGATCTACTAAGCATAGTAGAAGCCAAGCAACAGATACAAGATGACTGAAACACCAATGACCAATAAGATTAAAAATTCTCAGAGGATGAAATACACAAATTTAAAGAATCCAGATTTATTAATTAACAGCCTGCAAAACAAACGGATCAATAAAGTAACACAACAAATCTTAACTTAAAACCATGAACAATATCGAAATTTATGAAAAAATAATTTAAGAAACTTAAGAAAGGAAGGAAGAAAGAAATATAATTTAATAATTCATTTACAAAAATAAAATCAATGTTATATCAAAAATACAGTTCTGTCATTTCAGGGTTGGCCAATTTTTGCCGAAGTGGAAAAAACCATGGTAAAAACCGCGGAAATAACCGCCCCGGCAAAAATAGTTTTTGCCACAATTTTTGCCAGTGGCAAAAATTACCAGTATTTCAAACAGGGTTTTAAGGATTTTAATTACACGATTTTGATGTTTAAATCATAATTTTAACAAATTAAAACCAGAAATTTAATTACACTCTTGATCAACTGATTCTTATGTAAATCATTAAAATAATGCATTCTAAAATGTCTTTAAAATGAAATTTTTAACATCAACAATTAACATAATATTTTTCATTTTTAAAAATATTTAAATAACCTATCTAAAAAATATTCTTCAATAATTACTAGAATATTTGTGTTTTTCAACGTATTACATATTTTTGTTTACAGTGGGGAAAAGTCAAATATTGAGTCAATTATTGACTCAGCTGTTCTAAAATTTGCCAGTCAGTCACTGATCATGCATTTTTTGGAATTGAAATGTAAATTGCAAGTTAACTCTCTCTCTCTCTCTGAATATGTCTTACTTAAGATTTTTTTACTTCAATAAAATAAAAATATAATTTTGTAGTTTTATTTTTATGGTTATGTTCAGGGGCTGACAAAGTTTCAATATCTTAGGAGCCAGAAATAGCGAATTATTTCTATGCCAATACTCACAGCAAAACTTAATAATATTTCATAATTGTATAATTAATGCAGGTCATTCACATATTATTTTACATTGAATAAATGAACTATTCAGTTAAAAATGTGAACTAAGGAAATTTTTAAGAAAATAACTATTTTTTATTTATAAAAATAAAAACAAACTATTGGGGGAAAAAAAAAAATCTACAGAAATAAATATTATTTTTACCTTTAATGTAATCATCAAATATATTGAGAGTGTTTAAGTTTTGGCTTTAAAATGCTATTTGTCTTAATTTTTCAGGACAGAATTCCTGTAAAGAGAATCCATTTGATAAATATCATACTATTTAAACTTTCTCGTTGTAAATTCGAACATAGTTTGCTTTAGATAGTGTTTATGATGCTTGAATCTTGTTTAACACAAAGATGTTGACATGGAAAGCATCAGTATAGTAGTAAGAAGATTTATAAAATATGGGAATTTATCTTTCATGAAAAAACATCTTTCAAAAACAAAAATAATTGTTAAATTTTTCAGAAAACATTAAACTCATACTATTCATTCAACACATCAGCAATGTCATCTTTTATACCAAGACAAGACGGTGGGTGGAAAAACAAAAATATACATAAAAAAATATTGTAAATGCATGAAAATATTTTTGTCAGTCTGCCGTAACTGGTCACCAATGGATATTTATAGTCACCCTGGCACCCGGAATTTGTCGGACACTGATTATATATTATTAATTAATTAATTATAATTACTTTTTTAAATTAATAAATCTTCAAACACTTTTTTCATTGAGGTGTCAAAGTGTAAAGGGTAAAAATTGAAAGGGATTGTGTTGTTTTAATTTTATTTTTCCACTTTTCCTAATTTTTTCCATTTTTGCCAATTTTTACCATTTTTGCCGCTTTTTGCCTGGTTTTTTCCACTTTTTGCCGCTGTCCTGGCAAAAATGCATTTTTGCCGGCAAAAACCCAACCCTGTGTCATTTATACTCATCCAAAACACTTTAAAAACAATATTTTATCAAAATAAAAACAAAAAGGGATCAAGTCTTCCCAGTCTCCCCTCTATTGATAAATGGAGTGGACATGACTTAGCAGAGGATCCTACTTGAAGTAATTTATAATCTGCGAATAAACAATTACCAATGGTGTGTTTCTTCCATTTGCATGATTTTGTCCTGCAAACACGCAAATGACATTTCACTAAGGCTACTGCTACTTCCTCTCTCCCACTCAGACAAGCTTCTGCCAGCAAGAGGGAGATTAAGGCCTGAAGCTTCACCATACTCAGTATCCAGAGATTTTGGTCCATCACTAGAATTACTCTAGAAAGAAAAAAAGAAAAGCATATTGTAAATATACATATATCAGGATCTTATACATGCATGTAAAATGAATGGCACAAGGAGATTTATTGATGACATATCAAATGGCTATTATTAAAAGTATTTATATTTATAAAAAGTGGTATTTGGGGAGTTCTTAATACATTATCAGATAAATCAAACATTCAACATGAGAAATTTGTATAAAAACAAAATACGCTTATATGAAATTCAGAAATATCAAGAATTTCAAAAAATGCCTAAAAAGTTTCATCCCTAATTTATAATATTAATGCATATATCTACACTATTAAAATCAGTATATATAGTTACACTCATCACTGATTGGCTATGTCACACTTAAAAAGGTTAAGAGATTTCCTTGGACTCTGTGCGTGAATGCAAGTTGCCACCGATTTTCATACTTTAGTTAATTTTAAAAAATCCAATTGTCCGGTCAATAAGTTGTTTAATCTGATGGATTCAGAAAAATCGCTCCTTTCATTTAGTACCTTATTTGTAACAAATTTTTGATTAGATTTTTAAAAATTAATTAAAATATAATAGACATAGCTTTAAAATAGATATTTAAATTTTTAATTGTTGCCATTTTTTTTCCCAAGCATAAAAAAACAGAAACACAGGATGAAAAATATTCTTTAGAAATTTGCAAACTCCAGAAATCCACACACCACAACTGATGTAAACAATGAAATATATAGTAAAGTCTTAAAAAGAAAATAAAGGTAGCACTTAATATTTTTTCAGAAACTGAATTTAATGAGATAAGGAAGGTAATTTTAATTAAAGTTGAGGTCTTGGAGTTGGTACCTAAATTTTTTAACACAACATTTGCATTTGTGTTTGAACAAAAAATAATAACTATTCAAACACTGTAAGACAAAAAAAAAAAAAAAAAAAAAAAAAAAAAGAAAGAAAGAAAAACAAGCAAGGAAAATAAAACTTTGACCTGTAATTTTAAATTATAATAAAATTTGTAAATTTATAATACACAAGTCTATATTGTATCCGATGTTTATATACTTAAATTTTGTATTTTACTTAATGGGGCAAATTTTAATTTATTAATTGAAAATATATACATATAAAAGTTTATATTTTTACAGCATTTATTACTCTTTAATTGCCATTAATTTATTTTTTATTAATTTATTTTACATACTTTACAAGCTATTTTTGAGAGTGTACTGTGTTTAAAAATAAATTTTACATTCAAAACGAACACCATAGACCAAAATTTATCAATTTTAACATATGACAAACTTTGTAATAATCACTTCATATAACATTATTTAAGGTATATTATTTTTAAATTTTACATTCAATTTGAAAAATACTAATTATAAACTTACTTGGCCTTTATCGATATTCAGGAATGAGCCTGATAATGACCTTTGTATTAAAATTTGTTCTTTCTGGTTATCTGATATTGCCGCCATTTCCAATGGTTCACCGAGTTGAACAAGTCTTTCCTTCAATGTTCTGTTTTCCATTAGAACCCCTTCTAATTCTTGACGAAGTTGTTCTACTGCATCATCATTTTTCAAATCCTTAGAGAACATTACAGATAAGTAATAACAAAAAATAAGTATTTTGAACACATACGCTATTTCAAAGATCAATCAAAGTTTTTTTTTTTTAAATGGTACCCATTTATGAATTTAAAAAATAACTTTGAATAAACTAATCAAGTATGACCCTAAACAATCAAAAAGCACAAAGCTGTTTACTTAACGGCCCTCTTCACTTACCTTCGCCAGAAGCCCGAGCCAATGTTATTCTATGGGGAAATTTTCTTTACAAATAACTTATTAACTAATACATATTTTTAAATTCTGTTTTCACATTCAGAAAATTCCCAACTGTTCAATTGACGGACCTTTTTTAAAAATGTATTTTTTTTTTTAATTTTTAATATTTTATTTTGAAATTGCAAAATGAAAAAATTTCACATATTGAAAATTTGTATTTTGCAGCTTCAAAATAAAATATAAAAGTTAAAAAAAAATAATTTTTTAAAAAAGGGCCGTCAATTTAACAGCTGGGAATTTTCAGAATGTGAAAACAGAATTTAAAACTATGTATTAGTTAATAAGTTATTTGTAAAGAAAAATTTCCCATAGAATAATAAAGCGCATTCGCTTAGGCTTCCGGCGGCGGTGAGTGAAGAGGGCCCTTAATTTTGACATAACCTGTAACATCAACACATAATAATAAAAGAAATATTGTGTAAAATAACTATAAATGTCACTCAAGTGAAAACTCAAAAAATTAGGTAAATGAAAATAGATATTTATATATTCACAGTTGCCTCCATTATATATCTAAATTGAGGGTAATTACACTGCGCTGCAAAAATATACTTTTTTTCGCCCCCTAATACCATTCTTGCTGATTCTCATGTAAAATAACCTCCTGAATTCGAATAGGACTACCATTTTGCCCAGTCACCTATCGTTTTCTTGGGACACCACCCCCTCCCCCAATTTTTAATCACTGTTTGGTAATTTTATAGCCATGAATTTGATTTGGAGAATGAAAAAGAGTTAATTTAACACTTAAAAACAAAATATATATAATTTTTAATAAATAACATTAATAATAGATTAAAAAAATATAAGAAATGTAATACATCATTTCAATGGCAAATTTCCCCCTAAATTTTCTCCTTGCCGCAAATGTTGATGTTTCAGAATTTTTCAACTCTGTAGCCCCTGAGAAGATATTTAACAGTTAAAATAATCCCCCCCTCCCCTAAAAATCAAATTTATAGCCAAAAATTACCAAAAAGTTATAAAAAATAGGGGTCGTTCATAAAAAAATGTGTTTGATAGGGCAAAATGAATATCCTAATCAGATTCAGAAGGTCATTTTGCAAAAGAATTTGCCAAAATGGTGTTGGGGGCAATTTTCATGCTGAGCAGTGTTATTAGGTGTTTGATGCTGCAAGGCTCATAAAAACTTGTGTACTTTATTTCGGAAAATTTTTGGAGTGGAAGGCTGATTTTTTATACCAACTATGTGAAAAATACCAGAGCCAGGAATCGAACCCGGGCCTTCCGCATTACGTGCGGATGCTCAAACCATTGAGCTACCCTGGCTGATTACCAGCTAGGCATTTCTCACATAACATTTGTTGGCAAAGTCACCGAGTCTGGAAACACAGCTATATCAAATGACAGTATTTCTAAACGTAAAGCGGAAGGCCCGGGTTCGATTCCCGGCTCTGGTATTTTTCACATAGTTTGTATAAAAAATCAGCCTTCCACTCCAAAATTTTCCGAAATAAACTTTCAAGGTTGATGAATAAATTTGTGTACTTTTTTTTTTTTTTTTTTTTTTTTTTTAAGGGGGGGGGGGGAAGAGAATTTGTTAAAACCTCACAGTTTCCTAGTAGTTACTTCTCTTTCTTTTTAATTTTTTTAATTACTTAAATGTTAATTTCAATCAATCAAATATTCTAACTATATATCTTATTTTATTGTCTACAAAGTAATGTAAATAGTATTTTGATAATTTACTTTCTTAAAAATGAACTTTGTTTCTGATTAAAATAATGAAACTCAGTTCAATGCCATATAAGTTTTATTAATAGCCTGAACATCATAGCATTTAGCTACTGTTTTGATTTGGCGAAATGGTCAACCTCATAATCTGAGTACCAATAAAACTATATATAATATGCATAGAAATATAAAAACAATATTCACCAACTAAACTTATTAATACAAATGTTTCGCATAATATTAAGTAGCAAAGTGTAAGAACATTTTTAACGATAAAATAAAAGAACTTCACCATTTTCACTGACAAAATATGCAACAATTTATTGAAATTCATACAGAATACTGATCCAAATTCCAAATTATAGTTTACAGTAATTCTTTAAAAAAAATTATGGAAATATGCATAAAAATCAACATGAAAGAATTTTTTTATAATACGCTTAAGTTTTTTTTTTTTTTTAATAATACTAACAAGTCACAATATTTTATCTATATTTTTTCAATAGTGCGGCATTGTGACTAAGAAACTGGCTGCTGGTCGCCAAATTAATGACCATTTGTGAAGGGGCACCCAATGGGCAAGCATCGCACCCCTAACATGGACAACAAATCCTGCCTTGTCCAGGATTTGAATCTAAGCCCAACTGTTTAGGAGTCAGGGATGTTAACCACTACATCGTATGGGCGGCACAAGTCACAATATTATGGAGTAAAAAAACCTTTCACTTACCTTTAACTTATTGATTTCTATTTTTAATGTAGCTATTTCAGCTTTTTTACTTTCAGCATTTTTTACAAGTTCTGAAATTTGCTGTTCCATCTGAGCTTTTTCTTTTTCCAACTGCAGTATTGTAATGCAGTTAGTGTTATTTTTATTTCTTCCAAGAGCTATCTTTACATTCTCTTTTTCCCGCTCTTTGGCAGCCAAGTCGACACTGTCTTTGCTCACTGCTCTCCTCATGTTACTACTACGTTTAAAAGCACTCTTCTTAGCCGATATTCTTGTACCACTCTGCAGGTTATTCAACATACGTATGGGTGTGCTTTCAGTTTTATTACCAAAGTTAACAGTAGCAGGTTTTGCAGAAGTAGCAATTTTTCTCCTGACACTGGTGATACCCCCTGTGAGACTTTCCTGACTACTGGAGCACTGATTAGCACGAGTTTTTGCTGAATCTTTTTTAGTATTGGATGAAAGACTGTCAGCTGCAGTCTTATTCCGCGATGAAACAGATGAGATACCTAAGGGGTGGCTCTTTGAGACTGTATTTCCACTTGGCTTCCCAGATGAAGGTTTGGTGTTCTTCATGGTGACTTTTGGGCAAACCGAAGATTTCACTACCTTTAGCATTGACAATTGCTAAGTCTCGACCTGAAATGAGAGGGGGAAAAAAAGCCAATTATTCAAACTATTTAAACATTTCAAACAAAATTATTTAAAAAAATGATATTCAAAAAAGTTAAAGTTTCTGAGGTAGCAAATGCTGATTCTAGAACAAAAAGATCGGAGGTAAGGTATTTAACCCCTTTCATTGTTAGCTATTTTTCAGTATATCTCTTCAGTGATTTATAAAATTGATACTAAATGCACTAGAGTTGAACCGAATAGTGTTTTCTGCCAAATACCGAATATTCGGTCAAAATTTTGGCCAAATACTTAAATTTCAATTTGAGTATTTTTTTACATCCAGAGTAGCTTAATTATTTTTAACTTTATTGCATATAAAAAAGAATACAACGTGCATTGGCATTAAAAAATATTAGCATAAAATCCAAGCATTAAAGAAGAAAAAAAAAACTCAAAAATAAAATATACTTAAAATAATAATAAATAAAAAAATAAAAATTCATTACTCTCCCTCTCCGCCTGTAAAATTTTGAATTTTAGTAAATAAACTAAAAAGTCTAAATACATTAAATAAGAATAAATCAAAAATTATCCCTTTTTGAATTTTCATAAATTAATCTCATTTATATCCAGGTATGTACAAGGCTCGTGAAATATGATTGACTGCTTGCCATTGGCAAGCAATATATTTTCAACTTTAAGTTAAGGAAACTCAACATTGTTATTTTTTATTTTAATACTTTGGTGGAAAATTTGGTCCCAGAATCGGGCCTAATCCATTCTCGATGTAGTCTAACTCGCCATTTTGATTCTCGCTTTTCTCACTATGTTTCCAGATACTGTGTACTATGTTGAATCAGTAGAGCATTAATGATTTACACCACTTTTCTCTGTGTAATGTTTCACAACTCAGCGTTAAAAAAGTGCACAGTTTTAGGGAATTGGTTTACACTGCTCCTGTTTGTGTGTGCTTAGCGACCTGATGGCTAATGCTGAATCATTGTGTTAGTGCAATGATGTATCAATGCTGATGGTGTATCTATTTAGTGAAAATAATAAAAACAGTTTCATGATGTTAAATTTAAAGCCAGAAAATATTTCCTGATGTATAATTCCAGCTTAGTAAATATTTGATTTTATACATAGAATTTAAATTTATATATTCAAATAAATTAAAAAAAAAAAATAAATAAAAGATGGGCGGATATTTTTTATTGGCTACCAGAAATTTTTGCTGGTGAGAAGTTTTTTTTTTCAAACTTTTGGAGCCCGGTATATTATATTTAATTATTCTTTTAGTTGATTTGTATCTTGTGCTGGCTGTAGGTAAATACAATTTTATACATGCTGTCATAATTTCCCCTTCATTAAACTGCTACAATGATTATTTTGAAATGTATCATATTTAATTTGGATTAGAAATTAAAGCAATAGGAACTCTCTTAGACTGGGCAACTCATCAATGTGACGACATCATCCGATTGATGCAAAATTAATACTACTAATAAACTTCTTGACAAAATCTACATATTTGTTTTTATTTCAATTTCATAGAACTGACTCTAGACTAATTTGGAAGGGTGCTCCACCCAGTGACCCTTTTAAATGCATTTTAGCAAACGGCAGCCCTTTTTTAATCAATTTTAGCACCAAGTGATTTTTCTAACATTTTAAATGTTCAGAGGCCTTTAGATACTTTTCTTCTTCTAACACTCTATCAATAGTTTTACAGCATTCCTGAAAGAACAAATGCATGTAGTTTATATATACACGTAAAATTAATAATTTACTCTTGTCACACACAAATATCACAACATAAAAAATAAATTACGCAAATAATGCCCTTTTTATTGAATTCCCCCTGGTGGCCCTTTTATTCTAGAGTCAGCACTATTTCAATGTATTAGCAGTTACTTATAGATTCATATACAGTAACTGCCGCTTAATAAAGTCACTGGTTAATAAAATCAGCTGCTTAATCTGATTAAATTGTTAGGACTGGAATTAAATCAATACAAACTATTGTTGAAACTGCCGCTTAATAAAATCAGCATCATCGGTTAATAAACTAAAAAAAATCATCTCAGCAAGCAGCCAAAATTATCATTTATGCACACTAAAAAATTTTTTTATTTACATTGCGATTTTTTTAAAAATAAGAAATTAAAGTACCGGTTATCACTCATTGTTGAAAAATTTACACTTGCAGCATAGTTACAAATTAAACATGCCCCATAACTTATCTCCATAACAATTTCAAGGCACGTATTCTTCAAAGCACAGTAATATGTTACTGATTTGATTTGCAAATGATATATATATAATTTTTAATTATTAAAAGACAATTTCTAGTTCTTATTTTGAAATAGCTATAAATTAAGAGATTCAAATGGAGAGATTTTAAATTTATAAGAAAAGCATGAACTTTTAGTAATATAATGATTTTCTTTGGAGGAAAGCGCATAGATATTTGGAATGTGTTTACTTATATCGGAGGAATAATTAATTATCTATCAAAATTAATTAATATTGTTTATTAATTCCATTATTCATTACCTTTTGAAATTTCTTTCCAAATTTAAGAAAGTAATACCTTTTCCTTGAGTGCAGGAACGTTCGCCAGATATAAAAATCAGCCACTTAAAAAAATCACTTTGCCTCAGGACGATTGTGATTTGAATAAGTGGCGGGAAAGTACTATATGAAATGTCATCTAATTGAAAATTCATCAACAAGATGACACCTGAGACCACCTGATAAATGAGATGACATTAGCTTCAAATGCAGTGACAGAGTATTAATTGCTTCAATCATAAATTAAACAATGCAATTTTCTAGAATTAGATTTTAAAATTTATTAAACTTGTATGGATTAATGAAATTGATTTGAATATGTATTATTCTTCATCTAATATTTTTGTAAACAAAAGTTTTTAAAACATAACCCAACTGACATTTTATCCTTGGTTTTCTTTCAAAATGCTCTAAATAGAAAATTTAGCTCAAATACTCAAACTACATAAATTTTTATTCATAGAGGTTATTAAAAATAACTTTTAAATATGCTGTTACTTTTAGTTTTAGAAATTTCAAATATCCATTTTGGCTTGTTTTTAAAAATCCACCCTTATGCAATGACAAACCATTTATGAAAATAATTTTATGCTGACTGTTGAATTGTTAACATCAAATAAGTTATATTGCGATAGCTAAAAGAATAATCAAATTTAATGCAATTTCTGGAAGTTTGAACATGGCAAATCAATATGTTATAATTCATTTTTCTTTTTGTGTAATATTCACAACTGCTCATTGACAGTCCCTGTTAATTGATACGTTCAAATGTTATGTCGATTAACTTTAGAATCCAGTAGACAACACTGAGTTGCTCATACTTCATGAATATTGCATTGCATAATAGGCTAATTTATTACTATTATTTTATTAGTTGTGTTAAATTAGAAAAGAGAAAAAAAATGTAAAGCAAATTATTCTGTACTATTTATTAGAAATACCATACCAACGGATAAACATAAAATTTTAGAAATTGCATGTAGGTATGATAAAGAGTAAGAGAGAAAATTTTTAATTGTGAAATTTTATATTTTATTTATATATACAGTAAAAAGAGTTGACAACTTTTGTATTTTAACTGTAGTACAGAAAATGGTCTACATTTACATATAAAATAAAGGTAGTTTGAGTATTATAGACATGGAAATATAATATATATTTACATTTATAAAATCGAAGTTAAAGAGCACATAGAGATTGCTCTACTTTTTAATTTCTAATGTGTCGGACTTAATGCCTAAACTGTTAATAACTTGTTGATAAGTAATTAACTTTCTTATCATTTAAAAGTGCATAACATGCCCACAAGAGCAAAGAAAGGCTTACCTAAACATTGATATTTGTTTAAAAAAATTAAAAACAACAGACGAAAAAAAAAAATCTAAACTTAGAAAATTTCGGCAACAGTAATGCCGTAAATAATTTTCAGCTGTCAAACATATGCACGCATCTTAAAAGAGTATTCTCCATCATGCTTTAAAAACTAAATTTAAACGTAAACATTCAGATCAAACGTCCACCCAGGCAATGATTACGATTAAATTTTTAACTTTATTCCGATACCATAACGATATTCAAATATATCACTCTTTGTTTATAGATGGCGCTGTATTAGCCATGGTTTGTTCGAAAAATAAAAGGTTGTTTGCCGACAACTCCATCAACCAATCTGTCTATGAAATTTTTCCTTATATTTTATCGTTAAAGAATTTCTAAAAAGGAGAAACCTCCCCCTTTTTTTAAATTTCAAAGAAAGTTGTTCAATTCAATGTGTTGTGCTTTCTTTTTTAAATTGCCAACCCGGCGCGTTTTTTCGAATTGCAACTTTCTGAAAGACAAGAATGAATGAGAAAAGACCCGAAAAAAATTAAAACAGTTTAAATTATAATTTTTATTTATTTCCATATATGTAAGAGGAAAGTAATGGATTCATGTAAATTTCCGATTTCTGGATTTCATATTTACACGTTTTGAAATGTCCGGAACATGATATAATCATTTTTAAAATATGTCTGTTTATGACTTGTAACACGCGTTTTACCAAAAATTTGTGAATGAGAAAAAATGCACTTAAATTTACGAAACTTTATAATAATTAGTTAGATCTTTATACACAAATTGGTGCTGATTAAATTTAGGCATATATTGCTTAACAGGGTGGCGTTGCAATTTTTAATTTTTTCTTATCTACGGGAGCGCTATATCTCAGCTTCTATAGTGTGCGTGTGTAAGTGATTGTCACTTGATTTGTGAAATAGCTATTATGAAAAACTATGCGGATTGAATTTGTGTACATATCGACCGATAGGTGGCACTGTTCAGGCGCCCTTTTTATAATACACATCGTAGCTATATCTCAGTTTCTATGCCATGGAATCGCACAACGTTTGATAGGTAGATTCAGATCATCAGAACTACAATAAAAAACAGCTATTGTTTGTAATGAGCAAAACAAATACTTTGAATAAGTTATTTAACTTGAAATAATAAAATTAAATTTTCCCAAATTAAGAGTTTTTACAAATTATTGCAATGATTATAATCAGAACGGAAAAAAATAAATAAATAAATAAATAAACGAAAATAAATGATAAAACCCTGCACTGATTGCGATGAAACTTTGAAAACACAAATTATCAAACGCTAAAGATAGAAACTTTGTGTAAAAAACATTTTTCCAATCACTTTTTTTTTTGAATAAGATAAAAATTAAAAATAAATAAATGAGTAAAGCCTATACATGCATTTTATGCAAGCACATTTAAATAAATAAAAATAATATGGCGTGGCACCAGCACGATTTTCTAAAATAAGATTGAGAGAAGGTTGAGGTGTAAGTGCAAGATAACAAGTACTGTATATAAATGAACTTTAAAACAATTGGAAATGAAAATAGTTTTAGAAATAGTTTTATTTGACATATAATTCTGTGTAAGATGAGCGGAAGACCCGTCACCCCTTCCTTCTCGACGGACAAAATATCTGCACTCATTAAAAAAAAAAAAAAAGAAGAAGAAGAAGAAGAAGAAAACAAAATTGTTATTAAGTTAAAAAAATTATTGCAAATTATTCAGACAAAGTTCACCTTCACCACTCCTTGAAATTAATGAATATTGGTCAAACTTTTTAAGTGACAACTCCAAATGACTTTCAAAATACCCAGTTCGGACTGTATGTTTCTTCTTCATTTGCTTAAATTATATTCGCACAAAGTTTTTTCTTTTTTTCTTTCTCTCTCTCTCTCATTTTTTTTTTTTTTTTTTTTTATCAAATATGATTACGTCTCGTATATATAAACTAAAAATAGTTAAAAATTACTCTTATTCCGAAATGTAGTAAAAACTCTGATTCAACAGAAGTGAATTAACCCTTTATCTACCGCATTATGAAACAGGTAAATATGTATTTACATATTTATTTAATTTAGTTATTTAATGGTATTTTTTAAAGACATATGCAACTAGTACATATGTGGTCACCACAAGACTTTCTTCTATATAATTTTACACAAAATTCATACAATACAAATTATTTATTAAATTATTTTCCATTATGAAAACAGACGATTTTTATCTGACAGAATTTTTTCACTAAATGACGAAAGAAAGTTAATTTTTTGCCAATATCAAAAGAAATGATTTTTTTTTTTTTTTTTGGTTAAATGAAAAAAAAAAAATCGATAATTTTGTTTTAAATTATCACAAATTTATAGTTCAACCATTCGTTTGAAAGGAATTGACGAGATCTTTCGAAAGATACCAATATTGAAAATTTACACACCCCGGGGAGGAAACTATGCTTCCACATGCACAAACTTTTTTTCCTAGTTTACTACTACTATTATTAATAATTCATATTAATTTTGCAATCACACGCTAAAAAATAACTCTCATTATGTACATTTATACGAAATTTTGTCCTATGCTGCCATGTTAAAAATTTAGAAAAAATGGGATCACAGCGCCACCTGTTGAGCCATTAATTCCCAAATCTAATCAGCACCAGTTTATGTCAGGGTCCAATTAAATACCAAGTTTGATTAAATTTCGTTCATTGGTTCGTGAGATACATCCACGAAATTTGTGATACACACAGAGAGACTGAGAGACATTTTCCAAAAATAGTCGAATCGTGTTCAGGCCATCCCAAAACGTGTAAATCCATCGAAAACTGGAGTTTAAAAATTTTCACGAATCCAATACTTTCTCTATATATACATATAGAAGAAAGTAATAAAAATATACCTATCACCTCATCATAATAATTAATGAGGATTTGGTGAAGTGGTATTTTAGTGTGTCATTGGTACATAAAGGCCGAAAAAAGTATTAGGACCTTAAAAATGTGTAAAAAAAAAAAATTACTTTTTATGTTCTTTATACCTTTTCGGAGATTGGTGGTAGATTTGTGGGGTAATTAATTATAACACGTGAAGATAGTGAAAATTACCAAGCAAAAACAACGAGAGCACTCTTAAAAATCTCTTTTTAAACAAAAAACGCTACATGTAGCGTCCAGTAGAAGTCTGCACGGGCCGGAATTTCGAGGCCCGGGCCCGGCCCGGCCCGTACGAAAACTTTGCTTACCCAGCCCGGCCCGTTATGAAGTCGAAAAATGAGGCCCGGCCCGGACAAAAAACGATAAAATCAGGTCCGACCCGGCCCGGCCCGATTGAAAAGTATGTAAAATAACAAAAGAATGCCTTTTTATAAAAAAAGATTTTTAGTATGTGTTTTGCAGAGGTTTTCTATAACCAAACAATAGTACGTTCTTTAACAAAACTGCTGAAATTTTACAAGACAATTATATATAAACAGAAATTCCTTATTATAGACAAGGCACAAAGACAAACAGAAAGTCAAATCGAAAATATTAGCATTCATCAAACAATATAGGAAGGTATTTAAAATGGTTAATACTACTGAAAATGCACTTTCAACCATTTCCTCTTATATACTATAATGTATCCGAATCTTTCATGTGCTCCGGTAAACAAAACTTTAATGTTAATCCAACCATATTCAACAGAAAAGTTGCTTTTGCCCATGATAAAAATGATGCTACTTTCGTCCACTGGAGAAAAGGAAAAGGAGCCTTAGAGAAAAAGTTACAGCGGAAAGATTTTTATAGCCTTTATACCACCTAAACTCAACAGATCATAAGAAACAAACCCTTATACACAGTAATGTATCTAATTTCTTTTGTTATGTACATGTACGCAAACTGGTAGTGACATGCATACTATTTTGAATAGGAAACCATCCAATATTACTTTAAATAAAATATATTAATTTTCAGGCATGCTAAAAATATTTGCGAAAAATCAGATTTCGGAACGACAGACTGATAGACAATTAAATTGACGTTACAGACACTTTTTTAACAAAATATAACTTTATGTGACATACAAGCCTGTAAAATTACGTAAAATAAATGACTGAAGAAATATTTTATTATTTTCCTTTTTTGTAGATTAACGAGGAAACCAGAAAAAGATTCGGGCCGACACGGCCCGGAGAAAATTTCATTCAGGCCCGGCGCGGCCCGAATATGCACAAAAATCTGAGCCCGAGCCCAGCCCGGCCCGAGCCTGAAAAAATTTTTTAAGCCCGGCCCGGCCCGAGAGCAAATTCAAAAATTCGGCCCGAACCCGGCCCGAGGGCCAGGCTCGGGCTCGGACCGGAAGCCCGGCCCGTGCAGACCTCTAGCGTCCAGTGCCATGTAGTGAGATTAAAGTGATAGTGATGTACTAAATCATGATTTAAATCGATTTTTTTTTTTTTTTTTTTTTTTATCGCAGACTTAAATCACTTCTTTTAAAAATCAAAGTTATTGGCTTTAATGGAATGGAATTGTTTATTTAGCTTTAAAAAATGAGATTTTTAAATATATCTCATGTAAATTTAAAAATACAATTTGTAAAATAATAACAAAATATTTCATTAAACGAGCTAATATTTCTCATATCTTGACTTTAGCTTCATCTCTACTAAGCAACATAATTAAACACAAAAATTATACTTTAATTTTCTTAATTATTTATACATTTTATTATACATTTTAATTATTTATTATATTTTAATTATTTATAGAAGCACAGCCTTATGACTGGGGTATGAATTGTAAATATTTACTCAGTATAGAATTAATTGATTAATATATATATGCTAGTTCGCCTTTGCCCGCTTTGCGGTTGATATTTAGAAAAGAATATATTTTCTTGCTTATTTAACTCTCATACCAGTTTATATCATTTAATATTAGCTTACATGATATTTTAAAAATAATGGCATATTTTACATTGTAGTGTTTAAAGATCCCTGAAGCCTCCAAGAAATTTTAAAAACATCATAACCTTTTAATTTAGTTACATGTTACATATAATCAGTTATATACAGTTCGAGGCAGCTATCACTGCTTGTTTAATGAATTCTACCCACTCAATATAAAAAAGATAAAGGAATTCTTCTTCTTCTTTCTTTCTTTTTTTTTTTTTTTTTTTTTTTTTTTTGTTTAGAACTATGAATGAAAATTTATTTCTCTTAATACATTGCTTCAGTTATGATATAATTTTTCCGATTAAATTATCCTTTTCCAAAATTATTTTATGTGTTCTATACCGTGAGTGAGTAAGATTTTATTTTCTTTATTTCACTACATTATTGTAGCTACAAAGTCAAAGTCTCAAGTTGAGTGGCTCATGCTATACTGCATTTGTGATTGCTATAAAACTATTTCTTATTATGAAGATACTATGTTGAATAAAAATATTGGTAATAAATGCCTACATGGATTTTTTCTATGAGAATAAAATATTATTTTTATTTTTATAATTTAAATAAAATGATTGATAGTGCGGATATTGTGCATATATATTACACATATCACACATACACATAATAAAAAACAAATAATGTACAATAATGTATGAATAGTTTAAAAAAAAAAAAAAAAAAAAAAAAAATCATTAAAATCAAATAAATTTTGATTAAAAAAAAAAAAAAATCCGATTTAAATTTAAAAAATCGATTTTTTTTTAAAATAAATAAATAAAATAAACAACCCTGCTCAGAACCCGATGACAACACAATACTTCGAAACCCGATTTTCGATTTTTTGATTAGTTTTCTTTTAATTAATTAAAATATGAAAATAATAACCTTCTAATAGCTTTAAATAAAGCCATTAAAATATTAGCTATAATTTAATTGTTATAAAAAAAAAAAATACGAGTTCATTTTTTTAGACATAAAAATAAATACATTTAATTAAACGTGAACGTTAAAAAATTGTTAAAAATTTAAATTATGCATCTAAAAAACAATGGACGTCATGATCACTTTAAAAAATTTATACGCATAGATAAAGTGCTAATGTAGTTCTATAGCTATGATTCAACAGAAAATTTAAAAACATGGTATACAAAACGTTTTTTTATCTTATAATTTTTTGCGACTGATTTCTGTAATGCAAAATAATTTCGCGACTATTTGACGTAATTTATGTTTATTTTCCAAAATATGCAATTCTCACGCGGCTGATTAATGAAATTAATGTTTAAAAAGTTCACGGGAGGGAAAAAAAAAATTAGTGACCTGACCAGTTGTTTAATTATTTTAAGGTATCAGCAAACTCTGAAGTCTGATTTTTCAATTTTACCGAAATTATTTAGTTTAATCTTTTCGCTTTCTAAAACTACTAGAATTTTTTTTTTTTTATCTTTTATAAAAGCAGAGTTATAAATGTTAAAAATTGTTTATCCCATGTTTAAGGAGCCAAAAGTCATAATTCTCACAGCGATTTTTTTTTTTTTTTTTTTTTTTTTTTTAATGTCTGGTTTATTGCAAAACAATATAACACGAAATTTTCTGCATAAAACAACTTGAAATTTCGCATTAATGTTTCAAAACTTTTACTATTACGTCCACTACTGTAAACTGATATATTACTTCCATTACCCTACTACCGTAGGTAATGGAAGTATTGTATTCGGTCCAAAAATTTGATATCGAGTTTGAATTATCGAATCCTGATTTATACGCTTTAAGGCTTCCTGAGTAAAAAAAAAAAAAAAAAAAAAAGTAGTTTTTGGCAATTGATCAGTGTATGAGTATGTAAGTATGTATGTATGCATGTGTGTATGTACGTGGGGAACCTTCTGGCTACCATGTCTCCGAAACTGATAAAGATAGAACAACGAAACTTCACAATTGATACAGGTCTGGTGTACAGATGAATTTTCTAAATTTTGGTGAAAATTGGATAACCGGAAGTGGGGCCGTAAGTCCGTATCTCAAAAACAGATCGATCGATTTTCTTCAAAGTTGGTATATAAACACTCTATTAGACGTTCTTTCGAATGATATAGTTGGTTAGTTCAGGAAAACTGAAGGCGTATTGTATAAATGGCTCAATTTCAGTTCTCGCAAGTGCGTTCCTTTAAAAACGGCTGTACGTATTTTTTTTTTTTTTTTTTTTTTTCAAACTCGTCCTATTAACTAATCCCTTTTAAATATCCTTTTGTACGTAATTATTGTTTTCCGGTCAACAATTGAGAATGTCAAGTTTTGGTAAAAGATGGTATCTCAAAAATGGCTCTAACGATTTTCTTGAAAATTGTTGCAAAGTCCTGTTTACCTAAGTCCTTGTTTCATAAGTCCTTATAATGACATTAGATATCCTTTCTCATGTATTACGTAGTTATTACAGGAAAATTAACAGCCATACTGCTTAGGTAGTTTAATTTCAGAACTCGGAAATTGGTGTTTCAAAAAATCACTCTAGCACTTATTTTTCTTATTTTTTAACTTGCTATGTAAACTTTGTTTTATCTCTTTACACGTGTGTTCAGTTTCGCATACCGGAAAAATTTTAGGATTCTACTTCGTTAGATCAATTTTATGTCTTTTAATCATATTATCTTTAAAAAAAAAAAAAAGTATAAAATACGTGTAATAGTGGGTAATGGAAGTCGTGCGGTTGTTTTTCACACCAGATCTCTTTTCTTTATTTTATGGTGGTTTGTATTTAAAATTGCAAACGATTAACGGTTTTTTTTTTTTTTTTTTTTTTTTTTACTTTATGCACCGCTCGTCATTCCGGGTAAAGTCTCTACGCTAACGCTAATCGTTGAGCTCGAATTTTTCGTTTACTAGAGTTAGAGAGTTAGAGTATCAGTCAATGGCAGCCGCTTAAATCAGTAAATATCCGCGAACGTTACCACTCGTGCATAAGGTTGGAGTACTCTGTTCCCTTGATATTTTAGTCTGGTCATTTTTTAGTATGTAGCTTGTGAATATTATATTTATTTTTGAGTTATCCTGTTGCGAATAACAATTTTTCGAGTAATCAACTATTCGACATTTTTTACTAATTTTTTTAGTTTAAATATTTTTTAATTATAATATAGGTTTTTTTTTTTTTTTTTTTTTTTTTTTTTTAATTATTATTATAATACAGGCCTGATTTTTTTATTACCATGTTTTTATTAATTCGCTGTTTTGTTTGTTTGTCCAGTATAAATCTTGCAATCGATTTTTAACTAACTTCCCGACTAGCTTGACATTTGAAACTTTTAGAATTGCTCAGAACACGATGACAATGCATTCTTTTAATACTTTTATTCAATTAATAAATGTTTTCCTTTAATTAATTAATAAAATGTGAAAATAATAACCTCATAATAGCTTTAAAATTAGCCATTTAAGTTTGATTTATAATTTAATTGTTGCCAAAAAAAATTACGAGTTCATTTTTTTTCGACAGGAAAATAAATACATTTACTTAAACGTGAACAATAAAAGTTTGCAAAAAATAAAATAAAAAATAAAATAAAATAAATTATGCATCGCACAAAAATTGGCGTTATTATCACTTTAAAAATTTTATTGATAAAGTACTAATATAGTTCTATAGCTATAACTTCCCGACTAGCTAGACATTTGAAACTTTTAGAATAGCTCAGAACACGATGACAATGCATTCTTTTAATACTTTTATTCAATTAATAAATGTTTGAAAATTTCTTATAATGGCTCTCTTTATTACGCATTTGATCATTTTCTTTCAAGTTGATGGGATAATTCATAAAAAAAAAAAAAAAAAAAAAAAAAAAGTATTTATCAGTACATTGAATTTTCAAGTTTACATGATTCAACAGAAAATTTAAAAACATGGTATACAAAAAGTTCTTTTTATCTTGTAATTATTTTTATCCAATGTTCAATCAAAATAATAATAATAATTATAATAATAATAATAATAATAATAATAATAAATAAATAAATAAATAAAAATTTGATTGTAAGAGTCAAAAAGTAAAAAAAAAAAATGTCTCCAAAGATAAACTTCTGATGCCTTCGCCACCTTATTTTGTTTAGTCACCATGTGGCGTGGTCTTTCAGGCCTTTTTTTCTTTTTTCTTTTTCTTTTTTTTTTTTTTAAACCACTAAATTTTCGTTTCAGGAGTGAATCCTATTAATTGAATATATATTTTTATTCGTGGGGGAAAAAAAAAAAGTTTGTAGCTTTGTTTTGTCTTAAAATCGAAAGATCTACCGCTGTTTTTATTTTACTCTTTTCACGTGACTCAAAGCAACGAGACGAGGCCATGCATGCTCCAAAGCGCGACTCTTTTTAAGTAAACAAATAGAGCGACTCGTCTCGGGTGAAATGTCCCATTGTTGACGAACAGAGAAAACAACAAATAAATAAATAAATAACGTTCTCTGACATGTATAGGTTAGCTGCAAAAAGATATTTCTGCAATATTTCAAAGACACCCATTATTAAGATACAAAGCTTACCTAATCTATTCATTTTCCTGTAATAATCCAACTATACAAACAAAAAGGACATAAAAAAAAAAGGTTTATATAGCAACTTTGGAGAAAATCGTTAAAGCCTTTTTTGAGATATGGCGTGCCTATCAACTTTTGGTGCAATTCGCCCAACAGTTGGCGCTACTATACAGCGATTCCTACTATTTAAAGAGAGGTTACATCTTAGCTTCTATTCTGTATAACTGAGTAAAACTTAATATGAGAGAGGGATATTATGAAACACTTTGCTGATTCAATTTGAATGTATATCGGAGAATATGTGGCGATACTAATGGTGCAATTTATCTGGTAAATTGGAAGAATAAATCTCAACTTATGTGACATAAATGCACCTATCTTGATGTGTGAAATAACTATTATGAAACGAACGGTGACTGAATTTGGGCGTATATGAGCCGACAGGTGATGCTGCTAGTATAACTCACCTTCTGGGATTTTTCACATGACTACATTTCTGCATCTGTTGATTAGAATTGCATCGAACTTCATATGTGAAATTTTTATTATGAGAAGCTGTGATTAAACGTTTTTGCGTGTTAAACAGTAAATAGTGATGTTATATAATAATAATAATAATAATAATAATAATAATAATAAATCTGGAGTGACTGCACTTGACTTTCCGAACATTGAGTAATTAACGGTTTTGTAGATAAAGTAAAGTAAGAGGAGTTATTAAATAAACAAAAGAGAGAAAATTATAATAGGGTGTTTGAGTATTTTTCTCCATATAGTACAGGATGTTTAATTTAACGCAACTGAACTTTGAGCCCATAGATCATAATGGAAAAGAATTCTTTGTTGTGTCCCTGTAAAAACCTATAAATGCTAGATTTATAATAATGTTTATAGTTAGTGCAACAATGACTTATAATATTCATATAAATTTTCAGCTCGATTGAATAAGGCGTTTAGACGCTATCGCACTTTTAAAAATTTGGTCCCATTGGCCATAATGATAAAGAATTTTTCTTTGTGCCCCTGTAAAAAAACTATAAGTGCTAGATTCACCAAAATCTATAGAGTTCGTGCAACAGTGATCTATAACACGTATATAAATTTTTTGCTCAGTTTAATAAGGCGTCTAGACGCTATCACACTTTTAAAAATTTGGCCCCATAGGCCATAATGATAAAGAATTTTTCTTGATGTCCCTGTAAAAAAACTGTAAGTGCTAGATTCACCAAAATCAATAGTGTTCATATTACGATGACTTACAACATACGTACCAACTTTCAGCTCATTCGAACGAAGTGTTTAGACGCTAGCGTGTTCAATCACACACATACTCACACACATTACATACATCGTCGTAAACATGATATAGAAGAATGTTTTGTGATAGACACAACAAACTAGTTTGTATATGATATAGAATAAATAAAAATTAACTGCTCAGTATTCTTTACTACTAATAGACCCACAAAATTTTCACACAGGTGTATTTGTACAAGATCTGAACTTTTACGAAGTCCGATTTCCGATTTTGTGTTTCAATTATTATACGTGTTTGAAAAATCTGTGAAAGGTGATGTCATAATTAAGAAGAATATATATTTAGTAGTTAGTTGTAGGGCGACTAAGGCGCCCGTTGAAAAAATGATTATTTCATTTTATTTATTTCTCACTTCAAATAATTCATTTGCTAGCAAGCCCGTGCGAAATTTTCGCATTTTATTTATCTCTTCGTTATCTTTAACATTTAAAATTATTATTATTATTGTATACACGTCATTTTTTCATATGCATGAGCAAATTTAATATTTTATAATTTTTTTTTTTTTCCCTTACGTGAAAGCATATTTCATTTTATGCTGTAAAAAAAAAAGGCAACAATTAAAAATTTAAATGTCTATTTTCATATTTTAATTAATTTTAAAAAATCTAATAAAATATTTGTTACAAATAAGGTACCCAATGAAAGAGGCGATTTTTCTGAATCCGTCGGATTCAACAGCTTATCGATTGGACCATTAGATTTTTTAAAATTAACTAAAGTACGAGAATTAGGTGACAACTTGCGTTCACACACAGGCGCAGTCCAAGGAAATCTCTCAGCCTTTTTAAGCGTGACAGAGTCAGTCAGTGATGAGCGTAACTACATATGCTGATATAGGAAAAATTAACATGAAAGAAATAAAAAAGGAACATTTTGTAAAATGGGCGTTTCATATGATTTTATTTATTTATTTGTTCATATATTTAAATTTTTAAAAAACTTTAAATTTCGCTCACATGTAATAATGATTTTTTTAATTATTCCAATCTTTAATATATATATATATGTATATATTGAAAACCCTTTCAAACATTGCATAATATGAAACCAAGTATCACATGAAGAACTATAAAAAATGAATGAAGTTGACGAAAAGAAAAAATAAGCAACCCGATATTGAAGTATACAAATTCCCCACTTTTTCAAGGGCATTGAATGAATGTTGTATGCAAATTAGGTGATCTTTCTGTGATGCTGTATGCAAGCTGCTAAAAATTTACAGCATGCAATGCCCGAGGCCGCCTAAAAGACTTGAAAATAATTTCAAACAATAAGTGGAAAAAACCAAGAAAGAAATAAACATATTAAACTTCAAACACCAATTTTTTTTATAATAAATTTATGAAGTGTGAAAAACCATGAGAGAAATAAACTTATTAATCATGAAACACCAATCCCTTCATAATAAATCAACCCTAAGGAAATTTAACAAAACCAAATTTTAACTTTCTTTACTTTTGAAAAGCATGCCGAAAAAGGTAAAACACTCCACAACAGCCATGAGACCTAAAACAGTTAAATTCACAGTTAATAAGGGAAATGAATTCATCTACTGAACGATTAAGTACAATAATTTTTAGTTTAAATTTTAGTGTAATTAGTTTCTTCTAATTTTTAACAATTAAACCTTAAAGTTAAATTTTAATTTAATTAAATTTGATTTTATTCGAGTTACGTAAATTCGCAATTCATAAATATCATGTAGAGATAGAAGAGTTTTATGGGTTCAAAAGAACAAGTTATGGAGGAAGGAAGTTAGAGTAAAAATGTTAGAGTAAAAAAAAAAAAAAAAAAAAAAAGCAATGACCCTTTTTTTATTATTATTATTTCACAATCCCTTCCAACCATCCAGTCAAACAACACTACCCATTCTCCATAATCAAGCATCTGCCCACCCAAACTCCCCCTTTTTTATTTTTTTGGTTAAAAATACACAAAAGTGCAGCTTTTTTTTTTTTTTTTTAATGCTAACACCATATACCCGTATAGAATAAATTAGAAATAAAATTTAATAATTGAATTTACTAGAAATTTAGGATAACCATAAAGTCTAGCTTGAAAATAGATTGATTTAACGTTTTTACTTTTATATTTATCAGAACATAGATGTTTCATTCTGTAGAGGAAATTAATTAGAATATTTTTATCAATGTTTTTATGTAAATATGATTTGTAATGAGTAAATAAATTAACTTTAAAAGAAAATTATTTTCTCTTATCAAAAATATCAAAATATATACATAGACAGGCATCAGTCCAATAAATTGGAATTGGTAACTTTTTTTTTTCCTTCCTATATGACCTCGAATGTGTTATAAAAAGAAAAAAAAAAAAAAAAAAAAAAAGGTAACCGTGCTACCAAAATGATGCGAATTCGCAACTAATGAGCAACAGAAGAAAGATAAGCCATCGGAAAGCAACATGCATACAGTTAAAACTACGGTTATGAATATTTCATGATGAAGTAAAAAATCACTGATGCAAGACAAGTTCATATTTAAGCTCAAGTCATTAACCCTGCATTTTAAGAAAAAAGGATTTCTTGTATTATATAGATGAAAAAGAAAAAAAAAAATTTTTTTTTCTTCTCTCCTATCCTCCCACAAGTACCTGTGTTATCAAGTTTAGATTTTAATAAGAATTTAACATAATCTTAATTCATCCAAATCATTTGCTTTCGACTATCTAAAACTAAAGAAATGAAGAAGAAAGTCATTTCCAACCCTTTAGAACCCTTAATCCGTGGTCTTCATTAAAATAGCTAAAACCATCTGATGATTATCAAATAAGCTTTAGCTCATTAAAAAAAAGATGAGTCAGTTTATCAGAAATCACTTCCTGTATATTATTGTAATTATGGAAAGGGGGGTGGGGGATGGGATGGAGAGAAGGAATTTACTTTAAAAATTCATTGAATGAACTGAAAACCTGGGTTGGTTGGTTTTACGTCGCACTAGTGCTGCGCAGATGGGCAATTGGCGACGGTCTGGGACACACCCCTAGAGGTGGTCCGGAGACATGCCATCACAATTTTGATCCTCTACAGAAGGGATGGCTCTCCCGCTTCGGTGACCCCCAGAGGTATAATTTTTGATAGGAACATGGAGGACGTTGCGGCCACGACAGATTTTACGTGCACCACCCACCATTAGTGTACACGACGGTCTTTGGCCGGCTCGAGTACCGAACCCGCAATCTTCCAATTACGAGGCCGGCGCTCTACCGACTGGGCTACCGCGGCCCCTGAAAACCTGGGAATTAAAGGTGTTACTTACTATTAGTGTCTAAGAAACACCCAGGCTGCATTTTTATCCTGATTCTTCCACCAGTATTTTTCTTCCGGAATTTTATAAAGTGAGTTTGTACAATTAATTAATTGAGTGTAAAATTATCATATAAATAATATACTGGTGGAAGAATCTGAGAAAAATGTCGGGTATGTAGCCACCCTGGCATTACTCTCAAAGCTGGTAAAGAGGAAGTGTGAGTATGAGCCCGTATCGCTCTCGTCGGCCTACCTGTTCGGAGTCTTTTATAATTTTCTTCAAAATTTCCATAAATATTCCCCATAAATATTCCTAAGATTCCTCAGACAGACTCCCTAGAAAGTGCATTCCACACAAATCTAGATCCTTAGAATAGGATATTTGTAAATTTTTATGAAATGACTGGAGATTTTTTGTGCAGTACTATTTCAAACAGAACTAAACTGATACAAGTATTATTAAATCATATTTAAGTATAGGTAAGTACATTAAGAATATATAGCTTGGAAGTTGATTTTCAGTTATGATATGGGTTCCTCAGTTAGATGAAATTTTAGCGTACTAGATGATATGTATATTATATTTTTAATGCGAAATAATTAAAAAAGATGTTCGTAATGTTGGGAACTGTTTCGTAATTTATGCGATGTGCGTGAGCGTGATTTTTCACTCTTCACTGAGAAAAAATTCTGTAACTGACATCTAGAATCTTAATTGCCGCTCTAGAAAAAATAGTTCATATAAATTCTAATCCCTTTTGAAAGCGAGTTCTAGAAACCCCTATTAGAATTCTAGAACGTTTGCTTATATTATCGAGGGCAAAGTTATTTAGAAATACCTGCAAATAAATGAGAATACAAGAAGAGGGTTTCAGCAACTATAATCTTGGTTTATTCTTTAATTCTAGAAAATTAAGCGAGAATTTCTCGCAATACAAAAGATTCAGAATATTGTTTCACCATCTAAAAATGTGTGGGCTAGAAATTCTCGATCATTTTGTCTATTCAGTTTATTGGTGTGCCTTATGCGCATAGCTCGGAAATCTATATTTCTAGTTAAGGGATTTAGAAAATGACCACTAATTCATTCTAGATGAAGGCGGTATATATATTTTTTTTTTACTCAGTGTTGTTTTCAAAAAGATTGGAATAATTTAACGATCTGTATGTGAAGAAACATTAATTTATTGTTAGCGTGTTAGCTTGTACCCGATATCTCAAGAACAAATAATCGCAAAGAAGTCGGGCCATTTTTAAAATATCACTTACAACACTGATAAGAGCCTTATTTGTTTTGAATATTCTAATTTTAAAACTTCGTATGTTATTGTAAATTTACGATTTTCTGAACACTTAAGAATAGGGTAAGATGAATTTCCTAAGTTATTCGAAACTTACGAATTTTTTAACATGGTAGAATAGGGCAAAATTTCGTACAAACGTCAATTTCGAGGGATATTTTTATCATAAAGATGTCACGCCATTTAGAAAATATTATTTAAGATACATGAACATCTGACTGCATTATTTTTAGATTAAAAGCATGTTGAGGTTTTTCTTAATAATGCATACCGATTTTGTTAAGCTTGAGGAAATAAAACAGTATCAGAATTTATTTTTAAAATTTAGTTAACAAATTATGATATCGATCTAGCTTATTTGTGTAGAGGAATATAAGGAAGATTATTGCTATTTATACTAAATTTTATAGAAAACATATCTCAATACAATTTTTATTTTTATTTTTATTTTCATTTTCTTTTTTTTCCTATTAATTTAAAATACTTAATAAATAAAAAAATAAAATAATTTAAAGTTTTAAGGTGTTTATGACCCCTTTTAGCAAAATAAATAATAAATTTATGCCTTAAAAAAAAAAAAAAAAAAAAAAAAAATTAGAGTTCTTACTGCTTCAACTGCATTGAATAACGCAAAAGTTTTCACAAGGCGTTCATTTTTTATGTTATATATATATATATATATACTAGAAAAGCCCCGGTTCGTGAACGAACCGAATTCCGAATGCGGGAAAAATTTCAAAATCAAACTCGAAATGTACAAATCTCGGCCTGATGCTGTTTGCGTGCCAATTCATCTGATTCAAGATAAAGAACGAGAGAAAGCAAAGAAAAGAGATCCACACTTTAAAAATCAATAAAGTAGCATCAGTCTGCGCTTGCATAAAAATGTGATTATTCCTACGGTAAATAATACTTAAAATTCAAAAGCTCAAGCTGTAAAACAAAATGTAACCAACATAGTTGCTTCTCTTTAAAAATTCTGTTATAAACATTTTTTTTATTCAATTTTTTTTCCTTTAATCTATTTTTATAAACATTTTATACAGACGCCACGTGCACCCCATAAACTCTTAATTTTTACACTCTTTTAAAGGTAGCACGTGATCCTATTTTTACATAAAAATCAAAACATTAAATTCATTTAACAATTTTTTTTTTTCTTTTACTTTTTGTTCAGCATGTGATCTTATACTCGGTGCGAGGTGCATCCACACACAGAGTCCAAGGAAATTTCTTAGCGATATATATATATATATATTGTGGATAATTTTATAAATAAATATTAAGCCTATTTTTGTGTTAAAATAAAATCTGCCTAAAAAGGACTTTATTTTATTATTTATTTATTTTATTTTTAGCTACCATTTTAAATTTCACGATGATCCTTGTAAATAATAATAATAATGGACTAATAAGAAAAAATGACGAAATTTGTCTGATGAGATTATTTTACGAAAAAAATGTATTTTTAACAGTTGTTGCTTCAGAATCTTTGCAAGCGTCATTTTAAACTTTGCAATATTTCAAAGATATAAACAGAATATGAACTTTTGTGTCATCAATTGACTAAAAAACACAATCATAAAAAATATAATAAAATAGGAATTATTTTATTTTATTTTATTTATTTATTAAAAATAAAAATAAAAATAATAATAATAAAAAGTCATTCCCAACATGACGATAAAAATTTAAAAGGCGTCGTGGAAGTCCTATATTAAAATTGTACTGCCTGTGGAAGTATGAAAAATGGGTCGTGAATCATGAATTTTATTTGGAAAACTTTTCTTTGAATGATTTTGGTTTCACTACTGTACAATATTAATTTGGTTTTAATAATAATTTGGCTTCTGGTAAATTAAAATTTTAATTAGGTGGTGAAATGGGTATAACATTTATGAGTTTCAAATTTTAAAGGTAAATAAGAAAAGAAACAAAATGCGAATATTTCGCACGGGTTTGCTAGTAATAATAATAATTTATAAACAGTTTCATAAGCATGCTTATGAATTTGACCTGTTTTTTTCCTTTAAACATTGAATAAATGTAGTACTTACTAGGTAAAAATGAATATTTTTAGAAATCAGAGCGATATTGCTTTCTCCCGCTCAATTATTCAAGTCGAAATCTTGATGTCGTCCAGGGTAATAAAATAAAACAAAGTTATGAAGAGAATAATTGACAGAAAAAATTAAACACACAATCATCCTTCATGAAAAAGAGCACAGCTGAACCAGAAAACGGCTTCTCAAACTGATTTTTCAAAAAATGCGTAGCGCGGAATCTTGAGTGTGAGACGTAAGAACAGTATTTAGGATCTGAGTTATGTGCTGTTGACTCAAAAACAAGCGCTACTCAAGAATAACACAGTGAAGTACAACACTACAGCAGGCGTGGTATCAACAGGTTGCTGTGTGCCTCAAAATAGACAGAATCTCAGGGTCGGACTCTAAAGTGACACTTATTTACAACATTGACGTTTGCTCTCTGTATAACTCCGACGTAATGGTGACATTAATCATTTGCATAAGACTGAGTTATGCAAACAAATATGGTTCTTATTCAAATGAATTCAGCAAGTACTCGTTAGAGAAAGAAGTATACTACTTCTATACTGTTAAAAATTTCTGTAAATTTAATGTAAATATTTATCCAGAGTCTCTGTAAATTTACAGTCATTCTTAGTTAAAAGTGAATAATCGAGATTCTCAATCTTTATTCTGTATTTTTACTTTATTTTATTATCTAAATCTTTTATTAAAATTAAAAATGACTGTTGCTACTTTAGAAAAAGCATTCTAAGTCCGAAATATATTCTTAACAAGAATTAATTAAATTAATATTAGTTATTAAAGTGAATGTATAAAATAAGTTTTTTAACATCTCCGTTTATTTTCCTCTGTAATTTTACGTAAGACTTAGGATAATACATTACACAGAGTTTCCTGTTGAAATTTTTAAAAGTGTATATTTTTGAATACCTGATATAAGTCATGTATAATATCAAGCACATAAATATGTACAGTTACAGGGTGTCCCCTAAATAGAAATAAAAAAATTAAGAGGAAGTAGAACGCACCAAAAAGGTTGAGATTTGCATAGCAACCCATGAATGCACTGTTAAAAATTTCAACAGAAAACTCTGTGTAATCTATTATCTTAAGTCTTACGTAAAATTACAGAGAAAAATAAACGGAGATGTTTAAAAACTTATTTTATACATTCTTTTTTATAACTAATATTAATTTAATTAATTACTGGTGAGAATATATTTCGGACTTGGAATGCTTTATCTAAAGTAGAAACAGTCATTTTTAATATTAATTTAATAGTTAAATAATAAAAATACGGAATAAAGATTGAGAATCTCGATTATTCACTTTAAACTAAGAATTACTGTAAATTTACAGAGACTCTGGATAAATATTTACATTAAATTTACAAAAATTTTTAACAGTATGGAAATGTCATGAAGAACAAGAAATGAAAGAAGATAATCTACATCTACACAATGATATATATATATATTTTTCATTTTCAAAAAATAACATTAAAATAAATAATAATAATAATAATAGAGGAAAAGGTTAAATAGGGGCACCCCCTTTTGATTTTGACATAAAGTTACTATAATTTCGGAAAATTCTACGTTTTTGACCTTCATTAGCAACTATAACAAGTTTACTAAATGGAAGGAAGCAAAACAATGACTCACATCAAATAATTTCAACTCCGAAACAAAGATTTACAAAAAGCTTTCAAAAAAAGCAACTGAAAAAATGGGGTGCAAATATGGGCCCTTTCCAGAAAAATCACAAAAAATATTTAAAATCTTTTAAAACATGATAAAACAATACAAGAGGTAGAGAACTCAATTATCATGCGAAAAAGAAATATATATAAATATAATATATAAATCGCTGACGTAATTGGCTCTTTAAAAACCGCCCAGTCTAAGTGTGCCCACTTTTAGCTTTTAGCACATAACACTTTATACAACTGTTCTCCGCGAGTGTGTCCACAAAGCATTCCAACAAAGATGCAAGATGCACCCGCTCGAATTTACCCGTCGTTGATATGCGGGGTGATATCATCATCGCCAGGGTCAGTCCAGACTTTTCACACAGGGTCCTGTTTTTGTGAAATTGTGAAAAATTCTACACGTAATTTTGTGAATCTAAATTTAGTGTGAAAATAAAGTTCTTCTGAACTTTTTTGGCTAGGGTCTTCTTTTTGTGAAATTGTAAAAAATGTAATTTTGCAAAATAAATTACAATTACGGTTTCATTTTAGAGAAAGACAGTTCAGTTTTACAGAGCTAAACTTACATATATGCATAGAAACCCTTTATAAATTAGAAATTGAATATCAGCTTTTTGGGAGAAATACAACGAAACACGTATGATTATTCAGGTAGTCTGTTCGTTCCATTGAAGATTAGTTTTGAAAATGAGAGATTTATCAAAGGTCTGTTATTAAGAGAAAACAGTGAAAGGTCAGTTTTTGTGAAAGGTCCTGTTTTAGGATAAAAAAAATTTGTGAAGGGTCCTGTTTTAGGATAAATAATTTTGTAAAGGGTCCTTTAACGGACCTAGTTTTGCCTCTGGACAAATCCCTGATCGCTGTCGATAAAGGGAGGGTCACAGTAGTCTGATATGTCCGATGATGAATCATATCGTTTCATGGGTCGAATATTTTTCTTTGAAGTCCTTTGGTCTTCTCACCCGTGGCCGGTTTTTTTAACCGGATTCTGGCTGGTATCTTACCACGGGAAAACTCAGGGATGTCTTCTTTTGAGCACTTTTGTCAAACAACTTAGTCAATTGGTTCTTGTATGGTCATCAAATGATCAGATGGACCTTGCTGCTTTGCATCCACAAGTAGTGGATCTCTTCTCAATGTTAAGGAAATTAGAAAATACACAGAACCTAGAAACTTCATTTGAAGTTACATGGACTCGCATTTACACCAATAAAGGGTGCCCATATTTACACCAACCTCACCTTAACCCTTTGCGGCGCAAGACAATTCTGATCATTTAAATTATACTGCCACCGGAATTCATGAACTAAATTAAACTAAAAGAAATTTTAAATTTTAAGGTTAAAAAACCCGGCTTTTTCTGCTATGTTATAAACATAAATTTTTGCTAAAAAATTTCCAGGATGAATTTTTGCAGCTGGATCTTAAATTTTGCGTCCTCGCAGCGAGGACAGCGCGCGTTAAGGGGTTAAAATGTCAGCCTTTATCCCATGTAACCTAAAGGCGTGCTTCTAAAAGTAGCTTAGGATGTACATTTTTCTGGATATCACTGTGAAGTTATTTTAAACTAACCATAAGAACATGAAAAGAAAACGATTTTAGGTACATGTCAAAAGTTTGCAATCCAATACAAACACCAATTTGCACAATAACTCATATTGCCTCCACACTAGTTGAAATAAGGGTTCCAATCAAGAAATGGCACAATCTACAGTCATTGCTGCCAACCATCAACACCTCCCATGTACCCACTAATGGAAGGGTGCCCATTTTTACACCTTTTCCTCTAATAATAATAATAAACGCAGAGAAAATGTATTAAAGGGAAAAATTACGCTGCTCTGCAGTATAAGTTGCATATATATATATATATATATATATATATATATATATATATATATATATATATATGTATATATATATATATATATATATATTATTTATTTATTTTTTAATTTTCATTTATTTGCCCTTTTCAAGAACTTTGTGTCAAAAATCACAATTTTGCATTATTTTTTCCCAAAATGCATCATATACAACAAACACTGTGCTCTTTAGTGTCAGTTTAACATAACAGAGAAAAAAAAGTTAGAACAGTTGAATTTTAGCATTGCACTAACATGTCTATTATCATGGGTTCCTATGCAATTCTCAGTTCTATTGATTAGACAAAGTGTCATTAGACAGAACAGTTGCATCAGGGTCGTTGACAGATATTTTGTAGAACAATGCAAACTATATTTAAGGAACAAAATAATCCCTTGTCACCTTTCCGTGCTAAACCAGAGACATCAGCAGAACAAGATGTACAGTACAAAATAATAGTAATATGTGTCGAGCAGCATTGTTGCATCGGCAAATTCATAACAGTTGTTGGATCCAGTTTTTAATGTATGGGGCAATTATAGTACTTGAGTGAAGAGTCATTGCATAATGGCTAGACTATTGACAAAAATTGTTGAGAACAATGCTAATAATTTTTATGGAACGAAATAATTATAATTCAGTGTACTAAATGGACATTTTCTAAAATTACGAGCTCGGTAGCTTATAAAACTCGCATGCATGAATCAAATCTTTAATAGTGTTTAATAGGTATTTCGCCGCCTCTAAAGATACCTTCTGCAATTCAAAACTTTGTACAGCTGATCTTATAGCACCTCCCTTTCCTCATGTCTGTATTCAAAATTTCCTTTGGAGGGTTTAAAAAAAAAAAAAAAAAAAAAAAAATGAAGTTGGTTTCTGTACGTTTTTCTTTGAAAGAAGCACACTTTGCCGCTGGGTTGATCTCAATTTTTACCCCCCAAGTTTTTTAGGAATATTTTCTCTTTTTCTCTCTGGACTGTGGTAGCCCAGTTGATATTGCACCGAGCTCTAATTGGGAGATTGTGAGTTCAATGCTCGATCAGACCAAAGATAGTGTACGCCAATGGTGGCTAGTGCACATAAAATTCGTCGTGGCCACAATGTCCTCCATGTTCCCATCCAAATTACACCTCTGATGGTCACCAAAGCGGAGGAGCCATCCCCTCAGTGGAGGATCAAAATTGTGATGGTATGTCTCCGGATTACCCCTAAGAGTGAGTCCCAGACTGACAAAAACTGCCCATTGTGCAGTACAGTCGGTAACAAAAGTGTCCGAACACTAGCAAAAATTCCTATGTAAAAATAGTATTTTTTTACATAGGAATTTTTGCTAGTGTTCGGACACTTTTGTTACCGACTGTACTAGTACGAAGTAAAACACAACCAAACAACTCATCTCTCTTCTTCTTATTATTATTATTTTGTAACATGAAGTATATTCATAAAGTATATTATTAGCAAGACGATGTTTTAAAAAATTAAATGTTAATTATTAATTGAAATCAAAATTAAAAAATTAATTTTAAATGATTACGTCATAAGGAAATTAAAAATATGAATAAATAATTATGCTATTAAATACTCTAAGATTCTATTTATCTGTCCTTTACAACAAAAAACCGTATTTAAATAATTATTTAGTGTCGTTTTATTAATATTTTCGTACTGAATATATTTTAGTTAATGTTTTTTATTATCATCCTTCTATTAATTAGCAATATTTCACTGTTAAAGTTTTTACATATTTTTAAAATTTTTATTTTTATTTACATTAATTGAGGCCTATAGATTTCTTTTATATTGAAAAAACAACTCTGTTTATTTTTGATTTATTTTGTTTATATAAGTTTTTTTATTGTGTTTTAATAAGATAATTACATATCATTTTTCATGTGGATTTTTTTTTTTTAATTTTGTTTTATAAGGAAAATTAAGTACCTTCTATATTTTACCATGTTTTTATTAACTTCTATTTTTGTTTGTTTGTCCGGTGCAAATCTTGCAACCAAATTTTAACTAACTTCCCTACATTTGGAACTTTCACAATAGCTCACAACCCGATGACAACACAATACTTCGAAGTCCTATTTTCGAATAGTTTTCTTATAATTAATTAAAATATAAAAATAATAACCTCCTAATACCTTATAAATAGCCATTAAAATATTAGCTTTGATTTAATTGTTGCCAATAATAATAATAATAATAATAATAATAATAATAATAAATAAATAAATAAAAATAAAATAAAATAAAAAATATGAGTTCATTTTCTTTCGACATAAAAATAAATACATTTAATTAAATGTGAGCGTTAAAAAATTGTAAAAAGTTAAATTATGCCTCTCACAAAAACTGACGTCATTATCACTTTAAAAATTTTATACGCATTGATAAAGTGCTAATGTAGTTAGTTCTATAGCTATGATTCAACAGAAAATTTAAAAACATGGTTTATAAAAAGTTTTTTATCTTATAATTATTTATTTAGTTAGTTTTATTTCATTTATTTATTTATTTTTTCCATGTAATAATGCGGTGTAGCATATTTGTTTTATATTTATATGTTTATTACAAGTTAGATAAAAGTGCAATTTTAAACAAGGAACTTAAAAAATAAATAAATAAATAAAAAATATCACTTGGATTTTTCCAAGCGGGTTTTATTGACAAAACCCTCACGGGTTTTTTCGGGTCAGGCAAAATCAAGCCAATCCTGGTTAGTCTACATATCTGAAGTAAGTATACATTTACAATGAATGAACAAAACGTTGAAACATTTTACGTTAAATTGTAGTTTTTATGAAGCAGATTTTCATAGAAATCGATGTGGCACATGAAAATTTAACTTTCATAATTTTGTTCCTCCATTATTGCAACTTCGTATTCTACAAGATTTTTTCGAGATGAAGACACCATCTCTTACTGACTGACAGGATGATTACTGATGGATGACGAATTAAGTGTGACCTCATCCCTTCTCATTAAAGTGAATTAAAACAATAAAGAGAAATGAACTCAAGTTCTGCATCTGAAAAATGACAAGTGTGGAATTTATTTTGACAGTCTCATGACATTACAGAAAACACATCTTCTCTGACACTCGTAAACTGGTGTTGCATTTGAAACATCTAGCATTTCAAATGTCAAAGAAGTGAGACATAAAAAATATAATATATACATAAAATATAACGATGCTTCTTAATCGAGATCCCCCCCCCCCTTTTTTTTAAACCTATTTTCTCAAATATAACATATATTGATAAAAAAAAAGAAATTTAGAGAGAAAAAAAAAAAAGTCTGGGAAATCTTTACTAGACTTTCAGACATTCAATAGTTACCAAGTGTTCAACTGACTTAAACCAACGAATAAATTAATAAATAGACAAAAGGAAAACTGATATTTCTCCCCATGTTCATAAATTTGTACAATGAACCATAATGCATCCGGAACCTTTTGTGAGTTCCCATAAAAGACCTACAAATAGTAACCGCGGAATTTCAAGTATTATATTGCAGCAAAGATTTAAAACATATACCAGTTTCATTCGCTTTTAAAGTAGTTTAATGCATTCAGAAAATTAGCCTCATACAGCATAACATATTCAAATTCTTTCATGCTGCCCTGTAAAAATACTATAAGCAATGCGTTAATTATTTTATTTAAATCTAGCAAAACAATAATAAAAATAATTTTACAATAATAATAAGAAGCAAGCTTACAAAACATTGAACGAAATCACTATGATGTTCTACACTCAAGAAATCATCACTAATCTCAGAGAGAGAAAAAAAAAAATTCTTCTCAAAAAAAGTTACAAATGATGCTGATTATCAAAGCTTTCGAGGACGAGGCACAGTGAAGTATCTATTTCTACCTCCAGCCAGGGATGGGGGAAAACGATATAATTTCAAGACCTCTATTTCTTAGAAGATAAGAAGAAAATAATGATGAGATTTCAAAGAAGTTGTCGCCAACGCAAAATATATCGATAAAATATTCCGCCTCCCCCCCCCCATAGTATTGCAATAAATTATCTGTCGTCCAGAGAAAAACGAACTAGAAAGAAACTAGTATGCTAAGAAAAAATATTCTTCTATATTAAAATAATGCTGATGCGGTTTTGTCACTTGAGAGTGTTGTGATCATTAGATACAAATTGGATTTACTTCAACACAATAGATTCTGAGAAACAGGCATGTTCATGAAACTGCCACACCTATTGAGTGATTTAAACTGAAATAAAATAACAATAAAAAAACATTTCAAAATAATCATATTATTTATAGAGTATGGTGTCTCTTTGTACATCAGACTTTGGCTATTTTTTTAATTTAAATTTATTTAAAAAAAAATAAACAAATAAATAAATAATAAAATAAAATTAATTAAATAAATAAATAATCATAAGATAAAAAAAACTTTTTATATACCATGTTTTTAAACTTTTCTGTTGAATCTTAGCTATAGAACTACATTAGCACTTTATCAACGTGTAGACAATTTTTAAAGTGATAATGACGTCCATTTTTGTGAGATGCATAATTTGACTTTTTACAATTTTTTAACGTTCCCGTTTCATTAAATGTATTTATTTTTATGTCGAAAAACAAAAAAAAAAAAAAAAAAAAAAAGTCGTAATTTTTTTTTTTTTTTTTTTTTTTTTTTTTTTTTGGAGGGGGCAACAAATTATAGCTAATATTTTAATGGCTATTTTTAAAGCTATATTTGTAACGCATTATTATCTACGATTTTTTTCCTTTCTTTAGTGCTAAAATATATTTTAGAAAAAATATACAAATAAATAGTTATGTGGGCTAATTATCTGAAATGTAATTATTTATTTTTAAAAAAAGTACTTTTTTTTTAATTAATTAATTAATTTATTTACTTAAATGTGTTATAAATTTACTACAGCATGTTCATTGCTAAGAATCGCGTGACATCATTCGTACAGGTTAGTTCTTTTAAAAAGATGCACACAAAAAAAAAAAAAAAAAAAAAAAAAAAAATCGGATACATTACGGTCTTTTGTACGAAATCAGAGAAAAATACTTGAAGACTACATAATGATTTTCAATTTTATTTATTTAGAGAAATATGCACTGATATTTGATTATAAACGCTTGGTAACTGTCAAATATTCGTAAAGTCGAGTGGAGTCACAAAAATTTTTGTATATTTAAATTTTAGTGAAAATAACAGAACACGTTAGAAATAATAATAATAAAATTTGTCTGCTGTGCTGGTATTGATTGTTGCCAAGATATTTTTCATACCGTTGCCGCCTAATCACACGTTTGGTTGCTTCGCTTGAATAACTTCATTAACAGGGAAAAAAATTTAGATTTCACAATATCAACAACGTAGACAGGAAAATCGAAAGAATGGGACGCAGTGTTGCCAGATGGTCGACAGTCAATTTCCCCAAACAGGCTTTCAAATTTCCCCAAATCAGAGTTTTTTTTTTTTTTTTTTTTCTAAAAAAATTCCCAACTCAATTTCTACTAAAAAAGTAAATTTTGTACATAAAAAATTAAAAATATATAACAGATTTAAGCCCAAATTTTTCCCCAAATGACGCCCATTAAATAAAAAAAAAAAAAAAAAATCCTTATATTCAAAAATAACTTTTATATTCACAAAAATAATAGGAAAATTTTAAATCTGCGTAAAGTACTTTGGTGCTGAGGACACACGCAAAATGTACTTTCATCCTCAGGATGTCCTGAGGAGAAGGGGTTCCTTCAAAAGCCTCTTATATGCTAAAGAAAGCTGTTAAAAGTCCCTACACATAGGGACGAATCTTTATAGTTGGCAATGCTGTTAACAGATAAATTATGTCAAAAAAAGTTTTTAAAATCCCCAGATTTCTCCCCAAAAGTTTCAAAAATCCCCTCGAAATTCCTCACAAACATTTAGTCCTCAAAATTATCCCCAGAATTGAAACAAAATACCCAATCTGGCAACAATGATGGGACGCCAAATTATATAAAAAATGTTAACCGACACAATATGATAATTTTAAAAATAACGATATTTAATCATAACACCGACATCCTAATGTTTTAAAGTTCAAAAGACCCCCGAGAAATTAACACCTTAATCATTTAATTCAACCATATTACAACAAAATCGGTTAAATAATTTTTGAGGTAGTTTAATGGAATTGTACATACTAAAAATAAAATAAAGCAGCCGTAGTTTTGTAAACACACACACACACAAAATAATGGTGATAATAAAATAATAATAATAATAATAATAATAATAATAATCTCATATTAAAAAAAAAAAAAAAAAAAAGAGAGAGAGAGAGAGAACTTTTTTTTCCGTAAGTTTACGATATTTGCAATAAACACTAAAAGTTGTTACAAACTGTTGTTAAAAGGCCGGCTGATCTACATAATAATATTAATAATATAGAAAAACAAACCTTTTCACAGATATACATTGCATAAACACACATACGTTTTAAACTGAAACATACGTTCATACATATATGTTTTAACGTAAAACACACAGACGTACTGCATTTTAATATATTATAGGCATACTTTAATTTTATTATACTTGATATACTATATCATTTCAAGTTATTTAGGTCATGGCAATGTGTTGCTGCAGGAAGTCTTAAACTTACGTCTGTATTAAACAATTATTAATTAATTATAAAGCAAAAGTTTAATCAATGTAGTTTAACCCTACTGCTTTGACATTATTTGTCTCTCTTTCTCCCTCCCCCCCATCTCTCTCTCTTATTTTTTCTTATAACACTCCAAATCTTGTTGATAAATTTTCTGTTCTTTTATTTGCATTGTAAAAGTCTACAATTTTAAAAATCGAGACGGAATATTGTGCCAAGTTGGAGAATTTTAAAATTCCAAACTACATTTCCATAAAAAAAAAAAAAAAAAAAATAAGAAGAAGAAGAAGGGGAAAGAAAGAAAAAGAAAAATGTTTCTGTAATAATACGAATAAAAAAAAATATATTAAACTAAAGAAAACAAAAATCTTAAATTGTCTTTTTTAAAAATTAAACTATGAAAATAATGATAAATAAATAAATAAATAAAATCATGTCCAAAATTACACGCATGAAGCAATAAAGTTAAATATGGACGATGGGATGTTTACTACAAATATTATCTTATTTATTTTCAATTAAATTAACTTTTTATTATTTTATCATTTAAAAGCCAGAGATATAAATATTTATTATTTTTTGTCTTACACTGTTGCAGCTATGAATGAAATTTTATTTTATCTATTTTAATATGACGTTAGTTTCAAAGCAAAGTGATACAAACCAGTATTAAATTTACCTTCAAATAAAGGTTATTCTTATTAAGAAAATAATAATAATAATAACAAAACCTTTATAATGTAATTTTTTTTAAATCGAATTAGCATTTGTAATTTATTTTACAGCTATCAATAAATTATATTATATATGAATAGGTATTTATAAAGCAGTAACCATTTGAATATTTGCTTTAAAAAATTCCCTTAAAAAAGTGTTTAAAATATTTTGAAAATGCATGTTATGATCTGCATTTTATTTTGAAATAATTAAATAAAGAAATATTAAAAAGAAAAAGAAGAAGAAAAGTGTTTTTTTTTTTTTTTTTTAACGTTCTAAATGCTTTTAATTGAAAATAAAAAACAACAATGGAAAATATTGCAGGCTAGAAACAGTCAAGTTTAAAAGAAAAATTTCTTTTCATTTTTTTTGTATTGTTTACGTGACATATATTATATCTGCTAGATAAAACGTGAAGATATAAACGAAAATGGTATTTTATCTCAAATCACGGGAATATTTTCTTTACATAAACTGTTTTTTTTTTTTTTTTTTTTTTTTTGAGAGAGAGAGAGAGAGAGAGAAAGAGAACTATTCAGATAAGCTGAGAGTTGAGAAGTTTATCAGTTATTTCAATATTGAAAGAAATTATTCGTGTTCTTCAGATAATGTTTAGTTTCATTTTGAAACAAATGAATTTAAATGCATATAAACACTCTAACACAAACCACTTTAGAGTCAGATAAAATAAAAATTACAATGATATTGACAATCTATAAATAAAACTGAAAAACTTGCAAAACATCGTAAAGCGTATACACGATAACAACAATAAAGATATTTCACTTAAAAATATTTAATTTTATTAAAAAATATAACTTAAAAGAATTTATGATGGAGTAAAATTTTTAATGTTTGCTGACTTAAATAATAATAAAAATAATAATAATTAAATCATTTAAAAAAAAAAAAAGTATAATTTACGTTAATACTGAATATTTATTTTATAATTTTAAATAATGAATTTAATGACCAATTAACCCACGAGTAATTATTTTTTACTTGTGTGGAGTAATTTGTTTGAGAATTTTTTTATAAACCTGTAGTGCTATTTATAACATTTAAAAACCAGGACCCACTGACTGAATTTTCAAAAAAATTTTGCGAAAATTTTATAAAATATTGTTTACATGTTGCTCTTTTATATACTCAAAATTTGCAAAAAAAATTTCCTTTATTATAGTAAAAAAAGAAAAAAAAGTAGAGAAAACATGCTTTCTTCTTCAGACTTCGACACTTTGCAACTATAGATATAGTAATAAGACATAGATTGATCATTGGAGGGGGAAAAGTGATACCTTTTTACTCGGGAAAAGACGGCTATCTTACTCTCTTATGGATGTATTTTCCCGAGTGAATATACACGGTAATACACACAGGTAATTTAGCAAATAAAATTTATGCACTAAAAGAGAATGAAAAACTCCAGATACCCCTTTTTCTTTCTTTCTTTCTTTTAACTTTCCTTTCCTTTTTTTTTTTTTTTTTTTTTTTACTATACTCTAGTATACTCATGTCTGCACAAAACTGTCTTTCTTTCGGCATTTATTATTATTATACTTCTTTTAGATAAAAATCGTCTGCATTCATCATGAAAAATAATTTTAATAAATTACTTGTATGGCGTAAATTTATATAGGATTATATATGGAAGAAAGTCTTGCGGTGGCCACAACATACTAGTTATATATTAAAACTTCCGAGACTACTAACTACATTTAAAATAATTTTGAGCATTCCATATTACTTACTAATATAAAATTTTAAAATATACTGAAATTTTAAAAAAGTATTCTATTAAGTATGAAGACAGTAATTATTTCATAATAATAACAAAGCAACTGATTACAAAAATTATATTTTACATAAATTACTTGAATATAACTTATTTATGAAAACTTATCCCATTTCTTTTCATATATTTATTAGAACACTTAAAAGCCGCGCAATATTTCGGCATTTTCAAAATTCATTACCATTCTATTCTATTATTATTTTCAAGTTTTAACTCTCTAATGGCTGATGCCAAAAAACGTTTTCGGCATCAAAAATCTTTGCTCGTTAACATGGGGATGATAGATTACGATAAATTACGATTAAAATAGATAAATTACGATATCTATGTTTGCAAGCCCTTTAATGACTGTTGCATTTTCCTTTTGCAAAAACTTATTTTCGAAAGAAAAAAAAAAAAAACTTATTTTAAACGGTAACTATTGAATTTTATAAATAAAAATCTTCGAATAAATTGAAAAAAAAAAAAAAGGGTAATAATAATAATAATAATAATAAAAGACTTTTCCAGTGATCTTTTAATGGTCAAATTACATCTTGGATGAAGCATGGAAATAAAAAAAAGCTTCTGTAAACACGAGAAAAAAGATTTGAAACAAAATATGTTTAAGTACAACTTTTATCCTTTCGATTTAAGTTATTCCATTTGTCTTTAAAAATATATACTTACGTTTTACATAAGTATATATTTTTAAATTACTTTAAATTACTTTTAAAAGATTATTATTTTTTTTTTCTCTCTTTTAGAGCTGAATCTAAAATTCACAAGAAGTTTGCCCCCTCCCACTCTCTTACCTGGAGTGTATTGCATTCTAAAGAGTTTTTGGTACTTTCAAATTCATTTTAAGATTTTTTCAAAAGCCATTATAATTCAGATTTCTTAAATAACATCTTAAAAGGGCTTGAAAACCCTTTACACAGCTAACTAAAGCTAAAGTGAAACATTTAAACATAAATAAATAAATAAGAACATAAGAAAATAAAATCGCCTGAAAAAAAAAAAAAAAAAAAATACTACGACTTTAGATTCCTGAAGAATGGAAGCAATTAGCGGCATACTTCAGTTCAGAGAGATTCATTATGAAGCTACTCATAGGAACAAATAATAGAAATGTTTGAACAAAGCAAACATTATGACTGTCGAGGAGCGGACAAAGGAGGTATTATGATAGTGATATTATACTTAACTCTGCTTAGAATATATATTTTTTCTTTCTTGAGAGAATATTTTTTTTAATTCGATCAAAATTTTTTTACTCCATGATGGCATTCTAACAAGAATTTCATGGTTATATAATTTTGTGGGATGAATGTATGTCGTTAGTAGTTATATCCTGATAACTCAGTATGTAAACGGATTTGGACAAATGCGGATGCGTTAAAAAAAGGGAACGAGTTAAATGGATAACAAAAGTTAATAGTTAAAACAGGTTGCAAGAATCCCATGAAGATTCTAGAAATTCTAACTAACTTCTTATATAACGACCTGGAGACTAGATACAACTGTCTTTTCACTGATGCGGTATTTATTTATTTATTTTACACGAGTTTCTTTTACTGGGTATAACTAACTATATCTAGGTGCGGTACTTTTGTGTGCGATATCAGATTACGCAATGTGAATTTACACAGTAAGGCCTTTGAAAGATAAAACTACAGTCTCTCCGTATTTAAGCGGCAGTTTTCATTATCTTTTTACTTGATAAATTAAAATTTCTTTTGCGTTATTTTCATTCGCATAAAGTGAATCCACGTGAAGTAGATGCTCTGTGTAAGTTGGCGGACAAGAGGTCCTACTCTCAAACCTGATAGACATGAAGTGCTGGGTTCGATCCCAGGTCGCGCTTCTCGACTAAGCTGTTCAGAGTCTTCCGTATTTTTCTCCGAAATATATTTTTGTATAAAAAAAGGCTAAGGTCCTTTACAAAATTCTCTAGGGAAGGCATCCCACAAAGGTCTAGAACGCACGTGTAGTCACTTGGCCTTAACCCCTACTTCAACACCGAGTAAACAGCGTTACTAGATGAAATTTTGCCATCTCCCGACACTGATAATAAAAGTCCCTACTTTAATAAAAAAAAGAAACATGTAAAAAGTGGAAAAGTTAATAAATTCAATTCGAAATCCTATTAAAAGTTTTTCAAAAGTACCCCAGAAAGTTCCTACGAATTTAAAATCCTTCCCTCAAAAATGACTTTCGATATTGAGAACTTTGCCTGTAAATGTTGTTTCCTGGCAATGAGAATATCTGTGCAAGAAAACTAAGTATTTTTGCCGAGCAAAATACACCGAAAAACTAATGGGCCGCGGTAGCCCAGTCGGTAGAGCGCCGGCCTCGTAATTGGAAGATTGCGGGTTCGGTACTCGAGCCGGCCAAAGACCGTCGTATACACTAATGGTGGCTGGTGCACGTAAAATCTGTAGTGGCCACAATGTCCTCCATGTTCCCATCAAAAATTATACCTCTGGGGGTCACCGAAGCGGGAGAGCCATCCCTTCCGTGGAGGATCAAAATTGTGATGGCATGTCTCCGGACCACCTCTAGGGGTGTGTCCCAGACCATCGCCAATTGCCCATCTGCGCAGCACTTGTGCGACGTAAAACCCAACCATCCATCCATCCGAAAAACTAATTTTGCAAAATAATAATAAAACTTTGTAAGAAAACACCGCAAATTGCTAAATCTGGTAACAATTGTTTTGGATCAAAATAATATAGCATGACCTTTCTTGAGGAGAAAAAAGTAAGCACGAGTGTAGAAATAAACACAGTATTTTAGAATACTTGCAATGTATGGTGTTTACTTACATATTATTAAGTAATTTTTGCGTTCTGTCTGAGCCATTTTCAGGAGAATAAAAATAACATTTACAATTTCGTAGCCATATAGTAATGATATGGGTCAATATTCTCGTTAAAGGGATCTGGGCACAATAGTTTTTTTTTTTTTTATTATACTTTAAAATGTTTTTTATTTTGACTTTCTGTTTTTGATGGATTTACCTGTTTTAAGATGTTCTGAACACGATTTGACTTTTTTTTTTATGGAATTTTATGGCCACTACAATTAAAGAACTAATTTGCATAATTCCGCAAAACTTTATTTTGAACTGAACTTTCGCATATATACTTGTTGATAAGATTTTAGAGTATATCCTCCAACAGATGGCATTATTATGTCGCTCTTTTTTTTTTTTTTTTTTTCCCAACAATTTTTCTGATTGTCTTATCTCATTTTCTAAGCTCGAATGGGTGGGAAATCTCACCAAAATCGATAGATTGTTCATTATGCGAAATTTTCAATATTCATAGTCCAACAGATGTCGAGAATATACCGCATGTTTCTTAACCCTACAAGGCACCCAGTTCCATGTGTGGAACACCGACTTTAATCGTTCCTATAGCTATAAAACTATTAGTAGCGACATCTCTTGACATCTTGATAGAAGCTACTGACATTTAGCAATGTAGTAATACGAATCTTTACCTAAAGATGTCGTTCGTGTTTTTGTTATAGTTTACTCAGTGTGAAATTTGAATGAAAGTGATACGTTAGTCGTTTGTCTGAATTCCAAAATAAAAAAAAGAGTAGTTATTGAACAGTTTTGACTCGAAAAAAAAAAAAAAAAAAAAAAAAATACTGTGTGTTATAACAAAGTGTACATTTTGCAGAGGTAAGTTTTTTTTTTTTTTTTTTTTTTCCAATTACAATAGTAAACGTATTAGTAAATCATATTTTTATGTATGACCCACATGCGGTACGTTGAGCTAAAAAGTTGATTTTTCCGTAAAATATGGTTTTATTTTTATAAGTTTTCCCTGTCTTCTGATCACTAATTACAACCTATATATTTTTGTCGCGCACCATGAAATTTGACAGTTTTGTACAGAAATAGTATGATAAATATGATAAAACAAATCGTTTATATGTCAAAGCATTATTTTTGGTGATATTTAATGTTGAAACAGGACAAAAAAAATTTCACTTATAAAAGTTTTATAGACTCTAAAACAACCTTATCAGATTTTGCTAAGATATACATCAGTTAATTGTGGTGTGCAGCATGTAACATTTTTATTTTTATTTTTGACAACTTTTTATATTTATGTTGCTTTTTTTATGTTTAATGCAATTTTTTTTTTTTTTTTTTTTTTTTTCGGTTTTTTCTCGACATTTTTCTTTGAGTTATAATTTTAAAAATATACCACCAAAAATAAAATGCTTACAATTTTTTATTTTATTTATTTATTTAATTTTATTTTTACATAAAAAAAAAAACATTTTCTTACACGTGAATTAAAAAATGTAAAAAGTTAAACCTGTATCACCAAAAATTTCTGATAAAACTGACGTTATAACAGCGTTGCCCTCAGGGGATTAGCGAGTCTCCTACATACACACACACACACACACACACACACACACACATATATATATATATATATATATAAAATCCTAGTTCATTATTACTATTATGAATGATTCTTTCTTGTTTCGTTTAAAATAATTTTCATTATGAACATCTATACGAAATTTTGTCTTATATACTGCCTTAAGAATTTAGAAAAAAAAAAAAAAGAGAGAGAGAGAGAGAGAGAGAGAATAGCAGCGTCACCTGTTGGACGATTTTCATCAAAAGTTGATAAGCACTAATTTATATCAAAGTCCAACAAAATATAAATTTGTATGAAATTATGTGCTGTAGTTCCTGAGATGCAGTTATTACAAAATCTTGTTAGACACACAGACAGGTTGGTTGGTTGTGTTTAACATCGCACTAGTACTGCGCTTTGGGTAATTGGCGGCGGTCTGGGACGCACTCTTAAAAAGGTCCGAACATATGCCATCACAATTTTGATCCTCCACGGAGGGGATGCTCTTCCGATTCGGTGACCCCCAGGCACACACAGACAGACGGGCACACAGACGTTTTCTAAAAATAGTCAAATCATGTTCTATACCTCTCAGAACGTATAAACCCATGGAAAACCCGAGGTCGAAAATTTTTACGAATTCAATACTTTCTTCTATTGAATAGAGAAGAAAGTAATAACATGTTATCCGTACACCGTACGCCATTGATTCAAAGTATTAAAATCACACAAAAAAGAAGCAGCATGAAAAATCAGAATGGCACCAGTAATAATTATATAGTTATAACTGAAAGTAAAAAGTAAAATTTAAATGGCTTACTATTATTCAAAGCTTTGTTGTGTTGTTTCCACAGATACAATAAATAACTCCTTAAATTCAAACAATCGTATTGAAAGAAAGTAGCTGAGAAGTGAAAGCAAATAGTTTTGAACAACTAAGTCAGCTTGCTTCAGAATGGTTCCGTTTGATTAGCTTAGCTTAAAAAACTATGAAAATATTGATTTCCTTTTTCTTTATTTCTTCCTCTTTCTTTTTCTTTTTAACTAAAATACTGGAAGTAACTGTGTCAAGTTTTTTTCCCACGAAATAATTGTTGTCATTATTATTTTTTTTAATCTTCTGTCGAAAGAGTTATTATTTACGGATGAAAAGCAGACTATAATTATGTTATCCACGCGGTTCTAGATTTAAAAAAAAAAAAAAAAAAAAAATCGTTGCGTGTTTATTATATCAAATTTAATTTTCAAGTTTATTGAGTATTAATTAATTTTGGGCAAAAGGACAGGATAGTTAAAAGATTTTTCCCGCTAAGATTTAAATTAACTATGACTTTAAAATAATTGACTTAAACAAGTTTATAGAAGTATTATTATTGAAAATTAAAATTGCAAGTATTTCTAAATTGTTCTTTTTCCATTAACAAGTTTTTATTTATTTTACTTCTGAGCCTCATTTTTAATTACCACGCAAGAGTTAGGTTAATATTTAACCCATGGCGCGAAATTTCCGCTCGCCAGCTCGCCATTGGCGAGTGAAAATTTTACTGTGGCGAGTAAAAATTTGGTCTAGTTATAGATAAAATTCTTACATAATACGGTGACAGTAAACTTTCTTTTTATAGATTTAAATATGGTAGAATCTGGCCATCTTATAACCTCATATTAAACCTCTCCTTTTTCTCTTCTCGGAGTGCCGAGTCTGTGTCCGCGCTGTCCGACGATCGTCGCCCTATCATGGAAAGGAAAAATGCTTAGTACATGCATAAAAGTTTTGATCTCTCCAGCAATTTCGTTTCTCCCACTGTGATTTCTTAAAGCAGAGTGAGAATAGACGAGCAGAGAGCCTTTTTACCCGTCGCTCACTATCCGAGAGAAGAAAAATGTGAAAGTTTGCCTATGCGATATTGGCGCATGAAAATGAGCGTGAGCCCTTTTAAAGATACTGCCTATGTTTATTTTGTTGAATAATGATCAAAAAACAGTTCACATTTTCCAGTCTTTTGCTAAAACGCCGACTTGTGCTTGTTATGACTTGCAAGCAACGAATTTATCGAAAAAGTAATTCCGAAATGGCTATTTCAAATGGCAACAATGAACAAGTTATACACATCGACATTCCGTATGATTATAAAAATAAAATATACGAAAAAGGCATTTCTGATGTAAAAAGTTATATAAAAAAATAGCTAAATAATGAAGCTTTATCTTTCATAATAAGAAGATTTTCACTGGATATTGTTTGACGAAGTTTTTTTTTTTTTTTTCTTCCTCTTCTTTTTTTCTTTAATGACTCTTTGCATTTATAAATATTTTAATCTTTTATAAATGTCAAGTACAATGCATTATAATGATTTTTGATTGTAGATGATTATGAGACATGATGATATACGACACACTTTTAATATATATAATTTTAGGCATATTTGTTAAAGCATTTGAAATAGTTAGGAAAAATAAAAAACCCAAAATGCATAATAAAGAAAAAAAATGGCAGCCCTATTGTGTGGCGAGTAAAACTTTTTTTTCAGCGAGTGTAATCTGAGCTGAAATTTCGGGCCCTGGACCTTTTCAACGTTTGCTAATTTCAAACATGATTAATAACTCGATTCATCTGCTTTTTAACTTTTGTATATATATGCCTACAAACTTTGTACAAAAAGTTTTTTTTTTTTTTTTAATTCTTATTAAAACTTACACAGAATGTTTATATATTTAGAGCTTGTTTTAACTTTTGAAAATTTATAAAATTAGTACTTTTATTTTATTACAATAAAAATATAGGAGAGTTATTAATATTAATATTTTTCTTTTTTTTCTCGGTCTGCAAGATAGCTTAATTTAGCATTTACTTATGAACACATAACTTGACTTAAGATGTTCCTCAAACTACATTTTATAGAATATACATATTGTACATGAATCTTTTGATGTGCATTTAAAAAAATCATATAAAATTGAAGGTGGGGAAAAAAGCAAAAAATTATAAAATGTTTAATTATTAATCATTAAAAATAAACAAAATACTTAATGATCTTAAAAGTATTAATTCATTCTATAAAATGTAGTTTTGAGAACGTTAAGTTAACGGCCCTCTTCACTCACCGTCGCCAGAAGCTCGAGCCAATGCTATTCTATGGGGAAATTTTCTTTACAAATAACTTATTAGCTAATACATATTTTTAAATTCTGTTTTCACATTCAGAAAATTCCCAACTGTTCAATTGACGGACCTTTTTTAAAAATGTAATTTTTTAATTTTTAATATTTTATTTCGAAATTGCAAAATGAAAAAAATTCATAAATTGAAAATTCGTATTTTGCAGCTTCAAAATAAAGTATAAAAAATTAAAAAAATAATTTTTTAGAAAAGGTGCGTCAATTTTACAGCTGGGAACTTTCAGAATGTGAAAACAGAATTTAAAAATATATATTAGTTAATAAGTTATTTGTAAAGAAAAATTTCCCATAGAATAACATTAGTTTCGGCTTCCGGCGGCGGTGAGTGAAGAGAGCCCTTAAATTAAACTATCTTATGGAGAGTAAAATAACATCAAACAATTACTGTAATTAATTTAAAGCATTAATTTTATGATTTTCGAAAAGCTGAAAACAAAATCGTAAACAACATATAAATTTTTGTATAATTGTAAAACGAATTACATCATTTTTTATCAGTTGAAACTAATACACTTTTCGTATGTAACTATGAAGTTTTTAAAAAAGCATAAGATCACTTTATGGTAAAATGCTCCTGATTAATAAGGGTGTATGCCTATTACTTATCAGACTTTTGAAAGAATGTTCAAAGATAATTTGGATGCTTTAAATCCTGAGTGACTACACTCCTTCTCATATTTATAAAGACACTTTATGTTTTGAAATAACTAATGTAAAAATAATTGTGAACAAGATTATACAAAGTGCATTTAATATATCTACTATTCTAAAAACCAAAACTGTTGCAATTTTTTTAATATGAAACAAAATTAATAAAAAATAGTGCAAAATATTTTTTTCTCCACGTTTTTAGATGTTGATAATTATAGGAACAATCAAGATTTTTTCGTTTTATTTAACTTACTAGCGGATAAATTATAGTTGACATGCGAATTTGTTAACTACTGGGCTAGGTTAATTCATATATAAGCCTTCAATTTTTCTTGGACGGACATTACTGATAATTCCTCGAAAAAAAGAACGTTCATGTAGTGAAGTATGGTAAATGTGTTTCTAAGTGGAAGGATAATTTCAATCCATCGTATTTTTAATGAAATTCGAAGATCTAAAATTGCTGAAGGAAATGTGATCAATCGTTGAACTGCTGGTTCGATAGGAGAGAGATCTAATGCAAAATCAGAATTGTTTTACACAGATCGAAAGCTCATAATTCCTCTTACTGTTCTACTCAAAATGACTGCTGCTGAATTTGCTCGTAATTTTTAACGAAAGGTTGAGGTCCACATTTATGCATGTTTAAAATAATTAATAATATGTTAAAATGAATAAAAATCCTGTAATGATCAATAAACATTTAATAGAGGAAAGAACGTCTGTGTTAAAGTTGAATAAAGACAATATGAAATGGTAAAATGTTGCATTTTCGGATGAAAAACATTTTATTCTTCATTAACTAAATGGTTTTAACAGTTACTGGCACGATCTGAAGATAGCGAAAGACAGAGCAGATTTTTTAAAGGCAGATATGAATCGGGCATTTTAAAGGTGGATCTATGGTGCTCTGGGGAGCTGTTTCTACTGAAGGCAGAATGAATTTAGTAATTTTTTCTATTATTATGAACATCAAGAGAATATCTGCAAATTTTAAACGTGGAATTCTCAGATTTTTGTTAGATTTTAGAGAGGGGTGGGGGGTAATAATTTTAATTTTTTTTTTTTTTTCAACAAGAGTTACATTCTTCTCTATTTCTAGAGCAATAGAAAATAAAATTGAAGAAAGAAACTTCTGTATTATTGCCTTTCCCGTGGGCTGAAAGTTGTAAAAACCTTGACTTATCATATTCGAAAAGTGCATGCAAGTGGAAAACAATTTGAAATAGTTTAAATGTATTCAGAATATCATCTATGCTGTATGAAATGGTATTGAAACTGAATATTAATATATATATATATATATATATATATATATATACCAGAGAGAATGTCTGATTGTTTCACCCTAAAAAGAGACCCCATAAAATATTAATTTAAAGAATAACTGAAAAAAAAAAAAAAAAAACTAAAATTCGAGCTGTCCTTATAATTGTGAACACCTGAAAAATCATTTTTTTAAACCGTATTTAAACTTTTTTAAGATAGAAAAACGATAAAACTTTTTAAATATCGTCTATTAATGAAATTCAAATTAATAAAAAATATATTTGTTTAAATAATAGTGTTCAGTGTTTAGTTAATATAGAAAAACGGGTGTCCTTATAATTATTAGAACCAGTGTCTTCTTTGGTATGCATTTCAATAACATTAAACAGTTTTAAGCATATCGAAATTTACTTTTATAGCGATTAGCTTTTTTTTTTTTTTTTTTTTTTTTTTAAATATAGTATAATTTTACGGACCTAAGACTAAATATAACTTTGCCTGATTGACTGCTGTAAATTTTTGCGACAAGAATATAACAACCTTAGTTACAAGATTTAAAAAAAAAAAAATGCAAAACACAGTTATTGGAAAGTAAAAAAAAAAAAAAAAAAAACTCTTGTATAATGGTCCGATGGTGAATGTAGCAAAAAAAAAGTAATAATAAAGAAAGGGAGAGAAAATTAAAGAGTTCACATATGCAATCTACGCTAGTTATTTTTTTTTTTTTTCAGCGCTTATTGCTTCTTCTCACGCAATCAGTTAAATGGTTATTCTTCAACTGAACAATGAGTGTGTAGGCTCTAACTGAAACCTACACGATGAATATAACGTTACGACTTTAACAACTCGATGCTTTTACTATTTCCTGTGGAGAGCATTGCGTAATTTTTTACTATTAAAAAACTTAAGCATTCACAGTCGCTATAGTCTACCGGATGTTTTTAACTTATAATTCGCGTACGTCGAAAGTTTCGAAACAAGCAGTTGTTCAAAACCTATTGAAAAAAAAAAAAAAATGCTAAAATGCCCATCATTTGTTACAATGTAGGCAACAATGGGAGGAAAGTTAAAAGAAACTGGTATGATGTGGCCACCACATAACTTTCTTCTATATAATTTCACACAAAATTTATTCAATACAAATTATTTATTGAATTATCAAATTATTTTATTTTCCATTATAAATGCAGGCGATTTTTATCTGACATTATTATATTATTACTAAGTGCCGAAAGCTGTCAATTTTTTGCAAATCAGAAGAAATAACGCTTACTTATGGTAATGGTACTGTTGACAATTCGTTGTACGTCTTCTACGAACTTGTACCATTTTGTTTCATCGTCCTTTGCAAGTTTAGATAAGACAGGAATTAAAATTTTATGCAGTCTTTCTACCTGGCCATTTCCTCTAGGTATTCCAGTAGCTATTTTGACATGCTTTATCAGTGAATCACTGATAAAGACAGTAGCATATAGAACATAAAGAGGAAGATATAATTTATAATTTATTTAGTTAATTTCGGTCAAATTAATTATTTTAAAAGGAAATAACAGTATTTATCCAAAGCTAATTCTTATATTCATTTCTTATATATCTAAGCATCTGGTCCTTATACTAAATCCTAGCCATACCCAGCAATATCAGTTAGTCTTTATTCGTTAATATAATTCGTTACCCAGAGCTGCCAACCAAATCCGGCAAATTGTTAATACCGCCCCTTTTTCTACACCACTTAATTTTTAGAGTAATTCTCTTCAAATAAATTTACGATGAATTAAGAAAACAAAAGCTCTAAAGATTAAGTGGTGTAGAAAAAGGGGCGGTACTAACAATTTGCCGGATTAGGTTGGCAGCTCTGGTTACCTATTCAGAAGTTTAAAAGTAGGGTGCCGCGTTTTTTTGCAACTTAGAAAAGCTGTGCTAAAAGCAATACTTGGGCACCGCCTTAAAAATTAAAATATATTGCAAAAATAAAGAAAATCGTAAAATGGAAAAAAATATATATATTTACTTTTTTCGACTTATTTATTACACAATGAACTCGACTGGACTTAAATTTATAAAATATTTTATAATATACATAGGAAAACAGAGTTTTATATTACAAAAAGATTTAATAAATTTACTTGAAGATAATAAATAGGATGAAGGAAAATACTTCCTATATGGCAGAAATAACACAATGTAAATTGAAATAACACTTTATCGTGCATATACTATTTATAAAATACTATATTTTTTAATCAAAATTATCATCTGCATTTTCAATACGCCCATTTAAATCCCGAGAAAATTAATTCCAATAAGTTAAGAAAAATAGTTCCAGGAACTAAATTGAAACGCATCTAATAACTTGGTGAAATTCTGCATACCAATTCGGTCTGGAAAAAAATATCACGAATATTATTTTTCAAACCAATAATTTGAAATTCTTCTGAAAAGGCTGGAGAAAAAAAGGAATGGAGACAAACAGGAAATGAAACTACGTTAAGCACTAGAAAGAAGAAAAACTCGCTGTTTAAAATAAGCTTATTTTATTTCTTCTCCAGTAAAATACAGTAATATGATAAGAAGTGCATGACGTGGTTACCAATTTTACTTCGGAAAAAGAAATGAATGAATGCTGAATGGAGAACAAAAAAAAAAAATCATAACTGGCAGTTCTTTTGCTTTGGAAAATCTTTTCAGACCTATTACAGCTCAACTCGTTTTCAATTTATTTTTACTTAAACTAATTCGCTTTATTCAGAAATATCTTTTATAAAAATTAGCTTATAAGCAGTTAAAATATTATAAGCAGCTTATAGCAGTTAATTTTATTATTATTAACGTTGACGCATTTTAAGAGATTATTAATGTACATGTTTTTTCCCCCAGTATTTTCGCCCGTAATATACTTCTTCTTCTTCTTCTTCTTCTTTTTTTTTTTTTTTTTTTTTACAGTATAAACACGGCTAGATTAAATCTAAAAAAATCTGATGTGTAAGAACCACACGACTTCCATTATCCACTGTTAGACGTATTATATGAACGTTTTGGAGATAATGTGGTCATAAGACATAAAATTGACCTAACAAATTAGGCACCTAACAATCTACTTTTAACAGAAAACTTGCACATGTGTAAAGACATATAAAACAGAATTTATACAGCGATACATATATATCGGTAGAACAGTTTTTTTTTTTTTTTTTTTTTTTAAATACCAATTTCCGAGAACTAAAACTGATTTACATCAGGATGACTGTTCATCATAATACATGCGAAAGGATATCTGGAAAGGTTTTTATGCTACAATATTCAGGAATATCGTTAGAGCCATTTTTGAGGTACCGACTTTAACAAAAACTTGGCAAACTCAACTGTTGTCTGTAAAACAACAATTACATATGAAAGGCTATCTAACAGGGAGTTATTGTGGTGAGTTAGAAAAAAAAATCTGCACAGTCGTTTTTAAAGAAATGTATTTGTGAGACCTGAAATTGACCTACTTATAAAGGCAGCCTATCAGTTTTTTCATGAATTAACCAACTAATACATATGAAAGAACATAGAATTAATATAATAATTAATGAATCTCCTAATATAAGAATAGCGAAAGAAATAGGATGTTTAATAGCAACTTTGAAGGAAATCGTTAGAGCCGTTTTTGAGATGTGGACTTACGGTACCACTTTCGGTTTCCAATATTCTACTCCAGGTTTTCCAATTTTCACCAAAAGTTTGAAAAATCATCTGTACACCAGACCTGTCAGTTCTAAAGTTTTGTCGTTCTATTTTTATTGGTTTCGGAGATGTGATAGTCAGAAAATTCCCCACACACATACACACACACACACACTGACTGACCCATTACCGAAAACTACTTTTTTGGACTCATGAGACTTTAAAACATGTAAATCAGGTGAAAACTCGATATTAAATTTTTTAACCGAATACAATACTCCCATTACTTTCAGTAATCGGGTAATGGAAGTAATAAAAAATAGTATGAGGAATTTGCAGCAGGTCAACTTGCATATATTATGGGAACATAATGTTGAGTGCACGATATGGATTTAAAAGCACTTTTTAACGTTCCCAGAATGTCAAAAAACCCCTATCATTATAAGTGAAGTTTTAGATTATAGATATCATTAGAATATTCTTAAAAATGCAAATTATACGTCACGTGTTCATAACTAGCACAATGATCACATTAAAAAAGACATTTGAGTTCCGTTTTGAGTGCCAAAAAAAGTTTTTAGCTATTTCACAACACTTATCATTTAAACTAACATAATCTCTCAAATTATAAGATACACGCACACACACACACACACATATATATAATAACTTTGAAATAATATTATAACTTGTCAACCCTAAAGTAAACGTTTAAATTAAACATTACAAGGTAATCTTTAAGACACGATCAGGCACAAAATTCATAACAGGAGAAAAATAAATTTAACAAACAAAAAGTCTTTTATGCGTTCCACCCTTTTTAATAAAAAGCCAGGTTTTGAGTTTGAACCAGGTTTTGAGCATGGATGTTCGGAGCAGGGCGAAATGCACTTGGTGTGGGGAAAATGACTGTGGAGTGGTACCCCTCCCTTCCAAAAAACCAAACTTTTTTTTTTATAGAGGATATTTAAAAAAAATAAAAGTCGTGAATTTTCTACCGATTTTGACAAAAACTAAAAATTACCTATAAATAGTGATTAGCAGTTCGGTGAGCATGAATAAATCTAGCTTTACACTTGTTTCTATGTTTGAAAGCCAGAACAACAAAAGAAAAAGAAAGAAAAATCGTTGCTGCTTGTATTTTGCATGGTACACATGTTACAGCACACTTTCTGACATTCCCAGGTTTTTTTTATGCAAATAAATGCCTTTATTCCCCCTTTCTAAAGCATTTGTTTGCGGAGAAAGATTGTTGCCAAAGGGAGGAAGTAAACTTGAGACTTTCTGCTTTGTATCATGAATTTAACGAACGACAGTGCGTGAAATGGACAAATGATTAAAAAATGGCATTCTGGGACTATTTCTTTTTGATTGGAAAAGGTTCATCGATTGAACATTTTAACGTGTCTGACTGCGTTAACCCATTTCTAATTGTGGTCATAAAACTACCCGAGATTACAAATTCGAAGAATGTTATGATTATGGATTTTAGAAAAAGGTTTTGTATTTCAGGTTTAACTTAGATATATTAACTTAAGTTTGCTTTTTTCTTTCTTTCTTTCTTTTTTTTTTTTTTTTTTTTGTTGTTGTCAGACTACGATTTGGTGGACATTTAAAATAGTTTTAGTTGGTTCTCTTTATTTTGCCGATTTATGATCATTTTTTGCACACTAGAACAAATTAAATCGGGATATAAAGGATAAAGTGACTATTTATGAACATCCAAGTTTCAAACGGAACTCTAAACAAACACCTATTAATTAAAAGCCAGAGCACTAACCATTCAGCCACAGAGGAGCCAGAGCAGTTTTAGATAAATGAATTAAAGTCAGGCGGGTAGTTTTTACTACTGCATCCAAAATCTAACTAAACACTTACCATCTAACCATTAAAAATACATTAGTATTTTACTTACAAAGTACATGGAATAATAATAACAGTAGTAGTAGTAGTAATAAATCATTAAAAAAAAATTAAATTTAGTTTTTCGAATATTACCTATTGGTTTCGTAGATAAATTATGTTTTAGGATTATAAATTATACCTGAACATCAAAATTGGCATCATTTGAAACAAAAATGTAAAATCGTAACATCTCCACATTTGGTAGCCGAATGATTAGCGTTCTGCCCTTCAGTATCAGGTTCAAATCTTCGACATTCGTAACTGTTCAGAATCCAATTTAAGCCCGTTGGTCTTGATCTGAGGTGTCTTAATCGACAAAAACTGACCGTAGAGTGATACTCCAAACCCAAACTTTATCATCCCATTCAGTGTTCTTTCCTCGTTACTAATTACTTTAAAGAGATTATACTACAAAACTATGGTCACACAATATGAAATCCACATTAAAAAAAAAAAAAAAAAAAAAAAAAAAACTATGTATGAAATTCTGTCTTGTCAGAATTTAATTTAGTACGACAGGACTAATTATATTTGTATTTTAACACCCTTAATATATTATATATCTGAAAACACTAGTTTAAATCTGTACTGATAAGTATAAAGGATTTAAGTCCAAAATTGTCGATTTTGAGTTAAGTACATAGTCAGACCTAGAAAAAAATTCTCTATCGATTGGTATAAAGGATTTAAATTCATGTCATTTAGTCTTTGAGAAAATCCATTGGTAAAAAAAGATTCAAGTCAGAAATTTAGTATTAATCTTTGCATAAAATATTTAATTCAATTTTTTTCCTTTATTAAATGAAGGTTGACAATCACTGAACGAACGGTATAAAGGGTATAAATCAACATAATCCCTTTTTACTAATCGATTCTTCTGATTTGTTTTTAGTTAATTTAACTTTATTTTTCGTCTCCTGAAAAATCAAGAATATGGACTTAAATCCTGTACTTATCAGTACAGAAATAATCAGGAAATATTCAGTCGAGACCCGTTGGCTCTGTGGTCAAATACATAACTACGAACCTGATGGTTGTGAGTTCGATCTTCAACTATGAGAAGTGAGAAAAAAAAAAAAAATATATATATATATATATATATGTGTGTGTGTGTGTGTGTAAGTTTTTACGGATTTCACAAAAGATTTTAAGATAGAGTAATAAATTAAATGGTAAAATTGAATATTGGCAGGCATTTTCGAAGTGGAACATTAGTATAAATTGGTAACGACGCAAAATGCCACATTGAAAGAAATAGTCCTGTCGTACTAAAAAAAAAATGTCTAGAGGTACCTGGTAAATATGATAATTAAAAAAATTATAATAATTCAGCTACCAGATGGGCTATGACAGTTTTGAATACAGAGATTCAAGACAGCTTAGTAGAAACAATGGTTCTTGCTACGGTAGCCCCAAATCTAACAAACCCGGTCATGATATAACCAATAGAAAAAAAAAACAATATTTTGATAACCTTATACAATATTAAGAGCAAAACCTTTTGCATCTTTGCTTCAATTATCGATATGCAATGCCAAATAAATATTAAATTTAAAAGAAAAAATTATATTTCATATTGAATTTTAATAAATTTTATTTCTCTTCTTCTTCCACGTTCCGATTTTGTATAGTTACATCATAGGCTTAAAAATATATCTCTTAAATTACTTTTATTTTACATTTGAATAATTAGAAAATAATATTACATATTAAGACAAGGTGAAAAAAATTGTTGGTAAAAATCTGATTCGAATTTAAAAAAAAAATTTCGTTGACGAAAAAGATCTTCTGTAAAACTAAAATAAAAGTAAATATTCTAGACCTATTACAGGTACCAAAACAACATAATCTGGGGAAAGGGGATTATTTTTTAAGGAGCGGGAGGGAAAAAAAAAAAACTTCCAATATTCAAAATGAAAAAAATGTACATTTTTTTTTTTTTTTTTTTTTTTTTTTCAGATAATGCATACAATTTACATTTTAAATAATTTTACGAATTTTTTTAAAAAGTAGGAATGGGTTTGATAACTCCCTTTCCCGATGAGTCACACACGATAAATGGAAAAAAAAGTATTGGCTCAGCAAAGAAATTACTCACCTTACCTCGTTGCTTGACTGCAGTACGTTTGTCAGAAAGGCTAACTTATCTCATCTTTTAAAATTCAAAGATTCTACACACCCTTTTCGCATGTGAATATACCTAGGTACCCCCCTCAAAAATCAATATTTCTTAAATTGGGGAGGAGCCCCAAGCCATGTTGCTGGGTGTTTATGTGCCTCTAAACAGACTGAAATATCTTCCCTTAACGAATCGATGGAAAAGCGGAATGTATGCTAAAAGATTTCAAAGGCAGGTTTGTTGGCGAAAAATAAAGATAAAAATAAAAATAATTTACCCTCCTTGGGTTTTCCCAAGTTTCATTAAAATGTCGACAACAATTAACACATAGAAAGAGGGATGTTCTTTAATAAAGCGCCGAAAGAGCAAAGGGGGTGTTAAATAATTTTTGATACTCTTTACTTAGGTGATATTTTTCTAGAGGTGCAGTAATGTATTTGCTGTAATTAATGTTTTCTCTTAAACAGATTATGGGCACTAAATATCGTTCTTTGAAATTACTGTCTTAGCGCTATGAAAGTTTACATACATATGCATTGAAATATTTTATACATGGTAGAAATTAAGAAAATTAAGCCACTGGTGCTGAGGACCAGTGATTTTTAGATTTCACTGGTCCGTTCACCAGTTCTATTATATTTTCAAAAATGCTTTAAAATTTGTAAAGTAAAAATAAATGTGCATGACAAATATGATAAGGGACTTTTTTGTAAATTAATATAAAAACACAAACGAAGTCTTACATAAATAAAAAAAATTATATTTTAATAAATGGATTAACTGTTACATGTATTTTTAGCCAGAAATAACTGGTACTGCACTTTGTATCGAACAACGTATGGGAAGGGAGGGGGGAGGAGTAGAAGAAAATGTAAAAACTTTATTGGTAATTACGGAAAAATAAATAAATAAAATAAACTGGAAAGTTTTACAGGTCCGGTGGATCACTATAATTTATATTTTGCTGGTCTGTTGAATGTTTTTGTGGTCCCGAGCTAACTGACCACTGTTAATTTCGAGTCCTGTATATGGATATATATATGTATGTGTGTGTGTGTGTGTGTGTATACAGGGTGATTATAATTAAAGTTACAATTTCAAAACGCTATAATTTTAAAGCTATCCATCAGAGCGATTTGGTATTTTACCAGAGCAATCGTGATGCAATGAAATTTTGTTTCGCAAAAGGAAAAAAAAAAAAAAGTTCCAAAATATGTCTTTAATTATCCGTAAAGTATTTGTTTCATGAAGCTCCTCTTTTTCTCTTTTCACCATGACTGTTTCCGCTGTAAACACGTATTCTTGTCTTTTTGTTAAAAAAATTGTAGTAAACCCTCGAAGTCTATTGTTTCCTGCTATTCCATTGTGTTGCTAACAACATTCCTGTGTTTAATGAGTCTGTTTAGGCGTTTCCCCTGACATTTCCCTGACAGCGCCATCTATAGGAGCATGTTGGAACTACTTTATTCCTCCCCCAAACAAAATTTCATTGCCTCACGATTGCTCTGATAAAATAGCAAATCGCTCTGGTGGGTAGTTTTAAAATTATATCGTTTTGAAATCGTAACTTTAATTACAATCACCCTGTATATATATATATATATATATATATATATATATAATTTGAATAATTTAATTCCTTTGCAACACCCAGCAAATGAAAGATAGATGAAAATACCAGCATGTGAAATTTTAAATGAGATGTATTTCGAATAAAATTATTGTTACGATGATAATTTAATTTGATTACACTGATTAGTAAAAACATGTTAAAGTACTTACGCAGAAGAGAAATGACACAAACATAACACATAAGCCCAACGATGAGATAATTTGCAAAAACCATTAAACTAATAGAAACATTCATCAAATAATAGAAATGAAAAGAGATGAATTAACCAATAGGATCCGATAAAAGAAAGAGAATTCATGAAATGTAAAATAGAATTTTAAATGCTGAAAACCAGAAATGTTCACCTTCAAGAAACTTGCACCTCTGTCAGCATAATGCAAGATTTCGGAAAGCTGTATAGCTAATTCGAGCAATATACAACTCAAGTCTCATATATATATATATATATATATATATATATATATAGATAGATAGATAGATAGATAGATAGATAGATATAGATAAATAGATAAAGTAAAGAATTTAATAACGTTAAAAAATTTAGCAATTAATAGATACATGATAATAACAACAATACTCACATAAAGGTTATTGTAATTCAATTTAAATATTAGCACATGTTTCTTCTATGATTCATTTACAGTAATATATATATATATATATGTGTGTGTGTGTGTGCGTGTGTGTATATGTGTGTAATATATGCAAATATCTCTTTTTCTTTATAAAATCTAAATTTACATTTTCCCCTCTTATCAGCAATTTTTACAAGTTAGCTCAAGTTCAGCATTTTCATAAAATTTCCTGTGATCTCCACAATGCATTTTCATGACAATGCAAAATTTCCATCGGAAATCTACATTTTTAATTCGATCTTGCGTGTCCGTTTAATTTAATTCCAAATCCCCACTTAACAAGATTTTTCTAGTATTTATAAAACCTTTCATTCATAACCGCAAATGAAGAACAAAAAACGCGCGCTCCCTGCTTGCTCGACATTATTCGACACTTTTATTAAAAAAGAAAAAAATCGATATGCAATGGGAGAAAAAAAAAGACAAATGAGAAATTTTATCTGCTCACTGCATTTTTATACCGATTCAGCATTTTTCTGTCAAGCGGGGGAGAGATTCGTGGGAAATACTTTTCAACAAATTATTGCTTAAAAGGAAAGAATAATTTTACTCTATAAAAAAATGTGCTTAAGGGAAAATGGTAACAAAAACAATTTATCTTGCCGCGGCTGCTTTTATAAAGTTTATCTTAAAGGGGAAAAAAAAAAAAATGTCAAGGGAGAAATATTACTTAGAAGTTTGAATTAAATGGTTCTTTTTTTACTACAAAATATTTCATTAAATTAAGACGAAATAACTCAGAAGAGGAGTATGGAAAATTTGTGCATGCAATCTTGCTAGGTACCCTCAGAATTGAAATTTAATTTTTCCGACTGAGTGAAAATAATGTCTGGACCGGGACTCGAACCACGGATCTTTGACTTACAAGGTCAAGGCTCTACCGAGCTATCCAGGCCGACATCCCAGTCAGCATTACTCACTCGGCTTATTTCTGTTGAGCTATCTAAATGATAGACCAGATTGTTTCAGCCTATAAGGTTGTCTGAGTGAGTAATGCTGACCGGGATGTCGGCCTGGATAGCTCGGTAGAGCCTTGACCTTGTAAGTCAAAGATCCGTGGTTCGAGTCCCGGTCCAGACATTATTTTCACTCAGTCGAAAAATTAAATTTCAATAAATATGATTTCCTTCCACAGTTTATTGTCTGATTTTATTAAAAAAATTGTATTTCTTTCTCCCATTGTTTAATAGTGTTTTCCATTTCCTGCGGCTTATTTCTGTTGAGCTATCTAAATGATAGACCAGATTGTTTCAGCCTATAAGGTTGTCTGAGTGAGTAATGCTGACCGGGATGTCGGCCTGGATAGCTCGGTAGAGCCTTGACCTTGTAAGTCAAAGATCCGTGGTTCGAGTCCCGGTCCAGACATTATTTTCACTCAGTCGGAAAAATTAAATTTCAATAAATATGATTTCCTTCCACAGTTTATTGTGTGATTTTATTAAAAAAATTGTACCCACAGAATTATTCGAAATGTATTATTAAGCTTTTGATCGCTTTTAACAACAATATACTGAAGATTATCCGCGAATGGATTATGTGCGGACGCCGAAAAGGGCGGGATCAAGAAAAATGTTTAAAAAAAAAGGAGAAATTTTTTTTAGGACGGAGGACTATTAGTCTCAATCTACGAATAAAACGTTGTCACTAGTTTTACGATGGTTGGACACTTATCGAAATCGAAAATTTATCGAAAATCTAATTGAATAATTTGAAAGCGATGTTATAATTAAAAAAAAAAAAAAAAAAAAAAAAAACTGCTTTCCTGCTTTTGCCAAAATTTTATCAAAATATTTTTTTTTTTTTTTTTTTAAGAAAAAGAAAAGAAAAGAAAATTACAATAATCAGGATCGAAAAAGCTCTTCAGCTTTTTCGATCCTGATTATTGCAACTTTTTCAATTATAAATTATGTATTTTTGTCTAAAAAAGGGCTTCTTCAAGCCCTTTTTTAGACAAAAATACACAATTTATTTAATTTTTAATTGTTGCCAAAAAAGTTACGAGTTGATTTAAATTTTTTTGAAATGAAAAGAAATTCACGCGTAAATATTAAAACTGATATAAAACTTTGTGAAAAATTAAACTTGCAGGGTAAATCTGACGTCATTATAGCTCTAAAGGTATTTTATTATTATTATTAAAATTAATTAATTATTTATTTATTTATAGTGTTAAATATTTATTTAAATGAACCAAATATTCGTGCACGGCAGCGTTCAACTGCATGGATATCTCGGAGTATATAGCAGCCCATTTGTTTGAAGCCAGTTTAAATTAGCCTAGTGGTTGGTATTCAGAAAAATAAATAAATATGTAAACCAGATAATGGTACAGCTTTTTTGTATCTCCTCTTTGGTGGCTTTTACATTTTCATCGTCTCCGCCCCCCTTTTCTCTCTCTCTCTCTCTCTTTTTTTTTTTTCTTTTATAATTTCTTGTATTAAAAAAGTGGGATTTTTAAATTATCTACTTTTTTAACACTTTTAACGATTGCACCTTTGCGTTAGTTTATAAGAATATTTCATATTCTATTTATATTTTTAATCTACGGCTAGGTTTAAAATAGTGCCTGTAGAAATAAGCACTATATTTTTAAAAGTGCAATTTTTCTTTAAATGATGTAGTCAAACAAAATTAGATCTGCTGCATTTTCAAACAAAATTCAAACAAAATTTGTTTCTGCTTCATTTATTACCATGTTTTTATTAACTTCTATTCTTGTTTGTTTGCTTGTTTGTTTGTCCGGTACAAATCTTGCAATCGAATTTTAACTAACTTCCCTACTAGCTAGACATTTGAAACTTTCACAGTAGCTCAGAACCCGGTGACAACACAATACTTCGTAGTCCGATTTTCGAAATTTTTATTAGTTTTCTTATAATTAATTAAAATATGAAAATAATAACATCCTAATAGCGTTAAAATAGACATTAAAATATTAGCTTTAATTTAATTGTTGCCAAAAAGAAATTTACGAGTTCATTTTCTTTCGACATAAAAATAAATACATTTAATTAAACATGAACGTAAAAAAAATTATAAAAGTAATTATTTGTAATGAATTGTCAATGAAAAAAAAATCCCCCCCAAATTTTTTTTTTTTTTTTTTGTTATATAAAGTTTACTTTAAAAAAGTTACAAATGGAGGTTAATATGAAGTAGTCGGGTAATATGGAATAGGTGGTTTAAACTGATTAAACCACAGAAAAACTAATTAGACTTCATAAAATCATCTTCGGAAAATTTTCTGTGACAGAAGATATTTCGGCATCTTTATTTTCTGTTTCTTTAGTTGAATACATCAAGTCAATTTCATATGATACTATGAAATACCTAGTATTCCATAATACCCGACACGCCATCTTTAAAAATGAACTTTTAAGTGGATGGACAAAATATTGTCAGCTAAAAAACGACCAACGTATAACAAAATACAATTCTTTGAGCATACATTATGCTTAACATCAATGTTTAAACCTCGTGTGTACTAGCAAGTTTAAATGTTTGAAAACTTACCTGCAAAAACTTTTAAAAATCACAAAACATGCTTTGTTCTATAGAGAATGGTACGACAGCAACAAGCGGTCGCTTCTTACTGTATTGCTTCATGGGAATCCTTCTTGAGTAATTCATAGTATTTTGAAGAGATAGCAGCACCAATCAGAGCCGAAACCTCGGTATTCCATATTTCCCGGCTATTCCATAATACCCTCCTCTCCTCTCTCCATATATTTCATAAATAGATCGATAGATAAATATACACTTTTTAAAGAACAGTTAGAAAAATATTTATTATCTTAATAATATTAATAATGTAAATAATATATGAACTTTTCATTTTAGAGATTTATTTAATAATACAAAACTTTCTGAACTTAGTTTTCCAGTTAAAAAAAAAAAAAAAAAAAAGAAGAAGAAGAAGAAGAAAAAGAAAAATAATTTTACGAAAATTTCAATAGCTTCTTTTATAATGAGGAAAACTTTCCATTTGCTAGAATCGCATTGAAATATAATGGATATTTGCTAAGACAAATGATGATTTGTCAAGATTTTAACAAAAATTAAAAGACGGTAAATAATTTCAATAAAATCTTTCCGTAATAATTTTTTTTTCTTTTTAACTTTCTTCTATATGTAATATAGAGAAAGTATTGGATTCGTGAAAATTTTAGAACTCCAGTTTTCGATGGGTTTACACGTTTTGGTATGTCCTGAGCACAATTTGACTGTTTTTAGAAAATGTATATCTGTCTGTCTGCCAGTCTCTCTCTCTCTCTCTGTGTGTGTGTGTGTGTGTATCACATATTTTGTGGACGCTTATCTCACGAACCGATGAAAGAAATTTAACCAAACTTGGTGTTTAGTTGGACCTTGACATAAACTGGTGCTGATTAGATTTGTGAAACAGTTGCTCAACAGGTGGCGCTGTGATAGCATTTTTTCTAAATTTTTAACATGGCAGTATAAGACAAAATTTCATATAAATGTACATAATGAGAGTTATTTCAATGGTGGCGTGATTGTAAAATTAATATGAAATATTGATAATAGTAGTAGTTAACTAGGCAAAAAATTTTGTGTATGTGGGAGCATCGCTTCCCCCCCCCCCCTTCCCTTGGGAGGATGAAGTACGAGTAAATTTTCAATATAGGAACCTTTCAAAAGATCTCGTCAATATCTTTAAAACGAATGGTTGAACTATAGATAATTTAAAACAAAATTATCTTTCGGCATTTAGTGATAATACAATACTGTCAGATAAAAATCGTCTGCATTTATAATGGAAAATAATTTGATAATTTAATAAATAATTTGTATTGAATAAATTTTGTGTAAAATTATATAGAAGAAAGTCATGTGGTGGCCACATCATACTAGATTTTTTCTTTAATTTCTTTCTTTAAATGTCTCGATTTAAATATTGTGTCATTAAAATAAATAAAGAAAGAAAAATTTGCATTGCAGATTGTCAACAGACAATTAACAATAGTGTGAATATATTTAGTTCTAGGTTAATATTTAATTAAGATGTAAGGGCATAATAAATGAGCGAAGGACATACATATATTATACAAATGTGCAAACATTGTATTCGTAGAGAAAATAAATACACACTATGAAGAAGCAGAAAATATTGCAAATGTTTTTCCTCTACCATTTTTTAAGCCATTTCATCACTTTCCAAGAGGTAAAAAAGGGTGGCAAATGACTCGTAAAAAACACTTTTTAAAAAGTCTACATTTCAATTTAAAAAATGTTCAAGGGGGAAAATCAATATATTGTGCCAAACCTGTCTTTACAGAACATTTATTTTTCCTTTTTAGTAAATCAGAAACGAAGAAATACAGTGTTCGAAGCCTGAATTAAATAACCTTTTTTCTTCTGCAGGTGTCTCTTGCTGGAATGAAATTCAAGCCTTATCAATAGGAAGATGTGATATATATGTACATAACTTAGTGTTCAGATTTAAACAGGGTTTAACAGGATTATCATAAATGTATAACTAAGTATTTCAACATTTGTTTAGATCCGGTAAACAAGATAACTGTCTATTTTTATAGCGGAGAATACAAATCTGCACGAGCTCGGTTTGGGCCAGTGTTGCCAGATGATCGACAGTCAATTTCCCCAAACAGGCTTTCAAATTTCCCCCAAATCAGGGGGTTTTGACAAAAAAAAAAAAAAAAAAAAATCCCCAACTCAATTTCTACTAAAAAAAAAAAAAAAAAAAAAAAAAAAAAATTAAATTATTTAACAGATTTAAGCCCAACTTTTCCCCCAAATGACGCTCATTTTTGAAAAAAAATCCGCATATACAAAAATAATTTTTATATACACACTAGTTATCCGAAAATTTTAAATCTGCGTAAAGTACTTTAGTGCTGATGCTGAGGATGTACGCAAGATATTCTTTCATCTTCTTTATATATCATGAGGATGTCCTGGGAAGAAGGGGTACATTCAAAAGAAAACTGTTAAAAGTTCCTACGCCTAGGGACAAATCCGTACTGTTATTCGTACATTTCAATGCTGTACACTTAACAAGTAGACTAAAATAAGAAAAAAAATTGAAAAATTCTCCAGATTTCTCCCCAAAAATTTCAAAACTTCCCTCAAAATTTCCCGCAAACATTCGGTCCCTAAAATTGTCCCCAGAAGCCCAAAAAATCCCCAATCTGGCAACACTGGTCTGGGCTCAAGCTTGATATTTTTCTATCTTTCTCTTTTAATTTTTTTTTTTTTTAATTATTTATATTTTTAAAACCAAAGACCTCTTTTTTTCACACAGGAAAAATGCATCGTCTCTATTTGCAACAGACACATTGTTTAGATTCCAACATTTTCCGATTTTCTAACACCACTTTTTAAAATTAGTTATCTTCGTTTAATTAAATTAATTTTTTTTCGTTACTAATTAAAGCAAAAAGCATTTATATTGGAATAGTGGTGTTATAAAATCTCCAGGGTTGGCACATGAACTTACTTTTAATAGTGTATAGCAGAGTCTTAGAGTTTACGTAAAGAGGAAAAGTTTATGCCAAAAAGAGAGCTGCGATCCTAAACTAAATTCTGTCTAGGAAATATATATATGTATATATATTTAATCCTTTCAATTACATTGTAACTTTAATAAACCTTTAAATTACTGAATACGAACAATGTATATTTATTGTCTATCATGTTGTTAGACATTGTGCAGCACATGTGTAAAAAGCGTTGTTTGAATTTTCTTTTATACAAAGCTAAGTATTTACTTATGTAAAATAAATAAAGAAATTTAATTTACATAGCTGGAATTACTTTTATTTATAATGGAATATATGATGGAACTATAATGAAATATCAATTTTTACTTCCAAGTTTATCTTTTCAAATGGTATACTAATATATCTACGCATTTACGAAATATATTTATTTAATGGAATGAAGGCTTTTTTTTTTTAATTATTATTATTATTCCTTTCTCTTACCCATACACGAGTATATGATGGAAAAAGTATTGTTTTTGGGTCCAATTTTCAAAAGTGAGTTTTTGTTATATTTACAAGTTTTGAGGTTCCCTGAATCCGAAAATAACGTTTTCAGCGGTTGGTCTGTATGCGTGTGTGTCTGTTTAATATCAGCATATCTCAAGAACAAATAACTGCAAGAAGTTCAAACTCGGTATCCTATATCTGTTTTATACACAAAACTTTTCATTGAGATCAAACAAATGGTTCGTGTACAGAGGATACCCAAGGAATTCAAATGCATTACAAGTGTGGGGGAAATTGTGGGTATGTAGAGTTTATCATCTATAGGCTATACTAAACGAAATGAAACGAATATATATATATATATATTTTCTATGCGTAAAAGTAGGTTTCATGTAGAACATGGTATGAAAATCAATCATCGTTCGTTTACAGGGCTACACAAAAGATCCAGATTATAGTGAGACAATACTTGAAAATTGATGGAAGTTTATTTCAGATTATACTGTGTGTTATTGATAGAGGATTATATTTATGTGCACCATATGGTATGTACACAACTTTTAGAAGATATACAGGGCTGCCAATATATAAGTGAAAGCATTCATTTTTATTAAATGTAATTAATGAAAGTTCTTTACTATAATATTGTACCACGTCCTGGAAAACTGCTCTTGAATTGAAATTAATTCTTCATAGTCATACGGTAAACAATGCATTTTTTTTTAAAGCTAAATATTCATCGTTTGTTTTTTGTATATTTAGACGCTTTGAAATTTCTTGAATACCGAAATAAAGTTTTTAACGTTTGTTCTTTGTCTATGTCTATTTCTCTTATCAGAATAACTTAAAAGCAAATAATTTCAGGCAATTCAAATGTTGTATTTTGAAGTTAATATAGTTTGTTATTCGAAATTTTTGATCAAGATTGATAAGTTTCAAGGAATGGTGCGTGTGGAAAGTTGACTAAATTGAACTTTAAAATTTAATAACACATTTGAATATTCTATATAAATGCAGGTATAATAATCAAACGGGGGGTTGAGTATGGCGGTAGCTCCCTCACACAGAATTATTTGTCTAATAAATCTGTTCCGAATTTTTTTTTGACATAGGTTTATATAACAGTACTCGTTATCTTACTCCTTAATCTCCAACCTGTATTTATAGTATTAAATTTCAGGGTAAGAGAAAGTCGTGTGAGTGACACACCCGATTATTTTTCAACCAAACTAGACGAAATGAAAACTTTTTCTTTTTCCCTTTGGAATCAAGTTAATATAAACAATTCTTAATTGATTAGAAAAAGAAAAAAAAATATGCACTGCATTGTAATTTTTTTCTTTTAAATTATTTTTAATTTAAGAAATAAAATATTGATAATTAAAAAAATAATGTGTAAAGGTTGTATATTTCTTTCATTTTTTTAATACACGGGTGCATGCATCTAGCACATGCATTTATATGATAGAATCGACTAAGATAAAAACTAGGCTTCTAGGTATAAATTAAATTCTGTGTAGGACAGAATTTTAATTTGTTTGTTATTTTACTCTTATTGTAGAAAATTGGGTTCTAGATGCGTATTTAAGTATAGATTTTACTTATTTATTTTTTAACTAAGCTGTTTAATACTTTGCATTTTTAACTTTCGTTTATACTCTTCTGAATATTTCAAATAATAATAATAATAATAATAATAATAATAATAATAATAAAATAAAAATATACAGACACGACATTATTTCATTATTTAAAACATGAAAATCTGACATTGACAGATTTTAATTCAGTGCCAGAGGCCTACTGCTAAACTTGTTAATATCGACAAATTCTTCTTTAGTTAATTCGTGACGATCTAAATTCCATGATAAAGTTTTCATTAAATTAAACCAATGTGTTTCAGCTGCAGATATTGTAACAAATAACGTTGGAAGTCCAAACTGTCTTATAGCCGCAAAACAACGTTTTTTCTCTTTTTCCCAATGAGGGGGAGGTGTGCCTTGGGGGGGGACTCATGTCAAAGGTGTGCCTTGGGGGGGACTCATGTCAAAGTTGTACCTTGGGGGGGGACTCATGTCAAAGTTGGGCCTGGGGGGGACTCATGTCAAAGCTGTACCTTGGGGGGACTTCATTCAATAAATCCCCATTCAATAAACCGACTGAAATAGGCCTCTAGCTCTAATTAAGAGTGTATTATAAAAATTCGACAACTGTACCGACTGAAATAGGCCTCTAGCACTAAAAAAATAAAAAATAAATAAAAAAAAAAAAAGGTGGAAGAAGAAATTTTATAATAATGATTAGGTAGTTACCAATGAAAATAGAACACTTTTTTTTTTTGGGGGGGGGACTCATGTCAAAGGTGTGCCTTGGGGGGGACTCATGTCAAAGTTGTACCTTGGGGGGGGACTCATGTCAAAGTTGGGCCTGGGGGGGACTCATGTCAAAGCTGTACCTTGGGGGGGACTCATGTCAAAGTTGGGCCTTGGGGGGACTTCATTCAATAAATCCCCATTCAATAAACCGACTGAAATAGGCCCTTAGCACTATTAAGAGTGTATTATAAAAATTCGACAACGCTGTACCGACTGAAATAGGGGTACCTTGGGGGGACTCATGTCAAAGTTGGGCCTGGGGGCGGACTCATGTCAAAGTTGTGCCTTGGGGGGACTTCATTCAATAAATCCCCATTCAATAAACCGACTGAAATAGGCCCTTAGCACTAATTAAGAGTGTATTATAAAAATTCGACAACGCTGTACCGACTGAAATAGGGGAACCTTGGGGGGGGGGGGACTCATGTCAAAGTTGGGTCTGGGGGGGACTCATGTCAAAGTTGGGCCTGGGGGGGGGGACTCATGTCAAAGTTGGGCCTTGGGGGGACTCATGTCAAAGTTGTACCTTGGGGGGGACTCATGTCAAAGTTGGGCCTTGGGGGGACTCATGACAAAATTGTACCTTGGGGGGGACTCATGTCAAAATTGGGCCTGGGGGGGACTCATGTCAAAGTTGGGCCTTGGGGGGACTCATGTCAAAGTTGTACCTTGGGGGGGACTCATGTCAAAGTTGGGCCTGGGGGGGACTCATGTCAAAGTTGGGCCTTGGGGGGACTTCATTCAATAAATCCCCATTCAATAAACCGACTGAAATAGGCCTCTAGCTCTAATTAAGAGTGTATTATAAAAATTCGACAACTGTACCGACTGAAATAGGCCTCTAGCACTAAAAAAATAAAAAATAAATAAAAAAAAAAAAGGTGGAAGAAGAAATTTTATAATAATGATTAGGTAGTTACCAATGAAAATAGAACACTTTTTTTTTTTTTTTTTTAAGAAACTTTTTTTGTCTTATTTGCTTTTTCCCTCAAGATGATTACATCTCTAATGCATTATTCTTTTCAAATATTATTCATTCATTTTTACATTTCTAAAGAAAAAAAAAAAAAAAAAAAAAAAAAAAGAAGAAGAAGAAGAAGTTATTCTGCATTACTTCTATATAAATAAAGCAAAGAGTTTGTCGGTGGACCACTCCTATTTTTGATAGGTCTAAATTTAACTACTTTGGTGATGAAAGTCGGCCATTTTTTCAGTAAAAATTGGTGAATTTTTTAAAAAGATACTGCATAGATGTTATACTTTTTTAAAAGAGCTCTAAAAACTGTTCATTTTTGTGAGGACACTATATACATCAAGTTATTAGTTTTAAAGGCATTACGTTGCAAAGTTTCACAACGCAATATCATTCGATTGTTTTTATCTTAAAATAAGAGTCTAATATTGAACAAAAAACAGTCTAATATTAAAGAATAATGAACAAAGTTTTAAAAATTATCATTTTTTAAGTTCTAAGAGCTGCAATTTTTAAATTGCAGCGTAATTATTTCCCAAACATAATCCATTAAATGGACAATATTCCTGTGACGTCACCGTAGGTAAAATCGCCGAACACGTGGCCGATATTTTGTAAACAAATTAGATTCAACATGCCATTTTATTGTTACGCATAACATTTTCGTAAATATTTCTGCAGTGAAACTTAATAATAATGTTCAAACAAGAACAAAAGAGAAATGTAAACAACTGAATCGAATGATAAAGTTAAGACTATTCCATAACGTAAAATTGCAGAACATTTTATGTATACACACACACAAAACATACATATATATAATGAATAAAAGATTAATAAGAACATTTTATACACACACACACATATATATAGACATCAAAGCTTAAATAATTAGAATTTCAATCATTTTAATAAAGGAATCTATTAGATAGAACATTCATTTAAATTTGTTAACATCGCCACAGTTCACATGACATCTTTTAATATTACATATGTTGATTAATATTAAAGTATATTACTAAAACTGGATTAAAAACAAAACAAAGTTATCACTATATCACTCTTACTTCAATTTCATATAATCTGTAACTCTTATAAATAATATTGCAAGATAAAAATTTGCAAGCCACAATGCTTTGCTATGGTAGAGTTGAGAACTGTTTCCCCAAAACAGCTGATTTTTTATAGTCTCGAACCCAAACGAGGAATATGGTCCATTTGTAAACAATTCTTGAATCATTCTTGAGAATCATTCACATCAGACCATAGAGCGTTGTTGCAAAATGAGTTCAAACCGGAAGAAATATTTAATTTAATTTAATTTGTAATATGTTATTTTGACTTTTTGACCTTAAAAGGAATTTTTAATCGTGTTACAAAGCCCAGAATGTGATAAGAAAAATAAATAGTGATTCAATTCTTTTGAAAATTCATTTAAATTTAGTGACCAGCGAAGCGGGCGTAGCCTAAAGTTTTGACTAATATTTAATTTCGTTTTAATAGTAGTTATTTAAAATAAAAATGTAAATAGCTTCAGAGATTTAAAAACAAAGAAAAACCTAAGGTTGATCATAAATATTCCCTTTCTTTTCCCCTAAAATATGCAAAACATACCATGTGCGTTCTCGCTTCATATGTTTAAATTACAGTTTATTTATTTTTTTTTTCCCTCCAGGCGTCTTTCATTAAATTTTAATTTAAGAACAATCAATAAGAAAAGGGGGGGGAGAGAGGGAAAGATATTTACATAATTCACATCAGACTTTCCCGAGGATTTAACAAGATTATCGTAGAATGTATTATTAAGTGTTTCTATTCCTGTTGCTATAGTGACCAAGATGGCGTATATTTTACTCATATTATTAGCGCCTCTTTTAGTTACTCGATCTTGGTACAAATATTGATTACTCTATAACGCCTTTTTAATTGAAATGTAAGACTTATGTTTAGGAAAATAAGGTATTATAAGAAAGAAACATAAATAGATTTTATATCAAGGTATGCATTATTTAAGTCTCAAGATACATAGATTTTTTGCAGATGAAAATTTCCATGAAATAATAATAATAAGGTGGGGGCAGAAATTAGTCATTTTACTTGATAATAATTAAAAGTAACATGTTTGAAAAGATAAAATAGTTACTGGGGAAAGAAATCACTAATATTATTTTTGGGGAAGAAATTAAGCAATTATATTTTGAAAATAATTAAGAACATATACTTGATAGAATAAAGGTGCCACGATGAAATAAATTGCTAAAGTTATTTTAAAAAAGAAAGAGACTGATGTTCTTTTGAAAATGTTTAAAAGTGTTAATTTGAGAGGATAAAGTGGTTATCAGGAAAAAAAAAAAAAAAAAATACTGATGTTATTTTAAAAATATCGAAAATAATAAAGCGATATAGAGAAAAATTTCCATATTTCTTTTTGTCAAAACAACCTTAATTTAAATGTATAGCGTATTCATTGCTATCGTATCAAAACGGCTTTTTTTTTTTTTCTTTTTTCAATCGTCAACCATAGGGAAAATCTCCAGATGCATTGTTTTTATTTTTATTTATTTTTTAAATCTATTACCATAGAAATTACTCAAGTCTATAAAAATAATTATAGATGATTCTATATTTAATGTTTAATTCTATAATTCCATTACTGTAAATACCATAAAATTTTAATTTTTATGCGGTCATAACGTAAGGTCTCATTAAAAGTAACAGAACGACTTGATAAAATTTGGATAAACTTGATAAAAAATGGTTTTTAAGAGGCCTACGCAGATCTTAAAACGGTTCAGGAAAGCATCCTGTGATAATATGATTGGTCCTTTATTAATTTTCTGTGATATATATACACATATATATATATATATATATATATTTTTTTTTTTTTTCAAATATATATATATATATATATATATTTTCAAATATATTTGTTAATTTGATTTTTCAATGTTTCCCTTTATCATCCGCTCTTAAACATATTTTTAAAAATTTGTAAATTACATTTTTTTTTTCTCTCGAAAATGACTCAGACAGAACGGGAAAAAAAATCTAACTTTCCGTGCACAGATACTCTCATTGCCGTGTAAAGACATTTACAGGCAAAGTTCCCTACGTTGAAAGCCGTTATCGAAGGGGCTTTGGCGACGAATTTGGTGAATCTTCGGAAACTTATCCAGTTATGAGGAGGCTCTACGACTAATATTAAAGATTTTAGATAGAAAATTCGTGAATGTTGCAATGTTGGTAAGATTCCCAAATGCCACTTCATCTACATAAACAGGAGATCATAAGCGTAGTTTTTACATTAGTTAAGAACTATTGATCACGAAGCTGTATTGTTTCAGTTATTTTTACCACCAAGTTTAGAGAGTTATTCTGTTTAATTTATGTTATTTCCCTGATACATTGTATAACAATGATTTTTAGGTGTTACCTAATTCTGTATACTTTGGAACTTTCCTGACAAAAATATTGTGATTTCTCAAGGACAATTTTTACCTTATAATAGAATTTGAATAAATTTTTAAATATGATTCTGCTTTCAATTCAAAACTTTTTAACTTTTATATTACTTTATTTCTGTATTCAAAGCAATATATTTTAAGACTAGAACACAAGATTGAATTTTCCATCAGCACAGTTAAAATGCTTCATTTCAATTTAGTTCAGGTAGTATTAGTCTTTTTTTTTTTTTCTTAAGTACGGAGGACTATTAGTCTCAATCTACGGATGAAACGTTGTCGCCAATTTTACGATGGTTGGAAATTTATCGAAATAGAAAATTTATCGAAAATATAATTGGATAATTTGAAAACAATGTTACAATTTGGAAAAAAAAAAAACTAATAGTCCTTCGTACTAAATTAAATTCTGTTTTTCCCAGAATTTCATCAAATTTCTTTTTTTTTTTTTTTCTTTTTCTTTTTCTTTTCTTTTTTTTTTTTTTTTTGAAAGAAAAAGAAAAGAAAGAAATTAATAATAATCAGTATAGAAACGGACAATATCGAAAAAGTTTAAGAAAACCTTTTTTACACAAAAATACATAATTTATTTTAATTTTTAATTGTTGCCAAAAAAGTTCACGAGTTGATTAAAATTTTTTTTTTCAAGTGAAAAGAAATTCACGCGTAAATATTAAAATTGATATAAAACTTTGTGAAAAATTATACTTGCAGGGTAAAATTGACGTCATTATAGCTCTAAAGGTTATTATTATTATTATTATTATTAAAATTAATTTATTAATTACTTATTTGATAGAGCATTAGCTTAGGAACTTCTTGGCGACTTTTAAATTTTTATTCTCATTACGTTGACGATTTAAAATGGCTATCGCGATTGCATAAGTAAAGACTTTGGCGAGAAACGTCCGAGCGAATTCGGTGCCAAATTTCAAATTTCTCAAAGGGGTTCTAAAATTTTTGCACGTTCTTATTTTTATTTTTTTATTTTAGAAATTTAATTTTTTTTAATTATGTGAAACCATATTATCAACCTTTTCAGAATACATTTTTCCTCATTTTAAAATTGGTGATTGTCGAATTTAATCAAAACCTTATCTGCATGTTTTATACAGAATGTCAAAATAGAACGTATGCCATTATGCCAAATACAATTACGTAAACGGAAGCATTTAGAAAAAAAAAAACTGTCAAATCAATTGATGCCAATGATAAAATATTCGCGGACTGTACTCTGTTGTTATTTCAGTTTATTGTGTCATGCATATTACTATGTTCTCTCACATGTTTTATGTTATTCAGTAAGTATAATTTTGTGTATATTTGAACAAATGTAAACAAATACCTGATAATGACAGATATAGTCCATTAATAGTCCACTGTAAAAAATATTTCCCATAAAAAAAAAAATCAAATTATATATATAATAAATGTAGAACTATATAAACAAATGAATTGAATTAATTCTCCGATAAGTAATTCTCCGACTGGTTTTTCTAATCTGTAAAACTTATATATTTATAAATTCCTGTCAATAGTTTTCTCTCTCTCTCTCTATATATATATATATAATATAGATTTTCACCAAACACAGCTAAAAATTATTCCGATTAAATTAGCGTTCTAATACAATAACTACATTAAAATTGGCCTATTCTTCTGGGAACTAGTTGTAGCCAGACAGACATGTACATATAGACAGACAAAGGCTTTAAACTTATAACACCCTTCACTTTTGGTAGGGATTAAAAATGAGAAGGCACTAGCTTTGCCTATTGTCCATTCGATTGCTCATATCTCATTGAATTATGCAGGCACAAACAATTCAGAATCCATTGACGTCTGCAGTATAATCAATGCAGGAATTTACAATATCTATCAAAGGCTCTGCTCCTACATGTCAAACCAAATTTCAAAATTCTAGCCTAACACCAAGCTCCTATCTTTATGGGAGCAAAAACATGCAAATTAGAAAACACTACGCCCATCTCCTACAGTACACGTGAAAAAAGAAGAAAAAAATTCCTTTAGGCAAACTCTTTTCAGAAACGTAACGGGATTCTTTCCCCGTCTTCAAAACCATCCAGAAAAATCATCTCCAATTTTTGAAGTGCATCAAAATTGATTAAATTCAAAAAGGAAAAAACGGCGGGGAATTATTTTTCTCTTTTTTTCCTACACACATTCTGAAAGAGCTAAAGAAAATTTTTTTTCAAAAAAAGTTCAGAAGAGTTGGGTCTTGCGGACCATTTAGATTTGCAGTATACGACAATAAAAAGTGTGTGTGTGTGTGGGGGGGGAGTTGAGCTTCAAATACGACAGTAAAGACGACCCCTTAGGGGAAAGAAAAATGGGGGAGAAGTGTCATCATTTTTAAGTTTCTTTCAGAAAAGAAACTTTGGCAAAAAGGGGGGAAACATAAAGAAAAAAAAAATCCTTTTTATACATAATGTATATACTTTAAAAGAATACGTTACATAAGAGTTTACATGAAATTCTCTTTTATTCCCCACCACGCTATTTCTCACGGCAGCTCTTCACAGCTTTATCTCTGTTCGAAAGTTTTCGAAAGCCGGATTGACTACGAAATCAGGATGACATTATTCAAGAAAAAACGACTCCTTCAATTTATTTCTTAAATGAAATATTCTTGGTAATGCTTGAAAGAAAATATTGAAAATGTACAAGGAAGAACAAATAATTCTTAGCTCAGAATGGCATTTTCATTCATTAATTCATTCATTCTTTATCTTTGTTTTTCCAATCTAGAGAAAAAACCGCCATCTTTTAAAATTGCCTAACCACTAACTGATTTAATAACAGATTAACTTTCAGATAAAATATTAAATGTTAAAATACTTAAATTATTATTTTTATCAGGCAAAATCGAATAGTGGGGGGAAAAAAAAAACTTAAATAATATATTATGTTATATATTATAAAATATTTTCCCATATAATGTCCAACCACTGGCCGAAAGATTCTGCTTTCAAAGCTGGTAGGTGGGAAGTGCCAGTTCGGAACCAGGTGGCGCTTGTCGGCCTAGCCTTTTGTAGTTTTACGTGGTTTTCCCAGAAAATCGTATAAATACGAGGTATCCTCCTACCCCTAGGAAGACCTTAGTGGAGAGTATTAGACCTTAGCCTAGGCTAGGACCTAGAGGTCTGGACAGGCCGGGTTCGGGCCGAATTTTTGAATCTGTTCTCGGGCCGGGCCGGGCTTGGGCTCAATTTTTTTTGTGTATACTCGGGCTGGGCCGGGCCTGAATGAAATTTTTTCCGGGCCGTGTCGGCCCGAATCTTTTTCTGGTTTCATCGTTAATCAACGGAAAAGGAAAATAATAAAATATTTCTCCAGTCATTTATTTCACATAATTTTACAGGCTGGTATATCACATAAAATTTTATTTTGTTAAAAAATGTCTAACTTCAATTTAATTGCTTATCAGTCTGTCTGTTCATGATCTGATTTTTCGCAAATATTTTTAGCATGTCTCGAAATTAATATATTTTATTTCAAGTAATATTAAACGGTTTCATATTCAAAATAGTATGCATGTCATTACTAGTTTGCACACATGTTCAAACAAAAGAAATTAGATACGTTAGTATATAAGGGTTTATGCCTTATGGTTTGTAGACTTTAGGTGGTATGAAGGCTATAAAAATCCTGCCGCTGTAACTTTTCCTCTAAGGCTTCTTTTTCTTTTCTCCAGTGCACTGAATGAAAGTAGCATCAATTTTAGCATGTACAGAAGCCTGTTTTTTATAGAATATATTTGGATTACCATTAAAATTTTGTTTACAGGATCGCATGAATGATTCGTATACATTACGGTACATAAAGAAAAATGGTTGAACGTGCATTTTTAGTAGTTATAAGCATATTAAATACCGTCCTATATTGTTTGATGAGTGCTAATATTTTCGATTTGACTTTCTGTCTGTCTTTGTGCCTTCTGTACGTCTGTAATAATGAACTTTTGTTTATATGTAATTATCTTGTAAAAGTTCAGCAGTTTTGTTAAAGAAGATTTTATTGCTTCGCTATATAAAACGTCTGCAAAACACATACTAAAAATCTTTTTCATAGAAAGGCATGCATTTTTTTTCATATTTTTGAATCGGGCCGGGCCGTACACTGGTAAAAAATAAACGGGCCGGGACGAGCCCGGGCCTCAAAATTCTGGCCCGTGCAGATCTCTACTAGGACCCTTTTATTGTCGGTTGGCCTTAATTCCAACACCGATATAAAAGGATAGAGCTTCAGTAAAATTAAAATGTTTCCGTGAATGTTTGAATTAATATTATTTTAAAAGAAAATGTAAAATAATAATAATAATACAGTGAAGCATCCATAATCCGGAATTATATAATCTGGCAGCACCAATAAACCGGCACTAATGACTTTTCCTGTTTTTTTTTCCTTTATCTACTTTCTTTCTTTTCTTTTCTTTTCTTTTTTTTTTTTTAACTTCCGCCCTTTAATCGTATTAGTAGTACTCAACCTGTTATTCGCAGTATGCTTGCCAACTTTTACGGATCGTTAGTAAAGTTTACGGATTTTCATTTAATTTTATTGATTTACGGACTAGCGTGAACTCTTTACCGATTAATCAGGATGATGGCATAAAGGTTCCGAAAAAGAACAACGAAATTTTTGTCTCGCTATTGCAAATCCAAAAGTTATTAATAAAAGAGATCGTCCCTATTCCTCATACATACCGAAAGTCAAAATAAACACGAGCATCCGAAATCTCGGTCAACAGTTTTTAGAAGGACTTGAAAAATATAATTTTTTCAGCGATAACCAACTAATGAATTTGCATATGTCAATCAGTCAACGAGACACTGAAAAATAAAAAAGAGCGAAACAAATGAAATTGACTGACATATTTAATTTAATAGAATGTAGCATTGACAATTTTCTGATCTTATTGGTTATAAAGCCAGTTTTAATATAATTTTTTTTATTATTTTCAATTGTACAAAAGTAAAATATCATTGTATTATAATTGTTATTTGAAAAATTTTAGTTTATTTCAAACGTTATTTTAATTATTTTCGTTTTTGATAAGGGTTTGCATACATTTTTTAAAACCAATTTTTTTTAGATGCTGTGACTGATATATCATTTCGATATACATTTTCGAGACACCTATAATCCGTAAAAATCCGTAATCCGGCAATGTCTATTTCCCGACGATGCCGGATTATCGATGCTTCACTATAATAATAATAATAATAATAATAATAATAATAATAATAATAATAATAATAATAATGTGGAACTGAAGTTGCCACTGCAGGCAAAATTAAAATTTTGTTAAAACCACAAGTATTCTAAATCATTATTATTATATTATTTCAATTAAGACACTTTTTTAACATTACAGAACCGATACATTTCACCAGTCTTCACTGAGAAAAAAAATAGACCGCTTTCATCTAGAACGAATAGATGGTCCTTTTCTAAATCCCAAACTAGAAATATAGGTTTCCGAACTATGAGTATAAGGCACACCAGTACACTGAGAAAAAATTCTATAACTGACATCTAGAATCTAAATTGTGGCTCGAGAAAAAATAGTTCCATGTCATCCTTATAAATTTCTTATACAAAAAATTTCTAGTCCCCTTCAAAAGCGAATTCTAGAGACCTGTATTAGAATTCTTGAGCATTTGCCTATACTATCGAGGACAAACCTATTTGAAAATATCTCCAAATAAATGTGAATACAAAAGGCGGGTTTCAGCAGCTATCATCTTGGTTTATGACCCAATTCTAGAAAATCGAGCGAGAATTTCTCGTAATACTACAAAAAATTCAGAATATTCAGAATATTGTTTCACCATCTAGAAATGTGTAAATTAGAAATTCTCGACCATTTCGTCTATTCAGTTTATTGGCGTACCTCATGCGCATAGCTCGGAAATCTATATTTCTAGTTTAAGGATTTATAAAATGACCATTTATTCATTCTAGATGAAGGCGGTATATTTTTTTTTTCTCAGTGTTTGGTCTTTATTCCTTTCCGCTAATTTAACTGAAATGCAAGATTTTTTTTTTTTTTTTTTTTTTTTTTTTTTTTTGGGGGGGGGGGGGGGGGGAGAGAAGAAAGTGAGAAAGGTATTATAATGTATGTTGATATCAACATTCTATCTTTCCTGAATTTTTTATACGAAAATTTCGGAGAATTATCTGTTCTGATTTTCATTTCAACAAAAGATTAAATAATGGGCAACAAGATGTCTGCACTGACGAGCCTTATAATTTTCCAGAGGAAGAAGAGAGAATAAAAGAAAAGTAAAATATACTGTCGTGAAAAAGGATCATATTCAATCAGTGGCCTTGTGACCCACCTATAGTGTAAACGGATCTTTTTTTTCTTTTCTCTGTCTTTTCTTTTTTCTTTCGCGCAAACGATTCGTTATTGCGAGACGAGACTAGAAAAGAAAAGCTCGACAACGAGCGTAATTCGAGGAGGGTGTAAACATTATTTTTAAAATAACTTCCTCATTTGCATCAGTTTGGTGGCGTCACATGATACACATTTCCAATTAACTTAAAACGGAGAAAGTAAGTAACATAATTTAAACGTTGAAAATATTTCGGAGCTAACACGGTAACTATTTTTTCATTTTACTTTCTTCTATATGTTTTTATACAGAAAGTATTGGATTCGTGAAAATTTACGAACTCCAGTTTTCGATGGATTTACACGTTTTGGGAAATCCTGAACACGATTCGACTGTTTTTAGAAAATGTGTGTCTGTGTGTATGTGTCTGTTTGTGTGTGTGTATCACAAATTTTGTGGACGCTGTAACTCACGAACCAATGAACGAAATTTAACCAAACTTGGTATTTAGTTAAACTCTGACATAAACTGGTACTGATTAGATTTGTGGAACAATTGTTCAACGGGTGGCGCTCTGATCGCATTTTTTCTAAACTTTTAACATGGCAGTATTGGACAAATTTTCGTATAAATGTACATAATGAGAGTTATTTTAAACGTGTGATTGTAAAATTAATATGAAGTATTTATAATAGTAGTAATTAACCAGGAAAATAATTTTGTGCATGTGGGAGCATCGCTCCCCTCCTCGGGGGGAGTAAATTTTCAATATGGGTGTCTTTCGAAAGATCTCGTCAATACCTTTAAAATGAATGGTTGAACCACAGATCTGCAATAATTTAAAACAAAGTTATATATATATATATATATATATATATATATATATTATCTTTTAACAAAAAAAAAGAAACTTAGAAAAAAAAATCGTATTTCTTTTGATATTGGCAAAAAATTGACTTTCTTTCGGCATTTAGTGATGTAATTCTGTCGGATAAAAATCGTCTGCATTTATAATCGAAAATAATTTAATAATTTAATAAATAATTTGTATTCAATGAATTTTGTGTAAAATTATGTAGAAGAAAGTCATGTGGTTTCCACATCATACTCGTTTACTTTATTTTGCACATATGGGGCAGAGGAAGTATTGTTCTTCGTTTCGAACTTACAAAATTGATTTTTTTTTTTTTTTTTGCAATAAATACATGTTTTGAGGTCCCTTGAATGCGGATGTCATATTTCTAGCGGCTGGTCTGTGTATTCGTGAGTCTATTACCTATATAAATCAAAACGAATCAGCAGGAAGCTAAAATTGGTTGTCTTAATCTGTATAGACTTGGTCCTATTGCTTGAAATGTTTTATTGAAATTGATACGTGTACAGGGGCATACAAAAGAAATTTACATGCATTATAGAGTATGAGCGGAATTTCTCGTTAATACATTTTAACAATTTAAGACTACACTAAACACAATAAATTCAAAATATATTTTTTTTTAATTTGCAAACATATGTTTCTTAGAAAACATGGTATGAATAGAGTGGATTCATCATTCGGTTAGCGGGACAAACAAAAGAATTCGAATATATTAGGCGTTATGGTTTTAAGTCGTACAACATATTTTTTTATTGTTCTAATTTTAGAAACGCCATGCGGTACGTATACCGTTTATAGACAATATACAGGTATACCCAGAATAGGTCGAACGCATTCTTTTTTATTGGATGTAACTGACAGAAGTGATTTTTCTTTATTGTTTAAATATTTGTTTCTTTATTCTTTTATTGTTGCCAGCCAGCCAACGTAATTAAATACGAGCCTATACCCCCCCCCCCCCCTCAAAAAAATAAAAATAAAATAAATAATAATAATTGAAACCAAAATAACAACGCAGATATTTCTGTTTTCCTCATTGCTGAAGAAACTTCAAACTTTTTCGACAATTGCACTTTTTGTATAGGACTCCCAAGAATGTTCTAAATATAATTCTTCTCTTTTCTTTCTTAAGCGCAAAAAGAAAGAATGCCATTTAATCGATCCAAGATGTTTATTTCCAAGAGAGATTTTAAAGAACGATGCGTTTTAAATTACAGTTCTTCGGTGAAAAATGCGGTAGGAATATATTCGGAAAAGAGTATCTTTGTAAGGGTAGAAACGCACTAAAAAAAAAAAAAAAAAAAAAAAAAAAAACTTGCAGCGACTAACAAGACTATACGTAAATCGATAGTTAAATGTTGAGAAATTATCAGACGAAATTAGATTGAATTATGTCTCAAGTTTAATGGACTGTCTATCTCAGAAGATTTTATAAAATCTTCAGCATTCACTACACATTTTCGGTAATACGTACATCATTTTCAGCCTTTATCAATCCACTGCAGGAGGGAAGGCCTCTCCTAGGTTCAGGACTGTATATCTCAGAAGATTCTATTAAATCTTCAACATTCACTACACAGTTTCAGTAATACGTACATCATTTTCAGCCTTTATCAATCCACTGCAGGAGGAAAGCCTCTACTAGGTTCAGGACTGTCTATCTCAGAAGATTCTATTAAATCTTCAACATTCACTACACATTTTCGGTAATACGCACATCATTTTCAGCCTTTATCAATCCACTGCAGGAGGAAGGCCTCTCCTAGGTTATTCCAATCTGCCCTGTTTTCTGCAATTCTTCTCCATTCTGCTCTTTCAAACTTCACAATTTCATCCCTGCAACGACACAGTGGTCTCTTCCTCGTGTTTTCTTACCTCTCGGTAACCAAAATTGGATTTTGGTGGTCCATCTATCATCATTCCTTCTGACAAGGTGCCTACCCAGCTCCATTTTAACTTCTTAACGCTAAAAATAACATCAGTAACTTTGGTTTGCTCTCTAATCCAAGTATTTCAATTTCTATCTCTTCGGGTGAATCTTAACATGCATCTGTCCATGCATCGCTGGGTTGTTTGGATATTTTGTATAGTTATACATGTTAATGTGCAAATTTCTGAAGCATAAGTTAAAAAACAGGCAAAATGCACTGACCAAAAACTTTTCTTTTCAAACAAATTGGGAGGTCGCTTTTGAATACAGCGCTATTTCTTCCAAATGCTCCCCATTCAAGTTCAATTCGGTTGTTAATTTCTTTCATGGTATTCCCGTTAATAGTAAGGACTTGTCCCAGTTAAGTATAACTACATACCGTTTTTAATTCACCCATATCAACAGTGATCTTCAGTGGAGAAATATATACATATGTATGTATATTACAATGTACTTCACAATAATATAAGAATTTTTTTGTAATTTATTCCAAAATTGATAATTAATTGATAAATATATTCATAGTAGTCTACATCAGTCTTGGAAAGAATTTTTTACCTAATTTGAAAAATATCACTTTCAACTGGAGTTATTCTAAGAGAGGGGGAAAAAAAAAAATCTATAATGTTGCGGCCACCACAAGACTTTCTTCTATGTAATCTCATACAGTAAGCAACTGTATAAATTATTCATTAAATTATTGTTTTTTGAAATTGTTTTCCATGCTGAATGCAGACGGTTTTAATCTCAGAGAAGTATAAAATTAAATGCTGACAGAAAGTCAATTTTGTGCAAACGTCAGAAAAAATGCGATTTTTTTCTTTCTGTTAAAATTGAAAAAAAGTCGTTAACTTTGTTTCAAATTATTACAGATCTATGTGTCAACCATTTATTTTAAAGGTACTGACGAGTTCTTTCGAAAGATACCCATATTGAAAAAGTATTCCCTCTCTCCGGAGGCTGATGCTTGTACATGCACACCTTTTTCCCTAGTTTACTACTACTATTAGCAATAATTCATATTAATTTTATAATCATGCATTTAAAATAACTCTCGTACATTTGTAGAAAATTTTGTCTTTTTGCATGTTAAAAGTTCAGAAAAAATGGGATCACAGCGTCACCTGTTGAGCGATTAATCCCCAAATATAATCAGCACCAGTTTAGGTCAGGATGCAAATAAATACCATGTTCAGTTAAATTTCATTCGTTGGTTCGTGAGACCAAAATTTGTGATGCACAAACTGCGTCCACAAAATTTGTGATGCACATACACAGACAGATATTTTCTTAAAAGTGGTCAAATCGTGTTCAGGACATATCAAAACGTGTAAATTCGTCGAAAACTTCCACGAATCCAATACTTTATTCTTATATAGAAAATAAAAAAAGAAATTCACATAAACTAAATAATAAAAAGACTTTTTGCCTTGTTAACAAAACGCTCTATCTTGTTTACGCAAGTCTAAGTACTTTTTGTACATGAAAGTCAGCGGAAAAAAAGAAAGGAAAAAAACAAAGACGTGAAGAAAATCCAATTGAAAGCTTTCATTTACAGAAGTAGCCAAAGTAAACAAACGAAGAAAATCGCCATTTCGCTTCGCTGTCATTCGGAATAATACTAGATATTATTTTTGGCTTCACCGTGATTGAGAGTAGCGATGTAGGTTTGTACTCAATTTAAAGTTCATTGGTATCGCACTAAAAAACAAAACATTTAACTAATTTACTTTTTTTATGAAATTTTTTTTTCAATATTCTCCATTTGTTTTAATCTGATCCTTAGGGGGTGCGTCCCAGACAGTCGCCAATTACCTATAGTACAGTACTAGTGCGACGTTAAATCCAACTAACACTTTCTTTTAATCGATTTTTAAACTCTTGTACCGTCTCTGTTCGCTTGATAGTAGCATTACTCGGGGCTTAACTTAGATAATTTGTAGCACAATCAACATTTGTACTCCCCCCCTCACCACACACATGCATGCATATTAAAAATTTTATAATGAGAGCTCTAATTATACTATTAAATCACACTTGTTTTTAAATATAAGTCCATAAAAACTTAATATTATTTTAAAATTAAATAATATTTTACAATACTGAAATATGTATTTATTATACCACTTTTATAAGAATCTTTTTAAAATACTAGATATGATGTTAAAAAAAAAAAAAAAAAAAAAAAAAAAACGAATGAATAAATAAATAAAAATAAAAATAAAGTTTGTCCGATTTTATTAAATTAAATAAGGCTAAACAAAATGCCCATTCTCAATAAACTCTTATAACCATAGATATAGTAATAAGACATAGATTGGTCAGCGAAGGGGAAAAAGTGATTCATTTTTACTTGGGGAAAGTTACTCTAATGGCTGTCTCTCCCCGAGCAAATTACACACAGGAATACACACGGATAATTTAGCAAATAAAATGTATGAATAATTTATTTACTAAAGGTTAATGAAAAACTCCAGATACAGTTTCAAATTCATTTTTCTTTTTTTTTTTTTTCTTTCTAATGTCTGATTCCAAAACTTTTTTCCGGCATCAAAAATTTTGCTGGATAACATGGGGATGATAGATCTATATATATTACTATATCTATGCTTATAACCTGTTTCTATTCTACCAACATTCTATGGCACAGACATAATCAGCTTCCCATGACAAATGACTGATCTGCTGCATAAATTTATATCAATAAAATAGGAAATGCTGATTATTAAAATATTTCCTATTGCTTTTATACATAAAAATTGTTAAAGCTAGTATCTTATGGCCATCACAAAACTTTCTTCTATCTTTTCCTATACAAATTCAAGCAATACAAATTAGTTATTATTTTTTTTCCATTATGAATGTAGACGATTTTCATCTCAGAGAGGTATTACACTAAATGTCCAATAGAAATGAATTTTTACCAGATGGCATTCTTCCCGTTCTCAAGGAAAATTGCAGTGTAGTTTCGCCACCTATCCGCGATATGCACCCAAATGAAATCTGCATAATGTCTCATAATGACCCTTTCACATATCACGTTTTGTTCGATTGTACTCAATAGAATCTGAGATATAGACATCCCTTTAATTTTGGAAATCGCACAGTGAAAAAAATCGAAGGACATGACAATGATGTGGTGTAGTTGTTAAGGGGCTCTCTTCGATTGTCATCGCGCTCATCGGCAGCTGAATCCTATATGTTGTTTATGTAGAGATTCGGTACCCAAATTACTCATTATTTATTTATTTATTCCGTTTTCATATTAAAAAAAATCACAACCATTTCCCATTGTTATCCAAAAATTTATTTTATTTTTTTAATTTTTTAATATATTTTTTAAAACTTTTAAAGCGTGAAAAATGCACATAGTTCTGTTTCCGCATTTTACAACTTTAAAATGAAATATTAAAAAAAAAAAAAAAAAAATTAATTAATTTTTAGAAAACATGAGCAGATTAAACGGTTATGAATTTTCTGAATGTTAAAACGGAGTTTAAAAATATAAATTAGGAAATGAGTAATTTGGGTACCAAATTTCTTCATAGAATAACATGGGATTTGGCTTCCATCGGTGATAGAGGAAGAGTCTCCTTAAGGGCCCGCTTCACTCACCGCCTCTGGAAGCTGAAGCTAGTGTTATTCTATGGGAAATTTTTCTTTACAAATAACTTATTAACTAATACATATTTTTAAATTCTTTTTTCACATTCTGAAAATTCCCAGTTGTTAAACTGACGACCTTTTTTAAAAAATTATTTTTTTATTTTTTTTATATTTTATTTTGAAGCTGCAAAATACGAATTTTCAATATGTGAATTTTTTTCATTTTGCAATTTCAAAATAAAATATTAAAAAAATACATTTTTAAAAAAGGTCCGTCAATGGAAAGTTGGTAATTTTCTGAATGTGAAAACAGAATTTAAAAATATGCATTAGTTAATAAGTTATTTGTAAAGAAAATTTCCCCACCCCATAGAATAACATTGGCTCGGGCTTCCGGCGATGGTAAGTGAAGATTGCCGTTAAAAGGCGTTTGACTAAACAAGAGTCCTAGGCCTGGGTGGAATCCCCACACACATTTCCCCCATCTCCACAGGAGACATAGTGCGACGGAGATCTTTCTAAAGGGTCCAAGCCCTATACTGAAGAAACATTTCATGAGCATGGTAAAATTAGTTTACACCATAGATTTCAGATACAACTAGAATGGCACTTTTCCCTAAGTGAGGTGTTCTGAAAAGTGAGGCAAGATATGTGTCGGTTTTCACTGATAACTTTCTTTTTGTCAGAGTGGAAAAACAGAGATGTATAGTTTAAATAATAATAATAATAATTCATCATTACAGTAATCAAACACCAGGAGTATGGAAGATGAGAATTAATGAATTGATGAACGATAAACCACATATAGAAATGAGGCCTTATACAAAGTAAAATGTATTTAAAAAGTTAATATGAATTGTTAGTAATTTAAATTTATAATATATTTAAAAATAGAGAGTTGAAAAAAATATGTGCAGAGCAATTCAGTATCATCATTTCGTAATAGAATAAAATATAATGGTAACAAAAAAAAAATATATATATATATATAAACAAATAAATAAAATAAAATAAATAAAAACTAATAATAAAATTAATAGGATTAAATAAGAATATACCATAATGGATAATGCGTAAAAGCAGTAAAAATCCATGTATATAACACAATAAAATGAGTTAATTTGCCAAAATATAGCGCAAACTAGAGTTATGTCGTTTAAAACAGACATAAAAGTTACCAATATATTATAATAGGTATTATTAAGAAAGAAGTTATTTTCAAAATGATTATAATTCACACAGCATAAAAAAGATAAAAACTTTCAAATTAATAGCGCAATAGCAGTATGCTTAATTCTAATGTCATGTATAATAATAATTCATCATTACAATGGTAAAACACCAAGAAAGAAGATGAGAATTAATGAACAAGGAATCACATACGGAAATAAAGCCTCATACAAGTAAAATATATTTAAAAAGTTAACATGAATTGTTAGTATTTTAACTTTATAGTATATTTAAAAATAGAGGTAATTATAAAAATAGAGTGTTAATAATAATAATTATAATAAACATGTACAAAGCAACCCAGTATCATCACATTATAATAGAATGAAATATAATGGTAACAAAAATACTATTTAATAAAATTAATAGGATGCAATAGGAATTCTATACCAATGGATACAGCGCAAAAAATCCGTGTATATAACACAATAAAAGGAGTTTCAAAATAATGCATATCTATGTATAAATATAATATATAGTTTTTTCCCCCCATAATTGTTAAATATCTGACCGTCAAATAATCAAGATTGCTTACACTTTTACAGTGACTGTAAAACGAGTTTTTTCCTTCTATGCAGAACATAGAAGGGGAAACAAACCAAAGTACATTAAAGTGAGGAAAGGATTACTTATGATAAATTTACATGATTTTTAAACAGGAAAATATTTCAGTCGACAGATAAACGATTCAATATATCATTTAGGCTTTTAAATGATAACAAAAATACTATTTAATGGTTTAAAAAAAAAAAAAATACTATTTAATGGTTAAAAAAAAAAAAATACTATTTAATAAAATTAATAGGATTCAATAGGAATTCTATATCAATGGATAATGCGCAAAAGCAGCAAAAATTCATGTATATAACACACTAAAATGAGTTAATGTTCCAAAATAATGCATATCTCTCTATATAAATATAATATATAGTTTTTACATTTTTTTTCCATACTTGTTAAATATCCGACCGTCAAATAATCAAGATTGCTTACACCTTTACAGTGACTGTAAAATGAGTTTTTCCTTCTATGCAGAACATAGAAGGGGAAACAAACCAAAATATATTAAAGTGAGGAAAGGATTACTTATAATAAATTTAAATGGTTTTTAAACAGGAAATTATTTCAGTCGGCAGATAAACGATTCAATATATCATTTAGGCTTTTAAATGATAACAAAAATATTATTTAATGGTAAAAAAAAATACAAATAATAAAATTAATAAGATTCAATAGGAACTCTATATCAATGGATAATGCGCAAAAGCAGCAAAAATCCATGTATGTAACACAATAAAGTGAGTTAATGTTCCAAAATAATGCATATCTCTCTATATAAATATAATATATAGTTTTTACATCTTTTTTTTTTTTTCATAATTTTTAAATATCCGACCGTCAAATAATCAAGATTGCTTACGCCTTTACAGTGACTGTAAAACAAGTTTTTCCTTCTATGCAGAACATAGAAGGGGAAACAAACCAAAATATATTAAAGTGGGGAAAGGATTACTTTACTTTACTTATAATAAATTTAAATGATTTTTAAACAGGAAATTACTTCAGTCGACAGATTTATTATATGATATAGGCTTTTAAATGTTTCAATTACTGGAATATTTCATTCAGTTGTTGGTACTTTATTGTTATATCGGAGTCCTTGTTATCGTCCTTGCCTTTAAGAAACTTTAATTATTGAAATGTACTATCATTACTATTATTAATTTAAAAATATTATTATTTATATTATTAAATTATTTGTTTTAGTAATTTAATTTTTCTTAGGGGTGCTTTTAACTTGGCCAAATGTTTTGAATATAAGTCGGTTGTTTATCGCACGGCTCCTATCACAAAGAGGTACTAAATTATTTTCTCAGGTTGTAATTTCTACAAAAGTTCATGATGCAAAAATAAAATAATATTTAATCACAATCTACGAGGGTTTTTTTTTTCTTTCCTCATTTTTTAGAAATCCACTTATATGTACTTGTTCCTTCTTCTTTCTTTTACATGCTCTCCCATCGGTATAAAATATTTACCCTAGGGGCAATAAAATTTACCCGAGGGTTCATCTGTGATGTAAGATGGGCGGACTACGTGACTTTAGTTTTAAGGTACACTAAGGGAAAAAATTCAATAAAGGTTTTTTTTTTTCTTCTTCTTCTTCTTTTATCGTGTACCTAAAACCACAAACATTATCATCTTTACTGTTTCAAATGGAGGGTTGTTAAGAAAATTGTTTTTGATGTTCAGTATACCTGAAAATATCTGCTAGAGGAATGGCGACTAAATAAAATGTTCAGAAAAAGAGAAGGATAATAGCTAATAAATAAATAAATAAATAAAACGTAGCTTAGTTTTTCAAAAGTTTTATAATATGATAAAGAGTTTAATTTCAGAAATAAAAATAAGAATAACTTACAAGAAAACATTCAAAAGGTGTCGTCTTCAAAAAATATTTAATATATATATATATATATATATATGATTCTACTCTTCCTAAAACACCAGAAAGTAAAAATATTATCGGCTGAAATGAATTACGGCGACAACAAAAATTTATCAAAATTAAGCATTTTTGGCGATTTAGTGCTGTTAGGCGATAAGTTGCTAGCACCGAGATTGTCGTGTACAAACAGAATCGTGATTTGCTTCTCCGCCAAGTACTCAAAATCAATCGCCTAACAGTGTGAAATCGCCAAATATGTTTAATTTTGATAGTTTTTAGAGTTCACTGTAGTTCATTTCAGCCGATAATTTTTTCACTTTCTGGTGTTTTATGAAGAGTAGAAGAATCACATATATTTTTTTCAGCATTTTTTGAAGGCGACACCTTTTGAATGTTTCCTTGTTAGTAAATATAAATTAAGAATTAAATTAAAATTAGTCAAAAACTAAAGATTAATTAAAATATTACTCAAAAATAATAATTAAAATATCAAAATAAAAGTAACTTAAAATTATTAGAAAACATATTTTAAGAATTAAATTAACCAAATACCTATAGGTATTCTTTGAATTCTATGTATTATTATTAATCATTTTAGTACGTTCGAATCTAATTAAAATAAATTCAATTGTTGTATAATGAGTATATATATATATATATATATATATAATTTAGTTTAGAATGATTTTTAAGTTTTGGAAGAAAAATATATAGGGTAGGTGTTCCAGTGACTGACATGCTCCAGTAATCGACATATTTCCCCAAAATAATTAATAAATAAGTAAAAAATCAAATCAAGTGATTTACAAATAAGAATTTTAACGTATGTCAAACACTGAATCATAGGATGCTAATTACTGGTCAAATGAAAAATTGGCAATGTCAATTACTGGAACACCGAGTCGATGTCAAAAACAGATTCATTAAAAAAAAATATATATATATCAAAAGTATATTTTTTAACATATATGTGGTTCTGAAAGTCTTTCATGCCATGTATATAAACTTAAGATTTCTAAAAATAGTTTCTGATGACTAAAACATTAAAAACGTCAGAAATTGCTCCAAAAGTGTCAATCACTGGAGCACTTACCCTATAATATGGTAAAGAGTTTAATTTCAGAAATAAAATAAGAATAACTTAGTAAATGTAAATTAAGAATAAAAGTAAAATTAGTCAAAAACTAAAGACTAATTAAAGTATTATTCAAAAATAAAAATAAATTGTCAAAATAAAAATAACTTAAAATTATTAAAAAACATATTTTAAGAATTAAATTAACCAAATATACATAGATATTCTTTGAATTCTATGTATTATTATTAATTATTTTAGTACGTTCGAATCTAATTAAAATAAATTTAATTGTTGTATAATGAGTATTTTTTTTTTTTTTAATAAAATTAATTTAGTTTAGAAGGATTTAAGTTTTGGTAGAAAAGGGTAAACTAAAATAATTATCGAAACGTCAGTGGAGGTCTCTGTTGAAACTCAAAATTTATTTTGATGTCTCCCTACGTGTCTGCATGTACAACGATCGCGGCCGCAAAAATCACCCAGTGTAAATGAAATTTCTTCGAAGTACATTTTGCACGCGTTTTTAATATTTTATATAATTATGAGATACATTATGAGATAGAAAAATATTAATGACTTAGTATTTATGACATGATTTGTAAATACATTTAGAATTTTTTTTTTTTTTTTCATGTTTATTTTAAACGTATTTATAGAATTGAAAAATCAAACAGACAGGCAGGTGAACTGGTGAACTAAAGTCATAAGCACTTTTAAAATGTGTTAGAAAATTAAATATAATATATGTATATGTAAATCCTTCAAATTATTTTTAAAAAGTGAAAGATAAATTACATAAACGAGTGAAATTGTTTTTCGTGAATTATTGCATGCGTTAAACAACAACATAAAGTAAAAAAAAAAAAAAAAATACCATTATACAAATAATTTTCATGCGTTTTTGTATGACGCATTAAATGAGATAACGTGCAGAAGAGACGACAGTGATAGAAATGATAGAATAGATGGCAATGAATAACGACAATGATAGGAAAAAGTTAATTTTGTGGTATTACATTTATTTGTCTATATTTCCTAATAACGATTAAAATTATCTCATTAACAGATAAATAACATAGTTGATTGATTAATGGGTAAATGGTGTGATTTTTTCTATACTAATTAAAGATATATATATATTTTTTAACAACCATTCTTTATTATTATTATTATTATTTTAATCTCCGATGCATAAGCAAAACTTATCAATAAAGCAAATTGATTTTGAATAGAAATATATTAAATAATTTGGAGGTATGAGATTCAATTGAAAGCCATTTAGCACCATTTCTCCTTTTCTGCATAATGTAATTATAATTTATTTATTTATTTATATTTTACCCCATTTTCCCAAAGCTTTAAGATGCCAGCATTTTAAAAACACATATGCATTTGCATATATGCACTTACATATGTGTGTACATTAAAAAATATTCACACAGATCGGTTCCAAAAGAGGTCTACACAGAAGTATGTTCTTAACTTCCCACGTACACCTAACAAAACACAATGAAAGAACCCGCACTTTTCTTCAAAGCCGTGCGCCTAAGTTTATACCATTTCCTGCTCAGTTATTCTAGGACAGGCATTAGGGAGCTTTGTAGCGTAAATCCTCTATAGTACCGCACGTAGCTAAAAGCCGAAACAGCTCACCCCTATTATATACCCCCTCCCCCCACACTTCTTGTTATAATTCCTGCTTTATACTTAAGAAGGAAAAGAGGTATAAAATATACGGGTCCTTTATTTAAATAAAAATTTCATGCTAATATAAATATTAATTAAAAAAAAAAGATTTGGAAGAAAAGAAAATTTGCTTTGACATGATTTAATTTAATGCCAGAAGTTTATATTCCTTAAGCTAAACGGTTGACTTTTTGCTCTTTTACTCATCTGCAATACAAGTCTTCTAAACATTTAAAATGTAAGATATTTTTGATAATTTCACTTACTATTAATTTGCACCAAAATGGTTAAAGCCGTTTGCTTTACGCAATGTTTCTTCTCTCAACAAAGGTAGATTTATCTTATGAACTTGTAAATCTAACAATTGTTTTATTTATTTACTGTAAGATTTGTGAGTTCATAAGGAGTTTTTCATAAAAAAGAACTTTTACAACGTATGTAAAATAATTAGATCTCCAAATTAAATACGTCATGTAAAAAAACCCCTTATGAAATTTCAACTCTGGAAAATATCTAAAACCTAGCTCATTCTTTCGCCGATAATTTGCTTAGTTTTTAATCTATTCAAATGACCTTTTTAAATAAGTTGCCCAAGATATCTAGCGTTCAACCTACGAAATAAAAGTTCTACGTTTCGCGCTCGCGGAGTAAAAAAAAAAAAATAATAATAATTACTAATGCTCATATCTCAGCGAAAAGTACATGTGGGGATTTTATGTATGTCAGAATAATGTTACGTTAATGTTTTGTAAATTTTTATGCAAATTTTGTAAAATTTTGTTTAAATCAATTCCTGTTATAAGCAAAACAAATTTTATATCTCTCTCTAAATAATCATGCGATTTAAAAAATAAAAAAATAAAATAAATAATAATAAATAAATAAATAAATATTGTACATAGTAAATGCAATAAGGTATTGATTTGTCATCTGTAGCTTTTTATAATACAGGGTTTTCCAAAGTATTAGTGCTTTTCCTCAATTTGTGGTTGGCCTCATAATTTCACTCATGACTAAATCGGTAGTGGAATATGTGAGTAAATTTATAAATGTTCTTCGCATGCCTCAAGTTCGTTTCGTCCAGTACTTTTTTTTTTTTTTTTTTTTTTAAATAGAAAAAATTCCAAAGTAAACAATTACTAGCAGGCTTTGCCTGCTGCGCTAGTCACTATATTTAAAGGAATTTTCAAAAAACATTAGTCACTCTATTTTAAATCACTTTATAATTAAATAAATAAAAAAAATCAATTGAAATCGCTTTAAACCTCACTACGGGTCCCTGCTGCTTTCGGAAGAGCCTTCTTTGCCTACGGTATATCGGTTTCTTGTCCCCACTGCTTGGATTTGCGCCTTAACCGGACATTTTAGTTTTGGTGCTAACTGGACGATAAGTAGCGCTGCTGTTATTCAAGAACTGTATTTTTAGGATAGATTATCATCTTCATTCTATGACAACAGATGGCAGCAACAGAGAATCACCCTAGTTGCAAAAAATTTAACTTTAATAATAATAATAAAATTTTATCAAAAAATCGGGTTTTGAGCTACATTAAGAAAAATCAAAACGGACCTCCAATACAAAATTCTGTAGCTCTGCGATCAGCCGTTTGCTTACACAGCGACGGACACACACATATACAAATACAAACATCTTCTTTTATTATATATAAAGATTATCATTATTATTATACATTTACATGCATAGAACGCAAAGGAAATAAGTGATCAAATGCCAAATATATGTATAAGATTAAAAAAATATGTATCCAGGAATAGTTCAAAGGAAATGTGAATTAGTCCATAGTACCCACGCTTTAATCATTAAACAATTACATATGGAAGTGAAGCTTTATTCAAAAGAAATATATATTGAAAAAAATCAATATGAGTTGTTTCTGAGACACTGATACATGAGATCCTATATAACAAATATGAAAAAGTATCTCATTAAAAAAAAAATAATAATAATAAGTAGAAGAAAGAGCAGAAGCCACCACGGCCTATCAAAGATCTTTACAAATTTCAATGTCATAAACAACTCCACACGACATTTAAAACGAGCTAAATTTTAAAAAGTATATATCCGTAGTTCTCGCCATAAAGAAAACGGTTAAATCATACTAAATTTCTAATCAATATTTGTGGGTGTCATTTATTTTTATTACTGTGATTAACATTTCATGTTAGGTTCAGGAGGTACTTCACATTATATTCTAAGCATCAGTGAAACAGATTTTGTGGGAAAAGAGAGGGAGAAAGAAAGAAAGGAATTCCATAGCCGTTATGTATGGAAAACATTTATACACCTTCACGTACATATGTGAATACATCTTTGATGTCAAATGGTAAGTGATAAAGCAAACAGCCCGGGGGCATTCGGAAAAATCCCTGAATCGTAAAATATTCCATTTGGTGTAATGACTTCTCCTTTCCCTGCGGACTTCGAAGGATGAGCTGAACGTGATTTTGAAATGCAGAGTTCACGATAACCGACATGTTGTAGGGAATAGACGTTCTGTGGTTGTGTATAAAATTATTCAAGTAGAAATGTTTCTGATAAATGGTAAAATCTGAGCATAAAAGTGAATCAAATACTATAACAACATTAGGGTAAGTGAAAAAGTAGTGAACTTTGTACCAGTAATGGACATTTCAAAATTTAAACACGAAAAACAAGTTATTCAATTTTTATTTACAGTCGGCAGCAAAATTATTGAAGCACTAGTAATAATTCTCACTTAAAAGATGGTTACCTAATACTGTTTTGTTAACCCTTTGCGGCGCAAGGTAATTGGGATTATTTAAATTACACTGCCACCGCAATTCACGAACAAAATTAAAATAAAAAAATTGACGTCCTATTCTGCTATGTTATGAAAGTAAAATTTTGCTAAAAAATTTCCGGGATGAGTTTTTGCAGTTGGAACTTAATAATTGCGTTCTCGCAGCGACGACAGTGCGACGCAAAGGGTTAAGTAAATATTTGTCAGGTTACGATCTTAGTCTTATGCTATTTATAAAAAAGTAGGTGATAAAAATTAGCGATCAAACTAGTAATTTAGTGAAGATAAGCCGCGGGCTATCTTAAAAAAATAAATAAATAAATAAATAAAAATAAAATAAATAAATAAATAAATTTCTGGGGACTGCGGTTTATCTATCAGTGCGGGCTATCTAATAATGCCAAATTCCGTACTTCTTGGAACAGTCGATCTTCCCCGAAAACGAAAGTTTAGTATTCTAGTCTCTCGAGCACTGATTCACGCTTATAATCTCTTATTTATTAACTAATAATCTCTTATTTTGATTAATTTGCATATACGTCTGGAGTTCGCCATCTTGTTCCCTTGTTTTTGATTTTTTGCATCGTATTTGTATACTGGCTTTGTTTTATTTTATTTTTTTATACAGTGCCTTTTAAAATAATTTATTTCTTTCATTTATAATTAATTATTTTTATGACTTTGTATATATGCCTGGATTTCACTATTTTGTTCACGTATTTCTTATATTTGTTGCCATTACATCTGCATACTGGTATAGTTTGATTTTATTTTCCTTATACCTAACTATTTCTTAAATAATTTATTATTTTCATTTATAATTAATAACTTATTATTTTTATTAACTTGCGTAGATGTCAGAAGATCGATATCTTTTACCCTTATTTATCTGTCACATCATCGTAACAATGCTTGCATAAGCCGCGGCTTACCTTCCGGTGAGGTTTATCTAAGAACATTGTTTTTTTCCCGCAACATTTTAATAAGCTGCGGCTTATATACACTAAGTTACAGTAAAAAAAATAATTGAAAAGCGTGGATGTGTGCTTCAATAATTTTGCTGCTGACTGCGTAGATTGAAGCAACGTTCAGGGTTGAAATTATAATCCTCTACTATTAATATTTTAATTTATAAATCTTTCCAGATATTAATATTAGAATAGAATAACGCTAGTTTAACAGAAAAATTTAACATTTTTTTTCTTTTTTTTTTTTCTGACAGTCTTCATGAACGGAATTTTTTTTAGTTTTGTCTCTGTTTATTTTAATTCATTTTATGTATCTCTTGCTTTAATATGACTAAGACAAATAAGCAGAAATTATTTATTGCGCTTTTTTTATTCTTATAAAATGCATTTAATATTATATTAATAAAAATAATATTCACTCAAACATTTACTGGCACTCTCTTATTAAGTTTATTCAAAATACGTTATTTTCGGATATGAATTAAACAAAAATTGCCATTTTAGGCTACAAAATCAATTAATTAAGTTAAAATTCTGTCCTAACAGATTTCAATTTTGGACGAAAGACTTATTTTTTAAACTGCATGAAATGATTTTATTGTAACAAATGCATGATGTGTCAATATTAGCCCCGTGTTTAAATTATTTTATTATAATTTATTTTTGACAAAAATTTACTATAATTTTTATTATTTTCTCCCACGATACATTTAAATTCGACATATTAATTTCATTTATTTATTTTACTATAACTATTATTTGTCACGATGTATTTGAATTCGTATTTATTTACTTATTTTCTCGTGGTGCTTTACAGTAAAATGATGACAACGGTTCTTTGCTATCTGAAAAAAGTATATATAATGTTTCTCAAATATATATATCATTTTCAGATAAGAATAGTTTTTTAAAAGTATGCAAAAATAAATTTTAAAAAATTGATAACAATAATTCTAAGTAGTGAATAACATAAGTATTGATTATCTTGAAAATAAAACTGATTGATTTAAGAATGAAAATGTCTGGTACAACTAAGTTTTTCTTAGCACTTCTTCCCGCTCCCTCTTTATTTTCATCACTATCTGCTTTGATCCCCATATTCGAAATCAACCAAACCGGACATATCCGGTTAACGAAAACCTACACGGGATTCTATTTCCGGGTAACCATCACTGAATAAATCCGTTATTTTCGGCTTCTGCAACTTCCACATTACATCCTTTGTCTGGGATAACCACTGCATTGTCTGGCCGTAAACATAACCCCGCCGCCATAGTTGCCCCGATCAATAACCAGGCGTGGCATTCCAGACAGAAAGTCTAAAGAGAAATTTACCCCGGTGCTTTTTTTTTCTCTCTCTTCCGAGGAACTGATCTTGAAAGTGAAGATGAAGAATGAGAAAGTGATAAGGATAAGGGATCACCGGGATAAGGGAAAACCACACACTATCCAGGCCACTGGATGAGATCTTTCTTGAAGGGGTTTGGGGTATCAGTTGTTAGGAGGTCATTGTCGTACGTATAAACAGCCTGGGGCCGTATCAACAGAGAGGGAAACAGAACGCTTGGGGGGTGGGGGTGGGGGGAACAGGAGAAGAGTTGGAAGTTCGTTCCCCTCAAAGTTACGGCGTCGATGAAGAACGGGAGACAGAACCTGAGGCTATAATTTAGGAAATGGAAATGTCATAATGAATTAATTAATTTTAAGTAAACGTTATTCAAAGCATCTGATACTTATTCGCGTTCAATCGATATGTAGTTTTATTCAGAGATTTTGTGACATTTGCATTTTTACTTTCTGTTATTCAAATACAGTAGAGAAAGTAGTGTTTCAGGGTCATATTTTTGAACGTGAGATTTTGTTTTAATCGTAAGTTTTGAGGATTTTTTTTTTTTTTTTTTTTTTTTTTTTTTTTCAAAGGCATTATTTACAAACATATATTACCAGAAAGTATAAATTCAGAATTCTAAATCTGTATCATAATTATGGTGAATAGTATTCGAAATTTGAAACTTTTCACTGAGATCGGGTACACAGAAACATGCAGAAGAATTTAAATACGTTATAGCCTGATGATTGTTGATACAGTTTAACCTCTTTAGACTGTATTTAAAACAGGGGAAATTAACATACGGTGTATTTTTATTATGCACAAAAGAATATTTCCTATAGAATATGGCATAACAAGTACTCATCATTTGTTTACAGATCCATACAAGGAGATTCGGATATGTTTGTGGGTAGTGGCTATGGTTGAAAATTATTCTAAATACATTTCAAGTTGTGTTATGCTTTTTTCTTCCTTTCTTTTTTTCTTTTTTCTTTTATTTAAGTACACTATGTGCCACGAATAAAATTTGTAGACAATATACAGGTTTACCCAAAATTCGATTAATCCATTCTTTGATATTAGTTTAGTATCTATTATGACTCCCCCATACCTCTAGAATTCCACAAAACACTCTTTAATGTATTCATCCGCAACATCTTAAACATTAAGTCATAAATAATTTTCACCTCATCACTGGAAAGTGTAGAAAACGAAAAACACGACTTAAAATGCACCTCTGGCAATATCCAGTCATCAATCTGAATAATTTTGTGTGAGCCAGTAAATGAATCATCGATGCTATTGTATCATTTTTCTAGGAAATATTCTTTATTGCATCTGAAAAATGTATGCAGATTTCATATCGCAGTACAAAGACGTTGAATTGTGCTTGTAAGAACTTTTATGGTAAATATGACATTTAGCTTGTTTATTAAAGCATACATTTATATATATATATATATACATAAGACTGCATTTGTATTTTTTAATTAATTAATATATATATAGTATTTGCCTTGTAAATTTATTTTGTTTTACAAATTTTTAAGTATATTTAAGTACATAATATAATGAGCAAACGGACCAGTGAAAATATGTCCAGACCAGTGAAATTTTAAAATTACTCGTCTTGCAGACCAGTGACTTATTTTTCTTAATTTCTACCCTCTATGTTCTATTTATAAATCCATTAGATGTGCGTATTACTAGCCGTTCACAGTTTAGAGTCGCTTTATATGAAACTCTAGCAATTTTCCTGGTTTCTGCACTCTTGTCGGCCTAGCCGTATTTAATTTTCTATGGTTTTCTCCGAAATTCGCGTAAATACAGTTTATGACCTCTTAGAAAGAACTCCCAGTTAGGGTATTTCATCCAGGACTAGAATCGTAGTGTAATTAAGCGGCTTAATCCATACAACTAAAGCCATTACAGGTGACGTTATTTAAAAAATAACCTATCATCCTTCCAGGGAAGATTTCTTTAATCTTTTCAGGCACAGTGTCCTCGCTGCGCAGTTACAAAGTCCCAATTGCAAAAATTCATCCCGGAAATTTTTTTTCTAAACAAAATTTTATATTTATAACTTAGCGAAAAAACGTCTGTTATTTCTTTTATTTTAATTATCTGCGCAAATTCTGATGGATGTTGATAAGCGTAATTACCTCGTCCTTCAAGGAGTTAAATGAAAGCTGATAGACAAGTATGCATAATTCTTAAAATTCTAGAACTAAAATTAGCATAACCAACCAGAGTGATTGCTAATAAAGAATAAAAATGGAAATAACCACCAGAGTTTTTTTACTGACCATCAAAATATTTCTCAAACTACTGCACCGGTTGGCGACCTCTGCTCTATTTTATGCTACGGATTACGGAGCCCTTCGTTACGCCCGTATTATCGGCGCAGATGTAATAACTACATAAGTCAGCTGATATTGACTGACACGGATTTAGTAAAAAAGATGGAGTCGCACCGGAAAGGTGTGATCAGGTATTCCGGTCACACTACCTGCATAATGCCAAATCTAATTCCAATCTCAAAAGGGGGAGGGAGTGCGTGCGAACTGACTGTTGTCGGCATTTACAGAGAGCCGTCACACAGGCGCACAGCAGCAAAGAAAGAAATAATAATAACATAATAAAAAAAGAATCTAACTTCCACGCTTTTCCGCTTTCCAACAATCAGATGCCATACAAATGGAAAGGCTCGTTTGGTGTGGTATTGCAGCAGCACGCGACGGGAGTCCGAATGATAAACCCGTATTTTCTTATTATTAATGACGTCGAGGTCGAGGTTACTCGCAGCAGACGAAAATCTGACCATCATCAGCACATTAACGAGTTCAGAAATAAATTAAATTAACTTATTTTTAAAAAAAGTATATTAGTTTATATCGAAAACTAAATAAGTTGATTAAGTGGATATGAAATTAAAAGTAGATTAGGCAATAAAGATTTTTTTTTCTACAGAATTAACTCATTAAAGACAGGAGTTGAAAAAATATTAATTTCTGTATTTATTTGTTACCCATCATACTCTAGGTATGGGGAACTAAAGTATTAACGAAATTTTTCGACCTCGATTTTTAAACTTTTTTTTACACGTTTTGGGATGTGGAAATCCGATAATAACAGCAGTGATAGGGTGTCCCCGCATGTAGGAGTTTGTTCGTTAGTTAGTGTGTTTATTTATTAGTGTATGTACTACACGATATCTCAAGAGCAAATGATCGAAGAGAGGGTCGGACCAGTTTTAAAACATTACTGATGATACTAGAAAGAGCACTATTGATTTGAACCATTCTAATTTTTACATTTAAAAACGTCTTAAGTTATTCGAAATTTACAATTTTCTTAAAATGGCAGAATAGGTAAAATTTCCGATAAAGGTCCATTTTGAGGGGTATTTTCATCGTAAAGATGTCAAACCACTTTTAAAATATCTTCAGTAGATAAAGGTTTAATATAACTACTGTAATTCGAAATCTTTCTTTTTATTATTATTATTACTATTATTATTATTATTATTATTATTATTTTCCTTTGCTCCCTGGTGAGGAATTTCTTTAGTTTGTGAGCGTTTTTCCACTTTTTAATATACTACCACACTATATCAAAATCTTTAATTTGGAATAATTTACGAAGTTTTTGAAGTAGAATGTTGATTGCTCAGAATTATTAGATAATTAACGAATTGTAATGTACTGTAAATTTCTTGAGCTAAAAAGATAAACATCAACGGATGTCATTTTATAACCACAAGATAATTATAATTTACAGCTATTGCATATTTACAGAGAATAAATGAATGAATTAGATTAGTTAAAAAAGGCTGCCAGGGTGAAAAAAATGTCCGGCTGGATTTCAAAAGTATTGGGTTGTTCGGAAAGTAATTTCGTTTTTCTCAGCAGAGGACTTAATTCTATTTTTTTTTACACCATCTTCACAATTAAACTGCATTATCATTATATATTGTGACAGTTGATATAGAAAGACTTGCTTGTGGAAAAGTTCGTTTTATTCTGCACAATAGTTTTTTAGTGCCCTACCAAATAAAGGAAATCGGAAGCGACATTTTCGGCATATTTTGTTTTTGCTATCAAAAAAGCGAAAATACTGTTCAAACAAGGAAAAAAGTATACGATGTGTATACAGAAAATTTATTTAAAGAACGCCAGTGTCAAAACTGGTTTACCAAATTTTGTTCCGGCAATTTTGACGTTGAACATGCATTACGTTCTGGAAAACCAGTTTAGGCTAATGAAGACAAAATAAAATACTGATTTATGAAAACTGCCAAATAGCAACTCGTGAGATCGCTAAGAAGCCGATCAAAGTGGAGAATATACAATTCAATAAAATATTTATACAATATAAGAAAATCGTCTTTCATTTTCAAAGGAAACAACGAAATTATTTTCCGGACCACCCAATATGTATAAAAACGAAGTCATTAATTGGTTGATATACCTTTTAACATACATAGTGGTTTTTTCCTTTTTTACCCATTACTTGTAAAGAAATCCGGTATCACGCGATCAAGAAAAATGACGTTAAGAGCACGAAAGGGAAATAAATGGGAATATTCCCAGTGACTCACTCCTTTTCCCGGAAAAAATAACTATGTTGTGAAAAACTTATTTGTTTTCTGGAACCGAAAGACGGGTTTATTTGGTTTCGTGGCGCATGGCGATGGATATAAGGGTAAAAATGCAAAAGGGTATAAATTTTAAAAGTCCTGTGTTACTGTTATTATTATTATTATTATTGCTTTTTTCTTTTTTTTTTTTCCCGCACACGTTAACAAGACGTACAGTTACAAAAGAAAAAGTAAATAAACACGTGCCTTTAATTATGCCGCAAAAAGATACAAATATCATGTTAATTAGGAATAATATCTCTACTACATAAAAGTATTCAGTAATTAATTATTAGGATCAGTTAGCTATTCAATAATTAATGTTAAAGTCAGTTATTCATTAACTAAGTATTAGTATGAGTTTATTACCCCGTGGTCATATTTGAATAATTAGTTATAATAAATTACAATTCAAGCAGAACAACATATAGAGAGAATGTAGAATAATATCTATATAATAATATTTATAATATAATGTAAAACCAATATAATAAAATTTTAGTATAGCCTAATCATACGAAAAGTATTATTATAATTATTATTATTTAAGATAACTACGTTAAATATTCCAGTATAACCTAATCATACGAAAAGTATTATTATTATTATTATTATTATTATTATTATTTAAGATAACTACGTTAAATATTCTAGTATAGCCTAATCATACGAAAAGTATTATTATTATTATTATTTAAGATAACTACGTTAAATATTCTAGTATAGCCTAATCATACGAAAAGTATTATTATTATTATTATTATTATTATTATTATTATTATTATTATTTAAGATAACTACATTAAATATTCTAGTATAGCCTAATCATGCGAAAAGTATTATTATTATTATTTAAGATAACTACGTTAAATATTCCAGTATAGCCTAATCATACGAAAAGTATTATTATTATTATTATTATTATTATTATTATTATTATTTAAGATAACTACATTAAATATTCCAGTATAGCCTAATCATACGAAAAGTACTATTATTATTATTTAAGATAACTACATTAAATATTCCATCTATTTAGATAAATATTAGTAAAATCGTTTAAGAATATTTTTAAGATAACTATAGCTCGCATTTTAATTCAGGATAGAACGCTTAGACTAGCAACTGTTTTAGCGTAAAATTTTTTCAAATTGATATTTTATTAAATTCTGAAATGCTTTTGGTAACGACTGTTATACTTATTTTGTATATGAATATAGTTATAAAATACGACAGGGACTGCGCTGCCGAAGGCAGTGGGACCCGGTGCGACTTTTTACGCGAACAGAAATTATTATTATTTTATTTTTTTTTCTTTTACGAATAAAAGTTACTGTTAGTGATTCATTAATTATAGTGATTCATTTGAAAATACTGACCCGCTAGCGGGCGAAGCTCGCTAGTATAGTTATAAAACAGGCTTGTTCAACCCGAAACAGTTGGCGGGCCGCACTGGAAATTTATCTTATTCAGGCGAGCCGCACTATATGTTCGAATGTATTTATATATGTTTGTGAATCTCTCCGTCCGTGGCTCAGTTGGTAAGAGCACCATGTTAGTATATAGTATGTTTCTGAGTGTATGAATCATATGTACTTTTTTCGGGAGAAGAGAGGGTAAAGATTTAGAGCAAAATACATTGGCGTTAAATATTCATTTATAAATTAACAATAGAACCGTTAAAAATTTATGATTGTATATTAATAACCATAATAAAAAAGAAAGAATAATAAATTTAATAATATTTGTTTTACAAAATTGTGTTGTTTTCTTATTCGGCAACCGTTTAAAGGCATTTTTACTTCAAAAATTCAGAAAGGATATATTAATTTAAGCTAATTTCTCAAAATATAAATATCGTTAATTTACTCGCGGGCCGCGGGTTGGCCACCCCTTGTTATAAAATACGACAATTTCCTTAAAAAAAAAAAAATTATAGTCCAAATTACATACACTATTCACTTTTTTTTTTTTTTTTTTTTTTTTTTTTTTTAGTGGTGAATCTCCGGAAAATCGTTTTATTTATTTTTTATGACATATGCAAGTTTAAAAAAAAAGTTTAGAGAATTTTTTTTCTACACAACAGATATATTTTTATTTTTCTATATTTCCCTTTTTTATTTTCTTAATTGCATTTAATTCTAGAATTCATAAACATATTACATATCTAAATCGATAGCTAATTTTAGTCCCGAAATTTTACTTCATATTGCAAGATCGATAAATTTGACCCCTTTTGGCCATTTTATAAATAGCTACTCACCACATGAATTCATTGAGAAAGTCTTTTGTTTCTGCTTTGTAAAGCTATATTTAGTTTCTTGTACAGATTTAGAGATTCATATACAAAAGATATTTATTTTTTTAATTTTTGCAAAGTGGAATTAAGATTTTCGATTATGACATCTTTTTTTTTTTTTTTTTTTTTTTTTTTTTTTTTTTACATTTCTTCCGCAAAAGGTTATTGACTTATAAAGAGTTTTTTTTTTCTTCTTCTTCTTTTACAAATTAGTAATTGAATTCTTTATAAAATTTTCCTTTTAATTTATTTTTTAAAAATTTTCTGTTCAAACTAAGTAAATAAATAAATAATAAAACAACTCTCAAAACATTTTAAAATAAAAATAAAAATAATAACGTCTAAAAAAAGAAAAAAAAATCTAGCTGCTATGTCATAATTTTTCTTTCTTTTCTTTCTTTTTTTTTTTCTTTTCTTTCTTTCTTTTTTTTTCTTTTCTTTTCTTTATTTATTTCTTTCTTTCTTTTTTTTTCTATTCATATGCTTTTACTTTATGCATTTAAAGAAGCATTTTTTTTTCCTTTTTTTTTTTTTTTTTTTTTTTTTTTTTAAACGGGATTGGGGACGTTATAAATTAAACTAAAAACTAATTAATTAAATCTTTATTTTCTTTCTTTATTTTTATTTTTCTTCCTTTTCTTTATTTTTATTTCTATTTAATTATTAATTATTATTATTTTTTTTTTTTCTGTGTGTGCTATTTATATGCTTTTGTTTTATACATTTAAAAAAGCCTTTTTTTTTTTTTTTTTTTTTTTTTTTAATGGGATTGGGGACGTTATAAATTAAGCTAAAGACTAATTAAGTTAATAAAGAAATAAAGAAATTTTTATATACTAATTAAGTTAAAAAATAAAATTTTAAAAGGCTTCTCGATAGCTAATTTTCAGTTTTTATACCCAGTTTTATATTATTATATTTTAATAATTTATTCTGCAGATATTTTGGTGTTTGGATACATTGTGAATTCTTTAGTTTAATTGACATTTTTGTTTGTTTGTTTGAATAATGAAATGTGTAAATTTTTAACCCCATGCCGGCTCAATTTATCCCCGGTTCGAAGATAAAAAAAATTATATAAATATTTTAAATGCTTATTTTCATATATGTATAATTATTTATTTTTATTTTTATTTTTGTTTATTTATTTATTTTTTTAAACAAAATAACACCATTCGTATATAATACTTCTTAAAAAATAATGTAAAAAAATATTTAAATACAAATAAAAATTACTGTTAATGTTGGTTTATTATATGGCGGAAATCACTGGTTATTCTTTTTTGAAATCTTTTTTTACTGTCCAAGTTACACTTGGGAAGAGATAAGATAATACGTTTCACTAACCCGAGAATATTTACAAAAAAAAAAAAAAAAAAAAAAAAATCGATTAGCACAGTAACACCTATATGTGTGTAGAATGCATTATTAAACTATAATAATGTAAAATCGGTTTTCAATGCATATATGTGAGAAATTTCATAACTCTAATTCAGTAATTAAAATAATAATAATAATAATAATAAAACTGATTATAAGGTACATTATCCTCTTAAATAATAATTTTACAATTTAAAAGTTAATTTTAAAATAAAGTTTGTTAATTTTCATAGTCAAATAATTATAAAATATAGCTTTAAAATTACAATTTATTATTATTATTATTATTTTTTTTTTTTTCAACCGAATTTTTAAAAATTATGCCAGACTTTATAAGAAAGAATGAATGAAACACTTCGTCTTCTCGTCTACAATTTTCGTATTTCCTTTTTAATCGTAAGTTTTATTAACCATTTTTTAAGCATAATAGTTTTTCCCCTCCATAAGAATTTAAAAGAGCTAACAATTATTAAATAATATATTAAAAAATTAAAACTTTTTCATTGAAAATTTTATCTTCACTTTAATTTTCACTTGATATTTATTACAAAATTATTTTTTAGAATTAATTTTAATTAAAAATTATTATTATTATTATTTTTTTTTTTTTGAATAGATATTTTAAATTAATTAAAAGAGGGAAAAACTCAGACTTTTCTATTTTTCCCCTCATAACTTTTAAACACTTTCATTTTTTACATAGTTTGTTACGCATTTAAAGTTTTTTTTTTTTTTTTTTTTTTTTTTTTATATGAGTATATATTTTTTAAATCCAAGAAAGTTAGTAATTTTTCTAAAGGAATTTTTTAAGTACTTAAGAAACAATAATTTTTTACAACTATTTTTCTAATTTAACATACTTTTACTGAACAAATTTATATCTTAAATTGTTTTAGTTATTAAAAGTAATTATAGAAACTAACAAATAGCTTTAAAAAAAATATTTTCAAATAAATTTAGAAAGAAAAACCATACCTTCCGCATTTAATCATATTATGCATGTTTTTAAATAAATTTTAAAATATATTATATATATATTAAACTGAAAAAAAAAAATTAAAATATAAATAAATAAATAAATAAATAAATAAATAAATAAGTAAAAAATATTTATGATAATAACAGGGGTCGGCGCAGTCACTTTTTTTCATACCACTATTTTTTATAAAGCAATGTCTCTATTATTTATCGAAGACAACTGCTGTTTTCTTTGATTGAACAGATAGATTTCCTCGACTGAATAATACAGATATTGCTTTATAAAAATAATGGTGTATAAAAAAAAGTGACCGCGCCGACTCCTGTAATAATAATAAATATTTTACAAAACTAATAACTTTCCTTCATATAAATTTCATTTTTTAAAATGAATTTTGAACGAATGTTATTTGTAAATAATAATTAATAACTATTTTAGAATTTTTAACCATTTTCCCCCATTTTCATGCCAATAATGAAATAACACTTTTAATTATAAAATATATTATTGTATGTTAATGTAACAAATATTAAACTTTATGTTTTTACATTTTCTCCCCTCTCTCTATCTTTTATAGATTTTATAAAAATCACAGACTTATTACACAGACCTATAGTTTTCTTACTGAAATTTTATTTTTCCGACTGAGTGAAAATAATGCCTGGACCGGGAGTCGAACCCCGGATCTTTGACTTACAAGGTCAAGGCTCTACCAATTGAGCTATCCGGGCCGATTCGGTCCAGGCATTATTTCACTCAGTCGGAAAAATAAAATTTCAATAAATATGATTTTCTTCCAATCAGTTGATTGTGTGATTTAAATAAAAATTCTATAGTTTTCTTCTCTCAAGTATTTTTAACATCGGCGAAAACTAATATTATTTTAAGAACTGCTTAAAAAATCTAACAAATAATAATTATTGACATTTATATTAATTTTATTGTTTCTCTAAAAATTATTTTCTGACAAATAATTATAAAAATTTATATTTGAAATAAATATTATTATATTAGATAATAAATTAAATATTGCAATCGCTCTATAAGATCTATAATAATTGATTTTTTTTTTTTTTCCCCACACACAGTGAATCAAGAGGAAAAAAACTTAACATTAACAGTCGGTTTTGAACAGCGTATTATATATACCTAATTATATATTGTTTTATTATATGAAGAATGATTAAGCTCTTAAAATAATTATGCAGATTTCAACATTATTTATGTGAATACTCGTGCTTATTTTAAAACTGAAATTTATTTTAAATGTAGTTCTAAATGATACATGCAATATAATGAATCATGAAATAAACACAAAAACGAGTTTTTCAAACTAAATTTCTTATATTTTGAAATTGTGAAAAATTCATTAAGTTCACTTTTCACATTTTTAAGCTACATAATAAAATATTTAAAAAAATTTTTTTTAATCATTTTCTTGAAAACAAGAGAAAATTTAACTGTTGTGAATTTCCTGAATTTATAAATAAAATCGAACAATAATAATATTGAAAATACAATGAAAAATGGGTAATTAAAAAAAAATATATATATTTCTCTATTGAACAACATGGACTTAGTTGCCGGCTCATTTTTCTAATTTCTTTTCACTTATTAAAATACTTATAAAATAAATCTATGCATAACTATATTAAATCAGCAAAACCCACCAAAAAACGCAAAAGATTAAAAAGAAAAACATTATAAAAAGAAAAACATCATAGAATTCAAAATTTTTACGAGGCAAGAGAATTACGTTTTTATATCCATTTCGTACTAAAGAAAGCAAACAAACGAACAATAAAAAAAGTAAATAGCGAAGCAATATAAATTGTACAGAAATATAAAAGCATAAAGATGTACCATTTGTGTGCATTGTTTTATATAATATCAAAACTTAAGCTAAAATTTTAATAAGTTTATATTAATATGAAACATTTTCATATCCCTTTATCTTTTTTTCTTTTCTTTTTCTTTTAGTTTAACTTTTCTACTTTTTATAAACACAAAGACAAAATACAGAGAGAGAAAAAAGTCTTATGATAATTGGATTTCTCTGTCCGTAACGATACTATTAAAATTAAAGGAAAAAAAAAAAAAAAGAATTTTAAAATTAAAATAAGATGTTGATAACTAAAAATAAAATATATTACTTAACGAATTTCTTTAAAACTTTCAATATAGGTTTCACCCGATATTAGGGGACTAGTTATCTCTATATCCTTCATACCCGTCATTTTCTATACACGAAAAAAAATCAGACACAAGTGAATCATGTTGCAGCATTCACGATGCATTTGTGACTAGAATATTTTCACTTGATGAAGGGTCATGCTTAATTATTTCGATCCGAAACAATTTTTCCGTGTTTTTATACAAAATTCTCATTCTTATGCATTACGTTATCTTTTAAAGATATTATATAAAGATATTATTTAAAGATCTTTTATAAAGATAATAATAAACGCCATAAAAATGAAGAAAAATAATAAAAGCTACGATTGAAATAATGAATAAATAAACAATAAAAATTTTATAGTAACAGATTTGATATCAAACAGAATAAATTCCTTGACATATATTTTTACGTAAAGCTAAACTTATGTAGATAAAAATAGATAAATAAATAAATTAATGCAGCTTCATAAATGGAATAATAATCCATACAATAACACAACGCGTTGATAAAAAAGTAAGAAATAAAATAAAATTGATGATGAAACTTTATCATTCAAAGGTGGTCAATGTACAATCAAAGGTAATCAAGCACCTTAAATTTGTTTCTTTTAATCTCCTATTATTATTTTCTTTAAATTTTAATATATGTATACTTCCAGTCTGTAATAATTTTAAGACAACTCTTACATCAGCTTTGCGCTTTTTTTCTATTTTTTCCCGAGTACAACAATACGGACAATGCGTAAAATACATGATAATAATAATTTTTATTTTTAAAAATAAGAAAAGCTCAAATCGCGAAAATTTTAAAAGCAAAATCGGAATTACCGATATATTTTCTCTGTTTCTTTTCTACAAAGAAAGAAAGAAAGAACAGACTGAAAATAAAACTAATTGTTTATTATATAAATATTATTAGCATTTGTAACTTTCTTATTGTCGTAAACTTCTAATTTAAAATTCAGAAAAAAATATTTTTTTTTTTTTAAATGGGAGAAAAAAATATGTTTTATTATTTTTTGATTAAACTGCATCTAAAATAATTTCACCCGACGAATTGATGTACAGAATAATCCATGTAATAATTTGATTAATCATAACAATGTAGAATATACCTTGAATTAGTTTCCACAGACTACAGTAGTCATAAAATGTTAAAAATTATAAATACAACGAGCATCACTTTTCCGCAATTATTCTCTTTATATGTTATTATAATATATATATATATATATATATATATATATATATATATATATATATATGTATGTATGTAGCAATCATGTTGTTTAAAACAATATACGTTTTTCGATGTTATAAAAATATTTTTCTATTTAATTTTGAAAGATGACTTGGGGGCGATCCAGGCGAAAACTGAGTCCTTTTAGCTGCCCCTTCAAAAATTTTCATGTAATAAAATAGACCACTTCACAAAATTCAGATTCATAAAAAAGTCTTTTTTACAAACTTTTATTTTATAAAAATTACCTTTTTATAACTTTTTTTTTTTTCCTTCGTGTTTTTAATGTTTTTTTTTTATTATTATTATTATTATAACACCTATACTTGATTAAATGTAACAATATTAACTGTATTTTAAATCGTAATTTCTGATAGCCCTTTTCCCCCCCACCAAAATAAGCAAAAAAATTACACACACACACACACACAAATAAATAAATAAATAAAAGTTTTTCACAAAAATGTGCCCCAAAAATTAAAACTTGGATCAACCCCTGTTAAAAATATCTTTCTTTTCTATCTATCTCTCTCTCTCTCTAAATATGCTAAAGAAGTATCTTAAGTGTGAAAAAAAGGAAAATTAAAATTAAATTTATAAAAAAAATTCCCTGATGAATACTAAAATTACGCATTTAAAACGCGCGCGAAAGAAAGAGAGAGAAAAAAAAATATCCGATTTGCTAAAAAGAAAAACATAACTTATCTAGATCAGTATCAAAAATATCATAAATGTAAATTGATACATACCCGACGTCATGTTGAACGTGTGATCAGCTGCCCTTCAATCAAGCTGTTTTTTTTCCTCAAATATTGATAGTAGAGTAAAATAATCAAGGTTAGAAAACTTGATTGGTAGTAAAAGTTTTCTTGCTGCTCAAGCAGACGTTTTCATCAAAAGTGATACACATTTATTGAAGTTTTCAATTGTACAAATCACGTGAGTAGTAAAATCTCAAGGCTTTCTCTTGATGGATTTTTTTTTTTTTTTTTTTTTGCTTGAATTAATTATTCAGGAACGTAGAATATTTTTATCACATGTATGTAAACATATTTATACTTAAAAGAATGAAAGAACATGGCTGGAAACATATGGACGAATTTTATTTGTATGATGCTTCTTTAATATTATTTTATAAAATAAATTTGCTGCTTTATTAAACATGTAAAAATGTACTCCAAACTTCCTATTTGTTAAAATGTAATTCAATATTTTAAAAAAATTCACATACAATGAATTCGGTTATCGAAAATATCCAGTAGTCGCAAGCAATAATTTTATCGTATAAATAATTTTATCAAAAAAAGGCGAGAAAAACTTGCAGAAAAAGATGTGTAAAAAAAAATTCCTTCAAAAAAAGTTTTCCTTCAAATCATGCGTAACTTTTTCGTCTCGCTTTAAAAAAAATATTTTGGTAAAAATGTTGTAATTTGAAATATAAGGCCACATTTCAAAGCCCTTGATGCTCACGAAATCCTTGTCAACACCTGATTTAATCACAGAACATTTACATGCATGACATTAGGAAAAACAAACAAACAAACAAACAAAAAAGCACCGGCCTTAGACACGTTTTTATATTCTACACCTGCTCCACTGCATAATCACCTCCATCACTCAAAGAATTACTACATCCTAATAGAAGTCCGCTATCTTACAGTTTTTTTGCGAGCCGCTAAAAGCGCCGAACGCCGGACGGATCCAATCCACCCTCGCAAATCGAAGTGAGCGTATCCGACAACATCGAGCAGACGACAGAATAAAAATGATGGCGCTTCGAGCGCTAGTGCGAATTGGAAGAAACCTCCGTGTTGCCAAAAACAGCCAATGAAACGATGCATGAGTTTTGGTTTTTAATTGTATAGATCATATATAGTAAAGTAAAACTTTTCTTTTTTTCTTCTTTTATCTTTCTTTTTCTTTCTTTCTTTTTTTTTTTTTTTCTTTTGTAATTTTTATGAAGAATAGAGAATTAAAATAAAAATACTAAGGAAATGTAAAATTTGAACCAAATTTACGTATTAAAATAATAATAATAATAATAATAATTACAACGTTTCTGTAAATTCAAACCCAAATTTAAAACACAAGTTGAAAAGATGTTTAAAAGATTTTTTTCTTATATATATATAAAATTAAAATTTAATTTTATGTTGGTATCTCATCTATCTTTTGTCTGCTGAGTGTTACAATGGTACTAAATAATTCAAATTATATAATATAATATATATTATATACTAAATATTTTCTTATATATATATTATATACGCTAAGTATAATGAAATGGAAAACTATAATTAAAATATTTTCAACAGTAAATATATTTCCAGTAATTATTATTATTATTATTATTATTTAATGTTGCATGTTTATAATATTGAATATAGTCTTCCAGAAAAATAAAAAATAAAAATAAAAAATAAAATAAAATGACAGTTTTTATTTGACATAGTGTACTTATCAACAGCATTGTTCGGCATTATCACTTTCTAAAGCTTAGAGGTTTTTTTTTTTTTTTTTTTTTTTTTTTTTTTCAGATTCAGTATTCTCTTACTTCTCTGAATCTATCCTACTTGTTAATTCATTACAGAAGAAAGAGCTTTTTAAGTGACGACGCCTGTCATTTCTTACAAAGAAGCTAAATATTTCTTTTCTTTCTTTCTTTCTTTCTTTTTTTTTTTTTTTTTGTGTGTGTGTGTGTGTATGTGTAATTTCCTATATTATTCGCTTATTTTGAAAAACCTTCCGGTGTAAATAAAAACAAATGATAATTTAAAATTCAAACATGCAACTTTTGGAAAATGCTTTTTTTTTTTTTTTTTTACATTAGCAAATAATTTTAATCTTCTTCTTTTCTTTTTATTTAATTAATAAATTATTCATAGAAGCCAAAATATTTTACTTTTTAACTTTATATGTCAGTACCTACGATTGGAAATATCGAATTAGAAGATTTCTGGGATATTATATATCATACATACTGAAAAAAAAAAAAGGACTGTGACAAAAAACATAGTTTATTAGTACGGAGGACTATTAGTCTCAATCTACGGATAAAACGTTGTCGCCAGTTTTACGGTGGTTAGACATTTATCGAAATCGAAAATTTATCGAAAATATAATTGAATAATTTGAAAGCGATGTTATAATTTGAAAAAAAAAAAAAGTCTTCCGTACTAAACTAAATTCTGCTTTTGCTAGGATTTCATATATATATATATATATATATATATATATATATATATATATATATATATATTTAAGAAAAAGAAAAAGAAACAGAAAAGAAAATTAATAATAATCAGTTATAGAAACGGAAAGTATCGAAAAAGTTGAAGAAGCCCTTTTTTAGACAAAAATACATAATTTATTTTAATTTTTAATTGTTGCCAAAAAAGTTTACGAGTTGGTTTTAAATTTTTTTGAAATGAAAAGAAATTCATGCGTAAATATTAAAATTGATATAAAATTTTGTGAAAAATTAAACTTTCAGAGTAAAATTGACGTCATTATAGCTCTAAATGTATTTTTTATATTTTTTATTTATTTATTTTAATCTAATAATTATCATTGTTATTCTTATTATAATCTTGAAAAAAAAAGTGGTACCAAACGTAGCTTAACCAGGAATTTGTACAACAATGAATTCATTTTCTAATAAAATGCATTAATACTAAAAAATGAGAGATAAAAAGTTTTACACAAGGATTTTATTAGAAAAGTACTTATTATAGAAGAAAGAAAAATTTTCATCATCCATAGACATAAACTATTCAGTATTAAATTATTGTAAAAGTGAAAATGTGTCAAGGAATTTTTGAATGAAAGTTATTATAAAAATTACATAAGTAAAAATGTAATAAAATGGGGAGGGGGGGGACAATCCTTTTTCTGTATATTAAGGGGCGCTCTTCATTCACCGCTGCTGGAAGCCGAAGCTAATGTTATTCTATGGGAAACTTTTCTTTACAAATAACTTTTTAACTAATACATATTTTTAAATACTATTTTCACATTCTGAAAATTCCCAGCTGTTAAATTGGCGAACCTTTTTCAAAAAATTATTTTTTTATATTTTATTTTAAAGCTGCAAAATACGAATTTTCAATACGTGAATTTTTTTCATTTTGCAATTTAAAAATAAAATATTAAAAAATAAAAAAATACATTTTTAAAAAAGGTCCGTCAATTTAACAGTTGGGAATTTTCTGAATGTGAAAACAGAATTTAAAAATATGTATTAGTTAATAAGTTATTTGTAAAGAAAATTTCCCCATAGAATAACATTGGCTCGGGCTTCCGGCGACGGTAAGTGAAGAGGACCGTTAAACACCTTTCTTAATTAAATTTATGATAATTATTTAATGAAGTCCGTTTTATATGCATTTTCAAATTTTAGTTATATTTTCATTAAATGCTGTTGAAACAAATATTGAAATGTGTATTTCAATATTATGTTTTCAATATAAGAACCTTTAAGGGGGAAAAAAAAATGACAATTAATTATATCATTTGCATATTTTAGTTGCATTTTCGATAAATGCATGTAAAAATACAAAATTAATATTTTTATTACAATTATATGTATTGGTTTTTTTATTTTATTTTTTAGTTTGAAACTTATAAGTTTGAATTTTATAACTGTGAATAAAAATCTCTTTTAACAAAATGAAATTATTTTGTTTTTTGATCATAGATGTCTATCTTTGTTTTAAAAAATAATAAATAAAATAAAATAAAGTAGTCATTGGAAATATAATCATTAATGCTAAATAAATTTTATAAAAATAAATTATGGCTTATTATCATTTTGAAAGGTTTTATAAAATTTCGAAATTTAAAGAACATTACAAGTTTTATTTTTTTCTTTTAACTCAAGTACAAAAATAGTAAATATATTTTTCTTTTTTATAGTTTTAAAAATATAATTAAGTCCTAAATTACCAGCTTAAAGAGTTATTACCAGCTTTAATGTTTGCTATGAAAATTTACTTACATCTGCATTGGAATATAACAATATTAAATATATTTGTCTGGAAAACTATTTAAATTACTTTCTTTCTTTCTTTCTTTTTTTTTTTTTTTTTTTTCAAATATTTATTTTTAATTTTTTTTTTAAAAGCTCCAACTACTTTTTACTCCCCCATCCACTTTATTTTACTTTATCATAGTTTCAACAATAAATACTAAAGATGTTAGATAATTATTTTTCGATTTATTGATAAGTTAATTAAAAAATATATATTTTAATGCTAAAAAAATTTTTTCTCTTTCTTTCTTTCTTTTTCACTTTTTCTTTTTTTTTAATTCCAAACATAGAAATATTAAAAAGTAAATAAATAAATAAATAAAATAGGCTTATCAATGAATCCACAAGAAAATGTTTATATAAGATTAGTATATTTTGTTAAAATATAATTAAGTAAACCCGAAAGAAAAAAAAAAGAAATGCATATTTCAACAAATGTTCAAGTGCGTGTTTCAAAATTGTATTTTTAATTAATTAATTAAAAAAAATAAATTTATGATAATTAATTAAATACCGTCCTATATTCATTTGCATATTTTAGTTATATTTCCAATAAATGTATGTAACACTATAGAGATATGTGTTTCACCATTATAATATAGATGTTTTGTATTGTTACATTTCAGATTTAAGCAGTTTATTTAAAATATATGTGTGGGAGGTGTATGTATATATACATACTGAATAGTGTATTATTTTTTCTTTTCTTTTCTTTTTGATCATTAAAAAAAATTAATAAAGTTTTCTTTTCTTTTTTTTTTTTTTTTTTTTTAATTTCTACAAAATATTTAATTTCTACAAAATATTTATTTTTATTTTTTTATTTTTTTTTTACAATATTGGAAACGATGATTTTAAGTAAACTACTCACGGTCGATCAAAAAACCAATCGATTACAGTTATCGATTAGTTCTGATTGATTTTTCCCGACGCTAAAGAAATTTATCAAAAAAATACTTTTCATGTTATCTTAGATTGCTTTCGACATATTTGGGAATACTTCGTCTTTATTATTATTATTATTATTATTATTATTATTTATTTAAAATTCCAAAAATTGTTAGTTTATCCCAGGATTTTTTTTTTTCTTTTCTTTTTTTTCCTTTTAAGAAATATGTCTTGTTTCGATAAAGGATTATCTTCTTTTGTTGTTATATTTATAAGTATAGAACAAAATAGTTTTAACAACTTAATTATATACATGTTGTACTTAACTGAGAATTTAACCCTACGAACAGCATATGCAGTTTAATAATATTACAGATATATTTAATTAATTACAGATATATTTTAATCTTAATTGCAGATATATTTAATTGTTTCAAATGTAGTACGTATAATTATTTTAATTATATATGAATTATCTAATTGCATATACTAGTGACAGGAAATGAAGCAAAGCTTTACTTATTTATTTATATGAATGATAAGCACAATAGTAAGGCTCGAAAAGAAAACAAAATTATGTATAAACATTATACGTCTTTTGAACTGATATCAGATTAAAATAAAGCACAAAAATGTAGGGGTAAAAATATCTATATATCTTAACACGCTACACATATACTACCTTTCTAATTAAAATAATAATAATAATTATATAATAATAATAAAGATTATGTTGTCTGGTTCTTTTTTGAAATGTGGATTTATCAGCGTATGTAAGACTATCTATTGCCTGAAAATGCAATATTCTTAATTGAGTCACATCAAAACACAATGGCGATTAGTGACGTAAAAAATCAGATTACACTGCTCGGCATGAAAATTGCCTCTGACACAATTTCAGCTTATTCTTATGTAAAATGACCTCCTGAATCCGAATAGGACACGTATTTTGCCCTATCACCCACCGTTTTTTAAGAATGGCTTCCTATTTTTATCATTTTTCGGTGATTTTTATGGCTTTTAATTTGATTTTTGGGAGGGGGGAGGATTATTTTAACCGTTAAATATCTTCTGAGGGGCTACACCTACAGAGTTGGAAGATTCTAAAACATGGACATTTGCGACAAGGGAAAAATTTTGGGGGGGATTTGCCACTGAAATTATGCATTACATATCTTATATTTTTTTAATCTGTTATTAATGTTATTTTTTAAACTTTATATTTTTTTGTTTTTAGGTGCTAATTATTTTTCATTCTTCAAATAAAATTCATGGTCATAGAATTATCGAACAGGGAAAGAAATTGAGGGAGGGGGTGGTGTATCTAGAAAACGGTGGGTGACTGGGCAAAATGGGAGTCCTATTCGGATTCAGGAGGTCATTTTACATAAGAATCAGCAAGAATGGTATCAGATCTCGAATTTTTTTTCATTTTTTTTTTTTTCAGAGCAGTGTTATCAGAGGATTTTTATTTGTTTTTATATGAGGATGTATACATATATAAGTCCTGGTATTTTAAATGGAACAGTTTATGACCTACGAAAGTTGGTACATGGCTAATAATCTTATTATATCAAAAATATTGTTTGTGCCCTTTTCGAGAACTCCGGTAGGGAGCAGAAAAAATTAGGGCATAAAAGATAATAATTAAAAATAAGTATAATACCTGGAGATATAAAGACAACGTTCCGCATTAATTCAACTTCGAAAGAAACAAATATGGCCCACCTTCCTGGGAGCACTTTATGGAAATCTTGTTTTTGTTTACAATAACATTTACAGTTTGAGCCGTAAACGGATTAAATCAGAAGCCCCAACTATTTTGAGTGCTACGGAAGCCGAATCCATTTTGTTATTCTACGGGTAAATAATCCCCATTTTAACTCATTAACCAATATATTTTTTTTAATTTTCCATTTCCATGAAATTTTCATAAGATTCATAACAGTTAAATCAGTTTTTGTTTTCCAAAAATTGATTTTTGTTTTAATTTTTCAAATTTACTATCAGTAAAATGCAAAATTTCCGTACTGAAAATTTACATTTCTGAGCATTAATACAAAATAATAATAATGATAACGATGATAATAATAATAACTAGTTGGCATAGGTGGACTCTGCTCAGTTCCCCATCATATTTATGTTCTCAGAAATTTCTAGTGCGAGACATATTACTAGTGGATCTGCAGATCAGGAGCCTCAACGTCCTATTTGCATCAGACATTATTCAATAGGTCATTTTTATTTATTCCTTATTATATATTATATAATAGTATATATTGATTCGATCGACTTATTACCAAAATCAAATACATTCCTGAGGGGGGCGGCAGCCCCCCTCAACCCCCCGTGGTATCTCTCTTTGTATATCTATTTGTATATGATATTAAGTGTTACGAAATTGTAAATAATTGGATTTATTTTTGTATAAATTCTTTCAACGAGGTTTAGTAAGTTGATAAAATGCTAATTTTGTGCCTTTATAGTCGTTTTAGCGTTAAAATAGCCAAATTTTCCTTTAAAAACGCATTAAAAAGCTCCTATAAGGGAAAAAATAAATTTGGCGCCAAATTTGGCGACTATTTCCCTCCTTGGCGATTTTTTTGGCGATCTTGGAGAGAAAATCATTATTAGGGATATACCAAATATGGAAGCTCTAATCTCATTGGCTGATGTGATACGAGAATTTTCCAGAACAGTCTGTTTTCGATAGAAAAGTATAAAAGGAGAATTATTTTCGCCAAGGCGGTCAGTCTCAGATCTATATCAGTTTCGTCAAATGCTTGCTCAATGGGCTCATGAATATGTGTACCAAATTGCAAGTCAATAGCGTTATTTTGGGGGCCGCTATCGCGGTACATACAAATTCTTTCCATAGGCCGTAATGGTAAAAAAAACTTTGGCGTGTCCCTGTACACGAACTTACAAATGGAATGCACACCGAAAACTATACAGCTAATTTCGTGGGCATCATGAACATGTGTACAAAATTTCAAGTCAATAGCGTGTTTTTTGCGGCCGCTATCGCATGACAGACAGACAGACAGACGGAATCCAAAATCCTTTTGAGTCTCAACAGAGGGCCTCCATTCACATTTCGGCAAAAATTGGAAGTCAATAGCTTGATTTTTGCGGTAGCTATCGCGGTACATACAGATTCTTCCCATAGGCCGTAATCATAAAAAATCTTTGGCGTGTCCCTGTACACGAACTACAAATGGAATACACACCTAAAACTATACAGCTGATTCCGTTGGGCTCATGAACACGTGTACCAAATTGCAAGTTAATAGCGTGATTTTTGTGGTCGCTATCGCGGTACATACAAATTCCTCCCATAGGCCATAATGATAAGAAAAACTTTGGCGTGTCCCTGTACACAAATTACAAATGGAATACACACCCAAAACTATACAGCAGATTTCGGGGGGCACATGAACACGTGTACCAAATTGCAAGTCAATAGCGTGATTTTTTGTGGCCGCTATCGTGATACATATAAATTTCTCCCATAGGCCGTAATGATAAGAAAAACTTTGGCGTGTCCCTGTATACGAACTACAAATGGAATACATACCAAAAACTATACAGCTGATTTCGTGGGGCTCATGAACATGTGTACCAAATTTCAAGTAAATAGCGCTTTTTTGGCGGCCGCTATCGCGCGACAGACAGACAGACAGACAGACACAGCCCAAAACCGTTTTGAGTCTCAACAGAGGGCCTCCACTGACGTTTCGGCAATAATGTTAAAAGAAATCAATTTGACCAAAGCTTAATACAGTGACAGAATGAAATCCCCGCCTAATAGGCTATCCACCGTTCACTTCGATATATTTATCTTATTCTAATCTATTAATTTATTTTATCGGGGTCAATTCCGTTGTTTAGTTTTCATGCTACTATTTCCAATGCAATAATCCTCAAATTCATATTTATATGAAAAATTTACAATTTCGCTATGTTGATAAAATCGTAAACTAGTGGATCTGCAGATCAGGAGCCTCAACGTCCTATTTGCATCAGGGAATAGAGAAAGTGTCCGGAGATGAGAGAAGTCGTGTAGAGCCGCACCAGTTTGTAAAAACATGAGAAAAAGGGCGGCTTTGACCTTTCTCACGGTTTTGTGAGGTCTAACTGCAATAGAGACAGTGTCCGGAGATGAGAGAAGTCGTGTAGAGCCGCACCAGATTGTAAAAACGTGAGAAAAATGGCGGCTTTGGCCGTTTAGTGAGGTCTAACTGCAACGTTTCCGGCTGCAATCTGTAAGAGACTGTGTCCGGAGATGAGAGAAGTCGTGTAGAGCCGCACCAGATTGTAAAAACGTGAGAAAAATGGCGGCTTTGGCCTTTCTCACTGTTTAGTGAGGTCTAACTGCAACGTTTCCGGCTACAATCTGTAAGAGACAGTGTCCGGAGATGAGAGAAGTCGTGTAGAGCCGCACCAGATTGTAAAAACGTGAGAAAAACGGCGGCTTTGGCCTTTCTCACGGTTCTGTGAAGTCAAATTGCAACGATTCCGATTGCAATCTTTAAAAGACAGTGTCCGAAGATGAGAGAAGTCGTGTAGAGCCGCACCAGATTGTAAAAACGTGAGAAAAATGGCGGCTTTGGCCTTTCTTACGGTTTTGTGAAGTCTAACTGGAATAGAGACAGTATCTGGAGATGAGAAAAGTCGTGTAGAGCCACACCAGATTGTAAAAACGTGAGAAAAATGGCGGCTTTGGCCTTTCTCACTGTTTAGTGAGGTCTAACTGCAACGTTTCCGGCTGCAATCTGTAAGAGACAGTGTCCGGAGATGAGAGAAGCCGTGTAGAGCCGCACCAGATTGTGAAAACGTGAGAAAAATGGCGGCTTTGGCCTTTCTCACTGTTTAGTGAGGTCTAACTGCAACGTTTCCGGCTGCAATCTGTAAGAGACAGTGTCCGGAGATGAGAGAAGTCGTGTAGAGCCGCACCAGATTGTAAAAACGTGAGAAAAATGGCGGCTTTGGCCTTTCTCACTGTTTAGTGAGGTCTAACTGCAACGTTTCCGGTTGCAATCTTTAAGAGACAGTGTCCGGAGATGAGAGAAATCGTGTAGAGCCGCACCAGATTGTAAAAACATGAGAAAAATGGCGCATTTGGCCTTTCTCTCGGTTTTGTGAGGTCTAACTGCAATAGAGACAGTGCCCGGAGATGAGAGAAGTCGTGTAGAGCCGCACCAGATTTTAAAACAATATACAGTATATGATTATTAACATTTCACATTAGCAAGTTAATTGTATGATACATTATTTGTATCACACAAGGATGGAAAGCGTCAACTGACGATGACATGAGTTCAAAGATTTTTGTTCACCCAAAATTATCACTTCAAATGGAAAGCGTCAGCTGACGATGACGCGAGTTCAGAGATTTTTGTTCACCCAAAAGTGCTCAACGTGCCTAAAGAAGTTTTCACTTCAAAAACTTTGGCGTGTCCCTGTACGCGAACTACAAATGGAATGCACACCCAAAACTATACAGCTAATTTCGTGGGGATCATGAACATGTGTACAAAATTTCAAGTCAATAGCGTGATTTTTGCGGCCGCTATCGCACGACAGACAGACAGACAGACGGACGGACAGACGTAACCCAAAATCCTTTTGAGTCTCAACAGAGGACCTCCACTGACGTTTCGGCGAAAATTGGAAGTCAATAGCTTGATTTTTGCGGTGGCTATCGCGGTACATACAGATTCTTCCCATAGGCCGTAATGATTGAAAATCTTTGGCGTGTCCCTGTACACGAACTACAAATGGAATACACACCTAAAACTATACAGCTGATTCCGTTGGGCTCATGAACATGTGTCCCAAATTGCAAGTCAATAGCGTGATTATTGTAGCCGCTATCGCGGTACATACAAATTCCTCCCATAGGCCGTCATGATAAGAAAAACTTTGGCGTGTCCCTGTACACGAATTACAAATGGAATACACACCCAAAACTATACAGCTGATTTCGTGGGGCACATGAACACGTGTATCAAATTGCTAGTCAATAGCGTGATTTTTGTGGCCGCTATCGCGATACATACAAATTCCTCCCATAGACCGTAATGATAAGAAAAACTTTGGCGTGTCCCTGTATACGAACTACAAATGGAATACATACCAAAAACTATACAGCTGATTTCGTGGGGCTCATGAACATGTGTACGAAATTTCAAGTCAATAGCGATATTTATGCGGCCGCTGTCGCGATACATACAAATTCCTCCCATAGGCCGTGATGATAAGAAAAACTTTAGCGTGTTCCTGTATACGAACTACAAATGGAATACATACCAAAAACTATACAGCTGATTTTGTGAGGCTCATGAACATGTGTACCAAATTTCAAGTCAATAGCGCTATTTATGCGGCCGCTATACGATACATACAAATTCCTCCCATAGGCCGTAATGATAAGAAAAACTTTAGCGTGTCCCTGTATACGAACTACAAATGGAATACACACCAAAAACTATACAGCTGATTTCGTGAGGCTCATGAACATGTGTACCAAATTTCAAGTCAATAGCTCTATTTTTGCGGGCGCTATCGCGCGACAGACAGACAGACACACAGACACAGCCCAAAACCGTTTTGAGTCTCAACAGAGGGCCTCCACTGACGTTTCGGCAATTACGAATAATTTACGAAATTTTCCTATTAGAATATTTGTATTCAATCATGTTCAAACAAATATCAGAAACGTAATTTTGAAGTTGTCTAACGTATTTAGGATCCTCAAAATGGAAGTTTTTGCTCAATTTTGCTTTATTCTGACATGTTAAATAAATCGTAAATTCCAAATAACTTACGAATTTTTTAAATTGGAAAAATCATAGTCTATGATATTCATGCCAGTATCCTAAATTTTATTTCGAAAGTGGTTTGACATCTTTACGATGAAAATATCCCTCAAGATTGACGTTTATGTGAAATTTTGCTCTATTCAGCCATGTTAAGAAATTCGTAAATTTCCAATAACTTGCGAAATCTTTATATTGGAAAATTCATAGTCATTAATATTCATGCCAGTGTCCTAAATAATGTTTCAAAAGTAGTCTGACATCTTTACGATGAAAATATCTCTCAAAATTGACGTTTATGTGAAATTTTCCCCTATACTGCCATGTTAAGAAATTCGTAAATTTCCAGTAACTTGCGAAATTTTCAAAGTAGCATATTTATAGTTACTGATGTTCATTCCGGCATCAAAACTGATATTTTAAAACTGGTCTGACATTTTTACAGTAAAAAGTTTTCATTTAATGCACGTTTAAGTGATTTTTTGTCCTATTCTCCCTTGTTAAGAAAATCGTAAATTTCGAATAACTTACGAAGTTTTTAAAATCGAATGTTGCAAATGAATAGGGTTCTTGCCAGTGTCGAAAGTAATATTTTAAAACTGATCTGACCTCTCTGCGATAATTTGTTCTTGAGATATCGTGTACACAGACTAACAAACTAACGGACTGACCCACTAACAGACTAACAGACTAACAGACACCCTACAGACAGACACCATAGAAATTTTGTCATTTTCGGATTCCTCACACCTGAAAACGTGTAGAAAAGTCAAAAAACCGAGGTCGAAAATTTTCACGATTACCTAAGTTCCCCATACCTATAGTATGATGGGGAACTAATAAACCATTTTTTACAAAACGATAACCAATTTAATCGTTGCGAATTTGCTGAATGTGAAAAAAAGAATGTCCTCAAAACATGCATTAGTTAACGAGTTATAATGGAAATCATTTCCCCATAGAATAAATAATAGTACTTGCTTTTTATTTGCTAACCCCCCTATATGGGATAACGCCAAAATTATTACAGCACCACCAACTATCCAAGAATTTTATATCTCCGAAGCTATTAATATAACTAAACGCAAAAATACAATAAATTATAAAGATGCTGCAATTTTGCCAATAATTTGGCACAATATTTAAAAATAGTTAATATTTTATTTCTGCTAGTTCATTATGGTTTTTCTCCTACAATCCGCGATTGTAATGAAATGCTCGCCCTCTGGTGGGCTACGGTGAAATTACAATAAACATGGTTTAATTCGAATTCCATATAGCCGCCATTGCTAGCCGATGTTTAGTTTCACATATATGTATTTATTGAATAAAAATGAATAAATACGGTAAAAAAGATAACACATACTTTTGTGTGCCACAGTGTAAATCCAAAGCATCAAGAAATCCAGAATTGAGCTTCCATTTATTTCCAAATGACGAATTTAAAATTTCAGTTGCTTCGGCTAATGGAAGTAAAGAATTAATCAGATGATTTGAAACTAATATTTGTTCAACTTCATTTAAAATCTACTTCCGAATCGAACTTTGAATAAACTGAAGTATTTTTTCCAAAAGCAATCAATTTTCCATAATGTAATGGCGGAGAAATTATAGTACGAATATTAAGTAGAATAACAAGAACACTATTGGAACACACGTGGCTAATGTTTACTAACAACTGCAGTGTTCACAAAGCGCCGTCTATCGATCATTACAAACGCGGATAGCCAGGTGTGATTTTTCAATAGTTCCAGCTTCTCTTACTTTTTCTTAGCTCCTTGGACTTTGCTACTATTCACGTTATTAAAAGACTTAACTGTTGACTGTGAAAGGAAAAATATTTAAAAACTGCTCATTGGAAACGAGTAATAAAAATCTTTTAAATAAAACTTAATTTTACGTGATTTTAAAGTGTTTTTAATATAAATGTAAATACGGTAAGACCCCGCTTTACGCTGTTTCATTTAGCGCTGTTTCCGTTTAGCGCTCTTTCATTTCCCCTGTGGATTCCCCGAAATTGCTCGCAGCAGTATGGGGATTCCCTGAAATTGTGCGCGCGCTGTTTCGCATTACGCTCTACTTTGATGGAACGTATCCCCCGCGTTAAGCGGGGTCTTACTGTACTTTATTTAATACACGGATACAAAATATACGATTCAATATACAATTTACAAAAACAATGCTTTATTCAATGTACGGGAAATATACGGTTTACAAAGCAATACATTGTTCAATATACGGATGAACTTTAACGTTCTTTCTATATTATTTTCGGCAAGAGAAAGTTTAAAAAAATAATTATTATAGTATAATAATATTAAAATAATAAGAATTATAACAATAAAATAAATAATTCTGGTTACATATTTTGAATACTTTCTTTAAATCACTTACATTCCAGAAAGAATAAAAAATCAGTTTAAAAAAAAAAAAAAGCTCTCTTGTGTAATCAGACAATGGGAGGATTTATTTTTATTGAATGATATTCGCTTCTGAGAAAAACTATTCAAATAGTACTTAATTTATTATTTCTCTGGAAAATCGTTGCTTTTTTTTTTCTTTACTTGAGAAGATTTCGTTAAAAGACTGATAAATAAAAGAACTTTCAACCATTTCACACGAATTTGATTAAATAATCGCAGTTTTAGGTGCCTTAAGCGAAGAGAACGTTTCGTTAAAAAACATAATATCGTTAAAAATAAATAAGTAAATAGAAAATCCCTAAAAACTTTATACAAGATACCTGTTGAAGTCTGTTCACACCCTTTTAACTTCTAGACGGCTGCAGCTATAATCATAAAAATATTATCTAGACATAGTAAAGTGGCTATGTACTTCTAGATGCGATATAGTTTACAGTGAAATAGGTCAAAAACGGCCGTGTCAGCGTTTCTATCTCGAAAAGGGTACAAGATGGGGGGGAGGGGGGGGGTGAATTAACGAATTACAAAATTGTAGAGCATGATCGATTTAGTACGAAAACATACCATGTATATACATGATGCTAATAGCAGAATGCTTTAAACGTGCATTCGTTTGCTCGCGATTTTCTACGTTATGATGTGAAAAAACGATCTTAAAAAGAAGAAACAATTCGTTATGACAAGATACCTTCATTATCGACGTTCAAACTTCTAGCCGTTAGCTTGAATGCATATTTGGATCCTTGTTCAAACTTCCCGTTGCACATGCTTCACCCGCTATGCTACAAAGTGTGCAACGTAAAGTTGCCGAAATTTTCAAATTTGTCTAAAGTTTTTGAACTATAACCTTTTCTAACACTCAACATTATGTACAACCCCGTCCAAAAATTTCCTTTTGGCTACGGACTTGCAATAAGAAATATTAAATAATAATAATAATAATAATAACCATGAAAATACTTATAAATCAATTGCCCAGAAGAAATCTAAAATCAGCATATTATAAATATATATCACTGCCAAATTTTACCACATACTGTATATATGACGTAAATATAAAGACGTGTATAAGTTATCGTCGTAAAAAATAAGTTTCAATATACTAGAGAAATTTTCAAAATTAAAATAATTCACTTCGTTTTTACAAAATCTGTTTTCGTATTTACGTTTTATCAGATGGAATGTCTTGAACAGATATTAAAATTATTTGGTTTAAAATTTCTCTTATCTCAAAACATTGCATCAGCTTTTTGCAAACATCTCTTCAGGCCGGCTAATAAAATACGACATTTTGTGTGTGTGTGTGTGTGTGTGTGTGTGTGTGGTGTACAGAATTTAAGGCTTTTTTTTTTTTTTCTTAATTCACCGTTATTCAGCTTAAAATTAGCTTATTTCCTATTATTCAGATAATTTCACCCGCACCACATCTTAAAACTTAAAAATCTTAATCAAACATTTGAAGGTTGGAAGGAACCTCATATGGTTTTCAAATTCTTAGTAAAAACTTGACATTCGTATTCAGGAAGTCTCAAAACGCTTAATTAAGACGAAAATTCAGTGTTGAAAACTGGACATCAAACAAAACTCTGTCTGATATGTAGGTATATAAAAGTTATTTTAATTCTTAAGCAGTTCTTCTGAACTTGGCAAAATGTAGTAGTATAGCACTTTCGTCAATTAATGCAAAAATAGACATTAAAATAGAAAGATGATTTCTAATAAATTTTAGAATGAAATATTTCTTCAAAATTAATAAAACTAATCAATCCTATTCATATATGAAGGTAAATAATTTAAGCATACTCAAATAATACACAGAAATTTAATATAAACACACATATTCGTTTAAAATATACAAAAGAAAATATTTTTAAAGTGCAGAAATGAATATTCATCATTGATTATTTTTAATTTTGTTAAACGCTGATGTACTGGTGGTTTGTTTTAAATATTTATATATTTTCCTAACATACTGACCTAACTTGATCTTCTGGCTCTAGTCCGTATAAATTGCAGGATAATAAATACGAGAATATCGTTTTTTTTTTTTTTTTTTTTTTCCAATTGTGTTTGAAAGAAAAGATTAAAATAAAAATTTGATTGAAAAAAATCAAATAATAAATAAAATATGTGAGAAATGTTGCCAAGTTTTTTTTTTTTTTTTTTAGCTGTAAATTTCTTTGTTTACATTAAAAAATAATTTGCGGATTAGAGCGATTTTCGGATTATAGGTCTGCGGATTAAAGGAAGGTGACTGTATATTCTATGTAAAATATTCTTTTATGCATTTCAAAAATGTATGTTCACTTTGTTTAATACGTTTAAAGAGGCTAAACTGTATCTACCAGAAACTTAGCCTATGTGCGTACTGTATTTGAATTCTCTTGAATGTCCCTGTACACAAACAATTTTTTTTCGGTCTTAACAAATAGTTTAATGTAGAATCCTTATGTGGTACATATTTAAAATATTGAGCTTGGACTTTCTGTTAAAATTTATTCTTGTGATATACTAATAACAGACTCACATACTGAGACAGACATACAGACCAACCACAAAAAACCTGTTTTCCGATACAGGACGCCTCAAAACATGTAAATATAGCAAAAATTCGAACTCAAAAATTTCATCTCAAAACAGTACTGTATCTATCATATATAAAGAAGTGAAAGTAAAAAAATCTTCTAAGAATTCATTTGTTAGTACATTGTTTTGAAAAAATTAGAAATTTGAAAATACAATACACACTTGCATATCGTTATTATTTTACGATTTTTTCAAATAAAAAATGTCAGTCTTAATGTAAAGTATGATTTAAAATGCGTGACTGGATCGCGAATTCACCTTAAATACGCACAAATGGTTTTAATTTATCTTTTTCATGGTATATGTTAGAAATTTACATTTTCATTTTGATGTAGTCCCCTCTCTGTTCAGCATTTAAATTTCATTTTAAGTATAACTCACTTAATTCTAATGGTAGAATTATGTAGTTTTTTGCAATGATATTGTTGAATTAAAAATAAAACTTTCTAACTGATCAAATTTGTTTAGAGAGATCGTATAAACATTTTGAGTAGTAACTTTTTTTAAATTAAATAGAAAATTTTTTCATGAACGTGGTCTTATTTTTTACCTTATTTTCAACAATTTTGGACAAAACTTTTGCTGAAATATATGATGTGTAACATGTTCTTTACATATCCAAAATTTCAGGATAATCCGTCATAAGTTTTTCTAGAAATCTGAGAAAACATTTGGAATTGAAAGTATCCGGTCATTTAAAGAAAGGTAGTGTAATATCGTGACATTTTTGTAATTCGAGTAATAGTTTTATTGGTTTATTTTTGGAATATTCTTTCATGGATCGGATCGTGTCTAATAGACACACATGATACTCGTCTATATCGGGATCACTTGATGAACACGAAAATATCAATGTTTTCTTAACAATATGTATATTTCAATGGGAGTATTAAGTTATGTCATGTGGTACCTAAATCAGAATTTTGATATACCAGGTCCAGGTGTCCACTAAAATCCATTATCACCCTTTTAACCTGTGAACGGTTGCTGCTATAGTCATAAAACTGTGGTCTAGATGTAGTAAAGTGGCTTTTCGGTGGCTTGAACCCCACAAACCCTTCCACGGCTACGGCTTCCTATCATGGTGTTACTTCTAATATTTAAATATTATAATGATGAAATATTATATATAAGTAAAAGTTAAAAATAGTAAACTGAATAAAAACATAATAGCAATAATAATATTAATGATAATAATTCAGCCTTAAAAATTATTTCGTACTGAATTCTATTTTCCGAAAAAGAAAGGTTGAGGGGGGGGGGGGGGGAAATCCGGCGTTTAATCTTTTCAGCGGCGGGGATGCCACTACAGCATCACCTAATTTTAATTTTCAACTGCAAAAATTTATCCCGGAAATATTTTACAGGATTTTATTTTTATAACTTAAAGGGAGAAATCCATTTATTTCTTCTCTTATAACATTAATTGTAAATTCTAGTGGCTGTTGGTTTTAAATGAGCAAAATTACTCAGCTCTTGAAAGGGTTAAATCATAAGACATCTCACTTTTTTGTACAGACAGAAATATCTCACTTGTCACTACAGCTTCAGATAAACACGGAAAGACCGAAACTTAACTTTTTTGCGTTGCTGAAACGGCAGACAAAAATAAGAGAAACCGGTAATCCGTAAAATACGACGCAGAGCTACTGATGCGTTCAATTCGACAGTAATTCTTAATGCTGCAGTGGCAGTCAGGAATCTTCTCGTAGAAAATGTCGCCTGCTGCAGAGGTTGAAGGGATAAAAAATTGGCAACACAGTCGATTATTTAAAAACTGTTCGTCATTTTTCTAGAATTTATAGTTTGTTGATGTTTACTATACAATATTCAAGTGTAAGAACAATAGTGAGTGTAATAACATTTCGTTGTTCGATTTTAACCTAATTTCGCTGAGCAGCTATTAAACTTACCCTTAGGAAAATTCTGGCCATAGACTACAACTAATTGGCTTTAAAAAATATATATACAGTAAAGCACTGTTTATACGTCTTTCAAGGGACTGACGTAAAAGGACGTATAAATGAAAAGACGTATAATCGAAATTTTAATAATAACACTTTGATTATTACAAATTTAGTTACACTTAAGCAAAATTTATAAGAAAATACTAATTAATAAAATTTCTTAAGTTAGTATGTGTATATTATACTTTTTTAAGACAATAATTAATTTTTTAAAAAAAAGGTTTATTATAAAAAGTGAGAAAAATCATACTATTAATGCATGACTGGGTACTAATTACATGTATCTTATAATGAGTATTACATCACATTTCTTAAGAACTATAGGAACACATTTTGAATATTAATTATATATACATTGAGTATCTTTAATAATAAGCATACGATTTATGTCCATACTGTTATTTAATAACATTAAAAATCTTTAATATTCGTCTGATTTGCTGCTTGTCTATGAGCATAAAAAATTCTACTGTGAATTCAATTGATTCTTTGATCAGTATTCTTCGATCTTTTCCTGTGTACCTCCATTTAAGATGCTTTCTAGGAAAAATCCGTCTTATTTACAATAGAAAATAATGACAGGTCGAGAAATTTTGCGAATTTTAGTAATGTGGAAAAGATCTATAACCAATATTATCGGAGTATAAACGAACAATTTTTGCATTAAAATGAATAGGAATGAATCGGGATGGAGGGATGGTTGGGTTTTACGTCGCACTAGTGCTGCGGAGATGGGCAATTGGCGATGGTCTGGGACACACCCCTAGGGGTGGTCCGGAGATATTCCATCACAATTTTAATCCTCCACGGAAGGGATGGCTCTCCCGCTTCGGTGACCCCCAGAGGTATCATTTTTGATGGGAACATGGAGGACATTGCAGCCACGACAGATTTTGCGTGCACCAGCCACCATTAGTGTACACGACGGTCTTTGGCCGGCTCGAGTACCGAACCCGCAATCTTCCAATTACGAGGCCGGTGCTCTATTTGACTGGGCTACCGCGTCCAGGAATGAATCGGGATTTCACTAAAAGGACGGACGTATAAACGATGCTTTCTTATATGTGCCAGTTTTTTATAATTTAGCGATGTGCCACTTAAAAAAGAGAGAGAGAGAGAGAGAAGAAGAAGAAGAAGAAGATGAAGAAGAAAATTTTGTGTTTCGTGTTTCCACATGCCCCGTGACTTTGGGGCGCATGTAACTTGTGTCTTATACAGTATATCAAGATAAATAAATAAATCGAGTTTATAAATAGTGTTTTTAAAATATCTCAGTTCATTACAAAGCGGTGAACTTTTCCGTACGCCTCCAACTGCAACACTTTGCATCTTAAACTTTTCAACAAAACCCTTTATAAGCTTGTTTCTCTAACATATTTTTGTTTATTTACTAAGATTTGTGAGATTATAAGGGGTTTCTCACAAAAAAGAGCTTTTGCAAAGTGGTTGAAATAATTGGATCTTCAAATTAATTACGTGGCATGTGAAAAAAACTCCTTATGAAATTTTAACTCTGGAAGATACATAAAATCTAACTCGTTCTTTTGATAATAATTTGCTTAGTTTTTACTCTATTCAAATGAACTTTTGAAAAAAAGTTGTCCAATATATCTAGCTTTCAACCTATGTAACAGATTTTTTTTTCTATCTTTCTCGCATGTGCAGCGAAAACATTTTTCATAAAAAAATGCTCATATTTCATGAGCATTTAAGATATTTATATTCCGATAACAGAATATTGTTTCAAAAGTGTTTTTTCAATTTATCTGAAAGTGGGAATAATTTTCGTTTAAAACTCTGTATATATTATAATTAAAAAACATGCTGATATTTTTTTGGAGTTTTAAAATAAATGCTTATATCTCCGTTATTTAACATGCTATCGTCACATAAATTCATCCACAAACTGTACTGGGTCTATAATAACATGTCCTAAAGTTACAGATCATTACCTTCACTAAACGATACAGGATGATCGCAAACATTACTGATTTTGCTCAATTTGTTTCCAGTCTCCTAATTATTGTCGTAACCTAATCTTCACTGACAAGCACGAGGAAGACCCTGTTTTGCAGAGATGCCAACATATTAATTCATTCTGGAGCATTTTTAGCCTGCCTCTATTTCATACCACTTTTATCTTAAGAGCAATTTTTTCTTACTTTATCGTAAGTTATAAATTGGAGAAAAATATTCTATAAATAAAGTGGTGCGGATTGAAGGCGGAGCTAAAAATGCTCCGGAATAAATTAAAACGTTGGCAACTATGGTGTTTTGGGGTATATTTTAACAGATAATATGGAGCGGTACAAATATAGAGCTGTAACATTTAGGTGAATGCAGATAACAGCTGAAGGAATGAGGAATACATATATCAACCCATGACCGCATACATCATATTAACCCTTTAAAGAGCAGATACATTCTGGTGCTTTTCTACGACTACCGCCATGTGCTAGTATTATCGACATGCTCATCTGTAGCGTAATTTTTTGCCTACCTTGCAAAATTGAAAAACTTGTACGATCCATCACCCATTATTCGCATTAACACAATCAATATTTCAAATACATGGATTAGAAACACCGTTATTACTATGTATATCTTTTTATGTAATCATTTGCACGAAAAAAAAAAAAAAGTTAAAAATACAAAAATTGAAAGCCACTTCCACATATATATATATATATATATATATATATATATATATATCTAAATATATATAAAACACCCCGAAACACCTGGTTCTTAACCCTTTCAAAGGCGGTGGTTGCATAAAGCAACCGCAAATTTTAATTCAAAATTGCAAAAACTGTCCCCGAAAATTTTTTATAATTTTTTTCTTTTATAACTTAGACGAATAACTTCATTTATTTCTTCTCTTTTAATATTGTTGGTGATTTCTGGTGGCTGTTGATTTTAAACGAAGAAAATTTGGTTGCCCCTGAAAGGGTTAAAGGATTAAGATGACATTTGCGGACATGGGTTCCTATGTAATTCTGAATCCTTATCATAGATATAGTAATAAGACATAGATTGATCAGCGAGAGGGAAAAAGTGATACCTTTTTTTTTCGGGAAAAGTCACTCTAATGGCTACCTATCCCCGAGTAAATCCCACTCAGGAATACACACGGATAATTTAGTAAATACAATTTAGGAATAATTTATTTACTAAAGGTGAATAAAAAACTCCAGATACAATTTCAAATTCAGTTTTCTTTTTATTTTTTTTTTCAATGCTCTCTAATGGCTGATTTTAGAACTTTTTTTTTTGGCATCAAAATTTTTTGCTCGATAACATGGTGATGATAGATCTATATATATTACTATATCTATGATCCTTATAATGTTCCGTATCTCCTCTTACAGTTTCTCGCTATAATTTTGAGATACCCAGTGTACCCTACTTCACACAATATGCAAGACCCGACTAAGATATTTTCATGCCCAGGCCACAATCCAATTTTTGTACCTCACCTCACTCCTCATCAAAATTTATAATGAAGAGCAAATAGAATAATTATAGTCATATAAAAATTACTACATTAACATTTACTAAATTGACTAAAAATTTTGCGTGTAAACTCTATGTTACAAAACCATCAAAACACATTAACAACATTCAAAAGTTTGCAGTAGCCGAATTCACAATGATCCAAAATACTTCAGTTTATTATGGTGAGTTCAAATAAGAATGGTACTCCACACTCACAGGGCTGCCACAGCAGTGTTGCCAGATTGGGGATTTTGTCCCTATTCTGGGGGTATTTTTTAGGTTTCTGCGCACAAATTTGGGGACCGAATGTTTCTGGGAAATTTCGAGGGAATTTTTGAAATTTTTGGGGAGAAATCCGGGGATTTTTTTTACTTTTTTTGACTTAGTTTAGTCTACTTGTTAAGTTTACAGCATTGCCAACTGCAGGAATTTATCAACAAGCATAGGTTTTTTAAATAGTTTTCTTTAGCATGTAAAACTTTTGAAGGCACTTCTTCTCCTCAAGACATCCTCAGGATATCCTGAGGATGAAAGTACATCTTGTATGCATCCTCAGAGTTAAAGTACTTTACGTAGATTTAAAATTTTCCGACAACTAGTAATAAGTATGTATATAAGTTATTTTTGTACATGAGGATTTTTTTCAAAAATGAGTGTCATATGGGGAAAAATTTGGGCTTAGATCTGTTAAATATTTTAAAATTTTGGAAAAAATTTACTTTATCAGCACGAATTGAGTTGGAGATTTTTTTGGAAAAAAAAAACCCTGATTTGAGAAAATTTGAAAGCCTGTTTGGGGAAATTGTCTGTCGATCATCTGGCAACAGTGTGGCCACAGGCGACTTTTTATTTTTTTCTTTTTATACCACTAATCTCGTAAAACAAAATGTAAAATATATTTATGTATGTAAAAAGTAGATTTGCTTGTTTAAACACATTATAAATTCTTTTGTTTGGAAATAGCGGTACGAAAAAAAGAAAAAAGTCGCCTTTGGGCCCTGTATTCACTTATTTTCCCCGATATATATATCTTATACTATTAAGTGAGCAATATTTGCATATATATATATATATATATATATATGTATGTATATTTCACTGTTCTCGAAAACGGTAGCTCGGACAGTCACGTGATTTAACACAATGGTGCCCTCCGAAGGTTCATTGTGCACATCAAAGTCAGATTTTCAAATTTTTGATTAGTTTTCTTTTAATTAATAAAAATATGAAAATAAAACTTCCCATTTCTATAATGACGCAGAATAGAGAATCTTAGGAGAGATTTGATTGGTTTATTTGCTTTCTATTGATTTGAGTGTATTTTACATTGAACTACAGCTACGTTATGAGGAATTACAAGAGATTGGATTGATTTATTTGATTTTCATTGATTTGAGTGTATTTTACATTGAACTACAGCTACGTTATAAGGAATTACGAGAGATTTGATGGGTTTATTTGATTTTCATTGATTTGAGTGTATTTTACGTTGAACTAGAGCTACGTTATGAGGAATTCCGAGAGATTTGATTGGTTTATTTGATTTTCATTGATTTGAGTGTGTTTTCGTTGAACTAGTTCTGAGGAATTACGAGAGATTTGATTGGTTTATTTGATTTTCTCATTGATTTTAGTGTATTTTACGTTGAACTAGAGCTTACGTTTTGAGGAATTACGAGAGGTTTGATTGGTTTATTTGATTTTCATTGATTTGAATGTGTTTTACGTTGAACTAGAGCTTACGTTTTGAGGAACTACGAGAGGTTGTATTGGTTTATTTGATTTTCATTGATTTGAGTGTGTTTTACGTTGAACTAGAGCTTACGTTTTGAGGAATTACGAGAGGTTGTATTGGTTTATTTGATTTTCATTGATTTGAGTGTATTTTACGTTGAACTAGAGCTACGTTATGAGATATTACGAGATATTTGATTGGTGTATTTGATTTTCATTCATTTGAGGAAGGGGTGTCCAGTGATGTTTTTGGTTTTAACGTGCTTGACAGTGATTGCTGCGAAAACGAGTTTCGTGTGTTTTCAGATTCATGCACAGCGAGGTAGTGGTGTCCATTGATTTTATTTATTTATTTTTTTAGTTTTAACATGCGTGATAGTGATAACCGCAGAACCGAGTTTCGTGCTTTTTCAGATTCATGCACATGGAGGTAAGGGTGTCCAGTGATGTTTTTTGGTTTTACATGCGTGATAGTGATTGCCGAGAAACCGAGTTTCGTATGTTTTGAGATTCATGCACAGCAATGTAGGGCTTTCCAGTGATTTTTTTTTTTTTTTTTCCATGTGCATGTACGTGCGTTATAGTGATTGCTGCGAAAACGACTTACATGCGTTCTCTGATTCGACCATTCATCGAATAGTGACTTTTACTGTACGAGTAACAGCTTCAACTGTATCCAGAATATTCGAAGAATTAACATTTCTATTTGACTGTTTTCGAGAATATTCGTTTTAATAATAGTTTTGTTGCACAAATTCGAGAAGTTCAAAAAATGTTTGATATTGTCAAGGAGATCCCATACTAAAACTGTGAAGAAAATAGTCGCCAATCGCCAATATTTATTTAAACGTTTCAATTATTCAATTAAAAGAAATCCTTCAAATATAGTGCCCAGCGAAGCGGGCGAAGACTGCTAGTATGTAGTATATATTATTTTCAATGACATTCATTTCATAAAAATGTAAATTTTAATTGTGTGCTTATGTACAACAGTTTAAGTATTCTAATTTTACTGTAAACAATTTACAAATACTATATAACCTCGTTCACGTGAACGCGCTTAACGCGAATTACTTTTAACATGAACTGTTTTCACAATCCCCGACCAAATACAGATTAGTTTAGTTATATGAAGATTATTCACTGATAGCATGAACTACTGATAACATGAACAATTTTTTTTTTTTTTTCCCTTGAGATTCACGTTAACGAGGTTTGACTGTATAAGAACGGAAATAACTTTTTTTTTTTTCTAGCCCATCATAGACAGTAAAACTAATGGATGCAAAATGTTTATGAACAAAAAATTTATTATTCATTACTGTCTGAAATACCCCCTTTAACTTTCTCTACATACGAAAAAGAAAAAAAAAATTCTGTTTGTTTAAAAATAACTGCAAGATTGAAAGAGTTAATTTAATTTGAAAACACGTGTCTCGGATTATCTTGTCTAAATCCTCTAATGAGAAGCCAGAATAGTATCGTCTATCAAAATAAACAAGCTTGATTAACGTGAACCAGACAATAATATTCCCTTACACACAAGCCTTTCGGCATTGAGTGAGCTTAACCACATCTCTGGGAAGATCAGGCCTATACACTCGCCATTTTGTTGCTATTCTAGTGGAAACCAAATTTCATAAATATACACAAACTAGTTAGTTGTAGGGCGACTAAGGCGCCCGTTGAAAAATGATCATTTCATTTTATTTATTTCTCACTTCAAACAATTAATTTGCTAGCAAGCCCGTGCCAAATTTTCGCACTTTATTTATCTCTTCGTTACCTTTAAAATTATTATTATTATTTTAGAGACGCCCTTTTTTTCATATGCATGAGAAAATTTAATATTATTTATTTATTTATTTATTTATTCTTTTTTTCCGAGTGAAAACATATTTAATTTTATGCTGGGAAAAAAAAAAAAAAAAAAAAGAGAGAGAGAGAGAGAGAGAGAGAAAGAAAGAAAGAAAGAAAAATTGGCAACAATTAAAAATTTAAACGTCTATTTTAAAGTTATGTCTATTTTCATATTTTAATTAATTTAAAAAATATGTAATCAAAAGTTCGTTACAAATAAGGTGCCCAATGAAAGGGGTGATTTTTCTGAATCCGTCGGACAGTTTATCGATCGGACAATTAGATTTTTTTAAAATTAATTAAAGTATGAAAATTAGGTGGCAACTTGCGTTCGCACACAGAGTCCAAGGAAATATCTAAGCCTTTTTTAACCGTGACGGAGTCAGTCAGTGATGAGCCTATGTAACTATATGTGCTGATTTACTCCTGTGAAAAATTGTAAACTTTACGAAAGGGATTTTCCAAAATTTTAAAGAGGCCTTATCAAAATTGAAAAGCGATGACGTTATTAGTCGGTTCTCCGATGAAAATTATTCGATATTTTAAGAAAATAACTTTGCTTATTTCAATTTAACAAACATTCATATTTCATATTTATTCAGAGTCAAGTGGTCTGCAAATTTAGACCATGCAAAATCTCATAATGAAAATGGTAGGTCTATGGCTCCTAATAAGCTTATTTTTCAATATAATCATCTTGCATAGTAAGTGAAAAGATTTTCCGACTTATTTGCAGAGATATCTACCATAACACAAGTCTACTGCGAATTTTTTTTTTTTTTTTTTTCAAGGTGCTGTTTTTTTTTTTGTGTGTGTGTGTGTGTGTGTGTGTGTGTTTTTGATGCTGATTAAGGAAAACATATTCAAAAATTTCCATTACGTATAGTTTTGGTAAAAAATGAGACTTTGTGTGCTTGAAGCACCACTTTTTGAAATACCCTCTAAGTTATTTCCCGGAAAATCTAGATAATGTCAGTGAAGAACAAGGAGAGCTATTTCATCAAATTATCAAAGAAATGTAGAGAAGACGATGGAATAACGGGGACTGGAATGTTATCATGTTGGCAGAATATTGTTAGTTGCTGCATAGAGAATCCCTTCTCTCCCCCCCCCCCCCCCTGCACACGCACACAAAGCCCCAAAACAATGTACAAAAGAAACAGCTCTAAACGTAGCTTCAATGCAAAAACATATTTAATAATTGTTAGATAAAAAACTTTTTATATACATGTTTTCAAAATTTCTGTTGAATCATAGCTATAGAACTACCTTAGCACTGCATCGATGCGTATAAAAGTTTTAAAGTGATAATGACGTCCATTTTTGTGAAATGCATTATTTAACTTTTTACAATTTTTTAACGTTCACGTTTAATTAAATGTATTTATTTTTATGTCGAAAGAAATAGAACTCGTATTCTTCTTCTTTTTTTTTTTTTGCAACAATTCATTGTTATAGCTTAGCTATTAGGAGGTTATTATTTTCCTATTTTAATTCATTAAAAGAAAACTAATCGCAAATTTCGAAAATCGGGCTTCGAAGTATTGTGTTGTCATCGGGTTCTGAGTTATTTTGAAAGTTTCAAACGTCTAGCTAGTAGGGAAGTTAGTTAAAAATCGATGGCAAGATTTGTACCGGACAAACAAACAAGAATCGAAGTTAATAAAAACATGGTAAGAAGTAATGTGTTAATAATAGCCTATTTTATTGTGTTTTATACATAAATCGTTTCGAATTTGTTAAAACCTCTGTGTGAATTCTTCCGATCTCCATCCTTACTTTATGAAAAAGCCTTACGTGATAAGAAGAAAAAACAAACATTTCTGAATTCAGCGCATCAAAACACATAAGACACCCAACACAGTGAAAAAAATTGAAAAGTGCGATTTCATAGACCTGTGTAACGAGAAAGAAAAGTAAAAATAGAAACGACATCTGTTGGGCGATATGCTCCGAAATGCAATCAGTAATTTATTCTTATACAAAGTAAGCATCATTTTAAAATTACACTGAGAAAAAATTCTGTAACTGACATATCTAGAATCTAAATTGTGGCTCTAGAAAAAATAGTTCCATGTCATCCTAGTCCACTTTGAAAGCAAGTTCTAGAAACCCCTATTATAATTCTAGAGTTTGTCTATATGATCGAGGTCAAACCTATTAGAAAGTATCTCCAAATAAATGCAAACACAAGAGGCAGGTTTCAGCAACTATAATCTTGGTTTATGATCCAATTCTAGATAATCAAGCAGTATTGCCAGATTGGGGACTTTTTTTATTCAATATCCATACCACTAAAGTTTAATTGTAATAGTTGCCTTATCACTTCGAAGCGAGAATTTCTCGCCATACGAAAGATTCAAAATATTGTTTCACCATCTAAAAATATGTAGACTAGAAATCATTTCGTCTATTCAGTTTATTGGCGTACCTTATATGTGCATAGCTCGGAAATCTATATTTCTGGTTAAGGAATTTAGAAAATGGCCACTCCACTTATTCATTCTAGAGGAAGGCGGTATATTTTTTTTCTCAGTGTATTGTTCTAAAGTTTGGTGATATTTCATGACACAGGGGCTGACCTACAATTGTCGAGTAAAATGCTTGAAACATATGGATGGTTGAGATAAAGCTATCACACAAAGCAGTGGCGAATCCAGAACTTGACTTTTTTTTTGGGGGGGGGGGTGGGTGAGGGGGTGGGGGGCTAAGATTTTTCAAAGTGTTATTCTAGACCAATAAAAAATTTACAATTGCAGTATTCAATTGTGAATGTCAGGTTTTTTTTTTTTTTTTTTTTTTTTTTGGGGGGGGGGACTTCAGCCCCCTAGCCCCTCCCCCTACCCCCTTAAATCCGCCACTGTCTCAAAGAGTGAAATGTGCGCAATCATGTTCCGCTTAATGCTAATTTGTTTTAACGATGGTAATATATTTTCAAAGCTTCCTTTGCACTAGTTATCGAATTTCAACATCCACAACAAATAACACATACATTTCCAAAAACTATCAAATCTTGATAATCCCGAAAATGTTTAAATTCTTCAAAACCCTGAAGAGTAAAAAATTCTCCAATTCAGCATTTCTTTCTTATTTATGAGAATATATGGAAGTAAAAATCTCAGACAGTTAAACTTGACCTACAACCACTCTATTCGGTGAGCCAATACAATTGTAATTATCAAAATATTTCATTAATTATAAAGTAGCCAAACATCAAATGTCCGGCAGGCAACAATGTCACACCAATGTACATGCGGACGGCCCAGTTAACACAGAAAAATGCTTTTACAAAACGGGTCGCGCATTTTTGTGCGTTATGAACCCAAACGACCGCATTTGTCCTTCCCGCCGTAAGAACTTTGTAAACGCGCAGATACCGTTACTTTTCAGGCTTTGCTTTTACTACAGCTTTGTTGCTCTCAAGTTGTATATGTGCTTATTTTGCTTTTCATTGTGTTACACTGGCGTATCCACGGGGAGGATAATGGGGGTAATTACCCCCCTTGTTCAGATTGAGAAGGATTTCAGTTTGTAGATTCATGACTACTGTTGTTAAATTTCAATATTTACTTTTTACTTTCCGAGCATACATATGTAAGGAAGGAAAGTATTGTAATTATGTCAAAAATCCAAGTTTGAGATTTTGATGTTACTATACGTTTTGAAGTCCCCTGAGTACGATTTCACTATTTTTACGATGATGTATATATGTGTTAGATATGCGCCTGAGTTCCGTATCCGTATCCGCGGATATCCGCAAGGAAAAAAGATCCGTATTCGTATCCGGACAAGTATGAGCGGTAAAAAATATCCGTATCCGTATCTGTTTTTTTTTTTTTTTTTTTTTTTTTTTGTCCCTTCAACGGATCTAATGCGGATCCTTTGTAGAAATTTCCAAAAAATCAAAAGAAACTGTTGTAACTCACTATCAACAATCTTTAATGTATAAATAAAAGAAATACAGTATAGCCTCGCTTTTACATTATCGGAATTTACGTTTTTCATGTATGAAATGAATTTCAGCCTTCACTTTTACATTGATAAAATTTTGAAATTTCCGCAGTTGACTTAATATATACAACGTAAATAAATGAAATACATACTGTGGTTTAATTAAAAAAAATAATGACATAAAAACATCTACGAGATGCATTAATTAAGGCAGATTATATTATTCTTTAACAAATAAACTATAGAACCCAGACCACAAACAGTAATCAGTTTATATTAAAAGCAAGTGCTTAACTGTGAATTATTCGAATCGAAAGCCTCATTTTTACAAGACTGATCATGCAAAAACAGTGCTTAAAAAATGTATAAATAATGAATATTTACGTAAAATTGTAAATATCTAAAAATCCCATGTTTGTTTTCAAAATAATTCACATAGAATAGATGCGTTTTATTTTAAATACAGTGTTATTATTTCATTGGAAAATGTGTTAAAATGAAATTATCTTTCTCTTACCCATATATCTCTGCTGGTAAGTATAAAGGATTTAAGTGCATATTCTTGATTTTTCAGGAGACGAAAAATAAATTTAAACTAACTAAAATCTAATCAGAAGAATCGATTAGGAAAAGGTATTATGTTGACTTATACCCTTTATACCATTCAGTGATTGTCAATCTTCATTTAATAAAGGGAAAAAATCGAATGAAATATTTTATACCAAACATGAATGCTAAATTTCTGACTTGAATTTTTCTTTACCAATAGATTTTCTCAAAGACTAAATGACGTGGCCTTAAATCCTTTATACCAATCGGTAGAGAATGTTTTTCTGAGTCTGACTATGTACTTAACTCAAAATCGACATTTTTGGACTTAACCTTATAAGGCTCAATTTTTTTTTTTAGTGTGCGACAGAAATATATAGGTTGTAATGAGTGATCAGAAGATAGAGAAAACTTATAAAAATAAAACCATATTTTACGGAAAAATCAACTTTTTAGCTCAACGTACCGTATGTGGAACATACATAAAAATATGATTTACTAATACGTTTACTATTGTAATATAAAAACAAACAACTTACCTCTGCAAAATATACACTTTGTTATAACACACAGTATTTTTTTTTTTTTTCGAGTCAAAACTGTTCAATAACTACTCTTTTTTTATTTTGGAATTCAGACAAATGACTAACGTATCACTTTCATTCAAATTTCACACTGAGTAAACTATAACAAAAACACGAACGACATCTTTAGGTAAAGATTCGTATTACTACATTGCTAAATGTCAGTAGCTTCTATCAAGATGTCAAGAGATGTCGCTACTAATAGTTTTATAGCTATAGGAACGATTAAAGTCGGTGTTCCACATATGGAACTGGTTGCCTTGTAGGGTTAAATCCTTTATACTTATCAGTACAGATATATGGTAGGGAAAAAGTATTGTTTTTGTTTTAAAATTTGAATTTTTTTATAGTTATACATTTTGATGTCCTTTGAATTTAAAATCATGTTTTCAGCGGTTGGTCTGTGATTCTATCTGTGGGTGTATGTGTCTATCTATTATGAGCATTACTCAAAAACAAATAAAAGCAGAGAAGTAGTCCAAACTTGGTATTCTAAGTATGTTTCATATAAGGATACTACGCTAAACTTTTTGTTGAGATCAAGAAATGATTCGTGTTCAGGGACAACAAAAAGAAATCAAATACATTACATCAATGGGGAATTTCCCGATAACTAAGCTGTAACATCTATAGGCTGATTTAAAGAAAACGGAGTGAACAAAATCTGTTGTATGCATAAAAGTATGTTTTGTGTAGATTTTCGTATGGAAATAATACGACATTCATTTACGGGGTTACCCAAAGTATTTGGATGTCTTGAGGTTATACACAGAAATTGTCAATCCGTTTATTTGATTCATGTTCTTAAAATTACCTATCCATTCTCATGAGCACCTATAATTCTGTACCTAAAATTAATACTTTTTATAATATCGTTAATTCTCTTAACCTTGTCATTTTTGAAATTCTTTCTAAAATTACAATTTTGCAAGCAATTGCATTTTGTTTTTAACACTGGATTCCATCCTAAAATGTTACGGTGAAGACGACGTAAAAAAAAAAAAAAAAAAAAAAAAAAAAAAAAAAAAATTGTTCGAAAACTTGCTTTATGAACGATAAAATTGGCGGTTGCAGATGGAGAGAAGGAAATTATGTAAATGCGGCTTTTTTTATTTGTCGTCCCTTAGGGTAGAATTTCTTCTTCACCTGAGTTGGAAACAGCCCTAATCTCTGTCCGTTCGAAAATGTTTAGTCTATAAAAGATGAGAACAGATTCAAACTTTGTAGCCTTCAATTTTGCAAGAACTAGAAGGAATTATTCTTTATATTTGGCGCAGTGAAATGTCTGAGGTTTATGTTAAAAAACTGTATAATGCTATGCCATTGCGCATTAAAGCAGTAATTACGTATAAAGGGGTGATTATCCACTGAAGAATACATATTTATTTTTAAGTAACAGCAGTTGTAACAATAACCCTAAACGGTATTGCAAGGACTTACTTTTCAAAGCCCAACGGTACGGTACGTGATTGAGACTGTACGTACGATGTGCTTGAACCTAAAGTGTTCTGTATGGCTATGTATTGGGTGCGATTGCAAAATATGTTGGCCGACTTAAACTGTGATTTTTTTCCGGGATTTTGGTCTTTATAATTTATGTTTTATCACTTAAGAGATTACTGAAAATAATGATATTTCTGTTGTGTTTAGCCATTAAGAACTCTAATGCCCTTTAAAAATATGACATGAGGTTTTCGCATGTTTTTATAGAACGGAAAAAACCCATTCGTGTTTTTAGTGTTTCTCTCATTGTTTGACAATAAAACGAATTCTTTTTTAATCAAGTAATAACTGGAGATGAAATATGGGTTTGCATAACAACGGAAGAAAAAAAAAAAATTCGGGGAACAAAATTAATGGTAAAGGATGGCGATGAGTTGTATCCAATGAAAGCGTGTCTAGTGGAATTGCATTGAAATCTCTATAAACATCCGAGTGTTTTAAGGGAACAAATGTCAGTTTTTTTGTGAAAATCCATGCAATTAATGCAATTAATATTTTCCAGACCGTTATTATAAAATGTATGAAGCTGAATAATATTTTAAAAATAATAACATTTAGCAGTTCCACAAATATAATTTAAAATATCTCACAAAACTGTAAATTTTAAATTTATTTTTATAAGGTTCCAAATTTCGGAATATGACCAGTTACTTATAATGCTCCATGGAAATTTATTTTTATCCAATCCATTTAAAAATTTGTTTGAAGGTTAGACAATGTATTTACCAGAAAACAGTGTATTCATTTGAAATCAAGAAATAATTACCGTTATTGCGAACGCTCAAATTCAACCGAAAAAAAAAAAAAAAAAAAAAAAAAAAAGATTCCCCCATTTCGGTAACCGCTAAAGGTTGGACCCACGCGGGATCGAAAATGAATAATAAATGTTTAAAATTAAATATGAACTCTATATTGCTTTTTTTTTTTTTTTTTTTAATTTTCCATTTTTCCATGTAGAGCACCATCTAGTAAACGTTCTTTTAAGGTAAATCATTTTATTTTCAGTGATTGCTGTACAGTAAATGTTTAATATATATATATATATATATATATATGATAAAATTTAAATAAAGGATGGAGTAAAGCTTGAATTATTAAATATATAGAACTAGAACAGAGTTTTAGATACAAACCTGGACAAATCACTTTTCGAGTTTGTCCAGGTATGGATTTATATATTCTTGTATTTTATATTGATGTATTATATTTTGTGCTTGATTTCTGAATTTAATTGCTTTTATGCTTTATATTAATTAAAATTCGTTTGCTGTACGGTCTTACTTCCATCTGTGAGACGCTGGGAGCTAGAAACGTGTTTTTTGGTTAAATTACCAGCGTTTCGTCAGAAACTTCTCATATTTAATAAAAAAGCACCACAAAACTGGCGTTGTAAAAAAAAAAAAAAATTACTTACAAACTTTGAATAAACACCATAAAATGCAATAAACTCGCAACAATTGTTTCGGGTCGGAAAAACACACGACCCTTCATAAATTTTTCATCTGGCTTTAATTATTTTGCATATATATATATATATATATATATGTATGTATGTATGTATATATTATTGCCGAAACGTCAGTGGACACATCTCTCTTAAGACTCAAAAAGATTTTGGGTGCCGTCTGTGTGTCCGTCATTCTGTCTCTCTGTCTGTCGTGCGATAACGTCCGCAATAATCGCACTATTGACTTGAAATTTGGTACACATATTCATGAGCCCCACAGAATCAGTTATATAGTTTTGGGTGTATATTCCATTTGTAGTTCGTGTACAAGGACACACCAAAATTCTTCTTACCATCAGGGCGTATGGACAGAATTTGTATGTACCGCAATTGCGGCCGTAAAAATCCTCCGATTGTCTTGCAAATTGGCACACATGTTCAGGCTCTGTATAGAAATAGCTGTATAATTTTTTATGTCTATATTTTTTATGGACTGTGTACAGGGACACGTCAGAATTCTTATCATTAAAGCATATTGGATGAATTTCGTTTAAACGCATTTTGACAATCATTACTTTGCAATCAACAAAATGAAATTAGCGTACATTACTCAGATGCTTAAACTTATGTTTTCTGCAGAAAATATGTACTCTTAGGCTTCCTAATTAATGTATAAGACCATACAAAACTGTTCTGACAATGCAGCGTAATCAACCAAACCAAATTATGTCAAATTTTGAACAATTATTCATGAAAAACGTAGAATAAGCTAAATAGTTTTTACTAGTGTATACAATGTTTATGAATCGTTTACGGAGACACATAAAAGAATTTCGTGACATTAGAGCCTATGAACAAATTTTTATTTAAGCGCACTTTAATGCGGTTATACTGCATTCAACATAATGGAATTAACAGACATTATAAATATGCTTAAAAGCATGTTTACTGTAGAAAAAGAATATGTATAGACTTATTTACGGGACCCCACAAAAGAATTTCGATGACGTACTGATATTAATGAGTTATAATTAATTAAATAGGTATATTTTTTCAGTATATATAATTACTGTGGCTCTTTTTCTGGGATAAATAAAAGGATATCGTACTATTACGGTCTGTAGTCGATATTTCTTAAAAGTGTATTTTAACATGATAACACATCGTTAAATATAACGAAATTTTATTAGAATTTTTAAAGAATGCTTTTCAGTGGAGAAATGTGAGTATATAATTGGCGATTGATTTACAGAGTTACACAAAATAATTCCAATATGTTCTATAATCATTTTGCCTGAAATTTGATACAAGTATTTATGATTTATAGGGAATTAATACAAGACAATCAGTTATTAGGAATACATATATATATATATAGAGAGAGAGATAATTATATAAACAGAGATACGGCAGGGGTGAATAATGTAAAAAGGAATAGGTAAAAAGAATCTGTTGAATAATGTGTGATGCAAATAGGACGATGAGACTCTGATCTGCAGATCCACTATCATTATATTATATATCTTGAAGTTGATGAAAATTTCAAGAATTATAAATTATAAATCTTTATGGTTTTCATGAAATTAAAATATTCCCATTTCTTATATATATTTCATTCTCTAACAAAATAATGTATAAAATTTCAGTATTGTGTTATAAAGTAAAATCCTAGAAACATGTTTATATAAAGTAATTTCCCAATAAAACTTAAATTTAGTGTTACAAAAATAAAGTTCTAAACTAATAAATAAGAAAGGAGGAAAAATAAATATATATATATATAATAAAAGGCATGTATTATTTGTTTGATCGTTCCTATTCCGATGCTAAATGTTGTGGGGATGTCATATAAAATTTATTTTGTAACTATTTAAAATAATTTACAATAAAAACATGAAAATATTCCAGGAAGTATAAAGGATCTTTATTGAAAAGGGCCAATAAAATGCGCATCAGAATGACTACAGGTAACCTCTTCTAGATGTTAGTATAAAAGTTTATTTATTTTATTTTATTTTATTTTTTGAGGACGTCCCACCACCACCCGGAAGACATAATCATGAAAACTGCTGAACTTTCATTTGAACCTGCCATTTTTTACTTTGCCAAATGTAACTTTTCCTGGAAGTTCAGTTAGAAGCAAACTGAATCATTAGGATCGTAACGCAGCTTTGGTATATTCTAATTGTAATCTATAGTTAAAAATCTAAATGTATTACGTTTTTTATTTAATATTTAATTTTTATGGCCCTAGGTTGACTTGCTTTCCTTTATTTATCTATATTAATAAAATCAGAGTTTTGTCTGTAAATTTGTCAGAATCGAAACATTTTGCGATATCTTCACGTTTCACACACCATGAAAGCCGAATATGACTTCAGAAAATTTTGCCTGTGTGTGTGTCATCGTGTCTGTATGTCGCTTTTTTTGTCCGGGCATCACTTGAGAACGGCTAGACGGAATTCAACGGCGCTTGGCAGAAACTTAGATCTTTATGCAACTTAAAATTATATCTATCAACTTTTCAGAAATTCCCCCCCCCGTACCCCCCTGGGGGGCAAAAGACAAAAACACATTTGTCCGGGCATCACTTGAGAACGGTTGGACTGGATTCAACAGCGCTTGGCAGCAACTTAGATCTTTATCCAACTTAAAATTATACCTATAAACTTTTAAGACATCCCCCCCCGTTAACCCCTGCGGGAGAAAAAGACAAAAACACGTTTCTAAGCATAACTCGGCTCCTAATTACTTCACAATAAAGAAATTCCACATAGGGAGACTTGACATGAGTACAAATAAAACATTATCTGCGATTTAGGAATTTTCGATTTTTAAAGAAAGGAAGGGAGAAAATCGATTTTTTGCGGGAAATTTTGAAAAATCCTGATTTGAGTCGAACTCTACAAAAAATGGAATAAAGATGTTGAAAAAAGGCTATGCGACTTTCTTAGGATATTTCCTAAAACGCATTTTTGATTTTTTGTGATCTGCCATTTTTTTTCTTTGGGGGGGATGGGGGGGGGATGTGTTACAAAGGGCAAATTCGAGACACCTTTTTAGCGCTAAACGGGATTTATCGAAATACCCCCTTCCCCCCAGCGGGACAGGAAGCAAAAAGACGTTTGTAAGGATAACTCGGCCCCAAATTACATCACGGTGAAGAAATTGCACATGATGAAACTAGACTTCAGTATAAATAAAACATTATGTACGATTTTCGAATTCTTGATTCTTAAAGGAGGGGAAAATCGTTTTTCGAGGGGGAAATTTAAGAAATTCCGGATTTTTTAGTAGAGCTCTACTAAAGATATTACAAAGGTATTGAAAATAGCCGCGTGTCTTCTTTAGAATATTTTCAAAAACACATTTTCGTTTTTTTTTTTTGTGATTTTCTATTTTTTTTTTTTTTTGTTGAGGGGGGGGGGGGAGTTGCAAATTCAAGCCCCCCCCCCCCATCCTTTAGCGTTAAATTTGTCTTGGGAAAGCTGTGGGATCTGCGGTCACGAAATTTGGTGCGCAAATTGTTTATATGTATCTGACACTTATTGTAACGAAATTTTACGAAATTCACCCACTTACTCCCTTGGGGTCGGGGGGAGGGGCAATAAACACGTGTAAAAACACATTATTCTGTTTGAATTCGCTTTACATTATCTTAGAATGATTCGTTTTCGGTGTGTGGATGTTGATTAGGTGTATGCATTATGTAGTTTGGTGAGATTTCGCAAAACTTCTAACTTAGCCGCTGGGGAAGGGGAAGTAAAAAGCGGGTAAGTTGCTGCCAAAGGCAGTGTGGACCCGGAATTCTCACGTTGCGAGCGGGAAAAACCTCTACGGAATACAGAGGAAAATTTTAACTTAGATTATTAATAACGTAATGGAATTTTGACAACTCATTTAAGTATAGTTCTCAGCGAAGTGGGCAAAGCCTGCTAGTTTATTAATATTATTATTATTTTGCATGAGTGCTATTAAAAACTGTTTGCTTTGCTCCAAAATATTGCCTGAATTTTTAATAATAATAATAAAATAATAAAATCTTTTGTGATTAACTTCTCTGGAGGTTAAATTAGGGTAATTTTTCTTAAATGTAAGTATTTTATAGTAAAAGATGATTATAAATCCTAGATGAATTGCTTTGCTAAAAGAATATTATAAAATTAATATATATATATATACATAATATATATATATATACGCCTAATTATCGAATCAGAATTTTTACTGCCTACAAATTTTTACAGAAATTTTTTATGTGCAGTGTCAACTTGAGCATGTGAAAAAATCTCTTAATGGAGTAAGACAAAACTATCTGAGTTTCAAAAACTATTGTTTCGTTTACCGATACACTGTTTAAACTGTAATTTGATTGTAGTTTGTTACATGTCTAAGTAAAAGGGATAATGTAATTGTGAAATGAAACAAGCTCATAATTTTTTTAAATATTCACTTTATTACCTAAATATCATAAATACACTTTGAAAGTAACAAGATGGTTGGGTTTTACGTCGCACTAGTGTTGTGCAGATGGGCAATTGGCGACGGTCTGGGACACACCTCTAGAGGTGGTCCGGAGACATGCCATCACAATTTTGATCCTCAACGGAAGGGACTGAAAGTAACTTAATCAACATAGATAGCTTTATAATAAATTAAAAAGAAAATGTAAGAGATACAATTTGTATTTTAAAACACTAAGAGAAGTAATACATTTTAGCTGTTTTGTAAAAGTGACCGTGTGTTAAATTTATATAGACTTCGGGAAAATAATCCTGTTGAATATTTAACTGCTTCTACTTGCAAAAGACGTTTTTTATTAATACTTTCCTTCCCTCAAAAGAATGAATGTTTGTGATAATGCGTAAAATATTTTGTTCACATGCATTAAAATAAAGGTAACTCACTTTCTAATACATCTTAAAGTTCAGTGTTAAAAAAATTAAGTTCCAGCCATTAAGTAAAAAAGGAGACAAAAAAAAAAAGACTATGTAATAAAAATGAAAGTATTATTCAAGGAGGTAAGAAGTCTTTAGCAGAAAAGGTCAATTGGCGTCAGATTGATTGCATTTAACCTCTCCTAAACGTTAGTATGATAGATTTATTTATTTATTTATTTAAGAAGGTCCCACTACCACCGGGAGGGGATGATAATAAAACCGGCTGAACTTTCATTTGAACCCATACCATTTTTTATTTTAAATGTAACTTTTCTTGAGAGTTCAGTTAGATGCAAAACTGAATCAATAGGATCATAATGCAGCTGAGGTATTTTTTAATTGTAGACTACTGTGAAAAGCTACCTTTTATCATATTTATTACTTAATATTTCATTTCGACGACCCTACCTATCTCGACCTGATTTCATTTATTTATTTGTTTATAAATATGATTATTATTTTGTATGAGTGTTATTAAAAATCATTTGCTTTGCTTCAAAACAGTGCCTAATTTGTTTTATAATAGTAATAAAATCTTTTGTGATTATTAACTTTTCCGGGGGATAAATTAAGGTAATATTTCTTTAATAACTTTTCCTTTTAATGTAATATTTTAAATAATTTTCATTACTGAAACAGGAAAAAAGAATGTATTTTATAATAAAAGATGATTATGAAGCTAAGCTTAGACGCATCGTTTTGCAAAGATAAATTCATAAAATCTACAAAAAAAAAAAAAAAGGAGACTTTTATAAGTGTAATTATCGAGTCTAAATTTTTGCTGTCTACTAATTTTTAAAGAATTTTTTTTTATATCAATTTAAGCATGTGAAATTCAGCTGTTTTGATCTCTCTTCCAACGTTTTTCAATTCATTCCATTTATTACTACTATTATTATTATTTTATACTGGGTGTTGTTTTAAAGGTAATAATTTTTACATGATAGTATTATTTAAAATTAAAATTTAATAAAATCTCTTGATGGAGCAAAACAAAGTTATCTGAGTAGAGAAAAAAAAAAACTATTGTTTCTTTAATTAATACACTGTTTTAACTATGATTTTATTGTAGTTTGTTACATGTCTAAGTAAAAGGGATAGTGCAATTGTGAGATGAAACAAGCACATAATTTTTAAAAACATTCACTCTATTAGCTAAATATTAAAAATACATTTTGAATACACTTTTTCAACTGTAATTTGATTGTAGTTTGTTTCATGTCTAAATAGAACGGATAACGAATTTTGAAATGAAACATGCTCATTATTTTTTAAAATATTCACTTTATTAGCTAAATATCATAAATGCACTTTGAAAGTAACAGAATCAACATACACAGCTTTATAATAAATTAAAAAGGAAATGTAGGAGATGCTTTTTTTATTTTAAAACACTAAGAAAAGTAATATATTTTAGATGTTTTGTAAAACTGACCGTGTGTTAAATTTCTATAGACATTGTTAAAATTATCATGTTGAATATTTAACTGCTTTTAGTTGCAAAAGATGTTTTTTATTAACATTTCCCTTACCATAAAAGAATGAAAGTTTGTGATAAGTCGCAAAATATTTTGTTTACAAGTCGCAAAATATTTTGTTTACATACATTAAAATAAAGGTAATTCACTTTCTAATTCATTTTAAAGTTTAGTGTTAAAAAAAAAAAAAAGTTCTAGTCATTAAGTAAAAAAGGAGAAAAAAAAAAAAAAAAAAACTATATAATAAAATTGAAAGTATTATTCCAGGAGGTAAGAGGTTTTTAGAAGAAAGGTCAATTGGCGTCAGATTGATTGCACAACCTCTCCTAAACGTTAGTATGGTATTTTTTTTTTTTTTTTTTTTTTTTTTGAAGAAGGTCCCACCACCACCCGGAAGAGTGGATCATAAAAACGGCTGAACTTTCATTTGAACCCATACAATTTTTTTATTTTAAATGTAACTTTTCCTGAGAGTTGAGTTAGATGCAAAGCTGAATCAATAGGATCATAAAGCAGCTTCGGTATTTTTTAATTGTAAACTACTTTAAAAATTTGCCTCAATTATATTTATTAATTATTTCATTTCGACGACCCTACCTATCTCAACCTGATTTTATTTATTTATTTATTAATATTATTATTATTTTGTATGAGTGATATTAAAAACCGTTTGCTTTGCTTTAAAATATTGCGTTGATTTTTAATAATAATAATAAAATCTTTTGTGATTATTAACTTTTTCGGAGGTTAAATTAAGGTAATATTTCTGTAATAACTTTTTTTAATGTAATATTTTAAATAATTTTCATTACAGAAACAGAGAAAAGTATGCATTTTATAATAAAAGATTTTGTGAAGATAGATGCTTTGTTTTGCAAAAATAACTTCATAAAATCTAAAAGAAGACTTTTATAAGTGTATTTATTGAATCTAAATTTTTTGCTGCCTACTAATTTTTACAAAATTTTTTATATTAATTTAAGCATGTGAAATTCAGTTGTTTTTACTATTCTTCCAACGTTTTTCAATTCATTTCATTTATTATTATTATTATTATTTTATACTGGGTGATATTTTAAAGGTAAAAATTATTACATGATAGTAGTAATTAAATTTAAATTTAAAATTTAATAAAATCTCTTAATGGAGCAAAACAAAGCTATCTGAGTTAAAAAAAAAAAAAAAAAAACTATTGTTTCGTTAATTAATTCACCGTTTTAACATTTATAAACAAACTTTTCGTACCCCTATGGGATCCCCCCTTAGTCCTTTGATTGCAGATATTCTATTAATTGATTTAGAAGAACGTGCGTTTGCTTCAATTACCCTTAAACCCACAATATTTTTACGTTATGTGGATGACATTTTTATTTCTTGGCCTTTTTCTCAAAATTCTCTCCTTGACTTTATTGATATTCTCAATAAACAATTCCCCTCTATTAAATTTTCATTTGAATCTGAAGTTAACCGTACTCTTTCCTTTTTGGACTTAACTATTCACCGTAATAAAGATAACTCTACTATTTGGTTTGACGTTTATTACAAAGACTCTTTTATCCCTTCCCCCATACCTGTTTCATCCGCTCATCCTATTGAATTTAAAATAGCTTTTTTTTCGCTCTTATATTTTTCGTGCCATTAATTATACTTCCTTTCAGTTTAACGAAAATAAAGAATTAATAAAATTATTCACTTAGGTATTAACGCTGGGTATAGTAAAAACACTGTTTTAAAAATAATCAATGGGGTCAAAAATAAAATCTATAATAATACTAGTATTAACCATAATCCTAAAATTAAATATACCAATAGTCTACCTTTCTGTAATGAATTTAAAAATTTTAAGCATTTTATTTTACGTAAATTTAATCTATGCATTCCTTTCTCCTCCCCCTGTACTATTAAAAACTTAGTTGTTAATGACAGAGATATCAATAGACCTACTGGAGGGGTTTATAAAATCCCTATCAAATATAATGATGATCTGTTTTACTACATTGGGCAAACACATCGCACACTTAAAGCAAGAATCACTGAACACATTCGTAATGTTAAAGAGAAAAAAAGTTCAATTCTAGTAGACTTTCTTTACGAGCACCCTGAAGCTATTCCTCTGTGGACCCAGTCCGAAGTTATTTCAGCCCTTCGCGACTTTCAAGACCTGCTAATGACAGAAGCAGTGAATATTATCAAGTACAATAAAGTTATTAACTCCAAGGATGCTGCATCACTTCATGAAATATGGCACGCGTTGTGCTCATAGAGGGAAAAAAAAAAAAAAAAACTGAAAAAGATATTGAAATGAAAATTTTTTTATTGTAACCGTAACTTTAAAAAATTTTTATTGTAACCGTAACTTTAAACCGTTTGAACTTCTCTTGTTTATATATTGCTGGTTCTATGTAACGCAATTACACCTGATGATGCTATTGTTATAATGGCTAAAAGCTTTGTGTCGTTGAAAATATTGTATCTACGTGTGTTAAAGTGGTTTGTTACCTTTTATATATGATTTTATTGTAGTTTGTTACATATCTAAGTAAAAGGGATAGTGCAGTTGTGAGATGAAACAAGCACATAATTTTTAAAAACATTCACTTTATTAGCTAAATATTGAAAATGCATTTTGAAAGTAACAGAATCAACATACATAGCTTTATAATAAACTTAAAAAGGAATGTATGATATGCTATTTTTATTTTTAATCACTAAGAACAGTAATATTTTTAGCTGTTTTGTAAACTTGGCCTTGTGTAAAATTTCTATGGACTTCGTTAGTATAATCATGTTTAATATTAAACTGCTTCTACTTGCAAAAGACGTTTTTTATTAATATTTCTCTTGCAGTAAAAGAATAAAAGTTTGTGATAAGTCGTACAATATTTGGTTTGTGTATATTAACACTTTCGCGACCGCATGTTTTTGTCTTTCTGAAATTATGTTACGCCTGTGTGTGTATTTTTTTTTTTAAGGTGCATTATTTCAGAACAAGGTTTTCTGTATCCATAATTGTATTGCATATGAATACATAAAATAATTATATTCTTTCTCATGAAAATTTTTTTATCCAAGTATTTTGATTGTACCAATAGGAATACAGGGAATATTTTTAAGAAATATAGCAACATAAAATTGCAAAAGAAACGCCCATTGGCGGAGTTACAGATTTCAAAATGACGTGAATCTACGTCAGCGGTCACGAAAGTGTTAAAATAAATATAACTCATTTCTTAATACAACTTAAAGTTTAGTGTTAAAAAAATATAGTTCTAACCCATTAAGTGAGAGAGAGAGAGAAACTATGTATAATAAGATACGCGATTGTTTCTCTGATTGCTCCCATTCCGATGCTGAATGTTGTAGGAGTGTGACAAAAGGTTTCATTTGTAACTGTGTAATACGATGATGTGAACTTAAATCCATTAAAGTCGTCAATGAAAGTATTATTCCAGGAGGTAAGGGCACTTTGTCAGAAAAAGTCAATAAAATCGGTATCAGAATGATTGCATTTGACCTCTCCTAAATATTAGTATAATAGTTTTTTTTTCTTTTTTTCTAGGTGTTTCCACCACCACCTGGAAGAGAGGATCATACTTTCATTTGAATCCATGCCATTTTTTTTTTTAAGAATAACTTTTCCTGAAAATTCAGTTAGATGCAAAGCTGAATCAATAGGATCGTAATGCAGCTTCGGTATTTTTTAATTGTAAACTGCTGTTTAAAACTGCCTCTATTATATTTTTAAATTAATATTTAATTAATATCTGGATGGCCCAATCTTGACCTACTTTCTTTTATTTATTTATTTATTTATTATTATTTTTTATTTCTGATTGTTTGAAACAGTTTGATTTACCCCAAAATATTGCCTAATTTTTTTAATTATAATAAAATAATAATAATGAAATCTTTTGTGATCATTAACTTTTTGGATAATTAAGTTAGGTAATAACTGTTTTCTTATGTAATACTTTAAATAATTTTCAGGACAAAAATAGAGGAATGTTATTTTACAGTAAAAGATGACTATAATGTCTAGATGCATTGTTTTTCTAAAATAACATTATAAAGTCTAAAAAGGAAGAAAAAAAAAACATAATTATCGAACCTAAATTTTTGCTGCTTACTGATTTCTGCAGAATTTTTTTTACGTAGAGTATAACCTTATGCATGTGAAATTCAGCCGTTTCGTCCACTCTTCCATCGTTTTTCAATTCCATTCATTTACTATTATAATATTATTATTCTACATTGTATGTTATCTAAAAGCTAAAAATTGTTACATGATACTGTTATTTAAATTTAAAATTTAATAAAATCTCTTAATGGAGCAAGGAAAAACTATCTGAGATTAAAAAAAAATAATAATAATAATATTTAAACTGTAATTTGATTGCAGTTTGTTACATTCCTAGATAAACAGGATAGTGTAATTATTAAATGAAACGAGCATATCATTTTTAAAAAATTTTATTAACTTAAAGTTTCAAATACATTTTGAAAATAACAGAATCAACATGCATAGCTTTATAATAAACTAAAAAGAAAATGTAAGAAACGCTATTTGTATTTTTAATCACAAAGAGTACTGATATATTTCAGCTGTTAGGTAAACCTGGCTATGTGTGAAATTTCTGTAGACTTCGGTAGAATAATCATACAGAATTTAAAACTGTTTCTTCTTTTTTTTATATATATATATATATTTCCTTATAATTAATGTGTTGTAATATACTGATTGATCTTTAAATATATTTTTTAAAATATTTAAAAACGAATGTGACTCACTAACCGGTACCATAAAAAAAAAAAAAAAAAAAAAAAAAATTGTTTTTGTTTTTGCCGATAAAAAATTAAGAGTCTGTGTAATATGAAAACCCATATCCTAACCGTTATATTATTTAAAAATTATATTTGTTCGTGTATAATTGTGAAAGAAATGTATTCATAAAGCTTTAAAAAAACATTCATTTTATTGCACCAAAGTTGTAGATATACAAAGACAATCGAACAGAATCTTAACACATAATTATTATTTTTAAAAGAAATAGAAGCAGACAATGTAATTTTTGTTTTGTATTTAATAGATTTAAACTCTTATTCTGTTTAATGATTTTTCTCTCTGGTAAATTAAAAAGTAACGTGATGAATGTAGAACTTCAATCATTGAAGATATGCTGATATTATTATTTGTTCCAGATTCTATGAAATCTTTTAAAAATTAAAATATAACACTTTAAAATCCATGTTACATAATGATTGTTTAATGGCATAATGATTGTTTTAGCGTAAACCCTATCTATATATATAAAACAAAAAGGCAAAATCACACCTTTGTTATTTATCTTTATATTTTTTATGTTTTTCAAACGTATCATAGCAGACGAAATGTTTGATGATTATTTTGAATTATTATTTAAAAAAGAAAGGCACTAACGCATTATAACAAAATTTATTACCTCATCATGATACATAGAAATACATTAAGAAACTGAAAAAAAAGTACCGTTTACATTTCTAAATTTATTTTGCGTCTCCAAAACACACAGCCTTAGCTGTAACCTCCAAAAAACCTAAATCAGATACAAAACGAAACCGAACGTATTTCCTAAAATATTTTCTTCCGCTCGCGAAGAGTGTTCTAGTAATTCAAATATATGAAATGATTTGTGAAATAATGGACACTGACACACTGTTAGCGAAGATTTTACTATCGGAAGAGATTAATTACATAATTACTGCGCGTTACCGATAAAATTTTTATTTCCATATAACATCTCCAAAACACAAATATGTCATCTCCAAACAACTCCAATATTTGTCATTATTCGCATCGCGATCCGAACTAAATAACAAGCCGCACGATTAATTTGCTGTTCTTCATTTTTCTAGTACCTCATTTTATTTTTTTTACTCCAAGGAAAGCACTTGACTATATCCATTTGAGACTTGCGCAGTATTTAATAACCAATGCCTTTTCTTTTCTTTTTCTTTTCTTTTCTTTTCTTTTCTTTTTTTTTTTTTTTTTTTTTTTTTAATACAAGCAGCGAAGAACGAAGAATCCAGAGATGATGCTAGAGAGCGAGAAAAGCCGTGAACCACTTCAGATAGAGAAGAGACGAGAGCCATGGTGGAAGAAGTTCTTGATTCTTGAAGAAGGTTTCCAGTGTACGAAGGAAGAAGCTGGCATAGATAGAGAGCGCACATGTACAGGGAATGAAGAGGACAGTCAGATGTTACGACAGAAGCCGGGTATCAGAAGAAAGCCGGATTCTAGATGTTTTGAATGTTGCTGGAGGTTTTTTTCTTAGTAGATGGAAGTGGCACAAAGGTGGAATAAGCTTATAGCGATTTTATTTATTTATTTATTTTTTACAAGCAGTGAAGAACAAAGAAGCCAGAGAGCGATAGAAGAGCGATAGAAGACAAGAACCACATCAGATAGTATGCCACAGAGAAGAGAGCCACGGTGGAAGAAGTTCTTTATTCTTGAAGAAGGTTTCCAGTGTACGAAGGAAGAAGTCTACATAGACAGAGAGACAGTCAAATGTTACGACAGAAGCTAGGTATCAGAAGAAAACCAGATTCTAGATGTTTTGAATGTTGCTGAAGGTTCTTTTCTTAGTGGATGGAAGTTGCACAAAGATAGAATGAGCTAATAGTTTTTTTTTTTTTTTTAATTACTATATTTTTAAGTTAAGATGTGTGTTCAAGAGGAAGCATAAGGTGGTATTTGTCTTTTACATGATATTATGCATAATGCAACTGCAAATATTCGAAATTTAATCTTTATTTTAAGGGATTTAAGCTACTTGGTTTGGTATTGTATTAAAGATACTCAAAAGTAAAATATTTAGCTAAATATGTTATATGATTACAAATTGTGCACTTTCAGTAGCTGTAAACAATATCTAATTTGGCTATTAATTCTATTGATATGTGTAAATATAAATATATATATATAGGTGTTAAAGTTAGAGAATATGGACTATTTGAAATTAAATTTAAGAATAAAGAAGGACTTTTATGAAGTACTAAAATTAATTTTGATTTGTATTAAGAATAAAATTTTGCTAAAAAAGAATGATTGAAATTTTGAAAAGTAATTTAAGTACAAGCTTAATCTAAATAAATATCAAACACTAAACAATTTTAATTGCAAGAAACAGGCCGCAGAAAGAAATTTAAATAATGCGTAGATAAAATTAAATATACTTACTTTTACTCAGATGAGTTCTTTTTGCAAAATAAATCGCTGCTAAAGAAGAAAATATTTTAATGAAAACAGAAGGCAGATTTGTTCGTAATCTATGATTTCAGTGTCTATATTTATTTATTTTTGTTTTCTTTTTAAACTAGTGTTAAAATCCATTTTCACATTCAGTACTTACAAAACATTATCTAATTAGATAGTGAGAAAAAAAAGTAAAAAAAAAAAATATTTAAAACTTATCTAAAGAAAGGTTAGTATTGTACTCCTTGATGTTTTTTCTATTAGTATTACAAAAATAAATAAATAAATTTTAATTAGATAAGCTAAAAATTACTTTAAAACTGGTATGATATTAAATATGACTCAAAATATCTTTAAAAAGAGAGAGAGAGAGAGTCAAAGTTATAAATATGAAACATTGTCATTCTATCATTCACACATTTGGAATACGTTATTTTTACGAAAAAGTTTCAAAACATGTTTCCTACCTTGAAAAAAAAAAAAAAAAAGTTAATAAAAAAAAAAAAAAAAAATTAGTACCAAGGACCAGTGATTTTAAGGTTGCCTGAAGAAAGTGAAATATTGTCCGACCAATATGAGGGAAGAGACAAAAAAAAAAAAAAAGTTGGGAGATGTTACTAGCCCGAGACGAGTGTCGTACACCACTGTTTTCATGTAGTAATCATTTTTAATAATTTTTTGCCATTAAATAAGGAAAAATATTTAATTTGTAAATAATTATGCTAAAGCTGCATCATCATGCCAATCTTACCCACAAGTAATGTGTAACGAAGTTTTAGTGTCAAGTGGTTGAAGCGGAAGCTAAGCTGACTTTGTTCGATATGGAAACATGCACTCATTGCTCTTGTCACTGCATGTATTTGTTTTAAAATACCTAAAAGATGTAATGAGCTTCATTTTTGCAAACTATTGATTCTAAAAAAAAAAAAACCCTTAACCCATTTGCATCACACGGGAAAATGGAAAAATTGTTCTTATCACCAACATTTTTTACACTTATCCTTTCCTACAAAAACCCAAAAATTGTATAGATATTTTGTTCTCGAATCGCATAGATTGTAGTATTTTATTACGAATCGGGCTGTCTTTGTTTAATTATATTGAATGTAAAGAATTCTGCTTCTATATTTCACCAAAGACTCATTCAAGGAAATATCTCGGCTTGGCATGAATACTTCTTTGAATCTTTTCTTTATTATACCCATTATTGGTCTAATATTAGGTAAGAGAGCAACACGCTGCAAACGTTCATTATTATCAAAGTACAATTTTCTTGAAATTGCCATGGACCTATATCGGGACATCACTGTTTTGAAGTATGGCGTTTCAGTGCTCTTGTCCGTACTCCAATAACTTTGCAGCGTAGGTTTTTGCACCCTAGACATCAATATAATGAGTGCAAAATAAACTTGCAATTTCTCTACAGGAACTTCTTTGAAACTTGGATCTTTTTCACCAAATCGATTAGTTTCAGTTACAATATGTTCGAGATTTATTTTGTCAAAAACAGTTCATAAACGTTCTCTGTAGTAAAATTTGTTACGTTTTTATTTACACCACCAACATACATAAATATTTGCACTTTCGGTTTGTCATTTTTTTCTTCCTACTCAAAATCACTCGCACTTTGATCACTATCACTACTATCAAAAGAAACCGCAGTAAAACGTTTGCGTTTTGTAGGTCTAATTACCTCTTCCCTACTGTCGGAAACACAGTCGTTCATTTTTTCCACTTTTTCGTGTTATTTTACCATGAAGCTACTTCCGATCACCACTTTTCATTGACTGCGAGTCCAATATGCACGGGTATAATATGCGCTTTGGTGATAAGAGCCTAAGCGAAATGCGCGCATATATGCGCTTATGATGCAAATGGGTTAAAGTTGGGTTGCATAGTTACGTTTGTACTCCAATTTCTATTCATACCTTTACTATGGATCATGTTGTTATGGCGAATAATTTTTGAAAAATAAAGTTTGTCGAATCATATACAAAAACCCTGAAAATCTTTAAAATCGCAAAAAAAGGTTTTCGATATGCGAAAAGAAACAAAAATTATTTCCAGATTTCTTTTATAAAATTCTGAAATAGATGTCTGGTGTAATGAGGCAATTTTAATGTGTTAATTAATTATTAGAAACATTTATTAATTATAGACATAAACGTTTAAAGAATTACAAAAAGCTAAAATATTTCTGTGAAACAATCGTTAAACTTTTCAACTTTTTTTTTTTTTTTTTTTTTTTTTTTAATTTACCCGGTTTAATTTATGTATTTACAAAAATTTAAAATTTTGTTTATCACTTGCTGTAATGCAGCCAATCATCTCTTTTTGTCGAGCATAAAGATGAATGAAAAAAAAATTCCGCATAAAAATGAATGAAAAAAAAATTCCGCATAAAAATGATCAGACACATGATCCTATTGATAACAACAAGATATTACAGATCGTATAAATTATATCCACTTCACAGAAATTTTTTATTACTGTTTCCTAAAGTAAATCAAAAGAAATTCTTAGATTTAGGTACAGGCATTAGTATAAAACCATATATCGAGGGGTAAAAAAAGCTGGACAATTGGGAATAATTTATAAAATTTAAATAAGTCTAAAATTGCATGGTGTAAAGGTGATGGTTAAACCTTTATTTATGTTTATAAATTACATTTTTGTACAGTTTAATACCATTACAGGCCGGAATATTTCCGGTGATTATATTAATTAAAGCGTTATAATACATTTTGTTTTCAATCATAGGTAATATTAACAAATTCTGGCATTTTTCTGTCGGACGACCGCCACACTATTTGATGCACTTGGCGTACATCAGACTTTTATTTCAGTTTATACATTATTTGCTATCATAACATAAATAAATAAACTATTTGTAAATTAATTTGCTTTGGAATCATTATTATTTATATTCCCCAGCTAAAAAAAAAAAAAAAAAAATCTGAAGATAATCCGTAGGTATTTGGAACAAAAATCATAAAATCTGCAGAATAACTGCAGTTTAAAAACAAAAAAATTACAGTTTAGAAGCAAGTAATTTTTTTACCCCTTAAAATTTTATCGTTTCAAATACCTTCAGATTACTTATAGTTTTTTTTTTCTTTTTTAATGTTTTTCTGCAGTTTATTTATTTATTTATTAAAATTCGTATTATAATCAAGTAATTAGTTTTTTTTTATTATTTATTATAATCCTTTTAATGTTTTTTTAATTGCTTTTACTTTAACCAAGTATTTCCGACATCGTTTGGCAGTTTATGGTAGGGGGTGGGGGGCAGGAAAGAAACTTGCCAAATTGCCAAGCGAATGTGGTCTAACGGATACGTACCCAAATTTTAAAAATAAAATAGTCAAAAAGCCGAATTTCTATTTTGTACTCTTCAGGAATTAGCTTTAGTTTAGGACCCATTTTGTGTTTTCGAAATTTGGCGCCAAATTAACTCGGCGTTTTCCACCAAGATTTATATTTCTATGACCGAGATAGCCATTTTAACTTTTCCGATGAATTAATAAACAGAATATGAAATATTGGAAAATAGTAATAATAGCAATAATTACATAATTTTTCTATTTTAAATGTGTCCGAATTGATTATACTAGAGGGAAAAAAAAGTGCATTTTAAAATTATCATCAACTAATTAAATATTTAGTTCCGCAAACACCGTTATAATCCTAGTTGTTTGATATAAACAGAGTGTGAACTGCCATAAATTAATTAAAAATTGAAATTTTAAATCTTGTTAAACAAGAAAAAAAATCCGCATCTAAATGGCGAGAATAATTTTAAATTTGCTAAAGGGTTCCAGTACAAATGCTGTAACTAAAAAAAAATTGCCAAACGACAACCGAGACAAAGCTTCATTTATTTATTTATTTATTTTATAAATTAATAATATACATCCATTTTACTTAAAAAGCAGTAAAAAAAGAGATACAAAGGTACAGTTTTAGTATGGCACTTCCTTGGCGAAATTTAAAATTTGGCTCGGAAATATTTTAAGTATATTTTATTTATTTAATATTTTATTTAAATATTTTGTTTTTTTATCATAACGATTATAATAGGTGTCACAGAGGAATAAATATGCAACCTTTTTTGCCAATTAATTAAAAATGAAAGTGAAATAGTTAATCACTGATCCTAAAAGTTGTCTTGGCGAAAAAAAAAAAAATGTATAACAAATCTACCTTCTGTTTAAAAAGAAAAATGAATTAAAGATAACATCTCTGCTATTTAAATATTTGGAGGTTATGAAGTACTATTGTAGATGAGGTATCTATTATAAAGCTATTGTAGGATATATTGTAGAAATTTTCTAAGGAGATTTTCTAAAGCAACTGAACATTCTGGAAAAGAATTTTTTCACTGATTTCTTTTTAGGTTTTTCCTCGGGAAAAATCAACAAGAACTCATCGTCGTCAATTAACAACAAATATTTCTCCTCACCAGCAATTTCTACAAATCTAAAAGATAAAACAAACATATTATAAACAAACATATATATTTTACATTCATAGCACTATAATCATTTTTTAATTTTAGTCTTTCTTATTAATCATAAAAAGTGTTTAATATAGTACTATAACAATTTTAGTTTCTTAATCATGGCATTACTTAAGAGAGCAACCAAGAAGAGGGGAGGGGCAAAAGGAGACTCGAGATAATAGACCCATTATAAGAGTGCACAAGACAATAGCAACCTTTTTCGGTGGCAAATATCACACATAAAAAAGTCACATGACTGCTTGAACTACAGGAAGCAAAATTGGCCAAAACTGAGTTTTTCTCGCCAAACGTGGTCACAACATGGTAGTTGTGTTTAGTAGATATGCTTTATTAATAATATTTTGCCGTTTCCATGGAAGCTGTTCGGGAATTGAAATGAATTCCTGATAGAGATATGGTAAACAATGTATATTTTTAAGTTAAATATTCAGCGCTTTTTTTTTTTTTTTTTTTTTTTGTATATTTACACGTTTTGAGGCTTCCTGATTACCGTAGTCAAGTTTTTTAACGTTTGATCTTTGTCTGTGTCTCTTCGAGTGACTTAAAAACGAATAATTTTAGGAGATCCAAATGTTGTATTTTGAAGTTAATATAAGTTTGTTTCTGGAAAAGTTTGATCAAGATTGATAAGTTTCAAGGAATATTGCGTGTGAAAATTGTCTGAATAATTTTAAGTGAGCTTTTAATTTTACTAACAGATTTAAATTGCAGGTAAGTAGAGTTTAACATCTATAGACTGCACTATATACGAATATATATTTTTTTGTAATAGAGATTGTCAACTGGGAAATTTTTTTTGCATATGTAGGAGCCTCGCCTCCCCCTATGGGGGGGGGGATGAAGCCCCCCTCGATGAGAGTAAATTTTCACGATGGACATCTTTCAAAAGAGCTCGCCAATACCTATAAAACGAATGGTTGAACCATCGATCTGCGATAATTTAAAATAAAGTTATCGATTTTTTTCATTTTTCACAAGGAAAAAAAAATGTAATATTGAGAATAAATTCAACTTTTTTTGGATATTTAGTGTTATACTACTTCTCTAATATGGAAATCGTCTGCATTAGCTTGGAAGATAATTTTTTTAAATAATAATTTTAATAAATTATTTTTACTGAGTGAATTTGTGTAGGAAAATAAAACTATATTCTACTAATGAAAGAAAATGAATCTATTTCCAGCTAATCTCTATCTCTCCTAACGCATGAATGCGAACTGAAGAGTGAACCACGGCGTGGACCAAGTAACGTCATGAAACTTCCTGTTTTGGAGAGGGGTGGATTCAGGGCGGCGAGAGTTATCTCCACTTATCTCAAAGGAATGAGCTAGCCCTTCTCTTTCTATAATCCTGGACGGTACGTGATTGAGACTGTACGATGTGCTTGAACCTAAGACTCCTATAAGTAGCTCTACTTGAACCTAAAGTGTTCTGTATGGCTATGTATTGGGCGATTGCAAAATATGTTGGCCGACTTAAACTGTGATTTTTTTCCGGGATTTTGGTCTTTATAATTTATGTTTTATCACTTAACAGATTACAGAAAATAATGATATTTCTGTTGTGTTTAGCCATTAAGAACTCTAATGCCCTTTAAAAACATGATATGAGGTTTTCGCATGTTTTTATAGAACGGAAAAAAACCATCCGTGTTTTTAGTGTTCCTCTCATTGTTTGACAATAAAACGAATTCTTTTTTAATCAAGTAATAACTGGAGATGAAATATGGGTTTGCATAACAACGGAAGAAAAAAAAAAAAAAAAAAGAATTCGGAGAACAAAATTAGTGGTAAAGGATGACGATGAGTTGTATCCAATGAAAGCGTGTCTAGTGGAATTGCATTGAAATCTCTATAAACATCCAAGTGTTTTAAGGGGACAAATGTTAATTTTTT